>CM060976.1:226204404-227454404 GCA_030765065.1 Deroplatys truncata | reverse complement strand
TTTAGAGTCTACACAAACATATACTGTGCTATTTTGGCCATTCACGACTATTATGCAACAGAATTTATACTCCACATCAAGATCAGGATCACAAAATAATGGCATGTGCATCTTTAAACTTGATTTTCTAAGAAACAAAATTTTCCACATTTTTCACTGCATAAAATGTTTCACGCGATGCAGTTTTTCACCAGTTTTACTGAAACTTGCAAGCTAGGAACATAAAATATTGAGAGGTTCAAATAGCCCTTTTTATTTTATCTACTTCTTACGTATAGCAAGTAGAGGAAGTATTTCATTTCACCCAAAAATTCGATGCCGAGATTTCATTAAAATACACGTTTTGAAGGCCCCTGAATCTAATAAACGCATTTTTAGAAAAAGTCCATGTGTGTGTGTGTGTGTGTCCATGTTTCTGAGAACAGTATAACTCAGTAAATACCAAACTTGATACTTAAATTCAGATTCCTCCAAGCATATCAAGAAAATCCGCCACCCCAAACTACCCTTTGCTGGGAGAATCTTCGTTATTTTTAATTGTCTCAAAAATGGATCTAATTCATTTTATTAAAATGCCATATTGTTATATGTTGGGGTGAAAGCCAAAAGGTTATCAGAAAATGATTAATTTAGGTCACTCCAACACGCACATGGAGGCGCAACTCGCTGGCAGCAAAGTCCGGGACCTTGGTGTGTACATTTAAGAGGAAGGCGTGGGGTTTATATTACATTGAAAGATTACATAACACACATTACCTGGGATTTATTCACAAACACGTTTGGCTTCTCTACATAGTTAACAAAGGGAACAGGATGAAGGGAGATGCCACAGACCGTAGACCGGCCACACACGCATCTAGCTACAACGACCACTTCCTCTCGAGTCACGCTATCTTGACCCCCCAACCATGTCTAGCCAAAGCCAGACAGGGCTGGCGTCAAACCAGACAATTTTAAACAGATCTCTTCCTTTGGCGTGGACCGCGCCCAAAGAAAAGACCGTCAAACCGAAATATAACTAAGGAGATCCAATAATACTACGTCTGGTAGCCACAACACAACAGTGCGTCTGGTAATGACAGTAAGATTAATATGCCACTATATGTTTAAGATGTGTGCACGACAAATAAAATGTAATCTTGAATTTTTTGTGAATAGCCTGCGAAGTCGTCTTCATCCTGAATTAATTGTTATAGTTTGTAAACTTGCCACTCAAAAGAGGTAGATCTCGTTAAATAACACAATTTACGCCAAATAAATGTTTGTGGCGTTAACCATTTCCGAGATACTCTTTATTATAGGTTTGAATTGTCAAATAATTTATAATTTTTCAACTCAAAATTACCTTCTTTTCCCCCCTCCTGGCTACGCAAAGAGAACGGAATTTTAAAGCCATCACACAGCGATCAGTTCTTAATACGAGGGCTGATCAATAAAGACAGGCTGATTTTTTTTCACAGATTTTTATTACTCCATTTCAATGTTGACATGATCTTTTTAAGAGTAGTCCGCTCCTAAGTGAATGGACTTTTTATAGCGTCTCTGCCAGTCCTCGAACACATGGTGCAGGCCATTCTTTGTCAGGTCTTTGAGAATCGCCTCACTTTTCTTTAGCACTGCTTCAGTACTCTCAAATCGAATGCCCCGGAGCTTTGCATTTAGTAATGGGAATAAAAAGAAATCACAGGGGGTAAGACCGGGGCTTTAAGGCGTATGCGGCACACAGGTAATAGCCAAAAATTCCTGGACTTGATTTGTGACGTGAGGCCGCGCGTTGTCGTGATGAAGTCGCCACCCATTCCGATGATGTTCTGGACGTTTCCTTGTAACGTGCTTCCTCAGTGTAGCCAATACTGACGTGTAGTAGCTGCTGTAACAGTAGTGTGAGGGGGGAGAACTGCATGCTGGTAAATCGTTCCATTCCGAAACACCAGGCCCACCTTGCTTAGCACAGAGGACTCGCCCTTCTTTGAAGTCCTTGAACCACCTAAACACCGTTGCACGAGGTAGTGCATCTTCACCGTATGCTTGCTTCAGCTTTTCGAAAGTTTCAAGGCTGTATGATTTAAACGAAAATAAAATTTTATTGCGCTGTATTGCTCCTCTCGTGTCACCTCCATTTTGTGGTATGCGAAATTCAAGTAGGGTCAACAATATACAGCATTACTACCAACCTACCGTTACGAGAGTGCTGTCGCTTATGGACATTATACTTGAAACCCTGCTCTTTTCAAGTATTCGTGGTAGAGACATAAAACTATCAAGGAAACTACAGAAAAAAATCCGTCTCAGACTTTATTGATCAGCCCTCGTAGATTTGACTATGGCTTTAGCCTACTGCTTTCCCTTATTCCCTTGTATTTACAAGGATATGTGGGGTAAAACAATTTCTGCAAATGTTTATATCGATTAGCATGGTGTAGATAAAACAGTTTTTGTAAGAATGGTTTGTTGAAGAAGAGGTAGAGAAAGTCACTAAATGTAACACTTATTTATATATGTGAATGATTTAGAAAATAATAATATATAAATTATAAAATACATGACAATTGTGTCTATTTGTTCTGCAGAAAATATTGTTTTGTTTAAATTTCAACAACTATGGGGAAAAGGCCAGCTTGAGTGCCTCAGCAATGTTGTTTGCTAAAGATAGGAAAATTTTATTGTAAAAACTTGAAAGAACTTTACGCGTGGGACATTTTATATAACTGCCATATTTAAATAACTAATAATTAATAACTTCTAAATTATTTTCACTAACTACTTGAAAAATTTTAGACACTTATAAGCTAACCTTCCTAGCATGTGGCTAACATTTCAAAACCATTGGTTAAGAATTAAGGAATTTGAAAATTTCACCATAGGATTACCAGGCACAAATGTTCGGCTTAATTCAGCATTATGTTGTGAAACAATTCGCTTAAATGCTGAAAGCGTAATAAAAAATATTATATGTTATAATCACACGACTTCCTCTACTAGTTCACAATTATCGCGTAAGCCGTATATTATATTATTCATATAAAATTGATTCTGCTGCTCACTTTAGATTTATCACGTTATAAACGTTTGCCTAGAATTTACTTCAACTTAGGCAACATAGACTTGGGCACATGGGAGGTGCGTAAACAACTCTCGACTGTATATATCACGATTCAATTTTTATTAGTAATGATCTTAGGCCAAGAAAGAGGAAAGATACATTTTCAAATAAGTTTCACATGGGACGCATAAATTACATTTCAACGTGGGGAAAAAACTTCGTATATTAAAGCATACTATGGAAACTAATTTTATATAAATCCTATATTGCATAGACACTAAGTTCCTCTACCGTTTACTAGTGGGTAGAGGAAATATTTCATTCCAACTAAAAAAATGGTATATAGATCTTATCAAAGCAAAACGCGATCTGAGGTCCCCCCGAACCAAGAACAGCCAACAGTTCCGTGGTCCTAAAATCTACATTCCGTCAAAGCTCAATAGTAACAAAACAGATGGTATAGGAAGGCGACTACGCAACTAAGGTCATCTGTGTGGCATACCTACGCTTGACTCAAATGGACCAACGAACCTATAGAATTTCAAGGGACGTTAAACCATAAACGAATGGTTCGCCGTACTATTTCTTCTGTATTCACAGTGCCACAAAGTCAAGTGTATTGTGTAAGATGTTTGTTTAGTCGAATAGAATATTTCAGATCCAAAAGTAAAACTTCGTAAGCGTGGGTTATGATAGAAGCAGTAGGAGCAAGTACGGGGCAGAACACCACAAGCAGGCCGGAGTGACCTCTGGGAGGGAGGGCTAAAGGAGAGACTCAAAGGGTGATTAGATCCGGGGGACGATGTGCTCAAGCAGGTCCCTAACGGTTCCAGACAGAACGTATCCGGACGCCGGCCAATCTTGTCCCTCCCCCTCCCCCCCGGTGCCCCCCTAAGGTCAGGGATGTCCCAAGAAAGCGGGTCCGTCAGAAGTCTAACCAATGCCAGGAGAAACCTTTCGAAAGCGCACATCCAACGCCGTCGCCCGGTCTTACAGCCCTGTAAAAGATTATAGGAAATGATGAACAGGAAACTCGTGGTAGAAGAGGAGCCAGTCCACCATTCGCCAACCGGCCCTGGGAAACCACGAAAAAAACTCATGGTCAGGATGGTCGGTCCGGCGGGAATCGAATCCGGGACCTCCCGAATGCGAGCCTCACGCGTTACCGCGGTGTCATGTCGCTCGGTTTACGATAGTGGAAGGAAATGAGGTGGAATACACAATGTTGTCGGCAAGAGCAAATTCATTACTGTACAGTAAACAAGTAAAAAGCGCAACGAATCGTCATAGTCACGCTTATTATAGGCGTAAAATTGACGCTGCCGCCAACTTATAATAACACTCAAGGCTCCCCGACTTGGGATGGATCTCTTCTAATCTAAATGTTTCTTCCGTGTTTATGGTAAATAGCCGTTATTTGATACTTGGTCACATTAGCCGTAATACAGATACTTACATATCAATCTTTTCAGCACGGGATAGAGAATCATTATACCTTGGGAAAGGCATTGGGCAGAGTAAAGTGTAAAAGATTTGTAGAGATTCTGAAGTAAATCTGTGTGGACTGGAGTGTAAAGTAACTGATCAAAGTAGGAAAACAAGGAGATACGTCAGAAAGAAGTAGAGGCGTATAACAGAAATGCCATCACATGTTGTACATCTGTTTGAAGAACCTGAACGACACGGGTAACCGAAAAATTGAGTTTTATATATGGACGCTCTTTAACTGCTATGCTCCTTAGCGTCCCATTCTATTATGGGTGTGAAAGACCTATAATTTTGCTCAGAGGCCTCTTTATCAGGCTTGAGGTTATTTTACGTGCCATAACTCTACGACACGGGACCACCGGCTTTACTTCCCTTCCGAAGGAAGCCATGCTAAGGATTTTTACGCCCGAAAAAATACATCGTCCTCCGCCGGGTTTGAATCCGCGACCTCGAGAACTAGAGGCTAGCATGGTAACCACTACACCGCGGAGGACCACACGGGTAACCGAGCTCGTTAAGGCAAGGAAGGCCTGCGATTCAACCCCCCCTCTCCCAGTATCGTCCTCCCTGACTGAGGGTTTTTTTTCAGGTTTTCCTAAGTTCTCGTAACTGGCAAATACCGGGGAGATACCCTAAGTTTAGAACGTTTCCTTCTCAAATTTCCTTTCCCAATTATCATTTTTTACTTTCTCTACTACGTATAGTAAGTAGGGGAAGTATTGTATTCCACTCAAAAATTCGATACCGAGATTACACCGGAAATATGTCCGTGTGTGTGTCTGTCGGTGAACAGCATAACTCAGAAACGAACAGTCGGATAAACACCAAACTTGGTATTTAGGTTCAGTATCTTTCAGAGATGCGACACGAAGGTTTTCAAGAAAATCCCTCCACTCCAGATTACCCTTTACATGGAACATTTTTCGAAAATTTTAATTTTCTCAAAAATGACTCTAACGATTTTGATTAAAATATCATATATTTAAGATATTTTCATGACAAATAAGATGTATATCTTGAATTTTCTGGGAATGTCTCCAAAAGTATTCTTCATTGTGAACGACTTTTGCATAACTGGTAAACCATAAGAGATAGACAAAATTTTACTGTACAAAAAATGTAGATCGCGTTAAAATACACAATTTATAGCATATACATTTTTTTGTTGAGTGAACCATTTTCGAGATATTGCTTGTTATTCCCTTAAATTTTTCAATAATTTTCTCAAATGGGAATTCGTTATTCATTTTTTTGTCTTGGATATGCAAAGAGTATTAATCTGTGGCAAAGAGAATGGTGCTGTACCTAGCAACCAGCTATTAAGATATATGTCGATGCTTAAAGGCTACTGTATTTCTACATTGCCCTTGCAAATACAAAACAAGGGCAACATAGTAGGCCTTAAGCGATAGTCAAATATTTTTAGAACTGTGTGTAAAATGTAATTCTCTTTGCATGTCAAAAGATCGTTTCTGCAAATGTTTATCTCGATTAATATGAAATAGATGGAGAATAAGAGTTTGTAAAAATAGTTCGTACAAGAGTAGATAAAGTCATGTGAGGGTAACACATCAGATTTTTACTTTCTCTACTACGTATAGTAAGTAGGGGAAGTATTGTATTCCACCCAAAATTTCGATACCGAGATTTCACCGGAAATACATGTTTTGAGACTCACTGAATCCAAAAAAAGCATTTTTGGAAACATGTCCGTGTGTGTGTCTGTCTGTGTGTCTGTGTGTCTGTCTGTGTGTCTGTGAACAGCATAACTCAAAAACGAAGAGTCGGATAAACACCAAACTTGGTATTTAGGTTCAGTATCTTTTAGAGATGCGACACGAAGGTTTTCAAGAAAATACCCCCACCCCAGACTACCCTTCACATGGAACATTTTTCGAAAATTTTAATTTTCTCAAAAACGGCTCTAACGATTTTGATTAAAATATCATATGTTTAAGATATTGTCATGACAAATAAAATGTATATCTCGAATTTTCTGGGAATGTCTCCAAAAGTATTCTTCGTTATGAACGACTTTTTCATAACTGGTAAACCATAAGAGATAGACAAAATTTTTCTACACGAAAAATGTAGATCGCGTTAAAATACACAATTTATGTCATATACATTTCTTTTGTTGAGTGAACCGTTTGCGAGATATTGCTTGTTATTCCCTTAAATTTTCCAATACTTATACTTTTTCTCAAATTCGTTATTCATTTTTTTTGTCCTGGACATGCAAAGAGAATGGAATGCGCCACATAGCAACCAGCGTTAAAATATTTGACTATGGCTTAAAACCTACCATATTCCCCTTGCATCTACAAGAAAATTATCAATAAGATTGACATCTCGATATCTCCATTAACATGAAGCATATGGAGAATAAGCGTTTGTAAAAATAGTTTGTACAAGAGTAGAGAAAGTCATGTGAGTGTAACACATCAGATTTTTTTGTGTCATCAGTGAAGTAAGAGCGGACATTAAACACTATTAAAATGGAGAATTTGATGAAAAGTTGTTTCCAGACTAAGGGAAGAATGCTTGCTGAAAAAATTAATATGCACAGTATTTTTTGATGATATGGCATTGCTAACAGAAAAGCTAAAGATCCTACGGAACACGCTGATGGAGATAAATAGCAACATTGAAGATTACGGGATAAATTAGCAATGTGGGTATTCAAAAAGTCTTACAGTGACAATAGCAAAGGAAGAATTAGATAAAACATTCATTTTATGTGGAAGTGCTGTATGCGGAAAGTAGCATTGTTTAGTTCGGGCATTTTGACGTTGCGACGAAGTGAGAGAAAATGAAGTGCAGCGAACAGATAAAATGAGTAGTATTTAAGTTGTTTTAAGAGTGGGTGAGAAAGATCAGTGATGAAATTGATAAAGAAGAGGAAAAGAGATTGACTAGCACTCTAGATAAGGAAAAACTGCTTGCTAACAGACACTGGAAGAAGACACAAGATAACATGTGTCGCGGTAATCTCTCGTGTTATCTTATTTGTTGAGCGCCTGTTATTGTTTTACTATTTTGAATTTTGGGTTCTTTGTCTTCCGGCTAGCTATTATTACTCATTCGAGCAAATATCTCTTGAACAGGGTGTGTAAACGGAAAGGAGTTGTTACTAAAAGATAACACTGATACAAGAATTTGTTTTTACACTTTTATTGCCGTCACACTGAATTAATTTCATATATTTAATCTTGATACACGCCTGAGTGAAACTGTTATATTTTCGAATGTAACTATAATCACTTATTTGCCGCGCACTATTAATTCGCGTATTTCACATTTTGTAACTAACTTTACGACGCGAGAGATTCTGTAGAATTGCGTAATGTGTACATCATGAATGCTTCCGTGTAACTGCGAGAGAGATTTCTTAGAACTGCGCGACGTTTGTCTTGTGAATGATTCTGTAGAACTGCGCGATACTTGTCGTTGGCTCCAGAATTTATACTCCCTCACCCCGATATGCCTAAGCATTATAATAGAGCTGCTATTGGTTAATAAATCGCGCCAACATTAGCATCTATTTCGTCATCCAATCAAAATTACAAACACATATGCTCTAGGGAAGATATTCCCTCCATTTCTAAAGAAAGGCACGCTACCCTGACGCCATTTGTTTGACTCTTCTAAGTGATAAACAACTCACCCCATCGCTTCATTGTTACCCGCTCCTATTGTCAGTTTCAGTGAGGCCGTTGTATATTTATTTACTAGCAATGCTTATAGTTAACAAACATCTCAAATCATTGTCATACAATAATGCTAATTTACACTACAATCACTCTGGCATTCACAGTGTTGTAATATAAAATACTGCCTCACATGAAATAGCAAGATAAAGCATTTACTTGTATTGGGAGACAAAGAAGACAATAGAAAAGAAGGTGAATGTAGGAGCTTAGGTATAAATTATTAAGAACACTGGTCGGAAAACTATAATTGATTGAAAATGTACACGCATCAAAATTATCAAAAGTGTGTAAGAAACAGGGTAATAACTTTTTGTTTCATCATTTTTAAATATTCAAAGTACAATTTAAATGTCAGTGAACATTCATTATCATCATTTAACGTATGTAGTTAATCTCAATTATTTCTTCAACTATGGGTTTCTTAGACAAACAGCCTTTGCAGCCAATGCATTTATAAAGCATATAATGTTATTTGGATACTAGTAGAATCTGCAGCTCTGCTCCCGTTATTGTGTTAATGCGGAGATCGTTCTCTATGTGTACGTGTGTGTGTGTGTGTGTCTCTCTCTCTCTTTCTCCCTCTCTCTTTCTCCCTCTCTCTTCCTCCTCTCCACCCATCCCTCAACTCTCTCAATTTTTACTCACAGTTTTTCTCTCTCTCCCTCTTCTCCTCTCTTCTCTTTGCAACTTACACGTCGTGTGATGTTTTGAAAACCGGTAGGAAAAGTGTTTTCATTTCTGGGTAATTAAAAATTAAAACATACGTAAGGCGTTTAAGAGTACACAAACTTGTGACTCTCCCTTATGCCTGTTATGTGATCAGAACTGTATTATATTTTCATGATAAGTGATTTACGTACCCAAATAACAGTAATGAAAAACTTATGTAACCTACTAAATATTTACTCTACCAAATTTTGTAAATAAAAAGATAACTACTCAGAAACATTATGCTTATAACTTTTTGCTATACAACACTGTTAAAAAAAACTAAAAGTAAGGGAGATATTTAGTTGGTTTTTTCTTAGCCTCTCCTACCTTTGGGGTTATTATGAAATCATAAAGTCTGTTTTAAGTGAAATCAAAGGTATGGTGTGTATCACGTTTTCATAACAATCATAAAAATTGTGTTTTTGTCTTCAGGGCAGCTTATTATACACACTAGTACCAAATATTCATACAAAATCGAAAATTAGCAGAAAAGTTTCTTCTATAGGTTTATTATCTGTAAGAAACAAAAACTGAGTTCAGAATTTGAAGTTACTCCTTAGAGAGTTTTTAAGTGTTCACTTACTGAAGCTGTGATATTAACGCTCCTATATTTGCTTTCTCTAGCACCTAGCAGGTAAAGGAAATATTGTATTCCACCCAAAAATTGATAAGGGGATTCCACCCGAAATGTGTGTTTTGGTATTCCTTGAACCACCAGAAAACAAGCATTTTTAGAAAAAGGTCCATATGTGTGTCTGTCAGTATGTCATCAGCTGTTTCTCGCAAAGGCGTGGAAACAGTATGGAATTTTAAGACCGGCGTATATGTTCCAGTTCTTAAACATTTGACTATCGCTGTTCCCTTTGTATCTATAACCAAATGTGTAATGAAGCTATTTCTGTAAATGTTTATCTGGATTAAAATGAAGTAGATAGAAAAATAAACTTTATTAAGAATAATTTGTATACCCACTAATAAACGATAGAGGGTAGAGAAAGTCGTGTGAATGTATCACATCAGTTTAATTGTAAAATGTGGTTCGGTAATGTTCGTTGGATACAATTATCTCTCTTTACACAATTACTTAGCATAGCCTGATAAAGAACTTGATTACAGCATACACAGGAAACAAAACAAAGCGTTCTTACTTGAGGGTTATTAAAATACTTTAGCATTGAAATGTCGATGTTTTGAAGCAAGTTTCAATTTTTTTTCTCCGCCGTAACCAAAGGTATTTGAACCGCTCATATTCAATTAATGTTTGCTGTAATCATTCTTGGCTGAAATTAAACTTAACTGAGTAAAACCAGCTCTTTCATAACGAGATACAGGTTTCTAAAGCAGAGAAGAGGATGGTGAAATCTGTTAGCGGACACAAGGCCAGCTTACGCTCGTGCACAACCCGGATCCTGTTGGTTCTTTTGATTAATGAAACAGTAAACTGTCAGTTTGTTTTGTCTTTTATGCCAATGTCATGGCAACTGGTAACTGGCTGCAGAGACTCTCTACATAGAGCTAGAAAATGTCATAACATTAACAACCGCCATTTGTAAGGACCGGTACTCTTTAACACAGAGAGAGAGAGAGAGAGAGAGAGAGAGAGAGAGAGAGGATGATTAAAATATCGTATGCCGGAGACATTTTCCCCCCTTTAACTGTGTGTAATATCGTGGGCTTTGACTTTAGAAACCACTAGCTCGTTAACTTAGTAGCTTTTTACTTATTTTCATTAGGAAACTCACATTCCCTTCCACATTCATACATTCAGACTCTGTGGAGGGTAGGCAATGATTCTAATTAAAGAAAAATCCCACCCCCCCAACCGGGAATAGTTCCCAGGACCTCTGGGTTGAGAAGTCGGAACGCTGACCTTTCGACTACAGAGTCAGTTTACCGTAGGTCTTAATCATTTTATAGTGAAATACAATCACATTTACTTCCTCGTTCATATTCTCCAGACTCCACAGAAAGATCCCCACCTGGAAATCAAACCCGCGACCTCTGGAACGAGAAGCCAGAACGTCAACCGCTCGGCCGCAGAAACAGTCCTTGAGATACTTTTATGATAAATAAAACCTTTATTTAGAATTTCATGTGAATAGTTTTTTTTAAGTTCCATTTATACTCCGCCTTTAACTGGTGTGGCCTTATCGGCGGTATTATCTTTGCCTAGGCAATGGTGTTAACTCGTATTCGCTTGTCGTTGGCTTACTGGTAAACTTTGGGTTTTTTCATTAGACATCCATACTTCCAGGCTCTGGAGAAGATAGGGAATAATCTTGGCCTAGAGAAAAATTCGCACCAGCCCTGCCGGGAATCAAACCCGAGACCCCTAGCACAGCAGACAAATGCTCTACCGACTGAACTACGGAGCCAGTCTTAAAGCTCTTCATTCTTATTGCATGTTACAGTACACATGGTACAAACAATTCACTAGTTCGAAACAGGAATTCGCCCGGTTGCAAGGTTGGCTGTCTGAGATAAGTGTTTCTGAGAAATTGAAGCGGTTTTGGCCTAAAGTTATGTTTATAGTCATTTTGAGCGGTGGGTTACGAGCTCGGCGCGTTGAGTCACACCCAAGCTAGCCTTTCGGTATCTGTGATGTCTTCGGCTTCTCCTATACTATAAGACATGGTTCTGCAGGATCGTCGAATGAAAGTATCTGAAATTACTGAAGCTCTAGGTATTTCAGAGGAACGTGTATTTCACATTTTGAGAGAAGAGATGAACATGAAAAAAGTATCTGCAAGATGGGTACCACGAATGCTAACTCCGGATCAAAAACGAATCAAAGTGTTTGATCAGAGTGTCAGAGCAAAGTTTGACTCGTTTTCTAGGAAATCCCGCCGACTTTATGTGTCGATTTATAACAAATGATGAAAAATAGATGCACTACTACACGCCCGAAACACAATAGCAGTCTAAGCAACGGAAGCACCAAAATTCTCAAACACCAAAGAAGGCAAGGTTTGTGAAATAGGCCGGTAAGATCATAGCGTCTATTTTCTGGGATGTGAAGGATGTGTTGCTATTTGACCATCTCCTCCTTAAAAATCTATCACCGGATCGTATTATGCTAACCTTCTGGACCAACTGAAGATAAAAGCTCCCGAGAAAAGGTCGGGGTTGGCAGAGAAGGAAGCCATCTTCCATCAAAACAATGCTCACCCTCAAGCATGCATTGTTGTATACATATATACACATACATATTCACATTAGACCTTCTGCGGGTGGCATTTAACAAATCATTTAACGGAGAGAAGTATCCTGAAGCTTGAACAACAGCAATTACTCAGCCAATATTTAAGGGTAAGGGCAGCAGTCAGCAACCAGAAAATTATAGAGGAATTGCACTGTTATCTATACTGGGTAAGGTATACTGCAAAATCATCTATGACTGGTTAAGGATTTGGGTAAAAGAGTTCGATATAATTTCTAAATTTCAGGTGGGTTTCAGGGAAGGGTTCTCTACTGCAGATAATATTTTCGTATTAAAACATTAATTGATTCAAATTTGAATGGAAAGAGGGGGAAACTTTATTGTGCTTTTGTTGATTTTAAAATGGCGTTTGATAGCGTGCAGAGGAATGCCCTTTTGGGTGAAACTTCGCCACAAAGGACTCTCTGGTAAAATGATGAAAGCTCTGATGCAAATTTACAATAGTGTGAATTTCAGCATAAAAATAGACCAAAACACAATAACTGAATCTAAATCGACCAGTAGAGGAGTTCGTCAAGGATGTATTTTATCGCCCCTATTGTTCAATTTATTCATAGACGATATAGCAGACGAGTTAATAGCAGAGGAGATGAATGGCCCAAAAGTAGACGATGTCTGCATTCCTGTACTTTTATACACAGACATGACAATTTTGTCAGTTACGATAAAGGGCTTACAGAAAGGTGTTAATAGGTTGGAAGAATATTGTAAACAATGGGGTCTGATGGTAAACATTAATAAAACAAAAACAATGGCTTTCAAAAATGGCTATATGTATGGCAGGGATGAGAAATGGTATTACAAGGGGCTAGAACTACAAAACGTTAAACATTTCTCCTATTTAGGAATGATGTTTAATATGAGAGGAAAATGGAACAAACATCTATCAGTAACTAACTACAATACACGAGGGCAGTTAAATGAATTATTACGTACCCTCTCGCGGATACCAGATGTACCTGTAGATACATTAGAAAAGATCTACAACTCTATGATAAGGCCGGTTTTGTTATACGGAAGTGAAATCAGGGGATGGGAAAGAGCAGAGCATGTAAATAAAACACAGATAGCATTGTGGAAAAGAGTTCTTGGAGTTTCACAAGGCACATCAAATTCGGGGGTATTGAGGGAGGTGGGATGTTATGAATACACAATACACTGCAAAATAAGAGCAGTGAAGTACTGGCGAAGGCTGATGCAAGGGGATAACTCCAAACTACGATCCAAATGTTATAAATACCAGCGAGAAAACCTGTCTCCTAAGTTTTGGGCAGCTGATTTGGAAAGGGGTTTGAGGAGAATAGGAATGGGGTCAGTATGACTAAGAGCTGAAACAAATGACAAAAACATATGGAAATGTGTTAAAAGAAGTCTAAGAGACATCAACCAACAGAAAATAGAATCGGATTGTAAAATTAAACCTTCTCTAAGTCTAGCAAATGAAATAAAATTGAACTGGGGTAAAGAGGCACATATACTTAATTTAGGAAGAAAGAAAAGATCAGGAATGGCTTGGTTTAGACTAGGGAGCTGGAGGGCACAGAAAATGACTTGACGATTCTGGCAGGAGAATCTGCCCATTCTGTGATTTGGATGAGGACTGGGTACATGTTTTGGCGGAATGTGCACAGTGGGAGAACCAGCGAACGATTAAACTGAAAGAAAAATTCCTAAGTCCCTCAAGAAAGAGATTGGCATGTTGGGATCTACTGGCTGATCAGAGGAACTGGCAAAACATGGGCAAGTTTTTGGCTAAAGTGTGCGAAGCTAGGTCAAATTTGTTCAGTTAGACAAAGGTAATTTATCTCTATTTCCCTTTTTCTTGTTCCTTTTTGTTGTGTTTTCTTTCTCTGTTGTTTATTTTGTCACCCTATTGTATCTTAAATATGCATGTACGGTCAATGACCCATGCACTAAATACTTGTGAAATAACTTCAATAATTTGAAACCAATAAAGCTACCTTATCTATCTACATATTCACATAGACATATAAATCAATATTAAACAAGAATTGTACATAGTAATAATATAATTCACCAAGAAATATGTTTAAATATATAACAATCAAGAATTGTACAAAGCATATTGTAACGTAGAAAGAGACGGGCGAGCTAGCAAACTCCAGGTAAAAGATAATTCTAGATAGAGCCCACCTTTAACCAAGCTAATGAGCAGAAACTGGAGGCATTAAGGAGAAATAGAAAGAGACAGATAGAGAAAGGAAAGAGACAGAGATATTGAATACACTTTCTGACACGTCATGGGGACGCATAGGCGCAAAATTTTAGAGCAGAATATTCTCATACATTACAAGGTAACGCGGTCTGAGGACCAATTAGAAACGTCGTTACATTTTGAGGCGCGGAGGTAAGCGTCACTAGTCTTAGATATAAAAAGAGGAAGAAAGCTCCAGATTTTCACTCTCTGTTTTAGAATCTCATCGAAATAAAATGCTACTCTCTGGACGACAAATGCACATGTGTGCATATGGGTGGGAAGACGTGTGCAGTTAGTTTAGGCCCCTAATTTATTCTAATGGTGGGAATTAGTATAATGGGAAAAGCTACCCGCCCAAAAATATTTGATTTGATAATAAACCACGTGTATTTTAATTTGCCTCACCTACGAAAACCCTGAGACCCAAGAAATTAGCTAGATAGGTAATGGGGAATACAGCAGCCGACGTGCAGCAATAGACGAGCACGAGAACACTGCAACAGATAGCATCAACCAGAGGAACGACGCTTTCCAGATGTAACTGATCAACGATTTCCCGCCACAGTTGCACTGGCGAAAATCAACGAAATGAGGTATAATTTTCTGCCACATCCTCCTTATTCCCCGACTTAGCTCCACCAGACTTCCGTCTGTTGGCCAACTGAGAAAGTTGCATGGTGGGAGGGAATTTCTTTGAAGAACTTAAATGCAGTTGAAGCCTAATTTGCAGGCCTGGAGGATTCTGACTTCGGTGACGGAATAAAGACCATAATGAATCGCTGGAACAAGTGCATTGATGTCAAGGGAGACTATGTTGAAAAACAAGAACACTTGTATAAAATCTGTGTCATTTTTTGCTTCATTCACAGAGCTTTTCAAATGACCTTTACGCAGGTGTCTTGGCAGCGAGCATTCACTTATACTACTCGTATGTTGCTTGGTGATTCGGTTTCGCTCTTTGACAAGTGCTGCTGCCACACGATCTCATAAGTTTGACTATGCCACTGTGCCTATGAAGACACTTCACCTAGAAGCACTGAAATGTAGTATAACCCAATCTATTTGTCATGACTTCTTAACAGGTAGTTTACAAATGGTGGTGGGGCCTGGCTAGTAACAGAAACTCTTCCCCACCTTGACATGTACAAAAGATTTCGTAAATCCGCAATAAAAAAACAATTTCCTGTTAACGTCATTAATGTTTTTGCTGCTATTGTAACAGGGATTTTGCAATAGAGTCTTTCGACGTGAATATTGCTTGTAGATCGCCTGGGCATGATTCTTGTTTTCCTTTAGCTCCAGCTGTGTTACCTACAAGCGCTTTGCCTAAGGTCTCGCATGTTCACTAAATGAAAGCAGACTGTACAACGAAAACAGGAAGTAGAAAATGTTTCAATTGCAGAAGCAAATTGCTCTGAAATTATATTCTGAAATTTGTTGTACTAAACTGTAGTAAAAAATCTGATGTGTTGCACTCACATGACTTTCTCTACTCTTGTGCAAACTATTTTTACAAACGCTTATTCTCCATATGCTTCATGTTAATCGAGATATCGAGATGTTAATCTTATTGCTAATTTTCTTGTAAATGCAAGGGGAATTGGTAGGTTTTAAGCGATAGTCAAATATTTTAAGAGCTGGTTGCTATGTGGCGCATTCCATTCTCTTTGCATTACCAGGACAAAAAAAATTAATAACGAATTTGAGAAAAAGTATAATTATTGGAAATTTTAAGGGAATAACAAGCAATATCTCGAAAATGGTTCACTCAACAATAAAAATGTATATGGCATAAATATGACATCTACATTTTTTGTGTAGTAAAATTTTGTCTATCTCTTGTGGTTTACCAGTTATGCAAAAGTCGTTCACAATGAAGAATACTTTTGGAGACATTCCCAGAAAATTCGAGATATACATTTCATTTGTCATGAAAATATCTTAAACATATGATATTTTAATCAAAATCGTTAGAGCCATTTTTGAGAAAATTAAAATTTTCGAAAAATGTTCCATGTAAAGGGCAATCTGGGGTGGGGGATTTTCTTGAAAACCTTCTTATCGCATCTCTGGAAGATACTGAACCTAAATGCCAAGTTTGGTGTTCATTTCTGAATTATGCTGTTCACAGACACAGACACACACACACACACACACACACACACACACACACACACACACACACACACACACACGGACATGTTTCCAAAAATGCTTTTCCGGTGAAATCCCCTTATCGAATTTTTGGGTGGAATACAATACTTCCCCTACTTACTATACGTAGTAGAGAAAGTAAAAATCTGATGTGATACATTCACATGGCTTTCTCTACCCTCTATCGCTTATTATTGGGTACAGGGGTGCCAATCCCCCCGAAGATTATGACGCATCCCCCTCAAACAATCATCCACTCCTATTTTTCTGAGAGTTCAATTTAAACTATTTAGTCTCTTTACCATGTTGCTGAAAAGCTTCGCAAAGGGACTGTCTTTTTTTTAAGTTTTATTTATGGACGCTCTTTAACTGATGTGGTCCTTATGAAATACCGGTAATTTTCCTCAGAGGCCTCTTTATCAGGCTTGAGGTTCTTTTACGTGCCGTAAAACTACGACACGGGACCACCGGCTTTACTTCCCTTCCGAAGAAAGGTATGCTAAGGATTTTTACGCCCGAAAAAATCCACCGCACTCCGCCGGATTTGAACCCGCGACCTCGGGAACTAGAAGCTAGCATGGTAACCACTATACCACGAAAGACGACAAAAAAGGCCTGTCTTATAGGGACTATAGTAGCTATTGTCATACTGGAACACAATAAAAGCTTAAACAAATAATTGGAATGTTAAAAATCAACAAAAAATCTTAATATTCGCACCAAAACTTAAAAACAAAAATATTTGGCAGGTGGTGTATTTTATTACTTGGTATTTCAATGTATCCTGTTGTACCTATCTAGATAGACCAATATAATAAGTGTAATAACACTATACGTCCTGAACAACCATATACATACCTATCTATAATGTTATAATTCCTTTTATACATTTCCAAAACTTATCACTTGATATGCCACATTACATGTACCATACGGTATGAATTGTACTTACACTTAGAATCTTAAAAGATACAAACTGAGTTAACAATTACAGTACTCGATTAAAAATTGTAATACATGTCTTTGTATTATCTGCGTTAATTTACTCAAATATTTTTGTATACCTCAGAATGTTGAATTCCCCCCCCCAAAAATGTTCCTTATGGTGCAATTTGCACCATGATCCCTCACCCCCCTTGGGCGGCTCTTGAGTGAGTATACAGATTATTGTTACAACAGTTTATTTTCCTATCTACTTCATTTTAATCGAGATAAATCTTTCCGGAAATAGCTGCATTACATATTTCGTTGTAGATACAAAGGGAACACCGACAGTCAAATGTTTAAGAACTGGGCGCCATACTCTTTCCTTGACATCGCGAGAAACAATTGAAAACTGGCAGAATTTTAAAAGACTGCTAAGTACTGAACAATTCGAACCATTAATAATGGATTTCTCGGAAATGGCTGATGCCACAAAAAAAGGTATTTGAAATAAATTGTGTGTTTAAAAAGATCTACTTTTTTGTGTAGTGCGTTCCACAAAATTCAAGATATGCATTTTATTTGTCATGTAAACATTTTTAATATATGGTATTTTAATCAAAATGTTATAGTTACTTTTTAGAAAATAACAAATTTCGAAAAATGTTCCATGTAAAGGGTAGTTATGGGATAGGGGATTTTCTTGAAAATCTTCATGTCGCACCTTTGGAAGATACTGAACGTAAATACCAAGTTTGGAGTTTATCCGACTTTTCGTGTTTTCTAAAAATGTTTTTATTACATATTCAAAACATGTTATTTCCAGTGAAATATCGATATCAATTTTTGGTGGAATGGATACCATGGTGGAATGCAAAGTCATACACCTTTTAAGAATGGAAGATAAACAGTTTTCGTTATGTTTTATTCTCTCAAAAATGGCTGTTTGAATAGAACAATACAGATTTGAGATATTGGCAAATAAAATTACATAATGAATTTTCTGTCAATCAGCTATAAAATCCTCTAAAATTTTCCATATCTGCGAAGAACCATAAGAGGAAGCAAAAAGTCTGATGTGTTACATTCACATGGTTCTCTCTACCCGCTTAATACTTTCGTGGTGTGACAATTTTGAAGCCGTGCCCTTTGCTGCAAATTTTGATGGTGCTTTCTGGAAACTACATCAATTTAGATAAAGTTTAATCTTATCTGCATTGTTGTTGAGTTCTACGATGTCATCTCCCAGCTCGTTCTGCGTTGTCTCATCCTCCAGCTGCTTCTGCTATGAATTCTTTGTCTCAAGATATGCGTGAGTGTAATGTGAAAGGATAACACCAGTTTAGTTAGCTGATAAATTTTAATGTTGACTAAAATATTCTATTGAAAAGAGTCGCCGACTGTTGAATTAAAGAATTAAATTATTTCTGGAATAATAACGATGAGAAGCGTCAGTTGCCGTGAGTCCCAGAAATGTTACTCGGAAAGATCCCTCGCAATCGCCGCTTAATTTTTCTAACTCAAGCGCGTCACTGTGCGCGACACATTTAAAATGAAAGCTCAATCCACAAAAGTAATCACAAGCGTCCTCACACGAGTACGTCACATGTTTTAGTAAGCAAGCAAAATTAAACAAATCTGATTTAGAATGCATGCTCTTTTCTTAACTTAAGCTGCGCCTACCTATCGCTACCGCTACCAACGTTCCTACTCAAACGTTCCAATCTTAAACCTCTACGTATGCATATCTGAACACTGTTACTTGCTCAAATCTAAGAATGTTATCTCCTTTCTAATTTACAGAATTCCTGTTTACGTGACTTTTCAATCGTACTGAACTCACCCAAATTGCATTCCAGGAACCTTTATACTAACGCGTTCGCTACTCTGCTGTTACTAATGACTTTCCTTAACATAACTCGCTAATGATCCTTTTCTCCGGACAAATCTTTTCACTCAGACTTGTTACATCATACATTGGTTTATTATTTGTTGCAATTATTTCTCTATCTTACCGTTATTTATTTATTTAATGATTTCTATCTTCCTGTCAATATAGTTTGTTTTATATAGCCTCTACAAAATATTCTTGCAAAAACTTATTCTTTTATCTTCCAGGTTAATTTTGATAAGCGTTTGCATAAATAGCTTCATTACAGACTTTGTTATAGCTACAAAGGATATAGCGATAGTCAAATTTTTAACGGCGCGTCGCTATATGCTGCCTTGAAATGCCATGCTCTTTCCATGACATTGCAAGAGATAACTGAACAGTGAATAGTCACAGAAAACTGAATTGTCACTTTAGGAAAATGACAGTGTTGAAAAATTCAAATCTATAATAACGGATATCTCGGAAATGGCTGATGCCACGGAGAAACTTATTTCAAATAAACCATGTGGTTTAAAGAGGTCTGCATTTTTGTAGTGCGCTTTTGTCTATTTCTTATGATTTTCCAGTTATATAAGATTATACAAAATTCCTTCCAAATGAAGAGGACTTCACGGGCTATTCCCAGAAAATTCAAGATATACATTTAATTTATTATGTAAATATCTTAAAGGTATCTATATTATTCTAATCAAAATCGTTAGAGCCATGTTTGAGAAAATAAAAATATAGAAATTTTGTTTCATTGTAGAGGATAGTTTGAGGAGGAGAAATTTTCTTGAAAACGTTCAAGTCGCAGCCTTGGAGGACGCTGAACTTAAATACCAAGTTTGGTATTTAACCGACTTTTCGTTTTTGAGTTATGCTACTCACGGGTATACATACTCGTAGACCTTTTTCTAAAATTGCTTTTTATTTATGGAGTCTCAAAACATGTATTTCCAGTGAAATATCGGTATCAAATTTTGGGTGGGACGCAATACTTCCTCTACCTCCTACTACTACGTGGTATAGAAAGTAAAACGTGAGATGGAATATTTTACAGAACTAACAGCTCTGTGAGTAAGATTATGTTTTTAGTTTTGTGAAGTTAGTTCTTCCAGATTTTACTGTTGTAACAAATTGTTAAAATCTACATAGTTTTTGGACGAATCCTGAATCGCATAAAACGACATAAAGATGCATATGTTACATTTAGTTCTTTGAAAATTCCGTCCTGTAATGCACATGATCGTTTTCTTAACCTCGTGCACATTTTCATAAGAAGGTGTAAAAGTATATACACCAGGTACCTATTGGTTACTCTCCAAACACAAAAGGAGAAAGAAAAAATCTGATGTGTTACACTCACATGACTTTCTCTACTCTTGCACAAACTAATTTTACAAACGCTTATTCTCCATATGCTTCATGTTAATCGAGATATCGAGATGTTGATCTTATTGCTAATTTTCTTGTAGATGCAAGGGGAATTGGTAGGCTTTAAGCGATAGTCAAATATTTTAAGAGCTGGTTGCTATGTGGAGTATTCCATTCTCTTTGCATTACCAGAATAAAAAAAATGAATAACGAATTTCCATTTGAGAAAAAGTATAACTATTGGAAAATTTAAGGGAATAACAAGCAATGTCTCGAAAATGGTTCACTCAACAATAAAAAGTATATGACATAAATTGTGTACTTTAACGCGGTCTACATTTTTTGTGTAGTAAACTTTTGTCTATCTCTTATGGTTTACCAGTTATGCAAAAGTCGTTAGCAATGAAGAATACTTTTGTAGACATTCCCAGAAAATTCAAGATATACATTTTATTTGTCATGAATGTATCTTAAATATATGATATTTTAATCAAAATCGTTAGAGCCATTTTTGAGAAAATTAAAATTTTCGAAAAATGTTTCATGTAAAGGGTAATCTGGGATGGGGGGATTTTCTTGAAAACCTTCGTGTCGCAGGGTTCGTTGTTTATCCGACTGTTCGTTTCTGAGTTATGTTGTTCACAGACAGACAGACACACAGACACAGACACACACACACACACACACACACACACAATTAATAAAGTTAATCGGTCACCACATACTAAAGATCAGGCTAAGAAAGACGTTTGTTTGCTTCCATACGCTAATTAACTAATGGAAAGTTTAGCATACCTTGAACCAGCGAGGCACAAAAACCTCATAGCCTTAACTGTACGTTTTTTGATATCCTGTAACAGTAGGCCGTGACATTCCTTGACATTGACCATGATCTAAAGTGGCTACAATTGGATTACATGTGCGGTAATAGAATGCTCTAGCAGTGAAGCCTGCTTTCCATCACAAACAATGGGAAATTGCTAAATCCTTGCTTTTGTCACAACTAACAATTACTTCATGCCCACAAGTCTCTTTTATTCTTAAAATACACAGAATTCGATGTCCTGAGGTCGATATTACTCTGCTTGACATTAGTAGCCACGTAATAGTTATTTACGCAACTAATAGAATATGAACATCTTTCGGATGCGAGTTGAGTTCTGTATTTACTTGAGAGCGGTAATGATGCTCATATCCCATTAGTTGCATACAATATTTGACGACCATCTAATAATGGCTACTTACCTTGTCTGTGTTAATGATACTATCTTTGATTTATAAATAACAGCATCGTCATTCAACAAACTTGCGATACTCTGTGATTCAATGTAAACCAAAGCCTAGTTAATATTATTCTGTTGATCATAGTAAAGTTGGTATAGAAACAAAAGAAGAAGAGGCCTGATGTAATGTACGATATTAATTTGTTTACGATAACAATAGAATTGTATAGATTATCTAGAATCAATAAAAATCGATTAATTCGTTCTGAATAATGAGTGATTCTGAAGAAATTATCCCTTCTTTGATTATTTCTTGCTCGGAAATGTACTGTAATAATTCAGAATATGTTAGGTAAATGCTACTTAACAATCATCTCATATTCAGTTATACGATGTAATATTAATGTTTGTAATTAATGAAATGTTGTTGAAATGCTGTTTATAATCATCTGGTGTTCATTATTACATTGCAAGAAGCGGGTTATAAATGTAATAATAATAATAATAATAATAATAATAATAATAATAATACACAAAAAGGTGGCCAGAAAACAAGACGTAACAGACCACTTAACCTAATACTTGGAAGGATAATGATAATGGTAATAATAATAATAATAATAATAATAATAATAATAATAGCCAACCGATGTTTTAGAAGTCGTTTTGAATGTTAAGCATGGCATGTAAGTGTATTAATTTATTACCCCAATGAGTGTGGTAATGAAATGCACATCACACTTAAAGCGATACTGAATGCTATTACTATGGTGTTATTGCGATAGATAAGTAGCCATTATTAAATGATCGCGGATAAATACACTTACAATGTATTCACTCTTAGGTTGATCCGCGCCAAAACAAACCCACGTGACCAGTGCACCGCGCAATGCGCTTAGGAAAGTAGTCCCATCCTAATAACCTAAATTTTAGAATGAATTTATTTTAAATGGTATAACATTCTATTCAAATACCTAAGAGTTTAATTAACACTGATTTATACTGTTAAACAGAGCTACAAGTTCTCATGCAATTGGTATAAGCCACCTGATCCGAGTGCGAGCAGAATTTTGTTTACAGCCTGAAATCAGCAACTTCTATATCATAGTTTAGTATCATAGAGAACGGTGAACTTGCTCTCGCGTCTTCGTCGACTTACATAAAGCATAAGCTGGGCAAACCATCGACTAGTGGTGAAAAGAAATTGTGTTGAATGTTTGTTATAAATTATGTGAGAAGTATCCCACACTTACGGTGAAAGAAGTGATGAAATTTACTTCTGAGTTCACCGGTGTTTCGAGTACAAGTATGAACAGGGCTCGCAAAGAAAAAATCTGAAACAGGAAAAGTGTTATACTCGGGAAATAAAGAAAGCGTGTGAAATACGCGATGCAAGAATGTAACATGTTGTGAAGAACGCAATTTGCGTAACAGTGCACAATTTAGTTTTTTTTAAAAAAAAAATGAGCCGCCAACATTGATAAAGCGTGCTTTCAGAGAGCGAAGAAATGTAAATTACCGCATACCAGTTACTTTCCCTTTCGCTCTTTCTTTTAGAATTAACTATTATATGTGCAAACTTTTATTTTGTTGAAACTGTCAATCTTATCTCCTTTAACCCCTAACAAAGTATTCCAGTCACCGTTTAAGTTGTCAGAATAAGGGCTCTGTTCTTTGTGTATTACGTGCCGTGTGCACTCGCCACAAATGGTCGTGAAAGTGTGATAGTATTTCTGGCGTGAATGGCGGAAGGATACATTATAACAGTGCACTGGTCACCTGGGTTTTGTTTTGATGCGGATCAACCTAAGAGTGAATACAGTTTAAAGAAACAGGTCATTTGTGTTCTTTCCAAAAGCATGAGATCATTGCCTACAGTTGCAGTGCACACAGAGCAATATGATAACGCTAACATATCAACTTACGGTAGAATGGAAAACAGCATGTTAAAGCAAGTAAAAGGGGTATGGACGAGATATTAAGTGTAGAAGTAGAGAGTACACGCACGTGCGAACTGAAAACTGTTCCACTGGCTGCTTGGATAAATGGTCCTGTGTCTATACTACATTAGAAGGAGGGTTTGAGTCATATGCATACATTTCAAAATCATTATTCATTGCTTCATCACGCGCCCATAGGACTAAGCATATTCAGAACACATTACATTAGGCAAGTATGCTGCATAACCATCTTTGCTATGAACATGATGCATACGGCTTCATACTTTAGACCTAAAAGTTTAGTGATATCCATATCAGTACTTCAAAATGTTTTTGCTGCTATAAAATGTTCATTGTGTTAATAATATAGGAAAATATGCTTGAAACTTTGAGCAAACGATGAAGAAAAAACGAAAAAGAGGTCAAACAATTGAAAGTTCGTATTACGCATATGTTTGTTTAAATACAAACAAATCCGTCGAGGATTCGAACCCACCTTTAAGCGCTCCAGGATCTTAGTCAACGCTATACATGCTTTATCCAGCTTAACTGTGATAACTGACATATAGGTCAGTTTATAAAACCCGTCCACAGCGTCTGCTTACTAAAATAACTCTAATTAACATTTGTGATCATTTTAAGAAAAATTAAACGTATATTGGAAAGGTAGAATCAGGTATTTCATTCTCCTTTGTATTACCAGGACAAAAAAGCGAATAAAGAATTTGAGAAAAAGTATAAGTATTGGAAAATTTAAGGGAATAACAAGCAATATTTCGAAAATGGTTCACCCCACAACAAAAATGTATATGACATAAATTGTGTATTTTAACGCGATCTACATTTTTTGTGTAGTAAAATCTTGTCTATCTCTTATGGTTTACCAGTTATGCAAATGTCGTTGACAATGAAGAGTACTTTTGGAGACATTCCCAGAAAATTCGAGATATACATTTCATTTGTCATGAAAATATCTTAAATATATGATATTTTAATCAAAATCGTTAGAGCCATTTTTGAGAAAATTAAAATTTTCGAAAAATGTTCCATGTAAAGGGTAATCTGGGGTGGGGAGCTTTTCTTGAAAACCTTCGTGTCGCATCTCTGGAAGATACTGAATCTAAATACCAAGTTTGATGTTTATCCGACTGTTCGTTTCTGAGTTATGCTGTTCACAGACACACACACACACACACGGACATTGTTTCCAAAAATGTTTTTTTGGATTCAGGGGGTCTCAAAACGTGTGTTTCCGGTGAAATCTCGGTATCGAATTTTTGGTGGAATACAATTCTTCCCCTATTTACTATTCGTAGTAGAGAAAGTAAAAGGGGGGGGAAGAACGAGTGATAACAGTTATAAGGAATTGGAGAACCTCTCATAAGTGGAAAGTAGCCCAATTGTAGGCAAACCACAGCACGTTACACGACATATTCAAAAGCTGTAGGGTGAAAAATCATTGGCTTAGATAAGCATGTGTGGTAACCATACTTCCTTAAATAGTTCAACTAAAATGTCGTTAAGTGAAATAAAAGTATTTGGAAGAATTAAAGCAAGTTTTCTTCGATGTTAAGATTCAGAAATAGAATGCTTCTGCGTACGCCCTTTGATTCATAACTTCAATATGTTAAAATGTTGTGCTTTAAATTAATCTTTGGTCTACAAATATAACGAAACTGTAACCTAAAAGGTTCTGATAATTTATTATTTTTATTAATAATTAATACTAATATATATATAAAATGGACTATCTTGAAGACAAAAATATCATATTTCTTGTAACTTTTCGCATTTGGTACATTCTCTACCTTGGGTCCAAATTACAAACACTCTATATCGCATCTTAAATACGGGGTGATTTATGAAGAACTAGCACATTTCTTTCTTTAATTAATATATTCGAAATTCACTCACTGCCCCAATTTTAGCACCAAATTAAGCAGAATGTTCTGGAGTTTCGATTGCCTGTCTCTAGATGTGCAAATGTTCATGTTTTATTCGTAATTGTTAGTTTTATTGTCGGCAACTGTTTTTGAGATTTTGTTCTAGTCAACGTGAAAATGGAGTACACATTAAATGAACAACTCTTCCTTGTAAAGCAATACTGGATTACGAATTCAATTACGGCTACTCAAAGGGCATACCAGAGAGAATTTGGTGTTTGAAATCCTCCCCAAAGAAACACAATACTGTTACTGGTAAACAAATTGGAAACAACAGAATCTATGGTGAGTGAAAAAGGCAAAGCTCGTTCATCTAGGCTTCTCACGGTTATTGTTGACGTAAGAGCACGGCTGGATCAGTCACCCAAAAAATCATTAAGATGTTTGTCGCAAGAGACAGGGTACAGTTACTGAATGTGTCAGCTGTGAAAAGTGCAGGCCTAAAGCCGTTGTCTATCAGTTACAGGAACCAGGTAAGGATAGAATTATTGTCGTTGGTTTCAGGCGTTCATTGTGCAAAATCCTGCCATATTGTCCATCACATGGTTCACAGATGAAGCATGGTTCCATTTATCCGGCTATGTGAATTCAAATAACTCACGCTACTGGGCCAGCGAAAATCCACATGTTATTCATGAAGCCCCTATGCACATGGTTAAAATAGTCGTTTGGTGCGCAATATCCGCACAGAGAATATTGGGACCAATTTTTTTTTAAACAATGTGAACATTGCGGAGTACCGACGGATTTTCATGGAGTTTGCTGAGCAACTAGACGATGTAGAGCTGAGTCAAGGATATTTTCAGCAGGACGGCGCTACATGCCATACATCAAATGAATCCATGGCACTAATTGCAAGTTTCTTTGACGACCGGATAATTTCCAAGAACCTGTGGTCACCGAGATCTCCGGATTTTACATCGCCGGATTTCTTTCTATGGGGTTACTTACAAGACAGGGTTTATGCCACACGTCCCCAGACATTGGACGATCTGAAGCACAACATTACACAGGAGATTCAAGCTATTGACAACGGAAGCTTGACAACGGAGTCCTCCAACGAGTGGCCAGTAACATGAAACGACGTGTTGAGTTGTGCCTTGTGTAGGATGGAGGACATTTTCAACGTTTGCTATAGAGGTAAATAATCTCCCAAAATTCCTCTGCATTTCAGGTATAATAAGTTCTCCCTAGCATAACTCGTTTTGAAACAATGAAAGAAATAAATGTGTTAGTTCTTCATAAATTACACTGTACTTTCCCCAAGGGGTTTTAATGGTGCGGGGGGGAAATCTAAATAGGTTATCTATTAGTATTCAATTACCTAAAAACTGTTGCAAAACTAAAGCTTGTAAACATAATGTGTTAGAACGTATTTACAGTACGATAGCATGAATATTTAAATAGTTACACCAATGGTTCATTACTATGTATCATTCCTGTAAAGTGGTTACCATGGGAAACGGTTTAATTGCGATCACTTAACAAGCATAAGGCAACAGCACAAGTTTGTGTACTGACTACCTCTGTGGTCGAGTGGTTCTGGCTTCTCAACCCATAGGTCCCGGGGAACTTGAATCATTCCCTACCCTCAATAGAGTCTCGAAATACGCACATGGTAGTGAATGTGGATATGTTTCATGGTAAAAACTAATAATAAAAACACTAAAATCTATAGTTCAAAGATTAAATACCATCAGTTGTTTCTCAAGCCAAAGCCCCGATATAATTATAGAAGTTAAAGGAGGCTCTGTACAAATACAAGCAAAAAAAGTTATGTGTTGCATTCACATGACTTTCTTTACTCGCTCTTCTGCAAACTATTCTTACAAAAGCTTATCATTCTATCTAATTCTTGTTACTCCAAATTATCTTTCAATACACATTTACACAGGATACAGTAGGTAAAGCAAAGTCAGAGTTTTAAAGAGTATGTCACTGTGTGATGGCATTAAAATTCATGTTTTTACATGACGACGAGAAAAGGTGAAAGCGACTTACCAGTTGTGAAAACTATAGTATGAAAATGCAATAATAAGGAATAT
Organism: Deroplatys truncata; assembly: GCA_030765065.1. NCBI lineage: Eukaryota > Metazoa > Arthropoda > Insecta > Mantodea > Mantidae > Deroplatys > Deroplatys truncata. The sequence goes on along the minus strand of CM060976.1, from coordinate 227,426,532 downwards.
CTCGAAAATAGTTAACTCCACAAAAAAATGTTATTTGATATAAACTGTGTGTGCTTTAACTAGTTCTGAATTTTTTGTGAAGTAAGATTTTGTCTCTCTCTTAGAGTTTACCAATCATACAAACATTTTATACCTAGATTTCACCAGAAACAAATGTTTTGAGATTACCTGAATCCAAAATAAAAATAATTTTTAGAAAAAAGGTCGTGTGTGTGTGGGTGGGTGCGTGCGTGGGTGTTAAGCACCAGACTTGATATTTAAGTTCAACATCTTCCACGATGCTATACGAAGATTTCAAGAAAATCCCCTAACCCAAACTTCCCTTTACATAAAATGTTTCACTATTTCCTCAAAATTTTCTTTAAGGATTTTGATTATTATACCATATGCGTATTAAGGGGACAACGTAGTCTTAACACATGGAAATTACAACTTAAGTGTGTTAAATTACCACTGTTCTTAAAGTTTCCAAAGTTTTTCATGAAATTTTTATGAATTATTCTATAAATTACGACAATTATTTTAAGTGGTTGTTGGCATTGATATCTTATGTATTTGAGTCCGCAAAAATTATTTCATTCAGCAGAAAAATAATAAAATTTACTCTGATACTACTTGCAATACATAATCACATATTGGATGCTTTTTCTTAATATAATCAGCTATTTTCTGAACCTCAGTTATTTAGTTATGTATATCAGTTCACTAGAAATTGAAAAAAAATATTTGCAAAGTAAAAAAGTAAATATATGGAAAATTTGCAATGTTCTTGCTTTCTTAATATCACTAATCTATATTATAAAATTATGATTGTTGTTCAGAAAGTTTAACTATTTGTTGTATACATGTACTGAAAATCTCAGCTCTCTACCTCTCATACTTTCTGAGAAAAAGGTACATAAGTATCCGAAAATGTTTTGAGAAAACTGAATTTAAAGTTTGAACATTAAAATTCTGACACACTTCAGTACATTCCAGGATCATAATGATCTGCACCTTCATTCCTGGATTGCTTCAGCTTTTCTGATTGCCTTCTCTTGGTCCTGGCCTCTTTTGTTTAATTGCTGAACTGCTCGCTGGGCATGATATAGTGTTCGTTGTTGAAAGATACAAAAGTTTTCTAAAAAGGGGCGTTGCAATAACAGCTTTAAAGGAATGCAGACTAGATTTAAATAGTATTTAAATGTCTTAAAAACCTCTTAACCCCCAAAAAGTATATATTTTCTGAAACTGGAAATAATAGAGATTTTATTAGTGCCTAAAACAAAAAATGCTATTTTTTAGCATTTCAGAGCACCTTGTTCCCTTAAGATATTTTAATGACAAATAAAATGTATATTTTGAATTTTCTACGAATAGGCTGTGTCTCTTTATTCTGAATGATTTTGGTAAACATGTAAGATAGGCAGAATCTTACCACACAAAAAGTGCAAATGTGATAAAATTACACAATTTATATCAAATAAAAATGTGTAGCGTTAACCATTTCCAAAATATGCTTTGTTCTTGATATGCATTTTGAAATACTTATGCTTTTTTCAAGTGGTAAGTCATTCGTTTTTTCTCGTGGTGATGCAAGGGCATGGCATTTTAAAGCCATCACCAGCAAGTAGTGTTTTTAAAATTCTGACTCGCTGTAGCTATTACATCCTTCTTATACCTACAACGAGTGTGTAAATATGTAAATAAAGTTTGTCTCGATTAAGAAGAAGTAGACAGAAGAATAAGCTTTTGTAAGAATAACTTGTAGAAGAGTGAGTAGAGGATGACATGAGAATGTAACCATCAGACTTTTGTCTTAGCGTTGTATCATTTATAGCATACTGAAAGAGACACGTTTTTACTTTCTCTACTACGTATAGTAAGTAGGGGAAGTATTGTATTCCACCCAAAAATTCGATACCGAGATTTCACCGGAAATACATGTTTTGAGACCCCCTGAATCCAAAAAAAGCATTTTTGGAAACATGTCCGTATGTGTGTCTGTCTGTGTGTGTGTCTGTGAACAGCATAACTCAGAAACGAACAGTCGGATAAACACCAAACTTGGTATTTAGGTTTCAGTATCTTCCAGAGATGCGACATGAGGGTTTTCAAGAAAATTCCCCCACCCCAGACTACCCTTTACATGGAAAAGTTTTCGGAAATTTTAATTTTCTCAATAATGGCTCTAACGATTTTGATTAAAATATCATATGTTTAAGATATTTTCATGACAAATGAAATGTATATTTCGAATTTTCTGGGAATGTCTCCAAAAGTGTTCTTCATTGTGAACGACTTTTGCATAACTGGTAAACCATAAGAGATAGACAAAATTTTATTACACAACAAATGTACATGGCGTTAAAATACACAATTTATGTCATATACATTTTTTTGTTGTTGAGTGAACCATTTTCGAGATATTGCTTGTTATTCCCTTAAATTTTTCAATGCTTATTTTCTCAAATGGGAATTCGTTATTCATTTTTTTGTCTTGGATATGCAAAGAGTATTAATCTGTGGCAAAGGGAATGGTGCTGCACCTAGCAACCAGCTATTAAGAGATATGTATGTGCTTAAAGGCTATTGTATTTCTAAATAGCCCTTGTAAATATATATTCCCCTTACATCTACAAGAAAATTAGCAATAAGATAGAGTCTGCAAATGTTTATCTCGATTAACATGAAGTAGATGGAGAATAAGAGTTTGTAAAAAATAGTTTGTACAAGAGTAGAGAAAGTGATGTGAGTGTAACACATCAGATTTTTTTTAGATGGATACGAACCTACAAGACCTACTTCGCAGCTGATTTATTGCTGATTATCTTATTACTGTTGCTTGCTGTGTTACATCACGTCACATCACGTGCATGAGAAAGCTATTTCCGTGGGAAAGTATTTATTCCTGACTGCAATCTTGGTAATTCGTCCAAAGTAACGTGCAATGTGACCTAGCCTCGGAATAGGCAATGAAATTGGCGGAACTTTCTCTTACAGCTCGGAAATAAATTCGGCTCGAGGATTTGGACTGCTATCTTTTCCTCCATTCTCTTCCGGTTTCTCGAACATGCAAAGCGTACGTGGGTTCTGGACGCGAACATGGACTTGGTTATGTCACTTGTCGGAAGATATTATGCGTTTAAGGCCGTTTTCGATAATTAGAAATCAATCGACCTTCGTTACTGGCGTTCATGGAAACCGGACACCAAGGCAAAATACTAAGGCGGATCGAAAAGTAACGCACAATATTTTCTTTTTACAAAAACGTTTAATAGTTAAAACAACAACAAAAATCACAAATGAACTTACACCTTTTACCTACTTTACGACATAGTCACCAAGTTTCTCAACACATTTCTCCCATCATGATACCAGTTTCAATATGCCCTGTTGGTAGAAGTCCGTTTCCTTGGAGTATAGGCATCTGCAGACTGCTGATTTTCTTCATGGGACCAGACAGATGAAAGTCCGATAGTGCAAGGCCCGGACTGTATGGTGGATTCTGGAGCACCTCCCAACCAAATTGGTGATTTTCTGACGAATAGCAGCAGCAACATGGGGCGAGCATTATCATGAAGAATTTTGACATCGTCAGCATTCATATTGTGGCGTGTGTCACGACGCAACTTCAAAGTTTTCATGTAGGCTGCAGCATTCACAGTGGTCCCGTGTTCAGCAAAGTCCACCAATGCAACACCAGCATATCCCAGAACACCGTCACCAACACTTTCCTAGCAGATTGAGTCACTTGAATTTTTTCTTCACTGGGGAACCAGCATGTTTCCACTCCGTGCTTGCCTGCTTGGTTTCGGGCGTGTAGTGGTATGCCCACAACTCATCATCAGTGACGATTCCTTTCAGAAAGTCATGCCCTTTTGCGTTGTTCCGCGTTAGGTGATCCAAGTTCGTCATCATTCTCTGATCCTTGTGGTTGTCTGTCAGGTTCTTAGGCACCCAGCGAGCATTAACTTTACGAAATTGCACTATAGGAAATGTTGAACTGTTGCGATAAGGTTCGCAGTTGCACACGCCGGTCGTTCAAAATTGTCGACTCAATGCCTCTGACATTCTGAGGGGTTGCAGCTTTTACCGGCCTCCCGGAGCGTGGCAAATCACTAAAGTTCACACGGCCCTCTAGGAAGAATGTACACCACCTGGAGACATTGCTACGGTCCATACAATAATTCCCATACACGCCATTCATGTTCCTGTGAATATCACTCGGTTTATGCCCTTTGGCCCACAAATATCGAACCACACCTCTCTGCTCTTCACACGTGGACGATAGTAACATGCGCGCCATCTTTGTTGCGTAGTTCACGCTTCTCTCGCTAGACAGTAGTCAAAACACTATATCTGTGTGAAATTGCAACATTCCAGCTGCAATATCAAGGCAGAAAAAAAATATTGTGCGTTACTTTTCGATCTGCCCTCGTATATTAACATCTATCTGCGATTTGTATTCTGATATACAGGTAATAGAGCATACCGAATGCTTAACAAGTTACAGAAAAGTAAGAATTGAAATAAAAAGTGAGACAAATAGATTTAGGATCGCAGAGGAATGGATATTTTTTTAATAATATGGATTTTCGTTAATGTTCCAACTCTTGGACTTGTTGGTCAGAATAAAGTCATGGAAAAAAATATTTTTACTTTTGCTACCACATACAGAGAAGGTATTGCATTCTACCCAAAAATTCAATACAGGGATTTCACCGGAAATACACCTTTGAGACTTCCTAAATATGTATAAAAAAACATTTTTAGAAAAAGATCCGCGCGCGCATTTGTTTGTGTGTGTGTGTGTGTGAACAGCATAACTTAAAAACTAAATGTTCGGTAAATACCAAACTTGGTATTTAAATTCGGTATCTTTCGAAGATGCGACATGAAGATTTTAAATAAAATTTCCCTACCCCAAACTAGTCTTTACATAGAAAATTTTTCGAACCTTTTTGTTTATTTAAACTTAGCCCTAACGATTTTGTATAAAATACCATATACTTAAGATATTTACGTGACACATAAACGTATGTCTTGAATTTACTGGGCATAGCCTGTGAAGCCCTCTTCATTCAGAATGAATTTTATATCATTTTGTATAACTCGTAATTGTTAAGAGAGAAGGCTGTTATGCAAAAATGTAGATTTCTTTAAAAGAGAGAATTTATTTCCAATAATCCTTTTTGTGGCATCAGCCATTTGCAAGATTTGAATTGAGTTTGAATGTTTAAAAACTTTGGGCATTTTTACTTTCTCTACTTCGCACTTGCTGGAAGATGACTAAGAGGAAGTATCAACGCCGAGCCGCGCAACCTCTACCCCTCCCCCGGCCAAACCGAGGCCACTTTCGCCTCGTTCTGTGCTTCGCCTCCAGCCACCGCCACCTCCCCGCGACTACAGCCGCAGTCACTGCCACACCAGCCGGCTAATTCCGCACTGCCAGTGGTCGCGCATCAGCCGCCACCTCATCACGGGTCTTCAGCATAGTAATTGCTGGAGTGCCCCGGTACCTGCCGGCACGCTTCGTTCTCGGCGCTTCGCAGCAGCAGTGGCCCTCGCATTGAAGGCCACCAGGATCGTCTCTGCCCGGGGACCAACGCCGCTGGTTCGAATGAAGCTAGCCAGTCTCGCCGACCTGGTGGCTGCCTTGGCGTCTAGCCTTCCCTTATTAGGGAGGCATTGCGCGTCGAGGCCAGCCGACAGGAACACGGTAGCTCCTTGCCGCCGCTGCTGTGCTTACGGGCACAGCGAGATAACCTGCAACGCCGAGCCGAAGTGCCACTACTGTGGCGCGCACCACATTATCGTGTGAGGGAACATGATCTCCACCGCCGCCGCTGCTGCTTCTGCGCCACATGTGGAGGGTCGACTCATTACAACGGCCAGGCGCTCTGCCCTCTGCGTCCTCGCAGGAAGTCGCCTGCACAAACCACGCCGCCACAGACGACCGCACAGCCACCGCAGCATGCATCATCACCAGCGCCGATCATCACTGTCACCCAGGAAATCCAGAGCCTACATGAAGCCCTACAGGACCTCCATGCTGAGTTCCTGAACCTGTCGGCGAAACTGACGGCCCTGGAGGACTGTTTTCATCAACTACAGACCTCCTTACTACAGACCCTACACAGCAACACCTCGACTCTATAGACTGCACACTCCGAGCATAGGAAGAACGTCAGCACCAACCCAGGGCCTTCATCCAGATATCCAACAGCTCTCGCCGAAAGCCTCTCCGAGCAGCTCTACAAGCCTAGCCGAGATGTACCGGAATCGGCCGATCTACTGACGACTTCGGACTACACTCATCACCGAACACTTTCTCATCCCTGCTGTTACCGCCGAATCCTCGCCCCATTGTCACCATCGAACCTCTAGGCTGAAGTCAGGTCCCATGTCTATAGATGCCCACAGGGCGGCAGCATAGCAGCTTTTAATTACTAACGCGGGTGCTATGCGGGACTGCGCCACCTTTCGCCTTTGATTCCTCTCTTTTTCCTTCCGGTGGAGGAGTTTTCAGTGGGTATGGCCGGCTATTGGCGAGTCCCATACTCTCAGTCCCGAATATCTCATCTGGGCTGAGGTAGTGCCTAACAGTATTTTCTGTTCCACTCGGGGGGGGGGGGGGTTCTCTAATACCTACTTTACCTTTAGAAATTCGATATTTAGATTTCATCTGAAATACACGTTTTGATACTTCCTGAGTCCAAGAAAAGAATTTTTAGAAGAAAAAAAATCTGCTATGTTACACTCACATGACTTTCTCTACTCTTGTACAAACTATTTTACAAACGCTTATTCTCCATATGCTTCATGTTAATCGAGATATCGAGATGTTAATCTTATTGCTAATTTTCTTGTAGATGCAAGGGGAATTCTAGGCTTTAAGCGATAGTCAAATATTTTAAGGGTTGGTTGCTATGTGGAGTATTCCATTCTCTTTGCATTACCAGGACAAAAAAAAATGAATAGCGAATTTCCATTTGAGAAAAAGTATAAGTATTGGAAAATTTAAGGGAATAAGAAGCAATATCTCGAAAATGGTTCACCCAACAAAAAAATGTATATGACATAAATTATGTATTTTAACGCGATCTACATTTTTTGTATAGTAAAATTTTGTCTATCTCTTATGGTTTACCAGTTATGCAAAAGTCGTTCACAATGAAGAATACTTTTGGAGACAATCCCAGAAAATTCAAGATGTACATTTTATTTCTCATGAAAGTAGCTTAAATATATGATATTTTAATCAAGATCGTTAGAGCCATTTTTGAGAAAATTAAAATTTTCGAAAATGTTCCATGTAAAGGGTAATCTGGGGTGGGGCGATTTTCTTGAAAAGCTTCGTGTCGCATCTCTGGAAGATACTGAACCTAAATACCAAGTTTGGTGTTTATCCGACTGTTCGTTTCTGAGTTATGCTCTTCACAGGCAGACACACAGACATGTTTCCAAAAATGCTTTTTTTTGGATTCAGGGGGTCTCAAAGCATGTATTTCCGGTGCAATCTCGGTATCGAATTTTTGGGTGGAATACAATACTTCCCCTACTTACTATACGTAGTAGAGAAAGTAAAAAAGTCCGCGCACGCGTCTGTGTTTGTGAACAATGAAACCGAGAAGTCGTTTAAATACCAAAGTTTGGTATTTAAGTTCAGCATCTTCCAAGGATGCGATACGATGATTTTCAAGAAAATCCCCCATCCTAAACTACCCTTTGCACGGAAAAGTTTTCGTTATTTTTTATTTTCTCAAAAATGGCTCCAACGTTTTGAGTAAAATGCATTATGTTTAAAATATTTGCATGACAAATGAAATGAAATCTTGAACGTATGCGAATAGCTTGTGAAGGTCTCTTCATTCTGAATGAATTTTATGTACCTAATTGGTAAACCTAGCAGATAAACAAAATCATACTACGTAAAAACATGTAGATGTTAAAGCAACAATTCATGTGAAATAAATCTTTTATGTGGTTAACCATTTCCGAGATATTCCTTGTTATTGGTTTAAATTTTCAAATACTTTTTCAAATAAAAAGTTGTTCTTTTTTTACCCTCGTGGTTATGCAAAGGAGCATGGAATTTCAAAAATATCGCATATAACGACACGTTCTTTAAAAATCGCTTTACCTACTGTATGTACAAGAAAATTTGTAGGTGTGAATTGAAAGTTTATCTAGATTAATAAGGAATGCTGTAGAGTGAATAGAGAAAGTCATGTGAATATAACACATCAGATTTGTTTCAATTACTGTCATATTCAATTGTTTCTCGCGATGTGAGTATGGAATTTCTAGGCCAGCATATAGCTACCCAACATCTGACTATCGATTAAGGCTCTTCTATTCTCCTGGTGCCTACAACGAAATCTGCAATGAAACTATTTCTGCAAGGGTTTATCTCCATTAACATGAAGTGGATAGAAAAATAAGCTTTCGAAAGAATAATGTACATACTGAGGCTTTCACGGCCGGAGTCATGACTAATAATTAAATTACTACTATCCGGGCTTGTAGACCGTGGTCTAGAAGGCATCATGGATACGATGTTTCGCCAAGTGCAGCGCTTGGCATCTTCAGGGTGAAGTGATCCAGTGTCTGCGGTGGTCGGAGCCTGAATTATTAGTTTCGAAAGAATAGTTTATAAAATATACATAAAAATATATGATATTGGGTAAAGAAACTCGTGTGAATGTAACACATCAGATGTTAAAATTAAGAAAATAATATGAGTGTGCTTAACTATTTTTAGATTAACCAATAAGTTATCTCGTATCCACAGAAACAGCGACAGTTTTCGAATTTGAGAATTAATTTAAATATCTCAACTTCTTAGCATTCCATAGAAAAAAGTGAAGTTGACAATAGAGTAAAATATTGTAATATTTTTTATAATGGCATTTCATACACCAACGCCTGCTCCTAAGTTGGCAACACCGTGGTATAATAGGTAGCGTGCCAGCCTAACAATCTCGGTTAGTATGATCTGCCTTAATTAAGATTTTAATTCGAAGTTTTCTTTTAGACTTTAATTTGATGTCCTCTTTTATTGAACAAGAGTGTCTACTACGTTTAAGGTTTACAATTCCAGTATATTTCCAGTATACGTTTCGATAAAATTCCAGCACTGCATTGAGTCATATTGCAGTCATTTATGATATGCGGGACCGCGCCACCTTTCGCCTTTTATTCCTCTCTTTTTCCTTCTTCCTTTTTCCTTCCAGTGAAGGAGGTTTTAGTGGGTATGGCCGGCTATTGGTGAGTCCCAAACACTCAGTTCCAAATATCACATCAGAAAAATGCAGCAGTAGCTAGCTTAACATCTTTAATGGTTTTATTTGTTTCCACAGCCGTAACATTACTACTGCCATACCGATGTTGAACGGGTGGCTTTTTAAATCTAGAATGATGATTGTAGATTTGTACTCTGTATGAAATTACTGTACAATGATCTAGAATATTTTTATGCTGAGATTATAAAGTATGCTAAATTATAGCCGGTGAAATTATGTCTTATCATCAAGAAGGGAAAACAGGCTAGGTATTAATGAAGTTCCTCAGAAACTGGTAGCATATTTTAATAATAATAATAATAATACATAAATATAAATATTTCAATTAACACTGATAAGACTGGCTTAAGGACACTTGATAAAGATCTCAGTTTTTTTTCCCCCAAGTGAAAAAAGTCAGTTTTCTCTTGCATTACACCAGCTAGGACAATGAATTTTTTTTATTATTTATTAAAGAAGGTTCTCTGAATATACTGGTATCAAGATTTTTTTAGCTAGCTTTAAATCTTTTAATTATAAAAATATTTAAATATCGTAAAATAATTTCTAAAAGCAATTTTACTTTTATTTATAGGTGCACTTTTCTCTGGAAATAAATATCAGAACTCTGACAATTTTTATTGTGAGTTTTTATAAGTAGCTTAAGATATCTAGTTAACTATTTGTCCATTTGAGAGACTAATTTAATTTTTAAAAAATAATCACAAGAAAATAATTGTTGATGTATTTTTTAATATTTATAATTTGTTTTCGAGGAAACTATATAATTTAAGACCAACGTCTTTAACCTTCTAAATGGAGCCAAGCATTCTGTACAACAACAAAAAATTTCAAACTTCTAAATTAAATAGATTTTGAGAAAAGTGTACATGAAGTTTAAAAAATAAAACTTACTGGAAATGGCAAAAAACAACAAGGTGATCACATTGTTACATACCAATATTCTCTAACATCTCTGGAACGTTTAAAGGTCCAAATAAAAAAATTAAATAGGTATGTTCGTTGTGCCATTTATAATCCATTAAAATAAAAAAATCAGTGTCTTTAAAGAGTTTTCATGAAATTATTTAGAAGTACGTTTTTAATACTACCAGATAACGGTTTAAATACACTAGTCTGTTCTTGAATCAAGTTTTTATGCTGATTCCAAAAATAACTTCCGTTTTTTTCTATCACGTCAGGTTTTTGCACAAAATAAGTAATATTTTGGCTATTTTACTAATGAGCGTAGAAAAGTATTCAAATACCATTTCACACAAGGTAAGTTTTTATTCAAGAAATATTTTAAAAATACTCTCAAGAACTCCCTTAATTTATTTCATGACTACATTTTAACAAAACAAGAAGCCAAAATGTTTCATTTAATTTTTTTCAAACTTTCTCTTCTTTGACATCCTTGTAGATCCTTGAAGATGACTGTCCCTCCTCAACATCCAACAGTAGTCGGCCATCATAGTTTCATTCCATCTCCCCTGGTACCTCCTCTCCATTTCCTTAATATCTTGGTGAAAACGTTCACCCTGCTCTTCACTATAATGTCCCAGATTTTCTGAAAGTAGTCGATATATGAATGCAGGAAATGCACCTTTTCACTCATGTTACAACCCATCTTCTTGAAATTTTCCAACATTGTTTCGACAATGGCCTTGTACTTAGGTTCTTTGTTATTGCCTAAGAAGTTTTCAGTAACTGATCGGAAGGCGGTCCATGCTTCTATTTCTCTCTCATTCATTGTCTTCTCAAAATCTTCATCCTTCATCAATTTCTTTATTTGAGGACCAACAAAAATTCCAGCCTTTAATTTGTTTTGTATAATGAAGGGAAATTTCTTGGAAAGGTACTTGAAGCAGGGTCCATCTTGTGGTAGAGCCCTTACAAATTGCTTCATCAAGCCCAATTTTATGTGTAGTGGCGGAAGCAATATCCTTATATCTTTATATTACTTTCTCTACTATGTATAGTAAGTAGGGGAAGTATTGTATTCCACCCAAAAATTCGATACCGAGATTTCACCGGAAACCCCCTGAATCCATAAAAAGCATTTCTGGAAACATGTCCGTGTGTGTGTGTGTGTGTGTGTGTGTGTGTGTGTGTGTGTGTGTGTCTGTGAACAGCATAACTCAGAAACGAAAAGTCGGATAAACCCCAAAATTGGTACTTAGGTTCAGTATCTTCCAGAGATGCGACACGAAGGTTTTCAAGAAAATTCCCCCACCCCAGATTACCCTTTACATGGAACATTTTTCGAAAATTTTAATTTTCTCAAAAATGGCTCTAACGATTTTGATTAAAATATCATATGTTTAAGATATTTTCATGACAAATAAAATGTTTATCTTGAATTTTCTTGGAATGTCTCCGAAAGTATTTTTCATTGTGAACGAATTTTGCATAACTGGTAAACCATAAGAGATAGACAAAATTTTACTACACAAAAAATGTAGATCGCGTTAAAATACACAATTTATGTCATATACATTTTGTTTGTTGAGTAAACCATTTTCCAGATATTGCTTGTTATTCCCTTAAATTTTTCAGTACTTATTTTCTCAAATGGGAATTCGTTATTCATTTTTTTGTCTTGGATATGCAAAGAGTATTGATCTGTGGCAAAGGGAATGTGGTGCACCTAGCAACCAGCTATTAAGAGATATGTATGTGCTTAAAGGCTACTGTATTTCTATATTGCCCTTGTAAATATATATTCCCCATACATCTACAAGAAAATTAGCAATAAGATAGGATCTGCAAATGTTTATCTCGATTAACATGAAGTAGATGAAGAATAAGCGTTTGTAAAAATAGTTTGTACAAGAGTAGAGAAAGTCATGTGAGTGTAACACAGATTTTTTTGGAAGTGAAATTGTGAAAAAAAAACTGTACGTGATAGAAAAAAAACTAAAAGTAGTTCTGAAATCAGCATAAAAAATTGAGACAGAATCACTTATTAGTTTTCAGTCATCCGATATCATGCAGACTAGTGATATTGTTATCCGAATGCTTATATGTAAAGCGTAGTGTTTAGAAATCAATTAAACACATGATCTTAAGTTAGATTCATGCATAAGAGAATTAAGTATGTTTTTGAATACAGCGTGAAAAATAACCTTTAAACTGGTGAAACTAAACACAAGTTTTGTCTGTTTTTAAATCTAATGTTACATTAACTAAATAGTATTCAGGTTGGATATCAGGGCGACATCGGTTGCATCAAAATCAAGTGTCCTTGGCTTTACTTTGTTTACCTCCTCCCATCCTTATAGAACACGCTTATCAGGTCATAAACGCAACTACAATCTGTAACCTGCCACCGGTAGGTGCACGAACCTCTCGCGAATGGCTACTATAGACCATACCAAAGCATAAAACATCACTTATGCACAATGTTTTAAACCACGAAGGAAAGAAGTAAATGTTATTTTAATCTTTAAAGACATCAGTGGATTTGTAGTTGCACCTCAGGGGTTCTGGGGGGGAAAAATTATATAACAATTTAAATATAGTGTGTACTTTTAAATAACGATGTGTATTGAAATATAAGCTAAATCCATAATACTATAAATATTATGAAATAATAAAACAATCGCAATGAGAAAATGCTAATGGAATATCTAATATAAAAACAGATACTAAAATATAGTACTAACATAAAACTAGGACTATTTTATCCATATGAGGTAAACACGCTTAAAAGCGTTTTAGAACGTTTTGGTTATGAACCAATCGCGGTTTGAGAACAGGTTAATCACAGCATATACGTAGGGATGTGATACTCGTAATCATCCGATAACCACGCCTTCTCAATTTAAACTCATCGTTATGCAGCGTATATCGTTCGTCATTTGTTTAGTTGCAAGAGATTCAAAACAAAATCGCATCTTTAACATTGTGTCACTTGTTATGAATTTCATTAATTTGTTTTAAAACTAAATGTTGTTCTTCCAAAGGATTTGCATTTTTATTGTGTTAATGTAACATTTTATCTTTGCTTTTGGGGTTAGCCATTGTTTCATAATTCAGCATTTGGTATTACTGTTCGCCGCGATGTTGTGATTATGTTTTTAAACGAAACGTAAGTCGACTTTACCTTTACTGTGTATATTTTAAAATAGTTACGGCACTATTTGTACATATTTTATTCCTCAAATAGTCATAATAAATATCACTCGAGGTTTTGAGCTTCAAATGAGTTTTCTCGTGCCGGGCACTCGCAAACTTATCGATAACATCGAAACTTCTTTGACTTTACCTATGTTACTCTGATTAGAATTACTTTCTCTGTCACCGTTTTAAAAAAGGAACCTTATTTCAGTATATCATGTATGTTTATTTTTATTTAAAAAGTGACTCTCACCTAAATGTAAATTCCGGGTAAAGTTAAAATGTTAAGGTCAATTAATATGAGTTTAGTATGTTTTCAACTCTAATATGGTATTTTAACTGTTGACGCCCTCTTTAAATGTGAATTTCGCTACAACATGCAGGAGTCAAAACTTGTTTTCAAGTGTTTTTTCTGACTAATTGTAGAAGGTATACATTCTGTTAGGCGTTAGGCAGACCAGTGAGGATGGAGTAGCCTACAATGCTATGATTAGGAAGAGCGTTGAATCTTTGAATTTTTTCAACCTAAAGGCTTTAACATTTTAGAGATCTTACACTGTAGTATGGTTTTTTCATGTTTTGAAAATTGGAGATGTTACAACGACATGAAAACTTTAAAAATTGCGTAATCTTATGTATTAACTTCAAAATTTAAAACATAAACAAAATTATCCTCCAAAACAGTACTTTTAGTACATTAATAGAATAAGGTTATTTTATGTGTGTAAAGAAATTGGTGATATGTGGATTACGTAGTGATGAAATAAAGGTATTGATGAACCTCTATAACCAAAGAATCTTATATGAAAAAGGGACTTAATCATAATGAAAAAAGGAGACAAGTACAAAACTTAATGCATAGTTCATAATAAACAACAATAGAAATGAGAGTTAGCGATTTTCCCATTCGAGTCCTCGTAATGAACTCTCACGACCCCTAAAAGGTTTACGCCCTCAAGGTTGCAAAGCAAGGCTGTGATCAAGAATCAGAGGAAACTTCAATGACGGACAATTAATTCCAGTCATCGTTTTCTAATGACACTGGATCCTGAGTAAACTACTCCAGAATTAGTTACGCTACTGTATGATCAACCAGAGCCCTCAAGGAAACTATGATTAAATCTTCGACACCAGGCGTCCAATTGCAGTAATCGCTGTTAAGCCATGCAGAATGACATTGTACCTTGTGGAACAGTCCTTCAGCTGTGCGCTAATACTTATGCTTATGATCAACAGAATGAACCATGAACATTATCTGTAGATCAGTGTCAGATGTAGATTCCACACCAAGTGTGAAATCCTAGTAATCTGTGCGTAAAGTACGCCCACCTTGCTTCCATTTTGCCTGCGCAGTTCTAAGGTGAAAGGTGGGACGGAACTTCTGTGGTGGAATTAAAGTTCCTCTACCGCCTTCAACTTAACTTGAAGAAATTCAGGCAGCGACTTGACTTTATGTGAAAATGTTGCCCAGAAAATAAAACGACAGTCTTGATGACCGGGAAGGAAAGGGCGAAACACTGCTTCCTTCGGATCTGCCCTTCAGTTTTAGAAGTCTACAATTCAAGTACGACCGGCATTCTTAATAACTATCAACAAGTCACAAGGGTAATGCATCCAGTGCTGCGGAATTATAAGGTTTCCCTTTTCCTCCCCAAAGGCCACTTGATGTCCACTCCAAAGCGAGACAACTAAGAGTATAATTCAAGTACCACAGCAGGGATTTCCATTGCTAACCTTTGACCTCTTTGTTGCTACATAGTGCGCGCAACCAGCGATCGCGTGGTGCTAGTTCGGCTGCGCCGACCTTGTTCACCTTAAGCTAGGCGGACTGGATGATCATTGCTTAGAAAGAGAAAGCCCTCTCAACGACCCGGCACGCGGGCCTCCTATACAAACTGACCCGCCTGGAGCTACCAACACAACTAATCAACATACCTCACAGCTACTGCAGACATCGCACTTTCAAAGTAATAGTTGTAGGCGGAGTCCCCGAAGGCTCTGTATTATCTCCCACAGGCAGGCCTACCAGCACAGAGGCATATCAATACTTCCCAATATATTGGCGGCGTCCTGACACATTACGGAGTCTTTAAACTGTACGACATCCAAGAACAACGCAGGCGTTTCCGAATGTCCGTCATCCCAAATAAATTTACGCACCTTCCTCGTCCCCGCAGACTGCCTCACATTCCAGTATCAACGCCGAAGGATTGAATGTGGGGATTCAGTCACATTTCTAAATATTAAACTGGATATAAAGGCTTAACAAAAGACTTGTTGCATCGGGTGCAACAGGCAGTTGCCTCTGTGTATCCAACGTGTAAGTCCAGGGTGCCTGTTTGCTTCGTCTTTTGCGCGTGATGCCCCTCATCACGCTTTATGCCGGGACATACCTATGGAACATGGCCGCAGACTCGTGGCCAGGCCACTGTGACTGTAATTGGCCCAGAACGGAGGTCTCCTTCCCTATGACACTAGGGAAACATCTTGACGAAGCCTCATCTCTTCCTTAGGTGCTGGGTTGCACAATGTTTGAAAGCTTATTTCAATATCTGAGCGCCCTAGCTATGGCTCTTGGTGATTACAACCCCGGAACTCACCGCTTCAGATGACACTGCGCTTCCCGCAGGGCATATGGACAACCAGATAACCTAGAAGCACCTCCACCAGCGGCGAAAGCTTAGCTCCTACTCAATACAACCAAAAACTGTTTGCTTCAAAATTACACTCCGGACACTCAATACTTGAAAATGCAATATCTACCAGCGCACTTAAGGGCTATTGCACCCTTACCTGGCATTGTTGAGAAGCACAACGTTACCATCCCAACTACTTAGTGTACAACCTCCACCCTGCAACCCTCATATGCAGTAAAATCGTATACGGGTGACTACTCGGCAAATACATTCGGGTTGGCCTCAGCCCACCAGCAGCAAAATGCGCCTGCAACTCTTAGAGATGCCCACCTCTGAGATCTCTAAAATGCACAATTTCAGATCGATTCATCCGAAAATGTAATACACCAATCAGGGTTTAATGTATAATAGTACATAAACCAAATCTGATGCATATATTTAAACTAGTTACTTCCCGGATTATAATAATTACAATTACTTATTATATATTATAATTATATTGTATATTACATTATTGTGTTTTGAAAAATTGCTCCATTATGGTGCAATTATTTGTTGAAAAAGTTTTATTTTATAATTAAACTCTTTAATATTAACTAATAATTTCAGATGAGTTTTTAATTATTCTATTGGCTTGAAAGAAAATCAATGTTAAAAGTGAGACTATTTCTTTGCTTAAAACTTATACAATATGAGTATTATTTTAGGAACATCACAACTAAGCATGTTAACAAAAATTCAACTCATCATTTTATCGTGTTATTTATAAGGAGGCACACAAAATTTAATTCATTTATATCAAAAAGCAAGTCGTGTGTAAACAATTGAAGCTGAGAATATGCCGATAAATGAAAATAGAGTTTAAAAATTATAGCTCTAAAGTGATATTTTCTTACTTTAGTACATTTACAGACCCTCCGTCTTTTTTCTACTCCTCTGGAGCTAATTTGGTATTTGAAGTCTCCTGAGCCCTCTTGTGAATGGTTTGTTCACTTTAATGTTGGCAAAACCTATGACCAGGTATAGTAATTTCTAAGCATTAAATCCAATACGAAAGGAAATAAAGTTGAAGTGTTACTGTATTTTAGGCAGGGACGTTGTACGTAACAAACCACCCCCATGCAGTCTGTTAACATTTGATGACAGCACTCCCAGACCTGTTTACCTGTCGTCCGTGCCCTTAGTTACTGTTGTTTACGTTCTTTGTATTCACATATGATTTGAGTGTAGATAAAAAGCCAAATGCTTAAGAATTCCTATGCCTAATTATCACTCTTTACTACAATGTTATAGGAAGCTAGGTTTACAGACATTCAAATCGCTGTATGACATAGGTTAAAAGGTTGTACAACTGTTAAAGCTACACAGAACTAAAGTGGTAGGCTTTTGATATTTAATAACCCTAAAATCCATATTTATGAATTTTGGCAGCTTTTGGCCTTCTGCACAGATGGAAAATTAAATTAAATTGAGTTTTATTTATGGACGCTCTTTAACGACAATGGTTCTTAGCGTCCCATTCTATATTGAGGTGAAAGACCAGAAATTTTGCTCAGAGGCCTCTGTATCAGGCTTGAGGTTCTTTTACGTGTTGTAAATCTACGACATGGGACCACCGGCTTTACTTCCCTTCCGAAAGAAGCCATACTAAATCCATCGCCCTGCGCCGGGTTTGAGCCCGCCTTGGGAACAAGAGTACCCCTAGACCACGGAAGACCACTTTCACAGATGGATGTGCTTAAGTTTTGAAATACAGAAATTCACAGTTTTGTATCAAAATATAGGATGCTTTGTTGTGTAACACAACTGTTCTGTTTTTATGTTCACGGTAATACACCTTAATGTTTGCTTGATTAAGAAATGAATCTCAACTGATGTGGACTCTCCGGTCAAGAATACACAAAATGTGTAGTTGTCATTCGCTCATGGACCTTCAGAGGAAACGGTCGTCAGAGAGCAGCTATTGGAACAGTGATTTATTTTGTATATACCTGTTTCGGATGAATATTATAATACCGTAAATAATGTGCTGTGACAAGCCCAGTGAACTTTGCCTCTGTCTGGTGTAACTAATGCTGTGCCCTGTTCATAAATGTCAGCCTTGTTTAATTATTGTCTCTCGTAGCACCCACTTAGTTTGCTTGTTCCCGTTCCGTGTAATTCTGCGGGATTTGAACTGAAGGCCTTGCTTCCTTGCTTTCGAAACTC
The DNA here is from genome assembly GCA_030765065.1 of Deroplatys truncata. NCBI lineage: Eukaryota > Metazoa > Arthropoda > Insecta > Mantodea > Mantidae > Deroplatys > Deroplatys truncata. The sequence goes on along the minus strand of CM060976.1, from coordinate 227,408,300 downwards.
TAAACAGCTGGTTGTTCGTCCGTCATAGCAATATAGTTGCTGCTGCTACTTCGTATGTTTTATTTGTTCAGTTCATGTCGCCTGGACTGCAACTGACTGCCCGAGTGACCACCCATATACCAGCTACCCTATGCTTGTGCGGGATTTCCAACATTTTTTAGAAAGTTCAAAGTTTGGGCCAATTTACTATTGCCTTTTCCAGAACCTGCTGCAATTGCCACACTTCATGCACCACTCGTCTCCCCGCATAACGATACATCCAGTCGGCGCAACAGCGGGTCTACATAATTGTTACGATTCCAATACAGAGCACATGGATACGTTGTGATATCGAATAAGTAATAAATATTAATGACACAAAAACTAAGCAAATAAAACCTTGCTCTTTCAAACCAAATCTTTCAATACAGGACATTTTGTATTTTTTCCAGACACTCAGACAGGAGATTTGAATGTAGGATATGACCGACAAATGTAGGACATCATGTCATCTTGAGCTTAAGCTTTCCGCGCAATTCTAGCCTCCATCCTAATTATACTTGCCTCGTTTACATTTGCCAATATCCAACCTGTTTTGCTGAATGTCCTCTATAATGCTTCGATTTTCCAACTTCACCCATTTATTTCTCCATTGGTTTAAATGATATTTTAGGGACATTTTCAATTATTGCACAACAGTATCTGATCTATTAAGTGCGCGTACCTTAATTTGGAAATATCACACTAAAATGTTGAAAATTGTGTTCACTTTTAAAAAAAAGTTTTAAGCTCATAAAATGGGTATAAGTTAACTTATCATCTGTTCTTTCTACATATTGAAAATGAATTTTCACTGCATTGTTTTGACTGCTGGTATCGTTTTTGCTTTCTCTATTACCTATCTATGGTAGAGAAAATCTTGTATTCCAGTGCAAACATTTGTGTAGAGATTTAAGTTTTGAGGTTCGCTGAATATAAAAAAGCAGAAAAAAGTCGTGTGCGTTTAAGGGCGAACAGCACAACTTAAAAACGAAAAGTCAGCAAAACAAATCATATTTGAATCAAACACTTTTTAAGCATGCAATGCGAAGATTTTTTTAAAAGCGTCTTGCCATTCCAAAAAATTTACTCGGAAAAATGTTGATTCTTTCTCAATTTCTTAAAAACTGCGTTAACGATTTTTATTTAAATACCGTGTGTTAAGACATCTGCATGACTAGTAGAGTTTACATCTTACTATAATTTCGCTGTGAAGTCCTCTTAATCTGATCGAATTTTGTATAGCTTTGTATAACTAGAAAACCGCAAGAGATAGACAAGATTTACTTTAGGAAATATATACAGCTCATTAAAACGTAAAGCTTGTGTGAATTTTTTCGTTGCATTAGCTGCTTTCGACATATTTCATGCCGTATGTTTTATATCTAGGTTATCTGACGTAAAATGCTTGAACGTTTCGGATTTGTTTTTTCCTTCGCAAGAGATTGTTGTTATGACTTTTGGATTTATTGCTCCGTGCTTCCGATAAAGCACGTTTCAGGTTTATGTAACTAATAACTTAATCTTGATAAACACGTATTGTGAATAACGCAACGGATAGACGATGGACGAATCACTTTTTAATGAGAGTTGCAGTATATAAAGTACACATAGAAATGTATAATGGTTCGAGAAAGCTTTGTAGCTTTACCTCATCAGATTTGTTAAAATCAGCAAGCTATAACTTTGCACATTCGCTCATTAGTGTATAGAAAGTATAGGATGAGCATTATCTCTGAATAAGAAGAGTATAGCGAATGAATGAATGACCAAGGAACGGAGGGGACAACCTTGCACCTCAACCCAACGCGGATCTTTTGTGTCTACTACCCCCAGGAGGAGCGGATGAGATGAAGGAACCGCAGTAGGCTATAGGCCGCAGGCAGGCTGGCCAAAAGAGACGCGCAGAGGTCCCTAACGATTCCAAGCTTGATGACCCGGTCACACCGGGGACTGCTCAGAGAAGACTTCCCTGTGGCGGAACCAGAGAGAACTCGAACCCTGAGGCGGCTCAGAGAAGGTTGCCATCTGCAAGACCGAGAAGAACTTCCCACAAACAAGTATCTGCACCATCCGTCCGACACTGCACAGGCCATAATCCTAATTAATTTATTATTTAGGCTTATAATAATAGCCTATATTATTACAGTAGTAATTATATTGCAATAATTATAATTATAATATTATTGCAATTATACAATAATCTAATTGAAAGGGAAATAGAAAACGAAATGGTAGAAAATGAGGGCAAGGAAATTCGCGGTAGAAGAGAAACCACGCCAGCATTCGCCTATCCAACCGGGGAAAACCATGGTCAGAGTGGCTGACCCCAGGACTTCCTGAATGCGAACCTCGCACGTTACCGCGGAGCCATCTCGCTCGGTGGAACACACATACCTTCCTCAGCAGTCAGATGGAACTCGGGCGAGAAAAGGGATTGCAGTTTTGTTGATGATGGCGTTGCGAAAGAGAGCTCTTGACCCAGATATGGCTATGGCTGCATACTTTCATAAGCAGGAACCAACCGTGAGATATTCTTCACAGTTTTTGTGAGCCGAAATTAGTACTCTGAATATAAGCACTTATGGCCTTAAATGTGTTGCTTATATAAGTGCTGTGGCTAGTCTGGAGGCAGAGAAAGGCCTGACCGTCAACGTAGAAGATTTGACTATAACCTGCTCGTGGTTACCTTTTTCTTGTGGCAATTAATACATAGACACAGCATGAAGTGTTTTACTCAGTTTTGGCATTCAAGTATTCCTACTAGATACACTCGGATGACTAAATTCATAACCAATATATGCCAATAATAATAATCATCATTTTTACTTTCTCTACTACGTATAGTAAGTAGGGGAAATATTGTATTCCACCCAAAAATTCGATACCGAGATTTCACCGGAAATGCATGTTTTGAGACCCCCTGAATCCAAAAAAGTCATTTTGGAAACATGTCCGTGTGTGTGTCTGTGAACAGCATAACTCAGAAACGAACAGTCGGATAAGCACCAAACTTGGTATTTAGGTTCAGTATCTTCCAGAGTTGCGACACGAAGGTTTTCAAGAAAATCCCCCCACCCCAGATTACCATTTACATGGAAAATTTTTCGAAAATTGTAATTTTCTCAAAAATGGCTCTAACGATTTTGATTAAAATATTGATTAAGATATTTTCATGACAAATAAAATGTATATCTTGAATTTTCTGGGAATGTCTCCAAAAGTATTCTTCATTGTGAACGACTTTTGCATAACTGGTAAACCATAAGGGATAAACAAAATTTTACTACACAAGAAATGTAGATCGCGCTAAAATACACAATTTATGTTATATACATTTTTTTTGGGGGTGAACCATTTTCGACATATGGCTTGTTATTCCCTTAAATTTTCCAATACTTATACTTTTTCTCAAATAGGAATTCGTTATTCATTTTTTTTGTCTTGGTAATGCAAAGAGAATGTAATACTCCACATAGCAACCAGCTCTTAAAATATTTGACTATCGCTTAAAGCCTACCAATTCCCCTTGCATCTACAAGAAAATTAGCAATAAGATTAACATCTCGATATCTCGATTAACATGAAGCATATGGAGAATAAGCGTTTGTAAAAATAGTTTGTACAAGAGTAGAGAAAGTCATGTGAGTGTAACAAATCAGATTTTTTTAATTTATGGACGCTCTTTAACTGCTATGGTCCTTAGCGTCCCATTCTATATTGGGCGCGAAAGATCGGAAATTTTGCTCAGAGGCCTCTTTATCAAGCTTGAGGTTCTTTAACGTGCCGTAAATCTACGACACGGGACCACCGGCTTTACTTCCTTTCCGAAGGAAGCCATGCTAAGGATTTTTACGCCCGAAAAATCCATCGCCCTCCGCCAGGTTTGAATCCGCGACCTCGGAAACTAGAGGCTAGCATGGTAACCACTACACCACGGAGTACGACAATATGTGCCAAAATTTAGATGCAGCTTGTAATGCACTTTTGTTGAATTTAACGAAATTCTATAAGTTAAGTTGGATGCAAATTTTGAAAAATCTAGGAAAACTATTAAAAAATCTAATGTGCTACGTTCACATGGCTTTCTCTACCCACTCTTCTTAGATTTATTCTAGCAAAAGCTTATTACTCTATCTTCTTGAAATGGGAAGAACGGGAATGTAAAAACACAGAATAAGAAAGAAAAAAAAGGTCCAGGCTACAGAATGAAGGAGAAAGAACATTATGGAAAGTAAAACCAAATGCACAAATATTACCAAGAATTATTTTCAAAGCTTTGCCTATCTTATGTCAAAGTATGCTATTCTATGAAGTTTAAGAGAATGCAATGCGAAGGTTTGGTTAGCGGAAAGACACGAGATGTCGAATGGCGCACTTCCGATTTCTCTCACGTGTTTGCGTATCAACACCAGACGTCATCTTGCGTATACCCCGAGGACTTCCGGTAGAAAACTGGAAACAGAATTCCAGCTGCTGCTGTCTCACCTCAAGAGGTCATTGCATCATTTTCAGTAACTTTCGGCGTCTTCGAAACTAACCTAGCAATTATTACGTAGTAATGAAGCCATTTGTAATGGAATTTGGCTAGAGAAAATGAAAGTTGCCTCTTAGGTAGTGAAGGGCATCAGAATAACAACAGGCGATAGAAAAAATGTATGAATCGCAGGTCGTAAACAGACTTGCATCTACGAGAAGAAGTTCGAACATACGAGAGGCATAAATACCAAATATTATCAATGTTAATTTAGAGCGAGATTTAACAGGGCTACCGAAGTATCGACCTATAATTTCGATGTCGATATTTTACCGGATACACATACAAGTTAGGAAGACCGCGAGGGAAATACTTAAGAAAGAAAAGCCCTTTTAGGAAAAACAGTAGAGAACCTCATTGAAATCCTATATAAGGACAAGATTTTCAAGAGATTTTCCCTAGCCCCCGCCCCAAAGTAACCGAAGATGTATTTGATTAATTACTTTTGTTATAAATCAGTGTGTTCAACGCACGATTGGTGATTTTGGACTGCACTCATATCGAATTCAAGTATTCCATGAGCTGAGGGACATGTTCCAATATTGTGTACGTGTTCTGCTCAATATGTATCAAGCTCCTCTCACAAATTGGTGGTGGTCTCAGAATGTTATGTGCTATTAATAAACACAATTGTCGTTATCTTGATTGGAAAAACTGGATGGATAGTATGTGCAGAGACCATTACATTCAGAAAGCGACAGTATGAGCCACTGTGTCTTCCCATGGCATCATTGCCCCGTACTTCATAGAGGATACATAAGGAAACAGAACTAACGTCACATCAAAAGTGTATAGAGAGCAAATATTGAACATTCTCATGGGAATTTAGAAGCAATTGATGTATACGAACAAGAGTTTAAACAAGATGTGGCGACCTCTCATACTGATCATGGGAATCGACATCTACTCCAACAACTGTTGCTGATCTGCCGATTTCAGACACATCGACAATTTTCCGCAACCTTCGCGAAGCTCTAATTTGTCGTATGATGCATTTTTGTTGGGAATACTGAAAGAAGTACTTCCAACCCATTCCTTTGTAATCTAGAGCTTCATAAAAACAATGAAATAGCCTTATGCAGCATAACAGAGGAGCAATGTGATGCTACGGTCGCTAGGATGATTAATGTCATACCTACTCAATGTGGAAGACATGTAGGACACACACATTATACAATAGAATCGATGCGTACAAAAGCTTACTAAAGTATTCAGCTTCGGTTACCTTTCTTTGGTCACCCCACACTAAGAACAGTTTTTGTAGCTTTCAGTCTCATTATGGCCCTAATAGTTTTGATTAAAATATAGCTGAGAAAGTATTGCTAGTGTATCTACATCAACTGTTGAAATGTGTTTCTCTAGCCCTCTTCTTGAAAAAAATCTGATGTGTTACACTCACATGACTTTCTCTACTCTTGTACAAACTATTTTTACAAAAGCTTATTCTCCATATGCTTCATGTTAATCGAGATATCGAGATGTTAATCTTATTGCTAATTTTCTTGTAGATGCAAGGGGAATTGGTAGGCTTTAAGCGATAGTCAAATATTTTAAGAGCCGGTTGCTATGTGGAGTATTACATTCTCTTTGCATTACCAGGACAAAAAAAATGAATAACGAATTTGAGAAAAAGTATAAGTATTGGAAAATTTAAGGGAATAACAAGCAATATCTCGAAAATGGTTCACTCAGCAAAAAAAAAATGTATATGACAAATTGTGTATTTTAACGCGATCTACATTTTTTGTGTAGTAAATTTTGTCTATCTCTTATGGTTTACCAGTTATGCAAAAGTCGTTCACAATGAAGAATACTTTTGGAGACACTCCCAGAAAATTCGAGATATACATTTCATTTTTCATAAAAATATCTTAAACATATGGTATTTTAATCAAAATCGTTAGCCATTTTTGAGAAAATTAAAATTTTCAAAAAATGTTCCATGTAAAGGGTAATCTGGGGTGGGGGTATTTTCTTGAAAACTTCGTGTCGCATCTCTGGAAGATACTGAACCTAAATGCCAAGTTTGGTGTTTATCCGACTGTTTGTTTCTGAGTTATGCTGTTCACAGACACACACACGGACACACAGTCAGACACACACACAGACACTCACACGGACATGTTTTCAAAAATGCTTTTTTTGGATTCAGGGGGTCTCAAAACATGTATTTCCGGTGAAATCTCGGTATTGAATTTTTGGGTGGAATACAATACTTCCCCTACTTACTATACGTAGTAGAGAAAGTAAGAACTTGTAAAATTTAGAAACCAGATAAACAAAAGCTTAATATGGAATAAAGGTAGAGGCACCAACCCAATTTATTTTGATACTGTAATACGGGATAACTTTGGCACAGTTTGCTTTAAATTCCCAACCTATTTGTAACGATACCACAAAGTTTGGATGTCAGTTCATAGAGCAACCACTTACATAAATCTAAATTGCACGACTAATTCTGATAAACTTATACCTTGATGAATTTTATAAGGTAGCTTTCAAAATCTTCCCGTAAGTGATTTTCAATTCTTTACTTAAAAATCTCCATTTTTAAACTCATATAGAGAAAGCTCTGCATTTACATATAGGACCTGGCTATTATATGCTGTCTTACAAATCTAAAATTGACCTCCCCCTCCCCCATATTTTCAACAGTTTACAATATACAAATGTACACTGTTTAGTAACGTACAAACATTTTGGAAAACTTTAGTAAAAATTATAGGATTGAGGTAAATAATGTTTCGGTTGTCTGTTTGAAATCCAATTTTAGGATTTAATTACAATTTCCAAGGAGCACGATAAATGTAATAGAATACATAACAATTCATTTTAATTGTTTTATTATGCCGTTATGATTTACTTTAAATTAACTTCCATGAGCTTCCATATCTTAAAACGTCTTCCGTCAGTGTGTAAGTAGATATGTATAATTTTTTACAACTCCTCATGTACGCATTTCAAACTAAAAATGCACCTCTACAATGCTGGGTAAGGCAGCTAGTCGTACAGGAGTAACAATAAACGTGGACAAACATTGAGGGCAAGTTCCTCACACTAAAACAAGGAAAAAGTGTGATGTAAACATATGTTCAGAAAAAATATTTTACAATGACACATATTTGAAATTGTCGGTTTATAGGGAGTGTTCAAGATTCCCTGCTCTTGCTTCTGCAATGCATGAGCATATCGGATCATGGGCTACCATACCCTTTCAGAGACTCCCAAATTTTGTGGAAAAATTTTGCAGGTTTTCATGACTCACTGATAAATTATATCTGTTTCAAGTAATGATGATATATACAGCGTGTCCGGATAAAAGGTTCCAATATTTACAGAGGAGGTAGTGTGCAACAAAAGAAGAAAAATTTCCTATAGATATTGGTCGTAAACTTAATATCTGTTGAGTTATGGCTTACTATACTACCATCAATGATTACTATATCTTTGATCTATTGTTTACAACAGGTGTTCGATGTGGCCGCCATCCATTACACAGCAGTCTTCCACCCTGCGTCTCATGGAATCACGCATTCTTTGGAACACTTCTGGTTGTTGCCGGATTGCGTCACAGGCATTGAACACGGTTCCCGTAGTGTCTGCATATCATTTATGGGGACTGCATACACCATGGTCTTTAAATGTCCCTAAAGCCAAAAATATAAAGGGTTAAGTTCAGGAGAACGGGAAGGCCAAAGTGTTGGCCCTCCCCGTCTAATCCATCTCTCATGAAAGATTCGTGTTAGATGTCGCCTAACCCTATGAAGAAAATGGGCCGGTGCTGTAAGTCCAGAGGACAAGAAAACAAATTACAGTACTGCAGCGTCACAACAAAACATACGCCATTTAAGCACCGTTAACCAGACGTAAATAACATACTTGACTAGTGTAATATGTGTGTATGTAGTACGTAATGTAGTACTCTAAGCTGACTACTCGTGTTCTTTCTTACTTGATACACTATATGTAAACACAATGTGCTGCATAGTGACAAACCTCTATGTACAATGTGTTCTCATTCGTTTCGTGCCAAAGCAAGATATCCTTCTCGTGCAAAATAACTCGGAGGATATTAGGTTTACGACCAATGTTTATAGGAACCGTTTTTCTCCTTTTGTTGCATACTACCTATGTAAATATTGGAACCTCTTTCCCTGACGCCTGGTATATGCCAGCAAATAAAGTCCAAAGGACTGGGGTCTGATATGGTAGATATCAGCTGCTGCATGTTAAACCAATTAACTAGAATGTAGCTGTAGTAGGTGTATACAACACAAGAGACAGACTCATCACAAATTTACACAAATGACAATTGTAAACAAATTTCCACCTACAAGGATGGCTGAGATTAAGACAAGGACTCGAGATCGGGAGGTCTACAGTTCAAATCTCATCAGAACCTTCCTCCCTGAGGTTTTTTTTCCTAGGTTTTCCTCCGTTTTCATGACTGGCAAATGCCGGGAAGGTACCCTAAACTTAGGCCTAGAACATCTTCGTAAATTATACTTTCATGTAGCATCCGGTCCACCGCCTGCGGTGCCATATACAGTAAGAACGGGCGTTAAACACTATTAAAAAGATCTCCATTGCAATTTATGACACTATCAGCAAGTTGTCACAAAATTAATTTTCCGCCTCCGTCGTGTAGGGGTAGCGTCTCAGCTTCACATTCAAGAAGTCCCAAGTTCGAATCTCGGTTACAGCGAGTTACCTGGGTAAAGTTTTTCCGGCTTTTTCTTATCCTGTGAAAACGAATGTCGGATAACTCTTAGCCCTAGGGACCCCGGTCCCATTTAACTATAATTTCGACCATATCGTTTATTCGCCATCTATATGACCTTTCCGGCTAAAGGACGTTAAACTTTAAGTAAAAAAAGAACTTTTTATAATAAACTTAAAATATGCGATTGCACCTCGAAAAGTTGATCATACGCCTTCAATAAGAATTAAAAAATTAACTATTGTGGAAATATGTTTACATGACATTTTTTCCTTGTTTAGTTGTGAGGAACTGGCCCCCAAATGTTTGCCCAGGTATTTTTAACACATTCTGTAGGTATATGGATTAAATCTGAATTTGTAAAGGTAGAAAAAATAATGTGAGTTTTGCACATAAGATGTTTTTACTTTCTCTATACTTTCCACCCAAAAATTCGATACCGAGATTTCACCGGAAATATATGTTTTTAGACCCCCTGAATCCAAAAAAAGCATTTTTGGAAACATGTTCGTGTGTGTGTGTGTGTGTGTGTGTGTGTCTGTGAACAACATAACTCAGAAACGAACAGTCGGATAAACACCAAACTTGGTATTTAGGTTCAGTATCTTCCAGAGATGCGACACGAAGGTTTTCAACAAAATACCCCACCCCAGATTACCCTTTACATGGAACATTTTTCGAAAATTTTAATTTTCTCAAAAATGGCTCTAACGATTTTGATTAATATCATATGTTTAAGATATTTTCATGGCAAATGAAATGTATATCTCGAATTTTCTGGGAATGTCTCCAAAAGTATTCTTCATTGTGAACGACTTTTGCATAACTGGTAAACCATAAGAGATAGACAAAATTTTACTACACAAAAAATGTAGATCGCTTTAAAATACACAATGTATGTCATATACATTCTTTTTTTTACTATAGCTTAAAGCCTACCAATTCCCCTTGCATCTACAACAAAATTAGCAATAATATTAACAGTTCGATATCTCGATTAACATGAAGCATAGGCGTTTGTAAAAATAGTTTGTACAGAGTAGAGAAAGTCATGTGAGTGTAATACGTCAGATTTTTTCCTTTAGACTGAAGTTATCCCAGTGTTAGCAAGAAAAAGAATATTAATTTTATGTTGTGATTTATAACAGAAATACATCATTGACATTAAACTTTGAACCTTTTTTTTCACATTATAGTTATTGTTAAGGTTTTTTGTTTAATATTAATGAGAGTTTGATTGAGTCCATTTTTTTTTCAGAGAGTTGCTCAGTGTGAAGCTGAAAGATGTCCACCGTGGAGGTGATGATTCACATCCCAACTAAACTAATGAGTGCCAAACTTAAGGACACTGTAGCTCTGGTTGCACGTAGTGAACTCCGAGAAGAAAAGACCACAAGAGAACAGGCTCTTCAGCAGCTGCGTGAATGGATCCTCAAGGATCAGGATCTTGCCAACTGCAGGACAGGTAAACAATTAGCCGCATCATTGTTATCAGAGGGTGTCAAGTGCAATCAGATAATTTTTAGACAGTCTTACTTGATACAGAATTTCTTGGATGTCTTTGAGGTTATTTTTAACGTTCTTAACCGGGTAGATCATATCGAACGATGAATGGGTGAAATGACGATTCATTGAGCTCAGAGTTGCCCGACATTCATCTTCTCAGAATAAGGGAAAACCCCGGAAAAAAAAATCAGAATGATTCCGTCATTCCATATGGCACACCAGAACACAAGGCGGTCTGCACCTTGTTCTTGATGCATCGAAGCAGTTGAAGTTATTTGGTGACCAGTATCTCGTGTTTTGCTTATTCATTTCCCCGTTTACGTAAAAATTGGCCTCATCACTACAGAGAACAGTGGTAAAAAATCGCCATACCTCTCACGTTACTGTATTGCCCATTCGCAAAATTCCTGTCTCCAATCCGGATCAACGTCTGTTAATTTCTGTATCAGGGCAGTTGCAGCTTGTATTTAGGTGTCATTTGTTGGTGTGCAATACACGCTGAATGCCCGTCTCTGCGGATCTACTTGGTAGGGTTTTTCGAAAACGATGCCAGGACATTGCTCGTGGTCTGCTCATCAGACGCTATCTTCTTTGGTCAGCGTGTTGTCTACAGTGGATCCCGTCTCAGTGAATTTGATGATTTTCCTCACACAACTGTAATAGGGACATGCACTACGTGATCAAAAGTATCCGGTTACCTGGCTGAAAATGACGTACAAGTTTGTGGCGCCCTCCATCGGTAATGCTGTAAGTCAATATGGTGTTGGCCCACCCTTAGCCTTGATGGCAGCGTTCACTCTCGCAGGCATACTTTCAATCAGGTGCTGGAAGGTTTCTTAGGGAATGGCAGCCCATTCTTCACGGAGTGCGGAACTGAGGAGAGGTATCGATGTAGGTCGGTGAGCCCTGGCACGAAGTCGGCGTTCCAAAACATCCCAAAGGTGTTCTATAGGACTCAAGTCAGGACTCTGTGCAGGTCAGTCCATTACAGGGATGTTATTGTCGTGTAACCACTCCGCCACAGCCCGTGCAGTATGAACAGGTGCTCGATCGTGTTGAAAGATACAATCGCCATCCCCGAATTGCTCTTCAACAGTGGGAAGCAAGAAGGTGCTTAAAATATCAATGTAGGTCTGCGCTGTGATCGTACCACGCAAAAAAAACAAGGGGTGCAAGCCCCCTCCAGGAAAAACACGACCACACCATAACACCACCACCTCCGAATTTCATTGTTGGCACTACACACGCTCGCAGATGACGTTCACCGGACATTCGCCATACCCACACCCCGCCATCGAATCGCCACATTGTGTACCGTGATTTGTCACTCCACACAACGTTTTGCCACTGTTCAATCGTGTAATGTTGACGCTCCTTGCATCAAGCAAGGCGTCGTTTGGCATTTTCGTGCGTGATGTGTGGCTTATGAGCAGCCGCAGGACCATGGAATCCAAGGTTTCTCACCTCACGCCTAACTGTCATAGTACTTGGAGTGGATCCTGATGCAGTTTGGAATTCCTGTGTGATGGTCTGGATAGATGTCTGCCTATTACTCTTTACGACCCTCTTCAAATGTCGGCGGTCTCTGCCAGTCAACAGACAAGGTCGGCCTGTACGCTTTTGTGCTGTACATGTGCCTTGACGTTTCCACTTCACTATCACATCAGAAACAGTGGAGCTAGGGATGTTTAGGAGTGTGGAAATCTCGTGTACAGACTTCTGACACAAGTGACACCCAATCACCTGACCACGTTCGAAGTCCGTGAGTTCCACGGAGCGTCCCATTCTGCTGTTTCACGATGTCTAATGACTACTGAGGTCGCGGATAATGAGTACCAGGCAGTAGGTGGCAGCACAATGCACCTAAGATGAAAAACGTATGTTTGTGGGGATGTCCGGATACTTTTGATCACATAGTGTATTTAGCATTAGTGCTGGATTGATGACGCTGTTATCGTGTTTACGTGTACTAGCGCGCACTCGCTTTACACAACAGATACTTGCTGCTTTGGCAACAAGTAAAAGCACTTAGAGATTTGTGTCTTGAGAGTAATTGGTGCTCGTTCTGGTTACAAAACATTAAATTCATGGACAGCCTACTTGTGACCACGGCCGCCAACAAGCAGGGTCAGTTAATATGTTCCTCTTTAAAGTAAAGACATCACCCGATTATCTTGTAGACAAAGAAAAATATTTTGTATTTTCCTATCATTCGAGAGGTTTGGGACAACCATTAGAACCTTTTCCACTAAAGTGGGAGCCAGGTTTTATGTGGGCAGCCTTGTTGCCTTTTAGGGAGCAGAAGGTAAAAAAATACAATATCAGAATAATCAATATGGTATCGAAAGTTGGAGACAGTGAACTGATTCAATAATCTAGAGCCGGTTGATAATTTTACTCTTATTGAATTTGATTCTCATATAATTCTCCAAAATGAATTAAATGATAACTTCACTTACTTCAAATGTGACCTAACATGTTTCGAAAGCGTTTGCATCTTCACGTTTTTCCGGTGAGGGCGTTGGAGTTGAATTTATGAATGGAGTCCTCTGTAGGGTTGGGTCGAGCGATTCTTTTGCAGTAGTCGATTCATACGATTCGTTCACGAGTCATGAATCGATTCATACGATTCGTTCACGATTCATGAATCGTCCCCTTGTCTGCTGGTCTACCCTACTGCACGATTCAATCATGAATCGTGTCCACCACGATTCGTTCATGAATCGTCCGCTTGCCTGCTGGTCTAACCCACTGCACGATTCAATCATGAATCGTGTCCACCACGATTCGTTCATGAATCGTACCCTTGTCTGCTCGCCTGCCTTAGTGCACGATTCGTTCATGAATCGTCCGCTTGCCTGCTGATCTAACCCACTGCACGATTCAATCATGAATCGTCCCCTTGACTGCCGCCTATTCTCACTCACAATTCTTATATGAACCGTCCCCGTTTGCAGACAAAATGCGCAACCACGAGTTTGTTGTTACGATGAGGGTTATGATCTTTTTTCTTTCACGTAAAAAAGACAATGTATGTAAAAATGCTTTCCGCGCTATTTTGGGTAATACGCTTGGAGTTTCCTGAATTTGTCAATGAAACCATTCTGTGTGATTCCACTTAAGTTGCGATTACATAAGGTATTATGCAAAGTATATACGAAGACATTATTATTATTATTATTATTATTATTATTATTATTATTATTATTATTATTATTATTATTATTATTATATTCATATTCTTCTTCATTTCGATGATTAGGCATTCCACCTGCCTTCGCATTCTTTACTCCCATCTTTTCCTGGGGTTTCCGATGTCTCTTTTTCCTGACGATTTGTACTTATTAATTAATAGTGGTATTCTTTCTTCAATCGTGTAGTGTAGTTCATATGATCTTTTCAATTAAATTAATTTTCTTCGATTTTATCATATAATTTATAAATATTCAGTTCTATAATTTTATGTTTCGTTTATTATTAGATCTAATCTAGTGCATCCTTAAGTTCTTCGTAAAAAATCGTTTCCGCCCTCTGAAGTTTACTTTTGTCAGCTTTTTATTATTATTATTATTATTATTATTATTATATTTATTATTATCATTATTATTATCATCATCATCATTCGTCACCACTACCGCAGTTGCGCGGGCCAATAAGCTCTATAACTTTTATAAATACGTGACCGTGCTGCAGAGAATAATAATTTTTATATAAATTTTACATCGGCATATTCGAGGTACTATTAATGCATTAGAATTGGCTTAGTTATATCGATGCATGTTCCTATACTTTTAATGTAGATTATAGTATATAAATTAATGCTTTTCAATTAGATATAATTTTAAACACTTTAATATTTTATAATCACAATGTTAATCAAACCAAGATTTCTAAAATTCTCTATTTTTCCTACATTTTGCATATATTTTGGTATTGTATATTATAATATCTACTATACTGTAATCATGCAATACTGTGTATCAAATCTCCCAGTAAAGTACTGAAAATTACTTCAATTGTTTATACCACGTGCTGCAGCCTACGTTCATCCATTGGCAATGCTTACGATTCATTTTACTACGCTTTACAGCTATTTACACAATTTGTTTTTAAGAATTAAACTTTCTCGGCTGATCTCGGTACTCCTAGGTTATGACATCAGCATCTCAAAGAATCGTGTTGATCTACCAATTCATATTATGAATTCTAGCGATTTTTTAGACATGTGCAATTCACTCAATACTTTGATCATTCCGGTGTACTACGAATCGACAGAACCTGGCAATACTTTTTTTTTTAAGCGGTGGTGTTTTTTATGCTGTTTTCGTATACCATGTTACAGCATCACAATGCTTGCCGCTTGGTAATTTCCTTGCTCATCATCGTACTCCGATCGTACTCACTCGGCAACATTCCTCCGGGTTCGGCTTGGCAGCCAAAGCGCAAGCGAGAATGAATCGAGAATGTCTTGATCACAATTCTTTTTGAACGACGATTCATGTACAATTCTTGCGATTCTTTCTGAACGACGATTCATGCACGATTCTTACGATTCTTTTTGAACGACGATTCATACACGATTCTTACGATTCATTTTGAACGACGATTTATGCTAAGACTGCCACGATTCATGCGATTCTTTCCTTGCAGTCGTTCATATGAACGATTCGTTCATGAATCGCCCCGTGTCTAGTCCTCTGGTGTCGCCGTGATGAACTTGCTCAAGTTCTGCAAAGGCGGGATTTCGAAGTTCATTATTTGTTCCTTGCGCATTATTATGTATATTTTTTCGCAAACTTTTAAGTTCTGTAGGTTTGTTGATGTTTCCAGTCTTTCTTTGGGGTTGATGTCATGGTTTATGGTCCGGAAATGGTTTTTTGTGGCAGATTTTTTCACTTGCTTGTTGGCTGTACTTCTGGAATGTTCTTTCCTTCTGATTTCATGTCACATTATGAGATGATGATATACGGAGGACCAACCACCCGTAACAAGCATTTATTTCGGAAAATAAACGAAATTTTCGAAGTAAAACTATTGTAACTAAAGTGTAAGTAAACATTTGAAGGATATATTTCAGGTAAGTGGCAGTCCCGGTGTATCCAGTATAAGAGCTTGATTTCATTAGCCACTACCAGAAGTGGGGTTGCATATCATTTTAAAATTCCAAAGGCAGTGGGATTAAATAGGATACCAAAACAAATACTTTTGCAGGAACATTTTTATTAATTCATACTCTTTCAAGAGTATAGCATTTTTGTTGTAGCCCAGTTTGCTCTTGCACAAGCATCAAGATGCCTGAAAACATTGCAAGATTGACAAGCACCTTGAGGTTTCTCTCAGCATACAGCCCGGAAATTTACACAACATTCGCCCAATATCATCAACATATCAAAACCTTCCTCATTTGTGGAAATCATCATTATTTGTAGCAGAAGTGAATATGAATGGCATTGCTGTCTGTATGTGTTCAGGTGCACTGTCTTTTTGTATGCTTTTCTCCTTGAAAAAATGTTAAGTAATAAAAGTGTTTCCTATGAAAGTTGTTTTAAAAAGATCTATCTAATGGTATCCTATTTGACTCCACTCCCATTTCAAATTTTAAGATGATATGCCATTGACCCCTCTCTGGGTTATAGTGAATTGATGAAATCAATGTTCACATGAGCTTTAGTTTTAAACACTTTTGTCATGAAAATTTTAATGCAGTATTTTTTTAAATAAATTACTGTACGTGTGTTCAGGTTCAAATGTTTTGTTATTCTCACTTACCCATTTGCAATTTTTCCCATTATTGTTCAATATGATAAACATGGGAACTTTGTTGCAAATGGGGGCCCATTGCTATGACTAGCCAGGGGCCCCAAAATTTATATGGGTGGCACTGAATGACGAGCAAAGATTCTATACAAAATTACCTTAACCCAATCAATCATTTATATTGAAATATTTCCATTATTTGATTAAAATATCACATGTTTCAGGCACAGGCATAATGACATGCAAAATGTGCAGAGCCTGAAAGTTTCTATTCATTCATAAATAATTTGATTTAACTAGCAAACCATATAAGTAAAAAAACAAATCTTTACGGAAGAGTTTACAACTCATTAAAATTAACAGCTTGTTTGGAACAAGCATTAGGCATTTCCAAAATGCTGTAAGGTAATATTCTCCCAAGCTGAAATGTCGTCCAATGGAATATGTTCAAGTAGGTATGTGTGACACCGAGCAGTATAACTCAGGCGATAATGTCTGGCCCACATTTGGAAGGTCATGGGTTCAATTTCTGTGGCCGACATTCCTGACCCATGGGTTTTTTCAGAGGTTTCCGGGGTCGCTAGGCAAATGCTGGAAAGGTTCCTTACATCCCCCAAATTTCCTGTTCCTCCATTTCCCCTATATTCTCATTTCCCCTTTCATCTCCTTGGTCTGTTTCAGGGTTGAAAGTGTCAGCAGGAGTCTCAATGTTGCATATCAGGAGAAAAGAATGCTATATGAAACCCTTTGTCCTCCGGAATGGGGCGGTCTCTGAGCCCCAGGCCCCCCAGGGGATGTGCAAGCCCACAGGGGGGGGGACCGATTGCACCAGCTGCCATCTGGGTAATTTCAATCTGTAAAAGGTAGGGGATCTGCCTTCTGCCTCTTGTCTCTTTTCACCTCTCCCTCCCGGGGGCACCCCATCAGGGGCTTCAGGTACAAAAGATCTTGTAGGTCGAGGTGCTAAGTCCCCCTCTGCAGTTAGTCCTAGGTATGTGTGATTTTTAGTCATTAGTAAGAAAAATTGGCTTGTGATATAAATACTGCATAATATCAGAGTTACCAGCAAACTGGTAATGGATGGTAATGGAATTGTGTGATTTATAAACCATACATCATAGTATTAAACTTTCACATTCTCCTTAGTTCACAACATAATTATACAACTACAATTTGTGTATTTGAACCTTTAATATCCAACAGTTATGTTTCATTTTATGAAATATTGCTTATCACATATATTTTAAGTTTAGTTTTATTTTCACATCTGTTGATAATCACCCTAATACTAAAGGTGACAAAGAAACACTTTGAATGAAGAAAGCTAAGCATATATAAATTTATAATAGAAGTGATTATTTTAGATGACAATTTCCTGCTGAGGTTTCTGCGAGTGAAGAAGTTCAGTGTTCCCATGGCACAGCAGACTTTACTCAAGTACCTGAACCTGCGGCAGACATTTCCACACATATGTTGCAACTTGGATTACCTGGATCCGACTGTTAATGAGCTCATCAGCAGTGGGTAAGTCATAGTCCAGATCGTGTAATACGTATGAAACAGTAATCAAGCAAACTAACCAGCTGTTAATTAAATTGTATGTGTGGTACTCAGAATAACATAAACTAAAATGAATTCAAATTGCTATTTTGTGTGTAAGACCTCACTCACAATGAAAAGTAAGAGCAGACACAGCGTAAGTGCAATACTTTGCACCCAAGTTATTTAATGACATAACATAACATCTCAATCTGTAGACCCTATAGTGAGCTAGACCAGCTTAAAGAAAGCTAGTCTACTCTAGAATGTAGATTACGTCATAATTACATTGTGTACTTGTATGTAAATAAATTGTAGTTCTTATGTAGAGTACGTTAGAGCTAAAAAAATTTAAAACAATATTGTTGTTACTTAATGTAGTTATAAAATTTGGTAACATTTTACAGTCAGTTATTTTTTTGAATGAAAGAAATCCTCCTCTGTATAGAAGGTGTGAGTGATGAGATATCTTTTTAATGCTAACCTGAATTTATTTTTATTAGTTTTCAGTTCCTTAATATATTATGGAAGTGAATTAAATAATACTATACCATTGTAGTAAGCCCCTTTTTGGAATACTTGTAGGTTCTGTGTAAGTCCTTCCCATTTCTGGTTTGTTTGCTGTGTATGTCTGAATTTTTTATGAACACTTCTGGGTGGTCAACCACGGTTAAAAGTACAACTAAAATTACTCACAGGCTAATGGTAGAATTCCAAATGTTTTGAATAGTGGCTTACAATGAGTTGATTTCTTTACACCTGCCATTATTCTTATTACCTTTTTTTTGTAAAAGAAATATTTTTTTTGCATCTACTGAATTTCCCCAAAATGTTATTCCATAAGTCATAATTGAATGAAAATAAGCATAATATGCTGTTTTTAGGACGTTTTTATTTGTAAAATGAATTAATGATCTAATTGCAAAACCTGCAGAGCTTAGTTAATGAAAGTATTCACATAGTCAAATGCAAGAGTTTTCAAACTTCAAACCTTATGCTTGCATTACATGCATAGAGGAAGAATTCTGCATTTCTTTCTCCATGCATTGCCAGCTTTTGAACAACACAGAATTACAATTCGAGATTTTATGCCATCTAATGTACAATCATGGTGCTCTTCCATTTGGTCATCCTTGCCATTTTAAATGCTGATGCCAGATCGGATCTGATATTTGCTGTATACAACATTTTTATGTCCTATTTATATATAAATTGGATGAATTTTCTTTTTAGATATTACTGGTTATGTTATTCAATTTGAAACTTGCAGTACACTTAGAAGATTTCCACATGTAATTTACAGATCTAGAAACCTGTACCACCTTTTCTCACTGTGCCTATGGCTGCATTGTCAATGATCTTCCTTCACGCCTGCACTTATGCTGTGTTAAGTTAGTGCTACATCTTCATTGTGAATGGGGCCTATGACAAACTTAATCATAATATCACAGATAGTTTTCAGTATCCATAATATACAGGATACACTCGTACTATAAAGAAAGAATATCCATTGGGAACAGCTAGGCCACTTTGTGGCTCATACGTCACAAACCCAGGGTCCATTTCCATCATCTCCAGCAAGGTACATTTATTTCCATCTTTTTTATTTACAAGCGAATAATTATATAGCTTGATAAGTTACAGATTACTCATAGCTTCATATTGTGATTTTGACCAGTTTTCACTGTCACTTCACTTTTGTGACTGCGCGTAATGGTGAAATGAAAAACGGTGCAAAGCACCCTATTCTTACTTTCACTTCACTTTTTGGGGAATTGAACACAAGGCCTCTCTAATCTCTCACAGTAGCAGCACCCACTGTGTGTCACAATTATTGTCTCAACCTCACTTGGAGAGTGCACTGAATGATCAGCATTTATGTAGCATTAAGAACAACTCACTTATTTGTGAGCACACTTGCTTGTATAGCTGATGGAGTTATCAAGAGAGTTCTAGAATGTTTGGGAGTGGGGAGAAAGAACCTTCCAGAACAATCCTGTTATCTCTTGATAAGGCTTCTGGTGTTTATACTGGGTGAGAGCATTACTATGTTGACTTATCTCTTCAACCAGCCAGCATCTTTAGACAAGAACTAAGGCCTGTGGCTGCATCACAATATATTCAGAAAGATCTGCACATTCATGTTTACTAAACTGCTTAAGTTAAAAAATCAGTAATACCATATGTTGGTAGAATTGTAAGATGCTGCAATTTTTAAAATTCCTGGACTTTTTGTTGTTGTTGTTGTTTTAATTGTACACAGATGTATTTATCACATTAATTAAATCATGATCTAAGTAAACATGATTATATGATTTGAGATCATAAGGAAATTGAAATAAGCATATATTGACTGGAAATTGTTTATTACTGCAACAAAAATTTTGTAAAATGATTTCCCCCTCATTTTATTTATAGATTCACATGAATTTCTTTACCCGTTCTTCAGCAAATTAATCTTAGAAAAGCTTATTCTTCTATGCACTTCATGTTAATCGAGACAAATATTTGCAGAAATTGTTTTATTACATATTTCCTTGTATGCCCAAGGGGAATACAAGTTTAAACGATAAGTCAAATCTTTTAAGATAGGGTCGGTATGTCATGGCTTTGAGATTCTATTCTCTTTGCATAACTATGAGGAAAAAAAAACAGTAAAAAAAAGGTGACATTGCAATTCAAAAAGTGTAAATTATTTGACAATTCAAACCGATAACAAAGAAGATCTTGGAAATGGTTAATGCCACAAAATAAATTGACATTAATTGTGTATTTTAATAATATCCACACTTTCGTCTACTAAGTTTATGTATTTCCTACAGTTTACAAGTTATACATAATTCATTCTAATGAAGAGAACTTTGAAGGCTACTCAAAGAAAGATCATGATATAGGTATATTTAATTTTTCATGCAAATATCTTATATGAGGGCGGATCAAAAAGTAACGAACAATAATTTTTTTTACAAAAAGGTTTAATAGTTAAAACAACAACAAAAATCACAACTGAACTTGCACCTTTAACCTACTTTTCGACATAGTCACCAAGTTTCTCCCATCGTGATACCAGTTTCAATATGCCCTGTTCGTAGAAGTCTGTTTCCTTGGAGTATAGCCATCTGCAGACTGCTGATTTCACTTCCGCCTCTGTCGCAAAGCATTGGCCGGCCAGGAATTTCTTCATGGGACCAAACAGATGAAAGTCCAATGGTGCAAGTTCCGGACTGTACGGTGGGTGCAGGAGCACCTCCCAACCAAATTTGGTGATTTTCTGACGAACAGCAGTGAGCATTGTCATGAAGAATTTTGACATCATCAGCAGTCATGTTGTGGCATTTGTCACGAAGGGCATGATGCAACTTCATCAAAGTTTTCATGTAGACTGCAGCATTCATAGTGATCCTGTGTTCAGCAAAGTCCACCAATACAACACCATGCATATCCCAGAACACCGTCACTAGCACTTTCCTAGCAGATTGAGTCACTTTGAATTTTTTCTTCGCTGGGGAACCAGCATGTTTTCACTCCAGTCTTGCCTGCTTGGTTTCGGACGTGCATTGCTATGTCCACGACTCATCATCAGTAACGATTCCTTTCAGGAAGTCCATGCGCTTCTGCAGTGTACCGCGTTAGGTGATCCAAGCTCGTAATCATTTGCTGGCTCTTGTGGTTGTCTGTCAGGTTCTCAGGCACCCAGTGAGCACTAACTTTATGAAGTTTCAACGTGTTGTGAACAATATTGTACACTGCACCATAGGAAATGTTGAACAGTTGCGATAAGCTTCGCAGTTCCACACGCCGGTCGTTCAAAATTGCCGCCTCAATACCTCTGACATTCTGTGGGGTTGCAGCTGTTACCGGCCTCCCGGAGCGTGGCGAATCACCAAGGTTCACATGGCCCTTTAGGAAGAATGCACACCACCTGGAGACATTGCTGAGGTCCATACATCCCCATACACGCCACGTATGTCCCTGTGAATGTCACTCGGTTTATGCCCTTTGGCCCACAAATATCGAACCAGACCTCTCTGCTTTTCACACATGGACGACAGTAACATGCGTGCCATTCTTTCATGCTTCTCTCGCTAGAGCACCATATGAAACAAAAAATACTTTCTGTAGTGAAAACTTCAAACTATACTTGTGTGAAATTGCAACATCCAGTTGCAATACCAAGGCAGAAAAAAATTATTGTACATTACTTTTCGATATGGTATTTTAAACAAAATTGTTAGAGCCATTTTTGACAAAATAAAAAATAATGAAAATAATATGTCTATGTAAAGAGTAGTTTGGGGTGGAGGTGGTTTCTTGAATATCTTCCTGTTGCATTCTTTGAAGATGCTTAAATTAAATAAGTTTGATATCTATCCAATATTTAATTTTTGAGTTATGCTATTCTACCTCTCTCTCACACACCCACGTTTACACATACATCCTTTACCTTTTTCTAAGCTTTTTACTCAAAGGACCTCAAAACTGTGAAATCTTGATATCAAATTTTTGGGTGGAATACAATAATGCTTACTTCCTCTACTTATTACAAGTAAGCAGTAAAGAAAGAAAAAATGGAAAGTAGAAAAACTAATTACACACTTTTTTTGTTATGTGATATAAACCAAAACTTATAAAAATAATAGTGCTGTTTGTTATTTCAGGTACATGTATGCATCTCCCTTCAGAGATAACAATGGCCGTCGAATTATCATTGCTGACTCTGGTAAGTTACTAACATTTCAAAGCTTTTGTTAGTATATTAAGTTTATAAATAGAACTGTATACTTTCTGAATAATATGCATTTGGTGATGAAATAGTGACATGATGAAAGTATATTTTTTTTAAATTGGTTGTAAATAGCTATGAAATGAACTCTGGATTATAACTAAGGAACAAAGTAAAATACAGACTTCAGAAATAACATTTTTTGAGGGGTTACAAAATTAGATCATATAAAAAGCAAAGACATTAGAGAAGAATTGCAGATTTTTAATGCAAATGACAAATTAAAAGATCTTAAGCAGCAGTGGAAGAATGTGTAGAGAGAATGTTAGATACAAGACTGCCGAAGTAAATATGGAGATAACCGATATGGAGAAGAGCTGTGGACAAATCCAAAAAGAGATAGCTGGAGAATCTCTGAAAATGGAGGAGGCAGGCAGTTTATTGCTTGTACTTGAAATATAGAGGAAATTAGTGAAGTTCCTTTTTATTCTCATTGAATTATATTTGTTCTTGAATATAGTGAGCTTTTTGAAGCACCTATATACATCCGTCCCCGTGGTTCAAATCCCAGCTATGGCATTGAATTTTTACTTTCTCTACTATGTATAGTAAGTAGGAGAAGTATTGCATTCCACCCAAAAATTCGATACCGAGATTCCACCAGAAATATATGTTTTGAGACCCCTGAATCCAAAAAAAGGATTTTTGGAAACATGTCTGTTTGTGTGTCTGTGTATGTGTGTGTCTGTGAACAGTAAAACTCAGAAATGAACAGTCGGATAAACACCAAACTTATATTTAGGTTCAGTATCTTCCAGAGATGCGACACGAAGGTTTTCAAGAAAATTTCCCCACCCCAGATTACCCTTTACATGGAAAATTTTTTGAAAATTTTAATTTTCTCAAAAATGGCTCTTAACGATTTTGATTACAATGTCATATATTTAAAATACTTACATGACAAATAAAATGTATATCTTAAATTTTCTGGGAATGTCTCCAAAAGTGTTCTTTATTGTGAACAACATTTGCATAACTGGTAAACCATAAGAGATAGACAAAATTTTACTACACAAAAAATATAGATCGCGTTAAAATACAAATATATGTCATATACATTTTTTGTTGTTGAGTGAACCATTTTCAAGATATTGCTTGTTATTCCCTTAAATTTACCAATACTTATACTTTTTCTCAAATGGGAATTGTTATTCATTTTTTTTTTGTCCTGGTAATGCAAAGAGAATGGAATACTCCACATAGCAACCAGCTCTTAAAATATTTGACTATAGCTTAAAACCTACCAATTCCCCTTGCATCTACAAGAAAATTAGCAATAAGATTAACATCTCGATAAACATGAAGCATATGGAGAATAAGCGTTTGTAAAAATAGTTTGTACAAGAGTAGAGAAAGTCATGTGAGTGTAACACATCAGATTTTTCAGTCATCTGATTCTACCTTTCCAACGCTGTCCAACACACGGCTTTTATGAAAGATCAATTAATTCCATCACCTATATACAGTTACTAAGTGAGATTGCTCCATGGTAACATGTGAGGCTCACATTCAGAACGTGCTGGGTTCGACTCCCAGCGACCATCCACTCTGACCTTGGTTTTTTTGTGGTTTTCCCTGGTAGGCGACTTATGGGGTGGTTTCTCATTTGCCATGATTTTCTTTCCATCATTTCCCTTTCGTTCCATTTTCTTCTCTTCTTGCAGGTGTGTGTCTAGGTTTTGTGGCATATGGTGGTGCCAAACAGATGGCGCAGATGCTTGCTCAAAGGAAAGAGTATTCCCTATGGACACCAGAGGGCTGCTTGGTCGTCGGGTCGTTCATCGCCATCTCTAGGCACCTCCAGCAGGCCTTAGAGCCTGGAACTATTAGAGACTTGTGCATATCTCTCTGGATTATCTACCTGCACCCTATAGTCTCCTGTGTTTCCTTCACTTCATTCCTTCCTTTTGGGGGTGGTAGCCACAATAGATCCACATAAGTCGCAGTGTATGAGGTGCCTGCCTCTGTTGCATCACCCATATCTATATACATTTATGAGAAATAACCTTTCTGATGGTGTTTCTGAATTGTTTATTATATGTTTACATTTTACTTGAAACTTTTGTATTCACTAGATTACACAATTCAATCACTCAATCAGTGTATTTATGTTTACACTGTATAATATTTTTACTTTTTCTACTACTTACCTGTAGTATTACTATTCTTATTAATTTATTGAAGTATTATGACATTACATGTATTAGACTGCCCACTAAAATTGGCCCTGGTCACTGTTAAGGTGGGAAACCCATCTAACTACATTATATATTACTTATATACTCATATTTATATTATTTATCCTTTCTTCTCTTAGCAGTCCATTTCCATTTATTTTGTATTTTTTCTAAATATTGCCCATTTTCTTACAGTTTTTGTCTAAAATGTTATTTACATCAATTATCCTATTCATTCTTAACCATATACCTTCTTTTTTCCAACTCTTGGTTTTCCTGCATTCAAATACTACTTGTACATCTTTTCCCCCAGTTAATAGGCATTCACCTTGTGGGTAGTCATTTGTTGACCTTTCAACCTCCACACTCCTGCTCTTCCTGTCTATATACCTCTTTCTTTCCCAACTGATTTTCGTTGAAATATAGAATACTAATGACCTATTCTCTGTTGACTAACAATTTTTATATCTCAATAGCTTCATATCTTCTTCTTGCACCTTTCAAAAAACTTTTATTTGTTTCTCCTTTTCCCCAAATACTTCCTAAGCCATTATTTTCTAAGTTATTTCTTAATTCGCTTATCCAACCCATACTTTGTAGACTCGTTTCTGTTATTTTAAGCATTGTTTTAAAAGATTATTACCTATAGTAAGTAGAGAAAGTATTTCACCCAAATTTTATATTGAGATTTCACCAGAAATTCAGATTGAGGGACCCTCCAAAAAAAAAAAAAAAAAAAATTAAAAAACGTGTGTGTGTGTCTGTGGACAACATAACTTAAAAAACTAAAAGTTGGATGAATGCCAAACTTAGTATTTAAGGATGTGATATGAAAATTTTGTTTAAAACACCATACATAAGAATTCATATGACAAATAAAATGTAGATCTTAAATATCTGGGAATAGCTTGTGAAATCCTCTTCATTGTGAAGACTTTTGTATAATTGGTAAACCGTAAGAGATAGACAAGAACTTACTCACAAAATAATGAACATCTTGTTAAAGTACACAATTTATGTAAAATAAAATTTTTTGTGGCATTAACCATTTCTGAGATATTCTTTGATATTGGTTTGAATTTTCAAATACTTTTTTCAAGTGATCCTTAAAATCTGACTTGCTTTACCTTACAAGTATCCTTGTACCTAAAATGAAATGTGTAATGAAAGTTTGTCTCTATTAACAAGTACATAGATGAATAACATTTTGTAAGAATAGTTTGCAGAGGAGTGAGTAGAGAAAGTCATGTAATGCAAACAAAAGTCTTGTATTTGGCAAAAAAATTGAAAATGTTTATTGTAAGCCTATATATTACAATGTCTTATTGGCTTATTGGTTACACATTACAACCAAATGCTTCTTTAAGTTTTCTGGGGCATGTTGAGTCTCCTAAGTCTCAAATTTATCATTTGAGAAAATGACCTCCAACATCAACTGAAGTTTTATGGCAAATATAAAACACAGCATTACAGAAGGATCCATTTCAACTACAACAGAATTATCACCTTGTATAACTTTTGAAATGTGTTGAGATTGGTATTCTTCAAAAACATTCTCTTACACTTTTCTCTTACCCCTGTTTCCATTGTGCATTCTCTAGTCATTGCACTGCACATCCATAATTTTCACTGACTCCATTAGAAGCCATTCTCTTTCTCAAGAAAGCTAGCAAATCATTTTGTGGAGGAAACCAAACTCAGCTGCAATGAAAGTTTCTAGGTTGCTATGACTAAAGATGTGTCATCCTCTTTAATTATACTTGAGAAATTTAAAGCATAGCAAACTGTTGCAGAAATCCAAGTCTCCCTTTAAAGTTTTTAATCCTTGACAGGCTTTTAAAACGGCCTAATATTGGAAATCAATTTATTTAAATCCAGAAATAAGCATTGTACTTCTGGCAGTGTGTGAAAACTGTGCGCTACGCAGGTTACAAAAATATGTTTGAAAACAGCACATTTAAAACCTGCCTAGCCCAGGAGGACTACAACACAGAGGAGCTCACTTCGCAGAAAAGCTGGAATCTATGTCAATATTCTGTAGTTCATATAACCCTTGTCAGCTGCTATGTGCCAAAATTCAGTACGATCGGGGACATTCGTAAATGTTTGATTATTTCAATGCTCATTGAATGTATGCCCTAGGGAATCAAAGTAGGCCTTTGCTAATTCTTTTCTGCTTCTTTGTGCATTAGCAATTTCCTTGTGTTCTCTATTCTTCATTAACTCACATAACAGATATTGATTCATGAAAAGACACACTGCACCTGAAAATGAAATCATTTGTACATAATTATACGTTTAAATGTCCTTATCGTTCTGATAGAACTTGATATAAATTTCAGGAAATGTGAGGATACATTCAGTTTTAATAACTTGCATTGTCATACAGTTTGTTTTCAAGCACTAAAGTCAAACAATCAGAATACGGTACTCCAACATATAGCATGGTTACGGGCATTACTGGAACTATAACCTGTATTAAGTGAAGATAGAAGTGAGCCCTTGGCACAGCCTTTATTATGTATCATGTGCCACCAGTGATGAAAAGTAACATGTCATATTGAGATTCTTCAGGTCACATTAGCTTTAACGAATTGGTGAATAATTGCAAGATAATTGTACTGTTAACTTTTTTCCTGACACTGTTGTAAGCAGCAATGCTTTCATTGATTCCTCTTCTAAAAAAGTTTCTAATGACCTGACATTGTCAACAAAACAACCTGTAGAATCAGATGAGTCATTGAGTGTAATTCAGATCTTTTCATTTTTAGTTTAATATGCAGTAGTTTTCATTACATCATTGTAACATTCACTTAAGTAACATTTTTGCAACCAATGACTCGCTAGGTACAGATTCATCCATATACTTCTCCAAAAGCTGTTTTAATGTAGTATTCTGTATTTTCCACAAAGAGATTTCAGCATCAAGAAAAGCTTTTTGTAAGTCTAATGCAAATTGCGATTTTTGACTGATTGTTGCAGTTGCCGTTGGAAGCATACAAATCTTCTTCTTCTCAGTAGCCTTGGAAAGTACATTTTTGTTTGGTTGTACAGCTAGTGTAAAACGTTGTGACAGTCCCCCACTCCTAAAGCATAGCTGTGCAATAGAGCTGACCAGCCCACCTGCATAATAAGAAAGATGGGGGTCAGTGACTGCCTCCAAGTTCTGATATACTTCTGGTCCCTTGCTCCCCCTCCACTCTCACCACTTCTCCTCATTTCTCTTCTCTTGCGCATATGGAGTGTCACGACGTTTTACACAAGCTGTACTGGTATGTAGTAATATCAGCAGTGGCCAACAGCATCAGAGCTGGGTGATGTGAATTAGAATAAAGTCGTCCAAGTATTACTGCAATGAACTGGATATTGCTTTTATAAAGTCTTCTTATAATCATTTATTGTCTTGATATGTTGAGATAATGAAATATTTCTTTTCATAGTTCACTGACTGCTGATATATTTTGCATATATTTTTTTCATCTGTATAAAATACATAGATCCAAAACTTTTGACATAACTTTGCAGTTTACTGCATAAAGAAACATTGCATTTTGGCATGTTACTTGCAACCTTGCACAACAATGCAGCAATGAAAACTGAAAGAAAGAAATTTAGCAAAAAATATAAATTTTTACCGACATATTTTTTGCTGCTGACATTGTTACTTTTGAATGAGGCTTGAACCAACAGGAAGCCAAGTAAAAAAGGTGCGTAATTAAACACCTCCCTTTCATGCTTTAACATAGTGACACTCATTGTTCCTGTTAAAGAAAATATGAACTGACTGGAAGGCAATAATTTAGATTCAGCAAGTATTCTCATTGTAGCAGTTACAGAAATAAATTAAAATACGTATTAGATAATTTTTAATAATACACAAATAACAATTAATCTAAAGGCATTTGTTTTGTGCATTTTTGTTTAAATAAAGGCAAACAAGGCATGGCATTGCAATCCCAAGGATTTAATTCGTATAAATTCACTTTTAAATATTAGATAGATTTAACACATTTAAAAATGTATTTTGCCAAAGCTTCAGGTCTGCTCATAACCAACCAAAATCAGTGGTCATATAAACAATTGAATAAGTTTTTACTCCTGCACACCCAAACATTTCCACATACATATTTAAATTAATATGTTATAAGATGTACTTGTGAATTTTTAATGGATAGAGAAAGCTGGGTAACTGCTACAAATCCAATTTGGGTAAATTACCTTACCTCTGCCCACATTAGCGACTGAAGTCTTACGCTTGCTCTAACATAATGCTGCCAACATATGAATAATGCCACCAAAGCCGGTAAGATACTCAGCCTCAAGGCGTAGCCGAGAGATTGAGGGCCCTCAGCCTCAAAGCATAGCCGAGGGATGTTTTTTTTAGAAGGAGAGGAGTGTAGCAAGTTGCAGCCAATGTGAAGCGACGACAGGGCGTAGCCAAGGGATCTGCGCGTCTAAAACTCGAATGATTCACGTTCGCAGAAACAACAGCACATCGCATATTTAGTGCATTTCACTTTTTATTTAGATTGGCAGTACCCACTTTGCATGTGATTTATCGGAAAAATGGCTATGTTTGTTGTGTTCCTCACGCGATTTGCCTATATAAGTAAAGCACCTAAAACAGGTGGGCACCAGATATAGAAGAGACCACATCATGTTCTAAACTCACTCCTAAGGTAATTTATTTCATTATTTCTCACTTCCTTATACCTAATATAGGTGGGCAGAGATATGACAATTTTGCCTCCAATTTTTATGAAATATTTTAGAAATGACATTTACAAAGCATAGGAGCCTAGCTCCATGGTGTGAGGGTAACTTTTTTGCCTCACATTCAAGAGGTCCCAAGTTCAAATCTTTATTAGGGTGGGTTATCTGGATAAGGTTTTTTTCTAGGGTTTTCCCTTATACTGAGAAGCTCAAGGGATCCCGGGATCATTTGGGCACTTTACTGATTTCATTCATTGAATTATTACACAAATACAGTACCTTTGTTTCACACTGTAGCCACTGCACAGTGGTTCGCATGCCACCTGCTACAGCTTGGACTGCTGCCAAAACAATTATAATATTTGCAGAACCTCATAGTTACAGTTGCAATTACAATGATAATAAGCACACGCATTATCACAAGAGATGTTGGAAATGTTGTCCTTCTCTACCCATATATTTTTGGCATCTTCTCAGAAATGTTCATTTGCACTCAAGAGTTCAATATCTGAAAATCCTAGGGTTTTATTGAAAATCTTCATGTTGCATCCTTGGAAGACAGTGTACTTAAATACCAAGTTTATTATTTAATCAACTTTTAGTTTTTGAGTTATGCTTTTCCCAGATACTCACATATACGCACAGATCTTTCTCTAAAAATATACTTCTGGTGAAATCTTGGTTCCCAAAGTTTTGGGTGAAATGCAACACTTTGCCTACTTACTAAAGGTAAGCAGTAGAAAAAGTAATGAGGCTTTGTAAGAATATTGTAGAAGATATATAAAAATAAACTACAGCGTCTAGAGAAAGTTATTTGAATGTGACTAACATCAGATATTTTTTTACAGTGTGCGGCCATATTACTTTGTTTATATATAAAAATCTTGTATCCTGCTACTTTTTAAATTTGAGTGCATGTTGCTTGCAGGTAAGCTGGATCCACGCAAGTACACAAGTACCGATATGGCAAAAGCACACATAATCACATACGAGACTCTTTTGGAAGATGAAGAAACACAAGTGATGGGTTTCACTCACATTGGAGAAGTTGGTCATGTTTCTGCTGCTCATGTCACACTATGGTCACCTAGTGAATTCACAACACTTGTCAGATGGGGAGAGGTCAGTATCAAAAGTGCTTATAACTTGTACTGAATCTGAAACAATCATATTTTGTGAATTCAGTTTAATTTTTTTTAAGCTGGGTTTAATTTTTGGGTTTAAAACCCTCCTCCATAAGAAGAAAGTTTAAAATATAAAACAAAGTGAAGCAAACTTGACTGGACAATTCATTTAAACAAAGAAACATCTTTATCACATTAAAATTTGGCACCAACTGATTTCTATTATTTTCGGATGGCAACCTTCCATTTAAAGTAATATGTGAGAGAGAATGACTACTGTTGCCCGAATACTTTGTTTGTTTGTTTGAATGTTCCCCATATGGTTCCTTATCACTTTCGGGAAAACCTCACTCCACCAAGCAATGGCTGGAACTATTTACTAGCAGGAGGTATCCTGCAGTGTTCATCACCTCCATTGGTAGGGTGATGATGAGGATATAAGTGGAATGAGAAGACCTACAGAGTTTACCACAGACTGTGAACCTGGGGATACTTCACATGAGCTAGTCAAAGCTCAGATGCTTAAAATCGATACCTCAGAACAAGGATTTGAATCACTGAGCTGAGCTATCCCACACCCCCATTAGCCAAATACTATTCAATCATTCAGCTCCCATCTCCACTAACTTTTTTTTTTATGTATTGACACCCCTGGTGGACATTTCCATTACAACAATGGATCAGTGTGAAACACAGCCATGGGATATTCAAACTTTTGTTTATTATCGGGCTTCCAACCTTGGAGATGGTGATAATTGGAGCCTAGATGTTTAGGCATTTATAACAAAATAGGCATTATATATTCTAAAAAGTCATAAATCATCATATATTCAATAACCAATACTTATACTAAACCAAAATCATAAAAATTATACATTTTTATTGTTGCACATTACCATAAGATATTGCTGTAAATGCTCTTGTGTTAGATTGCTAGCATCGATAATGATTTGTGCAAATCTAATTAAAACTGCTGACTGTCTTCTATATGTGGCAATGTTGGAAGTAGCCTTATCTTTTCACAAACCTTACAAAACAAAACTGTGCCATCAGTTGAAAATACATGGGCACCAAATTCACTAACTTTGTAACATTACTGTGTTACTTTTCGATGGTTGACCGAATTTAAGCATTGCAGCTAAATGATATTATGTCTGCTTTCCCATGACAATAATTGACCATCACTGTTTGTCAAAATGGCTTCCCTACAATATTTCCTGATACTGGGGTACAGGGGTGCCCATTCCTCCATTTTTTCGAGAGCTCAATTTCAAATATTTAGTACCGTTTTTTATGCTGCTGGAAAGCTTCGCAAAGGGGCTGTCTTATAGTTACTACAGTAACTATGGTGATATCACTACACAATAAAAGTTTAAACAAATAATTGGGAAGTTAAATCAATAAAAAATCATAATATTTGCAGCAAAAAATTACAAATAAAAATATTTAGCAGGTGGTGTATTTTATTACTTGGTATTTCAATGTATCCTATTGAATCTTCTAAATAAACCAATATGGTATGTGTAATAATGCTATACATTCTGAACCACTATAAGCTTTAATGTTATAGTTCCTTTTAAACAAATCTAAAAATGATCATTGGATACACCTGAATTGTGCTTCCCATTACTTTTTTGTGAGGGGGGATACAGCACATTTAGATTAACAAACTTAAAGATACAAACTGAGTTAACCCCCAAAAATGTTCCTCATGGTGCAACTTGTGCCATGATTTCTCCCTATGGGTGGCCCTGCTGGAAACCTACTTTCAAAGATAAATGCTGAATCCTTAGCAGATTGCAAACATTACATTACAAAAGTTTGTACATTTCAAGTGGTGTCCATTATCTAGAGTTTCCTGAATGTAACACAAGAATTGAGAATAAACTGAAAACGTTTAAATTGATTTTAAAAAGGCAAAGATTGGCATATATAATTAAAATAGGCAGCTAGACTTTAAAAACTGGTTCTATCGCTTCAAAATACTTCAAAAGATGATTATATCTACATAAATTTTGATTTATTACCACCCAGTAAAAAGAGCATTTTGCTTAACATTCAGGCTCTAGTTATAATAATTGTAGCTTTATTGTTGTACTTTTATGCTTTTCATGTTGCTGACAGAGTGGGAGAAGGCCTTCTTATATTAGTCCCACTATTATAAATTAGCCATCTTACCCAGCATTACATGAATACATTCTATATGTAAGGGGTTAAAATAAGAATAGGGTGGTTTTTGAAAGTTGTTTATAGCTTCCATTTTCATTCATACCTAAGCCTAGGTGTCCAAGTTTAAATTGGTTAAACAGTGTAATGCAAAGTCAAGCTGGTAATGTAATGACTAGTATGGCAAAATGGCTAACTACAAATAAATTAATATTAAATGGTAAAAAATCTCACTGTATGTGCATTACACAATCCAATAGAGGTAGTAAATCAGTAGGAACAAAAATTGTATACAATAATGAAACCATACAGTATGTCTGAAACAAAATTCTTGGGAATCACAATTGATAAACTAAATTGGAAAATCCATATTAAGAATGTTACAACAAGAACAAATAGAGCATACTATGTAATATCTGTTTTAAAAGACATTTGTAATGAAAAAACACTAAAAATGATATACTTCTCTTATGTGCAATCTGCACTTGCCTATGGTATATTTATTTGGGGATCTGGCAGTGAAATAAGCACTCTTTTCATATTACAGAAAAAAATAATCAGGCTAATGCTAAACCTAAGTAGGATGACATCATGTAAACCACACTTCCGTCAACATAATATTCTTACGTTGATATTGTAATGGAAAGAAGCTAGAAACAATTCCGACTCACCTTTAAATAAATAATATTCTTACTCTACCGAGTCTGTATATATTAGAAACTGTATGCTTTATAAGGAACAACATTCATCTATTCAATATGAACAACACTGTACATGAACATTCCACTAGAAGCAGTAATAAAATACACTTACAGATAGCCAGAACAACGAAAAAGGCCAACTCAATACTGCATAAGGGCATACAAATGTACAACCTCATTACAAATAAGGTAAAAGTTTGTAATCAAATTAAGTTTAGACACAATGTTAAAAAATGTTTAATTAAGCAAACTTTTTATAGTATGGAAGAGTTTTTTGAATGCTTCAAAAACTAATAAGTAACTTACTGTTACTATTATTATTATTTATTAATTAATTAATTAATATGTATTCTCTGTATATAACACTGTAAAATGTATATTTCCTGTATATATTCCTCACTAAATTATTTAAATCTTGACGAAGCCATGAATTTGTAAGAAAATTCTCTCGGTGAATAAAAACCTACCTACCTACCCACCCACCTACAGGGTTGAAAATATGGTTAAGGGGTAATTTTTGAAAGTTGTAAGGTGACCTGTAATTTTCAGAGTGTCCTATAGTATAAGTTTATATAGTTATGTTCATTTTTACCAGATTCTAAAATCCAAGTGCACTAAGTTTTATCAAAATCACACCAAAAATACTCCTTGATAACTAAGTTCAGTGAAATAAGAGGAAAATTTGGTGATCTGAACACAATATGCAACTCCACCCTACAGTAACTCACTTAAGATTTCAACTCTCCCTATTTGCTCCTTTGGATTAGAAGTCATCAAAAGTCTGCTATGTTTACAATAAAATGTAAAAAATATCCTTGAAATTAATATCCACTGAAACAGGACTGAAATTAGGTGATTTGAATATAAAAATTCTCCTAACCCATCCACTACTGATACTTTTGGAAATATTTTATAACCTGTGTCCATCCAGAAAAATAGTGCTTTTCAATGGTGAAATAATTATAAAAACTGGTTGAGAAGTTCCCGAGATTATCCAATACATACATACATACCAATTGTTTTTCTTTATAATATTACTAGTATATATAAATTGGTGTATACATAAATAAGTTATAGTAAGTTTTGAATGTGATCGTAAACATTTTACAGTATTAAATTAAAGGTGTGTTCATTTTGTAGCAAAAGTAATGCAGTTATATTGTAATATTTATTTTATGAATATTTTGGGAAATAAAAATCCTATGCTATTAGAAGGTTCTCTATATTAAAACTATGCTTAATTTTAACCACTTTCATCAAATTACTGTAGATAGTTTTAGAAAAATATCAACTCAAAGTTTTAAAATTTAGCAATATAGCCTTAACCTACACAATTTCCCTTAAAAATTTAAACAGGGAAATTATATACTGGGTGCGGAAAAGCAATGTACAGAAAATTGTTGAGTAGAAAGGCACTGCCAAAATAAGCAGTTTGAGGTTAGAAACAAGGGATCAAAAAGCTTTTTACTGCACTACATGCGTCAACATTAAATCTATCATGTTAGTGTCTCCAATTGTAAAACATGTTTGTGGTGTGTCAGATGTAAACAAAACACTCTTGTACAATAGTCACTGTCACTAGGTGTGTCTGATGTGAAGCCTACCAGATGGTGCAGTAATACTGTCTTTTTCAGCACATATGTGCATATAATGATTAGTTTCTGATTACATACCAGTACTCATTAGTTGAGACAGTATGTACACACTTGTCATGTGACTGACAAATGAAGATGTTTCATAAAATTGAATTACAATTATGTTCATGCAGCACTCTTTGTTATTATACTGCATCTGTGACCCATGCTCCTAACCTCAAAATGCTTGATTTGATACTGCTTTTCTACTCTACAATTTTCTGCACATTGTTTTCTTTTTTTTTTTTTTTTCTGGCATCCTGTGTATGAAATTTACAGTAATAGTGAGTTAAGAGCACTAACATCACTTATTCCCGTCTTCAGCAAGATCCATAAGTGATGTTAGTATTCCAAAGTTTATCTTGTTGGAGAGCATTGCAGTTGTCATGATGAAGCATTTTGTGTCCACAGCAATCAATGCCCATGCGCCACAAGGCAGTGCATCTGTTGAACGTACCACCTCTGCTGCGCTACATCTATGAAATGTTCTACAATATGTTAAGCAACAAGATGAAGGAGAGATGTATAGTAAGTTGCCATCTCAAACCAATCTAGATTTAAAGATGATCAGTATTCAAATTACATTTGAGTCCATAGGACCTAACAGAAATATCAATCACTAAATAAGCTTCAACAGTCTGTACTGTCATTTTCAGGCAGCTACATTGACTGAAGAGCTATCTGTTGTTCATTAGGCTGTTATCCATTTGAACTAAAATTAAATTGAGCTTTATTTGTGGACACTCTTTAACTGCTGTGGTCCTTAGTGTCCCATTCTATATTTGGCGTGAAAGACTGATAATTTTGCTCAGAGGCCTCTTTATCAGGCTTGAAGTTCTTTTACTTGTCATAAATGTATGACACAGGACCACCAGCATTACTTCCCTTCTGAAGGAAGCCATGCTCTGTTGGGAGTATTCTACAAATCATAATTTTTATTTTCTCTAACATTTACCTGCAATAGGTAGAGGAAGTATTGTATTTTACCCAAAAATTACAAATTGAGACCACCAGAAATACATTTTCAGGTACCCTGAACCTCCAAAAAACATTCCTACCTTCTCTACCACTTGCCTACAGTAAGTAGGGGAATTATTGCATTCCACCCAAAACTTTGATAGCAAGATGTCACCAAAAATACACGTTTTGATACCCCCTGAATAAATAAAAACAAACTGTTATAAAAAGGTCTGCATGTGCGTGATTATATATGTGTCTGTCTGTCTGTCAGTCAGTCAGTCTGTGAGCAGCATACTCAAAAATGGAAAGTCAATTAAATACCAAATTTGATATTTAAAGGGGAACGAAACACAAAAATCATGTTTCTTGCTAAATGATGGATATGACCTGTAAAATGCAGTGATAACATTGTTTTCTTACTCCGCCACACAATTATCACTGAGCAAGCAATAATAACCACCTTATACATCATCAGAGCCAACCATACACTAGAAGCAGTTGGGAGACCATGAGTCAGTCATTGCTGTACGTGCAGTAACACATTTCAAAAATTGTTCTTGTTAGTATTTAAGTTCAAGAGTAGTGTACTTTGTGGTGGTGTTTTGGTGATGATATTACTGCCTTAGTTTCGTATTATACAAACAATGTAATATTGTGAAAAATCTGATGTGTTACACTCACATGACTTTCTCTACTCTTGTACAAACTATTTTTACAAACCCTTATTCTCCATCTATTTCATATTAATCGAGAGAAACATTTGCAGAAACGATCTTTTGACATGCAAAGAGAATTACATTTCACACATAGCGACCAGTTCTAGAAAATTTGACTCGCTTAAGGCCTACTATGTTCCCCCTGTTTTGTATTTGCAAGGCCAATATAGAAATACAGTAGCCTTTAAGCATAGACATATCTCTTAATAGCTGGTTGCTAGGTGCAGCACCATTCTCTTTGCCACAGATTAATACTCTTTGCATATCCGAAACAAAAAAATGAATAACGAATTCCCATTTGAGAAAATAAGTATTGAAAAATTTAAGGGAATAACAAGCAATATCTCGAAAATGGTTCACTCAACAAAAAAAATGTATATGACATAAATTGTGTATTTTAACGTGATCTACATTTTTTGTGTAGTAAAATTTTGTCTATCTCTTATGGTTTACCAGTTATGCAAAAGTCGTTCACAATGAAGAATACTTTTGGAGACATTCCCAGAAAATTCAAGATATACATTTTATTTGTCATGAAAATATCTTAAACATTTGATATTTTAATCAAAATCATTATAGCCATTTTTGAGAAAATTAAAATTCTCGAAAAATGTTGCATGTAAAGGGTATCTGGGGTGGGGGGATTTTCTTGAAAACCTTCATGTCGCATCTCTGGAAGATACTGAACTTAAATACCAAGTTTGGTGTTTATCCGATTGTTCGTTTCTGAGTTATGCAGTTCACAGACACACACACGGACATGTTTCCAAAAATGCTTTTTTTGGATTTAGGAGGTCTCAAAATATATATTTCCGGTGAAATCTCAGTATCGAATTTTTGGTTGGAATACGATACTTCCCCTACTCACTATACATAGTAGAGAAAGTAAAAATTAAAATGGTAGAAAAAAAATACCCATAGCTGATGGAATGGAATGCCAGTATGAATAACCATTTATGGTGGGCTGCACAAAACTGTAATGAGAACAGTACCATATTAATTGTAAAATTCCCATCAATTCTTCATCATATAAAAAATGAACATAAATGACTAGAAAACGGTGAATGGAAAGCCTGTGAACATGATGAATTGTGGGAAGAAGACCAAAGAAATAATTTATGGATTAAAGACGAATCACATGCCTATCATGCTCTGAAGAAAATATTTTGGATAGCACCTTATTAAAAGATTTGGCTCACATTCAACATTATATGCATATTGGCAGTTTAGTAAGTTATCACAGTCTTCGTCTCAGATATGCCCCAAAAAGAATATAATTTTCATATAATGGCCTTCAACTTAAATTCATGATAGCAGCGCTAGATCACAATTTCAATGTAAATAAAATAAAATTAAAAAGAGACTGGTGTCAAAACCTAGTACTCCAAAGCATCTGGGTCTTGGATCATGAAAAATAAATATGAGGAGTCTAACAAAGAATAGAAACTGCTGATAGTGTGTGAAATAAAAAAATCTCTGCACGTTGTGTGGATCTATTACCAGATGCAGCAATTGATCTGTCACTATTGAAGAATATGTGTGTTTATTAGCGAAGTTTGTGACGGTAATTTGTATCACAAATTACTCAGATGTGGTTAACGATAATAATATGAATATGTATTTTTATGTAACATTGATTTCAGAGGTTTAATAATTGTAATTATTAATGGTAAATAATAATTTTCGGCTCTACTGAAACTGTTAACAATAACATAATACTTTAGCAAGGGAGTGAGTTGTTTATCGTTACCGGGAACCAGGAAGTTACGTCATGTTTCGCGCCTTTTCGGTAAAAGCTTCCAGAATATTCTATAAAAATAATATGTATTAATGGCTTTCATTGGATAGTAAAATAGACGCTAATGTTGGCGCGTTTTGTTGGCCAATGGTAATTCGTTTATAATCTTTAGGTGTATCTCGAGGCAAGCCTATAAATAAGTCAGGTCGAGTTAGCGGGTCCCCCAGTGTGCAACAAGATTCCCGATACATTACACATCGTCTCCAGTTCGGCAAGATTCACGAAGCACTACACATCGTCGCAGAAGCGACATACAAACCTAGGAGAATGGGGCAGAACGCTGGACATCAAAACTACAGCATCAGACAGCATCAAAAAGGTAAATAAATGTTAATGAGGAGCGGTAGGATAATAAAAACAATGGCTACCAATAATACAGAAGAAATAATTATGGAGGGAGATAGTGTAACAGTTAGCTGTGATCCAGTACAAAGTACAGGGAATAGCCCAGATTTTTTGGGATTTGAGGATGAAAATGTTAGTGCAGAAAGTGAGAATAGAATAGCAGGAAATGTTAATCCTGATACTATTATGATTATGGAAATGTTTAGAAAATTTGGTGAAAAACTAGATAAGAATAATGAGAATAGTAGGGAAATGAAGGAAAATATTGAGAAATTAGAACAAAAATTAACTCAGAGTAATGAGAAATTAGAAAAGAAAATAGATCAAAATAGGGAAGATATTAGTAAGAGTATTACAGATCAATTAAGGGAAGATATGCAAAAGAGTCATAGGGAATTAAGAGAAGATATTGGTAAAAGCTTTGAACAAAACAGGAAATCAATTGAAAATATTGGTAGGAAGAATGAGATATTAGAGCAAAAAGTAGATCAAAGCAGTGAAGAAACTGAAAAGAAAGTTATGAAGCTAGATAGTAGTATGCCAGAAATGAGAGATGAAAATGAGGAAGTAATAGCAAGTGAGACAGGAGAAATTTCAAAGAAAATGCTAGACATGAGTAGGGAAAGAGATAACAAAGAAAGTGAGGTTAATATTAAAAGTGAGGTTAATGTAGAATGTACAGAGTTAGGCAGTCAAGTGAGTAATATTTCAAGTGAGCTAAGAGAGATGAAAGAGGTTAGGAATGTAGATGTAAATGAGGCGCAAGTTAATTTCAGAGGGGAAATATCAGAAATACAAAATGAGTCAGTAATGCAAAGAAGTAAATTGTACCAAGATATTCAAAATGAAAACTCCAGTCCAGTACAGTTTAGTACAGATTTGTCAGAGCATTCTCAAGTTAAAAAGATAGCAGAAGAATTAAAAATGAAAGTTGTTAAAGGATGTATTGTTCAAGAAACTGTAGATTGTTTTCAAATGTTATCATGGAACGAAATGTCAAATGAATACAAGAGGTTATTCATGAATAATTTGAAGGTTAGGTTACGGCTACGAGTAATGTTTAGCCACACACAATTTGATCCAGGAGGGTAAATAGCAATGTGATGTAAAGTAAATGCTGGATAGTTAAAGACGACTTGCAAAGAAATGTATTGGAACGTAAGAGGGTTAACTATTTATATATATGTTATTTGAAAAGAGAAATAAATTATAAAAAAAAAAAAAAAAAAAAAAATATAAATAAATAAATATTTTTTTTTGTAACTGTAACAAAATATTTGAAAATTAAGAATGCAAAGATTGAAACTTAAGATGAGATTAAATTAAAAGTACGTAAACACAATTCCAAGATTTAAAAATTGAGAATGCAAAGATTAAACTTCATATGATATTAAATCAAAAGTACGTAAATACAATTCAAAGAGTATTGTTAAAATAAAATTCAGAATAACAAAAATTGGTAAAAATAAATAAAACAAATACTTATGTAGCAAACAGAATGTGAAACATTGAGATGTACATATTTGTGTTGAGGGTGAATATTTTGGTACATATGTATAATAATTACAAAAAATCTTAAATGTATAAATTTTGTCAACAGCTTAAAGTAAACAATTTGGTAGTAGTAAATAAATAGTTTAGGGTATAGTATTTGCTATAAAAAAAAAAAAATTTTGTGATATCAGATTAATATCTAAATTAATTAAACCAGAGCCAGTAAGTAGTGGCGAGATAAAACATATGTCGTGTGTTAAACGCGTGTGAAGTGTTAAGTGAAAGTGAATATCGTGTGTTACAAGATTTAGGAGACTAAAAACAAAATTATAAAATTTCTAAACAGGTTATAAATATTTATAATTATATTTCTAGTGGGGCATATGTGACGGTAATTTGTATCACAAATTACTCAGATGTGGTTAACGATAATAATATGAATATGTATTTTTATGTAACATTGATTTCAGAGGTTTAATAATTGTAATTATTAATGGTAAATAATAATTTTCGGCTCTACTGAAACTGTTAACAATAACATAATACTTTAGCAAGGGAGTGAGTTGTTTATCGTTACCGGGAACCAGGAAGTTACGTCATGTTTCGCGCCTTTTCGGTAAAAGCTTCCAGAATATTCTATAAAAATAATATGTATTAATGGCTTTCATTGGATAGTAAAATAGACGCTAATGTTGGCGCGTTTTGTTGGCCAATGGTAATTCGTTTATAATCTTTAGGTGTATCTCGAGGCAAGCCTATAAATAAGTCAGGTCGAGTTAGCGGGTCCCCCAGTGTGCAACAAGATTCCCGATACATTACACATCGTCTCCAGTTCGGCAAGATTCACGAAGCACTACACATCGTCTCCTGCAGTTATACAAAATTCTCCGTACATTACGCGTTGGCCGCTCAGTTCACCAAGTTACACGCAGTGAAAATCATTAAAGATCTAAAATATTACAAAGTCACTTATATACAAAAATTGAAGTACGTGAGTTAAAAGTGAGAAGTTATTATAAACAGTTTCAGTATGGCGATTATCAAGATAAATTTGTGAAAGTGTTAGTGCACGTGTTCGACAATAAAACATTATAAAATACATTTCTTCACTAGTAATTTTTGGATAAAAGATTCCTTTTCCGCTTCACACCCTGCAAGAATTAAATGCCTACCTAAATAGCTGGCCGGAAGACAATATACATAACCTTAAAACTAATTCATATAGATTGCTACGCCAGATGGGTTAGCAGGCGACCGACGAATGACGTCACACAAGATGGTTCCACGCGTGAGGTAAGCAACATTACGTGAGAAACATTATCCACCACGTGGGGCAGTTCAAGTGAAGTAAACACAAAATTTGCAATGATCTCTCGCAAGTTTGAAGCCTACATATACTTTGCTGGGTTCTGTAAAAGCATTTCTAATACTAAGCACTATACACTATGGTATGACAACTTCTTCTGTGTCAATAGCAGTCCATGAATTAATCTAGTAAACTGTTTGTAGCAGGA
The DNA here is from genome assembly GCA_030765065.1 of Deroplatys truncata. Taxonomy (NCBI): domain Eukaryota; kingdom Metazoa; phylum Arthropoda; class Insecta; order Mantodea; family Mantidae; genus Deroplatys; species Deroplatys truncata. The sequence continues at coordinate 227,366,098 of CM060976.1, read as the reverse complement.
ATATCACTAGGTCTTATTAGCAGGATTGTTGGCAAGAGTAATTTCTTTTTAGCTTGACTTTTTGTTTTTAACACTAAATTACAAATCACGGTCTATAACTAATTTGTGAAAATTAGGATGCCTTGTGATACAGGCATAATCACCCTTCACCAATTTTGTGTTTTTATAGTCCAAGAAATACACACTTTCCTCGTCATTATCCATCCTTACACTTACACAAATGGATGGAACCAGCACAGTTTTTGGTGTTTACACTTTCTCGGAATCACTTCAGAATGGTGTAAATCTTCAAAATTGCTCTTTTTGGTTCAACTGATAAGATTGGATACACGTTCACTCAGTTTCAAAGCAGATGTTGGACTACTGTTTATCACCTAGTAGATATTAACTGGATTATGAAAAGTGATTGGCTAGCTTTAGCTCTACTCTTTGTTATTCAGAGAAGTTATGAACTTCTAGTGAAATTAACATGTAAACTTGTTAGTCATTTAAAACACTTATGCTGCATATGTCTTGTCTGGGTGCAGTGTGGTTCTCATGATGCCACACTTCAACTGAACAATAGGCCATAACCCAATAACCACTCACCTTAGGATGGTGACCTGCGTCACAGATTTACGCCATGTAAAAGAACCTCAAGTCTGTTAAAGAGGCCTCTCAGCAAAATGACCGGTCTTTCACACCCAATACAGAATGGGATGCTAAGGACCACAGCAGTTAAAGAGTGTCCATAAATAATAATAATAATAATAATAAAAAGAAAAAACTTGGGATGGTGAAACTGCGTGTGTTGTTATTTATTCCTGATGACAAATAAACTAATGTGGTGAATGAAATATTCATTTTTGTGTTTCGTTCCCCTTTAAGTGCAGCATCTTGCAAAGATGTGACACAAAGAGTTTTAAGAAAATCCCCCATCTCATCCTGCACTTTACAAGGGAAAATGTTCATTATTTTTATCTAAGGATTTTGATCAAAATACTATCTTTTAAGATGTTTGCATTGCAAATAAAATTTACATCTGCAATTTTCTACAAATAGCCTATGAAGTCCTCTTCATTCAGAATGACTTTTGTAACTTGTAAAGTCCTCTAAATTCTGAAGATTTTTAATTGGTAAACCACAAGAGATTGACAAAAACTTACTATACAAGAAATGTAGATCTTATTTAAGTATACAATTTATGTAAAATAACAATTTTACATAAATTAACCATTCCCGAGATATTCTTTGTTTTGGTTTCAATTTTCAAACACTTATATTTTATTAATGTGATAGGTTACTATACGCTTTTCCTCATGGCCATGCAAAGAGCATGGAATTTCAAAGCCATCACATAGTGTTCTGCTTTTTAAAAATCTGACTTGCTTTAGCCAACTGTATACTCCTTATATTTATAACAAAATGTGTACATGTGCGCAAATGGTTACGACTGCTTTTACTTCTGTTTCCTGATTATCTACAGAAATGACAGTAAACATTTTGATTGGAAAATATGAATTACTGCTGAGGAAGATAAACATGTCATCTCTACATGTCTTAATTACAGGTTAGCATTTTCTTCTTGTTTGTTTTACAGCTTCACGATTCATTAATGGGTTTACATAAGAAAGTTGACCCCAAAGCTCTTCCCAAGGAATATGGTGGGGTAATGTCTTCAGCTGAAATGATTGGTAAGTTCATTGCATCATTTTTCAGTTAAAATTTAATATGTGTGTTCCAAGTTTAGATTTCCAGTAAGAGCAATATCTGCCTTGGTGGCACAAGGAGCATGCTCAATCCCAGTTCAGGATGGGTTTTTAAATGCAACAGCTATGTCTAGTTTTGTGAAACGGTACCAAGAGTTGGTTCATTGAAAATTATCACATTCCAAATAGAGTTATTTTAAAAGAGCTGCAAAAAAATATGTGACCATGCGTGCGAGGCTACCAATGAGCTGCCACTAAGCACCTCTCGGCCTGGCACTTGGGTTGGGCCTTCAATGGACAGTTGGAACAGTAGCCATTGTGTGCTGCTTACCTGTTCAAGAACATTCTTTTCAGCACGTTTTAGTAGCCTCTCTTTCTAGAACCTTCAATTTTGTATGGGAAACCTATATAAAGGCCTGCTCTTGCCTGGACCGGACAGCACAGTTTAGTTGTGAGTTATGACTCAGCAGTTCAGTTGTAATTTGATTCAAAGGATCAAATTGCTTTGTTTGTCTAAAGTGACTCAGGTTTAATGCTGAATGCCTAAGTGATAAATAAAGTGTGTTTCGCAGTAAATGGTGTTCTCATTTGTTACATTGTTGTCAGAAGTGGGATACAGGTACCACGATGGAGCAACTATTAAACAATGTGCAGACTATGAAATCTGAAATGAAGAGTGTAAATTCCGGAATGGAGAAGATTGGAAATGAAATAACGACAGTGATTTTTACAATGGAAAAGTTGGAGGAGAAAATAAATTCTGCAATGGAGAAGATGCAAACAGAAATGTACAAGATGAAAAGGGAGCTATCGGCCAAAACTGGCAAATGATTGACTGGTGCGGAGAAAGGCGTGGAGGAGCTTTACAGAAAGGTGAAAGACTTTGGTTAACGTCCTGGAGGACTTCCAGGAACGGCGTTTAGCGTCCTGGAAGGAAGAGTTGACGGCAGCGCCAAGGAACTCGGTACCATGGTGGAAAAGTGCTTGATGAGAGACAATTACTTGAAAATCCAAACACCAGGACGCGACACAACATCTGAGCGTCAACGTTAGTAGTCTTCCGCCGACAATTCGCCATTGTCGCTGCCCACAGCCGATGTTCAGCAGAGGATAAAGCCATACAGCTAACGGCCTACAGGGACACGCGGCAGAAGTTTTGAATGCGATTCCGAGGTCAGCGGTATCCGGAGACATCTGGGAGACTCTTGAAAACCGCTTCCGAAACCATTGCTTGCTCACAGCCTATCTTGGCTCAAATCAAGGCTGTAACAGACAGGAGAGATGCTGCAGGAGTTCGCCCTGGCAACTGGACAGCTGGTGAACAAAGCGTTGGTGAACCTCCCTCTTAGTTACGTGTTCCAGGAAGCTGCCTACTCCTTTGTCGACGGAGTGCGTGACGCCAAGATACTAGAGCGTCTGATGCCCGGCTAACGGCCGCGTTGAGGATGGAGGCAGATAGGGTAACAGCTACACCTCGAAGACCAGAAGAATTCGATATGACGGAGACAGAGGATCAACTCAGGGACGTCGACGAAAATCTTCAAATGGTGTATGTTGGGGTGTGCCCAGCCAGGACACCTAGCGAAGGACTGTCCACAACAAGCCGAAGAGCGTCAAGGGCACATCGGACCGAGGTCGCGTGTTCAATCCCGGAGGAGAGCGATGGATTTTTTTCGGGCGTAAAAATTCTTAACATGGCTTCCTTCAGAAGGAAAGTAAAGCTGGTGGTACCATGCCATAGATTTATGGCATGTAAAAGAAACTAACGTCTAATAAAGAGGCATGTGAGCAAAATTTATGGTCTTTCACGCCCAATATAGTATGGGACGCTAACAACCATAGAAGTTAAAAGAGCTTCCATAAATAAAACTCAATTTCATTTCAAGAGTACATCGGAGTCGTCGGAGTCATCCCCTCGAGCGATGTCTTGGATAGAAGAATGGATGACAGCCTTGTCGCGGACGGCTGGATACTAATGGACACAGGTGCAGTCGTGTCCATAATCAGACCTGATGTGACGGAGGGTTTGCCATCAAGGAAACCAAATCGACCCTACCAGATAGTGACGGCATCAGGCGACACCTTGCTGGAGTTGACTCTGGGGAGCATCTTAAGTCTATGGGTGTTGGTGTGGCTGAGGATGTGCTACTGGGACTGGATGCCCTTAAGAGCCACGACGCGACGGTCGATGTCGGCAAGACGGTCTTGAGACTCGACCGAGACGAGGTGACACTCCAAAGTTCCACTGCATGGTGACCCTGATGAAGGATGTGGTCGTGCCTGCAAGACGCGAGCTGGTTGTGAGGTCGCATTCAGAAGGCCAACGGTAGGCAATCTCCTGGACCGCCTCCACAATGTGCACAATATGGCCCATTGACACATCCAAGTAGTAAACGACTGGATGAAGATAGTTTATGATCAGCAAGCCAACAACCAAGGTTTCCAACAGGGCGACCTGGTGTGGTTGAATCACCCTACCCGGATAAAGGGTAATTTGCTTCAAGGACCGTACTGCTGGTAAAGGGGATTATGGATGTAGTCTACCGCATCCAGAGGCTCCCCCGAGGGAAGATGCTCGTGGTACACCCAGATCATTTGTCCGCAAAGGAGGAACCCGGTAAGTGCCTCTCGGCCCAGCATCTGGGTAGGTCCTTCCACCGGCGGTCAGAACAATAGCCATTGTGTGCCGCTTACCTGTTCGAGGACACTCGTTTCGACATGTTCTAGTAGCTTGTCTTTCTAGAACCCACCACTTTGTATGCAAGGCCTATATAAGGGCTGCTTTTGCCTGGAAAGGGCAATTCTGTTGGTCAAGAAGTGATGAAGTGGACAGTACAGTTTAGTTATGATTTGATTTGATGGATCATGTTGTGTTGCATTTTGAGTGTGTGATTCAAATGTAATGTTAGTGCTATGCTGAGTGCCTAAGTGATAAATACAGTGTGTGTCACAGGAACTGTGTTCTCATTTGCTACAATAGTAATATTCCAAAAACTTCTGCATGTAAATAAGATTCTGATTGCCAACTGTGATTTTGTAAGAGAAGTAAATGACCAAAGTAACAAAACAGTTACATGTTACCAGTATTCAGCCCCTATTGTGAGTTCACTCTTAATAGTTTGGGTAAGATGCACTGAAGCTAGTTAACTTAGCCTGACTGGGATCTTATAATGTAATATTTTAAAAAATTAAATTAGTAACATGAGTTTTTGTTGAGCATTTGAAATTGGTTATTTATAACTCTTTTTAATTGAGTTATTTTAGGTTCCTTTAGCAATGAAATCTTATTGCGACCATAACAGTTTAAAAACACACAATGGCATTAAATTATAATACAGTGCATCATAACACATGTTACATTATAAGTGGATGAATATAACATTAGCTGTATACAAGTTAAAGGTTTCATTATTACATTTTGTTATATACGGTTTTGTTATGTAGATAACATAGTGTGTTGGTCCAGGATTACTGAGAGCATCGAGTAGATTTGTAATTCCAACTTATGAAAATTATCTGTAAACATAATAACTTAAGACTTAACGCGTAAACTTAGCAGTATGTAGACATTCACAATGAAAGATATAATATATTAGCCAAACAAAACGCGAGAACAAATGAATGTCAACTCACAAGGAGTTAAAATGGCTGCTTCTGAACATTTATTCATATATAAACTGCAGTAACTAATTTACTTGGAGTATATTTAAAAAATTGATCCTCTCAGCGAAGACAATGGTGGGTTCATCCTCTAAATCAAAGAATTGATTAGGGCGACTTCCCTAATCTATTAAGCGAAATGAGAGAAAATGACCTACTGCAATTCCAAAGTATATGAGAATGAATCCTGATAAATTTGATATTATTTTAAATCTAGTAGCACCGTTGTTAAACAAGAATAGTAATTGGATGCCCCTGTCTGCAGCCCTGCACCTCAGTATCAAATTAAGTTAGTCCAAATAAACAGCTGTTACACACGTTTATATGCTGCAGCATATTTGTGTTACTATTACTATTTATTATACATAATCGTTCTTCTTCATTCAAGATTCATAGCTATTGGTGACTCATTCCCCTCTCTGGCAGGAGTTACAGAATAGGTACATCTACATGTTGTTAAATCATTAATGAAACATCTCAAACCTATCTGGGATGCTCTCCATGATACTTACCTTCCTGTCCCAAATGAATGTAAATATAAATCAATTGCACACTACTTCAGTAAATTGTGGAATATACCTAACTGGTAGGTGCAATAGATGGAGAGCATATTGTAATACAAGCACCTAATAACTCAAGATCTTTAATTATAAAAAGACTAACAGTGTAGTACTTTCTTACATACTTCTTTTTACAATGTTCAACTTATAAACTAACTTAATCTATGTCCCAATTTCTTTACCAGCTATACTACTCTTTTTGCCTGGCACCCTGGCCTTCTGGCTCCTCTAAACTTTCCTTACTACCTTTTATCCATATTTGCCCATCTTCTCCTTCCTCCATTTGCCTTTCTACCTTTCTTATCTCTCTTACTTTTCTACTCCATTTCTCTTTTACTTCTTTAAGAACTCCCCCATATTCCTAATTTGCTTTTCATCTTTTCTCATTATCATTTTTATTGCTACTATTTTCTTATCCATTTTTTCCCATTTTTTTTCCCATACTTCTTGTCTCCATTCTGCTAATTCTTTACATTCTACCATATAATGCTCTGTGCTTTCGCTATCATCGCATAATTCACAAATTCCATTTTTTTTCCCCTTAACCCTCTCAAATACGTTGCTCCTGTTCTCATCCATGCAAACGCTTCTTTTCCTGCTCTATCACAATAATCTACATACCCTTCCCTTCCCCATTTCCTTTTTACTAATCTATAGAACCCTAGTGACTTTTTATTTTCTAAACTTCCCCAAATCTCTTGTCTTTCTATATCCTCCACTCTGTTTCTTACTGCTATCCAAAAACCATCGCTATTTCTTTCTCCTATTCTCCAAATATCTCCCATTCCTATCTTCTCCATAATTTTTTCTACCCCTGTCCACCAGCTATTTTTATTTTTCATACTCTTTTGTTGTTCCATGCATATCTTTAAAATTTCCTCTTTATCTTTTCTCAAGCACCTAAACCAAAATTTTAATATCCTTTCCAGTATCACACCCTTTCTTCTTGTTCTTCCTAATTCCACTAATGCTACCTCCCCTGGTGCTGATCTTGTCAGTCCCAATAGCTCTTTACAGAACATTCCATAGCTCTGGTCTATTTTCCTACTTAATTCAGATCCTCCCCAAATTTCTACTGCATATAACATTCTTGTTTCCACCAATGTTTCATACATTCTCTCTAACCACCTAGTTGGCATTTCCAATTTATATTTGCACATCCTTACTCCTGTCATTGCTGCCTTTCCTTTAGCCACAACCTTCCTACTATGCGCCCCCCATTCACCATTACTGCTCAACCTCACCCCCAAATAATCCATCTCCTTGACAACTTCTAATTTTAAACCCCCCATCTGCCATTTCTCTTCTCTTTTTAGTTTATTTCCTCTTTTAAATACCATAACTTTTGATTTATTTATATTTACTTTTATTCTCCATTCTTCACAGTATTCTTGTATTCCGTTGACTGCTTTCTGTAACCCAATTACCGTTATAGCCCCAAGCATAAGATCATCCGCATATAGTAAACCTGGTATCTCTGTATTTGCTATTATGGGGCAGTGCAAATTTTTTTCTTTCACTCTTTCTAATATGTCATCTATAAATATATTGAATAGTATAGGACTCAATTTGCACCCTTGTCTTAATCCTATTCTTTGCTCCGTCATTTCTGTAACTCCATTATTTTTACATCTTATACAGAATCTTACATCTTTATAAATCTTTCTGATTTCTTTTATAAAGTTTTTGCTTACCCCTTTCTTACTTAGTTTATATGCTAATGCTTCCCTATTTATTGTATCAAATGCTTTTTCAAAGTCTGCAAAAAACATATATATCCTTCCTCTTTTCCTACTCAAGTATTTATCTATTATAGTCTTTATTATAAATATATTGTCTATTGTTTGTTTACCCTTCCTAAACCCAGCTTGATATTCTGACAGTATTCCTTCCTCATCAACCCAGCTTCTTAATCTATCGGCCAGTATACCTGTGTATATTTTTCCTAATATTGATAATAAACTTATTCCCCTGTAATTCTTTGGTCTATTTACCCCTCCCTTTCCTTTGTAAATTGGTACTACCATACTTATTTTCCAACGTTCTGGTACATCATTCTTTTCTTTAATTTTATTTAATAATTTTGTCATCATTGTTAGCCCACTTTGCATTTCCCCATATATTTTCCAGAATTCCCCTGGTATTCCATCTATTCCTACTGCCTTACCTTTTTTTATATTCCTTATTTGCTGGCTCACCTCCAGCTCTGTAATTTTACTGTCTAATTTCTCATTAAATATTCCTCCTTGTCCTATCTCTTTCATGTCTAACTTTATTTTCTTCCCCTCTCCAATTAACCTTCTAAAGTACCCTATCCATTCATTCGATGTAATTTCATTTTTATCCTCTCTCTTCTTATTCATCCTCCTCACTATTTCCCATATTTTATTACTATCCTTACTCTCTATTGCTGCCTTTAAATTCTTTTGTATACTTCTCTGCCATTCTTTCCTCTTTGCCTCAAGCAAACCTTTATATTCCCCCTTAAGTTTCACCAGATTTTGTCTATCCCTTTCTTTCTCTGACCTCCTCCAGCTAATAAGCTCATTAAATACCTCCTTTTTTTTTCTACATTCTTCATCAAACCACCCCTTTATTTCTTGTTCTTTTCTATGCCTTCTTTCCATCCCTACTCCTGCTCTTGTTAGTAATAATTTTAATAACTGTAACACTTTTTCTGAATTTCCCTCATCCATAGCCATTTTTATACCACACTCCACAATCTGGCTTACCTTTGACTTTAATTCTTTCACAAACTTCTCTTTTAATACTTCTCTCCATTTATACACCTTTATTGTTCTTATTCTGTTTCTTTATTCTTTACCCTCTGTTCCAGAACATTTATTTCCATCATTAGTGGAAAATGACTACTACCTACTACTTCGTTTATTATTTTAAATGTAGTGATTCTATCCTCCAGTTCCTCGCTGCATATCATGTAATCTACTACACTTTGACCATTTGCATTTACAAATGTAAACTCCCCCTCCTCATCTCCTTTCATTAATCCATTACATATTAGCATGTTATTTGTCTCACAAAATTCTAGTAATTTTTTCCCCTCCTTATTTATAGCTACATCCCTACTTTTCCTTGGCCTTATCACATCCCTATCTTCTTGTATCTGCTCTTTACTTAATAACCTTCCATTCTCTTCTCCTATTCTCACATTCAAATCCCCCATCACAATAAATTCTATCTCTGGCATCTTTTCCTGTATTTCTTCCATCTCTTCTTCTAATATACTATAAAAGTTATTATCGTAAAAAAATGATATTTCTGGTGGGTTATATGCCACCCCTATTCCTAATCTTACCCCATTTTTTGCTTAATTATTGACCATAGCACATTGGTGCCTCTATTCTCCATTTTTTCTATATCAATAATTTTTTCCGAATCATTCTTTACAAACAGACCTACTCCTCCTGATGCTCTTCCCCTACCGCATCTTTTCCTTGCCTTTTTCTCTAGAAACTTGAAACCTGCAATTTCTACTACCTCATCCTTTCCTAACCATGTCTCTGCTACTCCTACAAAATCCATAGAACACATAACATTTTTCATTTCCCCACTACCTATCTTATTTCTTAGCCCTTCCACATTCCAAAACATTAATTTTAACCCCTTTCCCTATTTGTTCTTTAACTGTTCTTGGAATTTGAAGCTCTCCAACATTTTCCCGTATCTTGTAGTTCGCAGTTCTATTTCCTTTTCTTCTCTTACATCCTTAAGCTGGTTATAATCCTTGGCTAGAACTTTTGAACCTTTCTTTTTTTTTGTTTCATCTGCTTCACTTATGGACCCTACCGATAACACTTCACCACTTTGTGATTTTCCCCTCCTTGCACTCTCACTTTCCCCTGCCTCCCTACCCTCACTCGGCACAATTCCTGCTACCTCCCCTCCTTCTTCTGGCTCCTCCCTCTCAGTTATTTCGTTCACCAATGTTGTCTCTTCACTTTCTCCCACCTCTGCCAACTCTTCTTCCTGCCTTCCCCTTGTCTCTTGTTGATGTATCTCCCTTATCATCTCCTCTCTTCTCTCTTCAAAGTTGCTTCTTCTGTTCTCTTGCTCAGCTGTCGCACTATCTTTTTGTTGACCTCTTCTCACCCACGTTTGACTTAGCTGAAATTCTGCTGATGGTTTCATTCTCTGTTCAGATCTTTGTCCTGCGTTTTCCGGTCGGTCTATAATTTGCTGCGATGCATATGTTCCTCTAGCTTCGTTTCTCTTGATGCTCATGTTCCAATTTTCACCTTCCACTATTAATTGTAGCCCTCTTAGATATGCTTTTTTCCCTACTGCTCTTGCTTCATTCATTCTTTTAATTAATTCCTTCCGTTGGTCTTGTTCTTCTTTTGTATAATCCTGTTCTATGAATATTTTTGTCCCCCTTAGTCTTCTTGTTTGTCTTAAAATCTCCCACTTTTTCCTCATTGTTGTCAGTTTCACAATAATAGGTCTCGGCTTCCTTCCTTTCTTTCCTATCCTAAACGTTTCTTCAATTTCCCAGCCAAACATCTGTATTCCCATCACATCTTCTATAATTTCATACACCATATCTTCCAGATTTCTTCTGTCCTCTGCCACCCCAAATATTACACAGTTTTTTCTTCTCTTGTCCATTTCGAGTCTTTTTTCCATCCCAACTATTCTTTCTTTACATTCTGATATTTGTTTCTCCATTTCCTCTCTTTGTATTTTCACTGCTTCTTTCAGCTCTCTTGTATTATTATCCATCCTTATTCCTATTTGCGTTCCCATCTCTCTTATTTCTTCCATTATTTTGTTCATCTCTGTTGGACCCGGGTTTTACTCTACTCCTCCTACTCCGTTACACGTCCTTCCCCTCTCACTGCTGGCTTGCGACTCCAGATCTTATATAATATCTTTCATATTTTGTTAATGATAAAAGGTTCCTTACCTTGTAATGAGAATTTATACTCCATTACTCCTCGGCACAGCATAACCAATACTATTCCCTTTGTTATATTTGTTATATATGATCCTATAGCTCAGTTCTCCTGTACCATACAATCAATTAGTATAATCCAGAATTGCAAAATAAGTGAACACATTCAAACCACTTCAATATTGACGCAACTTGAAAAAACGTCTTTATAAGGTACATCAAGAATCACGTTTTCCATCAAATACCATTCAACAGTCCTCCACTTCACAGCTATACTGCACTCCACATTGTATATAATTTACAATTACTGCACATGAAACAGTCAAAGATATCGTATTTGAGGAACTAAATCCACCACCGACCAGTTAATATTGCCGAGAAAATGTTTTTTCGTACACCTTTCCACCCATATCTTCTCACTTCGCAGCCATATTTAGACTCAACAGTGTAGTATTAATGGCTGTGTATGATGCACAATATTGTTTCACACACGTAGATATACAAGGTATGCTAAAACAATAACAGGAATGTTTTAATTTTGTGAGCTTTATGCATCCGATTTTAAAAACTTTTGTTTCATCTTGTTGGTACACATGTTCCTGATGTATGTTTGCATTTTCAGCTGTTTTAAATATTTAGTTTATTGTTGACGATCGAAAAAGTTATATGTGTTTTCAAGTGCTCTGCGAATTTTTACTTTTGAAAAACATAGATCAAAGAATTTGCATTAAATTTTGCTTGAAAAATGGAATAAAGTGCAGCAATGCATTCCAAATGTTGACTGTGGCTTTTGGTGAATCTATTATGAGTAAGATAAGAGTTTACGACTGGTATAAACGTTTCAAGGAAGATCGAGAAGACATTGACACGATGACCGCTCTGGACGCCCTAGCACATCAATTACTGACAACAATGTGGAAGAAGTAAAGAAAATGGTTTTGGAAAATTGCCAAATCACCATCAGAGAGGTTGCTAATGATGTCAACATATCCTTTGGCTCATGCCAAGCAATTTTTTTGGATGTTTTGGGCATGAAACGTGTAGCAGCAAAGTTTGTTCCGAAATTGTTGAATTTCAACCAAGAATGACATTGCATAGATATCACTCAGGAATTGCTGAATGAAGTCAAAAGCAATTCAGAACTTCTAAAGGTTATCATAGGTGACTAAACAAGGGTATATGGGTATGACATCAAAACTAAGGCCCAATTGTCCCAATGGAAACTGCCTGAAGAGCCAAGACCGAAAAAAATTTGACAAGTTCGATCACATGTGAAGGTTCTTCTCACTGTTTTCTTTGATTACAATGGGATAATGCATCAGTAGTTCCTGCGTTATGGTCGTATGATCAATAAGGAATACTACCTGGAAGTTATGCACTATTTGCGTGAAGCAATTCGGAGAAAATGACCAGAATTGTGGCAATACCACTCGTGGAAATCGCATCAGGATAATGCACCTGCTCACACCTCAATGCTGGTTTGTGGCTTTTTGGCAAAAAACAAAACCGTTATGTTACTTCAGGCACCGTATTCACTGGACATGGCCTCCTGCAACTTCTTTCTATTCCTGAGGCTGAAGAGAACTATGAAAGGACAATGTTTTGCCACCATTGATGAGATAAAAACAGAATCTCTGAAGGAGCTGAACTCCAAAACGAAAAGTGAGTTCCAGAAGTGCTTCCAAGAATGGAAAAAGCGCTGGCACAAATATATTATATCTAAGGGGGATTACTTTGAAGGGGACAAAGTTGATGTTGATGATGATTAAATAAACATTCTTTAAGAAAAACAAAAATTCCCATTACTGTTTTATCACACCTTATAGGTGTCTTATGATCACAAATTGATGGTGGAATTTTCAGGAATTTAGTTATAGGTTGACCAATAACTTGCTTCCTTTACCACAGTTAGCCCTCCTTTCTCAATCAGAGACTCCTGTACCATACTATTTTGTAGGTAACGAGACATTCCTACTGAAAAAGAATTTAATGAGACCTTTTTCAAAAGCCTCACTTACTAACCTGAAAAAAAGAAACCTATATAATGACTGTCATTCACAAGTAAGGTGGATAATTGAAAATACTTTTGGCATTCTAGTTGCTCAACAGAGTATTCCATAGAATAATTGTTGCTAAACCAGAAAATGTGGATAAAATTATAAAAGCCACAGCTTGTCTTCACAATCTTCTTAGAATCTCTGAGGTGGAAGCTACACAAGATATATTGTCCAAACACTTTTGCTGACAGAGAAGTAAATGGGGAATTAGAAGGAGAATAGAGGCGGGACAGTCCTGAAAATGTGCATTACAGCATCTTCGTGCAAGTCGCATAAGACCTGGAGATAGAAATGCTGTGTCAGAAGCACCAGATACCGGGGAGAAAATTGCTATTTTCTCTCTCCTGAGGCATCAGGACAAGAAGAATATGTGTTGCGAGAATTGCAAAATAACTTTAATGTTTATTCAAAGACATTTTTAATCAATTTCAACAATATCTTATTTTATTTTTTGCCTCCATTACCACTTTCATAATTTCCATTTTGGCAGTGTCTTTAATGTCCTCTGGAAGCAATGACAGTTCCATAATAATGTGTTCTACAAAAGCAGTGTCACCATACCCAGAGGAGTTTTTATTTTCATAGGACACAGTAAATCTGTTTGTAGCTTCTGCTACCATTCTCAGATGATGTGCAACAGTCTGGTCCATTGATGAAAGATGTTGCGTCTTCCTCTTCTTGCCTCATGGTGTTTGCTGGGAAACATAGTAGTGATATACTCCCAGAAAACCTACTGGCAAGACTCCTCAGTCTCTTCAGCCGGACTTGTCGCCTCTACCTCAGAATGAAACACATTGAAAAGATAGATACATTGCATTTTTTAAAAATAGCATTCCCAAGATTGGATTCATAACACGCTTTATCACTGTGGTTCGATACATATTTTATTTAAGGTTAATGAAATTGTTTTGTTTTATTACTGTTAATAGAGAGTACAGCAATGTAACCAAGCTCTGTTTGGACAGTTATTTTGAAATCACAGATAGAACACTCCGGTTTTATTTATCGGCATTCTTCGTAATAGTAAAGTAAGCCTACAATGAGATATTGCCAAGCCATTGCCTTACCTGTTAGGGGATAAGGATGTATAACTTCCGCATAAAACATTTGCCATTTCACTGTACAATAGGCACATAGCGATAGGAGTCATTATAAATGAGTTATTGGAAGATAATGTATTGCATAATCTTCATAAATGTATAAATATCCGATGAAACAAGACTAGATTTAAATCAATTAACGACGAGTAATGCTGAAACTATTGGAGAAAATGGTTTACAAAGTTTAGCAGATGCTATGTATGACAGAACAATAAACTAAATAATAACTAAAACATTTAAATGTATATTTAAACTGTAATCATGTTATATTGGTAGGCTGAAAACAGGCAAGTATTATGCATTTGGTGATGCTTGCATGTAAATATTTATTATAATAAAATTGTAATAACAGTTTGCAAAACAACTGATTCATAATTGTTGCATATGTGACTGTATATTTTCATTTAATTCATGGCTAAGCATGTAATGAACATTTCCAATATATAATAGCATGTGAAATAAAATTGTTCTGAATAATTTGACTGTAATAAATATGCCTACTTGCGATTTATAAAAGCATTTTAATTTAAAAAGATACATACTGTCAAAATTGTGCTCTCATCTTTCGGGTTATTAGTATTTTCTTCCAAAAGAGAGACCTGCTTTCATTTTCAGTCTCATGTTGATTAGAAAAATCACTGAATGTTTGCCTTGGCTTTATGTGGCCATTTAAAAAGCTTAATAAATGGTATAACGGCCATGGCTCTTTTTTGTACCTTTTGAGCCACTCCTGGCATTAGATATGTTCTTTTTCTTTTTCTTTGCAGTATCTTTCTCTCAGAACTTTCATTCTTGTCTGACATAATCAACTGTAACAAAATGCAAAACTCTCTTACAAAATAAAAATTAATTCTATGTTGGAAGCATTTTCTAAACCCACAATATGTATAATTGGCGCCAAAAGCTATGTGGGTAATTTCAGAATATATAATTATTTACTAACAAGAACTTTCCTAAAAATTTATTATGAAATAGGTTAAGTACATATAGGTTATGTAAGTGTAATGTAAACCATAACAATTTTACTCACCTCTACAATTCAGTTCATTTGAGATTGATAACCGCACATTTTCTTTTAAAACTGCATCTTTATATTATTGTTTCTCTTGTCACATAAACAAGGATATGCTTGATATAAGGCAATTAATCTTTCGTCCATTGATGCCATTATGTAAATTCTGAACAGAGCAGCAATGTGGTTTGTGTATTAAAATAAACAAAAGCTAGCTACTCGGTTAAAGGAAAACAGACAAAAAAAGCACCATCTAACATCAGAATTTGTTTTGCTGTGATGTTTATACATATTGCAGTGCTTCCCGGCCCGTGATCTTAACAGAAAGGCAGTTAGGAGTCAACACATGGTAACAGAAGTTCTGATGTGAGATGGCAAAATAGTCATGTGATGAGAATTGTGCTGTGATTGGCTAGTTTCTTGTGTTTGACGTATACATAAACTTATAAGCTTGGACCCTGCAAAATTCTAAGTTTGTCTAATTCTATATTTATTTTTCTTTACATGATTCATTGTGAATGTTTCCATTACAATACATAGCACCTAGTTTTTAAGCTTACATTATTCTTACGGCTAATTTTCATTGTGAATGGGGCCTAGGTGGTATCTCCAGATGGTAAGGAATAAGGATGGAATGTAAGTAGATAGGTTTAGTTTACAATGATCATTTCATAGAAGAAATCAGTAAAATGAATGGCCTGATTATGTATTATAGTATAGTATAGTATAGTATTTATTGTGCTAAGAGTTTTACAAATTTGATTGTCTACTGCATTTTGACCCTGGTCACTTATTCAGTAGACAATCACTACAGTTTATTTACATTTTACAATCTCTTGTCACTAAATTATTTTGCTCTTTTTTTTCAATTTTTTTTTTTGTTTGTTTTTTTTTCATGTCCCATTTCCACTTTTTTTTTTTCACTTTCCATTTATTGATTACTTAACCATCACACATTCACTATAGTTTTCCATTCAAAGTAAGATGCACTACCTCTTACTTTTCTCTTTCCACTGTCCAAAGCCATTTATTTCTTACTTTACACAAAAACTGTCCAATGCTTCTAGCGTCCTTGCATATCATTTCAGTTATAGTGTATTTCTATGCCCCTTCAACCACTTCTTATTAAAAAATTCTTTTCTCCAATTTTCTGTTCCTTGGCACTTAAATACTATGTGTTCATTACCACCACATATCGGACATTGGTTCTGAGGAATACCCTGTCTTAGCCCTTTTAGCCTCCATGCTCCGGTTCTTAACCATGCAATAGATTCTCTCTCTTCTTTATTTACTATGTCTATATATTTTTCCCTACCACATGTATTTTTCATTGGCCTATAATAAACTAATGAGCTCTTTTCGGCAATCTCACTGAACATGATTTGTATTTCTATATCTTCCAGTCTTTTCCTTGCCTTTTTCCAAAAATGTTTTACGTTATTTTCTCTCCTTCTCCATATATCTCCTAACCCATTTTTCTCCAAAATATTCCGTAATTTACTTACCCATCCATCATTCATTAAGCTCTTCTCTTGGTATTCAATACATTGTCTTAACACATTACTTTTTCCTAGATTTAAAGTTCTGAACCAAAATTTCAAAGCTCTTTCCATTATCTTCCCCTTAGTTGGCACCCTCCCCATCTCTAATTGTGCTACCTGTCTTACAATTGACTTCGGTAGCCCTAGTATTTCTCTACAAAACATCCTGTGCACCACATCTATACATTCCCATCCTCTATCTAATCCCCATATTTCTATACCATACATCATTTTTGCCTCCACAACCATCTCATAAACTTTTTCCAGCCATTTAACATTTATATTAGGTACTTTATATTTGCAGCTTCTAATTGCTGCCATCGCCCCTTTACCTTTTGCCAATGCAAACTTCTTTTGTTTCTCCCATTTATTACCTCCATCTATTTTTACTCCTAAATAGATACAGTCACGCACTACCCTGTAATCTTTATTCTCTCCCTTCCACTTTTCATATTTGCCTAATTTTCCCCCCTTTTTGAAAACCACAATCTGTGTTTTCTCTTGATTCACTTTTAACCTCCATTCTTTACAATATACATCAATTGCTTGTAATGATTGTTTTAAACCACTTACTGTAATAGATCCTACCACTAGGTCATCTGCAAAAAGAAGGCCTGGAATTTGGATGTTGTTAATTACTGGTGCACAGTTATTATTCCTTCCAATTTCTAGTAAGACATCATCTATGTATAAATTAAATAAAACTGGACTTAGCTTACATCCTTGCCGAAGGCCTTTCTTTTGTGGAATTTCGTTTGTTACACAGCCTGTCTCCACCCTTACACAGAAGGTGTTCTCAAAATACAGTGCTTTTAGAATATTCACCAATTGCTGACTTACTCCCTTACACACTAATTTATGCCACAGAAGTTGTAGCTCAATTCGGTCATAAGCCTTCTCTAAGTCTACAAAAGCCATATACAGTTTACCCCTTTTTTCTTTTAAATATTTGTCTGCTAATGTCTTTATAATAAATAAATTATCAATTGTTCTCCTTCCCTTGCGAAAGCCCATCTGTAATTCTGAAAGGATATTATATTCTTCAACCCAAGATTGTAGTCTCGCTGCCAAAATGCCCGCAAAAAGTTTTCCTATATTCGGTAATAATGCAATACCTCTGTAGTTATTAGGTTTATCGACATTGCCCTTGCCTTTATATATAGGATGGATGATAGCTTCTCTCCATCGTTTAGGTACATAACCCTTTCTAATAATTACATTAAATAAATCTAGTAAAATTTTCACTCTCCCTGTTTCATTACACCACTCCTTAAGAAACTCTGTTGGGATGCCATCAATTCCAGTAGCTTTAGTTTTCTTCAGTAACTTAACTTGTTTTATTATTTCCTCACTCCTAATTTCACCATCCAATATCTCTACAAAAACATTCCTTATTTCCAAAAATTCCATACTTCCTATACTCCTTTCTTCCCCATATAATGTTTTAAAATACTCCATCCATTGTCCTGGCTCAACATTGGGTTTAGTTACACATTTATTATAGGTCGACTTAAGAACCTGCCATACCTTATTAACATTATTTTCATTTAGACATTTTATCAAATTCCTTTCATTGCATTCCCTCCAGTCCTTTTTCTTTTGCTCTAACAATAAATTATGTGAATTCCTTCCTTGCATATAATCATCCCTAGATTTTCTATCACCTAATTCTCTTCACCTAACCAGCAGTTGTTTTACTTGTCTTTTTGATACCCTACATTCTTCGTCAAACCAGTCCTTATCATATATGTAAACCCTCTTTTTTGTTTTCATTTCCTCTCCTGCCCTTTGCATAACTGTATTAAGGATATCTATTGCATTCTCAATTTGATTATTTTTAACCAATTATAGTATTACCTAGTAAGTTGGCTATCTGTAAGAAAAACTCTAACAAGTTTTTCCCATTATTACAATTATCAAAATATTCCTTAAAGAGCCAAATGTTTCCCTCAACTTCATGACTCTAATGGTTACTAGATATGGCATTTTTCACAGATTTTCAACATTTGCAATCACTAAACATTTCCTTGCAAGGTCAAAGTAAGTATTTCAGATGTAACACAGATTGTGTTCAGCTTCCAGAGTAAAGTAAGACTCTTTCTGAAAAATTTTAGATTAAAACATATGCACTTCTCTGAAAAAAAAAAAAAATTGGAAAATCTTTCTGAAACTGAAGTAGCAACAGAAGATTACGTATGTAAATTAAATGTTCTGCAGAAGAAATTAATGAGAGATTTAATGATCTTTCTTGCTGACAAAATGAAAAATGGTTAACCTTTTTCAAAGTCAATTATGGTTGATTCTGCAGCTGTAGAGTTGGAGCTACTGGAGATTAAAGAGGCTGAAGGAGTAAAACAGTTTAAACTGAGCAGGTGCCAACCATTCAGATTTGGAAATAAGTACTTAAACAAAATTAAAAGAATATGCTAGGGGACTTATCTCCATTTTGGTATAGCTTATTTAGTGAGTCATTCTATTCAATACTTCAATTCATTAAATCTAAGCATCAAATTGTTTTAAGTGATGACAGTTAAGTCCGCCTTAACTAGTTACAACCAAATAACACCCAAAGGACATCCAAAAACTTTTAATGTAAGTTGTGTTGTATTAAAATGTTCAGTGATGTACCTATTCAATTAGCCATAGTCTATGACCTAAATGTTTGACAATTAGAAATACTATTAGGATCTACTATGGGTTTTATTTTAATTTGCAACACCCGAAATTAAGTGCTGCCCACTTCTATGTTTGTCCCTTAGATTACTGCTCCAAAACTCAGGTAGTTTGGCCACACCTCATCTAGAATAAAACAAAAAATTACAATTTACTGGAAAATAAAACAAAATTATCTTGGCCTGAGGATTGAAAGTATATTTGATACTTTCTTGGGATGGGGAGAAATCTCCAAAGATAACTTGCTAGATTCACACTGAATTCCTATATCCACAGCCTAAAAAGCATTAACTCTGTGTTTCTTGTTTTCAGAACTATGGAAGAAAGAGCTAGCATCAAAACGAGAGCGTCTGTTAGCATTAGACAACATGAAACTTCTAAGCACAAGATCAATTCTAACACGCAAGAACAAATATAATAAAGACAGCACATCTTTGGCAATAAATGGTATTGTTGGTAGTTTCAGAAGGTTGGAAGTTGATTGAGCATAACGTTCACAGTGTTACATATTCATAGACTGCCTGAAACTTTTTCCTTCACAGGTGAACCAGTGTTGTGATGATACTGTATTGTAATTAAGTTTTTGTTGTTTAGCTAGTTATAAACGAGTTAAAGTATTATGTAATCTATTGTTTAACATTATGTCATTAAAATAAAGCAATTAAAAACGTTTATTTACATAGTAAGACATCATAAAGAGCCCTTCAAATACATCAAAAACGTCCCTACCCACCTCCACTAACTAGTTTTACCACTCTCATTTCCTTTGGGTGCATGTTCTCCTAAGCTATTTTACAGCTAACTGCCACTCTCCTAACAGAAGCTATCAACTGCAAGCTGCACACATATTAGGTTGTATTAGCTTTCCCTAAATAAAATAGTTCTCTATGTTAGCCTATGCTATCCGATATAACAAACTTGTCTAAAGGAACAAAGCCTTCATGTTAGTCATGTAACAACTTTCTTTTTTAAACAAAAGAGCCTTCATGTTAGCCCATGTAACAGCTTTTCTCTCTAAAAAGCCTTCATGTTAGCTCATGTAACAACTTTTCTCCTTAAAGAAAAGAGCCTTATGGTAGGCCATGTTAGCCCGTGTAACAACTTTTCTCTCTAAAGAAAAGAGCCTTCCTGTTAGCCAAAAAAAGAATTAATTTATCTATGGATGCTCTTTAACTGCTGTGGTCCTAGCATTCCATTCTACATTGGGCATGAAAGACCAGTAAATTTGCTCAGAGGTCTCTTTATCAGGTTGAGCTTCTTTTAAATGAAAAGCCTATGACATGGGACAACCAGCTTTAATTCGCTTCAAAAAGGAGGCCATGCTAAGGATTTTTATGGCTGAAAAAATCCATTGCCCTCCAGCAGGTTTGAACATGCGACCTCAGGAACTAATTTCTCCTCTAAAGAAATGAGCCTTCATGTTAGCCCATGTGACAACTTTCTTCTTTTAAGAAAAGAGCCGTCATGTTAGCCTGTTAATCCATGTAACAACTACCTTCTCTTAAGAAAAGAGCCTTCATATTAGCTTTGGTTAGCACATGTAACTACCTTCTTCTCTAAAGAAAAGAGCCTTCATGTTAGGCCATGTAACAAATGTCATCTCTAAAGAAAAGAGCCTTCATGTTAGCCTATCTTAGCACATGTAAAAACTTTCTGCTCTAAAGAAAAGAGCCTTCATGCTAGCCTATCTTAGCACATGTAACAATTTTCTTCTCTAAAGAAAAGAGCCTTCATGTTAGCCTATCTTAGCACATGTAACAACTTTCTTCTCTAAAGAAAACAGCCTTCATGTTAGCCTATCTTAGCACATGTAACAACTTTCTTCTCTAAAGAAAAGAGCCTTCATGCTAGCCCATGTAACAAATGTCTTCTCTAATGAAAAGAACCTTCATGTTAGCCTATCTTAGCACATGTAACTATTTTCTTCTCTAAAGAAAAGAGCCTTCCTGCTAGCCCATGTAACAAATGTCTTCTCTAATGAAAAGAACCTTCATGTTAGCCTATCTTAGCACATGTAACTATTTTCTTCTCTAAAGAAGCTTCATGCCAGTCCATGTATCAAATGTCTTCTCTAAAGAAAAGAGCCTTCATGTTAGCCTATCTTAGCACATGTAACTATTTTCTTCTCTAAAGAAAAGAGCCTTCATGTTAGCCTATCTTAGCACATGTAAAAACTTTCTTCTCTAAAGAAAAGAGCCTTCATGCTAGCCTATCTTAGCACATGTAACAATTTTCTTCTCTAAAGAAAAGAGCCTTCATGTTAGCCTATCTTAGCACATGTAACAACTTTCTTCTCTAAAGAAAACAGCCTTCATGTTAGCCTATCTTAGCACATGTAACAACTTTCTTCTCTAAAGAAAAGAGCCTTCATGCTAGCCCATGTAACAAATGTCTTCTCTAATGAAAAGAACCTTCATGTTAGCCTATCTTAGCACATGTAACTATTTTCTTCTCTAAAGAAAAGAGCCTTCCTGCTAGCCCATGTAACAAATGTCTTCTCTAATGAAAAGAACCTTCATGTTAGCCTATCTTAGCACATGCAACTATTTTCTTCTCTAAAGAAGCTTCATGCCAGTCCATGTATCAAATGTCTTCTCTAAAGAAAAGAGCCTTCATGTTAGCCTATCTTAGCACATGTAACTATTTTCTTCTCTAAAGAAAAGAGCCTTCATGTTAACCTATCTTAGCACATGTAACTATTTTCTTCTCTAAAGAAAAGAGCCTTCATGTTAGCCTATCTTAGCACATGTAACAACTTTCTTCTCTAAAGAAAAGAGCCTTTATGCTAGCCCATGTAACAAATGTCTTCTCTAATGAAAAGAACCTTCATGTTAGCCTATCTTAGCACATGTAACTATTTTCTTCTCTAAAGAAAAGAGCCTTCATGTTAGCCTATCTTAGCACATGTAAAAACTTTCTTCTATAAAGAAAAGAGCCTTCATGTTAGCCTATCTTAGCACATGTAACAACTTTCTTCTCTAAAGAAAAGACCCTTCATGCTAACCCATGTAACAAATGTCTTCTCTAAAGAAAGGAGCCTTCATGTTAGCCTACCTTAGCACATGTAACAATTTTCTTCTCTAAAGAAAAGAGCCTTCATGTTAGCCTATCTTAGTCCTTGTAACAACGTTCTTCTCTAAAGAAAAGAGCCTTCATGCTAGCCCATGTAACAAATGTCTTCTCTAAAGAAAAGAGCCTTCATGTTAGCCTATCTTAGCACATGTAACAATTTTCTTCTCTAAAGAAAAGAGCCTTCATGTTAGCCTATCTTAGTCCTTGTAACAACGTTCTTCTCTAAAGAAAAGAGCCTTCATGCTAGCCCATGTAACAAATGTCTTCTCTAAAGAAAAGAGCCTTCATGTTAGCCTATCTTAGCACATGTAACAATTTTCTTCTGTAAAGAAAAGAGCCTTCATGTTAGCCTATCTTAGTCCTTGTAACAACGTTCTTCTCTAAAGAAAAGAGCCTTCATGCTAGACCATGTAACAAATGTCTTCTCTAAAGAAAAGAGCCTTCATGTTAGCCTATCTTAGTCCATGTAACAACTTTCCTCTCTAAAGAAAAGATCCTTCATGCTAGCCATGTAACAAATGTCTTCTCTAAAGAAAAGAGCCTTCATGTTAGCCTATCTTAGCACAGGTAACAACTTTCTTCTCTAAGGAAAAGAGCCTTCATGTTAGCCTATCTTAG
This sequence comes from Deroplatys truncata, assembly GCA_030765065.1. Lineage (NCBI taxonomy): Eukaryota > Metazoa > Arthropoda > Insecta > Mantodea > Mantidae > Deroplatys > Deroplatys truncata. The sequence continues at coordinate 227,343,205 of CM060976.1, read as the reverse complement.
CACAGGTAACAACTTTCTGCTCTAAAGAAAAGAGCCTTCATGTTAGCCTATCTTATCACATGTAACAACTTTCTTCTCTAAAGAAAAGAGCCTTCATGCTACCCCATGTAACAAATGTCTTCTCCAAAGAAAAGAGCCTTTTTGTTAGCCTATCTTAGCACATGTAACGAGCTTCTTCTCTAAAGAAGAGAGCTTTCATGTTAGCCTATCTTAGCACATGTAAGAACTTTCTTCTCTAAAGAAAGGAGCCTTCATGTTAGCCTATCTTAGCATGTTTAACAACTTTTTTCTCTAAAGAAAACAGCCTTCATGCTAGCCCATGTAACAAATGTCTTCCCTAAAGAAAAGAGCCTTCATGTTAGCCTATCTTAGCACATGTAACAACTTTCTTCTCTAAAGAAAACAGCCTTCATGCTAGCCCATGTAATAAATGTCTTCCCTAAAGAAAAGAGCCTTCATATTTGCCTATCTTAGCATATGTAACAACTATCTTCTCTAAAGAAAAGAGCCTTCATGTTGGCCTATCTGAGCACATGTAACAAATTTCTTCTAAAGAAGAGAGCCTTCATGTTAGCCTATCTTAGCACAGGTAACAACTTTCTTCTCTAAAGAAAACAGCCTTCATGCTAGCCCATGTAATAAATGTCTTCCCTAAAGAAAAGAGCCTTCATATTTGCCTATCTTAGCATATGTAACAACTATCTTCTCTAAAGAAAAGAGCCTTCATTTTGGCCTATCTGAGCACATGTAACAAATTTCTTCTAAAGAAAAGAGCCTTCATGTTAGCCTATCTTAGCACAGGTAACAACTTTCTTCTCTAAAGAAAAGAGCCTTCATGTTAGCCTATCTTAGCACATGTAAGAACTTTCTTCTCTAAAGAAAAGAGCCTTCATGTTAGCCTATCTTAGCATGTTTAACAACTTTCTTCTCTAAAGAAAACAGCCTTCATGCTAGCCCATGTAATAAATGTCTTCCCTAAAGAAAAGAGCCTTCATATTTGCCTATCTTAGCATATGTAACAACTATCTTCTCTAAAGAAAAGAGCCTTCATGTTGGCCTATCTGAGCACATGTAACAAATTTCTTCTAAAGAACAGAGCCTTCATGTTAGCCTATCTTAGCACAGGTAACAACTTTCTTCTCTAAAGAAAAGAGCCTTCATGTTAGCCTATCTTAGCACACGTAACAACTTTCTTCTCTAAAGAAAAGAGTCTTCATGTTAGCCTATCTTAGCATATGTAACAACGTTCTTCTCTGACGCAGTAATTTGTATCACAAATTATGTAAATGTCAAGAGTGATTATAGTGTGAATATGCATCGTTGTGTGACATTGATTTGAGATGTTTGTTGATTGTAATCATTCTCGAGAAGTAAGTTTATACGGCCATACTGAAAGTGACAATAATAGCGTGCAATAATGTAACGAGGGGGTGAGCTGTTTATCGTTATTAGAGACGAGCAAATGACGTAATATTGGCGCGTTTTTCTTAGGAATTTGCGGGAACATTTTTTCCTGGAGCATATGTTTTCGTAATTTTCATTGGATATAAAAATAGACGCTAATGTTGGCGCGTTTTATTAACCAATAGCAGCTCGGTTATAATCTTTAGGCATATCGGGGTGTAGGAGTATAAAAAGGGCTAGGTCAGAGTCAAATTCGTTCAGTCCATCGGAAACATTTGTACATTACACGTCGTCGAGTTCAACAGAAAAAGTCATGGTGAATAGATAGCATGGTTTATCGATTTACGGTGTACGCGTAGCAAAGTTATAAAAAAATCTCAAGTGTTGTAAAGTTAATTACACAAAAAGTTGAAGTACGCGAATTAATAATGTGCAGTAAATAAGTTATTATAACAGTTTCAGTTTGGCGAGTGTCAAGATTAATATGTGAAAGTGCATAATATGTTACGACAATAAAAGTGTAAAACAAAATTCTTTCATCAGTGTTATCTTTGGATAAAAACTCCTTTCCGTTTACACATCTGATTAAGAGATTTGCTTGACGAAAGATCATAGCTAGCCGGAGGACAGTGAACAAAAAAATATTAAATACAATAATAGGCGCTCAGTAAGTGATAACATGAAGTGACCGCGACAAATTATCTTTTATACATGCGGCAAATAAACAGTAGCATCTTTCAAACAAACACTAATACCATCGCAAATTGGCTTCACAACGTGGAACTTAACAAAGTATACCGTCACAAATTGGCTTCACAACGTGGGGCAAAACACAAGTAAACACAAATAAACATAAAACTGCCACATCTCTAAAGAAAAGAGCTTTCATGTTAGCCTATTTTAGCACAGGTAACAACTTTCTTCTCTAAAGAAAAAAGCCTTCATGTTAGCCTAACTTAGCACGTTTAACAGCTTTCTTCTCTAAAGAAAAGAGCCTTCATGTTAGCCTATCTTAGCATGTTTAACAACTTTCTTCTCTAAAGAAAACAGCCTTCATGCTAGCCCATGTAACAAATGTCTTCCCTAAAGAAAAGAGCCTTCATATTAGCCTATCTTAGCATATGTAACAACTATCTTCTCCAAAGAAAAGAGCCTTCATGTTAGCCTATCTTAACACATGTAACAACTTTCTTCTCTAAAGAAAAGAGACTTCATGTTAGCCTATCTTAGCACATGTAGCAACTTTCTTCTATAAAGAAAAGAGCCTTCATGCTAGCCCATGTAACAAATGTCTTCTCTAAAGAAAAGATCCTTCATGTTGGCCTATCTTAGAACATGTAACAACTTTCTTCCCTAAAGAATGGAGTCTTCATGCTAGCCCATGTAACAAATATCTTCTATAAAGAAAAACCCCTTCATTTTGGCCTATCTTAGAACATGTAACAACTTTCTTCTCTAAAGAAAGGAGCCTTCCTGTTAGCACATGTAACAACTTTTTTCTCTGATGAAAAGAGCCTTCATTTTAGCCCTGTAACTACATTCTTCTCTAAATAAAAGCCTCCCAGAGGCCTACTATGGTAGGTATGGAATTGGCAATCATGGAGTCTCTAGCCATACTGTCGATTGGGTTCCTCTAAGAGGTGAGAGCGCTTATGTCAAATGCCCAATCAACTTTGGTCCACAAGTGTGTTTGACCAACTATCAAGTTACCTCCCTGAACACGGTCTGATGGATACTGTTGCACGGGATGGAGGTAGGGACTTGCAAAGAGTGACTGGGTAACACGTAATTCCCAACCCCTGAGTACCATGTAGGACTGTGTTCATATCTGCTGATAAAGGTCAGTCCCGGGGAGGGGCCATTGCATGAGCTATTACACTCCTGAAGGAAATTGGGTAAGCACGGTCCATGTCAGGACTCTCACATAAGTCGTGGTGGCGACCAGGATGTGAGCATGCCATTGGAGGCATTTGCAATGGTGGATAATTTTTTTCGCCATGGAAAAATCCAAAACAAACAACAAAGTTTATTAGAAAAGAAGTAGTCGAGTGTTGTGGTACTTGCTACTTAGCAATTAATAGAACAGAGGAAGGGAAAAAGCTTACATTGGTGAAGCCTTTTATAATTCAAAAGGGTCTCGATAAAATTGCTGGTTCCTGTGACGTCGTGCATTAGAAGTTGCAATGGCATGCTCCTGGTTGAAGCAAATTCAGCGTCCCAGGCAGTGGTTATTTTAAAAGCAAGTAAGTTAGCCAGCTATTCGATCCGTGTCGAAATGCACAAGACCTTGAACTCCTCGCGCGGAGTTGTAAACACCCGTGCATTGGACGGTATGTTCAATGAGGATATTCAAGAGAATCTGGAACAAGGTGTGACATCCGTATATCGGGTTCAGCGGAAGAAAGAGGTGAATTAGTGCCTATTCTTACCCTGTTCCTTAACCTTTGATCGGGTAGATCTCCCTCAAAGGCTTAAGGCAGGGTATGAAGCTATCGAAGTCAGGCCACTCATCCCGAATCCGCTGAGATGTTATGTCAGCGCTTTGGACAAACTAGCGAATTTTGTAACGGCGTATCTGCGTGCGCTAACTGTGGAGACATCTTCCATGATGGAGCATGTACAGCTGCTCCAACGTGCGTTAACTGCAGCGGTGAACACCCATCAAGTTCCCGAGAATGCCCCCGTTTTGTAGAGGAAAGAGCTATCCGGGTTAGGGAGGTGTCCTCGGAAGCCCGGAAACTTATGCGTATCCGTCAGCCCACTGTCCGGTACCTATAGCTCAGTTGCAACTAAACCGGTACCGTGTCGGGAAATCGCAACTCAGACCAGCAATATCAACGGGGCCACAATTTCCGAAAAGATTCTCGTAGCTAGAATGCAGCCAAAGCCTTTTAAATCAACACCGACGACATCAATATCTGCCAAGTCCGCTACTCAGAAGACCACATCAGTAAAATTACCATCAAAACCGTCGACCTCAAACAGCAAGACTAGCAAGCCCGTAATATATAATGCATTGCCAAAGAAGTTCAGGATGAACTATGTAAGAACCAACTTCCTAAAAGAAAATAGCAATCCTTTATCCAGAACATCTAAAGGCAAGAAAAGTCCACGAGCAACTCCTCGGAGATCATCTCAGGAATCGTTTGGGAAGGACACGGATTAGCGACCTACATCTTCGCCGATCTCCACTTCCAATCGGTTCGAGGTTCTCGAACCGAAGTTTTCAATTGGAAGGGGGTCCTTCCCCATGAAGGAGATGGAGGTTTCTGCCCACACTGCCAGAACGACAGTGAAAAAAGAGGCAGGATCCTTCCTCCGTTAAAAGTGCTAGTCCGTCACCGAAAAAGGGCAAATTGATTCGACCACTGAAGGTAGTGGACTCTTAGGATTGAGAACTTATCTCGTTATGAATACCATGACTATCATACTATGGAACACATCAACCAGAGCTTGAAGTTTTACTCAACAAGAATAATCCTTTAGTCTTGTGTTTACAAGAGACTAAGCTCCGTCCGCAAGATAGCTTTCAAATCAAGCAGTATACCCCAGTACGGTGTGATCTTACACTCGAAGAGGATATTCCTGCGCACAGGGGCACTGTGATGCTCATCAGAGATTATATATTTGTGGAATCTGTATCCATACAGTCTGACATCCAGTCAGTGGCTGCAAGGATTAAACTGCCATCCGTCCGATTTACCATTTGTAACATTTATCTACCTCCATCCGATGATCTCTCGCTCACTGATTTAGAAGATCTAGTTTTCCAGTTACCAACGCCTTTTCTGTTGGTAGGAAACGTTAATGCCATCACCCTCTTTGAGGCTCACCTCGGGCTTGTGCGAGAGGTAAATTAATTGCAGATTTTTTGGACAAGTATAACTTAACTCTTCTGAAACATTTCTCTCAGACTCATTCAACAGTTTTCACACCTTGATATTGCAGTTTGTTCACCACAGTTAAGGGTTTCCATGCAATGGAATGTCATCTCTGATTTACACTCTAGTGACCACTTTCCATGCCTTATTAGTCTCCTAACACAAGATATATGTTCCTCACTTAGATGGCGCTTAGATCAAGCCAACTGGAACCTTTACTCCAGTTGGCTGTGTTTAATTACAATGAGCACGACTCTGTGAATTTTTTGGTCGAACATATCACAGAGGTCCTTTCTACTGTTGAGCAAGCTATTCCACGGTCGATTGCCAACCCCCGTCGATTTCCAGTCCCTTGGTAGACGGAAGAATGCGGAAATGCCATTCGTGCTCTTAGGGTTTTCCAGCGTCGCCCCACACTGGATAAGGTAATCGAATACGAGGAAATGCGTGCCGAAGTCTAGACATATTATAAAGGATAGCATAACGACATCATGGAGCAAATTTGTAGCTTCGTTTAATGGACATACACCTTCCTCTGTCGTTTGGGATAAGTTAAGGCGTGTGGACGGAAAATCGGCCCACGTGCCAATTGCCGTTGATATATTTGACGTGGCTAACACATTTGGCCGTGTTTTCACTCAAGTGTCTAGCTCACATAACTATTGGCTCGAGTTCCTTCCTGTAAAGGCTCAGGTGGAATCTAAAGGTTTCTGGTTTCGTTCAGGAAATCTTGAAGATTACAATCGCCTTTTCACCATGGCGGAGTTAGAACACGTTCTTTCATGTAGTCGTCCTCCGTAGACTAGTGGTACCGTCCTAGCCTCTAGTTCCCAAGGTCGCGGGTTCAGACCCGGCGGAGGGCGATGAATTTTTTCGGAAGGGAAGTAAAGCCGGTGGTCCCGTGTCATAGATTTACGGCACGTAAAAGAACCTCAAGTCTGATAGAGGCCTCTGAGCAAAATTACCGGTCTTTCACGCCCAATATGGAATGGGACGCTAATAACCATTGTAGTTAAAGGGCGTCTATAAATAAAAAAAATCTTCGCGACTATAAGCACCAGGATCACATGGTATCCACGTACAAATGCTGCAACATCTCTCTCCTGAAGTTAAGGCTTTCCTACTGAAGGTTTATAAACGTGTTTAGGTTGATGCCACCTTTCCAAAAAAGTGGCGGGAGGCCACTGTCATACCCATTTTGAAAGCTGGGAAGGACCGTCATCTCCCGTCGTATTTCCCTCACGAGTTGCGTTTGCAAGGTGATGGAACGCATGATCAATGGACGGTTGGTATGATGGTTGGAAACTCACAATCTGCTGATCAACACCCAATGTCGTTTTTTAAGACACCGTTCAACAATGGTCCACCTTCTGTCATTATCGACACAGGTCATGACCGAATTCATGAAGAATTGTCAAACCGTTGCGATATTTTTTTACCTTGAGAAGGCTTATATGATACGTGGACACTTACCTCTGTTCATTCAGGAGTTTATAAAGGACCGCGTTTTCCGAGTAAGGGTCGGCTCGATTTTTTCGAACCTTTTTGTTCAGAAGAACGGAGTACCTCAGGGATCGGTACTAAGAGTTACACTGTTTGCTATAGCAATTAATTCTATCTCGAAATGTATTCCTCTAGGGGTATCGCCATGCTTATTCGTAGATGACTTTGCCGTTTATTGTACTTCTCTGCGTACACCGTTTTTGGAACGCCGTTTGCAGCAACGCTTAGATAATCTCCAAGAATGGAGTTTTAAAAACGGCTTTCGTTTCTCAACTGAGAAGTTAATCTGCGTGAACTTTTGGCGCCGTAGGAGACGATTACCATCTTCTCTCCGATTCGGTCCAGATTTACTACCATTCCCAGAATCGACGAGATTCCTGGGGTTGGCGTTTGATAGGAAACTGGTCATCGCATATAGCACAGTTGAAACAGCGATGTGTCTGTTCTCTGAATATCTTGCGGATATTAAATGGCAAATCTTGGGGAGCGGATCGGACTGTTTTGCTGCGACTGTAACTCGCACTGATCCGATCAAAAATAGACTATGGGTGTATCATTTATTCCTCAGTGCAATCATCTGTGCTGAGGAGATTAGACGCAGTCCATAACCGGGTATTCGAGAGGCTATTGGTGCTTTTCCCACTAGCCCAGTCTTTACGCCGAATCTACATGATGCCCTTTTAGGACATTATAGCTGTGCGTTTAAATGTATTCAACATCCAACGTTCGTTTCTTTTTTTCACACTGCGCTGGACGAACGTTTAGGAATAGTTCCATTAATCCAAGGCCTGCAAGCGTTTGTTTTCGGTATCTTCTTAGCAAGCACGAGATTGAAATGCCTAGTATGTTTGATAAGGGGGAAGGGCGTTTCCCCCTTGGTTACGTGCGACATCTCGAGTAAATCTTGCGATGCCTACGTTTAGTATTCGCACCTGCTTTTTAGAATTTCTGTCCGGTTACAGTGACCGAATTTTGATCTACAGCGATGGATCTAAGTGCACCAACGGTTTTGGATGTGCTTCGGTTCATGGAACCTATACATTCTGTTTTCATGATAGTACTCCATTTATAGTGCAGAGTTATGTCATATACCGAACCATTTTGTACGTACGCCGTCGAAAATTGGGAGACTGTCTCATTTTGATAGATTCCTTTAATGCATTTCAGAGCCTTCGTGAGCTGTACAACTACCACCCCATTGTTCAGCGAATCCAGGATGCCCTCCATGTTTTTACGCTTCTGGCGTTAATGTGAAGTGTGCTTGGATACCTGGTCACGTTGGCTTGTCTGGAAATGAGCTTGCTGGTTTGACAGTAAGGCGGCAACCACAGAACCCAGTATTACAGTACCTCGAGTAACGTAGTAAGACTTTAGGCTTGTTGTGTGGAGAGCGGTGCTGTCGTGAGGAGTGGTTAGCTCTTCGCGGAAATAAGCTTAGAATAGTGAAGGACATTCCGATAAACTGGGCAATTTCCTCTCGCGTATCATCTCGTCGTGAGGTGATCTGGCTCGGTTGCGTATTGGCCACTGCAATTTCACGCACGTTACCCTGCTCCTACTTGTCCGCTTCGTAGCGAAGGTCTGTTGAACCGTCACGTGTCGCCAGTGTACTAGTCATCTTAATAGCAGGTGTTTCATACTTCTCGATTTAGTTTTATATATTTATTTATGACTTGTGCTATGATTTTTATATTCATGTTTATCTCTGGTCTTTACCATATTTTCTACTGGTCTTTATCTCTGGCGTTTGCCATTGTTTTACAAGGGCGCTAATGACCTTGCAGTTGAATGCCCTTAAACACAAGTCATCATCTAAAGAAAAGAGCCTTAATGTTAGCTCATGTAACAACTTTCTTCTCTTAAGAACAAGATCCTTCATGTTTGTCCATGTAACAACCTTCTTCTCTAAAGAAAAGAGCCTTCATGTTAACCCATGTAATAACTTACTTCTTTAAAGAAAAAAAAGACCTTCATATTAGTGTTGTTAACCCATGTAACAACTTTTCTCTCTAAAGAATGGAGCCTTTATGTTTGCCTATATTAATTAGTCCATGTAACTTCTTTTTTAAAGGCAAGAGCCTTCATGTTAGCCTATGTGCTAACTCATGTAATAACTTTACTCTCTAAAGAAAAAAGTCTTTACGTTAGCCTATTTTAGCCCATGTAACAACTTTTCTCTCTAAACAAAAGAGCCTTCATCTTACTCAGGATTGGGTCCTTCTGCATAAAAAAAAAGGTAAGATACATTATAAAAAAATATACACAAATAATTGATGTTTAGATCGGCAAAATCAACAATTTTTTTTTACTTTGTATAAATACAACTGATTATGTATATGAGTTCTGTGATTATACTGTGTTATTTCCAAGATAAAATTGTCTCTGTTTTCTTATATTTCTTGTTTCAAGATGCAACCAACTTTCTGAAGATGTTTTTAAGTCACCAAATTACAGAATGTACAATAAAACATGTCAACTTTACTATAGAGACTATGTTTGCATGCATGGTCGGCCTAACAAGAATTTTCTTGCTCACTGTTTACCAGCAATCAGATATTCATATTCCCTTAAATTCAAGCAAATTACTGTAACAACATACCCTCATTATAGAAAATGATGGAAATTACGTCCTTGTGTCGCCACACATGTCTCACACCTTTTAAGAAAATTTGTGTTAATGTTTAATTCTTCCTGGCCAATTAAATGGAACCATGCTCCATTAAAAAAATAATAATTAATTATGGGTCAACTCAGAGATTATTAACATTATCCAACACCCAATTGCACAAATTAATTCTACTCACATTATCATGTGGTTGCAATTCCTGAACTCCAGTTATCTTATTCATTCATTCATTCATTCATTATCTGTTTACCCTCCTCTTATGTAGGACTTACACCCCCCAGGACTTACAAGCGGGTGCCTGGGGTCAGAGGCCTGTCGAGGAGCAGACACTCATGGATCAGACAGAGCACCCAGGATGGGTGATCAGCCCGATGCCTGGTATGGGATGAAGGAAGTAGATGAAACGAAATGTTGGTGAAATGGATGAAAGGAAAGGTGATGATGGAGCAGTTGGTGGAATGAATGGCGGGGGAAACCGGAGAAAACCCGCCCAGACGCCGCTTCGTCCACCACAAATCCCACATGCAGGTCCCTGGGATTGAACCCGGGCCGCCTCGGTGGGAGGCGAGCAGTCTAACCACTCGGCCTTCCAGTTATCTTAGAGGTTTTTAATTTAAAAAATTCAAAGGCATTCCAAGCAGAGTTGCAAAATTTGTGCTCCCTGTGCAAGCTTTCTCAAAGATTTCTTTGTGTGTCGTTATAACTTTTCTCTGATGTAGTCAAGTTTTTTCCTCTGTAAGCACAAGGCAATTTGATTTCAGTTTCTTATCCAGAATAGACCCCATTTCCTAAATTTATTCACAGGTTTATAAAATTTTCTCTGTGAGGAACACAAACAAAGGGGAGTCTGTCTATAATTTGCCATCTCACTTCTCTACAAGACTTTGTTGTTGCTTAGGAGCCATACATGAAGATTCTGTATGTAAAGCATACAGACTTTCTGACATTATAACAGCACTAGCACTGAAACACGTGGTCTCTCAACGTTTCAACCTCTGTACAAATTCTGCATCAATTGATGAACTGGTACATGGAGAGGAGGGAAAATAGAACCAGTTAGAAACAGGAAAGCAATTCCTCCTAACACACCATGCATTCAAATGAATGCTCTGTATTAGATGACAATGTTGTTTTGGGAGAGTTTCTGCTATTATTTTTATACACTCACTGATTTTTTTACATTTTACATATTGATTTTCCCATATAATCTTATAGCAAAATTATCACTACTTGGACTAGAGAAGCATAGGTACATTACTGAATAAAATTAGCAATAGCAATTTAAGTTGTTTCACAAAATCTAGCTGATGTAAACTACCTTCTGATTATAGCAGTAATAAGTTTAAAAAAGACGGAATCGCAACAGAGCAAATTAAGGCAATATCATATAAAACTCATAATACACATAATTAATAAAAAATTGTCTTCTGTTCAAGAACTTGACAATATCATTCACTAAGTGATGTGTAGGAGTTGGAATCATTTCAAAGAAATGCTTCACTCTTTGCAAGCGTAGAGCAACCAATCCTATTTTTGCAACTAGTAGCTTTATTTACTCCTTTGAAGTTTCTTAATGTTTTCTTTCCGAGTCCTTTGGAGTCATTCCATTAAATTCACTTCCTTACTTTTATAACAACATCCTTCAACTACAGTCTTGTTTGTTGACTTGTAGAATAAAGCTTGTAAATACTGGAAGTGTAAGCTTCATTTAATAATGACTAAATGTTGGTATACGAGGGTGGTTTGATAAGTTCTCGGAATCACCATGACAGGTCAGCACTAGCGCAATGAGTTGTTCATATGATATTCATTGGACTGCTGCCTGTAAACACATGCCACATCAGTGCTCTTGGAAGAAAGCTGTGGTGGTGATGTGGCTCTGTTGTTCCCACATAGTGATTTGCGAAGATGGAAAAAAATCGAGATTCGAGCAGTGATGAAGTACTTGTTAAAGAAAGGTATGAAAGCAAAGGACATTCATGCCGACTTCCATACACTGGGGGACTCTGCTCCTTCATATTCAACTGTTGCCAAGTGGACAAATGAATTTAAATTTGGTTGCGAGAGCTTAGATGATGATTCACGAATTGGTCAGCCAATATGTGTCACTATTCCAGAAATCATTGCAAAAGTGCACTAAATCATCCTGGAGGACCATTGATTGAAAGTGTGTGAATTTGCTTATGCTTGGCAGATGTCACCTGAAAGGGTATATCACATTTTAACTGAAGAATTAAAAATGAAAAAATTATCTGCGAGCTGGGTGCCGCGACTCTTGACGCTGGATCAAAAACGCATGAGAATGGAAATATCGGAACAATGTTTGGCCCGTTTTAGGAGAAACGAACAAGATTTATTTGCGCCGGTTTGTGACCACAGATGAAACTTGGGTGCTCTACTATACTCCAGAGACAAAACAACAGTCAAAGCAGTGGAAACATGCTGATTCTCTGCTACCAAAAATGCAAAGACAATTCATTCAGCTGGAAAGGTCATGGCATCAGTATTCTGGGATGTGAAGGGGATTCTGTTTGTAGATTATCTCTCCACTGGGTAAACAATTACTGGAGAATACTATGCTAACCTCCTGGACAAATTGCAACAAAAGATACACGAAAAAAGGTCAGGTTTAGCAAGGAAGAAAGTCATCTTCCATCAAGACAATTCGCGACTGCACACATGTGCCGTTGCCATGGCAAAATTACACGAACTAAGGTATGAATTGTTGCCACATCTGCCTTATTCACCTGATATGGCTCTGTCAGACATCCATCTCTTCCCACAACTGAAAATTTTTCTTGGTGGATGAAGATTCACTTCAAATGAAGAATTGATGGCCAGAGTTGACAACTATTTTGCAGGCCTGGAGGAATCTAATTTTCGAGATGGGATCAAGGCACTGGAGCATTGTTGGACCAAGTGCATTAATCTACAAGGAGGCTACAGTGTAAAAATAAAAAAAGTTTCAGTGATGTAAGTACTTTTTTTCTATTCCATTCCAAGAACTTATCAAACCACCCTCATATTATAGTCATCGAAGGTGTCCATGATTTAGTGGTGAATTAAAATAGCTATAAGTAAGCAATCAGTACAAAATCAACTTGAGACTGTATAACAACTTCGGATTTCGATATATGCCACTGTGTTGACCTTATAGTCACTGGCCACATGTGCAGGCACCTTCACACACACAGTACCATTTCACTAGCGTGCTAATCAGTCACTCCACCTGGCAATCATGGCAAGTGTAAAACAGAAAATGCAGTGTGTGTTTGGTGAGTTTGCTATTAAACATCATTTCTGGCATACAAGACCACCAAAATAAGATCCACACAAAACCACTGTTTGTTGGTTTAACCCATTTAAAGAAACTGGAAATGTCAATATTAAGAAATCTCCAGGTCAGCCACACAGGTTGGAAGAGAATGTGGATCATCTGAGACATGCAGTCCATTGCTCCTATAGACTTTTTCTTTTGAGGTTATCTTAAGAACATTATTTATACATAAAAAAAAATCTGGAATCTGCAACATTTAAGAGAGACAATGAATGCAGCAATAGTGACTTTTACTGCAAATATGATTCGGGGAGGGAGATCAATCATTGCCTAGATGTTTGCTGTGCAACAGGGGGAGCTCATATCAAAATTCTAGGTTATGTAAAAAAAGTGTTTTAGTGTATATATAAATATCTATTTCATTTCAAGAGAAAAAAATTAGAAATGAGATTATAAAAGAAAATATGAATGTTCAAAATTCAATTTTAGATTTTATTCAACAGAAACAATTAGAATGGTATGGGCATGCTAAAAGAATGGAAGATGAAAGACTACCCAAAAGAATAATGGAGTGGATGCCACCAGGAAGGAGGAGAAAAGGAAGACTGCGTAGCACATGGATTCAACAAATTGGAGGGGCAATACTGGATTGAAAAATTGAGGAAGATTTATGGTCCAACAGACAAGAATGAGAAGATATTAAGTAGTCTTGGGTGCCGGAAAAATGGTTATACGTTGTAAAACCGGAAATATATACAATTCATTTCAAAATCACAGACATCTCTTTCGATGATTCTGTGGTATGGAGTTAAAGATACAGTAATGGCGAGTTTTACAGCATGTTTTCATTTAATAGGTTCCCTCATAACAATGAGTTGATATACTTACCAAGAGTGAACTGACAGCCATTCAGGACTGTTTCTCTCTTCTTGCTGTGACCCTGAGACCATAATACACTGTGCAGTGCCATCTGTTGGTACATTACATTCTTAGGTGCTATAAGTAGCAAGTTTGAAACCATTACAATATATTCCTCCAAGTTTCGAGACATTATGCGAAAGAAGTGGTTGCATAAGTACTCCAGAATATGTGCTTTGGTACTTCCAAAGGAACTATTTTCATGACTGGAACAAACTACTTCCTTTGAATGAAATGGAACTATAACTTTGATACAAATCTAAACAGTGGGAGTGAGGGAAGTGTTCCCATAAAGGGACATGTTGATCCATAAGTACGTTCACTTATGTTATGATGATATTTATTGTAATATTTAGTACATATGATGTGATGATATGGATGAAGAGCATTTAAGAACACCTTGAATATTCACCAACCATGACTTGATTATAAGCTAATTATTGCATTTGAAGAGGTGATAATCATCGGGTAATTATGCCTCCATGTTTAAGTGCATCTTTATGCAATGAACATCATTCATTATTTCTGACTGCAGGAGATTCAAAACAAATTGGCAACTTTAAGATTTGGTCCACCATCATGCATTTTATTAGTCTGCAATAAAAATACTCACCTCCAGCTTAGATAAAAACAAGACTTTCAAGAAATTCACATACCATCCCACTGCCTCCTACAAATACCAGAAGATCTTCGTACAACACATCATCCGAATTCCCATAATATATTACATATATATAATATACACTTTATCAAAAATATATTAAATTTAAAATTAAAGGATAAGATCCCACCTGAAAATGAATCCAGAATATATCAAATGATTTGCATTGACATCAAAAAATATACATTGGGAAAACAAAGAGAAACACACAAACAAAAGAAAAGGAATTAAAGAACACATTAGAAACATAAAAACAAGAACACCGCAATTGAATGGCATTTTTAGAAAGGACACAACATTCATAGGGAATCCAAACTACTCAAAAACATCATAGGCAACATAGAACTTGAAGTATGGGAAAACATTCCCATCTGGAAAAATAAAGAAAGGTTTTTAACTTTGAAATCCCACCAGCAGACTTGTTAATGAAGAGGTTCTTCAAGCTGCTACCAGGGAACAACAAAACTACAACACAAGGAAAACACCGGCAGTCAATCCAGAACTGATGAGGGCAATAGCTCTAGAAACTAGTTTTCAAAAATTATACAAGTGATGTAGCATCTATTGACTCATTTTATTTTTCAAAATTATTCTTCCAGAAAGTTTGCATTTTTATTCTGTAATTCAACGTTTTAACTTTGCTTTTGAGATTATGCACTTTTTCATAATTCAGCAATTGGTATTAATGGTACAATAAACCACGTGATTTATTTTTAACAGTACATCCTAAGATATGTCCAATTCTATAATTTGAATAAACAAATTATGCAATCTAATTTTGATAGCATACATGAGAAGAAACCATTACGTAACTTTATGCATTTACTGTAAGAGTAAATTGTTTTAATCTAGAACTTAAAGCCATAATTTATGAATAAACACAATCTTGATACACACATGCTATATGGGAATTTGATTATATCATTTGAGATTACAGCTACCGTAATTGAATTTCCCCTTAAATGAAAAATTAATATGTGCTTTATTACTTTCTCTAACATGTATTTAGTACATAGAGGAAATATTGTATTCTACCCAAAAATTCTGTATCAAGATTTCACTAGAAATACATGTTTTGAGACCCCTCAAATCCAAAGAAAGCTGTCAATGTGAGTAGTGGGTGTCTGCAAACAGCATATCTCAAAAATGAAAGGTTACATAAATACCAAACTTAGTATTTAAGTTTAGTACCTTCCATACATGCAACACAAAGATTTTCAATAAAATTCACCCACCCCAAACTACCCTTTACATGGAAAACTTTTAATTTTCTCAAAGATGGCCCACAGTTTTGATTAAAACACCATATATTTAAAATATTTTACATGATAAATAAATGTGTATCGTGAATTTTCTGGAAATTGCCTGCAAAGGCCACTTCATCTAGAAAGGATTTTTTGTACCTAATAAACTATAAGACATAGACATGCAGCTACAGTAAAAAATCTCATTAAACTATACAATCTATATAAAATTTAATTTTACATTCACCATTTCTAAGATGTTTGTTGCTATTGGTTCCAGTACTTTGTCATATAATTTACCATTCTTTTTTCTTATGATGTTAAGGAATTTCAAAGCCAGCAAATAACAACCTGCTTTTTAAAGATTTGACTATCGCTTCAGCCTCCTGCATGTCCCTTATTCCTACAACAAAATGCATAATGAAACCATTTCTACAAATGTTTAACTTGATGGTCATTAAATAGAGAGAAAAATAAACAAAGGTGGATAGAAAAAGTCATGTGAATGTAACAAGACTTTTCAAATGTATCTGAAGAGGAATTACTGCAGCATTGCAATCATCCACTACTTCTGCTCCAAACTGCTTTCAATGCCAGTGTTAGTTTCCTTAAACTGCAACAACTGTTCCTCTTATTGATAATTGTTCTTCTAGCATTTTTATTTTCTCTACTGCTTCATCTAGAAATTTTCTGCATGTTGCTTCAGTTTTCAGGCATCCTGTGACTCTTTTGACTTTCTTAAGCTACTCTTTGATTTGATTCACCTGCACACCTTTTTCTTGTATTTCTCCAGCAATATCTTATATTTATTCACTTCCTGTCAATGTACAGCACATCTCGGGTAAGGAATTGAATGATACAGGCAGAAATCCTCTGCAGTGACATTACCTTTTATGAGACACTTCCATCAGAAATTACATCTAAATTTAACCACTGCATACTGTTCTACACTCCATTCATAAAACATATTGATTAAAATATGAAATTAATTAAACAGTATGCGGCAAAACAAACAACAATGAAATTGATTATTTGCTGTCCAAGTTTTCCAGCATTGAAGTATTTATTGTATACAATAGTTCTGACACATTGTAAGTTCAGTTTTGCGTTAATTTCTGCAATTATGGTTCTCACAAAAGAAGCAGTATTTATCATGGGACATTATTTCTGGTCATATGGAGTAGGATGTCAGAATGGACAGAATTTGCTTTACATTATAGAACAGTACATGGAGAGATTTAACGCAGTGACTGAGGATCAGTTAAGAGTCCAATGCTGCTCATTCCTTACATATTGTTAGAATTGCTTCTTTTATGTAATTATGAAGATACTATAAATTACAAATTTTATGTCACAATGTTTTTAAAACTGTGCAAAAACTGTTGCAATCTCTATATTAGTTACATATATTTATCTTGTATTAAATGTAGAGAGTTACCTTATTGAAATAATGTAAGTAATTAAAATACAGTAGTACCCTCCAAAGATCAACAGGCATGCATAGTTTCCTGGCATTTTCTTTAAAACTTTAGCAAGCCATTTTTGAACATGAGTTCCATTATTATCTTATGTATATCGCAGTAATAGTGAAACTGAAAGTGATGTATTTAGTAGTGATAATGATATTTAATTACCAACAACAGAGACCACTAAATCAAGTTCAAAAGATACATCAAAAGAAGAAAACATGGGTGCTAATTTAGAAGATACTGCAGAAGCTGCACTTTAAACAAATAATGCTGTCAACCCCTGGCAACCTATTCAGATCACAACTCCAATTTTCAATATTTTGCTGAGAAGTTCACAAGTTAACGCTAACATGGAGACCTGGTGCCTAGTTCTAGAATCAACTCTGCTAGTCATTCATCAAAGTTATTTCTGCAATTTAGTCTGAGCTATAAGTTAACTATGCCAGTTGTCATTTTGCTGTATGTGAAGTTCTTTCTAGAATTACTTTTAAATTGGAAGACATAGTGAAAAGATTAAATATAATATATAGAAGTGGTTACAAATGTAAAATTTCACTAAAATAGATTCAATACCTCAGAACTAGTTTCGAGGAATCACTTCCTCATCGTCAGCTGATTGCAACTGGTTGACTTTCCTCTGATGGTTACAGATGTCTCTTTGTCCCTCTAGTGATGGTTCTACAAGTTTAGTAATCAAATTTTTGTCCATAGGGATGTCGAAATTCATTAACCTTGGACGAAATTTCCAAAGAAATATTTTCTCCCAAATGTTTAATTCCATAGGTTTTTGTGCCTTCTTGATAATGATAGCAATGTGGCACTCATCCCCGAAAATAAATTCAGCATTAAAATTCCTCATAAATGCAAACCAAAAAGAAAAAATGCCAGCTCATCAAAAATCCAGGATTTACAGAATAGATTGCAAGGATTATAAACAAATCTATATTGGTCAAACTAAGTGTAACATAGAAACGAGGCTTAAGGAACATTTTCGAAACATCAAATCCAGGGAAGAAGAAAAATCAGCAGTTGCAGCACATTTTTGGATACAGGGAGATGAAATTGAGGACACAGTATCACTTATGAAGCAGGCACAAAAACCTACGGAATTAAACATTTGGGAGAAAATATTTCTTTGGAAATTTCGTCCAAGGTTAATGAATTTCGACATCCCTATGGACAAAAATTTGATTACTAAACTTGTAGAACCACCACTAGAAGGACAAATCTGTAACTATTAGAGGAAAGCCAACCAGTTGCAATCAGCTGACGATGAGGAAGTGATTCTTTTAGTGAAATTGTGCATTTGCAACCACTTCTAAATATTATATTCCTTCTACAACTTTGAGCAGCTTAATCTACATGGCAGTGAATGAATTAATTTGTTGCTTTGTAGCTACCTATAGCAGATAGCTACAAAATGGAGCATCTGCAACTACAACCTTGAGAAAGGCTTTTCTAAATGATCACTAGAACTAAGTTGAGACACGTCTACCTTGGCAGCTAGGCAATACATTGCCTCACAGAACAGCACAATTAATGTTGAATGGAGCACCACAATAGGAGACAGTGAGACCGATTTTATAGTAATTGTTATTTACAAAACTTTTATCTGGGGAACAGTTTAAATACCCTTGAATTAATGTCATGTAAGTTCCTACTGTGCTTATAAGGTTAAACATTTTGGTAATGTTTTGGTTAACAGTAATTTACAATTCCAAACTGCACTTTGAAAGATAAGAAAATAAACAATGACTCAACAATATTGTGACTTTGTCACTTTACTGTTTATGCTCTAATTCAACTTTCACTGTGACCACTTAGTTCACTGTGGTGAACTGGTTCAATTTTCCTTGACACTTAACTTTCTTTGTAATGTAATGAAATATGCATGAAGTAGCCTTTTTTTCCTGGACGATTCACCTGCTGGGAGTCAAAAACAAGACCTCCCTAATCTCTTGCAATGACAGCACTCGCTGCACGTCACAGCAGTTGTGACAAACTCGCTCAGAGAACAGCTCTCTTTGTCGCATCATAACCGTACTCACCAACTCACTGACTTGCGAGAATGCTCACTTATATAGCAGTTAAGAGTTCCAGAATGTTCTAGAGGTGGAGAGAAGCGAAACTTCCAGAAGATTCTGGTTGTCTGTTGATAGCACTTCCAGTGTTTATGCTGGACAAGAGCGCCATTATCTCCATTTATCTCTCGAACTGCCTAATGCCAAACTCCCGAAGCTTGGACCATAGTCACTCAGCCCACTCCTCAGAGCAGAGCTATTTGCCAGCAAAGTGATCAAGATGAACCACCATCAGCTTCCCCCAAGGCAGACACCAAGTGCAGTACTCCATGTCATTAAAACAGGAACATTGCAGCTTCAGCGACTTTCCTTTAGCCTTCGTGGGATGATATGAGCCATATGAGGTCACCTTCCTGGAATCCGGCACTGGTCACAGATGATCATCGTGTGCCTTCATCCGGACACTTGACAGCTTCAGGTGTCTCCCGGCACGGTGGTGGCTGTATCCCAAATTGTTCATTGGCAAACCGACATTACAGCATTGCACTCAGCACTGAATGCATGACAGGGTCTCACGACCTGCCATGCATGTCATATTGCTGGCACCACCTCTCCATTTCACTTTGAAAATGCAACCAATAAAATCAGCAACATAGTTTCTTCGTGGTCTGATTTATACTCAGGTGCCCTCTGGTAGTACCAGTATGGTTTCCTCAAGGACTTCCTTCACCTTACTCATCGGGAGCGCCAGCTGTTTCTCTGTAGTTTTCCCATCTGGGAACTACCAATTTCTCTTTGACACACCGTTTCTCATCACCAGGAAATCCCACTGCATCCCACAGCTCTTATAATTCAAGCATCTAGAAGCAACATCTGCCCAGTACGAAGTACTGCCAAATTTCAGTGGTTTCATTGTTTTTCCATTAGGCAATTTCATATTCGTGGGACCCTCTACACCTTTGGCATGGACCTTAACTTCCAGGTAGTGATGCAGCTCCACTGCAGCATCCATTATCCTCTTTTTTCTTTCATCTGCCCATTTTCCTTGCTGTTCTAGAAGTTCTTCCACCACATTAATTTTATCTTCCATGTCAAACTTAATTTTTCCTAACTCCTTTGCAGGGCATTCAGGGCTTATCTTAGATTTTACTGCATCGGTGTCAAAACCAAGATGGGACTTCATTTTATTTCCAATTTCACACTCTTTATTACACTTTTCATCTTGTCCATTCTGGATTTCATTTTCTCCCTCTTCATCTCCATCTTCATTTTTTCTATTTCAGCCAATAATTTTTTAAGCATCTCCTCCGTCATGGCACATAAATCCCACTTCTGACACCAGTGTGACTTTGGCCAGTTTTCACTACCACTTCACTGTTTTGTGAACTAGTTCAATTTTCCCTGTCACTTCACTTTCTTAGCGACATAATAAAATGTCATTCTGGTGGCTCGGTTGGTTAGGCACTGGCTTTCTGACACCAAGGTTGTGTGTTCAAACCCAGCCCATACCAATAGTTTTTAAGTGTGCCTAAAAGCAACAGTCCAATGTCAGTAGGTTTACTAGCATGTAAAAAAGATCCTGCAGTCCAAAATTCCAGCACACCAGTGGCGCTGATATGATCCTGGCAATTGACAGTGTTTAACAAACAAAATATTTAATTTGACATAATGACATGCGCACTACATAGCCTCTTCTTCAGTATGGTCCACCTGCTAGGGGGTCAAACACAAAACCTCTTTAATCTCTTGCAGTGGCAGCATCAGTGCACGTCACAAACTTGCTCAGAAAACAGCATTCTTCTTTGTCACATCAGAATCACACTCACCAACTCACTCAGTGTCATCCTCTGTGGTCTAGTAATACCATACTAGTCTCTAATTCCCGAGGTCGCTGGTTCAAACCTGGTGGAGGGCGATGGATTTTTTCGGGTGTAAAAATCCTTAGCATGACTTCCTTCAGAAGGGAAGTAAACCGGTGGTCCAGTGTCGTACATTTACAGCATGCAAAAGAACCTCAAGTCTGATAGAGGCCTCTGAGCAAAATTTCTGATCTTTCATGCTCAATATAGAATGGGACACTAAGGACTATAGTAGTTAAAGAGCATCCATAAATAAATTTAAAAAAAAAAAACTCACTCAGTGACTCACGAGAATGTTTGCTTATATAGCAGCTGGTTCCAGAACATTCTAGAGGCAGAGAAAAAGGAAATTTCCATAAGATTCTGATTATTTGTTGGTAGCGCTTCCAGCATTTATGCTGAGCAAGAGCGCTTCTTATCTCTCAAACTGGCCAGCGCCAAACATCCCAAAGCTTGGGCCATCACAATATAGAGGCTGTGAATGCTATAAATGGTATTGTACTTTTAATGTTTTAAACAATCATTGTGAGTTAGTTCAGAATGGAAATGGTTTTAATATAAATATGTAACCTTGATACAGAATAGTTTAACCCAATCATGGAAGGAACAGATTGAAGTAAGGATTAACTACTTTTGCTTCTTGTAGATAGAACATTGTTTAGAAAGGTTTGCATTCTTGGAGTTACCATTCTCCATAAATTGTTCTAATTAATTGTATTCACTTATATTTATTGCTGTTATATTTTAATAAATCATTTTGTTAAGCATAACCACCCTGATTGCTGAAGTACATTTAGCATTGCCATCACTACATTTTTTTTTTTTATGGACGCTCTTTAACTGCTGCAGTCCTTAGTGTCTCATTTTATATTGATCATGAAAGACCAGTAATTTTGCTCAGAAGCCTCTTTATCAGGCTTGAGGTTCTATTAAGTGCCATAAATCTAAGACATGGGATTACCAGCTTTACTTTCCTTCCAAAGGAAGCTATGCTAAGGATTTTTATGCCTGAAAAAAATCCATCGCCCTCATTTGTTTATATGCAACTCATATTGTCTCATACTGATTATTGTCTCAAAAACTGCAAAGAACAGCAAAAAATGTTAGAAATTAACAAAGAAGAACTAACAACTTTAATGTATGGTATTAATAAAGGAATGAAGCTTGATACGACTAAAGGAATCAGAAATAGTAATGGAACTGCATTTAAAAATGTTTAATCTTTCGAATTTTGATGTTGGCTGAACTGGAAGTAAAAAAAATATTGGAAAGAAATACATAAATTTACATGGGCAAAAAGAGGACATAGATAATTAATAGATTATGTAATGGTTAATAAGAAGCTACGAACCTTCTCCCAAGATACACAAGTTTTTAGAGGAGCTGAAGTAGATACAGATCATTTTCTAGTAATATCAAGAATAAAACTTCCCGAGAAATATTGGAGAAAGAAGACAGGGACAGAGGAAAAAAGTTGACTTCCTTTTAAAATACAAGTTTTAGAAACAATCAAGTGTGAGAAAATTATATAAGAACAGAATAGATAAAGTAATTTGAAGAATAGGTGATGTAGAACAACACTGGAAAACTATGAACATGATAAGATGGCAAAAGAAGCCTTAGGAATGCAAAAATTAAAAAGACTGAAAATTTGGAATGATGAACTCCAGAAGAAATAAGTAGAAAGAAAAACATTTACCTACAGTAGATAAATAAGAGAAAAATGGAAGATCATATAGTATATAAGAAACAAAAAGCAATACCATGTAGGCTGACAAGGTAGGTAAACAGGGAAACTTGGGAACAATTTGTCTAAAAATGGAATATTACACTACTGGATCACAAAGATTTGGTTGTAAAATATTTTGTAAATTACAGAAAGAAGAGAGTAAGGCAAGTATAAAAATAGTAACAAATAAAAAGTGGGTAGAATACTATAAAAACTTATTAGTAAAAAGGGAAGAATGATTCCAGAGACAAGAGGTTCAAAGGAATTCAATGCTATAAATCATGGAAGAGTTAGAAGGTATACTAAAAATAGAACATTTCTGGGTTGACAATACATAGAATTAATAAAATATGCAAACATAAAATGGGGAACAAAAAAAAAAAATACAATTATTGCAAGATATCTGGAATGTATTTAATATGCACAAAAAGGACATAAGATAGGATAGGAATAACTAGAGAGGATCCCTGTTAAATACAGTATATAAAATTTATGCAGCAATAATTAAACCTAAATTACAACCAACAGTGAAAGAAAGTCTATAAGAAGAACAATGTGGATTGCATAGAGGTAGATCATGCATGGATGCAGTATTTACAATAAAACAAATAATGGAAAAACAAACAGAATTTAATTGACAATTGCTTTTGTTGTTTTTGGATTACAAAAAAGTATATGATAGAGTAGATAGAAGAAAATTATGGAGAATTATAGAAAAACTTAAAATATACCAAATTTGATAAATGCTGTTAAATCATCTTCTTCTTCTTTAAAAGATTACCCTCCTCTTTGTAGAACTTACACCCCCAAGGTCTTACAAGTCAATGCCTTGGGTCAGCAGCCCGTCAAGGTGCAAGCAAACTTTGGATACATCCAGGCTGAGTGATCAGCCCAGTGCCTGTTATGGTAGTGGTGAAGGAGGATATGAAATGTAGTAATGAAAGGGATGAATGTTCACAGAACAAATTATCCAAACCAGCATTCACCTAGCAAAAGAGGAAAACCATGGAAAAACCTTTGGTCAGATTGGTCGGCCCTAAGGATTTTAATCTGGGACTCCACCCAAATGCAGGCCACAGACGTTACCCTCTGAGCCATCCTGCTTGCTTGCTGTTATATCCTTATATGATAATTGAAATCCCAATGCACAAAATACTTTCCATTTTGTTATCAATATGGTCATTGATATGCATTGCCGTTCTCATTACCAGGTTATTGTGAACCAAAATGCTGTATGCTGTTTGCTTCTCATTCTCGGGTTATTGTGAACCAGCCTTAATTCTACACACCGCTAGGTCTCATTGCTTGTGGATTCTACACACCACTAGGTCTCATTGCTTGTGGTAAACTATCAGACTCTGCAGCCCACTTTCATAATAAAATCATTACACATCAGATATAAGAGCCACAACAATAGCTGCAGTCAACACGTTAATAAAGAGACAGCAAACAACAAAACAATGTTAGCTGTCATTGGCAAGTTCTATTGTAAAGGATCAGTCCTATGTCAACAAAAAGGGACCTGCTTGACCAAGAACCGTCACCACAAACAATCAGGGACTACTTTGCCAAAAGGTGTTAAAGAGTCACCAAAGCGTAGTCTATGATGAACATCACTGAAATTTGGTTTAAGCAATAGGTCTGTTTGGTGATGTTTAAAGAACTGGGTGGATTTGCACACCAGATTCGAAATGCTCAGTATCTGACACGAAGGGGGTCTCTTGCCCTTCTGCAATGATACTTTGGAAGTAACTTAATTTCTCATGGAACTCCATTCCTGTATCTGGTCTGAACCCTGGATCTCATCTTCCCTGATGACTACATAAGGAACATATTGAAAGAATCAATTTTCAAGACTTATTTCCAAACAACACAAGAAGACATCATTTTTGAACACATTCTGAACCAACACTAACTGACATTTCAGTGTCATCTGTTTTGCCACATACTGCATATCACAATTTAAATGCAACAGTGTGATATCTAATCCACTTCACCCTCGGTGAGTGTTCTCTCAAACTAGATGGAACTAAGTTGTGTGCAATTTCTGTATATGTTTTATGAGATCCCTGCGTAGGGAGAATGCCTTGTGACAACAATCACACTCATAGGGTGTCTCGCCAGTATGTGTCCTAACATGGCGATCTCTTGATGACGACGATGAAAATTTCTTCTCACACCATGTACAATCATATTTCTTCTCACCTGTGTGTGTGTTGTAATGCTTGGTTAACAAATGTTTTGTTGTGAACGCTTTCTCACAGAGCTCACACTCATATGGACGTTCACCTGTATGTGTCCGAATGTGAACTTTAAGATAATCAGAATGCTGGTAAACTTTATGGCATAGGGAACACTTGTGCCCTGTCTTCTTGTGGTCTGTGTGTGCTGTTTTCCTATGGTGCGTCAGACTTGATGGATCTCTGCAGTTATAACCACAGATCTCGCATACATAAGGTTTCTCGCCAGTGTGTATCAAAATATGATTCTGCAACGTAGTTTTAACTGTGAATGTTTTAGCACATATAGGACATTGGAATGGTTTTATCCCAGAATGTTTAATTTTATGGTAATTATAAGCTTGGATGCGTGCAAAACAATTGCCACAGAACTCGCACACATAAGGTTTCTCCCCTGTATGTATCCTACTGTGAATTTTAAGAGTAGATGCTGTGGCAAAAACCCTGCTACACTCCTTGCACTTGTAACCAAGTCCACTGTGTGCTCTCATGTGTCTCAAATAATAACTTTTCTCACTGAATGTTTTACCACATATCCTGCAAGGTTCCTTTTTGTGCTTTGACATGTGAGCAAGCAGGTCTGGCCTGGACTGCATCACCTGCCAACAAAAGATGTGTAAAAGTCACATGGATAAATAAATTTTCCATGTACTGAAATTGAAACATTTAAGAAGCAAATTCTTACCTTCATGCAGATCTGGCATGTAAACTGAATGATACAATGATGTTGCTCCAGTGACTGCTTGGAGATAAACATCTCAGAGCATGATTCACATTTATAGTGGCTTTTCTTCATGCAGCTGTTCTTGTTACTGTCTTCCTCTGTCTCTCTCAGCTCTTGATGGCTTCCTTCAGCGTATACCTCTTCTCTGCACTCTGGTGCATTGCTAGCAGATGCATCATGTTTCATGTCCTCCAATAAACAATCAACTATTTCCTCTTTAAATACCACCGACTCCTCTCGAAGGTCAACAGCATCTGTTGCATGTGATTTGGGAGACGTTTCCTGCAAAACATTTCATCACATTAGAATAGCAACGAAGAAGGAAACTGCTTACACTATTACATTAACATGACACTCATTATTGAAGAGCTTTTACTGTAGTAAATGATATCATTATTTCAGTAGTCAAGGTATTTGAAACACACAATTTTTAATTTATTTTTTTGTGGAATAAAAAATTTGAAGCTATGCATTAAGAGGGGCAGAGATACAAAACTTGCATTGCATGCTTTGTCAGAACTGTTGTGTGTACCACATTATTTCTTTATGCTTGCTGTATATACATGAACAAAAACTCAAAGTGTCATATCTGCAATTCTGATCTAATTAGCCTACAGCTTTTGGATTTTGGTTGACATCCTCAAACGTAATGAATGAGGACAGGTTAAACCTTAAGGAAATGAAAGCTAATTCTGATATACTGATTATTACTAAACTCCTGATGAATGAAGGGTCTGACTAGCTGAAATTTTACAAAGATTAAGAGAACAATTTGGTGAATATATCGTCTTAGTCTTGTGTTTTCTTTTCACACAACACAATCCAGAGTTGAAAATATGACTTGTCCCAAAACAAGCTTGATGCAAAACTACATTCATGCAATTTGTTACCTGCTGGAGACTGATTGGCACCTTAAAATTAACTGAAATGACTGCTGATATTAGGATCAGTTATAGCAATCCAAACCAACCTTATCAATGAACTTAGATACCAAAAAAGTCAGTTCATTGGGTTGCAACTTTCTCATGGAGCAATTAAAATCTATCAACAGCTACCGAAGCATATCTGAATCACTGTGAGGCATCTTATTGGGTTTGGATAGTCACATGTGATGAGATTTGGGCTCCTTACTATGCCTCAAAAAATAAGAAGGCAAGTAAGAAGTGACGGATAAAGGAGGAGGCAGCATCAATTAACACACAAGCTCGGCAGCCGGCAGATGGAGTTTTGGCCTGTGTCTTTTGAAACTACATTGGTTTTGGATTTCTTCTATAATCAAAATAAGGTAACCAAGGATGCCATCCAATAAAGTGCATGATTCTGTTTCAGCTGCACACGTGAACTAAGGCCTCATAGGAACTTTGGGCTGTTTCAGTTCCCTTCTTACAAAATCTGCAATCTAACAGAGTCGGCTCTGATCCAGTAAACAGTAAGGGTATAAAAATAGCTTCCAATTAGATTAGTAAACTAAATTTCCAAAGCTGGAGATTATATTGAAAAATAATGTAAATGTTTTATATTTTTTTGTTAAAAAATAGTTCCTATTTATTGTTTGATCCACCCTCATAGTTATGCTTAAACTTCATGAAAAAAGTACTTTATGTGAACAATTTGCATTAAAGAGTGTGAATGAGTGAGAATCATTGCAGTATTGGATACACAACAATATCTATAGTAAACACTAATTACTCAAACATAGGAGCTACAGAGATTGCTATATGGGAAGAAAAAAAAACTGAATCACAGGAATAAAGGTAGATGGAATGATCAGATTGGTGTAATCATCATCAGTAGTGAGGACACACAAGTCTTATGACTAAATGGTTGAAAAGGGTTTACAAAGCTGTAGTTGAAGCAAAAATGGTCTATGGATCAGAGATTTGGGGAAGTGACAAAGGATTGATAAAGTACATAGAGCATTCTGTAAATGTATTTTAGGTTTATCTATTTCGAGCAGCAATGTTGGAGTTGGGAAGAGTAGGTAGCAAGGACATAATAGTAGAAAGGATACTTAAATATTGGCATAGATTGAAATCACTGGACGAGCATAATATCTTGAGGCAATGTTTAATAATACAAGAAAAATCCAGTGATGGGATGAACTGGGCTCAAGGAACAAGGAGAATTTTACAGGAAATAGGAATGGGTAACTTATGGGAGGAGAGAGAGGGGTTAGTTAAAGGTTTCTGGAAAGAAGTGAGGAACAGAGTGGAAGATATAGAGAAACAAGAATTATTTCAAAGTCTGGAAGGAAAGAAAAGTTTGGAACTATATAGACAATTAAAGGTGGACTGGGGAAGGGAGAAGTATGTGGATGTAGGTAATAGGTTAGTGAGAGAAGGGTGGCCTGGTCTAAATTAAGTGCATATAGGCTAAGGGGAGATAGGAAGGGAGTGAATTTGGATGGATGCCCTCTTTGTCGAGAGGCAGATAATGATTTGCATTATATAATTGAATGTGAAGAAACTAAGTTGTGGAAAGATCAGTTTTTACCTAAAGAATGGGAGAATGTTAACAAAGAAGTATTAAAAGTTAGGATAATGAAAATACAAAAGGAGAGGGATATAAAAAGAATAGGAGAATATATGGGGAGAGTAAGAGAAAAATGGTTTAGAAAAATAAGGCAATATGAATTTGTTATGACCCACCATGCATAAATAACCACGGTGTTAAAATGCATGATGGACCAAAGAAAGAAAAAATAGCAATTCAAAGTAATGTATTAAAAATTGTAAGAATGTTTTATAGCATTATGGAAATAAACATATACATATACAAAGGCAATACAATGATTAGCAAGGACTCTGCCAGGCCAATCAATATATCCATCATTAAGGCTGAAAGGCTAAAACTAGCTTCACTTCTTGCATGCACCACATTGGAGTAAATTACTTCAGAAGTAACATTTACTAAAGTAATCTGTATTATTAAAATAGGTTGCTATAGGAGCAATTTATTTCGGTCGGAGACCTCAACTACAACTTATTCTTTTAGATACTACTATGGAAGTAGATTTCATTACTAAAGGAGTATTTTGTGTATGCAGATTTACCTGAAGTGATCATGGATAGGGTTATGTGTAACAGGAAAAGGGGGGGAAATGTCAGAGAGAGAGAGAGGGAGAGGGGGAGAGGGAGAGAGAGAGAGAGATATGAAAATCCATGCAAAGAATATAGGGTGCAAAAAATATTATGTAAAGATGCTGGATAAAAAGAGAATTGCCTGGAAAGTTCTGATGGGTGAGTTTAATGCTTCAAGTGATGGGAAACATAATGAAGAGTAACTTAAAAATCTTTGGAAAGAATTGAAAGTGAAGGCTAAAAAGCTGTGTAGCAGAAAAAAAGTTCATTTTATATTAGTTTTTTGAAAAGATTTTATAACTGAGCAATGAGATCTCAAAATCCTGAGGACACAGTTAGGTAAGACTTCTTTACTTTAATATACTATCAGTATAAAGTACAATTCAACTTTTCACAAATTAAATTCTTTTATTTATTTATTTCTCTTTTCTGCTGTATATTTTTCTTTTTATATAAATTTAGATGTGTTCTTCCATGCAATGTAAGATATAACTGCTCTATTTTAGTACTAATGAGATACTCAAAACAATGGTTAAACACTACTGCCTAGTTTGAGCACTGATGAGGCACTACTGCACAGTTCGAGTACTTATAGGATACTGACTTCTAAGGTGAAGAAAATTATTTGGGTTCCTTGGCAACATTCATTACTCTATTGCCATTTCACTTCTTTATGAAATAAACAAGTTTGTTTATTCCATGGCCATGTATTTTACCTGTGTATAATGTTTTCGTTATTTGTTAGTTTTTTACTGAGTGGGCCATGGTTGCTAATAAATAAATAAATTCAACTTTTAAGTACTAAAATATAAATTAACAGATAACTAATTCACAATTCCATAATAAATATAATGTGATAATCGTGATAACATAAAAAATATGCAAATAGCATAATATACACACAAATGTAACAAACTGAGCCATTTCTGTATATCTCATATTATTATTCAAGAGAGTAAGTCAAATATACTTAATATTTAATCTTTCTGCTTCAAAGCTTCTTGTGGTATTATTTAAATTTTAATGGATATAAATTTTAATAAAACCACAACCCCTCCAAGATTTTGGTGTATTATTTATTTGCATCTCATTTTTGGTGTGAATTGTTGAAGAAATCAAATGTTGTCCTTAATAAGAAGCCAACTGTTTCACATAGCGACAAAATCAAAACATTGTATGTACCAATGATGAAACTAAGTGTTGTATGCCAAAAATGTTAAGTATCTTTGTCCATTTCTCAGCATAAGTAGCCATTAAGAAAGCTTATATTCTATTTTCAAATATAATTACAGTAAATACACTTAAACATGCACATAATAACCTATCTATTTTATCCCAAGTATTTTTACTAAATCAATGTCCATCTCAAATATAATATATTTTATTTTATTTATATATATCAGCCATATCATTTATAATTATTTCCACTATTGCAATCCCAAGGTTATAATTCTTCCGCAGGAAAATCAAATTTTTTAATTTTCCTTATTATTTATTTTTATATCATCGAAGCATTTCCTTCTAATATTTATAAACAATTGCAGCATCATTTTAATATTTATTTATACATCATCGTAGCATTATAAATTATATTCACAATGAAAAATTCATACATTTATTTTTATATACCTCATAATGGCTTACTTTTCTTTCTCTCACTGCAGAAAAATGAATTTATATTTTATTTATTCCGCATGATGTTAATTCATTACATTTTATGCGATAACAATAGTAATCTTTCAATAAATATGCTAAATGAAATCAATGCATTTTCAATGATCAATTTTCAAGTATGAATGGTTAAATTTAAAATAGAGAGTTGAGGGTTGTTACACTACATCACTATGATAATCTTACTTGAACGCGTTTCGGGAGACGGCTTGTCCCCATCTTCAGCATTCTCTCTCAACTGATATTTGCCGGTCATCGTCTGGGGGATGTGTGTGGTTTGTGGTGTTCTCTGGTGCTGGGCTGATGAACCTCCAAAGGCTGTTGGGTGGCGGCAGTTCAAAATTCATTAGGTGATTCCTGTGTTTGACAATATGTATTTTTTCCCAGATGTCCAATTCATTGCTGCTGTTGATCGGTTTTAAGAGTTTTATGTTTGGAGTGATATCATGGTTTGAAGACCAGAAATGATGTGCTACTGCTGATTTATCTTGCTGCTTTTGGTAAATGCATCTCATATGCTCTTTAAGTCTTATTTCAAGATTTCTTTTGGTTCTTCCTATATATACCAGGTTACATTCATTACAATCAATTTGATATATACCAGCTGATTTATCGTTGGGGATAGGATCTTT
The DNA here is from genome assembly GCA_030765065.1 of Deroplatys truncata. Taxonomy (NCBI): domain Eukaryota; kingdom Metazoa; phylum Arthropoda; class Insecta; order Mantodea; family Mantidae; genus Deroplatys; species Deroplatys truncata. The sequence goes on along the minus strand of CM060976.1, from coordinate 227,312,266 downwards.
TGTTCTGTTGCATAGTAGTTTCTGTATGTTGTGGTTATTCTGTGGAGACAGGGTGATGTTGTATTTTTTGAAAATCCTTTGAAATTTATGATATGTCCAAGGGTGATAAGTGAATTTTCTATATGCTTGTGGTTTTTGTTGTCTGAGTAATGTAGTCATTTGTTGGATGTATTTCTGTCTTTCAAACCTTTTTATCTTCTTATCTATTGTTTTTTCCGGTATCCATTCATAGTGGCTATGTTGATAATGTGTTGGTATTCTTTCTGGTATTCCTCTTTCTCCATTGGTATATGTACTAACCTGTTTGTAATACTATTTAAAATTGCATGTTTGTGGCTTGTAGGATTGTAGCTATTATTTTTAATGTAGTTTTCTGTGTGCGTTGGTTTTCTGTAAATGCCAAACGTTAGTTTGTTGTGTGCATTATTTCTGATGATCCTGATGTCTAGGTAAGGTAATTGGCCATTTTCTTCTTTTTCCATTGTGAATTTTATAGATCTTTTTTGTAAATTTAATAATTTCAAAGCATCTTCTGAAAGTTTTTTTGGAACAATAGCAAAAATATCATCTACATATCTATACCAGGTTTTGAATAGATGTGGGAAAGATTTTGTAATATGGGATTCAAAATGGCTCATATATAGTTCTGCTAAAAATGGTGAAAGGGGGTTTCCCATAGTTAGGCCTGAGGTTTGTTTAAAGATTTTGTGATGGAATGAAAAGAAATTCTGGTCCAGACATAATTTTGTTAGTTTCAGGTAATCTTCTGTTTGTGCACTACTGCACAGTTCGAGTACTTATAGGATACTGACTTCTAAGGTGAAGAAAATTATTTGGGTTCCTTGGCAACATTCATTACTCTATTGCCATTTCACTTCTTTATGAAATAAACAAGTTTGTTTATTCCGCGGTCATATATTTTATCTGTGTACAATGTTTTCTTTATTTGCTAATTTTTTACTGAGTGGGCTATCCTGGCTAACCAAATAAATAAATTCACGTTCTAAATACTAATATAGACAACACAAGGGATAAGTGGATAAGGAGCTTAAGAAAAGTACAGGAGAATGAGCACAGTTTGGAAAGTGGAGAGATGGTATAGTAGCTTTATCCCATATATACAGCCTAGAGGCTAAATATGGGAGAGCTAGAAAACTGGAGACCTAAGTTTTAGATGTAAGTTTTATTTGTATTATTGTAATAATGATGAAATAAATATTACATATTACTAATATAGGTTAACAAATAACCAATTCACAATTCCATAATAAAAAGAATATAATAATCATGATAACAAAAAATATGCAAACAGCACAATACACACATAAATGTAACATTAAACGGAACCAATTCTATATATCTCATATTATAATTCAAGATCAGTAAGTCAAATATAATTAATATTTAACATTTCTGCTTCAGTGAATGACACAAAAACATAAGAAAAATATAAAACTAATAGTAGTTCACACATAACATGTGCAGATCATGTTTCAAAAATAGTAATTGAAATGATGCCCTAAGCGTTCAAAGGAATAGATTAAGTTTGCGACGATGATGCAACAGTAGCAAATTTTGTCATAAATAACGGGAAATGCATAAACACTGAAGGATCTGGTGGTACTGCCGCTGATGATTAGAAAAGTGAATTGGGTCCTAAGTTTGGATGATTCATTGGTAAAATGTGTAAAACGGTTAGAGAAAAATGAACTCTTATTGTGAAACAAAATTAATAGTTCACGGCTATATGTGCACTTTTGTTACTTCCAAAGAAATTAAATTTAGGATTAGATTAATAAAACATGCCAAAACTAAAGAAGTGTGTATTACCATTATCATTTCCAAGGTAATAAAACACAATATATTATGGAAATTTTACCACAGAAACTTAAATATTTGTATCCCTTGGCTTCTACAGATTCACGATTCACTAGCAGCTACAGAAAAAATTAAAAATTAAATTGAGTCTTATTTATGGACGCTCTTTAACTACTATGGTCCTTAGCGTCCCATTCTATATTGGGTGTGAAAGACCGGTAATTTTGCTCAGAGGCCTCTTTATCAGGCTTGAGGTTCTTTTACATGCCGTAAATCTATGATACGGGACCATCAGCTTTACTTCCCTTCCAAAGGAAGCCGTGCTAAGGATTTTTACGCCCAAAAATATCCATCACCCTCCACTGGGTTTGATCCCGTGACCTTGGGAACTAGAGGCTAGCACGGTACCACTAGTCCACAGAGGACGACAACACTTTGGTAATATTTTAATATGCCACCCTAAGTAATCCACGTCAAAACATCTTCCTCCCATATATGATGCAGATTGTGGTTTAAACAATAAGTGTTACTCCATCCAAAATTAAATTAAATTGAGTTTTATTTATGGACACTTTTTAACTGCTGTGGTCTTTAGCATCTCATTTTATATTGGGTGTGAAAGACCGGTAATTTTGCTCAGAGGCCTCTTTATCAGACTTGAGGTTCTTTTACATGCCATAAATCTACAACATGGGACCACCAGCTTTACTTCCCTTCCAAAGGAAGCCATGCTAAGGATTTTTACACCGGAAAACATCCATCGCCCTCTGCCGGATTTGAACCTGCAACCTTGGGAACTAGAGGCTAGCATGGTACCCTTAGGCCACAGAGTCCGATATCTGCAAGGAGTAAGATACTTCGGAGGTAGTTTACTCTTGTATGGAAGTTGCAGCATGTTGACTTTAACAGGAGTCTGCTATGGAAGAACATCTTATTCTACTGGTGCATGCTGTCCCAAGAGATATATCACATATACAAACCTGGCCATTTGGGCAACTGCTGAGGTAATGCCTCAAAACTGCATCTGACTCCTCACACTGCAATCTGAAATTGTAGCAGATGTCGACTTGCTGTATACACTTCTCACATACTTGTGCTGGTAAGCCATCCCGTTCAAAAATCTGCACAAATAAAATGTTAATATAATGGTGAAAATCTCAGCCACACACACGCAAAGACTATATATAAATATAATACAAGGGAAACAATGGAAATGAAAAAACACTGCTAAATTTGTATAGTTTACTTTATGCCCATATTTAAGATCTTATAAATGCTTTTGTGTATCGTAACTTCTACAATATTGTACTTCCTTTTATTTTGCATTTCATTGTGTATGCTCATTTTTATGCATAATTTACTTCCTGAAACACTATTTCATAGATAATGCAATAAACTGGACCACTATTTTATGCTTCTATTTAAACACATTATACTGATTACTCTGAGTAGGGTCGCCAAATTTTGGGGGAAAAATAAAGGGGATAAGGAATCAAAATTACATTTATCATGCAAGCAACACTAATTTAACTCATTACTGTTTAATATTAACTTTTCTATATATTTGTATGCTTTGTATGTCTATCTGTGAGGAATCCTGCCTGGGCACAAGATTTTCTCATTAAGGAGTGATGTAAAAATTAGCCTTTATTGTTTATATTTATGAAGTATTTTTCTAGCAATAAAATGAGTAAAACATCATAGAAAAAACTAAATTTTACATGAACAAACAACTATTAAACACATGCATTTCATTTATATGCAGTTAAGAGAAGAAATTTCAATCAGTTTATCTGATTCATGTAACTTCTTTCATGTTAAAATCTATGACAAAAAATATTACATTATTCCAAAATATACCTTTAAAGTTTACCTGCAATGTTGCAAGTACTTTTAATTTTGGACTTCCACCTAACCTCCTATAGCATTAATTCGTATGTATTTAAGAATGTTTCTTTTACACTGGCTGTGTATAGGCTAAGGCAGAAGTTGAATGATTTAAAAATTCACTGTCATGGCCACAAATTGAATGCATTGCAAGTTCCCTTCAAACTACAAATAAATATTGAGATAAATTGAGATTGGGTAATTGAGATAAATATTTATAAAAGTGTTGGAAAATTCAAACCAACAGCAACAAATACCTTAGAAATATATAATGCTACAAAAAATTGACATAAACTGCATTTAACAAGACTTAGATATTTTATGAATGTTAGAACATTTTAGAATTTAGAACATATTTTAGAACCAAGAGAACTTCACAGGCTATTCACAGAAAATTCAAAGTAATAACAAAACAGTAACCAGAACAAGGGCAATAAAATTAAAATACATTATAATGCATGCATTCACAATTAATTGGAAGCTTTCCCGGGTTCCATGAAGGGAAAGAAGACTTAATCAACTTTTAACTTTCTGGAGCTCGTTCCCAGGCACAGCATATTAGATCCATCATTATAGAAGTTATTCAACGTGACCATGACATGAAACAGTCACTAGAGCTCTCTCTAGTCAAAACTAGGAAAATGAGAAATTTCAGCAAATTTAAGTCCTGGCCATAGATCCTGATTCTCTCAGATCCATTGAGAGCTGGTTCTTCAAGAAAAGCATCACCTGTAGTTTGTTTATAGATAATTCAAAAGTGGATATTGCCTCAAAAACAATAGCAAAACTACAAAGAACATTTAAAAGCGGTAGAAATTAACAAAGAACAACAAACAACTTTAAGGTATACTATAAATAAATGAATGAATCTTGGTACGACTAGAAAAATTTGGAAATAATATGGCTCTGCATTTAGAAAATATTTACTTTAACGTTGGCTAACCTACATTATGTTGACCGAATTGGAAGCAGGTGAAAAAATATCACTGGTTAGTTACAAACAAATGACATCCCAATGCACAAAATTCACTTTCTACATTCCTATCAATATGCATCCCTGTTTTCATTATTAGTTTAATAAATACTCTTATAAACATTACTACTTCTGAACATTTTCAGAAGGTTATTCCCCTCAAAAAACAAATTGGGGAAAGAAAGGTATTTGCATCTGGCATTCCTTACACGGATTGCCTATTAGGAAAGGCAACAAAGTAGAGAAAGTTAAAAAAGATTTGAATAAAGATGGGAGGAAAGGATCTATGACTGAGATTGGAACAGAGAAGAAGAGAAGAAATTAAAATGAATGAGAGTTTTAAGGAAGTTATTACTGAGTTAAATGTGATAATAGGGAAGGAGAAGGTTACAGGAGACAATAAGAAAAAATGTATATATTACTAGCAAAACTACAAAGCAGGGATGAATAAGTGAGAATTGAAGCAGAGAGATCTACAGCAGAAGTAAAAGTGATAAAATTAAAGAACAAATGTACAAACAGAATTTGACGATTTAATATCCAAAGAAAAATTTCAGAATGAATTCAGGTTTTGATTTAAAACAGGTCCTAGAAAACAAGCTACAGTTCACCATGTGGTGGCAAGGTTATGGAAAAGTAGCTAAAAAAGGAAGGTTATAAATTGGATTTCAATCAATAGCAATCAAAGATTTTATTTCAGTGGCAAAATTCATGGAAAAAAAAAGTCAACTTTTATGCCCTCCTCAAGGCGTAAAATAAAAAACTGTGGAAGGAAACAAAACTGTCTGACATGATGTGGGTAAGGGTAGTTTTGAGAACTTAATTATGGATAATCAGAGTACATGGCAGGAGAAAGGGAATAAATCAAAGAAGAGAGATACCCCTGGTAGAGTAAGACAAAATTTGAAGAGCCATTGCACATAAATTAAAATTAAGTAAGGTACAAAACTGCAAAGATATATGTACACAGACAGAGGATGAAAAGTGTGCACACATTCAGAGATTATGACATATAGAATAACAGACAAAAGTATGGATATTTATGATGAGAAATTTATTAAAACAGAAAATGAACCTAAATTACCACCAAAACTAGGATAAGTAAATTACAATAAGAAATCGGAATTACACAAAGGAAGAAAACTATTACCAAATTTTTGAAGACAATAATACAGATGAAGAGGAAGAGGAGGATGAAATTGAAGTCAACGGACAGATATGTGTAGTGCCAGTGAGTGGGAGAAACCATTTTATAAACACAGAAGAAAAACAGTTAAAGAATACATATAAATATAATGCATGTGTGGTGAAAAAGTAAGAATGAAAAGAGAGGAAAAAGAAAAGAGAAAAATAAAGCATAGAGGAAGAGATAATAAACATCGATCATGAAGAAATTAATAGAAACTGGAACATAATTTTAGATACTACAGTAGAGCATGAATCAACATATGAAGTATTAAGGACAGTTGGTCAACAACCAAACATCCAGTACATTTATATTGACTTTGAGACAAAACTGCAATTAAATAGGTTAAAAGAATTCATTATTCCTTAAATATATTCCATTCAAACGTAAGCATGCTGTTTTAAAACAAAATACCCAGAAAGTTACCAAGAACTACACCAACAAAGACAACATTATTAATTCTTTTGTGCAATTTGGATGCAATGTTAATATACAAACAAATCAATACAGTTAAACCTAAATCTAAACCCAAATAATAAAGGCTAATAATAATAGCAATACTAATACACAAATTATTTGAGTACATAAATTATCCATGAAATTAACTGAAGAAGAATTAAGAACCAGAATAAAACACCATCACTCAGAAATAGAGGATATATATTATTTTTTAGCCAAAATGGACAACAGAGTTGTGATAATGTAATAAAAATAGAGCAGATTGATGCATAAAAGAGCAAACTGGTAATTATATTATGTATTCAAGAACCATATTCGATGCCTATACGTATGTTAACCTTATAACAGTAAGGAGGTATACAACTCTGTAATAAATTACACTTGATTTGTTTCATTTTGTATATAATATGTCCTTATTTTATTTTAAATGTTCTGTATACTATGTAATATTTATGTATATATGTAACTTTATTGTACATTTCCTTAACACGCATATAGTATTTGTATTTTATTTCAAATGTTCCATATTCTATGTAATATTTATGTTTATATATAATTTTTGTACATTTCCTTGACATGTTCTATGTTCACAAGTCTTTATGGCTGCTAGTGAACTCACAGAATACAATCTAATCTAATCTAAAGGGAAAATAGCTTACGCACCATTGATGACAAATGGCAGCAAGGATTATAAACAATCCCACCTACAGATAGTGAACATAACACAATTAAATGATTAACACACTATTTGCATTGAAGTCACCTACGAATGTGGGGAAATTTATTTTGGCCAAGCATATTTTCAATTTAGCCATCCCATAGAACCCCATTTAAACAAAATTAACCTAATTCGAAAAACATTTAAAGATTTGGAAATTATACATGCATGCAACACCAATGCCAAATAAAACTAGTGGTATAATAACACCAAAGATGAAAGAGGAGAGAAATTGGAGGAAGTGACAATGGGATTGAGTTTAATTGTTAAAACAATATGATTGTAGTACTATGGTGCGACAAAAACCATTTACATGTTTTCACTATTATCAAGTGTGCTGGAAATAATACTGGGTTTGCATAAAAAAAAAAAATGGAAAATAAAGGTTTTTCTCTTTCGTGTTTTATTTATCTACTAGAATGTATACAATATATACGTTTTTGTAATGAAATTGAATTTCCCCAGTAAGTAAACATAAGTAATATCTGATGCACCCTTCTTTATAGTTCAGAATGTTGACATTACAATTTTAGGTTGAACACACTCATACACTATCCAATACAACCAGATTATTTATAAAGGTAAGTGCAGAAGCTGGAGCCCCAATAGGGAACCCGAACACGCGAGATATGTCATGGCTGGCAGGAACTGCGATTCCCGAAGATGTGGAGATGCAGGCCCTACCTCCTGAGAAAGATATACAGTCTGATGTTTTGGGGAAACTGACCAAAGTGGTCAGTACCCTAAAACTAAAGCTTAAGTATGCCAGTGGGGTAGAGAAGAGGAGGAGAAGAAGGGCTAAGCGACTAGTCAGGAACACAGGGGAAGCACTCGTCTCTAGTCATAGGGACCTTTTGGAAGCCACAACCAAGCCGAAACCAGGCCATTGTAGAACCTTCAAAAGAGGTCCGAATGGAGATTTCCGGATTGGAAAGAGGATTTATATCCCTCAGATAACCCATCAGAGGACCTGGGGATCTTAGGAGAACTAGTCCCGATGGGAAAGGGTTTTAAGTGGGGCAAGGTAAGCCGAGATGATTTCGTTCATTCAGGCTAACCTGCAACACAGTAAAACTGCCTCACAAGTGCTCTTAAGTAACATAATGAGGTATGCAATAGATGTCACCATGATACAGGAACCCTTGCTTCGACAGGGCTATATCATGGGACTGAATATTAAAGGTTTTACTGTTTTCAGCACTTCGTCTGAGGTAAAACCTACAGCATGTGTCATCACTAGACTCAGTAATACTGGGCCCTGCCAGGATTCCTTACTAAAGACCTGGCAGCAGACCTAGTGAGGTATGAAGAATGCCAGTCAGGTGGTAATCTGCTCAGCCTATTTCCCATATGACTCTGAGGAACCACCTCCTCCTCCTAAGGTGTTCAAACACCTTGTGATTTATTGCAAGGATAGAAACCTCAACCTACTGATTTACTGTGACTCCAACACCCATCATAGTGTTTGGGGCAGCACGGATATAAATAGTAGAGGGGAGAAGCTGCTTGAGTACCTGAGCTCTACAGATCTCGAAATCATGAATCAAGAGGATGTTCCGACCTTTGTTAATTATCAAAGGGAGAAGGTCATAGACTTGTCACTAGTGTCCTTTGGTATACTAGAAGATATTAAGAACTGGAGGATTTGTTCTGAACCCTTCATGTCCGACCACAGACATATACGCTTTAGTCCTAGGAGAAAAGGAAAGGACCACCTATACAAGAACCCAAGGAGGACCAATTGGGACTCCCTCAGAAGGGACCAGGAAGGCAGGCTGAAGAATGGACCCCAGACTAAGTTAAGGAATGTGGAGGACCTGGAGTGTTATGTGGAGATTTTCCCTAACATTCTGATGTCCTCCTATGAAAGAAATTACCCCCTCATACATGCCACTCAGGTCGAAGATAAATTCAGGTGGAATTCCTTTCTAAGGAGACAAAGACTATACAATGCATATAAGGCCAATAAGTGTCAGGAAACTTGGAACTCCTATAAGGAGTCCCAAAGAATATATAAAAATGAAATCAGGAAGGTTGCTGAAGAATCTTGGAGGCTCTTCTGCGATATTGTACAAAAGCAGTCGAGTGCTGTTTGCCTGCAGAAATTGCTGGTCTTCGGAGCTAGGACAAGGCTGGCCTCAGTAGAACACCCCCCCTAGTGTTCTGACTCAGTTGGAGAGGGAAACTTTGAGGCTGCTGCTTGAGACCCTTTCCTGGAGGGTTGCGTTAGAAATCAAGAACCAAACTCTGGAAGATCACACAGACCTTTGCAGGAAGGCTGGGCAATGACCACCAAGATTGTTACTTTTAAAAAACTAAAATGGGCCATTTATACTTTTGAGTCCTATAAGAGCGCAAAGTGTGGATGGGATCTTCCCAGCTCTCCTTCAAGAGGGCTGGAAGATTGTTTCATCCCACTTAGTGAAAATATTCAGGACCTTTCTGGCTATGAGGCAGTTTTTTTGCTTGCCTCTGGAGACAGGCCAAAGTAGTGTTTATATCTAAAACAGGTAGACAATCCTACCACAGGCCTAGGGACTTTTGTCCTATCAGTCTAAGTTTCTTTATGTTAAAGGTTCTAGAAAGACTGCTAGATAGATTTTTGAGGGATGGCATACTAGTGGACAGACCCATACACCCTCATCAGTATGCCTACTGGCCAAGTAAATCCACAGATACAGCGCTCCATCAGCTTGTGGTGAGGCTGAAGAGGGCACTGGACTGTGGAGAACTTGCCATGGCAGTTTTCCTGGACATCGAAGGTGCCTTTAATAATATAATTTAGGCATCATTTGGAAATGTCTGGAGAGTAGCAGAGTCAGTCAGGGTGTAACACACTGGATTATGACCACCTTGGAAGGCCGGCAGGCTGTGATGGCTCTGGGGAGTGTGTCTTGAGAGCAACAGTGGTCAGGATGCCCACAACGGAGAGTTGTCACCAACCCTGTGATGTCTGGTGGTAGATGTACTGCTGGATAGACTAAACAGGGGAGGAATTCATGTTTAAGGCTATGCTGATGACATATGCCTTGTAGCAAGTGGAAAATTCCCGAGCAATGTTTCGTGAGAGCTCATACAGGGCTCCCTACAGGCTTTAGAGGAATGGTGCAGAGAAAGAGACTTGTCCGTTAACCCGGACAAGGCTGAACTAATGATCTTAACAAGGAGGAGGAAGCGGCTGCCAGGTTTGGTTGATCCCAACCTATTTGGGAAGAAGTTGAAGCTTTGCGGAGCAGTTATGTATCTAGGAGCTATTCTGGATGCTGGGTTGAGCTGGAAAAAGCATATAGTTACAAAGCTAGGAAGGCCTACAATGCCTTGTGGACCTGCCGAAGATCAAAAGGACTGTCCCAAAAAGGGCACTCACTGATCCTTTCTGAATTACAGAACCCAGGTGATCGGGGACTTGATGGGGACTAGGTATAACCCAAGTCCATGCTACTCTATGGTAATACCTTCCAGGGAGGAGTGGGACCCAGAGGTCGGGTCGCTCCTGAAGGCTGAGGGCAGGACGTGGTCCATGAACAGTTCCCGCCTTGGGGGCAGGACGGTGTCTGGGGCCAATGGCCCTAGAACCAAGCTTGTCATTCCCTTTGGACAATTTGCCACAGTTTTCCAGGCTGAAGTCTTTGCAATCTTAGCCTGTGCTATGCATATTTACACTATGCCAAGCAGATGAGCGGGTGTGTACAACTGCTCAGATAGTCTGGCTTTGAAAGCCCTTGGAACTGCACTTATTTAGGGCAGTTAAAACCACATCCAGACTGGTGTGGCAATGCCAGAGGATGTTGGATTGACTATGCACCAGCTGCCCAGTTACACTTCTTTGGGTACTGGGGCATGCTGGTATTAGAGGCAATGAGATGGCAGACGCTCTAGCGAGGAGCGGATTGGGGCTCAATTTTATAGGGCCTGAGCCCTTTTGCAGAGTGTCTGCTAGAAATGTCAGCTCACGGCAAGAGCTCATCTTGAGATCTGGAGTGCTAACCAATGCCAGGAAGGCCCATGATTTTATATCTGGGCCTGACTGGTGAGTGAGTGAATACCTCCTGAATTTAACTAGAGTCAAGCTCAGAGGGATTATGGACTATTTTACGGGCCACAATAGTCTGTGCAGACATTTATGCATAATGGATCTTGTACAGGACCCTTTATGTAGGAAATGTGTGAGGGACTTTTGAAACCTCACAGCATATACTGTGCGAATGTGAAGGTTTTGCTGTGCATAGGTATGTATCCTTAGGGTCCTTCTTTTTGGAACCTGAGGATATAAAAAAGGCAGATATCAAGGACGTGGTCCATTTTATTCCGACCATTGAACTAGAGTAATGCCAGAATATGAGGCACAATGGGCTCATGAGCCTGCGAGCATGGCTTCTTTTAGAGGCCATTCATTTATCATCATCATGATTATCACCCATATCACCTGTGGCTACATGAAGGGCTTCACAGCAAATTCGTCTGGAATACTATCACTGTGTTCTGCACAAGCTATGACTTTATGAGTAGCATACTGTTTACCGATGAAACCATGTTTACAAATCATGGGAATGTAAATTTACACAATATGCATTACTGGTCAATGAAAAACCCACATTGGTTTTGCCAGGTAGAACATCAATATCAGTGGAGTGTCTATATGTGGTATTGTGGGATAACAACACATTGGCCCCAACTTCACTGATGGTAGACTCAGCAGACGATTCTTAAAACGTACCTTACCTGTACTGATGGAAGACCAGACCTACCCCTGAATTTGCATCAAACAATGTGATATCAACATGATGGATGCCCTGATCATAATGATATAGTGGCAAGAAATACACTAAACCAACAATTCCCAAATTGATGGAAAGGTTGAGGCAGTCCTGTTCAGAGATTTCCAGTGCAATCGCCCGACCTCCCTCTGTTAGATTTTTTTTGCTCTGGGGGCATTTGAAAAATGTGTTGTATCAGCAGGTACCAACAACTGTGGACAACATGAAAGACTGTATTACTGCTGCATGTGCTACAGTAACACAAAAGACACAACAGAAGTAAGTCAATCAGCAATGGGGCATGCACAGAGGTGTTGTCATGCAATCTCTTTGAACATGAACTGTAAAGTGTTTGCTGAGAGAAATCTGATTGCACACTGGGGATGCAGTACACTTCTGTTTGTTTCTGAAGAGTCTAAGAGGTATGTTCATTTTGTATGTATTCTTCATACATTTATGTCATGCATCACTTCACCATGTGCAACATTTCGATTTTAAAGTAGTAATTAAAAATGTTCCATAACATTTTCTGTACTGTAATTGTCATAATGTACAACTTTAACCAGCATTTTATTCCCTCTGTTAGATCCTAGTCAGGCATTGATTATGTTTACTCTGACTGGTAATGTTCCATTTCATTATAGCAACTAGTGTGTATTACAAATTCTAGTAGAGCTAAATAAAACACAAAAGGGAAAAAAAAACTTGATTTTCCATCTTCTGTGTCCGAAAACTCTATTATTTCCAGCTTACTTGATAACAGTGAAAGAATTAAGAACAGCATCTGTGGAGCTGTAGTACATTAATCAAATCATGATTAACTGCAACATGAAGTTCGTGCTTGAACCTCACAATGTGTAACTGATGTGCATTTCACTGTATCTCAAGGATCAACTTCTAGTTGCAATTTCTTGGAACGTAATTGATCTTCTCAATGTAACAAATGCCATTCTTATTGTGATTTTCCATATTACCAATGGCATCGTAAATAATACGTGATACCCATTTAAAAAGAACATAAGTTTATACTAAAAATCATATTTGCTTAAGTTTCTGAATGGCCCATGTTAATGAGCCAGTGAAAGTGGTTTTTCAATATCTATTGTTGTTTCAGAGATATTTGCATGAAAATTTAAAGTGGGCCAACTAGTATCTATGTCATCTGCAAACAAGTGAAACGCGTTAATCGTCATAATATGATTTAGCGCATTTCATTTGTGGGCTGACAGTGTATGGGTTTAGTTTAAGTGCTAACTCAACGTTTTATGGCCACCCCTTTCCTACTAAAATGTTCTTTCTAAAGCTATAAATATTTGAACAATTTGGAAACAAATCAGTAAAACTGTAATCATGTTATGTTCATGGTTACCCTGTGTATTGTAACTATGTGCGCAGAGCTACCTGTGCGCCACCAGTAAGTGCCTCCTGGCCCAGCACTTAGGTGGAGCCTTCGACCAGCCGTTGGAACAATAGTGATTGCAAAGACAATAGAATACACAGTGTGGAATAATAGCCCATTATGTGCGCTATACCTGTTCTGGAACATTCATGTCGGTATGTTCTCATAGGTTCCTCTTCTGGAAAGTTCCAATTTGTATGCAGAGCATATACAGGTTGGAAGTGAAATAGTCCTGTGGACTGGGGGAGGTGGGAGAGTGGATGTAGATGAACAAAAACCTCCAATACTTTTTGTAATTAAATGCACCATTTTCAACACAAAAAAAAAATGTTTTTATCCAAAAAATTTATAATCACCTTGCTGGATTACTGTTGATTAAAGGTTCTTAATATCATAGAAAATTGAATAAACAACAACTTTTTCCTTTGGAGTATTTCAATAGAATGAACGGTTTTTGTGAAAATTAAATTTAAGAAGTCCATTTGCTCCTTAGTTCAATTAGAACTGACAACATTGCATCAGCTGCATTTACTTTCTTCCGATATTGGTGTAGATCGCGGCAAATGTTTACTTAATTGCATGCAATTGTTTTTATGTCAAAGCCAGAAGTTAAGATCAGAGCAGTCAAAGGAGGCATGGATAAAAAAACAAAACAAAGGACAGAAAATCTTGTTACAGAACAACATATACTATGCCGTGATTTTCAACATTCGAATATCTGGACATGATCTTAATTTATGGAGAAACGCAGTGCAATTCTCAATCTGCTCAACAGCTCTATGCTGAAAGATTTCCTAACAGGATCATGCCAAGTGCAGACACATTTGTTGCCGTTTGCCAGCGGGTCCGTGACACAGGTAGTGTAATTCTGAATTGTCGTAATCGAAGGCATATAGAACACTTCCTCTAAACTCTTATTTCAAATTTACATTCCGGAGGCAAGTTCAGATATTTTAAATTAATCCCAATGTTTTTGCATACTTTTAAATGCTAATAAATGCTAGTGATTAAGGTTATGGAAATTTTTTGTTTCTAAAGCTACCAAGTAAATAATGAGAGTCCGTGACTGTACATTTCATTAGGCACGAAGAGCAATGTCAGTTTTGTTTACCTACTTTTTTTTTTAAAATATTTTGATATCTGTCACACATACTCACGCACACAAATCTTATCAGTAACATTAGTGTTGCAAATTTCATTAACTCGAGTTCTTTTTTGCGCTCATCAACTTATTGTTAAACCATATTGGAGTAACCATTCGCGAAATTGCTTCTAAAAACTTCTGCACCATGTTATACAGATTCCTTTTTTTAGACTGATAATTAGATGTACATGAAACACATAGGTCCCATTTTAAAACAGGTAAATTAAAAATTAAATAGAAGTGTACACTTTCTGGTTGGACAAAACTATAAACAATTGCACATAAATTTCCTTTAAGTATATTGCAGTGGAGTGTAAATTCACATTATAAATTATGCTTTCTTAAATGTTTAGCAATTATTAGTACTACATTATTAAATTCAACACAGAATAATGGTGTTAATAACATGAGGCCTTTCACATACGAGTGCCATAACCTTCAGAATGCTTATTTTCATTTCAAGTGAAGCATTGCCTTGTCACATAAATATCACTGCAGTATGGCATTGCATAATAATTAAAATGTACCTTTTATACTACATACATAGGTATTATGTGTACACAAACTTTAAAACTGTTTAATATCAGTAACAATTCCATGTGAGTTTGTTACCATGGTATAAGGCTCTCAAACAGAGTAGGCCAGATATTCATGCCTTTAAACATATCAAATAAAATATCTGTAATTACATGGGAATGCAGAATTCCAGGTAATGTTTACATATGGTGCAGTGAACAATAACCTGACTTTTTCCCAGAATTTTTTTGGTGTCTCACGCGCCAGCGACAAAACATCTGAATTCAATACATGGCCAATGTTACTTAAATGGTTTTATAGAGTGTTGGAATAGTTCAAGGCGCCACCAGTAGAAACAGACTACTCAATCAATAAGTTGAGCCATATTGCGAAATACACCTACTTTTAAATGTGATTAGCTAACGGTGCATTTAATTACAAAAAAATGTTGGGAGGTTTTTGTTCATACATTCACTCTCCCACCTTTCCCAGTCCTCAGGGCTAATTCACTTCCACCCTGTATGAGGAAGCTGCTCTGCCAGGACAGGCAGTTGAGTTCTGTTAGAAGTGATAAAGTGGAAAGTGCAGTTCAGTTGTAAGACATGATCCAACAGTTCGTTTGTGGTGGATCATGTGTTCTGACAGTAAGCCAAAAGTGACTCAAGCGTAACTTTGTGCCATACTGAGCACTTAGTGATAAATAAAGTGTGTTTTGCAGTAACTGGTGTTATCAATTGTTAAATTGATATATGTTTGTGCAGTTGACCAAATATTTAAAAAATTATTAAATAAAGTACAGATCATGAAATCCAGAATGGATAAGGTGGGAGGCGAAAATGGAGACAAAATTAGGTCCAGGATGGAGAAGATGGACAAGATGGGACGTGAAATAACATGAATTTTGCAATAGAGAAGATGGAGGAGAAAGTGAATTCCAGAAAGGAGAAGTTGGAGCTATTGACCAAAATTGAAGAACAAATGGCTGGCGTGTAGAAAGACGTGGAAGAACTCGGCAGAAAGATGAAGGACCTTGGCCAACTAATTAGGGAATGGCTTGGCATCCTGGAAGAAGAGTAGATAGCAGCACCACGGAACTGAATGTCAGAAACAAATGCTTAGCGGAAGACTTAAGGACTTGAAGATTGATAATGTGACACAACATGTGCATGCATCAAGCCACTCAAATAAGATGGAACATCAACTTTCAAAGTCTTCAACCAAAAATTCACCACTATTGCCATCCACAACTGATAGCAAGCCTGCAGGGTAGGCGGCTGAGGTTTTCAATGCGATTTCAACAGCAGCATCCAGAGACATCTGGGAGGGCTAAAAAACCTGTTCAGAAGCCATTGCTTGGCTGCAGCCTATCGTCAGCTCAAGTCAAGGCTGCAACAGCCAGAGGAGACGCTAAAGGAGTTCACCCTGGCAATTGAACCACTGGTGAATAAAGCTCTGATGTACCTCCTGCCCAGTTACATGTCCCAAGAAGCTACCTACTCCTTTGTTGACGGGGTGCGTGACACAGAGATACAACAGATTCTTGTCAACTACAAGACCATTCATGAGGCACTGATGCCATATTGAGGTGGAGGCAGCCAAGATAACAGCTACACCCACCTCAATGACCAGGAGCATTCGATATGACAGGGACACAGAATCAATCCAAGGACATCAATGAAGATCTTCAAGTGGTGTGTGTGTGTTGGGGGTGTGGCCAGCCGGGACACCTAGTAAAGGATTGCCCATACCAAGCCGATGAGCAGGTGGGAAACTAATAGGTTTCGGCTTGGAAAAGGGCACATTGAGGCCATCTTCACCATCCTCTCAAGTGATGCTGCATGCCTTGGGCAAGAGAATTGACGAAAGTCTCATCACAGACAGCTGGATATATGGGAAGTTGTGCCAGAAACTGGACACAGGTGCAGCCATGACAAGCAAACCTGACATGGCGAAGGGCTTGCCATCAAGGAATCCCAACTGGCCCTAGCACTTAGTGACATCATTGGGCAATACCTTCCTGTGGAGGAGGGGCTGCTAGAGTTGACCCTGTTGAGCATTGTAACACTGTGGTTGGGTGTTCAGAAGACACCATTGGATGGATTATACAATGCCAGGGCATTGTTGCTTTGTTGGGAGGAAGTGTTTGTGAGACTGCTGAACATATTGGACACCGATTAAGACATACAGGCCAAAATGGAGTTGGGGAAATGCGAGTGTATCACCATGCACTGGATCTGAGGAGCCAGCAGCGTCACAAGATCTGGGGCCCTGCCTGGAAGACTTGTTGAAGAGGGTGGCCAACCATCTTACTGTGACACAACTGGAGAGGGTCTGAAATCTCCTAGACAATACCAGTCTGCCTTCAGCTAAGGGGATGGCGATTACGGCTGCACTGACAAAGTACTCGACACTGGAGACTCCCGGCCTGTCTGGCAACCCCAAGACACGTTCCTCTGGCAAAGCAAGCAGAGGTATGAGACATACTGGAGGACATGAGATCCAGGGGGATTATTATCGAAAAGTTGAAAGTCCCTGGTGCTCCCTGTTGTCTTGGTGAAGAACAGCGAGCTATGCTTCTGCGTAGACTTTAGGAACCTGAATGCTGTCACCCAGAAGGACTATTTTTCCCTTGCCACGGATTGATGATACCCTGGACACTCTTGCTGGTGCCCAGTGGTTCTCAACCTTGGACCTGAAATCGGGATATTGGCAAGTGGCTCTGAACCCTAGAGACTAGGAAAATACCGCATTCTTGACAGGCCAAGGACTTTGGCATTTACAGTTATGCCCTTTGACCTCTGCAATGCACCAGGCATTTTCCAGCATTTGATGGAATCAGTCATGAGGGAGTTGACTTACGATGCCTACCTTCTATACCTGAACATCATCGTATTCCGTAGCAATTTTGATCATCTAGAGAACCTGCCCAAGGTATTACAGACTGCAAGCAGCCAAACAGAAGGAGGAGGCTTAAGACTACAACTTCACATCAGAACATTGGAGAGGAAGGAGTCATTCCAATGCAGATGCCTCGTCAAGAAGACCCTACCTGGAGAAGTGCAACCACTGCACTAGGGTGGAGAAGAAGCATGCCACAGTAATCCGTGTTATTTTGGCAGTGCTTGCAGATGGATGGGACAGCACAGGCCTGAGCAGTGAACAGCTAGCAGACACTAATTCGGGAATGCTCCTGAAGGAAGTGGAGGCAGGAACTAGGAGAAAATCGCACCCAGGAATAGTGTGCATAAGTCCTACTGGTCTCAATAGGTCTCACTGAAGACCAAAGAAGGTATGTTGTTCAGAGTTTGGGAGTCACCTACAGGAAGACTCAGAGAGAGCAATTGATCCTTCCTCGTAGTAAGATGCTGGAAGTTCTGGAGGAAAAGCATGTGGGGACTTTGGAAGAACATCTTGTACCCAACCAAACGATTGACAAGCTCCGACGAAGATACTACTGGTTGAGACTAAGGGTAACGAGTGATTGAACAAAGACCCATTATAGTTGTCATGCCAAGAGCCAAGGTTTCCAGCAAAGTGATTTGGTGTGGCTGTATCACTCTACCCAGACCAAGGGGCATTGCCCCAAGCTTCAACAACCATGGCAAGGACTGTACCACATGAAGAGGATCAATGATGTAGTCTACCACATGCAGAGGCTGCCCAGAGTGCTGATCAGGACAGCCAGCTCTAAGGAGGGAGAAGTGTGACCACATGCACAGAGCTACCTGCAGTTGCCAGTAAGCTCTTCCCAGCCCAGCCCAGCACTTGTGTGGAGTCTTTGACCAGGCATTAGAACAATGGTGAGTATGGAATAATACCCCATTATGTACTGCTTACCTGTTTTGGAACATTTGTTTCAGCATGTTCTCGTAGGTTCCTCTTCTGGAAAGTTCCGCTTTGTATTCAGGGTCTATATAAGGGGGCTGCTCTCCAAGACAGGCAGTTGAGTTCTGTTATTAAAAGAAGTGATGAAGTGAAAAGTGGAAAGTGCTGTTCAGTTGTGAGACGTAATCCAGCAGTTCAGTCATGGTGGATTAGTTGCGTTGTGTTCCGAGAGTGCGTCAAAGTATAATTCAAGAGTAACTTTGTGCTACACTGAATTCTTAGTGATAAAGTGTGTTTTGCAGTTACTGGTGTTATCATTTGTCATAGTATTAATACTGTTACCTACCTGGAGCTTAGGAGAGATTTCCTTGATTTTTGAGCAGAGATTGCTAGTTTCAATAAAAATAGGCTGAAGATCTGCTTCTACTTTCATACACAGACGGCAAATGCTGTCGAAGTAGCATGACATGGTTGGAACCATCTGTAAAGTCAATTACTTTGATTAAAACAACTTGTATATATAGATTTAACAACATGTAAATTTACTTGCCCCAATTTCCTGAAACTGAAACCCAATAAACCTCCTCTCATCCAGCAAGGGGTATTACTTTTGCAATGACATGAAATTTAGAATACGTAAAATGTTCAGTGCAGTAAATGTACAAAAATTACATGTAAAATAAATGGGAAACATTTTTATAAGAATCCTTGAAAACCTGGTGGTACTGCTTCTTTCTGTCACACATGCTGAAATTCTTCCTGGTACCACAGATAAGTATTAAACAGTAGCAAAGAATGTCACTTCCTAGGCTATACATATATTTCTAGTCCATATTTTACACTTTATACCATGAACTATAATAAAAACCTGTGACAATATATGTGAAACTTATATCCTGCAACCGTGGAACATGAATAAGATAAATAAATTACAAGAGAAAGTTGACTTTACAATTCATACTATCTATTGCTTAATGTTCATGTGCATTTACAGCTGGTTGTCACTAGTGATGCAATAAAATTTTAAATCCCACAAAACAGAGTACACACACAATGCATTTTGTTGCAGTCCAGAAAAGGGGAAGCATCATGAAGAATAGACACACAGGTTAGCTCTGGTCTATGATGTCAGATTTGGGCTGTAATCTTAAGTTAACGGAAATCTTACATTATTATCAAATTACAATGTAATGCAATATAAATTAATGTTTTGTCATTACTGTGGTTAAAATTTGTATCACTTTGAATCAACCCAAAAAAACAGTATAGAGTAGACATCTGTTTAACCGAATACCAAGGAACCGAAAAATAGCCAATTCGGTTTAACAAAGTTGCTATTAGGTTTTGTAAAAATAGTCCCGTATTTTCTGGAATGGTAAAATACGACTGTTGAGTTCACTTTCTCTCTTGTTATGCGTACCAACGAAAGAGGGTGTTCCACTTTCATTACCTCTAAGAAAAAGTAAAAATAACTGGTGCATATGGTATATCAGGCATTTGTTTAATTGAGAAAGACAACTTCTATGTTCGGAAGTACCAGGTTGTCGAATTGATGTGCCGAGCAGTGGTCCAAAGTTAGCAAAATGTTCCTCTTTCTGACAGACATTTGTTATTGAATCTTCACGAGATTTTGTCATTCAAGCTTTATTGTTATTCCGGTACTGACTTGGCAGGTTGAATAGATTGACATTTTTAAAACAATGTCGATTTTTATATTTTCCAATCACTAATGGTTTGAGCTTCTCAGAACCATCTGAATTACAACACAAGACCACCGTCAGTCTCTCCTTGCTGCGCTTTCCTCCATGGCATTTTCCACTCTTGGCATGTAGTGATTTTTCAGGCATCAAGTTATAGAAAACGCCTGCTTCACCCATATTAAACACATTTTATGGGTGATGATGAGAGAGCTTAGATTGAAACTCCAATGCCCACTCATTAGCATCTTCCTCGCTTACTCTATGTGCCTCCGCACAGACACTGACAGCACTGATTTTATGCCTCTTCTGAAACTGTCATAGCCATCCCTGAGAGACACAAACCCAGAAATTCCTTCTTTCTTGGGGATTTCCCAAACCTTTCTTTGAAGCATGTGGACAGTGGAATTTGCTGAGAACGCATGCGTTGGAACCATTCTAACAGCAAATCCTCCAACTCTTCATGTTTCGCTGGTCTCATGTGCTTGCCATTGCCACTAAATGAATAGCTTGACAGATTTGCCTCTATTTTCTGTTTTGAACTTATAGTTGATGAGAGAGTACACTTCGGAATCTGAAAATGTTCTGCAACCTGTGTTTTGGTCTTCTCTCCACTATCGACCATTTGTAAAGTTTGCTGTTTTTGTTTCAGCGTGAAAGCATTATGAGCACACTTCTGTTTCGGAGGCATAGGGAGTGATGGAGCGAAAGGGGGAAAAAATAAACATTCACTGTTCACAAGCAGAGACAAGCAGCTCTCTGGATTGTTGCGAGTCACGCGCCGTGTGCGGTCTACTGACCAACCCCCTCTTTCCCCGCCCTTGCATCATATGCTGTGGAAGTGATACATAAGCAGCAAGTAAGCAATCAGGCCATTGTTGAGAAATTACAGTACAGTACTGAGAAAAAATTATGTGAAATGCGTAACAGAAAATACCATAGTGCACAGCACAACACACAATATACATATTCGGTTTAAATGGAGAATAACGTATGGAATATGTAATGAGGACACCAAAGTTTAGTTCGTAGTACGAATTATCCGAAATTCGGTTTAAGCAGTAGATTTTTCCATGCAATTCGACAGGGACCGAGCAGCTACTACGGATTAACCGAGTTTTAGGTTTATCCAATTTCAAATTAGCGAGGGTGGCAAGTATGAAACTGTATAACCACTATGAGAAAATTGTGAACCAAGTGTCAAGATTTTGGCATAGACATGTGGAAACTTCATGTGTAGATTACTCCAACATTCCTGAACAGCTATGGCGAAATTCTGTATGTAAAACTGCAAAGTTCTTGAGTAAGCCCCCCCCCAAAAAAAAAAAAAAATAAAATTGAAGTAAAACCTAAGGTTAATTTGAGTTTAATTGGTGCTATATTATAAAAGGAAACCCATTTTATATACTAAGTACAGCATGAGTAAAGAGTAATATTTTTGGTATCACTGGTGTTAAGTAGGGTTGCCATAGGCCACCGAGTTCATGAACACACTGCAATTTTACGGTAAATGAAAACACTCAGGCCAAAAAGACAAGTGTCTGTGCTTTTTACTATATTTGAACTCAAGTTAAAGTATTTTAATTTTTTGGGGGGAGGGGCCAAGAATGATAGTTTTGAGAGTTTGTTGTTACATAAGAAAGGTTTGTTGCCTTCATTCATAAGTGCATTTCTAGCGAGCAGCATTCACAGTTGCTAAAAATTGTGGGATATTATTTCTCCATTCCTGGTCATAACACCAACACGAGAGCTTTTCGCTTATAAGTGCTCAAAGGACAGAAGAAAGGAATAGGTTATCAGTAAAATCAGTTAATGCATTGCTGTAATACAATACGATATGAAGCATATAAGTTGTAGTGAGTTTCTAAACTCATTGTGAACAATAACAACTGACTTTCTTCTGTTCCAGGCTCTAAGAAATACAACTAGTATTAAAAACTTAAATATTGATGCTGAATACATTAAGTTGTACTGAACACATTTAATACATTTTGATAAGTTTATTTACGGAAAATATAGTAGAACAGTCCTTCCAAAGGTCCGGTTATTAGTTAAATGCACATCCCCCTTAAATTAGGGCTCCTTATTGCTCAAAATTTAATTTCCTTAAATCGATTACACTAACGGTAAAAAATGTCCTGGTTTTGGATTATGAGATTATGGCAACCCTAGTGTTAACAGAAATGGAAAGTACTTTCTAAACAATTTATAATTTCTAGTTAAAATGAATCTTTCACTAAACTGAACTACCATCAGTTGAAACTGTTGTTTACACTTTTGAGAGTTCCAGCAAAAATTAAAAAAATGGAGAGAAACCGCTAATCAGGGTAATCTTTTCTTATCATGCATATTGTGCTCTGCAAAATTAACGAAAGTAAATTAATGTTGCTGATGAGGACACCAGTTAGTACTGAAGATTGCCGAATGCTAGCTAAGCTGGAACCGAAGGGAATAATGCTGGTGTTACACTTTTAACACATTGATAATGTTGCCAACACCGAGTATAAAAATCACAGCAATGCAACATTCCAAAACTCAAGCCACTTCATTATTAACATACTTTCTCAGTAACTTGCATACATTTCTCTAAAGCTTTCTTTTTACTTTCTCTACTACGTACATTAAGTAGGGAAAGTACTGCATTCCACCCAAAAATTTGATAACAAGATTTCACCAGGGATACTTGTTTTGAGGTGCCCTGAATCCAAATAAAGCATTTTTGGAAACATGTCTGTGTGTGTGTCTGTGAACAGCATAACTCAAAAACGAAGTCGGATAAATACCAAACTTGGTAATTGAGTTTATTGTCTTTCAAGGATGTAACACAAGGATTTTAAGAAAATCCCCCACTCCAGACTACCCTTTACATGAAACATTTTTAGAAAATTTTGATTTTCACAAAACTGGCTCTAACAACTTTGATTAAAATATCATATGTTTAAGATATTTTCATGGCAAATGTATATCTTGAATTTTCTGGGAATGTTACCAAAAGTCTTTTTCATTGTGAATGACTTTTGCATAACTGGTAAACCATAAGAGATAGACAAAATTTTACTACAAAAAATGTACATCTTGTTAAAACACACAATTTATGTCACATATTTTATATATAGTTAAGTCAAAAAAAATTATTATTAATCAAATGAATTTAAAATTTCTATAGCTAAACAAAATAAACCAGATGAACATAGACCATGAGCAATTATTAAAGCAAAAGTTATATAAAATTCTCAAGCATTTAATGTCACTAAACCTCCAACAATTTAACCTATATGAGCTACAGACGAATAAACAATTTACATATAGTATAACATTAAAACAAACAGTTTTTAAGCAAGAATAAAACTTTAAAAAACTTTAAATAAAATAAGTCACTTTTGGTCAAGTGAACCGTTTCTGATATATTGTTATTTGTTTAAATTTTCCAATGCTTATACTTTTTCTCAAATAGGAATTTGTTATTCATTTTTTTTTATGTTGTGGACATGCAAAGAGAATGGAATGCTCCACATAGAACCAGCTCTTAAAAGATTTGACTATCACTTAAAACCTATCATATTCCCCTTGCACCTACAAGAAAATTAGCAATACGATAGTTTCTGCAAATGTTTATCTCAATTAACATGAAGTAGATAGAGAATACATGTTTGTAAAAATATTTTGTACATGAGTGGAGAAAGTCATGTGAGTGCAAACAGATGTTTCTTGCAATAAAACGTAAAAATTTGCAAATGAAGAAACATTTCCGAGAATTCACAACTGGAAAACTAATCTGTGCATCTCTATTGCCATAATTACTTTTTATGCGGTTTTCTATAGTATAAATTTTTTGGCAAATTTTCAAATCTCCTAGACAATGCACATTATAAAAATGTATATCTCAGTTAACAACTAAACATGATAATGCAATGTTTTCACCCATTTACAAAGCAAAGAGATGCGCAGGACCACAAGCAACATTCTTACAAGCAGCAACTTTAAGACTGCAAACTTGTCTCAAATGCATCAGACACCAGTGAAACCCATTTCATAAACATACAAGTTAGAGGTAAACTAAGCAAAAAAAGGAGCAGATGTAATTTAAGAAAATGCATCAGTGAAATTGCATTATAAAATTGCAACATACTAATTATATAATATATAAAGGCCACAACTATGTACTTTCTTTTTATAGTTCCATTTATACCCCACCTTTAACTACATTGATGTTACGAGCGTCCTTTCCTTTGGAACTTACTGCCTATTGGCAACTTGTATTCTCTTGTCGTTGGGTTTCTTGCACTTTTTCAGTTTTTAATCAAGTTCACACACACATTGACACTTTCATTCATACTTCCAGATTAGGGATTGGCTAGATTCCCAACTCCCAGCCGGGAATCGAACCTGGGACCCCTTGCACAACTGGCGGTGTTCACTGACTGTTTATCAGCAACTTCTAACATTCAAAAGGTCCCTTGTGTAATGCAGTTTACATGCAATGTTTCTAAAATTTTCATCACTAATATATTAATGGCAAATTAAAAAAATTACAGCATAATTATTTTTGTCACAATTTTAATAGCACACAATTATACAGATGTACAATACTGTTTTATTGACAAATTGATATGCATTTCTTAAAAACCGCATGTCAGACTATATAGTCTACATATAGCTTTTTAATACTGAAATTACCAAACTTCTCACTAACGATACTATGGAAGGTAATTCTGTGCGGCGACTCTAATTTAGCGACCGCGCGCAGAGGTTTATTGAAGTGCGAACATCAGAACTGTATATTCGCGGCATGCCCGCCGCTACCAACGTAATATTTAACATCGCTAAACAACACGCACGCACATTATGTTGAAATGCGCATTTCGAATTTTCGAATAAGAGAAGAACCTGGATAACCAATGGATGTCACACGCAATGAATACACGCGTAAAATAACTAATGCGTGTTTTTTTTTGTAAGAGGAAATAAAAAGTGAAATGTGCATAAACATGGGTATAACGCATATAAATATGCGCGGATTGTGTGCGAAAACACAAAACTGAAAAGCAATGATGCCGTAAAACAAAACACGTAGATGAAGCCAAACAATGTTTAAAGCAAAGCATACGTAAACTACACAATACATATGCGTGAAATTTTGGGAAAGTCTGCAATATATGAAGTTTAGAATTGTCGTTTTTTTTAATTTAGTTTTACTTATTCTTTTTGTCATTCATTAGTCTAAGACGTACATAGTAGGTAGAGGAGGTATTGCATTCCACACAAAAACTTGAAACCGAGACTTCACCGGAAATACATGTTTTGGGCCCCTTGAATCCAAGAAATGCATTTTTAGGAAGCAAAAGTGACGAATGTCTTTTCTACCTACTATGTACGTGGTAGAAACGGTGAAAATGCTTTTTTTGGTTCAGGATGCCGCGAAATCTGTATTTCCGGCGAAATCTCGATATCGAATTTTTGTGAAATATACAATACCTCCTCTACCTTTTTAGGTGCGTGGTAGAACAAGCAAAGGTGCTTTTTTTTTATTAAAGGGGCCTCAAAACATATTTCCGGTGAAATTTTGGTATCGAATTTTTGTGTGGAATGCAATACCTCCTCTATCTACTA
Organism: Deroplatys truncata; assembly: GCA_030765065.1. NCBI lineage: Eukaryota > Metazoa > Arthropoda > Insecta > Mantodea > Mantidae > Deroplatys > Deroplatys truncata. The sequence goes on along the minus strand of CM060976.1, from coordinate 227,286,277 downwards.
AGTACGTGGTAGAATAAGTAAAAGTTGTTTTTCTTTTCATTCTGGCGCCTCAAAAACACATATTTCCGGTGAAATCTCGGTATTAAATGTTTGCGCGGAATGCAATACCTCTAACTTTTTAGGTACGCGGTAGAATAAGTGGTTTTTATTTAGGGGCCTCAAAACATGTATTTCCGGCGAAATCTTTGTGTGAAATGCAATAACTTCTACCTATGACGCACGCAGCAGAATAAGTAAAAATTAATGAAAAAATCGATTTTTTTTATTTTTCTTGCCAGAGTTTGCGTATGCTTTGCTTTAAACATTTATGTATGGCTTCATCTACGTGTGTTGTTTTACGGCTATTGCGTTTCATTTTTGTGTTTTCGCACACAATCCGCGCATATTTTTCTGCGTTATACCCACGATTATGCACATTTCACTTTTTAGTTACCCTTAAAGAAAACATGCATTACTTTTACGCGTGTAGAAAATACCAAATACATCATACGCACATTTCATCAAGTGTGTGTTACCTGCTTTAACATCTAGCGATGTTGTTACATATTACGTTGGCAGCGACTGGTATCCAGCTAAGAACCGTTGTGATGTTGACATTTCAATAAGCGCAGCACGAGGCCGCAGCGTTTATTGAATATATAATTGAATATATTGAATACTACATATACCATTGTAGAGTCGTCGCACAGAATTATCCTGCAGAGACCTACCAAATTTTGCATGTAGCATTTCTATTGCTCCTTTTGATCAGGTTAAAATTTGAGGTTCAATGACTTAACAACAAAAAATGTGCAACCTATATGGCAGTTTATAAATCGCAATATATTAATTATTCAAATCCTAGTTAAAATCAATATTTGGAATGTTAAGATTAAGATAAGTGTTCAATAAATACACGAGTTAAGATGTCACACAGACAGTGCTCCAATCTAAGTTGGCTTAAATATTACTCATTAATTACCTAACTGGAAATAATGGTAATCTCCTGATTTAATCTCGCCAAATACTACAGCGAAAGCGTCTTCAGAATTTTATAATTTATATTTTATACAGCAATTAAACGCACAAAACATCCACTGTAACCCTCAGTTTTACCAATGTAACAAAACAAGCAAAGAAATATCCAGGGAGCTTTAAATTAAAATGGTGTAAATACAAAACTTTAGAAAACTATGGCACCACCTTAGCAGCATGTGTATTCAATAGGTACTTATATTTGCATTCACAACCACTATACCAATTTCATATGCACTACAATTATATAAACTAATGAATATATAAAAAGTTTTTGTTTCATAATTTGTGTGCATTTGCCTTTGGATCAAGTGGCCAGCGCCAGATCCCATTGGCGAGGAGCGTAAAATGTAGTGTGCGTATAGCAATGATTGTAAACATATAGGTTATGAATCCTCAGGATTCAGCGCGAATTCAAATGAATTCCCAAATGCGCTTTACATTTTGATATATTAAGGAGAAAATATTGAGACTAACATGTCAAGGAAAGATACATATCAATGCTGAATAGGATATTAAAGTCTTACCCCGGCACACCGTCGGTGCATGATCCTGGCAAGGCAACTGGGGTTTAGAGATCCCGGCAATTGACGGCGTCCTTAACAAAATTATATTATTATTGCTGTTGTTGTTATTATTATTATTATTATTATTATTATTATTATTATTATTATTATTATTATTATTATTATTATTATTATTATTGCTGTTGTTGAATACGATATACCATGTTTCTTACCAACCAGATTACTAAGTCCAACGACAGTATACGGTAGTATAGGATGTTTATCGGACACCTCGCGCACTGGGACCAGCTTGATCTATTGTAGCTACACCCCCCGGGAGACAGGGATGAGGTGAAGGAGCGGTAAGAGGTCTCGGATCCGCGAGCAGATAGGTCAACAGAGACGCGCGGAAGTCCTAATATTTCCAGTTTGAACACCCACGCACCAGTTGAGGCAAAGAATCCCGAGAGAGGGTGATGAAGCGACACTAACGGGCGGGACAACGCACCCTGGATTCTTGGGGAGAAATCCTTTCAATGCGAGGCATCCACGCCATCTGCTTGACACTGCCAGCAGCGCAGGACCTGCTAACGCACCTGAAACCTGAAAAGGAGAGAGGGAATGCAAAAGGAGAAATTGTGCTAGAATATACCCTAGGCATTCGCTTAGGCAACCAGGGTGAAACAACGAAAAACCCCATGGTCAGAATGGGTGAGCAACGGGAATTTGTAATTTAAAGTGCTAAATTACAAATTACTACTTTAAATTACAAATTGCTACTACAAATAAATAAATAATCACTAACTACTGCACAATATTTTTGTATTGCTGTACTTCCTCTCCGTATTGATTGTGAAAGAATTTCGAACGTTTAGTAATCTTCAAGACGTATATAGAGCAATAATGATATACCACACGAATAAAAGAAACATCTGAAACAGCTAAATATTGTTAAAAAGCGTAAAACAAATAGCCCAGTATATTACTGTAATAGTGGACGTACTGTACTTAAAAAGAGCCTCTGGCTCTTTAGGGCAATTTAGATCTAAATAGATAATAGCAAATAGATATTACGTCAACTAATTTTGTTTTTATTGAATGTTGTAGGTTATGGAGACATTCCATACACAATATACTCAGAATGAAAATGGAGGAACGTGAAGCCGAGATGAGAGCCAAATTACACGGTAAACTTCTGGCCGTATTTTGCAAAAGAAAACAGACAAGCGTACAATGCTTATTTTTAATCCTTTTTAAAATCGTCAAAGCTGGAGATGAAGTCGACGTAGTTATTGGTGATGTTCACACGCTTGAAACTGCAGACAGTAAAAACATGTTCAAGGGCAATATTAGACACGATGAACAAACTAAATATCCAACACGACGATGTCGTGGCTCTGATATATGATTTGGCAAGATACATGGTGAAGTGTTTTGATGTGCTAAAGCCACTCACGTCAGACGACATCTTAGTTGTTCAGTGCTCACAAACTCAGTACAGTGTTGACTGTACTTGGAAAGCACTTACCTGAGCTGCTAGCTGCAGGCTCCAAGGTAAAGTTTGCATTTCTGAATACAAGAAAAAGAAAACATCTAGTCAGCAAATTTTTTAATAATATCTATCCTGGACAGAATGTGCCCCAATTTCCCATGCCTGTACTAACAAGATGGTCATCTTGGTTTGCGTCAAAGGCCTACCTATCGAATCACCTAAAGGATGTTGTGACCTTCATGAAAGTGAAGATGTTTGGGAGGTTAACAACGCTGGAGTAGACTTTCTGCATACCATGGGGGAGGTTCAGATTTTTTATGCTCAGGCAGCAGCTATATTCGTGCAGGATGTCGGTCAGGGTATTGTAGATTTAATCAAACGTTTGAAGGGCCAGTCATAACGAATAATACATGTGCTAGATGTTCACTTGCGGTACATTGAGCAGAGCCTCTGGCAAGCCACAGCAGTAAAACTATGGCGCAAATGGAGGCATGCTCAAACGTTGCTACCAAACGAAAAATCATGCAGCTTCACATGCAGCAACCAAGTTAATATCGATGCAATCCTCTGACCCTACAGGTGCCTGTTACAAGGTAGTGAGTGTGTTTCATCTTGCAGAGGTTGTGTCATTGAATGTTTCTTCGGATATGATCAAGACGGTGAAGAAGATACATTGTTTCTCTGATTTACAAGAAATGAAATTGCAAAGGGTTATAACAAACTCCGGTGTTCAATTAAGTACAGGATTCGAGTGAAAGCAAAGGGAATTTGGTTCCAATATTGGTAGGGATGACCCTAACAAATCCAGATTTTGCAAAGGCTGCGTTAAAGGCAATTTGGTTGCTCTGTGTCAATGCAGATTGTGAATGTTTTTTTCAAGTTATAATAATGTGCAAATGAACAAACGTCAGAGTCCGCGGTAAGAAAATGTTTATCTGCTCTCAGAAACATATTTTGAAGGTTTAAATGTACAAATGTTCAGATGTTTACTAAGTATTTTATGTGCATCAGTAACATTTTTATTTTAATACTCATAATTGTGCATAACTTGTACTCGTGTTAACCGACATTTGTAAAGCACCTTTTTTCAGGTAATCAAATTTTGCATTTGAGGGTAATGATTTTTAGATTTGAACATGCCGATTTTCACGCTTTCAACTCAACAAAAAAATTCCAAGCTCTAGTTAAACACAATTTTAGATTAGATATGGGAGCTCTGTCGCTAGAGCGACAGTGCATAAACTTGCTTTATCAACGATGGCATGATGACATTTCTTGCTCGGAAAATCACGGATAAAAACGAATACCCAATATACATATATTGTTTGGAATGAAATATACACCTTGTCTTAATTTGCAATCATTTCCTGTGGAGTAGCAACAACTATTTTCAACCATGAAATGGTTGATTTGAATGAAAATGTCATTGCCTTTTTCGCCAAGTATATTATTCTATAACTGAAATGTTCTTGTATTCCAGTAAATTGGCTTTGTAAATCCATTTTTAGTCCTTTAGTGATTTTTAATGGTGAAAGAAGTGGTTTCAATGATAACCCTACATACATACTCTCTAGATGTAGTTACTTACATTTCCAGGAAGCTGCACACGCACTAGGCCATGTGGCTTCTCGGCAGCAAATGCTGAAGGGAGAGCTGCACATTTTGTTATATCCACCACCTCCTTATTGCTGTAGTCAACAGAACACGTTGACATTATTGCCCGATACTTTCTCCACGCCAGCTTTATACCACTCCCCGTCCATAGAGAATTTGGCTACACAAAGTTCACCCTTACGAGGGGTGAATGCTCCTGCAAATGGGGCATTGGCCATGAACTCTTGTCGTATCTTCCCCATCAGTTGTTCCAGCTTCGGCCCTTGTTCCACCGCCTGCACATAGAAATGCAGCTCGGGTGTCATCTTCTGATATTCAGTCTTGCGTTCCGTTACTTTATCTTCCTCGATCTTCATCTCCTCTTCATTCCCCTCAACAAAGTCCTTCCACAGCTGCCAACAAAAAACACACTTTGCACAGATATAAATTGGATCAACTTTGCCGATTATATTTAAGCAAAGTAGTCACCAACTGATCCCAAAACAAAATTTAAGGTTAATCACTGATGTACTGGTCCACACCATCATGGGTGTTGCCCAGGTCATGTTGACATGCCAGCACGTAACCGGAACAGGTCCAGGCCCCAACCCAGCCTCAGCACCAGCTTTAGGGGTCGGACTTAGACACAGCTCAGACCCAGTCCCAGCCCCAGCCAGGCTTCAGCCCCCAGGCATGGCCTCAGCCACCAGCTCAGCCCTAAACCTAGAATCTAGGCCAGGCCCCACCTCGTTCCAGACCAGACACCAGCACCCGGGCGCAGGCTTCAGTCACCAGCCAAGGTCCCCGCCACCAGTTCAGACTAGGACAGCCAGATCCCAGAATCCAACCCAGGCCAGGCCAGCACCAATCACGGGCCCTCCGCCATCCTAGACAAAGGTCCAGGCACAAGCTTAGCCGCAGGCTAGGCCCGAAACAGGAACCAGACCCCAGTCTCAGGGCAAAGATTTCGGAGCCCAGTACTAGGGTCCAGGCGACAGCTCAACCATGCCCAACCCCCGGCACCAGCACCAGCTCAGGCCAGCCACCGGCTCACAGACCCAGCCGAGCCCAGCCCAGCCCAGAACAGGCCCAATCCCCATACACGCTGATGCAGTACTTTGTATCACAAATTATGTAAATGTAAAGAGTGATTATAGTGTGAATATGCATTATTATGTGACATTGATTTGAGATGTTTGTTGATTGTAATTATTGTTGGGAAGTAAGTTTATACTGCCTTACTGAAACTGACAATAATAGCGTGCAATAATGCAGCGAGGGGGTGAGCTGTTTATCATTATTGGAAACGAGGAAGTTACGTAATGTTGGCGCGTTTTCCTTTAGAATCTTCTGGAACATTTCCCTAGAGCATATGTATTCATAATTTTCATTGGATATAAAAATAGACGCTAATGTTGGCGCGTTTTATTAGTCAATTGCAGCTCAGTTATAATCTTTAGGCATATCTGGGTGTAGGAGTATAAAAGGTAGGTTAGAGGTAAAGACCCCGTCAGTTCATCAAAATTCTTTGTACATTACACGTCGCCTTCAGTCCGTCAGTTCGTCGAAAATATTTGTAGGCTACACGTCGCCTTCAGTCCAGCAGAAATATTATACGTCGGCTATCGATTCGCAAGTTACGCGTGTCAGAGTTATGAAAAATCTCAAGTATTGTAGAGCTAATGATACAAAAAGTTGAAGTACGTGAATTAAGAATAATCAGTAAATAAGTTGTTATAACAGTTTCAGTTTGGCGAGTGTCAAGATCAATGTGTAAATTGTGATAGTGAATGTGTTCGACAATAAAAAGTGTAAAACAAATTCTTTCATCAGTGTTATCTTTGGATAAAAGATTCCTTTCCGTTTACACAACCTGTATAAAGAGAAGTGCTCGACCCAAAAAGATCATAGCTAGCTGGAGGACAGTGAAACAAAATTAAATAAAATAAAAGTAGCATTCTTTCAAACAAAAACTAATACTGCCGCAAATTGCTAACACCAGATGGAGCTACAAACCTAACAAAGAATCACATCACAAAATGGCTTCACCACGTTGAGTAAACACATACACAAATAACATTATAAATTTACCATCGCAAATTGGCTCCCAAATGTGGGGCTAACAAATACAAACATATACAAATAATGTTACTTCAAATTGGCTTCCAAACGTGGGGCTCAACAAATTAAATAAATAACATTAAACCACCCGCAACGCCCAGGCCAGGACACAGTTCCCAGATACCAGGTCAGGTGAGACCACGACCCGACCACAACCACACCAGACCCTAGCCCAGCCCACCTCAGTAAATGGAGAAGGAAATGAACAAAGCTGCTTTAAATAACCGTATCATTTATTAGTAATCTACAGAAATAAAGTTTGGTGTTCACAATGTTTACCTTATAGAATACATGCATCGTTCTATTGCAGCTAGCCTTTTTTCTCTTGCTTTCCTGAAGGTTTTCCAGCAAGTGTTCACTGCTTCACATTCCTATGGTGCAATTAGCCGCTTCTTCCCATGCGGTGGAGGACCAATAAACTTCTCTATATCACCATAGTTCAGCGTTTCTTTGTTTAGCAGGGTTTCTGCCAACTACAACCAAACACAATACATGTAAATAATACAGAGATGTCTCTCCCAGTCTCTGGAGTAAACTGTTAAATGACCTAAAAGTCATTGGGTGGGTGGGTTGGTGGGCGGGAGTGTCATGCTTCTGTTCCCGGCCATGGAATGCGCCCAGGTTCGTTGCTACCCATGGTGTTACAGATTTACATCCTGGGTATAGGACCGGCCCATTCAGCGACGTGAGGAGCTGCAATAGGCCGCAGTCGTGGCCTCACGAGTCCATTTTCCAGCTGGGTATGCGTGATGCTGACCACATCACCTCCATGTATCAGTTGGATTATCGCCCACCTCTGCCCACGTACGTGCGTGGGAGTTGGCAGGCCAGGCCCTTCAAGGACTGTAGCGCCACAGGTTTTAAATATATATTATGTAATATATAATTTATATATATGCGTGTTTGTGTTAGAATCTTTGCATGACGTATACTTATCTATAGAGGCACAAACAGTGAAATCACATACGTTTCTTAACACACAAGAAGCAGGCCAGAACATTTATTGAGGGCAAGGCGAGTACATTTGACTGAATAAAAGCTGTTTTACAATGAGACCTAAGTGAAGCTCCATATATTATTCTCAAAGCTCTCTTTTACAATAGAAAAAGTCTTGATGCAAAAGCATGACTACCCCATAATGAAAGTCTATAATTCAATGAATTTATATAACCATAATAGGCCAAAAGTTGATTCAACATTATTTTAAGTACTCTTTAACATAAGCAAGCCCTTATTTACTTTCTTAGCAATAAGGGTTTGCCAGCACAAATTGTTTCAAGAAACAAAATTAAGAGTTTTACTGATTTGTTTTCCTCTGAGTTAACTCCCCTTAAACGAAAGTATGTCTGTTTCTGTACCATTTAAAATTAAATTATTCGCACTACGCTATGTTTGAACACAATTCATTGAGTTTTGCATTGTAAGTCAGTATTAGCATCTATGATATTGACAGCTACATCATCTGCAAACAAACATATCTCTGAGCAAGAACTACGAATAAAATTTGGGAGATCGTTAACATATAGAATGAATAGTATAGGTGCTAATATTGGCCCTTGAGGTACTCAATGTTCATGGGTTTAAAGGAAGAAGCTTGACTAATAATTTAAAAACACAGATAAGAAAATAAAAAGATTTACATTGGAGTCATTAAATGTGTAACATTTTAATGTGTGTTGAGTTATATATCAAACAGTGTCAAAGGCTTTCTAAAATCAAAACAATTATTGCAAACTAAATTACCAAATTCAAAACCCGAAAGAAAGTTTGTAGAATAGTGAGATTGCATCTACTCGCCGAGATATGTCCGAAACGCATATAGGCACTTAGTTAATAAAGCTACTTCTTCACAATATTTACAAACGTTTATTGATTAAAACCTCAAAAACGTTTTGTCATAATAGATGTTATGTATATGGGCAATAAATTCCATAATCTGTTGTTACGTTTCTTAAAACTGGAATTATCTTAGCATATTTAAATGCGTTAGGAAATAGGGCAGATTGTATACAAAAATTAATATATGCAATGATTCTGATATACAAATGGTTGCCAATATTAATATTCTAGATCGATTGGAAATTGAAATTGAGTTTTTTTATTTATGGATGCTCTTTAAGTGCTGTAGCCCTTAACATGCCATTCTATATTGGGGTGAAAGACCGGAAATTTCGTTCTTAGGCCTTTATCAGGCTTGAGGTTCTTTTGCGTGCCATAAATATACGGCACGGGAACACCCTTCTTTACTTCCCTTCCGAAGGAACTCATCCATTCTAAGGGCTTTTACGCCCGAAAAAAAAATCCATCGCCCTCCGCTGGGTTTGAACCTGCGACCTCGGAAAGTTGTCTATGAATATCGTGACGATACCCCTGTAAGAACACAATTCCAGATAGAATTAATATAGCAAACGGTGTAATACTTAGTACCGATCCCTGAAGCACTCCGTTCTCCTGAACAATAAGGTTCAAAAAAAAGCGAGTCGACCCTTACTCGGAAAACACGGTCCTTCATAAACTCCTGAATGAACAGCGGTAAGCGTCCACGTATGTAGGAAACATAGTAACCCCAGCTCGCCAACACGTATCATAAGCCTTCTCAAGGTAAAAATATATCGCAACGGTTTGACAATTCTTGATGAATCCGTTCATGATGTGTCGATAATAACACAAGGTGGTCCATTGTTGAACGGCATAGTCGAAAACAGCACTGAATGTTGATCAGCAGGTTGTAACTTTCCATCCACCATACCAACTGTTCATTGATCATGCGTTCAATCACCTTGTAAACGCAACTGGTGAGGGAAATAGGACGGTAGTTGACGGTCCTTTCCAGCTTTCAAAATGGGCATGACGGTAGCGTCCCACACTTTTATGGAAAAGTGGCTTCATCCCAAACAGGATTACAAACCTCGAGCAGCAAAGCCTTACCTTCAGCAGAGAGCTATTGTTACATTTGTGCGTGGATACCATCTGGTCCTGATAGTCGCGAAGATGAAAGAGCGTGTTCTAACTCCGTCATGGTGAAAAGGCGGTCGTAATTCAAGATTTCCAGAACGAAAACAGAAACCTTGAGATTCCACCTGAGTCTTAACAGGAAGGAACTCGAGCGAATAGTTATGAGCTACACATCTGAGCGAAAGTATGGTCAAATGTGTTAGCCACGTCAAATGCATCAACAGCTTCTGCAACTAACTTTAATGTTGCAGCCACACGCCATAACGTGTGTCATACGACAGATGTATGTCGATTAAATGAAACTAAAGATTTGCTCCATGATGTATTTTTGCTATCCTTAATAACATGTCTAGACTTGACACACATTTTCGTGTATTCGATCAGGTTATCCAGTGTAGGGCGACGCTGGAAAACCCTAAGATCGCGAATGCCATTTCGGCATTCATCCGTCCACCAAGAGACCGATAGTTCCCAAGGTCGATGGATATATATTTTTTTCTGCATCGATGTAAATGAGGGTTAGGTGCAGCACAATTTTAAAAAATACGTTAACAGAATTGATAACACGGCCCTAACACTAAACTAAATATCAAAATGTTTAGAAAATGTTACTAATTATATCAACCTGAAACAAAAAAGGTCTTTTTTTAACCTAATTGATCTTTTAATCTCCCCTTAACGCTACCTCCTTTATAATGGGCAACCTCACGCCTTTTTTTTTATGCTTTCAAATTCACTAGCCTCCACGCTTCACTTCGTAATCCGCTTTAGTTCACATTAAACTGCCAAAGTTGGCAGCTCTGGAATCACGTCTTCAAATCTGTTAACTTCCGTATCTCTGACTTTTGAGTTCTGTTTGATTTCCGCTTCCATTTTAAAGTTCACCGGGCGGCTTGTTAAGTTGCGTCTTTGTAACAGTGATTTATATTTCTCATTCGAAAAAATGGCTGCTAAACAGAAGCTTACCATCCACGACAAGATTACAATAATTGAATACGTAACAAAACAGCGCAGTTTTTTTTGACCGATTTGGTGAAGAAATATGATTTGGCTCCTTACATGTTGCAGAGGTAATCAAACAGAAAGATGCTATTCTGGCAACGGAAGTAGAGTGCGGATCCGCAATGAAGAAAGGAAAGAGTTTTCGTAGCTCTCTGTTTGAAGAAATCGAAAACATTTTAATGAAATGGTTTGAAGCCAGAAGAAGCTACAATGTTCCCATCGACGGAAACACCCTAAAAGAAAAAGATTTATGCAATTTGCGTCGAAAAGCAAAGAAAGGTTCACAGCTCTGCTGTGCACAGTGGTCGAACAGAAAAATTTCCTAATCATAGGAAAATTGAAAAAGCCTAGGTGTTGCAAATACGAGTTCCAGAAAAGTTCATGGATGACTTCGGAAATATTTGTTAAATATCTACGAAGCCTGGATACCAAAATGGGATATCAGGGAAGAAAGATTGCTCTGGAGATAGGCGTGCATCTCATCCATCATTCTTAGTACATAAAGGTGATATTTTTACCAGCAAAATGCACCAGCCGTCTACAGCCTTTAGACTTGGGAAGTATTCATTCTGTTAAAGCAAAGTACAGGAAACCCCTGGTGCAACGGGCTATTTCTTTTTTAGAAAGAAAGCAAGATATGCATTTGAATAAAATTCAGGCCATGCATATACTGTGACTGCATGCAGTTACTTACATCAGACACCATTGTTTTGGGAAGCTGGGTTTGGTTCTTGCACCAATGTCTTCAACGAGGACAATGTTACCGAAGAAATTTGTGTGCAGGAAGAGTGGGAGATGCTACAGAGGGACACAAGCGTAACCTTTGAAGTATAAGTAAGTTATGACGACAGCGTCCTAACCTCAGAAACAGCTGTGGATGTTGAGCTATGCAATGAAGCAACCAGAAGAAGAGGAATCAGCAGTATCAACATTTACGGCAGCAGTGCAAGCATTGGATGTCGTGAGACGGAACCTATGTTCCTTCTTTATTGATGAGTGGTTACTCAGCAGCATTATTCAACTGAATACAGGATTCTAAGTGTCAGATAGCTGGCCAGGAGGAAGTACACTACTGTGCTGAATTTCTTTAAGAAATAATTTTAGTAACTTTACTGTCTTGTTTCTTTACTGAAGAATCAGCCTGCATTCATATCTAATATGTAAATGTAATATCAATTTTCATTTTATTTGTTGCAGATTAGCACAAATGGCTGATCATAAAGCGGTGTTTAATATCAGCGTTTTCTTTTTAAATTAGTATAAATTTATAGCTATTGTAGCTTTTTAATGTACTGCATTTTGTTCATTAATCTTTAAATTCCTTTCTAAATATTACATGTGTACATAATGCTTTAAAATTTCTGAAAATAATAAGTTTCATTATTAAAATACTTAAAACAAAGTTTGCATATTATTTATGGTAATTGAATGTTCACCCTATGTAACCCCCTTTTAAGGAAAAACCCTAACTAAAGAAATTCGTTAAATATGGGTACATCTAAATCAGTGAGCGAGAAATCATCAGATGGAGGCAGTTAAATGTTACAAATGGTAAATCGGATGGCTGGAACCTCCTCCGTGGCCTAGGGATATCATGCTAGTCTCTGGTTCCCGAGGCCATGGGTTCAAACCCGGCTGAAAGATGTGGATTTTTGTTTGGGGCATAAAAATCCCTAGCATGTCTGCCTTCAAAAGGGAAGCAAAATCATGATCCTAGATTTACGGTCTTTCACGAGCAACATAGAATGGAATGTTAAGACCATAGTAGTTAAGAGCGTCCATAAATAAAGCAATTCAATTTACATGAAAAGAAACCTCATATATCGACCTGCAGCTTAATGGTAGTGGCCATAAAGCTAGAGCTTCCCACAGTGCATTAAAGAGACAAACTTTATTAACACAGCTTCCTACATTTACAAGTGAAGCTAATTTTTATATGGATCTATGCTAAGCTTTAGTGGCTACTAACATCCCTTGGAATGTAGTAGAGAATACAATTTTCAAAGGATTTTTACAGTACTGCAAACAATCCATTCGCTCTGAACCGACTTCGCGAAAAAAAAGCTCTAAATTCTACATATGGAGCTTTTTTTTCAGACAATTTTCCGAGGTCGCAGGTTCAAACCCAGCGGAGGGCGATGGATTTTTTTCGGGCGTAAAAGCCCTTAGAATGGATGGGTTCCTTCGGAAGGGAAGTAAAGCCGGTGTTCCCGTGCCGTATATTTATGGCACGCAAAAGAACCTCAAGCCTGATAAAGGCCTAAGAGCAAAATTTCCGGTCTTTCATCCCAATATAGAATGGCATGTTAAGGACTACAGCACTTAAGAGCATCCATAAATAAAAAAAAACCCAATTTCAATTCCCTCTCGATCCAGAATATTAAAATTGGCAACCATTTGTGTATCAGAATCATTGCATATATTAATTTTTGTATAAAATCTGCCCTCCTTCCTAACGCATTTAAATATGCTAAGATAATTCTAGTTTTAAGAAAGCTAGCAACAGATTATGGAATCTGTAGGCCCATATACATAGCATCTGTTATGACAAAAGTTTTTGAGGTTTTAATCAATAAACATTTGTAAATATTTTGAAGAAATAGCTTTATTAACTAATGCATTTCGGACATCTCTCGGTGCCATAGATGCAATCTCACTATTCTACAAACTTTCTTTCAGGTTTTGAGTTTGACACTGTTTGATATATAACTCAACATACATTAAAATGTTATACATTTAATGACGCCAATGTAAATATGTTCAAAGTGGCCTCCATGGGATTCAATGCTCGCATCATGGATTGTCTCATTCAAATGTTCCGGATTGTGCCCAAATATCGTCACAGGCTACGTTCTACATGTTGTTGAAGGGTTTGAACATCAGGAATAGGTTTACCATACACAATGCTTTTCAGATGCCCCCACAACTAAAAATACGGAGGGTTTAAGTTCGGTGATCGAGCAGGCCATGCAAGAGGATCTCGATGTCCAATCCAACATCTGGAGAAGATGGTGTGGTGTCGGCGAACATTAATGTGGATGTGGGCTGGCGCTCCATCGTGCTGCAGCCACATCGCCTGTCGTATTGCCCAAGGCACATTCTCCAACAATGGAGGCAGTGTGTTTTGCAGGAAATCCAGATACGTTTCTCTGTTCAGGTGTTGTGAAAGAACTGGTCCAAGTAGCGGTCGGCAATAATCCCTGTCCAAACATTGATGCTGAACCACTGCTGATGAGATGTTTCAAACATTCCGGGAGGATATTCTGTAATTCACAAATGACGATTATGCAGGTTAATGATGCCATCTCTACCAAAGGTCACTTCATCGGTGAAGAGGACTGAAGACAGAAATCCCATAACAGTGATGGGATCTTTCCTGTGGATTAAAATCGCCGGTGGTAATCCCTGCACGCGTCGGAGATGGCAGGGATAATAGTGGTTGTCATGTAGGATACAGATAACCTACGTTGACTTACACCATGTTGGCGGACCAATTGCCTGGAGCTTGTACATGTTCCTCCATATCTACTGTACGCACAGTCTACGACTACCCTGAATTATCGTTTGTCTCAAAGGACGCATATTCACACAAACGGCGAAGAACGGCTCCAAATGTTGTGTGATGTCCGTCATGGTACGTGGCTCGGTACATCCGTGTTGCCTTTCAACCGCTTCCACCTACTTGGTCATGTAAAACCATTTCGGCTTATTCCTGGAATACGGGTCATTTAGCTTCTACGTTGCTTAAATTACACTATCTGCAACACACACTGCAAGTAATGAGAATGCCGTCAGTGCCATCTACCGTGGAAACTATGCATTAAAGGGACACAAGGTGATATGAACTTTTGTGCTCCATTTCCAATCAGGAACCACCCCCTGAAGTTTGTCGGTGGAGCTAAAACTCATCCTGTATATTGTAATACCAATTATCAACAGGGCACAAAATGCTGCAAGTATTAGTAATTGAGATTAGAGACAAAACGAAAGCTCAAGTAAAACATTGAACATTTCACTGTAGTAAATGTATCTCTTTTTTTGAATTTATTCTCTTATTTCCTCATGCGATTGTTTTATTCGGGATTTCACTTATGAAGAAGAAAAGTATTAATGCGTATGTCATAAGTGTGTTTCTTTTAAGACCAATAAACACATACTGGTTGTAGTAATTATTAATATGATTAAATATTTTATCCCTATTGTTAGGTTTCGTTAATCTCATTTAAAATGTTGTGCATTCCGGTGTTGTTTATTGGTTCATAATATTAATAAACATCTTTTAAAGTTCTAACGAATTTAAAGAAACTAAAATGGCATTTTAAGGACCTATTTTAAAGTTTTTAAACCCTTTTTAGGTGCCTAAATGTTCATTTTTAATAGTTTAAAAATCTGAGATCTAGTTATCATTGATGGACTATTTTATGACAATTGCAAATAAAGGAAACCTATTGGAATCAGACGTATCAGAAACACAAATAATCACAAGCATAACCAGACAGCTCACATGGGATTAATAATGGCTAATAGACGTAATTGAACTTCTGACAGCATTTGACACACAAAATGTAAAACAGAAGACAACAGGAACAGAAGCGGATCACATAACCTCACACAAAATCAAAAAGTTCATCTTACAATGACATACTGAGAAACTTTGAAAATAACTGCGAAAGGACGGAGGCACACATACATAAACACAAGGGAAGATTGCAAGTATCATGAATAGGTATCATCAAACGATACCCAGGAGTGAACAAAATCATGGAAACCGCATTTCTAGAGCACATGCGAACAGGTATAAAAACAGATTAATCACGTGAATTTTTGCAAGGTATCAGAGAACATTAAACACCAGGGGCATGGGCTCAAGAAATAAAAACTACTGTAGTACACAAGTACCAAGACACAATGAAACCAATGGAAGGAAGCCATTCTAAGGAGTTTTACGCCAAAACAAAAAAATCTACTGCCCTCCACCAGTTGACATATAAGAAATGATAAATAATACCTTAAATCCTACGACTAAATTTGCTCATGTAGAATAGATGTTAAATATAAAACCTAAAACTTTAATCATTGATATTCTTACCACAATGGCAGCACACACAGTACTGATGGAGAAAGAAAAATGTCAGTTAGTTTTTAGAAGATTACAGGATAAAATGAATGAAAGAAAACTAAAAGGTTTCGTAATAAATGGTTCCCAAAAGTAGGGGGAGAAAGTAGTTTTGAGAAAACAACATTTTGAAGGCATCCACAAAAAGTATTAGTAAAATGGAGTTGTATGTCAGACCTTTAATAATTATAAAAGAATTAGATCATACATATGAATTGCAACATCTAAATGGAAAAATAATGGGAAGGTATCATAAAGATAAAGTAAAACAATTCAAAGAATGAGATATTTAAAAATAATCAGACATAAAATCAAAACTAAAATGTTTGAAAATTTTCATATACCTATGGTAACCATAGAAATGGATCCTGAAAGCATAAAAGCAAATATTTGCTTGATTACCCTATAACATTTTATCTGATAGCTTTAAAATAGTAAAACAAATCCATTTATATATAATTTGTATTTAACACAAAACATTAAATATGCCTGAGTCCATGAAGAAAAACTAGATTCACTTATGCGTAAACCAACAAACAAATTCATGATGAACCGATACATAAATCCGTATTTGAAGATTAGGAAAGGACAAATGCATATGTTGGAGAGACAGGATTGGTGAGATTTCAAAAGTCTTAAATATAAAATAAACTAATTCTAACAACTTAAATAAGAATATGTTTAAACAAAATCCCAAACTAGATAGATAAAATATAAGAGTAGCATTAAAATGTTGCCAGCTTATCTGTTTAAAATGTATTATAAATATATATATTAGCAGTCATGATTATTGCATAAAAGTAACGATAATATTAAGTGTGAAATCCCCAGTGCCATTGGTGAACAACAACATACTATGCGTGATCTAAACGAGTAGGATTTCTTCGATGAAATATAAATATGTTTGTGATGAGTTGTATAATAAGAATTAATCAGAACTTTTAGCTGTGATAAGGATAAATATGCATGGGAATTCTTTGTTTATGTTGAAATGTGTGACAAATAAAAATGAATAATGTGCTGCGGCAATATAAAATAAATATAACAGAACGAATAATTTAAAATATGTTCATTTTCTCGCAATTTTCTCGTGAGATGATAACCTTGATTTACGTCACTAAAAGACAATATGACAGATGATATGTGAAGTATATTATATAATCAAAATAAGAATAATGTCTGAAACAAAGGAGATAATAGCCCATGTCATGCTAAATACAGAACAGAATACTTAAAAAAATATAGATTAACATATATGTACTAAGGATGGACACAGAAGCAAAAACTATGCTTAATATGATGTCTCCAAGAGAATTGAATAGAAATCTCACTAATCATAGTTAGTACTTAGGAATATGAAAAGCTGATGGAAAAGAAGGCTATACGATCATGCATAATATGCAATTTCCTCTTTGAATCAACTTAATTATATATATACTATGGCGAGGCATATACAGATGTAGCACAATGCACAAACATTGTAAACACAAATGGAAAAAAAAAATAACATGGAAATGTAATATTCATTCATTCATTATCTGTTTACCCTCCTCTTGTAATATGATAGTAGCTAATATGGTAAAAAGAAAGGAGTTATTGTTTAAATTTGAAATCCCATTTTCCATAAATGATGTAATTGAAATTTAAAAATATGAGACATTTGTAACAATTAAAATAAGCTTATCTGAAGTGTTCTTTGAGAGATATTTCTTATTCCTTGATGTATTATTCAAATATGTTTATAATTCACTTGTATTATTAATGTGGATACTGGGTTTCTTTATTTCTTTTATATATATATATATATATATATATATATATATATATATATATATGCATATGTCCAGAATTGTGTGTATAAATATCAAAACAGAATTAATTCACAACCAACATGGTCAGCTCTAACCATTGCTATAAATAAGGAAAATTTATATAATTTGTTATATAGTCATGGAGAAACAACTAATCAAGAATGCTTATTTTCTCAACACCACGAGGATCATATAGTTGTAGAAAAGTTGTCAAGGAGAAGATCAGTATTGATTCAACATCCATAAGGTCCACTACTATTCGATTATCTAGAGATAGAAATTTTTCTGGACATTTGGCATATTAAGATGGCGCACTAGTTCGACTAAATAGCCATAACTTTAATATAGCTCTAAAATAAAATACCACATTTTCCATACCTGCATTTAATTCCCAAAAAGGGGAAAAAAGAAAGAAAAAGCTGAAAATCATCCTGGTATGGTAGCAAAAATAAATCACTTCAAAATGGTACAGCAAGGAGATCCACAAGGTTCAAAATTGGGCCCATTTTTGTTTTAGCATATGTGAATGACATTTTTAAATTAATACAATAAATGGAAGTCTAGCAATTGGATATGAAGATATGACGATAGTAATTAAAGGTAAGTCAGCAGCTAAAGTGGAAGAAAAGCAAATGCACTAATGAAAATAATAAAACAACATTATTCAAATTCAGATATGATATAAACACCTCTAAAACGTTGGATAACTTTTGAATTAAAGAATAGTACGAATAGTATAAAACTTGGAAATAGGTGGAGAAATAATTCCTGAAATACAGTAAGCAAATTTTCTAGGAGTAATGATAGATAAATTAAATGGAAGACATAACCCATCCAACAAAAAAGATAAATAAAGGCATTTACATAATGAAGCAAGTGAGAAAAAGCAAGGCTAATGAAACAAACAGGTGTGCTATGCTTTTGTATACTTGCACATAAGATATAAGATAATGTTATGGGGAAATATCATAGCAACAGAAATGAAAAAGATTAAAAAAGATAACAAAAAAAAAATAGGATGAGAAAAATGAACCATAGACACACATACAGATTAATGACTAATTTTGAAGATTTAGAAGCTAGTAACAGTGATGTGTCATATTTAAAATAGAGAGTTGAGGGTTGTTACACTACATCACTATGATATTCTTACTTGAACGCGTTTCGGGAGACGGCTTGTTCCCATCGTCAGCATTTTCTCTCAACTGATTTTCGCCGGTCATCGCCTGGGGGATGTGTGTGGTTTGTGGTGTTCTCTGGTGCTGGGCTGATGAACCTCCAAAGGCTGTTGGGTGGCGGCACTTCGAAATTCATTAGGTGATTCCTGTGTTTGACAATATGTATTTTTTCCCAGATGTCCAATTCATTGCTGCTGTTGATCGGTTTTAAGAATTTTATGTTTGGAGTGATATCATCGTTTGAAGACCAGAAATGATGTGCTACTGCTGATTTATCTTGCTGCTTTTGGTAAATGCATCTCATATGCTCTTTAAGTCTTATTTCAAGATTTCTTTCGGTTCTTCCTATGTATACCAGGTTACATTCATTACAATCAATTTGATATATACCAGCTGATTTATCGTTGGGGATAGGATCTTTTGTTCTGTTGCAAAGTAGTTTCTGTATATTGTGGTTATTCTGTGGAGACAGGGTGATGATGTATTTTTTGAAAATCCTTTGAAATTTATGATGTGTCCAAGGGTGATAAGTGAATTTTCTATATGCTTGTGGTTTTTGTTGTCTGAGTAACGTAGTCATTTGTTGGATGTATTTCTGTCTTTCAAACCTTTTTATCTTCTTATCTATTGTTTTTTTCTGGTATCCATTCATAGTGGCTATGTTGATAATGTGTTGGTATTCTTTCTGGTATTCCTCTTTCTCCATTGGTATATGTACTAACCTGTTTGTAATACTATTTAAAATTGCATGTTTGTGGCGTGTAGGATTGTAGCTATTGTTTTTAATATAGTTTTCTGTGTGCGTTGGTTTTCTGTAAATGCCGAACGTTAGTTTGTTGTGTGCATTATTTCTGATGATCCTGATGTCTAGGTAAGGTAATTGGCCATTTTCTTCTTTTTCCATTGTGAATTTTATAGATCTTTTTTGTAAATTTAATAATTTCAAAGCATCTTCTGAAAGTTTTTTTGGAACAATAGCAAAAATATCATCTACATACCTATATCAGGTTTTGAATAGATGTGGGAAAGATTTAGTAATATGGGATTCAAAATGGCTCATATATAGTTCTGCTAAAAATGGTGAAAGGGGGTTTCCCATAGTTAGGCCTGAGGTTTGTTTAAAGATTTTGTGATGGAATGAAAAGAAATTCTGGTCCAGACATAATTTTGTTAGTTTCAGGTAATCTTCTGTTTGTGCTCTAGGTGAGCCATTGTTTAATATCCAATTTTCTAGGAGTGGTAATAATTCTTCTTTTGGTATGCTTGGGAAGAGTGCAGTGACATCAAATGATACCATCATGTCTGTGGGTGATATATTTATATTTGAAAGGTGACTGGTTAATTCTAAAGAATTTTTTATGCTAAGACTTTTGAACATAG
This sequence comes from Deroplatys truncata, assembly GCA_030765065.1. Taxonomy (NCBI): domain Eukaryota; kingdom Metazoa; phylum Arthropoda; class Insecta; order Mantodea; family Mantidae; genus Deroplatys; species Deroplatys truncata. Next base: position 227,266,109 of record CM060976.1, on the reverse strand, counting down.
GCATGGAGTTGAAGGTATTTGAAAGCCATTTTGCTAATTTATATGTGGGAGAGTTTATGTTATTCACTATGGGCCTCATTTTGTTGCCGAGTTTGTGTATTTTTGGTAGTGCATATAACCTAGGTATGGTGGGAAAATCTGGTTTAATTCTGGATTTTTCGGCTTTTGTTAATGTTTTGGTTTCTATCAATGTGTTCTGGAGTGACTTGGTGCATTCTTTTAATGGATTTTTGCTGATTTCTATGTACTCTGGGTTATGTAGTAATTGCATAACTCTAGATTCATAATCTTCTTGGTCTAATATCACTAATGTGTTTCCTTTGTCTGCTTTGGTGTATACTACAGGTTTTGACTTTAGAGATTTGATAATTTTTTGATGTGGTATGTAGTGGTGTTTTTGGGCTTGTATCTGGTCCAATATTGGTTCACACTGTGATTGTATTAAACTTTTATCCTTATCTGTAAGGTGGTTGGAGGCTATTTCAATATCAGCAACAAAGTTTTCTGTATTTTTTGTGAAGTTGAAACAGGTTTTTAGGCCATTGTTCAAGACAGATAGCTCAGTGCTGGTGAATGGTTCTTTTGAGAGGTTAACTACATATTGGCCTGTGGTAGGTTCATTGTTTAGGTTATGTTTATATGTTGCTTTCCGTTTTTGGTTATGTCTAGGAGATTTTTCCCAGTATTCCAGGGAGTTTTTTTGTTTGAATATAAGGTTGTTTAGTTTCTTTTTCAGTTTCATTGTTTTGGCGCTCATTTTCTTGCTAAGTAGCGTAAGGAAATTTGACCGTAAATTTTCCCATAAGGGTATTCCTAAAACTTTCGGTAACCATAAGTGTAATTCATAGATTCTAAGGTCCAAGTCCTGTAAATTGTAAATACAGATTAATACTCAAACAATTTTGCATTTTACTGCTCCATGCATGTATATAATTGAGTCTATAAAAAATATTCTATATGAACCAAAAAGTTGTGATGTACACATACACAACTTAAGAAACAATAACAATTACTTCAGCTTCTTACTTAGGCATATATTAAACAAACATAATAACCATGGGAAAAGAACCCTATAATAAGTTGAAATGTATAATGTTCAGATCCTGTTTCTATTGCTTTATAATACTTGGGTGTAGTAAAAAGAAATCCATTCTTTTTGCATAAAATTGAAGGCTTATTTACCATAGTTACAATGATCCGATTTAAGTCAAATATGCGCCGTTTTGTTTGATAACTTGTTGCCATTTTGAAGATAATTTCATTATGCCTCTCTCATAGAAGTCCTCATCCCTATTGGCAAAAAATTGAGACAGTCAATTTTCACAAGCCTCTCTTGAAGCGAATTTTTCACCAGAAAAAGCGTTCGCCATGGACAGGAACAGATGGTAATCACTTGGTGCGAGGTCTGGACTATAAGGTGGATGCATAAGAACCTCCCAACCAAGCTACCGGAGCTTCTGGCGAGTCACTAGCGATGTGTGTAGCCTGGCCTCATCCTGATGGAACACAATTCCTCTCCTATTGGCTAAAGTTGGCCGTTTCTGGGCAATTGCTTCCTTCAGATGGTCCAATTGTTGACAGTACAGTTCCGAGTTAAGAGTTTTGACGTAGGGGAGCAGCTCATAGTAGATGATTCCCTGCCAATCCTACCAAACACACAGCAAAACCTTCCTGGCTTGGCCACCGTTTTAGCCGGTTCACCGTGATTCGTCCACGACTGTTTTCGCTTGACGTTGTCGTAAGTGATCCGCTTTTCATCACCAGTCACTAACTGCTTCAAAAATGGATGGATTTTGTTGCAATTCAGCAGAGATTCGAAGATGGAAATTCAGTCCAGAAGGTGTTTTTGCGTTAACTCGTGTGGCACCCATACATTGAGCTTCTTTTTGTATCCAGCCTTATTCAAATGCTTCCAAACGGTTTTTTTGTGCAATCTTTAGCTCATGGGCAATCAAAACAGTGATTACATGACAGTCAGACTTGACAATTTCCATGATTTTATCGACATTTTCTACAATTGGCCTTCCAGTGAATGGTGCATCTTTGACATCGAAATTACCGGAACGGAATCAACGAAAACAAAATTGCGCATGATTGGCTGTTACAGTATCAGGACCATAAACACTATTCACATTTTCAGCCGCCTGGCTTGCGTCCTCGCCTTTATCGAAGAAAAACTGTAAAATATGGCATATTTTCTCTTTGCTAGTGTCCATCTTTGATGCGTGCTCAAACAAAACTGAGTCAACCAATTACCAAACTGTCACAGTTTTAGTACGAAATCTCATCTTTTTAACGCCATCTAGTGTAATCTGATCAGACTTATACAACGCGAGATACAGATAACTAAAGCCATCTATTGGAAAAATAATGGATTTCTTTTTACTACACCTGTTTATTATGTTGAACTTGCCATGTTCATTAACAATTCTGTTTTGTTTTAAGTTTAACACAAGCTGTTATTGTGGAATCAACAGCATGTATACATGTATTCCGTTGGAGAAATAAACACAGTGCAAGAATTGATGTACAGCTTTAAGTTATCTGCATTCTTCAAGCCATTTTTATCCATGACCTCATGATTGCAATCAATCTGGAAGAATCAGCATTAAGTATTTTTAAATATATTAAGTCAAGCATACAATAGCAATTACAAAACACAAAGAAATTCAAGTGATTAATAAAACAGAACTACAGGCAATATAGAAGCATTTCAACTTGTTTCACACTAAGTTGAAAGTAGAAGTAAACAAACCTTAGTGTGTCACAATACCAAGCACATGGCAGAACCACTAGGTAATATGATAGGAACTGAGAGCAAATTACCCTAGACAGCATACAAATATAGCACATTCCGCAGCTTGGGAGTCATTAGCTTTTTAACATTTTGTGTGTCTTATTCCTATATTTTGCCTTACACCCTTAACTTTTAACACGCAATATTAAGAATAGACAAATAAAGTGGTATTGGAGTAGTTAAGCAGCTCTACTTATCTAGTATTTCATCTCGGAATAAAGATACTTGACTAAACTGCTCTCAACTTTAGGTTTTGGAAATTACTCATTTAATGACTATTATCATTATACCACTTTTATTTTATACCTTGAGTCAGTTAGTTAAGAAAATGATGAACACTATAGGTTAGAAAATACAACAGAAAACAAATGTGGCACAAATAATCCAAGTAACAATCTGCATCACTAAAAATAAAGTTTCAATTATTGCTTAACAACAGCTAACCAATTGATTAAGGGTGGTCAAGAACAGAATTTTAGCACCAACTTGTGTTGCTGCACTCAACTTACAACCTAATAACAAAGGAGCCGACAAATTGCTTGTACAATGCACAATGAATTGATTTATCAATATTATCTCTAAAACAGTAAATTATGAAGCATTTTAATGAAAATAGTTTGTGGATGTCTACAGTAGCAGCAGCAAATAAAATAAGTGCATATTACACAGAGCATTTTCACTGAGTGGGGGAGTAAGCTCATGCCAGGCTACAGATAAATGTATTTGTTGCACTGGACATTTGAATTGCAGCAATTTAACAGTTCTTGAATTTATGAGTTACATAAGGAGCTGGTAATGGCATCAGCCAAAAGCTGGAAGAGGCTCAATCACATCCTGGTCTGAATCGTTGATTTCCAGTGATGAGTCTCTTCAGCTAAATTTATTACCACTCTGTCCATCATTCCTTCCAAGTCCCATATACTTTTCTCGTCCTTCATAACGTGAGAAATACACTTCTGCCAGTTATCAGCTGTGACTTCCTAAGTGCAGCATAAACAAGTTCCTTATCAATAAGTCTGTGTTATTTTGGCTGGCAACATAACCTTTTACCTGCCTCTACACCAGCTCAAATGGATTGAAGAAGCAATGATAAGGCATCTGAGAATGCTAAAACCTGTCTTTCCAACTATATCATCTACCAAATATTTCTGAAATTTATGGACATGAAACCCAACTTGCTTAAGCCATTCTGCCTTAACCATTTCATTGCTTAAAAGAATATTCTTGTTCTGAAGCCAGGTAATTATGTCCGCTCTTCTCCAAGATTTATTTGGAATTTGTTCTGTCTTTACACTGTGATACAGCGCATTATCCATACCGACAACACTGTCTGGCTTCAATGTGCATAATTGAAACCACCTTTGAAAGATGATGTTGGCCATCTCTTCATGATAATTCCCCGATTTCTGTGATCCAAAACCTTCTAAAAATTCATCTAAGCTTCCAATGTACAGTGCAATTAATATTTTCCCTTTCCCTGTTGGGTTCTTCAGACCAGTACTTAAACCTTACAAGAAAGCCTGTTTTCTCGAACTTATAGTTTTGTCAACCCATTTGACGTTTTGTGTCTTTCATTCACGTAAGTTTCATCTAAATATAAATGTTTCATCCCTGTTGGCTGTAATCATTTAGTTAATGTAGGCAGTGCCTGTGCCACGAAATAATGTTGTCTCTGTTGACGATTACAGTTTTACAATTCAGCTGAAAAGTCTGAAACTGATTTCTCGCAACAATTTCCAGAATGATGTCTTCTTCAGCTTAGGAAATTCAGGATCATTGTTAACAGCAGCAAGGATCTTCATCAGAGTAGGAGACACGTTAAAAAAAAAAGAATGAATGCACTTTATGGCATATTTCCTATCTAAGAAAGTTGTCACATTCTCTAACACATTTCGCACTCTTCTTCCAAGCACTATACACACTGGATACAGAAACACCTGTGAATTCTGAAGCTAATCTCATCATATTTAAGAGCAATCGTATACCAAGAACAAGTGAACAAGTTAACAAAATTATGTAATAATATGTATATACAATGCAAATAGGTTATGTGATGCATGTAATATTACTACACTAATGGGGCATGGTTACAAAGAATGAATGAATGAATAAATAAAACATCTCATCATATTTTCTATTGCGAGAGGATACTTTTCACAGAATTTGTTAAAAACATTTAGCACAATTGTCTTCTCTCTATGTTTTAATAACTTTCCACATTTGTTTCTCCGCAGTTACAAAGGTTTGCTTCTCAACTATGACACTATTGAAAGCAAAAGTTTTACAATAAACGCACTGCACCATGTGGCAAGGAATACACTGATGGTGTATCAGGAAACTAAATGAACTACAGTGCCTGCACATAGTGTCGTAAACCCTCTGCTGTAATGGTTCAATTTATAGGTAAATCTGAGCAAACATTTTGTTTCTTTAACTGAACTGTAACAAAAATGTTTTTTTTAAGATTTATCTGCACAACTATAACCACAAAATCTTATGATCTGAACTGAACTGTTTATGTAGAGGAAGAAACAACATCCTAAATGGGAAAAGTTGTAGTTCGCCCACCAGCCAATGAAACACTCTCTTCACACATGATTTTGTTTATAACTCCTTTGAACTTACAGTGAAACCACTTTAAAAGCAAATGCATTTTATTGCCTGGAAGAATTTCAGTGTGGTGCAGTCTCATAATAGATACATTCTGTATATATGTATTACAAATTGAAATTTTGACATATCCTTGAACTCTTGTGAATTTACAGGATGAATAAGGTATCTTATCTTTGAAGTGGTAGAGAAAACTGATGTTTAAAATTTTTTTAGTACAGAAATTGTTAGCTCTTGGCTCATTTACAATATGACCAATAAGAACAAGTTATCAATTACAAACTCCAGAAAGTCCTTTCATGAGAATTAGTACCAAAATCACCCAGTATGTCACCTTGGGTCATGAGACAAGTGCATACCTTCATCAAACCAAATGGAGAAGGAAGAAAGAAGAGAAAGCAATATGAATGCTATATATATATATATAAAAAAAAAAATATCTTAGGAAGCAAATAAGAAAGTGAAGTCACACGTTTCTGTCAAGATTATGGGGGGCAGTCTGGATTTTGGTTACCTTATTTTAGGGTCCCATAAAAGGTAACAATAAAAAGCAAATATGAGGTGCTGTCATTGACAATATGTTTAGGTCTACATTCTTTTTTGTTTCTATTGTTGTTTAGAGGAAAAAATTAAGACATTACAAAATTCACATTACTGCTTATAGTATTAAGAGGCTGAATTAGTAATATGAGTATCTTCAAATACTGGAAGTTGATGACTATTGTTGAAATCAATTAAGAGTAAAACCTGAGTCAATTAATAACACAAAACAACACTCACTCTTTAAATTTCCCAGTGATACCTCCTAAACATGTTACGGGAAATTTAAAAAGTGAGTGTTGTTTTGTTTTATTAATCAACTCAGTTTTTACTCTTAATTAATATTTTTCTAAATATGTTTGCAAGAATATAATATTAATAGCATAGTCTGAGAGATACCAGTAATAATCCTAGATTACTGAAACTTACTTATATTTGATACTGAACTATGGAGACTGATACCACCTCTGCTGGAACTGCTATCTTGTAGATTACACTACGATTACAAAAATGTCATTACAGTAAAGGCTGGTTCACAATAACCAAGAACAAGAATGACAATAAATACAATTATATTTATTGGTTAGGTGGAACCATGGCCGAGTGGTTAGATTGCTTGACTCTCACCAAGGTAGTCAGGGCTCAATCCCAGGGAACTGCACGTGGGCTTGGTGGTAGACAAAGTGGATCTGGGGGGTTTTCTCCAGTTTCCTCTGCCATTCATTCCACCAACTGCTCCATCATCATCTTTCCTTTGTCTCACTGTCATTTCATATCATCTCCTTCCTTGCTCTCATACCAGACTTCAGGCTATCATTCATCCTGGCTGTACTCTCTGGTCCATAGTCTATGCACCCCGACAGGCATCTGACTCCAGGCACCTGCTCATAAATTCTGGAGTATGCAGGTCCTAACAATAGGGAGGGTAAACAGTGAAAGAAGAAGAGGTATATATAATATATAACTATTTAACATTATAATACATGTTAAAGTACGTGTATTATAATTTGAATGTTCACAATTAACCTGAACCTGGGAATCATAAAGAAGACTTGGCCAAGTTTTTTATCTTTCTTGTTCTTAGGCATGGCGTATTAAATCCATATTGTGTATATTAGACTCTTCATTGCAGAAATTATTCCAGGTGGCTGTGACATGAAATGGATTAAAGCTCTCTAGAAGTAAGCTGGTAAAATGCAACTGGAAGAAATTCTAGCATTTGTGCATCCTAACTTGAGATCCTGACACCCAAATATTTACTAAGCATTGATTCTTCTAGCAAAAGCATCATCTGTAGTTTGTTTATATACAACTCATAACTGGTTACTGGTTCAAAAACTACAAGGAACAGTGAAAAACACTAGGAATTAACAAAGAAGAACAAACAACTTTAATGTACGCTATTAACAAAGGGATGAAGCTTGATATGACTAAAGGAATTGGAAATAGTAATGGAATTGCATTTACAAAATGCTTACTCTTACGAGTTTTGATATTGGCTGAATTAGAAGCAGGTGAAAAATTCTGATGTGATATATTCACATGACTTTCTCTACCTTCTATCCTTAATTAATGGGTATACAAACTATTCGTATTAAAGCTTATTTTTCTATCTACTACATTTTAATCCAAATAAAGCTTTGCAGAAATAACTACATTAACATTTCATTGTAGACAAAAAGGGAACAGAGATAGTCAAATGTTTAAGAACTGGATGCTATACACCATCTTAAAATTACATACTGTTTCCATGCAATAATGAGAAACAACTGAATCTTGACAGAACTTCAAGAGAATGGTCTAATAGTGAAGAATTCGAATAATTACCAACAGATATCTCGGAAATGGATTATGTCACAAAAAACTTATTTGAAATCCATTGTGTGCTTTAAAGAGATCTAAATTTTTTTGTGTAGTATGTTTTCGTCTATCGCTTAACATTTACCAGTTATACAAGATTATACAATATTCCTTCTGAAAAGAGGACTTAACAGGCTATTCCCAGAAAATTCAAAACATACAGTTTGTCATGTAAATATCTTTAATATATGGTATTTTAATCAAAATTGTTAGAGCCATTATTTAGAAAATAAAAAATTTTGAAAAATGTTCCATGTAAAGGGTCATTTGGGGTGTCGATAATTTTCATAAGAATCTTCAAGTTGTATCTTTGGAAGGTACTGAACCTAAATACAAAGTTTGATACTTATCCAATTTCTCTCTCTCTCTCTCCCACGCACCACACAGACTTTTTCTAAAAATGCATTGTTTTTTTTTTTTTATTCAGGAGCATCAATACATGTATTTTTAGTGAAATCTTGATATGAAATGTTTGAGTGGAATGCAATACTTTCTGCAATACTGTATACGTGGTAGAGAAAGTAAACATATTTGGTTAGAAACAACTGAAATACATAAATTTACATATGGGTAGAGAGAGAACATAGCTCATTAATAGATTATCAGTGTTTTTCTTTTACACTGTAGCCACCACATGCTGACTTGCATGCGAATAATACAACTGTTTCGGCGGGAACTCGGACTCCCACCAAAACAGTTATAATATTCACACAACCATCTCACGTTCTCATAATTACAGTTACAATTACAATGATAATAAGCACATACCTTCATAACAAATGTTGGAAATGTTGTCCTTCTCTACCCACACATTTCTGGCATCCTCTCAGGAAATTTTCATTTACACTCGAGAGTCAATATCTGAAATTGAGTGAATTTCTTGTCTAATGTTTACTTTTAGTTCTTCTAATATATGGGGTTTGTTACATACATTTTGTTTTTCAAGTGATCATCAAAGTTGGGTAAATTTCTTTAATTGGAATGAAGCATGGTTCCATTTACATAGCTATGTTCCGTCATAAAATGACAGATACTGAAACATAGAGAAACCTGGTTTTACACATGAGATTCCCTTACATGGCACAAAAGCTGGTGTGCAGTAAATAGATACAGGATTACAGAATAATAGACCCTACATTTTTTTTTTTTTGTGTGTGGGCTTGGGAAGCATGCCTGTGTTGTTGTAAGTTGCTTTTTGAACAAAACAATGCCAAGGAAGACTGCAGTAGCCTTATTTAGGATGGCAACTGGCCACGATTGCCTCACAGAACATCTCTACAAGATACAATGCCTACCTACACCCAAGTGCACTCTCTGTGAAGAAGATGTCATCCTGAACAAACAACATCTCGCCAAATGCAAAGGCCTTAAAAGTGATAACCTACAGACTTTATATTGGGAAGCCAGAGGGAAAATGATGCAGATCAATTAATTCCCAGTGCCATTGGTGAACAACAACATTTTTTGAACAAACAATAAATACAAGATACAAGAATGACACACCAATTTTTCAACAGTTGACTGATGTTGAATGTAGTCTGGGTTTTTCCAACAAGACTCTCTACAGCACATACAACTGATGAGTCACTAAATTTAATTCTGGAAATTTTTGAAGATAGGATAATTAGTAAAGGATTATGGCTCCCAAGAGCCCCTGATTTAACTATGTCACTTTCATCTATGAGGGAAGTTGAGAAATAAAATTTATGCAACAAACCTCCGTACATTGGAACTAAAAAAAAAATCAGGCAAGAAATTCACCCCATTTCAAATATTGAAGTAGTATTAATGTTGTATTTATTTAACATTAATTTTAGCCCCACGTTTGGGAGCCAATATGCGACGGTTGCTGCTTTACGTAATGTTGTTTACATCACGTGTGTTGAAGCCATCTTGTGACGTCATTCTTTGTTTGGTTCGTAGCTCCCTCTGGCGTAGCAATTTGCATGAATTAGTGTTCGAAAGAATTTAAGTTTAGTATATTGTCCTCCGGCTAGCTATCATCTTATCTTGGTAGAACTTGTATCTCTATGTAAGGGTGTGAATCGGAAAGGAATCTTTTATCCAGAAATGATACTGATGAAGAAATTGGTTTTATAACTTTTATTGTCGAACACGTTCACTAACACTTTTTACATATTAATCTGGATACTCGCCAAACTGAAACTGTTTGTAATAACTTCTTACTTATCACTTTTAACTCACGTACTTCAACTTTGTGTAGAATTAACCTTATAATAATTCTCGTAATTATGCTGCGTGTAACTTGACGAACTGAAGGACTGACTGACGATGAACTGAGAGACCGGCGTGTATAGTATTGAGAATTCTGTTGAACTGGGGGACAAGCTACCTCGAACCTGGCTTATATACACCCACTCCTCGACATGCCTAAAGATTATAAATGAACTGCTATTGGCTAATAAAACGCGCCAACATTAGCGTCTATTTTAATATCCAATGAAAACCACTAATACATATTGCTTTAGGAAATGTTCTAGAAGCTTCTACCGAAAAGGCGCGAAACATTACGTAACTTCCTTGTTCCCGGTAATGATAAACAGCTCACCCCCTCGCTGCATTATTGTGTTATTATTGACAGTTTCAGTAAAGCCGTATATTATTATTTACCAATAATAATTACAATTAATAAACATCTGAAATCAATGTCACATAAAAATACATATTCATATTACAATCATTATTTACATTTGAGTAATTTGTGATACAAATTACCGTATCATATGCCCCACTAGAAACATAATTATAAATATTTATAACTTGTTTGGAAATTTTATAATTGTGTTTTTAGTCTCCTAAATCTTGGAACACGCGCTATCACTTTCACTTAACACTTCACACGCATTTAACACACGGCATGTGTTTTATCTCACCACTACTTACTGGCTCTGGTTTAATTAATTTAGATATTAATCTGACATCACAAATTTTTTTTTATAGCAAATACTTTACCCTAAATTATTTAATCACTGCTACCAAATTGTTTACTTTAAGTTGTTGACAAAAATTTATACATTTAAGATTTTTTTGTAATTATTATACATATTTACCAAAATATTCACCCTCTACATATATTTACATCTCTTAAATCTACACACTTTTTCACATGTTCTATTTACTACATAAATATTTGTTTTAATTATTTTTACCCATTTTTGTTATTTTGTACTTTATCTTAATAATACTTTTGAAATTGTATTTACGTACTTTTAATTTAATATCATATTAAGTTTCAATCTTTGCATTTTTACTTTTCAAATGTTGTTACAGTTACTAAAAAATTTAATTTTTTTCTTTTTTAAATATTTATTTCTTTTTATTTTTCTATTTTTTTTTTTTTGAATTTATTTCTGGTTTTCTCATGACATATATATATATTTAGTTAACCCTCTTACGTTCCAATACATTTCTCTGCAAGTCATCTTTAACTATCCAGCATTTACTTTACATTTCATTGCTATTTATCCTCCTGGATCAAATTGTGTGTGGCTAAACATTACTCGTAGCCGTAACCTAACCTTCAAATTGTTGTTCATGAATAACCTCTTGTATTCATTTGAAATTTCGTCCCATGATAACATTTGAAAACAATCTACAGCTTCCTGAACAATACATCTTTTACCAACTTTTATTTTCAATTCTTCTGCTATCTCTTTACTTTGAGAATACTCTGACAAATCTGTACTGGACTGGAGTTTTCATTTTGAACATCTTGGTACAATTTATTTCTTTGCATTACTGTCTCATTCTGTATTTCTGATATTTCCCCTCTGAAATTAACTTGCGCCTCATTTACATCTACATTCCTAACCTCTTTTATCTCTCTTAACTCACTTGAAATACTACTCATTTGACTTCCTAATTCTGTGCATTCTACATTAACCTCACTTTTAGTATTAACCTCACTTTCTTTGTTACCTATTTCCTTGCTCATGTCTAGCATTTTCTTTGAAATTTCTCCTATCTCACTTACTATTACTTCATTTTCATCTCTCATTTCTGGCATACTACTATCTAGCTTCGTAACTTTCTTTTCAATTTCTTCACTGCTTTGATCTACTTTTAGCTCTAATACCTCATTACTCCTACCAATATCTTCACTCAATTCCCTATGATCTTTGTTTATAGCTTCTCTCATCCTCTGAGTTAATCTTTGTCCTAATTTCTCATAACTCTTTTGCATATCTTTTCTTAATTCCCTATGACTCTTTTGCATATCTTTTCTTAATTCCCTATGACTCTTTTGTATATTCTTCAGCATTTCCATAATTTCCATCATCATATTAGCATCAAGATTAACATTTCCTGCTATTCTATTCTCACTTTCTGCACTAACATTTCCTCCCTCCAATACTACATTGTTTGAGCTTTTTTTTTGTAACCTGTATTGAATTACGGCTAACTGTTACACTATCCCCTTCCATCATTGTTTCTTCAATATTATTAGTAGCCATTGTTTTTGTTTTCTAAAAAAAATTACTATACTCTGACCTTTTGTTATGCTGTCTGTTGCTGTTACTTTGATGTCCAGCTTCCTGCCCCATTCTCCTAGGTTTGTAAGTCGCTTCTGCGTTGTATTATGATGAATCTACGTTGTCTCGATGTTTTTGTAGTTGAATTACTCTGTTGCCTTGTAATCTCGGAATTACGATCGAAGTCTGTCGTCCCTGTTGTTTCTGGAATCTGCGTCTTGTAGATTATTTCACCGCTGCATTCCTGGTTATGTTGATCCTTTCCTGGTCATCTTGTTTCTTTCCTGGTCATCGTGTTCCTTTCCTGGTTATCGTGCCCCACGTTCTGGGTGCCAATTTGTAACGGTATTACAAATAATGTTGCTTACGTAATTTGTGTTTGTATTTGTTAGCCCCACGTTGTGGAGCCAATTTGAAGTAGTATTAATGTTGTATTTATTTAACATTAATTTTAGCCCCACGTTTGGGAGCCAATATGCGACGGTTGCTGCTTTACGTAATGTTGTTTACATCACGTGTGTTGAAGCCATCTTGTGACGTCATTCTTTGTTTGGTTCGTAGCTCCCTCTGGCGTAGCAATTTGCATGAATTAGTGTTCGAAAGAATTTAAGTTTAGTATATTGTCCTCCGGCTAGCTATCATCTTATCTTGGTAGAACTTGTATCTCTATGTAAGGGTGTGAATCGGAAAGGAATCTTTTATCCAGAAATGATACTGATGAAGAAATTGGTTTTATAACTTTTATTGTCGAACACGTTCACTAACACTTTTTACATATTAATCTGGATACTCGCCAAACTGAAACTGTTTGTAATAACTTCTTACTTATCACTTTTAACTCACGTACTTCAACTTTGTGTAGAATTAACCTTATAATAATTCTCGTAATTATGCTGCGTGTAACTTGACGAACTGAAGGACTGACTGACGATGAACTGAGAGACCGCCGTGTATAGTATTGAGAATTCTGTTGAACTGGGGGACAAGCTACCTCGAACCTGGCTTATATACACCCACTCCTCGACATGCCTAAAGATTATAAATGAACTGCTATTGGCTAATAAAACGCGCCAACATTAGCGTCTATTTTAATATCCAATGAAAACCACTAATACATATTGCTTTAGGAAATGTTCTAGAAGCTTCTACCGAAAAGGCGCGAAACATTACGTAACTTCCTTGTTCCCGGTAATGATAAACAGCTCACCCCCTCGCTGCATTATTGCGTTATTATTGACAGTTTCAGTAAAGCCGTATATTATTATTTACCAATAATAATTACAATTAATAAACATCTGAAATCAATGTCACATAAAAATACATATTCATATTACAATCATTATTTACATTTGAGTAATTTGTGATACAAATTACCGTATCAATATTGAACTTTCGAGTGTAATTTAAAATGTCACAAAAAGATGCCAAAAATGTGTGGATAGAGGGGGATATTTTTAAAATCTATGATGTGTGCTTATTACCAATGTAATATGAGAATGTGAGGTGGTTCTGCAAGGATGTTATAATTGTTTCAACAGGAGTCCGAGCTGTAGCAGCCAGCACGCGAGCCACTGTGGGATGGCCAGTGTGAAAGAAAGGCACTGTATAATAGTTAATAACAAGTTATATACCGTCTCCCAAGATACAATAGTTTTAGAGGAGCTGAAGTAGATAGAGACCATTTTCTAGTGATATTAAGAATAAAACTTCCCAAGAAATATTACAGAAAGAAGATACAGAGCAAGAAAGTGGACTTCCTTTTAAAATACAACTGGGAGTGAGAAACTTATACAAGAACAGAATGGATAAGGTAATTAGAGAAGAACAGGACTGGAAAACTGAAAAACAAAAGATGCCAAAAGAAGCCTTGGGAATGCGAAAAGCAAAAGGACTGAAAACTTGAAATGATGAACTGAAAGAAGAAATAAGTAAAAAGAAAAACGTTTACCCATAGTGGATAATAAGAGCATTTGCCCAAAATGGATAAATGAGAGAAAAATGAATCGTATAGCATATAAGAAACAAAGAGCAATAGTACGCAGGCTGACAAGGAAAGTAAACAGAGAAAGTTGGGAACAATTTTCAAACGGCTGGAATATGAGCTACTGGATCACAAAGGTTTGGTTTTAAAATATTTCGTAAATTACAGAAAGAAGAGAATGATAAAGCATATATAAAAATTCTAACAAATAAAGAGTGGGAAGAATACTATAAAGAGTTATTAGCAAAGAAGGAAAAATCAATCGAAATAGAGACAAGAGGTTCAAAATGAATTCAATGCTATAATATGGAAGAGTTAGAAAATATCCTAAAACTAACTAAAAATAGAAAATCTCCAGATTAGGACCATGTAAATACAGAATTAATTAAATATGCGCGTATAAAATAGAAAAAAAAGATTTATACAATTATTGAACAATATCTGAAATGTAATTAATATACGCAAAAAAGGAAATAGAAAGGATAGAAATAACTATAGAGGGATATCCCTGTTAAATACAGCATATAACATTTATGCGCAATAATTAAATCTAAACTACAGCCAAAAGTGGAAGAAAGTTTACATGAAGAAAAATATGGATTTCATAGAGGTAGATCATATATGGATGAGGTACAGTAGAATCTTGTTAATACGTTTCTGCAGGGACCCAAGGGCTTGAATGTCATAAACGGGAAACCGTGTTAACAAAAATACAAAATCTGCAATTTAAGAACATAATTATGTAACAAAATCTAATAATACATCTTACCTCCCAAACGGATGTGAAATATGGATACTATTTTTACTGGTTTGAAATACATACCTATGGTTGATTGCTTTGTTAGTTTTAATGACAAAATTTTACTGTCCATCTTATTTAATAAAGTCATTACATTGTCATCAGCTTCGAAACTACACACATATTGCTTCACTATGTCTATTGCCTCCATCCCTTCCAACACTGTAGGAATTGGCTCATCACTTTCATCTCCCATTGACACTGCTTCTTTCATTTGTTCAAGTATTTTATCTATCGTCACTGTTTCACACACTGGAATTTCATTGCCAATGTTTACATATATTTCAAAAGATATGCTGGTGCCATTCTTCACTCTTGTAAAACTCATCTTCCAGCATGATTTCATCACCAAGATCCTGGCAATAGCCAGTTTTATTAAAGCAGTTCCTATGGTATCTTGTATCACAGAATCCCAAGCAGTCCTAATGAAATGCATGGCATCTAAGACATTGATCTTTCTTGCCGATTTCAGCACAGCCAATCTTCTCTGTACCAGCCTCTTCGAGACGTTTGTTTCATGCACCGAATTATGCCTTGAAAGGTTGTAGCTTAGTCGTGCAGTTTGCTTGGAGGAAAATGATCTTTATGTTTCTTAAATTTGAAACAGTTGGTGGATGAGCGGCACACTGATCAAAGAACAGTGCAATTTTCCTGCTTCTTATGCCCAGTCTAGCATCCCATGCTCATAAGAAATTTTCAAATGCCAGAGAAATTATCCAGGCTTTTGTGTTGAACGTGTACTTACATGGAAAAGATCACATGTTCTTCAAGCATCACGGACTGCATGCTTTCCAATAATCAGAGGTACCAATTTCTCCATTCCATTTTTGTTACAGTACAACAAAACTGTAATCCTCTCCTTGTTAAGTTTCATGCCATGAGGCTTAGTGCCCTCAAAATCCAAGGTTTTATCTGGCAAAAGATGGAAAAATAATCCTGTTTCAACTGCATTATGAATGTCCTCAGGGCTATAGTCTTTAAAATTGACAGGAGCATTGCATTTTTTCCACATTTCTACATTTTCACACAATGTAGAGCCATTATCTAGGGCAGCAGCCTCACTTCTGAAAACTAAGCCATGTCGATTTTTTATTCTTTCAATCCAGCCATTAGACACCTTGAAATCATCCAGTCCCATCTTCTGTGCTAAATGTATCACCTGAGCTCAAAGCACAGTACCGTCTATTGGCACATTTGAAGCTCTTGCTTGTGTAAACTACTTTAGTAGAACATTTTCTAATTCTGGAAACTGGCCAGAGTGATTACGTTTCCTTTTAGCATTCCATTCCATTTTTCAAAAGCAGTTTCAATCAGTTTACATTTGCTAACAATTGTGCTTAAGGTTGACAGAGAAATGTTTAACGTAGCACTATATCACACATTTTATATTTGGATTGCGATCTACCTCAAGGATTTTTAGTTTTCTGCTCTTGGTTGTTTGCCGCACTTCCATTTTCTCCATTGCAAACAAAAAGTTAAATCTACATATATTTTATCAACACTTGTCGCGGTATCTTTCGTGTTATCTTATTTGCTGAGTGCCTGTTATTGTTTTACTATTTTGAATTTTGAGTTCTTTGTCCTCCGGCTAGCTATTATTACCCAGTCGAGCAAATCTCTTAAACAGGGCGTGCAAACGGAAAGGAGTTGTTACTAAAAGATAACACTGATAAATGAATTTGTTTTTACACTTTTATTGCCGTCACACTTTATTAATTTCACAATTTACTTTTGATACACGCCTGACTGAAACTGTTATATTTTCGAATGTAACTATAATCACTTATTTGCCGCACATTATTAATTCAAGTATTTCACATTTTTGTAACTAGCTTTACGATGCGAGAGATTCTGTAGAATTGCATGTGTAACCCGTGGATGATTCTGTTGAACTGTGCGATGTGTAACGCGTGAATGATTCTCTTAAACTGCGCGACGTGTAACCCGTGAATGATTCTGTTGAACTGGGCGACATGTAACCAGTGAATGATTCTCTTAAACTGGGCGATATCTGTACCCAGCTTTAGCATTTATACTCCCTCACCCCGATATGCCTAAACATTATAACAGAGCTGCTATTGGTTAATAAAGTGCGCCAACATTAGCGTCTATTTTTATATCCAATCAAAATTACAAACACATATGCTCTAGGGAAGATATTCCCTCCATTTCTAAAGAAAAGCGCGCTACTCTGACGTCATTTGCTTGTCTCTTCTAATTAATAAACAACTCACCCCTTCGCTACATTGTTACCTGCTCCTATTGTCAGTTTCAGTGAGGCCGTGTAAACTTATTTCCTAACAATGCTTATAATTAACAAACATCTCAAATCATTGTCATACAATAATGCTAATTTACACTACAATCACTCTGGCATTTACAGTGTTGTGATATAAAATACTGTCTCACACTCAACAGTAGAAACTAGTGTCTGCATTTACCACACCAAGCTAAAACTTTCTCTAACCCGCCCACACAAATTGCATCACACAAATATATACATATATGCAAGTCATTGGCTGCTGGTCTCAACACCGACTGGACTGATCAAGGATTGACCAAATAATGAATGAGGACGTCAAACTTCAAATGTAGTAAGAGGGAGCGAGAAAATGTACTAAACAAATGTTATTTATTACACTTGGTGCTAGAACTTTTATAATTCAACATCATACATGAGAAAAGCTGTTAATGAGGAACGTGCTAATGAGATTCCACTGTATTTACAAAAAAAATGGAAAAACAAAGAGAAATTAATCAACCTGTAGCAGTTAAATAGGGTTCAATTTACCCATGTACGCTTTCGTTTTTGCAAGCAACATTCCTTGAAATGTTATTTCAATTTATTTACTTATTATGTTATCCACATATATTACGTTATTAGCGTGGATATTGTACTTCTTTGTTTATGAATGTATGTCTCTTTAATGCATATATGTCTGCAATTAAAACTTGAATACTAAAATAGCAGCAACTTATATATGGCATGCCTAACCTTAACCAAATCTACAAATAAAGAACATTAATTTCATTTATTTTGACTAGCCATGGAAAACCAAAATAAAACAAATACTTATTATTCTTATGACAAAGGAAATAGAAGATATTGTAACAGCACTGCCAAGGAGAAATAAATTAATAATACCAAGCGGGATGGCTCAGGCGGTAAAGTCTGTGGCTCGCATTCGGGAGGTCCTGGGTTCAAATCCTGTGGGCTGACCAATCTGTCTGAGGTTTTTTCGTGGTTTTCCTCAGTTGCCATGGTAAATACCGGATTGGATATTTAATATCACGACTCAAAGTTACACCTTAAGTCTAAAACAATAGTAAAATGAAAAATAAGTGGTAATAGCAAATACTATGCCATCTATCAATAGACAATGTAAGCAGTTAGACTGGATGGCACCCTAATGCCATCTGCATGGCATGAAGCAGAAGATCCGGCTGCCATGCACTGTGGGTCTCTGTGGGCATGTGACGAAGCAAGATGGCATTTCCAGGGATGAGACCTGGAAGGCTAACTGTCCGCCTTTCCGTGTGAAGATGACAGACTGGATGACACCCTAATGCCATCTGCACGGCATGAAGCAGGTGGTTACAGGGATGAGCCCTAGAAGGCTAACTGTCCACCTTTATATGGGACCAGCAGTTGGACTGGACGGCACCCTAATGCCTTCTGCATGGCACGAAGCAGAAGCAGAAGATTCGGTAGCTATGTGCTAGGGTCTCTGTGACACGTGACAGAGCGGATGGTTACAGGGATGAGACCCAGAAAGATAACTGTCCATCACATATCGTTTTAAGAGTTATCCACCAACAGATCCGTCATGATATGATCAAGGAGTTAAAGCGACGTAAAATAAAATAGAGTAAAAAAAAAAATTAATAATATACTTCCGGTAATGGGACCAGTATTTCATTATCACTCAAATTAAACACACTTATCTGTTCACATCAATTTGTTTCTGGAAATATACTTGAGTAAGCCGGCAAGTATTTCTATTGTGAATTCATAATGATTATGAATATAAACGAAATTTACTGAATAAAAGAAAAACAATTTGGAAATACAAAAAAAAATTAAATTGCCTACTTGTATAAATAAGTTTCACATGCAAACATGCTTTGATGATTAATAAGATCGCATAGCTCGCAAATAAATTAAAAACGCAATGACCATCAAGAAAAACTGCTGCAGATCATTGTTTTTGCCATTTTAGGATTATGAAAAAGCATATGATGGAGCGGATAGAAGAAAATTATGGAGAATTTGAGAAGAGCTTAAAGTACTCCAAATTTGATAAATGTTGTTAAATCTTCATGTGACAACTGAATTACCAATGCACAAAATCGACTTTCCACATTGTTATCAATAGCATTGCTGTTCTCATTACCGGGCTATTGTGAACCAAAATGTTCTTTTTGTTTCCTGTTCTTGGATTATTATAACAGCCTTAATTCTACACACCACTATATCTCATTGCTTGTGGTAAGGCATATCAGACTCTGCAGTCCACCTTTCATAATAAAATCAACATCATATCAGATTGACTAATTTTGAAGATTTAGAAGCTAATAACAGTGATGTGTCATAAATTAAAATAAAGAGAGTTGAAGGTTGTTACACTACATCACTAAAATATTCTTACTTGAACGCATTTCGGGAGACGGCTTGTTCCCATCATCAGCATGTTCTCAACTGATTTTTCCGGTCATTGTCTGGGGGATGTGTGTGGCTAGTGGTGTTCTCTGGTGCTGGGCTGATGAACCTCCAAAGGCTGCTGGGTGGCGGCAGTTCGAAATTCATTAGGTGATTCCTGTGAATGAATTTCGAACTGCCGCCACCCAGCAGCCTTTGGAGGTTCATCAGCCCAGCACCAGAGAACACCACTAGCCACACACATCCCCCAGACAATGACCGGAAAAATCAGTTGAGAACATGCTGACGATGGGAACAAGCCGTCTCCCAAAACGCATTCAAGTAAGAATATTTTAGTGATGTAGTGTAACAATCTTCAACTCTCTTTATTTTAAATCATATCAGATGTTGGAGACCTATACAGTAAATAAGATACAATAAGAGCTGCAGTCAACACGTTAATAAAAAGGCACCAAACAACAAAATGATGTTAACTGTCATTGGCAAATTTTATTGTACAGGATCAGTCCTATGTCAACAAAAGGGGATGTGCTTGACCAAGAACCGTCACTATAAATGATCAGGGACTAATTTTTAAAAGTAACATTGAGTCAAAATTAACACTTAATGCTTCACTAACTTTTAGTTACACGTAGAGCATGTTTCACTGGCGTCTGCATCATCAGCTACCTTTGAAACATATGTACTACATGTAAGTAAAAGTTAGTGAAGCATTAAGTGTAACATTCAATGTTACTTTTAAAAGTTGTCATTTCACTTCACTGTGTACCACTTACATTTTATCATAATCAGGGACTACTCCAACAGGTTAAGAGCCGTCAAAGCACAGTCTGATGAACATCACTGAAACTTTGTATGAGCGATAGGTCTGTTCGGTGGATATTTAAAGAACTGGGTGGATTTGCACACCAGATTCAAGTTAATCAACATCTAACATGAACAAAGTCACTTGCCCTTCTGCAATGACACCTTGGAGATAACTAATTTTACCACATCTTGCCTGGTTCCTGGATCTCATGCTCTCTGATGGCATGGGGCACATTAAAAGAACCGGTTTTCAAGACAGATGACCAACCTAAAAATATTCCCAAACAACACAAGAAGATATCACTTTTTGTGTCCTTACAGCAATCTTTGTTCATGTTCAATAATCTTCAGAAACATTATGGATCAAGTATGGCATGTAATGGTACACATTTTGAACGCATTTTGTACCAACACCAACAACTAACATTTCAGTGTCATTTGTTTTCCACAATTTAAATGCAACAGTGTGATATCTAATCCACTTCAACCTCGGTGAGTGTTCTCACAAACTAGATGGAACTAAGTTGTGTGCAATTTCTGTATATGTTTTATGAGATCCCTGCGTAGGGAGAATGCCTTGTGACAACAATCACATTCATAGGGTGTCTCGCCGGTATGTGTCCTAACATGGCGATCTCTTGATGACGACGATGAAAATTTCTTCTCACACCATGTACAATCATATTTCTTCTCACCTGTGTGCGTGTTGTGGTGCTTGGTTAGCAAATGTTTTGTTGTGAATGCTTTATCGCAGAGCTCACACTCATATGGACGTTCACCTGTATGTGAACGAATGTGAATTTTGAGATACTCAGAATGCTGGTAAACTTTATGGCAGAGGGAACACTTGTGCCCTGTCTTCTTGTAGTCTGTGTGCACTGTTTTCCTGTGGTGTGTCAGACTTGATGGGTCTCTGCAGCTATAACCACAGATCTCACATACATGAGGCTTCTCGCCAGTGTGGATCAACATATGATTCTGTAATGTAGTCTTAACCATGAATGTTTTAGTACATATAAGACATTGGAATGGTTTTATTTCAGAATGTTTAATTTTATGATAATTATAGGCTTGAATGCTTGCAAAAGAATGGCCACAGAACTCGCACACATAAGGTTTCTCCCCCGTATGTATCCTGCTGTGGATTTTAAGAGTAAATGCTGTGGCAAAAGCCCTGCTACACTCCTTGCACTTGTAACCAAGTCCACTGTGTGCTCTCATGTGTCTCAAATAATAACTTTTCTCACTGAATGTTTTACCACATATCCTGCAAGGTTCCTTTTTGTGCTTTGACATGTGAGCAAGCAGGTCTGGCCTGGACTGCATCACCTGCCAACAAAAGATGTGTGAAAATCACATGGATAAATTTATTTTCCTTGCGCTGAAACTGGAGCATTTAAGAAGCAAATTCTTACCTTCATGCAGATCTGGCATGTAAACTGAACGATACATTGATGTTGCTCCAGAGACTGCTTGGAGACAAATTTCTCCGAACATGATTCACATTTATAGTCACTTTTCTTGATGCAGCTGTTCTTGTTACTGTCTTCCTTTGTCTCTCTCAGCTCTTGGTCGCTTCCCTCTTGATCGCTTCCTTCAACATTAACATCATCTTCTCTGCACTCTGGTGCATCGTTGGCAGATGTATCATGTTTCAAGTCTTCCAACAAACAATCAACTATTTCTTCTTTAAATACCACCGATTCCTCTCGAAGGTCAACAGCATCTGTTGCATGTGATTTGGGTGGCATTTCCTGCAAAACATTTAATCACGTTAGAAGAAGGTAACTACTTCTTACTATTAGAATAACATGAAATTCATTATTGGAGAGCTTTTGCTGTAGCCAGCATATGGCTACTTACACTCTCAAATGCAGTGAATGAGGACAGTTTAAACCTAAGAAAATCAAAGCACACTCTGGTATACTGATGGTCTAATACCAGATTTGGGACAGGGGCTGGGCTCAATGGCAATGGTAGCAAGCTTTCATTTAGCTTGGGTGAATATGCCATGGTCTTTCAGGCAGAGATATTTACTATTTTAGCTAGTATTGGGAGAGTGTAAGAAGATGCTATGGGAATAGATAGATTCTTGTATCCTCCAACATCAGGCAGGCCTGAAGACCAAGAATAACCACTGGTTACGTCCTTGGTTTTAGAATGCTGCAAGTTCCTCATGGCACTGGCTGACCACAATTCAGTTCAACTAAGGTGGGTGACAAGGATTCTGGCAATGAAAGAGCAGATGAAGCTGCTAAGAAGGAAACTGAGCAAACCTGAACCATCACTGGGACTATCATCAGAACTGATTAAAATGGTTATCAGAGAACATGAGAAATGCTGGAACTCATCTGTAGGCTTCAGGCACTCCAAAGCTCATATACAGAAATTGGACAGCTACAGGTCATGAGATCTGCTAAAATTAGGCAGGGAAAAGCTCAAGTGAGCAACAAGCCTTTTTACCAGCATTGTAGGGCATCTGCACTGGGTGGGACAGCAAGTGCAACTTGCCTGCAGACAGTGTCAACAGGCAGATGATACAGTTGCCCATCTATCGTGCAAATGCCAGCAGTACTTGCTCTCCAAAGAGCCCTCATTTCTGGGAGTCAATTTCCAAAATTGGAGGAGCTTTCAACCATTACAGCCCAGAGCCTGGTTCGTTTATTATGCATGTCAGAATTTTGGATTGATGATAATAAGATTTGGGATGTGCAGTAGATCTGCAAAGGTTGCAGTGCAAAGCAGTAATGGCCCCATCAAAGAAAACTGAAGTATATGTCATAACTCATTCATCATTTACAATTTCAATCCACCTCTCATGCTAGCTCTACCTCCAATGAGATAGTGTTCAAGGTTGCTAAATGGCAGGTCTGTTGCCATCTAGCAACCATGAGGTTGTTATTGAATATTTTGAAGCATTACTGAGTGATACATACTGAAAAAAGATATTCCTGATTAACAACCACCAAATTATAAGCTTGGATCAAATATAAAGGATAATTTCACTCTGTAGACCAAGTAGAGCTGACTGGCTTGATCCTGAAGAGTTGAAAGTGACTTGAGGAGGGGGAGGGGGGTGATCTGAGGCAGTATTTTTATACCTGAATAATTTCAATTGTTTTATAATAAGTAAATTCAATAACAGCCCGCCTTGAAACAATATGTATGTAATAATTATTTAAACTGTATGTAACAGTCATTGCAAATGTTTATTTTTATTGTAAACATGTTTTAATAATGTTATGTGAATACATTACATAGTCTAATAATGCAAGAGCTGTGAGAATAATAAGTTTTAAGTTGCTAATAATGAGGTAACTTGTAGCAATAATGAGTTTGAGAGTTTGAAAGTTACTAGTCATGATTAGAGCAACGATAATGTAATTTCAGTAAGTTTAAAATTAGCCAATCAACAGCAAAAAAAGCTTTAAGTAAAATGCAGATATTCTATTGGACTAGAATTAACCAATCATAGATTTGAAATACTGAAGCTTACAGGTTTAACGGTTGAAACATGTTCAGTTACTGGCAAACCTTGGTAGTGACCAGATAGAAGATGTGTTCTCTACAGAAATATTACGTGAGAATCGTAAAATATGTCTACGCGTTAGCTAAGTGAAAGTATTAAAGAATCTCACAGCTCTTAAAAAGTGTAGTGCTTTATTAAATTGTGCAAAGGATAAATAAAAGAAGTGAGTTTTAAAAACTTAAAAATCTGTATAAGTCTACATTCTTGTTGCACCACGCCCTGCCTAAGACATACATGACTCTACAAACATTACTGATGCAGCCAAGGCAAATTAAAACATAAATAATATATAGAAGCAGTTTTAATAACAAAGTTAAATATTATAGTGTAAAACTTGGAGTGTAACAACAAAAACACATCTTTAAATCAGCTTCTCATACATAGCAGCGTATTGCATAACAGTAACTATTACGTAATCAACCAACGGCCAAAGTGTGTTGCAAACTTCTTAAACAAAGTAAACTCCAAGAACAATACTTCAAATTAGGCTTCCAATGCATGAAGCTTAATAAATCACGTAAACAACAAAACAACTTCAAGTTGGCTCCCATATGTGGGACAGTTAAACTAATGTATCTACTTCAGATCTCAAGCTAGAGAGCATCACAGCTTCGGTACATCAGTCTACAGTAGAATGATTGAGGAGATGCATCCTTCCATTGTGCAATGGATCATTATTAAACTCTTGATGAACAAAGGAGCCTAACCAGCTGAAATTTTGCAAAGATTAAGTGAACAATTTGGTGAATATATCCTCTTACAGCCTTATTTATATGTTCTTTTTACACAATCAGAGTTCAAAGTATGACTGTTGTCCCAAAACGAGCTTGATGCAAGACTACTTTCATGCAATTTGTGACCTACCGAAGTCTGATTGGCATCTCAAAATTAATTGAATTTGCTGCTGATCTTAGGACCAGTTACGACAATCCAAACCATCATGAAGCAACAAAAATCTCTGTGTATCAACATCTAGCAAAGGCATCTGAATCATTGTGAGGCACCTTTTATTGGTTTGGACAGTCACATGTAATGAGATTTGGGCTCATCACTATGCCCCGAAAAGTAAGAAGGCACTTACTTCTAAGTGATGGAGAAAGTAGGAGGCAGAATCAATTAACACTCAAGCTCAGTTGTTGGCATGTAAAGTTTCAGTCTGTGTCTTTTGAGACCAAGGCCTACATTCTTTTGGATTTCTTCTGTGATATTTAAAAAAAAAAAAAAAAAGGCAACTACTGCCAATTCTCAACCAAGTTAAGACTCCTTAATGAACAAAAAGATGGCATCCAATAAAGTACGAGGGTGGTCTGAAAAGTTTCCGACCTCAACATGAAGATGGAAGCACTCGTAAATAAAAGCTAGTGAATTTCGTTGTTCATCTGTTGACAGTTACTCACCGAAGTTTCAGCCATTTTGGACGCTCAGTTGTTATGTAACAGTCGTTTGAGTGAGGTGATGTGTGCGTTTTTATGAAAATGGACAAGATCGAGTATTAAACTGTCATTAAATATTTGTTTTTGAAAGGCAATACGCCTATGCAAATCAAAGATGAGTTGGATTCTGTGTATGAGGACTCTGCACCATCATTTACCACAGTGAAATTTTGGGCAGCTGAATTTAAACATGGCTGTAAGAGCTTGGGAGACGAATGCTCAGGAGTCCAAAAACTGCAACTACCGACAAAAACATCGCCAAAGTTCACCAAATGGTGCTAGACGACCGTCAAATTAAAGTGAGAGAGATAGCAGAGGCTATGAACATGTCAAAAGAGCGAGTTTGTCACAAATTAAATCAACATTTAGACATGAGAAAGCTGTCCGCGCGTTGGGTGCAGCGTTTGCTCACGTTTGACTAAAAACGTGTTCGAATGAACATTTCCAACGCTGTTGGCACAGTTTAGGCGCAATAAATCCGAGTTTTGGCGCCAATTAATTACTGTAGATGAAACTTGGATACATCATTATACGCCCGAAATAAAAATACAGTCCAAACAGTGGACTGCAAAGAGGGAACCGGCTGCACAAAAAGCAAAAACTGTTTTTTCAGCTGGGAAAGTGATGGCGACTGTTTTTTGGGATAGTCATGAGTTATTTTAATCGATTATCTTCAAAAAGGAAAAATCATTACAGGAGCATACTACGCATCATTACTTGACAAGCTGAAGGCAGAACTTGCAAAAAATGGCCACATTTGCAGAAAAAGAAAATCCTGTTTCACCAAGACAATGCACCGTCTCACATCTCAGCGGTTGCAATGGCGAAAATCCACGAATTACGGTTTGAACTGCTTGACCATCTGCCTTACTCACCAGATCTAGCCCCAAGCGACTTCTTTTTGTTCGCTCATCTGAAAATTGCGCTCGGAGGACAGAGATTTTCATCAAATGAAGAGGCAATCACCTTCGTGAACAATTATTTTGCAGAGAAAAACGCCAAGTACTATTTGGACGGGTTACAGAGATGGGAGCATCGCTGGGAGAAGTGTGTAGAGTTACAAGGAGACTATGTTGAAAAATAAAAAAAAAAAAAAAATCTGAAAAAATGTCTTGTATCTTTATTAGGTCGGAAGCTTTTCAGACCGCCCTCGTACATGGTTTTGTTCCACGACACAGAGCTGCACACCTGAACTACGGCCTCATAGAGCATATAATGTGGTGGACTGTTTCAGTTCCTTTCTTACAAAATTTGCAATCTAACATACCCTGAAGCAGTCACATTGTATTAAGATGTGTTTTTCACATGAGCATATCCTGTGAAGCAACAATTTCTTCTCAGCTGAAATCTCTTACATTTAAACAAGTTTTTAACTCTCTTTGTGTGGTTTCCTAATAAATAACTTATTACGCTTATTTCCTGGATTGAAAAGTAATGCAAATTTTTTATATTACTTTCTCTACTACGTATAGTAAGTAGGGGAAGTATTGTATTCCACCCAAAAATTTGATACCGAGATTTCACCAGAAATACATGTTTTGAGATCCCCTGAATCCAAGAAAAGCATTTTTGGAAACATGTCCGTGTGTGTGTCTGTCTGTCTGTCTGTGAATAGCATTAACTCAGAAACGAAAAGTCGGATGAACACCAAACTTGGTATTTAGGTTCAGTATCTTCCAGAGATGCGACATGAAGGTTTTCAAGAAAATTCCCCCACCACAGAGTACCCTTTACATGGAACATTTTTCAAAAATTTTAATTTTCTCAAAAATGGCTCTAACGATTTTGATTAAAATATCATATGTTTAAGATATTTTCATTACAAATAAAATGTATATCTTGAATTTTCTGGGAATGTCTCCAAAAGTATTCATTGTGAACGACTTTTGGTAAACTGGTAAACCATAAGAGATAGACAAAATTTTACTACACAAAAGATGTAGATTGTGTTAAAATACACAATTTATGTCCTATACATTTTTGTTGTTGAGTGAACCATTTTCGAGATATTGCTTGTTATTCCCTTAAAGTTTTCAATACTTATTTTCTCAAATGGGAATTCGTTATTCATTTTTTTGTCTTGGATATGCAAAGAGTATTAATCTGTGGCAAAGGGAATAGTGCTGCACCTAGCAACCAGCTATTAAGAGATATGTATGTGCTTAAAGGCTACTGTATTTCTATATTGCCCTTGTAAATATATATTCCCCTTACATCTACAAGAAAATTAGCAATAAGATAGAGTCTGCAAATGTTTATCTCGATTAACATGAAAGAGATGGAGAATAAGCGCTTGTAAAAATAGTTTGTACAAGAGTAGAGAAAGTCGTGTGAGTGTAACACATCAGATTTTTTTTTATCTTTTGTTAAAAATAGTTCCTATTTATTGTTTCATCCACCCTCAGTTACGCTTAAAATACTTAATCAAAAAACCACCTTAATTGAACAATTTACATTAAAGAGTGCGAATGAGTGAAAATCATTGCCGTATTGGATACATAACAATATCTATAGTAAACACTAATTACTCATAGAGATTGCTACATGGGAAGAAACATATCCGAATCATAGGAATAAAAGTAGAGAAAATGTTCAGATTGATATAATAATTAACCAGTAGTGAGAGCACACAAGTCTCATGACTAATATAATGATTAGCAAAGACTCTGCAAGACCAATCAATATATCCATCATTAATGCTGAAAGGGTAAAGCTAACTTGACTTCTTGCATGCATTATATTGGAGTAAATTACTTCAGGGATAACATTTACTAAATTAGTCTATATTACTAAAGTAGGTTACTGCAGGAGTAATTTATTTTGGTAGAAATGTCTGAGAGCTCAGCTGTAACTTATTCTTTTAGTTACTACAAATGGAAGTAGAGAATATTACTAGTGGAGTATTTTGTGTATGTGTGATTTACTTATAGTGATAATGGATAGGGTTATGTGCAACAGGAAAATGGGGGTGGGGCCACCAGTGAAAAAGACAGAAATAATGACAATCCATGCAAAGAATATAGAGTGCAAAACATATGATGTAAAGGTGCTGGATAAGAGAATTGCCTGAAAAGTCTTGATGAATGAGTTTAATGCTTCAAGTGATGGGAAATGTACCGAAGAGTAGTTTAAAATTCTTTAGAAAGAGTTGAAAGCGAAAACAAAAAAACTGATGACACAGAAACATGAGAAAAATATAAAACTGATGGTAATTAATACGTAACATGTGTAGATGATGTTTTGATGATGATGATGATAATTGAAATAATGCCTTAAGTGTTCAAAGAAAGAGATTCAGTTTACAATGTTGATGCAACACTAAGAAATTTTCCAATAAATAACGGGAATTGCATAAATACATAAATACAACAGATCTGAGGTACTACTGCAGCTGATTAGGAAAGCAAATTGGGCCCAATGTTTGAATGTTTAGATAGATAATAGTCATTATGTCTCCATGAGTATTATTGCTGAAAGTTCATAAAATGGTTATTGAAAAGCTAGTTCTTATTGTAAAACAAAATTAATAGTTCAAGGCTGTACGCATGTTTTTGTTACTTCCAGAGAAATTAAATTTAAGGTTAGGTTATTAAAATGCACTAAAATTATACTACACTACATTATAGAGAAGTATATTATCATTATCCTTTCCAAAAGTAACAACACATACTATACTATAGAAATTTTACCACAAAACTTAAACACTTACTTCTATAAAGGCATGATTGACTCGCAGCTACAGAAGTATTTTGGTAATACCTTAATATGCTACCCTAATTAATCCATCAAAACATCTTCCCCCATATATGATATGGTATTGCATTTCAATCGACATCCAGGTCACAAGAGTAAATTTAAGCTATATTTTGCTCCAATTACTTCAATAGTAACATACTATACATGGTGCTTTTCAACATTAAGGGCCGGTTTCACCAACAGATGCTAAATTTTAATACAATGTTAAACTGATTTAACACTGAAGTTAACACAAATTCTGTTTCATCAGGCAATGTTAACTTTAACAATGTGTTAAAGTCGGTGTTAAGTTAACATTTCCATTTCCCTGTGTTAAGGCGTTTAACAAATGTTAGAAACTGGAAAATGGCTGCCGCAAACCAAGCTGTTAATGTGAGTTTGCTACAATTAGCATTTTTGAATGTCATTCCTAATAGAAGAGTAGTCGTACATCATAATAAATTTAAAAACCTGCAAAAGGAGGCATTTTTAAAGCAATATAGACTGTCCAAGGAGTCATGTGCATGGTTTTATGGGAAATATGAGAGGTTAGAATACCACCAATAGAAGAGTGTTAATTAGGTACTTAGATTTTATGCTACTAAGATTATTCATTTACTTGTGATAATGTTGAAATTTCCAAAACTACCGTTTGTGGGTTTATCCAAAAAGTTTTCAAAGCAATTGCTTCAAGAAGCAAACTATTTTTTTCGGATCTGCTTGGTTAATCAGCGATAACACATTTTCATCCACATTAGTTTCAATGCAGTGTTCACCACCAGTTTTAAACCGTCTTAAACGCTCTTCGCAGCTAATGTTTCTGGTGCTGCACTTTATGTTAGGATAAAATTGCCGTAGTTGCTTATTGGGCTTAGGAGAAACGCGTTCATTCCAATTAAATTACTCGCAAATTTTGTCCCAGGCTGCAATTTCATCCTTTAATGTAAGACCGTTGGCTTTTTCGCACTTGACAATATGTCTATACTTATTAACAGATGTTAATTAACGCGTTTCAAATGGTGAAACGTTTATTTCAGTTTACATCGTGATTCTAACCTCAAACAACCACGAAAATCACATGGCCATTGCCATGAATGTAAATAGTTGTCGGCTACTGACACAGAGAGCGCGACGATACCTAGACAAAAGTGCATCGGAGTACGTTCAGAAGCAGTGTAGTTCGTCCACCGCCTTCTTGAAAGCTAGCGTTCACAGTTCTCTTTGTCATTAACAAACTGTTAGCTAACAATTTGCTGTAAAACCTTGATAAAACACAAAAGTTTTAACCTTATGTTAAACTTTGAACACCTTGTTCACAAACTAGATGTTACAGTATTTTTAACATCGGTTGGCGAAACTGGCCCTAACTCTTATAATAATTTACTCCAGGAGTATCCGAAAGGAGTAAAATACTTTGGAGGTAGTTTTACTCTTGTATGGAAGTGGCTGCACGTTGACTTTAATAGTAGTTTGCTATGGAAGCAGATCTTAATCTATTGGTGCACACTGTGCCAAGAGATATGTCACATATACAAACCTGGCCATCAGGGCAACTGCTGAGATAATCTCTCAAAAGTGCATCTGATTCCTCACATTGCAATTTGAAATTGCAGCAGATGTCAACTTGCTGCACACACTTCTCACATACTTGAGCTGGTAAGCCATCCCGTTCAAAAATCTGCATACATAAAATGTTAATACAATGGTGAAAATCTGTCATAAGACTACATATAAATATAATACAAGGGAAACAATGTAAATAAAAACTCTGCTAAATTTGTGTAACTTATTTTATGCCCATATTTTGTTAATTTTGTATATGCTTTTGTGCATTGTAATTTCATATAATATTGTACAATATTCACAAAATTTTGCATTTCATTGTGTACTCATTTTTTATGCATAATTTACTTTTGGAACATTATTTCATAGGTAATGCAGTAAACTAGACCACTATTTTATTCTTCTATTTAAACACATTATCCCGTCCTCACCAAATTTTTGAGGAAAAATAAGGGGATAAGGAATCAAAATTATATTTATAATGCAAGAAGTACTAATTTAGGTCTTACTGTTTAATTTTACCTTCTCTATATATTTGTATGCCTATTTGTGAGGAATCCTCCCTGGACACAAGATTTTCTCATTAAGGAGTGGTGCAAAATAATTAGCCCTTATTGTTTATATTTTATGAAGTATTTTTCTAACAAAACAAATAAAACATCATATAAAAAATAAGATTTTACGTGAACAAACAACAAATTGCATTTCATTTATATGCAGTTAAGAGAAAAAGATTAAGTCAGATTTGAAAACTCAGTCCAACCAGTGAGACTTGAAACACAGATCTTCAGCTGTTTGTGCTGATGCTCTACCACTAAGCTACTGTAATGAGACACCAAAACACACATTAAACTACTTTTGTTTGCAACATGACAATGAGTTTGTACATTAAACGGTCACAACAATATGCTTCCCAATAACAATATTCAAGGTGGCCGTGACATGAAACAATCACTAGAGCTGTCCCTAGTCAAAACTGGGAAAATTAAACTGGAAGAAATTCTAGCAAATGTGCATCTTGGCCATAGATCCTGATTCTCTCAGATCCATTGAGAGTTGATTTTTCTAGCAAAACCATCACCTGTAGTTTATAGACAATTCAAAAGCAGATATTATTTCAAAAACAATAGCAAAACTACTAAGAACATAAAAAAAATGGTAGAAATTAACAAAGAACCACAACTTTAATGTATGCTATTAATAAATGAATGAAGCTTGGAATGACTAGTGGAATTTGGAAATAATATGGATCTGCATTTAGAAAATGTCACTTCAACTTTAACAATGGCTAACCTACATTATGTTGGTTAAGTTGGAAGCAGGTGAAAAAATATCATTAGTTAGTTACAAACAAATGACATCCCAATGTACAAAATCGACTTTCTATTGATATGTATTCCTGTTCTCATTACTGGGGTATTGTGAACCAAAATGATGTATGGTGTTTTGCTTCCCATTCTCGTTTTCATTCTGGGGTTATTGTGAACCAACCTTTAGGGTCAGTTTCAAGAAAACCAAGAAGCTTCAGTTCTGCTAAAACCTAACACAAGATTAATTTTGGCTGGTACCTGGACATAAGGGAATTTTAGGCAATGAAAAACTGCTCAAACATTTACTGGACCTGAACCAGTTTTTCTCATACCCTTAAACTCTATTTGAATAACCATTGCTGAGTGGATTAATCATAACCACCAACTGCAATGGGTTCAAACAGTATGAGACTGATGAACAGTATATCCTCTTCACTCAATAAAGATGTATTTAGCGTCCAATTCATAGTCATCGCTTATTTTAAGGAAGTCCTTAAGCAGTGATTTTCAATACAAGACATACACTTTCAGGCGAATAAGGAAATACTCATTCATATAAGGAAGCTCCAGACCTCAGTTTATATGCAATAAGGAGAGCCGACACCATCTTGCATCAACTGCCTACAACGGAGGTTAACGATAAAAGCGATTTCATGGAGTATACGGAATTTCATACCGAAATTGCACTGCACATTAATAAACGTATTTGCATGATTTGCAGAGTTCACTTGAAATGCATAGAGATGCGGTATTTAAGAAGCGATATCAGTTTACCAAAGCCACTGTTGTAATAATCTAATGCCTCTGCTAAACAATATAATCTTAAACAGAGATTATGAAGTCACAACATTAGACAGGCTTGCTTGAAAAGAAAATGTGTAGAATCTCAGTGCTATAACACTATCCATGTGTTTTCTGTCCAGACGTTTTCCCATTTATGCTGTCCAAAGTCCTTAGATCCCTAGAAAATGAGATTCCGCTGCACTTATTCAGAATCATTTAATAAAATCCTAAAAATAAAATGCGGAAATATTTCTGCAATAAATAAAGTACATCTCTGCAGTGCTTTTCTTGATCCAGTCCTATTTTGCAAAATTACCACCACTGCAATGGATCACTTAACAAATCACACGTCTTTACCATTAATTTGCAAATATACGTAAGGCTATCAAAATCTTGAACAGAGGTTTACCGACTACACATGTAAAACACTGTTAAAAGCAAACATTGTAAGTTATTGGGTACTTTTGTTTTTCTGATTACGAACTAGATGGTGTAGTAATTACATTTGTGATTTGCTTCCCTCCATTCATAGACAGTGTGCATATGTAAACACTTCTAACTACTAACACTTTACAATAGAAAGTCAGAATTTTAGTTTTAAAACAGTCCACAAGTAAATACCACTTAAGGCCAATTACATAGTGTCCAATTGCCTGCATTCTACATGTCTTTATATCTTAACACCAACTCTTATAGTTGGTTTCTTTCCTGCTTGCTGGAATGTTTTCCGTTTGGCATGTTTTTGACCTAACTAATGTAACTGTATAACTATTACTAACTAAATTTACAATCTACTTGATTTTAAACAAAAGTTAACTAATTAATAAATGTACAATTTAAAACTCACAAACTTCTAACACCTGCTCAACAGCTGTTATGAACAAAACAAGAAACGAAAATGAAAATGGTGGCTGGCTATGTGGTGACCTACATGTTTATTTACACATTCCTTGCAGCATCCGAGTGACTGTGAAAAGCTGAACTATGTTGCCACGTGTGCTTTGGAAATAAGTAAGCAATTAGCACTGAGCATATAAGTACTGTCTATGTATACCAAATGGTAATAAGCGTTTTCTTATGAGAAGGAAATACTTATTGCTTAAGCATCTCCTTTTCACATAAGCGAAGTCTATGAATTTGACCCTTAATCTCAATAGACCAGAAATAAACCTGATAACTGGCCTCCTGACGGACACTATAGATTATGTATACACCTACATACAATGGGAATCTTTGGAGAGGAACAGTATGCAGAGTGTATAACAAAGAGGATGAAACTGCCTCTCATATATCTTCAAATGTGAAGCACTGGTTAGGAAAAGATATGAACTTTTGGGTTTGATAAAACCAAATGATGATTTTCCTAAAGAAACCTTAATTAAATATGCCCCTAATTAAAGGGAGAGGACTATTTAACTAAAACAATAGTAATAGGAGACAATACAACAAATCTTTAGGTTTCAATGTTAAGGAAAACTACGAGGGTTGGCTGATAAGTCCCAGGCCTCACACAGAGATGGTGCCACTAGACCAGTTAGATGGTAGCATTGTAGTTTTACCCTAGACTAGCTTGTATCCATAGTTACAGGTCAATAGCTTGTTTAGTTTTTGAATGACAGCATTTTAAACAAGACAACTTTAGAGTTTTCATGAAAACGGAGGATTTGGAAAAACAAGCAGTGATTAAATACTTCCATTTAAAAGGCTTAACGCCTAAAGAAATCAAGGAGGAAATGGACAGCACATTGAAAGACTCTGTCCCTTCATATTCAATGATTAAAAGATGGGTTGCAGAGTTTAAAATGGGATGTACAAGCACTAGTGACGAGCCTCGCTCTGGACGCCCTGTGGAAGTCACAACTCCAAAGATGATTGAAAAAATTTATCATTTAGTACTGGAAGATTGTAGATTAAAGTTGTTTGAGATAGCAGAGGCTGTAAACGTATCAAAAGAACGTGCAGGTAATATTTTGGGCTTTCACAAGGGCTGTGCAAGGTGGGTGCCACGTTTGTTGACACTTGATCAAAAGTTGCATAGAAAAACTGTTTCTGTTAAGAATGTGGAGCTCTACCGTAAAAATCCCAATGAATTTTTGAGACGGCTTATTACCATGGATGAAACTTGGATACATCACTACACTCCAGAAAGTAAATCACAGACAAATGGATTGCGCCAGGTGAACCAACTCCAAAAAAGGCGAAGTCAATTTTGTCAGCTAACAAGGTTATGGCGAGTGTTTTCTGGGATGCACAGGGAATTATTTTTATTGATTACTTGGAAAAAGGTAAAAGTATCACTGGTGACTACTACGCAAGCTTACTGCAATGTTGAGTGATGAGGTGAAAAGACAAAGAGCTCATTTGTCAAAAAAAAAAATATCTTGTTTCATCATGATAATGCTCCGGCCCATCGTTCAGTCATTGCAATGGGGGAAATTTGCGAATTAAAGTTCAAATTGCTTGAACATCCACCCTATTCGCCAGATCTAGCACCCAGTGACCACCACCTGTTCCCTAATCTCAAAAAATTTCTTGGAGGACGAAGATTACACAGCAACGAGGAGGCCATTGATGCGGTAAACAGCTATTTTGAGGACCTTGATAAATTGCACTACAGAGATGGTTTAATTAAATTAGAACACCAGTATGACAAATGTATTAACCTTTCGGAGATTATGTTGAGAAATAAAAAAAAAACTTTTTTAAATGTTTTCATTGAGAGGCCCAGGACTTATCAGCGATCCTTGTATAACCCGACTCCTCCTCCACTGCCACAACAGTCAAGTCAAATCTGCTAAAACTTTTGCTTATCTTTATTTGTGCTTTTATTATATTCTTGTACTTCAGTTAGGCAAAAATGCGAAAGTTTCACTAGTTTGATGCTAGGACATAGAAACTGTTTGTTGCCAGGGATGCAATTCTACCTTGGTCTTGATCTCTCTCTCACTGACCTTTTTCTAAGAATGCCTTTTTTGCATTAAAGGAGCTCAAAACAACATCAGATTTGGACTTTTAAGAGAAATATAACACTTCCTCTACCTACTAGGTATGATAGAGATACTAAAGCAAAGTTTTTAGTATCATGTGTACCCTACCAAATTAGTATTGTTTCCTAATTAAATCAGGTTGACTGGCTATCACTGTCTACTATAATACATTCTTTAAATGTACAAATGGGTTTTATTCGCAAAGTCAGATTATATTTTATTAAGAGAATTTTATTTACAGATGAAATTACCTATGTGTCTACCTACTACCTAAAAAAAAAAATTAATTTTCATTAAACAATCCCCTCCCCAAAGAAAGCATAATGTTTTAAAAAAATGCCCAGGTTTTACCAACTTGATAACCTATCCTTGGGGAAGGTGATTTAAATGCAGCTAATTAAATGTTGCCTAGTTTCACAGTAATTAGTTTAACCATTTTTGCTTAAAACAGTATAAAGCAATCATAAACATAAAAAATAAATTGCAATAATTAACTTTACAGTATTAATATGGGTCATTCAGAAACTTAAACAAATATGATTTTCAGCAAAAGCTTAAAGTTTTTTAAATGGGCTCCCTGTATTATCTATGATGCAGTTGATAACATGGAAAATCACATTAGAATGGTGTTTGCTGCATCGCAATTGATCAGTTATATCCCGAGAAATTGTAACTGAAGTTGATGCTTGAGATACAATGAAACACATGTCAGCCTGAGGTTCAAGTGCGAACTTTATGTTGGAGTTAATTGTGATGTGACTTACACACTATAGTGCAACAAAAGCTATTTGTAATGTTGTTTTCACTGTTATCAAGTGGGCTGGAAATGATACTGGGTTTCCAGTCACAAAAAATGGAAAGTAAAGTTTTTTCTCTTTCGTTATATTTATCTACTAGAAAGTACATAACATGTGTGTTTTGTGATAAAATTGAATGTCACCGGTAAGTAAACATAAGCAATGTCTAACGCACCCTCCCTTATGTCTGATTTAGAATGTTGACATTAAAATTGAAGGTCTCTTCAGTTGTGTACCAGACAATGGAACAATAAGACACCAGCACTGTGTTTGGGAACAACTCTCTACGTAGAAGGTTGACCTGTGTGGAGGTATGTTAAGCTAAATGTAACTAGTTGTCCTCCGTCGTGTAGTAGTTCCCATGCTAGCCTCTAGTTCCCGAGGTCGCGGGTTCAAACCCAGCGGAGGGCAATGGATTTTTTTCGGGTGTAAAAATCCTTAGCATGGCTTCCTTCGGAAGGGAAGTAAAACTAGTGGTCCCATGTCATAGATTTACAGCACGTAAAAGAACCTCAAGCCTGATAAAGAGGCCTCTGAGCAAAATTACCAGTCTTTCACGCCCAATATAGAATGGGATGCTAAGGTCCATAGTAGTTAAAGAGCGTCCATAAATAAAATTCAATTTAATTTTTTAAATGTAACTAGTGTACTGTACACAGTAAATGGTATCAATGGCTTAAACATGAAATTTATTTAACCTGTCCATCATATCTAGGCATTTGAAATGATTTTCATAAATGAAGAAATGGTTGACATGTTATTACTTTATGCAGAAGGTCCCAAATTGGCACCTGAGCAGCACAGCTGTATGCTGAATGTTAAATTGAGACACATCATCCAACCTGTCCTACCTTCACTAATCTTGTTACAAAACTTTGTGAGACTGGAAGCTAGTCCAAAACAAGAATGACAAATGAAGGAGCAGAAGTAGCTGTTCTGGCAGCTGTTTGCAATAAACCCTCATGCCAGTTCTTTGCAAAATGGAAAGACAACAACCCTCAACTCTCTATTTTAAATTATGACACATCACTGTTACCAGCTTCTAAATCTTCAAAATTAGTCAATGGAAAGACAAGTTGAGATCCCACGAAGAAGTGTGCGGCACATTCTACACAGGCATACTTACCACCCATACCACCTGTGGCTTCATGAAGGGCTTCACCGCAATGATTTTCAAATTCGTCTGGAATACTACCGGTGTGTTCTGCTGCAAGGCCATGACTTTATGAGTAAGGTACTGATTACCGATGAAGCCATATTAACAAATCAAGCGAATTAAACTTGCACAAAATACATTACTGGTTAACGGAAAACCCACATTGACTTCGCCAGGTAGAACATTGTCAATGGAGTGTCAATGCATGGTGTGGTATTATGGGACAACACATCACTGGCACCAACTTCATTGATGATACACTTAAAAGGCGAAAGTACAGGCGGTTCTTGAAACATACTTTACCTGTACTGATGGAAGACCTACCGCTGATTTTGCATCAAATAACGTTGTATCAACATGATGGATGCCCTGCTCATAATGCCATAGTGGCAAAAAATGCACTAAACCAACAATTCCCAAATTGATGGAAAGGTTGAGGCAGTCCTATTCAGAGATTTCCAGTGCAATCGCCTGACCTCCCTCTGTTAAGATTTTTTTTTGCTTTGGGGACATTTGAAAAATGTGGTGTACAAGCAGATACCAACAACAGTGGACAACATGGAAGACTATATTACTGCTGCATGTATGCAATAACACCAGAAACACTGACAGAAGTGAGTTGATCAGTGATGAGGCATGCACAGAGGTGTTGCCATGTAAATGGCAATCTCTCAAAGCATTTGCTGTGAGAAATCTGAGTGCACACTGGGGATGCAGTACATTTCTGATTGTTTCTGAGAAGTAGTTTGTTTTGTATGTATTGTACATACATACGTTTATGCCATCACTTCATCATTGCAATATTTCAATTTAAATGTAGTAATTAAAAATATTTAGTATCATGTATTGTAATTGTCATGATGCACAACTTTAGCCGGCATTTTCCTCCCTCTGTTAGATCATGGGTCTGCCAATGATTATGTTTACTCTGAACAGTGACATTTGATTTCATTATAGTAACTAGTGCACATTACAAATTCTAGTAGAGCTAAATAAAACACAAAAGAGTAAAACCTTGATTTTCTATTTCTTTTTTTTGCGACTGAAAACTCTATATTATTTCCAGCCCACTTCATAACAGTAAAAATATTAAGAACAGCACTTGTGGAAAAGTTAAAACATTAAGAACATTTGTGGAACTGTAGTAAATCAATCAAATTGTGGCTAACTGCAATGTGAAGTTTGTGCTTGAACCTCAGTATGTGTAACTGATGTGCATTTTGTTATACCAAGTGTCAACTTCAAGTTATAATTTCTTGGAAGTAATTGATCTATTTGATGCAACAAACACTATTCTTAATATGATTTTCCACATTATCAATTACATCATAAAATAAATACAGGATGCCCATTTAAAAAAAACATATTTGCTTACGTTTCTGAATGGCCCATATTATTTACTTAATGAACCCGTCCCCTGCCTTTATACCCATGAAAGTTGTTTTTCAATATCTATTGTTTCAGAGATATTTGCATGAAAGTTTTAAGTGGGCCACCCTGTATTTATGTCATCTGCAAACATGTGAAACACATTAATCATCATAATGTGATTTAGTGTGCTTCATTTGTGGGCTGACAGTGTATGGGTTTAGTTTAAGTGCTGAAGTGATGGAAGGTAGTTCTTCTGTACCTCAATGTTTTATGGCCACAGCTTTCTTACTAAAATGTTCTTGTTCATGCTATAAATATTTGAAAAATTTAGAAACAAAATAGTCAGGAACTATAGTCAATATTGATTCCTTACATGTTATGCTCATGGTTACGCTGTGTATTCATTCTGTTACTTACCTGGAGCTTAGGAGAAACTTCCTTGATTTTTGAGCAGAGATTGCTAGTTTCAACAAAAATAGGCTGAAGATCTCCTACTTTCATACACAGACGGCAAATGCTGTCAAAATAGCATGGCATGGTTGTAACCATCTGTAAAGTCAATTATTTTCATGAAAATAACTTTTACAAATATATTTAATAACAAAAACTTCATACTTGCCAACTTTCTAAAACTGCAAACCACAAAACCTTTCCTTGTCCAACAAAAAGTAACAATTTTGTGATGACATAAAATTAGAATATGTAAAATGTTCAGTGTAGTAAATGTACAAAAATTACTTGTAAAATAAATGGAAATTAAGAATCTCTGAAAACCTGATAGTACTGCTTCATTCTGTTGCACATGCTGAAATTCGTCGTAATACCACTAAACGGTAGCAAAGAACGCCACTTCCTAGGCTATACACAAATTTTTTGTTCATATTTTATACTTTATACCATGAACTATAACCAAATCCTGTTTCAAAATATGTGAGACTTATATCCTGTGACTTTGGAACATGAATAAGATAAATAATTTATGAGGGAGAGTTGACTTTACAATTCACACCATCTATTACTTAATGTTAATGCCCATTTACTGGTAGTTATCATTAGAAGTTACTAGTGATGCAATCAAATTTTAAATCCCACAACACGAGAGTATGTACACATTGCATTTTGTTGCATCCCAATAATGGAGGAGCATCATGAAGAATAGGCACACAGATTAGATCTGGCCTACATACCATGACAATGTATATTGTTATAATGGTAGATTTGAGCTGTAATCTTAAGTTAATGAGATTCTTACATTACTATCATAAAACATTACAGTATAATGCAATAGAAATTAATGTTTTTGTCACGTCTGTGATTAAAATCTGCATCACTTTGAATCAGCCCAAAATCATAAAAAAAAAGGGCATCTATTGCCATAAAATAGTAAAAGACCTCCATTCCCGTAAATTTTACCGACAAACCGTAAGAGTTGGCAAGTATCAAATTGCATTACCTACTATGATCAATCTACAAATCAAGTGTCAAGTATTTGGCATTGCTAGAGACATGGAAAATTCATGTATGATTTACCCCAAAATTCCCGAATAGTTATGTTGAAATTTTTACTCACAAAACTTGCTCCATGGTGTCTTTTTGCTATCCTTTATAACATGTCTTGACTTGGCATGCATTTTCTTGTATTTGATTAGGTTATCCAGTGTGGGGCAATGTTGGAAAACCCTGAGAGCACAAATGGTATTTTGGCATTCTTCCATCCACCAAGGGACTGGAAATTGATGGGGGTTGGCAGTCCACCATGGAATAGCTTGCTCAGTAGCAGAAAGAATCTTCTCTGTGAGATATTTGACCAAAAATTTCACAGAGTTGCTGTCCTTACATTGTAATTAAACACAGCCAACTGGGAGTAAAAGTTCCAGTTGGCAAGATCTAAGCGCCGGCTAGGTAAGTGTGTGGAACATATATCTTGCATTAAGAGACTAATAAGACGAGGAAAGTGGTCAGAGATAACATTCCATTAAAAGGAAACTGCTAAATGTAGTGAACTAACTGCTATATAAGGTGTGAAAAAGCGTTGAAAAAGTTTGAAAGAAATGTAGGCTCTGTGGTTTCAGAAGAGCTATGTTATAAGTGTCTAAGAAATTGGCGATTAATTTGCCTCTCGCACAAGCCCTAGGCGAGCTCCAAAGAGGGTGATGGGCATTGACGTCTTCCACCAACAGAAATGGTGTTGGTATCTGGGAAACCAGATCTCTAAACCAGTGACCAAGAGGTCATCAGATGGAGGTAGATAAATGTTACTAACGGTAAATCGGATGGATGGCAGTTTAATTTTTACAGCCACTGACTGGATTTCCGACTATATAGATACATATTCCAGGAATATATCGTCTCTGATGAGCATCATAGTGCCCCGTGCACAGGAGTACCCTCTTCGGGTGTAAGGTCACACTGTACTGGGGTATACCACTTGATTTGAAAGCTATCTTGCGCATGGAGCTTAATCTCTTGTAAACATATGACCAAAGGATTACTCGTGTTGAGTAAAAGTTTCAGGCTCTGGTCAATGTACTGTAATTCCATGTATGTTCCACTGTAGGATAGCCATAATAATTATAATGGGATAAGGTCTCAATCATAAAAGTTTACTACGTTGAGGATAGCGGCGGTCGAATCAATTTACAATTTTTCTTTGGTGTCGGGCTAACACCTTTAACGGAGGATTTTTCACTGTTGTTCTCGTAGTATGGGCAGAAACCTCCTGCTCCATCTCCTACACGGGGGAGGACCCTTCTCCAATAGAAAATTTTGGATCAAGAACCTTGAACCAATTGGAAATGGAGATCAGCGAAGATGTGGATCGTCGATCTGAGTCCTTCCCAGAAGATTTCTCAGAATAGGATCTCCGGATGATCGTGGACTCTTCTTTTCCTTGGATATTCCGGGTACAGACTTTTCAGTTTCTTTCAGGAAGTCAGTTTTGTTATAGCTGGTCTTGAACTTTATCTGTGGTGCATTATAAGTTACAGGCTTGCCAGTCTTATTGAGCTCAATGGTCTTGATGGTGACTTTACTGAAGGGTTTTATCAGTAACAGATTTGGCAAATGTTGCAGATGTAGGTGTTGACTTTGTGGGCTTTGGAAGTGATCTGGCTATGAGAATCTTTTCTGAAATTGTGGCCCTGTTAATATCGCTGGTTTGAGTTGCAATTTCCCAACTCGGTAACGCTTTAGCTGCAACTGAGCTATAGATACCAGACTTCGGGACAGAGGGTTGGCAGAGGCACAGGAGTTTCCGAGCTTCTGAGAAGCACACCTCCCTAACCTGAATCTCTTGGATTGCTCTTTCCTCTGCAAAACGGGCAATCTCAGGAACTCGATGGATGTTAACGCAAGTTGGAGCTGATGTACATGCTCCATCTTGAGACGCATCTATAAAGTTAATACAGGTAGGTTCGCCAATGCAGAAATCACTTCTGTGTCCAAAGCGCTGCCACTTATAACACCTCAGCGGATTTGGAATGAATGGTCTCACTTCGATGGCTTCATACCCTGCCTTAATTCTTTGAGGGAGACTGACACACGTTGCTCCTCTAGATTTTCTTGAATCTCATTGGACATATTGTCCAATGCACGAATGTTCACTACACCGCATGAGGAGTTCAAATCTAGTGTTTCTTGGCTCATATCGGATAGCTCTGGCTAACATGTTAGATTTCAAGATAATCACTGCCTAGAATGCTGAATTTGCTTCAACCAGGAGTGTGCCATTGCAACTTCTAATGCACGACTTTTCAGGACCAGCAATCTTATCGAGACCCTTTTGAACTATAAAAGGGTTCACCAATGTAAATTTCTTTCCTTCCTCAGTTCTATATATAACCAATTAGAGGGGACCACAATACTTGACTACTTCTTTTACAGTGACCTTTAAATTTTTGGGGGATTTTTTAATGTCCATAGCAGTTAAATCCTCCATCATTACCAATGTCTCCAATGGCATGCTATCATCCTGGGCACCACCCCAGCTTAGGTGAGAGTGCTGGTCTGGGGCTTGCTCACTTTAGGGTCCCACCTCCCAATTTATGGATAGAGAGAACCAATCAATTGCCTTCAGGAGTGTAACAGCTCATGTAATGGCCCCTCCCTGAGATTGACCTTTATCAGTGGATACGAACACAGTCCTACATGATACTCAGGGGCTGGGAGTTACGCATTACCCAGTCACCCATTGCGACTCCCCACCTCCGTCCAGTGCAACGGTAGCTGTCAGGATATGTAACTGATAACTGGTCACACTTGTGGACCATAGTTGATTGGGCATTTGCCATAAGCCCTCTCACATCTTAAGAGGAACCCAATCGAGTGTGTGGCTCAGGACTCTGGGAGCGGCAATCCCGTACCTACCATAGTAGGCCCCTGGGGAGGGGGGGGGGGTCAGACACCAGTGACACCCATTTCATAAATATACAAGTTAGAGGTAAACCAAACAATAATAGCAGATGTAATTTAAAAAATTAATAAGTGGGCTATTCTAAGGCTAGAAATGCCATCACTTTGGAAGACCAAGTAATTCAGTTTATCCCAATTTCCAATGCACTTTTTCTAAAATTTTCAACACTAATATATTACAAATAACAGCACAACTAAATATTTTTTGTCAAGGTAACGGTTCCATATATACCTCCTTAATGAAATGCTGAAGAGGATTTAAGTAACGGAATTGTATATCACAAGAGTTAAAGAGGGGATATGAATACTTCAGAAAGCTTATGACCCACCCACCACCTCTTTTTAAGACACTATCATATACGAAATATGTTGCTAAATATCAACAAAATAGTCCATTTGAATATTCTTTCGAACGTGTCAACTGGGTTATTTTCTAAGTCTGAGGAAAGCCTTTGGTTCATGCACGGGAAGGGAGAGCTCTCATATCAGCTGTACAAGCAACTTAAAGAAAACAGAAGTAACTATGTAAAAAATCACCTAAGTGTTGATATCGAAACGTGCAATGTTGGTGGAAATTCAAGTGTTTATAAAAATGTTAAAGCAGTACAGAACAGTTGTACATACACAATACTGACAAAAGCCTAAAGTAGTCCTAAAACTAAATAACACTGCACTTTCCTACTCTAAACTTAATCTAAAGCACACTTAAAACGCTACACTGCTAGATACACATTCCTGATATCCTCAATCATCTCTTGAAAGGATTCTGCTTTGCGATTCTTACAGTCCTGATGGCACAAGTATTTGGACAGGTGTTCATCCACCTATTCATGTTGAATGTTACCCCTAGACAACTGTAGCTGTAGACTCTATATTGTTGGTGTGCGCATTGGTCACCAGATCCACAAAGCTAACAGAATGATTTATTGTTAAATGTGCAGCATATCCAGCATTTAGCAAGCCATAATAACCTCTCCAGCAATCAGTATGTATGGTGCTGGCAAACTCAATGTGTTACAATATCAGGTGGCAGTATCTCTTCGATTATTTGGACAAATTTCCATCTGCACCTCATTCATGGTCACATTGATGATGCCAAGGGTACGACTTCCTTCCACAACTAAATTTTCTTTGGCCGATCTTACTCTCACCTATCTGTAGGATGTGATCAGGAACCCCTATTCTGCCTCTGTTGTGAAATTTGGTGTCATTGCAGATCATGCAAACCTCGAA
The DNA here is from genome assembly GCA_030765065.1 of Deroplatys truncata. NCBI lineage: Eukaryota > Metazoa > Arthropoda > Insecta > Mantodea > Mantidae > Deroplatys > Deroplatys truncata. The sequence goes on along the minus strand of CM060976.1, from coordinate 227,221,255 downwards.
GCAATAGTTGAACCAATCAGCTACTGTCCTATGGCTTAGTTGTTGATCTCCAAATAACACTCCATTACTGCGAGCTCATATGATGACTTATACACAAAACAATGGGTAATTAGAAGCACCTGAGCAGGCAATATTTTGCATTTAGCAAACCACGTACCCACTGCCATGGACTGCATAAATTGTTCATGCCCACGTTTACAGGAGAATTGTGAGAAATGGCGGTCCCTTCTAATCATGGGATAAAGAACAGCATTGATTTGTCGACACAGCATTCTTGTTCGTACAAGATTCTCATTGAACAGAAATTGCAGACACGCTTCTCCATTACTGCACAGTGGGGCAAGGTCAACTTTACTCGTGAAATGACTCATTTTTAACTTTCCTGCCTAAAATCTTTCTACAGAATGATGCGGATAGGCCAGGAAAATCATTTTGGGGTTAACAAAATTTGAAGCAAATGTTTGTACAACACATTATGATGTGCACGAGTGTCTGCGGTTTTTATTTGTGGTTTGGAGTTTAATGCCTAATGTTGGCAGCTTTGAAAAGGCAGGGAATGGTTACGCATGCGCAATGCACCGAGTTTGAACTTAGAAAATATCTGAAGCTGGTTGATGTGTTCGAAAAAAAGAGCCCTCCATTTTGATAATACTGTGCATGCGCAGAAGGTGCCAAACTAAGTGTACTAGTGCACTCTGCGAAAATAGCAATATTTTTGACAATTTATAATACATACACATAAACACTAACTTTAACCAAACCTTGCGCACATTCTGTAATCAGAGAACCCTAAGCCTATTGGCCTCTGCTCATCTCACTCTCTTTTTCTTTTCCCCTCGCTATTTTTCCACTCAAATGTTGGCAAGCTATTCTTCCTGAAGTGCCTATCAGCTAAAGCAGAATTGTGGAACATAGACTTGGAACAAAGCTCCTATATGCAATATTCTGTTATTGACAAATTGATATGCAGTTCTTAAAAATTGCATGTGACTCTTTAGTATGTGGGTCTTAAACACTTAAATTCCATTTTATATCAGAAATGGCTTGTGAAGTATTTTGATAAAATTAAACATGTGGGTTTAAAATATTGGCTTACGCAACTGCTGCACTCCTCTCCTAAAAAGCATCCCTTGGCTACATTTTGAGGCTGAGGGCCCTCAATCCTAAATGTTTTTTTATTTTTTCCCAGTTATAGTAGCTAACATATTTAAGAGCTCAAATGATACTTTATAAATCGTACTGCAAAAGAGCCACTTAATTAAATCCGGCAATTATGCTGACATCTGTTGAGCTAGTGTTTTGCACAGAGTGACATCTGTTGGAAATATACATCAATACATCATCATCGCTGTGGGGGATACAACTAGAGCATAATGTCGTTAAATCCTTGTGAAATTTACATACCAAAAAAAAAAAAAAAAACCCGATTCGTAAGTTTCTTAAAATTTTACACCTACCCGCATACGGAATGATGTCCAAATTAAATATATGGAAGATCAAGTGTTTACTAAATACATGAGCTAATGTCACACTAACGATACACCGTCCAAATATTATTCATCATTAATTACCTAGCTCGAAATAATGATAATCTTCTGAATTAATGTTGCCTAATACTACAGCGACATTAGAATGTTATACTTTATAGAAGAATAATTAAACGGACAAAATTAGCAAGTTTTTGCTTACACTGTGACGTGACGCCCAGTTTCACCAATGTGACCATAAAGAATTTTCCAACGAGCCCTAAACTAAAATGGAGTAAACACTATTCTTTAGAACACAGGTGCGCAACTATAACACAACGTGTGACTTGTGGTGACGTAATATCTCCCACCACCGTCATGCTTGACTAGCGCTTGCAGAAAGCCAACCGAAGTTGCCCGACGAAGCTCGAGCGAATGCCGAAAATAAACGAAAGGGAACGATCTTCCAGTTCAAGGGGGAAGGTAGTCCATTCCGGCACATTTTGCTCCCATTGGCTGTGGTCAAATACGTAACGTGGAACGTTGGCGCGCGCATTTCGACTGGCATTCGAAAGTGAATACATAAAGGCATGCGTTTCAAAGCAGGAATTTGTTCATACATAGTACAAATCGGTTTAAGTTCAGTACCTTCCAAAGATGTGACACAAAGATTTTCAAGAAAATTCCCCACCCAAAATAACCCTTTACACGGAAGAATTCTCGATTTTTTTTTCTGAAAAATGTCTCAAACGATTTTGATTAAAATGTCATTGTAATCAAGATATTTACATGAAAAATAAAATGTTTATTTTTAATTTTCTGGGAACAGCTTGTGAAGTCCTCTTCATTCGGAAGGAATTTTGTATACTCTTGTGTAACTGGTAAATTTAAGCAACAGAGGAAAATGGGCTACACAAAAAATGTCAATGGGATAGATGGATCTGTTGCATCCCAGTTTTATATGTTATAATGTTTTATGTATATGCAAACTCCACCATCTTCTAAATGTTTTCTTATACAGGGTGAAAGATATTGCTTGAACTGTAATAAAATGGCTAATAGACACAGGCACAAGGAACATAAAACACTGTTTCATTTTTGTAGGTTTAATGACAAAAATTGTATTGGACATATTTGCACTACTCATTATATAGAATCCATGATTAACGTACGGTTCAAGCAGTACCTTCCACCCTGTATACTGTCCTCCCAAATAATACCCATGCAGTAATAATGAGAATTTCTTGTTTCAAGTGATGTCTTTCTCAAACATGTCTTCAAGGTAATAGAAATTACATGGGAAATTGAAATTTAAGCATAACAAAGTATAAAGTTATAATTTCGAGCTTATTCAAATTAAATTAATCATCATAATAGTATCAACCTCATGTAAGCACTTTATGTAGGGCAGATTGCATGTGATGGTGATTAACACTTATTTGCTATTGTTGTCCTACTGTAATGCGTGTCGAGAAGTTTACTGTTGAAATGGTGATGGTTTACAAATTTTTCTCTCTTAGATAAGACATGATGGGGAGGGGAACATCCCCCCAAAGGCTGTTCTTGGCATTGGGTATATTCCTACTTACTCTGCATACTTCATAATTGTATGATGTGTTCAATTTCCCTTGAGCATTGCTCACAGTGGAACCAAATGAACAAACACAAACAAACAAACATCCCTGTATGGGCTCAATTTGCTTTTTTCCCATATGACCCGTCAATAAATTTAAGGTTCCCATGTGCTGTAGGACCTCCACTGTGTTATATCAAATGTTATATATAGAACCTTTCCCAGGAAAAGGAATCAAAGTGTATTTTCTATTCAATAACTGTAAGTTTTATTAACTAGAACTGGCTTTGTGTATGCATAAGTGACTTAAGTGCAATTACCTATAAGATCATTCCAATAAATTGTAATAACAGACATTCAAGAGATTAGAATTTAATGAACATTTTAACTGGGTAGGCCATTCAAATGTATATTAATGTAGGCACATGTTCCTTAAAATACCATATAAATGTGTTATACAGTATTATTAAATATGAATGTGAATGTAATGTCTCTAAATAATAACAATGTCTCTTAGTGTTTAACCATTCAAATGTATATTAATGTAGGCACATGTTCCTTAAAATACCATACAAATGTATTATACAGTATTATTGAATGTGAATGCAATGACTCTAAACAATAACAATGTCTCTTTGTGTTTAACCATATCACACCCTTCATAATTGTCAATCACTTTAACATGTCATTTAGTGTGCCAGTATTAATTGATTTTTCATATGTTGACTGCAGAAAGAATGTAACAGCACTTGCTGGTTTATAAATTTGGGGGCTGGATGAGACACTCGTTCATTAGTATTGCTCTCTGTCCTCCATAGTATTTTTAATTTTAAGTCCCTTTTAACTTCACAGGTTTACAGAGATTGGAGACTGGTGGGAGGGGGGATGAAGATGGTGCAATTGATGGAATTATGGTGGGGAAAACCAGAGTACATTCATTCTAAGTGCCATTTTATCTACCACAAAATCCCACCTCTGATCCCTAGGATTGAATCCAGGCTTTTTTGTGAGAGGCCATAGTGCTGCCCAATTAGAAGTGTGAATATGAGACAACATTTAAAACAGAGATAGCATTACTCAATACTATCAAGTAATGAAACCAAGAAGTTGTTTTACAAGCCAGCTCCCACTATGACTTCACAAATGAGGTGTATGTAAATAAAGTAGATACTTAAAAAAGAATAACTATTTCAGCAGATATTTTGCCATGCAATACATATTACACATTTATATAATTTAAGTTGGGTGTTTTGTCATAAATATGGTAGCTGACATTTCGATATGTAGAAATCATTCAGCAATAATGTGGTAATACACAAGTTTTATGTAACTTATTGTGCTTCCAAGGCCAGCGCTTAACCGAGTTACCCAGATTGACAAAAAAATTCCCAAGGATATACAGTACATATGGAGAATTTTCTGTTTATGAAATGCTTTAAGTTATTTTGCAATGAAAAAAGCATTATGTCCTAATTTATTTATTTATTTGGTATAACAGCAGGAAATAGTGTTTGAGCACAACACTAATACACATCCAAAATCAAACTATGGATCCCAAAATATTATAATTACATCACATTCAAAATTGAAATAGGTATCAGACATACCCTTTGAGCATGAGTTCTCTTGTTCGTTTTACGATATTAGTGTGCAATCCATAAAAATAAACTTTTCGAAATACAGTCCCTAATTTGAACACATTTCAATACTAAATAGCACAAACACACATTTTAACACCTTAACATACTAAGTATAGTTTATACTTAAGGTTAGCTTGTTTTCGCTATATATATTTCAATTCTTCATTAAAACCAACTAAACTTTCGATTCATAAGCTGTCTTCTACCTTACTAGGTTTTCAGGTCATGTTCCAGTTTTAAACATCGAATGCGCGTTATTTGGTACTCAATAATAAATAAGGTATCACTAAAAACTCCTATATTTACACAATTGCTCGTTGATACGAAAATTCTGGTTTATTTTTTTATATTTTCGGCATTGCTATTTTATCAGCTGACTTCCATCTTAGTTTAGTTTCAAGCCTCAGCAATCAGCATGGCAGAGGTCGCGACACCTTCCCCCTTGAACTGGAAGATCGTTCTCTTTCGTTCATTTTCGGCATTCGCTCGAACTTCGTCGGGCAACTTCGAGCGAATGCCAAAAATGAACGAAAGGGAACGATCTTCCAGTTCAAGGGAGAAGGTAGTCCATTCCGGCACATTTCGACTGGCAATTGAAAGTGAATACATAAAGCCATGCGCTTCAAAGCATGAATTTGTACATACATAGTACAAATCGGTTTAAGTTCAGTACCTTCCAAAGATGCAACACAGAGATTTTCAAGAAAATTCCCCACCCAAAATAACCATTATACTCCTCCCCATTCCTGACATGTCTTTTGTGATATTGTCATCTTGCTACAGTGCCAGTCTCTATAGACATAGCAGGTTTGATATTGGACTTTAAATGCTTAAGCTAGCATGTAAATATTATTGCTGGATAGAAAGTAGTAGGAATACCGGTAGCACACAGTGATTGTATCATTGTTAGTCAATGGGATAGATGGATCTGTTGCATCCCAGTTTTATATGTAATAATGTGTTATGTATATGCAAACTCCACCATTTTCTAAATGTTTTCTTATACAGGGTGAAAGGTATTGCTTGAACTGTAATAAAATGGCTAATAGACACAGGCACAAGGAACATCACTATGTTTCATTTTTGTAGGTTTAATGACAAAAATTGTATTGGACATATTTGCACTAATCATTATATAGAATCCATGATTAACGTACAGTTCAAGCAGTACCTTCCACCCTGTATACTGTCTTCCCAAATAATACCCATGCAGTAATAATGAGAATTTCTCGTTTCAAGTGATGTCTTTCTCAAACATATCTTCAAGGTAATAGAAATTACATGGAAAATTGAAATTTAAGCATAACATAAGTATAAAGTTATAATTTCGAGCTTATTCAAAGTGAATTAATCATCATAATAGTATCAACCTCATGTAAGCACTTTATGTAGGGCAGATTGCATGTGATGGTGATTAACACTTATTTGCTATTGTTGTCCTACTGTAATGCGTGTCGAGAAGTTTACTGTTCAAATGGTGATGGTTTACAAATTTTTGTCTCTTAGATAATGCATGATGGGGAGGGGAGCATCCCTCCCCCCCAAAGGCTGTTCTTGGCTTTGGGTATATTCCTACTTACTCTGTATACTTCATAATTGTATGATGTGTTCAATTTCCCTGAGCATTGCTCACAGTGGAGCCAAATGAACAAACACAAACAAACATCACTGTATGGGCTCAATTTGTTTTTTTCCCATATGACCTGTCAATAAATTTAAAGTTCCCATGTGCTGTAGGACCTCCACTGTGTTATACCAAATGTTATATATAGAACCTTTCCCAGGAAAAGGAATCAAAGTGTATTTTCTATTCAATAACTAAGTTTTATTAACTAGAACTGGCTTTGTGTATGCATAAGGGACTAAGTGCAATTACCTATAAGATCATTCCAATAGATTGTAATAACAGACATTCAAGAGGTTAGAATTTAATCGACATTTTAATTGGGTAGGCCATTCAAATGTATATTAATGTAGGCACATGTTCCTTAAAATACCATACAAATGTATTATACAGTATTATTAAATATGAATGTGAATGCAATGTCTCTAAATAATAACAATGTCTCTTTGTGTTTAGCCATCACACCCACCCTTCATAATTGTCAATCACTTTAACATGTAGTTTAGTGTGCCAGTATTAATTGTTTTTTCATATGTTGACTGCAGAAAGAATGTAACAGCACATGCTGGTTTATAAATTTGGGTGGCTGGATGAGACACTCGTTCATTACTATTGCTCTCTGTCCTCCATAGTATTTTTAATTTTAATGTCCCTTTTAACTTCACGGGTTTACAGAGATTCGAGACTGGTGGGAGGGGGATGACAATGATGAAGATGGTGCAATTGATGGAATTATGGTGGGGAAAACCAGACAACATTCATTCTAAGTGCCATTTTATCTACCACAAAATCCCACCTCTGATCCCTAGGATTGAATCCAGGCTTTTTTGTGAGAGGCCATAGTGCTGCCCAATTAGAAGTATGAATGAGACAACATTTAAAACAGAGATAGCATTAATCAATACTATCAAGTAATGAAACCAAGAAGTTGTTTTACAAGCCAGCTCCCACTATGACTTCACAAATGAGAGAATAACTATTTCAGCAGATATTTTGCCATGCAATATATATTATACATTTATATAATTTAAGTTGGGTGTTTTGTCATAAATATGGTAGCTGACATATGTAGAAATCATTCAGCAATAATGTGGTAATACACAAGTTTTATGTAACTATTTGTGCTTCCAAGGCCAGCGCTTAACCGAGTTACCCAGATTGACAAAAAATTCCCAAAGATATACAGTACATATGGAGAATTTTCTGTTTATGAAATGCTTTAAGTTATTTTGCAATGAAAAGAGCATTATGTCCTAATTTATTTATTTATTTGGTATAACAGCAGGAAATATTGTTTGAGCACAACACTAATACACATCCAAAATCAAACTATGGATCCCAAACTATTATCATTACATCACATTCAAAATTGAAATAGGTATCAGACATAACCTTTGAGCACGAGTTCTCTTGTTCGTTTTACGATATTAGTGTGCGATACATAAAAATAAACTTTTCGAAATACAGTCCCTAATTCGAACACATTTTAACACCTTAACATACTAAGTTATAGTTTATATTTAAGGTTAGCTTGTTTTCGCTATATATATATATATATATATATATATATATATATATATATATATATATATATATATATATATATATATATATTCAATTCTTCATTAAAACCAACTAAACTTTCGATTCATAACCTGTCTTCTACCTTACTAGGTTTTCAGGTCATGTTCCAGTTTTAAACATCGAATGCGCGTTATTTGGTACTCAATATTAAATAAGGTATCACTATAAACTCCTACATTTACACAATTGCTCGTTGATACGAAAATTCTGGTTTATTTTTATATTTTCGGCATTGCTATTTTATCAGCTGACTTCCATCTTAGTTTAGTTTCAAGCCTCAGCAATCAGCATGGCAGAGGTCGCGACATTCGCTTTGGAAGCGTGGTGTTCGTACACCTTCGGGTGGCTTTCTGCAAGCGCTTGTTCGTGCTTGACGTTTCAATTGACGTAATATGAGCACAGCCATGGCTGACATACAAGGCTACGAAACGAATGAGAGTTACGCAGTAGTGGTAGTCCAACCTGTCTAGCATTGAATAGCTTCATGATATAACCGTGTGTTTCCCATGCATTTAACGAGCAATTTATTTATTTGTTTGTTTAGAATATGGACATATAAGCGACTGTAATTTCACTTCATAGGGCCACGACTATAAGTATCAGTAGATTTCAGTTCTCCCGTAGTCAGTCTATCTCGTTAGCCAAGAGCATAGCGCAGCACTAATCACCTGGCGCCAATCAAGAAGGTGATTGACATTTCGCGGAGCGAGAGAGGCGATGTTGCCGCTCATCGCGACCACGTGGAGAGCGTGTCGAAGGAGACTGGGTTGCGCCTGCATTGTAGAGCGGATACTATTTATATTCCTATACGAAGACAATTGTAAAATAATGAATCTACGTGCAGAGGATCGATCATGCAAGAATATATCAATGTAAAGATCTGCGTTAACAGAAGAAACATACCTGTGAAATATTGATGCTTATTATAATGGGATAATTCCACTGATTTCCAAGTCGCTTGCATCGCTGTTGTTGTTGTTGTTGTTGCTGCTGCTGCTGCTCGCTTATTCGGTTCCAGAGTGCGCCCAGTTTTTCGTTTGGCTACGCTATCTTTGTGAATATTTTTGGACATTGTTAAATATCCATTAAACACAATTATAAATGCTCACACAACACACACAGGCACAATACACGAACTCAAATACACGTAACACAAGGCAAATACCATACAAATAGGACAACGCAAAAGAGCTTTTCAGTACGCAGGCATTCTCTAAACTGATACAAAGTTACAAACACACAAGCAAGCTGGGGCTAAAAGGAGGAATTGTTTATAACTGCAGCGACAGCAGAAGATAAGACTTCAGTTCATGTTTACTGCAACGGTCGTTCGTCGCCCGGCACGTCATGCCAATCACGTGTTACGATATCGTAGCAATGCATTTGGTCTATCGTTGCTATAGAAACGCCTTAGTTCTAATTGTTGCTATGACGACCGCTGTGACGTATTCATCCACTCCCATTCGTTTAAAGCTTTCCGTCAAGCGGTTAGTAACTGCCAATCACCTTCTTGATTGGCGCCGAGTATAGTTGACAGTAGTTGTTGTTCAGAGGTCTTTTCTCCTGCGAAGTAGTTACTCTGTCAATAGTAATGAGAGCTGTAGCGAGGGAAAAAGTAGATAACAGCGTGACATTCAGGCAACGAGTCTTCTATGCCAACTGGGAAAATGATTTTGTTATTCAGAATAATCGCAAAGTTAAATGTCTCATTTGTGCAAAACTATTATATACCTTGCATTTCAGTGTAAAAAGGCATTTCACAAGTCATGCAGAGAAATAGTGACCTCAGGCTAGAAGGATTGGAAAGATTACAGTATCCAAGGGTTTTAAATCGTGTTTATTTATTTGGCTTCCTCTCAGATAATACCTCCTTTAAAAGCAACAGTGAGTGCCCCTGCAACCATTATAACGGTTAGTCAGTCAACAGCTTATTGTGGAAGGGCGATGTATTTATACAATGTGCGGTGTTTCTCAATTCGTCTTATAAAAACAAGTGTTAATAGCAAAATACAATGTCGAAACAACAAACTTTGCTTTCTTTTCTAATACAATACAACCTATTGTAGAAGACATAGATGAGTGTGATTCTATTGAAAGAAATACTAATGAATGTGATGGTGAATTACTTAATGAATCTTCGTTTAGTCTTCGAAGGGAAAGGCTACTATTTTTGGCCCATTCTTAAGTCGTCGTCCTAACTAAACTGTTGAACGCGAGATTAAGCACCAGCAAAAATGGGAATGTAGATACAATTGGTTGTATTTTGAACGCGATGGGTTGAAGCTTTTTGCAAATTATGTGAAATAAATTTTTAAAATGATATTGAAGCTCTACAAAACTCAGGGGATATTCATTTCTATACATTTCACTAAATTTAGAAAAGTTACTGGAAGCATGGGAAAACTACAAAAGCACGCCAAATCAGAAAATCATACAAAAGCCGTTGCACTTGAAAATTGTAAATTACAGGGATTAAACGCTCCAGTTCATGGGCAGATACTTAAACAAAATGAAACTGAAAAAGCTTTAAATCGCCAAACAGTCTCTTCTTTAATTCGAAGTGTGTATTTCCTGGTAAGGAAGAAATTTCCCACACAACAAAATATGAGCATCTAATTCGTAAGAGAGTAGTAAAAAGCGACATTAATCTTGAAAAGTGGGCTAAACTTCAGAGTGAAAGGTTCATATATGTTAGCAAATATACTGCTTGAGAATTATTAAGTTGTATTGGCGAGGTTCTAGACAATCAAAATGAAACAATTCTCTATGATAAATACTTTTCCTTAATGGCACACGAATCTACAATGTTTATAACCAAAGTGGACTGTCTTTGATAGCTCGTTATGTTGCGTCGTCCCCGTCTTTTGAAGCGAACGAAAGGTCTTTATGTCTGGTTGAATTGAAGAGTATCACAGCTAAATGTATATTTACAGCAATTGATAGTGAACTAAAGAAACGAAAACCTTCTTACGACAAATTAGTAGCATACTCTTGATGGTGCTGCTAATTTTGGTGTTTCTGCCACTGGGATCCGCGCTCGGTCATCAGAGAAAAGGGGGCAGGAGTTGCCGATTGCACCAACTGTAGGAATAATATCTTTATAATAAAATTCACATTACATGTTGTTAAGGACATTTATAAACTTTTCCGTGCATGCTCCTAAACGAGAAAATGTATTGCATGAATTTCAGTGTGTTTTAGGACAACCTGTTATAAAAATACCCGAGGCTGTTAACATTCGCTGACTGAGCACCATCAGTTCTTGCTATATTCCTATGCTACAAGTACATTATGATGGCATGTGAACAAACATATACACAAGGACGATATCTTGTTAGAAATGGTGAGTTACAATCTCATTGCAGGTTTAGTGTTTTTGGACGATACACTAAATGCCGTCTCAAACTTAAGTAAAGTTTTGCAAAAGGAATCACTAAAAATTTCACAACTCTCTGTTCTTGTTTCTGGAACTATGGAACATTTAAGAACAACGTCCGCCTTTGCGATTGCTATGACCATAGCGCGGAAATGAAACGCTAAATAAAATTAAAAAACTAAAAGTGGATGCAACAGAAGTTAAAAGTATGCTATTCCCGGAGGACAAGAAAAATGTAAGAAAATATGTGAAAAGTATTATTAATGAAATTGATCTAAGATTCTATGTCAAGGCAGTGAAGTGGATATTTTGAAAGTTTTAAACATTGCAGGAATTTAGTGTCAACGATTGTAAAGAACTGTGCTTAATGTTAGGAATTTAAACTTTTGACGCTGTTATTGCAGACTTGCGTTCTTTTAAGTATGTTGCCCGTAATAAATCAGAAGATTCTTCTTCTAATATTGCTTCTTTTATCTTAAGGGCCGGCATCGGCTATGAAGCACCAAGGAAACTCGCTGAAAGTGTACTCTGCATTCCCGTTTCCACACCAATGCAGAAAGATCATCAGCACAATGAATAGAGTAATGACAAAATTAAGAAATAGGATGGGTTAGGATAAGCTTCAAGCTTGTGTGAAGGTGTCAATAAAGGGGACGAGGAACGTAAAGAATCTTTCATTGATGTCATCAACATATAAGCTGTAAACAAGTCTCGACGCATTGGTTTGCTGTAGATGTAAGTTATTGCTATACTTACACATAATTAAATATCAGAAATCAAAGGAAATGTTAAAATATTACTACTACTGTCATTTTTACTTTCTCTACTACGTATAGTAAATAGGGGAAGTATTGCATTCCACCCAAAATTTCGATACCCAGATTTCACCGGAAATACATGTTTTGAGACCTCCTGAATCCAAAAAAAGCATTTTTGGAAACATGTCCGTGTGTGTGTCTGTGTGTGTGTCTGTGTCTGTGTGTGTGTCTGTGAACAGCATAACTCAAAAACGAAGAGTCGGATAAACACCAAACTTGGTATTTAGGTTCAGTATCTTCCAAAGATGCGACACGAAGGTTTTCAAGAAAATACCCCCACCCCAGACTACCCTTTACATGGAACATTTTTCGAAAATTTTTATTTTTCAAAAATGGCTCTAACAATTTTGATGAAAATATCATATGTTTAAGATATTGTCATGACAAATAAAATGTATATCTCGAATTTTCTGGGAATGTCTCCAAAAGTATTCTTCATTGTGAACGACTTTTGCATAACTGGTAAACCATAAGAGATAGACAAAATTTTACTACACAAAAAATGTAGATCGCGTTAAAATACACAACTTATGTCATATACATTTCTTTTGTTGAGTGAACCGTTTTCGAGATATTGCTTGTTATTTCCTTAAATTTTCCAATACTTATACTTTTTCTCAAATTCGTTATTCATTTTTACTTTCTCTACTACGTATAGTAAGTAGGGGAAGTATTGCATTCCACCCAAAAATTCGATACCGAGATTTCACCGGAAATACATGTTTTGAGACCTCCTGAATCCAAAAAAAGCATTTTTGGAAACATGTCCGTGTGTGTGTCTGTGTGTGTGTGTGTCTGTGTGTGTGTCTGTGAACAGCATAACTCAAAAACTAACAGTCGGATAAATACCAAACGTGGTATTTACGTTCAGTATCTTCCAGAGATGCGACACGAAGATTTTCAAGAAAATCCTCCCTCCCCAGACTACCCTTTACATGGAACATTTTTCGAAAATTTTAATTTTCTCAGAAATGGCTCTAACGATTTTGATGAAAATATCATATGTTTAAGATAATGTCATGAGAAATGAAATGTATATCTCGAAATTTCTGGGAATGTCTCCAAAAGTATTCTTCATTATGGACGACTTTTGCATAACTGGTAAACCATAAGAGATAGACAAAATTTTACTATACAAAAAATGTAGATCGCGTTAAAATACACAACTTATATCATATACATTTTTTTTGTTGAGTGAACCGTTTTCGAGATATTGCTTGTTATTTCCTTAAATTTTCCAATACTTATACTTTTTCTCAAATTCGTTATTCATTTTTTTATGTCCTGGACATGCAAAGAGAATGGAATGCGCCACATAGCAACCAGCGATAAAATATTTGACTATCGCTTAAAAGCTACCATATTCCCCTTGCATCTACAAGAAAATTACAAATAAGATTGACATCTCGATATATCGATTAATATGAAGCATATGGAGAATAAGCGTTTGTAAAAATAGTTTGTACAAGAGTAGAGAAAGTCATGTGAGTGTAACACATCAGATTTTTTTTGTCCTGGACATGCAAAGAGAATGGAATGCACCACATAGCAACCAACGTTAAAATATTTGACTATCGCTTAAAAGCTACCATATTCCCCTTGCATCTACAAGAAAATTACCAATAAGATTGACATCCCGATATCTCGATTAACATGAAGCATATGGAGAATAGGCGTTTGTAAAACTAGATTGTACAAGAGTAGAGAAAGTCATGTGAGTGTAACACATCAGATTTTTTTACATAAGGTGTCACTAAAATTTTAAACCTATAACATCCACCCCCCCCCCCCCGGAGGAAAGTGGCTGAATTCATCACTGCTGTTCACGATCTAATACTCCACAAATGAATGATACCCGACTTTATTTCAAATGTCGTTTCACTTGACTACTCTAGGGATCCATTAAAAATAACAAAAAATGATTCCTCTAGCATTCCACCATTATTAATAAACTTTCGTTATTGGCACTGCACTGTGAATTTTGCAAAAAGTTGGTATTAACAGTTAAGGCAACAAAAGAAAAAAGCCGCGACAAATCTAAGAAAAAAGGATTACGAAAACTGAATAACACGTTTGGTATGCATTTATTTATTTATACTCACCTAAAAACGAAATCAAATTGCTATTATGCTTCAGCACGCCAGTTCAATTTCGAAAATATTAATTGCATTTCAGCGAACATAACCTAATGCAGCACATTATGAATAAACCGAGCAATTAATAACTGTGTAGTTAGTGTACACAATGAACATCAATGATTACTTAACAATTACAACTTTACGGCCAAATTCCAATCCCGGGGCATATTAACAGCGTGTTTACATCTGTCCTGCGTATATAATTTAAAAGCAACGCAGAAGCGAATACTACCGTTCAATCTACTCTGTGACTATCGAATGAAAACCGTTTGCTCTGCTTCGACTGCAGTTCAATATATTTATACGAAAGCCAAGCCGAATGAAAACTATCGGTTGCTACAAGAAGCTATCGTTTAACAATCGACTGTATGAACATTCGTTGGCTCATCACTAACTATAGGTTTGTTCCAACATACGATTCTGAACGTGTTCCGAACTAATTCCAATACATGCTAATGCATATGCACCAGTCCGGCACGTTCACAGAACTAATTCGGAATGTTGTGTGGTTGGAACACTACTTGAACCGTTCGCGTTTGTCACGGCCTTTTTCGCTGCACGGTCAATTAGAAGACGAAAGATCAACCTAGCTTTGCTGAATACATCATGGAGAATCTGTCTGGTATAGCTTTTCTTTTTTAAATTTATTTCTGTAGACTTAGCGTTCCTTTAAAATATCTACGTTTACAGAGTTGATGAATGAAATCAAACTCCGCCGATGTACGTGTATATATATAACATTAAATTCCAACCTGGTCCTTTCACATGTCAGACATCTTAATCTGAACTCACCGTCTGCTATATATCCGACTTTACACTCTAACGAAAACAGGCTATAGGTGCGAAGGACTTTATTTATTTAGAGCACTCCTACTCATGTATTACAAGCTTATGAAACATGTTGATTCTCCTATTTTATGCTCATTATAAATACTATGCAAAAAGACAAACAATACCTTCGCATAAGCCACATTTTAAGACATGTCAATAAAATGCCCTTTGAGTGTTACTGTATCGTTAAGGCACAACTGAAACGTGTTAAAATCGCGAGAAAATGGACTTAGGATGATTGCACCTCCACAAGTAATATTTAAAGAGTATGACCTAAGCATTTATTTTTCACTTAATATTGTGGATGTTTCCTTTTGTAATGAAGTGAAATGATGTAATTAAAATTATTTACATTTCAAACTTGCTTTTAGAATTAGTTTTCCCGGAAGTTTTCGTCGCTAAATATATCCTACTCGATGAGGTGTTATCCAATTCTTTTGGAATTATTTATGCACATTGCGAAGGTTCAAACAATTAAAACTATCATGTGAACTTTTTGTGTTGCTAAGGGCATTGACAGATTAACTTTTAAAACCAACAGGATATGCAGAAATGTAAATTTACAATGAAGGCTTCTTAAACAATTCATTTTCTTGTAAACTGAAACCATGCAAATAAAGGAAATAAGAAATTTGTGCGGTTTGATTAGATAAATGACACGAACACTTAAATGGAAGATTGTTTTTAAAATTGTATGCTGTGTAAGATTTAGAACAGGAAATTAAATTCATTTTTGAAACACAATACCTTGAAAACTATTAAAAAATGTTCAAAATTAAGTTAACAACTTTCAATGTTTACGCAAGACAAAATTAAGATCATCATTTAGCCAAATTAATTGAGAACCTTAGGAAATAGTACTTTCAGCAGTGTGTTCCCTTAACACTACACGTAAGCGTTTCTTTCATACTGATTCCAGTGCTAATATTCGAGCAAAAATAAATCGCGTTTGTTTATCGGCTTAAAGCAATTGATACTGAGTTACTTCGAATAATTGTAATATATGGATATTATATTTAAACCAGAACCCGAAAAAAGTACTTTAACACAATTCCAATTTAACATTAGGTTTCCCGCTACAGAAACTTCTAAACACAATATTTAATTTAAAACTCCAATACTCTGAGACAATGACATCCCACACAAATTCTATTCCGAACATAATACAAACAATACAAAATTACATGGTACCAATGTATGCTTATGATCAGGGTTAGGATTTTTAGTTGCAAATTTCAGATGAAAAAAGGAAGGGAAAAGGTGCTCAAATAAAGTGAAAAAAGGTACAATAAGGTGCTGGTTTATTTAAGGGGATGCACAACTGTAACTGCTGTTTTCTAAACTATCCATTCAATTGGGCTGAAATTTTAACCACATGTCAGTCTTCTTTAGATATAATCGTTTTGTGAATTATAACCCAGTCTTAATTCTCTGAACTGCGCGGTTGAGGTTACTGCCGTCTCTGCCTGGCCAGGCTTCGCCTCCACGCAAACAGATGACGTCTCTCACAGTAACAAACTCACATTCACGAACAGCAGGCTACTGATTCTGGTGGGATAGAATCACTCATAGTCAATTGCATTATTGCGGGCTACTTTATAGTGGTAAAGTGAGAGAAAGGGGTTTTCGTCGAACACACAATTATTTTCCATTGTTGCGGGTGTGCTTTCAAATTCCCGCGCGCGTTTACTGAAAGAGGTAGCTTACTATTCGCACGTACACAGCAAAGCTGAGGAGACGTTAATTGAAAGTTAAAGAATAAATTGCAATGAAATTTAAAAGAAAAAAGGGGATTATGGGAATGGTTGGGGGAAAATGGTATAAAGGTGCCAAAAAGGGGTAAAGATCCCAAAAAGGTGCGAGAAAAAATGCCTCTTTTCGCAACTAGAAACAAAATTTCACATTGTGATATATTTCCGCACAGCTTTAACTTGCCCTAAGAAAAAAGGTGCGCAACTAAACATTCTAACCCTGGTTATGAAGCATTCGTAATACGAAGTCCTCTGTGAAACCGACGGTTAGCAACCACATGTTAGCAAATCGACACTGTAAACTTAGATCTTAATACATTCCCCTAAGATACTGCACATTACCTCATAAGGTAACAACAACGTTGTATTTAAAGTTTGAAAGTTCTGTTTATAAATGCTTTATTCCAGAACTGCAGGAATTCATTGTGTTGCCAAGCACATCTTCAGCTGTTGTTGCACCTGTTCCTGTTGAGCAGGATACAAAGGAGATGAAGTGGGTGAGGAGCAACACCATGATGTTGATAGACTCCTGCGAAAAACATCATGTTAAAGTGGGCACACTAGCTATAAAAAATAAAAAAACAAATGTGGCAAGTTATAGCGGAGGAGCTGACTGTGCTCTTAAAAACACCAGTTATACCAGTAATTGCGAAAACAGATGGAAGTTGTTGGAAAGGAACTACAAAAAATATATCGATAATAAAAATGCAACAGGAAGAGGAAGAAGCTTCTTCGAATTTGCACAAGAAATGGAGAACGTGCTTGGAGCTAAAAAATCCATTACTCCGGAGTTGGTGCTAACAAGACACACAGCACGAACCAGTTGTGGAAGGCGAGGAAGCAGAGAGCCAAGAACTACGAATCAGCGAAACTGGTCTTAGGATATCGGCATTGAAACGAGAGCAAAAAACTAGTACACTACAAGTTATAAGAGACGACAGGAAGGCCTACCAAGGAAAAAGGCTCAAGATTGAAATTGAGAAATTGGAGGTATTAAAAGTTCGAAACGAGCTAATAAAAGTGAGGAATGAAATTCTCAGGGAGAAAAAATGTTTGTCTTGTTTATTTTCAATACAAAGTAGCACTTTAGTTTCATGTTTATAAATAAATTAACTCCAGTAACATCTGAACTTTTGTTGATTTTAAGGCAGTATTCTTAATACTTAAATGAGTTCAATTTAATTATATAATATAAAAAAGCTACGTATGGAAAGTCAGTTTGAAGAAGATATATTAAATTTCAACTATTGGGGAGCCGAACTTGGAAGTAGTTGCAAGCACGTATGGTAAAAAGTTTCCGGTTGCCTTTGTCCCAAATGTTTAAAAATATTAATTTAGTAACTTTTACTGTTTCTTTAAATATTATATATTTATATTGCCTCGGCTGCGTCAATATTTATATGTTTTAGAGACATGAATGTCTTGGCAGTGAGTGGTACGACTGAAGAATGTAGGCTTACACAGATTATAACTTTACTTCACTCCATTTTATTAATGCTTGACACGATTTAAATAACACTTTACTGATATAGAGAGAGAGCTATGAGATTTTTGTCTTAATTACTTGCACGTTTTAACACGTAAACTATTTTTGTCTCACACAAAATACGTATAAAATTTCTCGAGGACGCATCTCGCGTCCGGTTAGGAACACGGTCTACAAGCAACTGACTTCTGAATTTGTAAATTTTTCTCCATTTTAGTTTCTGATTGGCTAATCCTAGTCCAATAGAATACCTTCATTTAACTAAAGCTTTTTCTGGTTGTTGATTGGCTATTTTATAAACTGTCACAAAAATTACATTATTGTTTCCAAGAATTAGAAGTAGCATTATTAAACTTTCAAATTCATTATTGCCTCAAGGTTAGCTCATTGTTAGCAACTTTTGACCTTTCTCACAGCTCCTACATTATTAAATTACGTAATACATTCACATAACATTATTACACATGTATACAATAATATAAACATATACAATGACTAATATACAATTTTATATATTGCTACATACACATATTGCTTTAAGACGGGCTGTTATTGAATTTATATATTATATAATGAGACTGAAAGCATTTAAGTGTTAAAAATACTGCCTCAAAGTTATAGCGGAGAAGCTGACTGTGCTCTTAAAAACACAAGTTATGTCGCATAATTGCAAAAATAGATGGAAGGTGTTGGAAAGGAACTATAAAAAACATATCGACAGTAAAAATGCAATAGGAAGAGGAAGAAGCTTCTTCGAATTTGGACAAGAAATGGACAACGTACTTGGAGCCAAAAATCCATTACTCCGGAGCTGGTGCTAACCATAGATACACAGCAGGAACCAGTTGTGGAAGGCGATGAGGAAGCAGAGAACCAAGAACCACGAATCAGCGAAACTGGTGTTAGAATATCGGCAGTGAAACGAAAACAAAAAATTAGTACACTACAAGCTATAATACACGATAGGAAGGCCTACCAAGAAAAAAGGCTCAAGATTGAAGTTGAGAAATTGGAGGTCTTAAGAGCTTGAAACGAGCTAATAAAAGAGAGGAATGAAATTCTCAGGGAGAAAAAATGTTTGTGTTGTTGCAAATGCACCAGTGACTAAAGTTTTGTTAATTTTCAATACAAAGCAGCAGTTTAGTTTCATGTTTATAAATAAATTAACTCCAGTAACATCTGAACTGTTGTTGATTTTGAGGCAGTATTTTAACACTTAAAGGATTTCAGTTTAATTATGCAATATAAAAAATAACAGCCCGACTTAAAGCAATATGTGTATAAATAACATATAAAATGTATGTAAGTCATAGTATTAATGTTTATATTATTGTATACATGTTTAATAATGTTATTGGGTGTATTAAGTAATTTAATAATGTAGAAGCTGTGAGAAAATAGGTCAAAGGTTGCTAACAATGAGGTAACCTTGAGGCAATCATGAATTGGATGAAATCATAATGCTACTAGTAATTCTTGGAAACAATAATATAATATTTTTAAAACAGTTTATAAATAGCCAATCAACAGCCAGAAAAAGCTTAAGTTAAAATAAAAGTCTTCTATTGGAGTAGGATTAGCCAATCAGAAATTGAAATAGAGTAAATTGTACACTCAGAATGCAGTTGCTAGTAGACAGTGTTCCTAACTGTACGCGAGAAGCGTCCTCGAGAAGTTTAATACTTATTCAGTGTGAGACCAAAATTCATTACGGCGAGGATATTATAAAGTTTACGTGTTTACAAAATGCAAGTAATTAATAAATAATTTCACAGCTCTCTATATCAGTGAAGTGTTATTTAATCGTGACAAGGATTAATAAGTGGGGTGAAGTAAAAATTATACTTTCTGTAAGCCTACATTCTTACAACTCCTTCAAATTGACGCCCAAAGCGTGGTGCAAATAACGTGACAATAAAACTCCTCCTTAAAGATCAAAACAATGTATCTTAATTTTTGCATAACTATTTTTATTTCATTATTATTTAATTCATAAGAGTAGGTAGATAGTCATTATTTTTTGGTTAAAGACTAAACTTTTTATTTCTTTTTTTATATATTAGAACTGAATAGTTTGATTACATTTAGTATATTTTAAGTTTATTCATATATAAGTAATGCCTTATATAAACTGATTTTTTCATAAACGTCCACCATATTTTTGGTAAAAACTATGGCTTGTGTTTTGTTTATTTATTCCATATGACTAGATTAGGGGTTAATAATTAACAAAGTTAATTCCTCCTAACGCTAATCTCTCAGTGTTCTGACAATGCAGTCTCTAATCCCCCTGGCATCCCTATCATCGTCGTCGCTATCATCATCAGCATCATCATCTTCTTCTTCCTCCCCATCGGCTATTTCATTCTGAGGTAGTATTTGTACTCTGATATCAATATCTTGTAACAAAAAGTTACCACTTAGAGATACATTGTGCAGAACACATGCAGCTCTTATCAAATGGACAATAATTGGGATACTTCTCAATTTGACATGATGCAAGACCCTAAACTTTTGCTTTAAAATTCCAAAACACTGTTCTATAACATACCGATTTTTCGACAGTTTAATGTTATAATTCAGCTGTCTTCTTGTTAGTTGTCCTCTATCTTTGAACGGGGTCAACAGTGCTTTCTGCAGTGGATATTCACTATCACCTAGAAGAAAATAGCGTCCACATTTATTTTCCAAAGTACTGGCAAGGGGAGAATTCCTAAATACCCTACTGTCATGTACAGAACCCGGATAACCTATAACTATGTCCAGAATTCTGCATGTGTGATCACATACAGCTTGCATGTGTATAGAGTAAAATCCCTTCCTATTTAAGTAAGAATCTGGATTCCTTTCTGGTTTATCTATTTTAATGTGTGTGCCGTCAATGATCCCGATAACACCCGGAAAACCATTTTCATTGAAGTGCTGTTCTATAGTACGTTTCTCAGCATCTGTGGGCCAAGTGATTATTTGGTGAGACAGGTTACTTAAAAAAATTATTACTCTCTGGAGTACTCTGTGTAAGCAGCTGATGCTTATATTAAATCGGTCTGCAACATCCCTGAAGCTTGCTGTTTGATGACCAATGAACCACAAACCAATGAGCATTTGGCTAAGAGATGATAACTTTCCGTCGTTTCCAGACTGTTGTTTATATTGCCGGCTTTGTTCAAATTCCTGAGCCATATTCTGTACAGTTCTTCTTGTAATTCGGAAATCTTCTAGGAAAGCATCTTCTTCATACTGAGGTACCGTTTCGTCTGAAAGGATGAATAGAAGCATCATAGCCATTAAAGCGGTACAGAAACATCACCATCAAGATATAATTAATAGATCAGAAAACAACACTGAAATCATGTGCAGTATTATACACATCGAAGTCTGTTTCAATATGAGATCGCTGCAGCAAACAGCAACAAGAAAGTTGAATTTTAAACAAATGTATGCAGTCTGGAATTAGCCGCTAATGCATTTAACAATATTGTTTCTCACTACCATATATAATCTAACATCTATTTGAGACAGTAATTTAAAACAACATTTACCAACATTTGAAAGGTATAACCTACTTGTAAAAGAACAGTTTGGCTTTAGATGACAAGTCTCTACGGAAAATGTCACTTATAGGTGGAATATTACTGGCTATTAATTCCAGGGTGCATGTAAACGGAACCTTTTTGCGATTTGGTGAAAGCATTCGATGTGTAAAACGTGGCTTGCTGCAACATTCAAGTTCTCTTGCTAAACCCTAAACATTCTAACGTATATGTGGTTGCATACCTAAGTAACAGATAGTAAATGGTTGAAATAGAGAGTAAATGTCGTACACATGATTACTTCTCGGACTGAAACAATGAGTCCTAGGGATCCTTAATATGTGATACTTAACACCGTGTTGTTTCTGATTTATATTTAATGGTTTACCTATATTAATTAACGAACTAGTGTAGTCTTGTTTGCAGAAAGTACCGGTCTTGTAGTACGTACTATACCTTTAGATGAATTCAACACATGGAATAGTTTAGATAAAACGTGTAAATGGCATGAATCAAAGTAATTAACTCGTACAGCATTGTTAATTCAGCTTCTACAAACATGCATTAAGCGTACACTATAGTGCGGGATAGGAAGTGTAATTGAAGGTATTCCTGAAATGCGATTTGGTGATGGTATTCCCTACACAGTTGTGCGGCATATTCGTCCCAGGATGGAACTTGAATACATTGTGATGGACACGGGAAATAAATGTTATTTCGTACCCTCTAGTCTGTTTTCTATTCATATTAGTAAAGGTGTTGTTTGCTCTATTGATGTGTTTAGCATGCGCAGGCATTGTTCACTATAGGATCGCAAGAACAGCATACAAAGAATCGAACACAAATATTTATACGTAGAATCAACTATACGATCTAGACCAATCAATGCTCAGATTTCAGTTTACCTATATAGTTTTCGTTTTTTATTCTTACTGTGTTTAAATGGAAATAATCGTCTTCTTCGGAAGTCGATGAATCATTAAAAAGATTACTGTCACCTTATAAATCATTCATTATTATCTTTGAACGCCTGTTTTGCTCCCTGGCTTTGTTAGACTTTGTTCTTTTTCTCAAGTATGTCGCCATACTAAACAGCGAGCAACTACTTAACAAACACCTTTGCTATTCCGCATTGAGAAATAAACACGCATGGAGGAATAAATTACATATTCAAATTTATTTTCTACTGAATACAGAGACTATGTCACTTTTTCTATACTCTCTGTCAGGTTTGTTCCAAGCGATTATAAGCGATTCTGAATTAACTGAGTATGCGCTGTAGACCATACAATTTGCGAATGTCCGGAATTTTCAGTTCCTACTCTTCATCAAGAACCGATATCACTCGTTCCGAACTAGTTCCCAAATACGTTGGAATAGCAAACTGGAAATTCAGAATTAGTTCTGAACTGATTTCTGTCGTGTTGGAACGCCACTTAGCTACTGCGCACACTCAGATAATTCAGAATCGATTCTGAATCGTGTGGGAACAAACCTTATATATCTTTTTCACTGTAGGATGAAAAGATTACAAACAAAACTTAAATGTATCACTCCGCCAAGCACATGGCAGCACCACGTGCAGGATGACGGGAAGTAAGTACCCGTGAGATGAAATTCTTTCACACAGAAAGCTAATTCAGTGCAGCGCTTGGGGATTATTAGCTTTTAAACACCGTATGTCTTGTTCCTATATTTTGCCTTACATCCTAAACTTATAACGCATAATACTAAGAGTAGACAAGTAAAAGTTGTACCTGAACAGTTCGGCATCTGTGATTAAAGGTACTGGATTAAACAGTTCTTAACTTCAGGCTTTAAAAATCATTCATTTAATGACTAATATCAGTATACCACCTTTGCTTTAACCTTTTGTGAGTCAACAAATTACACAACGATTAGCACTATAGGTTAAAAGACAACAGAAAACAAACGCGACCCAAGCTATCCGAGCAATAATTCTGCATCACTAACAAAGAAGTTCAATTATTGCTAAACAATTATCAACCATATTCATTGTCGATTAAAGGTGGGTACTTTTCACAGAATTTGTTAAAAGCGTTTAACACAATTGTCTTCTTTCCATTTCCCGCGTTTATGTTTCCCACAGTGGCAAAAGATCCTCAGCCGGAAACCGGAAACGAACAGCAGCGCCTGCGCATAGGCTCTTAAACCCTCTGCTATAACGGTTCATTTAGTTATAGGTGAATCTGAACAAACACATTTAGTTTCATAAATTTAACTGTTACAATAATGAGTGTTTTAAATTTCTCTGCACGAGACTAACCACAAAATGTTACGATCTGAACCGAACTGTTTTTGTAGAGGAAGAGACGGGAAAGGTTGTAGTTTGCCCACCAGCCATTGAGATGCTGCATTGTCACGTGGTTTTTACTTCTCATTTCAGCTTATTGTGAAAAAGGTTTAGCTCGGACGTTCTCTCTCCATTCTAAATCTAGCCACGGCACACTAACACCTCGCCTTAAAACTGTACGTTTTCGTCAGACAGGTAGTAGCATAAAAGGTCACGGAGGAATTACTATCTGAAATTCATTCTGACAGTTCGATAGCAGATTTCATGGCATTGGTTCAGTCCATCAATCAAATGCATCCGTTCCCTGAAATACTCGCTAGAAACTGTTTCTTGGAGTTGCCAGTGAGACCCAGCTTGTACATGGGTTTTACTGGTCTCGCGTATTAAGGAATGAATCGTTCTGTTCAGTAGTTTTAGTGAATCGCAGTTCTAGTGTTCAGTTTACTCATCCTATTCTTTTAAGTTATGTCGCCAATTACTGCGAAAAACAAAAGGTGGTGGTGGTAGTAGTAGTATCACCTTCAGGGCCGCCCACAGAAGGAAATCATGGCACAAGTTGCACCATTTGGGGGGGGGGGTTCAAAATATTGATGTAAATTAACGCAGCTAACAAAACATTTACTAATATTTTTAATTACTGTAACTGTTTACACAGTCTGTATTTTACGTTTGTTAATCTAAACGTGCTGTACCCCACCAAAAAGTAATCTTAAACACAATTCATACTATATGGTATAATGTGGCATATCAAATCATAAGTTTTGGAAATGTATAAAAGGAGCTATAATATTATAGGTAGGTATACGTAGTTGTTCGTGTTATAACACTATATTGATCTATTTAGATACAACAGAATACTTTGAACTACCAAGTAATAAAATACGCCACCAGCCAAATATTTGAATCTCACAGAGCTTTGCATCACTCAGAACATTTTCATTTTCAAAAATAGATACTATCAACAGACATGTGGTTTAGCCATGGGCAGCCCACTTTCATCTTTACTCGCCGGCTTTTTCATGAATAATTTAGAAACACGCACAACTACCTCATTTCCAAGCTTTGGCATAGGTATGTCGATGATATATTTACAATAGTACCTAACAAGCTCATCCAGGATGCCCTCAAATTACTCAATTTACAGAACAAAGCTATATAGCTCACTATGGAAACTGAAAAGGATTTAAAAGTAATTAGAAACCAGAACAATATCAATTTTGGTATCTACAGCAAGCCTACACATTCTGAAAACTACATAAAAAGCAGTAGATTCAACCCAGTCCCACACAAACATGCAGCCCTAAACAGTTTGACCCATAGATTGGTTTGTACACCATTAACTAAGCATGAAATTGCGTTTTATTTATGGACGCTCTCTAACTCCTGTGGTCCTTAGCGTCCCATTCTATATTGGGATTGAAAGACCGGTAATTTTGTTCAGGGGGGGAGTTCACATTTCACTCAAGGACTCACTACAAATTCTACATCATCTTCCAGGTCTAGCTCCACAAAACAAATTCAATCTAGAGAAATTACTCTGCAATAAATCAAAGGACCAAATAGCTCAGGACAAAAAGCAGGAACCTATCAAATTAATTGTCCAGAATGAGACCTATCTACTTAAGTAAAACAAAAAGAAATTTAGAGACCAGATTAAAAGAACACATGAGACATCCAATACAGGTGGATAAATCTGCAGTTGCACACCACTTTTGGACGACAAATCACATCATACCAAACAGTGCCATCAGTTTAAACCGGCCCGCCCCTTGCGGCACATAGCGCCCGTCCACCGACACTCCACTCACCATGCTGCCGACAGTAGAACGCGAAAGGCTGACGTAGTCGCATTATTATTCATTATTACGAACATTTAATATGTATCTAATTGCTTACCTGTTTCAAGGAGGTTGAAAATGTTCTCCTTGTGCTGCGAGATAGGCGTTAGTGTCTCTACAGGTTTGCCTCACGCGTTTTAACTCTTCTTGTGAGATGTTAGCTATTTCTTCCGTATATTATGTTGTGTTCACCTAATGTTCAGAGATTTGTTTTATATACCCTGTCTTTTAAAGTGCCCCACAAATAATAATAGCAGCGTGTTAGGTCTGGGAACATAGGGGACTACTTCCCCACGCTAGTTATTGTCACCAAACACGTTAACAACAGCAAGCAATGAAGTCCGAGCAGTATGGGATGTAGCCCCACTTTGTTGAAACCTCCACGTGTTCGTGCATCAGTCAACTGAGTGAAAACGGTTCCAAAATTACGGCTTGGTGTCGTGAAAGAAAATAGAGCCAGTGATTCTCGTCGCACTCACGACACACCATGCGCCGACCTTAGGATCATGTAGCTCACTTTCCCGTATGAGTCTCGGATTCACTGTTGACCAGGAGCGATTATTTTGCATGTTAACGTGTCCATTCAGATGAAACTACGCCTCGTCACTGAGTAACACTATTTGTGGGTTTCTGATACCGACATGCACGGCCCCAAGAAATCAGGCGCAAAACCTTATTCTAGTCTGGGGATCCTGTCCTTTAAGGCTTGCATCTCTGTTATTTTGCATGGTCGTAATTTTTGTGGCCTTCTGTGCAGATCCATAGCTGACAACTGTTTGCTGTGCTTAGAGATTTTCGGGGCGATCGTTCTAATCGAGCACCAATATCATCAAGCTTTTCTTCTGTGACACGTAGCGTCTTCGTTTTTTTTTTTTTTTTTTTTTTGTTTTTTTTTCCTGGTCTAATATCGATCCTGTAGTATTGAATTTGTGGAATATTTTATGCACTGTACGTCTATTGGGCCGATCAATGTCAGGAAACCTTTCCCTAAATGCCCTACGACACAGAGCACTAAATCGGTACTAAATCGCACCATGACTCAAGGAAATACACTGTTACAGAACCTTTCGGCAACACGACCAATGCTCCACTGACCTGGCCAACCTCGCACGTGCTTCACGTGGCACGAAATAGTTCTACTACCGGCTGCATGGGGAGTGGAATGTTGGTGGACGGACGTTGTGTGCCCCGCCGTCACGGTGCCGGGAGGACCGGGCCCGTTTAAACTGATGACACTGTATAACACTCCTACAACCGTCAAACTATGCAACAGAGTTGGATACTTGGGAAAAGTTATTAATCACAAAACGTAAAACCATGTAATGAATTTTAAATTACCACCACCAAACCCACTATGGAGATTCATCACTCCACCATCCGATGTCACCACACACCGGACATCACAAGAAACCAATCGGTCACTTCTGATGATGAGAACAAGTAGCTCTTGAAACCCATTAAGGTGAAAAGCATGTAAGTGATGTTCAGTGTTCTAACTCCAACACAATATTGATTGTGTGTTAGGGGTTGAATGTAAGCATAGTGAAAGTTTTTCGAAGTTATAAGGTAGCTTATTAGTTTTGTTAAATTCTAAAAACCAAATGCAACACTTTTGTCAAAATCACACTAAAAGTAGTCCTTAATAAAGTAGTGCAAAATCAGAGGAAATGTGGTGACATGAATACAATATAAGAATCCACTCCAATAACTTAATTTTAAAATATTTTAAGCATCCCCATTTACTGCTTTGGGCTTGAAATCATTTAAAATCTGCCATGTTTGCAATAAAGTGCAACAAAAAAAAAATAGCCTCTGATATTCACATTCAATGAAACGGGATTGAAAATGGGAACATAAATATGAAAGAAAGTTAGTTCTGAGTTACAATCACATAACTTTCTCTATCCACTAACATATATTTTTATATAGTTTCATCACAAACTATTCCTACAAAAGCTTATTCTTCTAACTACTTCTTGTTAACCGAGACTGACTTTCATTACACATTTACAAATTTTGTTGAAAAATACAGTAAGCTAAAGTGAGTTTTAAAATGCAGATCAGTAATAGCTTTGAAATTTTATGCTCCATATGTGACCACAAGAAAAAATGAATAGTGACTTACCACTTGCAAAACGTATGAAAATTCAAATCAATAACAAAGAATATCTCAGAAATAGTTAAAGCCACAAAAATGTTGACAAATTATATGCTTTAATGAGATTACATCTTTTGTATAGTGTTTGTCTATCTCTTAAGGCTAAGGATTACACAATCATTCAGAATGAAGAGGTCTTCACGGTCAAGATTTTGTCATACTTATTTCTTAAACATGTGGTATTTTATTCCAAACTGTTAGCACCATTTTTGCAAACCAAGAATGACAAAAAACTTTTCCACATGAAGGATAGTTTGGGCCAGGGAGATTTTCTTGAAAATCTTCATGTTGCATCCTTGGAAGGTGCTGAATTAAAACATTAAGTTTGGTATTTAATTGGCTTTTTCATTTTTGAATTATGCTGTTCACAGACAGATACGCGGAATTTTTTGTAAAAAGTTCTTAATTCAGGGAGCCTTAAAGCGTGTATTTTCCATGAAATCTTGGTATCAAATTTTTGGGTGGAATGCAGTATTTCCCTTACTTATTATAGCTAATTAGTAGGGAAGCTAAAAATAAAGATTATGTAATTTACTTTTTAAACACTGCCAATTGATTCTATAAATACATTTATTTTACCTTCACAATGGCACTTACATTGCAACAGTTGATCTCTAGGGGTGCAGGCCTTAACAACACAAATCAAATAGAGAGTAAACAAGAAGAGAAGACAGTTGATGCAACTGATTACTCATTAAAGCAACCCAATTAATGCTTTAATTTTTATAATGCATTTCTTTCATATAAATACACTTTAGTATCTTAAATGAATTATTTTTTTTGTGACAGTAAATTAAGTTGTCTTACAAAACTGATATAAAGTTATACAAGAACACACTACAATAAGCGAACAATGCTAAAGAATGAAAATCTAATCATATATGTCACTCTCAGTCTCTGTAACACTCTTGAGGGTTGATTAATTGCAAATTTTAAGTGAGATTCACACTTTTCTTCTGTCAGACGCGACCGTTTAGAATTTAAAATCCAATTGGAGCTTAGAAAAGCTTCTCTCAACTGAAGCAGATGATGGAGGAACCATTATTGTCTTCATTGCTAGCTTACTTAGTGTATGCATCTTAGAGGAATGTTTATGCCAGAAGGATAAAGCAGTAATAGAAGACAAATTTTCTTCCTCTATCATTGCTGTATATGTTGATATTTCTTCCTCTGGAACATCAATGTTAGAGAAGTGTTTCAGTTCACCTGAAGTGAAGATGGAATATACCTGCTTAGGAACGGCTAATGTTGGATCTAAATTCTGAACTTCCTTCCAGAAGGCTTTTGGCAGGATGACATTCATTCATATATGTTTCAAGTTTATTACATGCTACACCAGAACTTTGAAGCATATTTAGAACTGATGATAGAATAAGCCAGGTCTGTGTTGCATCAGTATCATCCAATTCCAAAACCTGCATTTCTTACAAATACCATCAGAGATTTCAGATATAGTTCTGAGTTGAAATTGAAGGATTTAATTTTCAACCAGCCATTTTAAATTTGTTACAGCAGCACTATCTTCACATCTTCCAGATAGATCTGTTTAATTGCACTGAAATTCATGCTGTGATATTTTCCTGCCTTCAGCCATGTGCCCCGAGTAATTACTGGAACTGGAGGTAGATCAAATGCTTCTGATTCCTTTAAGCAGTCCAGTACGCTCTCCCTTTTAGCTGCAGTTTTCACTAAAGCAGTCTTAACAGCTGCAATGAATTCATCAGCAATTTTGAGTGAAAATCTAACCTCTTCAGCACAAAGATGGAACACATAAGCCCAACAGGTAGAAAACAACTCCAGTGAATTGCCTGCCAGCAGAGGGCATATATGTTGCACTGTCTGATATTAAAGCAATGAAGTTAGACCTGTGAACACCAATAAGATCTAAAGTGTGAAGTACTAAATTTACTATAACATCAGCATTGCAATGTTGTACAATTGTGGTTTACACAAGACAGGGTTTCTCGCCCAAAACACCCAATGGAGCAACAAGAATATTCACCATCTTACGATTCTTTATATCTGTTGTTTCATCAACCACTAGATATACAGATTTTCCCTCACATTTTGACTTAGTTTTCTGGAAGTCTTCTTCAGCACAACTGACAAGGTATCTTCTCAGAGTGGGAGCCGGTTTCATACTTGTAGCTGTTGCTATCCACTGAAGAAACTGTTCATTGTGGAGGACATGGAATGGAATATCAGCAGAAGCGAATGCTTTGACCATTTCTTTCACATTATCCTTCGAACTTTCCAAACGCTGCCATACTTGAGGTATAGTACTGGTACGTATGCTGCCTCAAGTTGAACCATGTCCATCATTCTGTTTCCGAGATCTATGTTTAAAACTTTCCACATGCTTTTGCACAAGACTTCTTTTCAAAATGAATACACTCTGAACATAAAGTACATAAAAATTTCTGCTTTTCAGCCACAAAATAATGTGGGAAACTCACGAACCCTTTGAATTGCATTTACAGCAATTTTTGGCATGGTGTTCAATAGATGTGAACTGCTTTGATTCAGATTGTATACTGACCATAAAACCATTAAACTTCAGGCACAAGATGTTCATTGTTGAAATTCCTAGCTTTTCATTGTTGCTTGGAATATTGTTAATTTCTGTATTGAATCTAATGTTAGATTTTAAACAGGTACCTAGTTAATTTCCAAGAATTAGGCTTTATATTATACATTGTGCTTTTATGCTTTATTTTTTTAAAATTATTTTTTCCAGATCCTTGGACTTCCAAAATCATGTTCTGGGTAGCAGCCACATGTCTAAAGCCCTGTTATGTCTTTATGCTTATTATGCTTTTTGGCTGCTCTATTAATCATAATGCTTATCTTGCATTTAATTATGATAAAAAAGATAATTAAAATGCCATAGCAGTTAATTTACTGACATATATTGGTAGTGATGCTGATAGACTAGAAGGTAGCCTAGCCTTCTAGTCTGGCTGGTTGTTATGTAACATGCATAGAAGCTACAATCATTCTGTTTGCCTGTAATAATGTCATGCGATAGAAGCCAAGAAACATTTTTGTATGTTATATGAATTTTATTTATTTTAAAGTGACCACCAGCAGCTCTACATCAGAATAATGTTCCAGCATTATGTTTTTTCTTTTGCTATTTGATAGCAATCAAATCAAACCTACAATGCTAACAATTTTAACCAATTATGGTCATCTATCACTGTAATCTGTTCTTGATGTCAACTTACTCTGAAATTATCGCACCTGATCTTCAACTGCTCAAAGCTAATAAACAAACTAATATGTAAGAAAAGTTAGGCTTATGAGCAAAACTATATAAAGATGAACAAGACCACCTAAAGTGCATATAAACTTACACTTGAGCTTGATTTCATCAATCAGCCATAACTGGAAAAGGCTTATCACTTCAAAATTTCAAATGGGAGTATGAGTCAAATAGGTGCCATTATACAGAGCTCTTCAAACCAAACAACTTTCATGAGAAATGTTTCTTTAAGTCATACTCTTTCAATAAGAACAGCATGTGTCTATTTTTGTTGTGGTTAGGCTACAGTTGTTCAGTTGCTTGTACACAATGCCTGAAAAAAATTGCAAGACTGATGGGCATGTTGAGATTCTCTCTCTCAGTGTACATACGCTCGTCAACCTGGAAATATATATTACATTCGCCCAATATCATCAGTATATCAAAACCTTCCGCATTTGTGGAAACCATCATTATTTGTACTAGAAGAAAGCTATTTGTAATCATTGTAAACTTTTATACTTATTTCATTAGCCATAAAAATACTGAACATAATACACTCAATTGTCATTGTATTGTGCAAGACCATCTGAGGTTCCTTTGTCAATATTAATTTTCTTATTATATTGACAAGAAGTACTATTAATGGGTACGTTAATATCGCTTTAATTTTCTTGTTACAGCACTTCTCAATAGGGCACCGGGGTAGTGCAGTGGTTTCATTTCCAACTCTCATTCTGAGGGTCCAGGGTTTGATTCCCGATTTTAGGTGGCAATTTTAATTTGCCCTATCCATGCCTTCACCTCAGTCTTGCTCATGTGGAGCATCCCCAAGGCTTAACTGGTTTGTAGTCCATGGTAAAAGCTATAGGTCACTCTACTGCCATCATCACCTTACCACTGGAGGTAACGAACTCTGCCGTCTGGAAGCCTTCACCTCACAAATGGGTTCAGACATCGCTTGGTGGCATGAGGTAACCCCGAAGGTCTTAGGTCATATGTGGGAAGCATTAGAGACAACATTTCTGAATATGAATGGCATTGCTGCCTGTATAGTATCTGGATTTTGGGTAAGATGTTTTTTCAAATGTTTTTCTCATTGAAAGACATTAATTAGTTGTATTAGAAATGTTTGTTTTGAAGAGCTCTATCTAACGGCACTCTATTTGAGCCCCACTCTAATTTGGAATTTTAAAGTGATGTCACTGATCCCACTTCTGTTATGGCTAATGATGAAGTCAAGTTCAAGTAAAAGTTCACATATGTTTAGATATAAACATTTTTGTCTTGAAACATTTAATGCTGTGTTTTCAGTAATAAATTACTGTTACGGGTGGTGTGGTTCACTCTGTGTTAAGTATATTAAACTGAATAAGAATATAAAATGTTAATACTTTATATGGAATTATATTTATGAAAGTCCTAGCAAATACCATCCTGATTTTATGTGATTATTGGGAGAATGGAAACCACCTGTGGTATTACAAGTTTTCCTTGTTTGCTGCATGGGGGCTTTAGTTAAACTGAGAAGATAATTGAGCTTTTCTACATCAATTCTTAGAGCGGATCGTTAATTTTTAAGGATATGTTTGCAGAATGATAAAATTATAATCCCAGCAACTCCCTCTTTATTTACATGAGCGTCATATTTGCAAAACATAGGATTCTTGTAATATTAACCACTTTGAAACTGAACTATTTATTAAAATAAGTTTATCTTCGCTCTTTGGATATATGAAAAAATATGCTAGTAGCTTCAACAATTCAAATGATATTAGAAAGTGTCAAGTGAAAAATGGGGGAAAAGAATATAAAGTTTGTTTTTCTTGGGAAGAGGGGCGAAAGCTCAAACATAAATTTTTTCCCCCTCCAAACAATATTATGCCCTGGAGACACGTTAAAATGTGTAACAAGCAGCCCTTTAAATGCAGCTGGATAAAAACACTTTTTTCTTAGAATTACATTTTTAAATGTTCAAAATATACCAACTGCGTTAAATTTTCATCAAATTCAATAAAATTTTGTATACAAGTTTTGAAATATATTTCCAAATAGCTACAGACAAATTTATTTCAATCTTGTAAGTAAGGTCCAAAGTATAAAACTTTAGTACAAAATTTACATTATATATTTTGGAGAAATTAAAATATTTTCATGCAATAAAACTTTTAAATGTCCAAAATAATTTTTTCATAAATTTTGCTGGTTTATCTATTGCCAAAGAATTATACACAAATAAAAAAATTGTAAACAAATCTGAGTGGAGTATAATGATTTCATCATAAATAAAATATATCAATATTAAGTAAATAATTCTCTAAAACAAACGGCTCAATTTAATCCAAAATTTGTACACTTAAGAAATGACAATCAGACCAAAAATACAAATTTCATAAAACTTGCAAAGACCACTTCACTTATTTGAAACCCAGATTTTGTTTGGGTTGCATGGTTAGCTGGCTGAGATTGTGCACTTCTCAGAAATTCAAAGGTTTTGGCCCAAAGGGATATTTGGGGCAGTTTTGCCCTTTTAATTTTTTAATGGAGAACCTTGTGCTGGATACATGGAGCCACTCAACAGCCCATTAGCTTGTCATTCAATCTGACAGCTTGGCATCTCCTATTCCAGCATTACCTCCACGTGTCAAGCCCGTGCCAATCACTTGAAAATGGCCCTAAATATCACTTTGCGCTGAAACATTTCAATGTCAGAATCATACCACGTCAGTTAGCTACTGTATCAAACTTGTTGAGTGTTTCTGATCAACTGGGAACATGCACAGTGCAAAGAATATTTTAAATGAAAAGCTCATCTTCAAATTAGCAGGAAGTGATATTGCCTTGTAATGTTATGTTCTTTTGAAGGTTGGGAAAAAATATTTTACGGCCCCTTTTCACAAGGATCTCAAAATGCTGCTGACATAAGTGACCAAGTTATGTCACTGTATAGTACAACATAAAATCATGCCATATGCTTGCATTAATGATGGATGTATATTGTTGGTTACAGCTTTATTTTCACTTTTTTTTCTCAAAATGATGCATGGGGGTTTTAAAATGGCACAATTGGATAATTTGTCATGTATGGATGCATTAACAGTAGCATTGCTTTTTAGAAATAATGACTGTTTTATGGCTGCCAAAATTTATGGATCAAAAGCACATTGTTAAATCATAGTCTGATTATGCAAGTTTGCTAAGTTGAACATTCTTAAGTTGAAAAATTAAGATGTATTACCAATTAGTTTTCAGAACTAATAGTGAAGCGCATGGTATCTGTATTTCTCATTTGCAACCAAGTATTAGCTCAAACATCTGGCTTAAAACTGTTTTTCATTAGACTAGTAGATTTGTTATCCATTAACCTATTAATTTGTATTACATAAACATAATCGGGGGGAGGGGGAGAATGAAAATAGTTGTAACTTGTTGACACATGAAGCATGTAATGCCCAAAATGCTCCAAGGCACCTACAGTTACAACATGAAGAGCAAATAAATCAATAAGGTTTTATTCTGTTACATGAATATTGATGATAGCAAGAAATGTTAATTATTTAGCATAGAATGATCAGATGTTTTCATTTTTACCTTAATCTGGTAAACATATATATTTAAGTAATATTGTATTCTTACTACCTTTTATTAAACATTTATCAAAATTATCTGACACATTAAATGCTATTCTTAAAGAGTAAAATTGCAAATGTATGGTTTCAACAACGTGGCATTAGAAAAACAAATTATTCATAAAAATATAGGAAAATGTTACAGAAATTTAACTTGTATCAAAATGATCCTCTCAACAAAACGCTGTAGATTTCTCCGATATATGACATTTCTTTGCCTTGGTAAAATCCTTTTTTTCTTGATTTTAGGTGTTTTGTGCACATGAATAAACAATTTGCTACAGGTATGCAATGCATTGGTACACAGAAGAGCTATACACGATTTGAAGCCTTTCTGCTTCAACATCTGGTTGGAATTCATGTTGATTCCAAAACGAAAACATTCTGCTACATATCCTAGACAAAAACTGCTCTTAACTACATATAAACTAAAATAAAGAGGAAATAAACACAGTGCATCTCCGTTTCACATTGCATGACGTATTTTATTCTTTTTGCTAGTAATGCCAAATAACAGTGATATCAGACCAATAAGGATGCATTATTGCCTCACTTGACATCTTTGAGATTAAATTGTAATTTAAGATGTTTAAAGTTATTGTTGTTACTTACTGATATTATTTACTGGATTCTATATGAACTGTTCCATCAAAATAACTCATATGTGGGCGTAATTACATTTTCGTGCATGTTCCCAATTCAGTTAGCTGAGTGTTTCAAGCAGGAAAAAGGCATCAAGCCCGCTGTACAGCTTGCAGAAACAGTTAGTCTTTACTGTTTTCATACCCTTACCTAAATGCAGTATTTAGCAACTAATGTCGGAACTTAAATACATGATTCACGAGGTCCCTTCGCAGTGAGAATGCTTTGTCACAGGTAGCACAACCATATGGTGTCTCCCCTGTGTGTGTCCTAACGTGGCGATCTCGTGATGATGAAGATGAGAACGTCCTCTTACACACTGTACAATCATAGCTCTTCACACCTGTATGAACTACCATGTGCTTGGTCAAAATGTTTTTTATAGTGAAAGCTTTCCCACAAATCTCGCACATATAAGGGCGTTCACCTGTGTGTTGCCTAGTGTGAACTTTAAGACCTCTATCATTCATGTACACTCTGGGGCATAAGGAACACTTAAACTTTCTCTCCTTCTGTGTATGGATGTTCTTCCTATGGCACCACAAACCTGACTGGTCCCTATAACAGTTACCACAGATCTCACAAATATAGGGTTTCTCACCTGTATGGATCCGAATATGATTCTGTAATGTAATCTTGGCTGAAAACCTCTTTAGACAAGTGGGACACTGGAATGGCCTTTCACCAGTATGCTTCATTAGATGGATGTTATAGCCTTGAGCACGCATAAAACTCTCACCACAGAGCTCGCACACATAGGGTTTCTCACCTGTATGTTTCCTGCAGTGAATGTTAAAGGCCGTTGATGAGGAGTATATCTTGTTGCAATACTTGCACTTCAAACCAAGTCCACTGTGTGCTCTCAAGTGTCTCATATAATAGCTTTTATCACTGAATGTCTTACCACAGAGTCTGCAAGGTTCATTGTCATGTGTGAACATATGAGTGCACAGATCCACTTCATTTGGCAGCACCTAAAGGAAAAGATTTCTGTTCTAAATTATTCAAAACAATTTTCATGCAGGTCTAATTGTATCTGCCACATGTCCAGATTTGTTTTGAATCCTGTTCAAAAATAACAATGTCTAAAGGGTTCTTGTTTTGTAAACCAATAAAAACAAATTATTTCTAGATAAAGTATAATTCGGTTACCTAAGTTGTAAAAGACATGAGGTGGATTGCAGAAATGATATTTAGACAATGATTAAAGTTAAGGGATGTGCAAGTATGACTGCTACATTGCAAAGACAATGTTTAGTGTTAAACATTGTTTCAAGTCTATGTTTAAGAGTCAATATTTAAACACAGTGAAGAATGCTGTTTAACCTCAAAATTCAGACTGCAATATGAAATTAATGGCTGCATGCAATGGATCGTGTTAACCACATTGCTACATGGAGACTGTATTGGAGAGATATATTGGAAGAAAGACATCCTGATCTCAGCAATCCTTTCAAACTATACGGTGAAGTGAAATTTAAAGCATGCTTTTGCACTACAAAGTAAACTGTAACAGAAATATTATGCAAGTTTAGGGATCCACTACAGCATAATACAAGAGGTTGTCATGTCCACTGCCTTATAACTTCTTCTGGCACTACAGTTCTTGGCAACTGGTGTATTTAAGATACAAACCATGATATCAATAACAGTGATGCTGAACTTTAGACAGTATGATTCCTGCAATCAACAGTATGAGAGGAAGGATAATAAACTTTCCAAACAATGAGGGGTTGCCTTTCATTAAACATGATGTTACCTGTCTTTTCCAGGTAAGATTAATTCCTGAGTATGTTATATAACCTCTTTATTACACATTATTTTGCCTATTCATTATAAGCTTTGGAAATGGAATGCTACAATTGTACGAGGGGAATTCAATAAAGGCTGGCACTGAATTTTTTTTCCTTCTGTTTTCCTTCTGCTGTTGTAACATATGTCTGCATTACATACTCTAATCGTTAAAGGTTTCACAGTGATAGCTGTCATTTGAGTGTTGGTAGCCCATGAGAGTGAACATGTTTCATAATCACCTTAAATATCCTTATAGCTGATTTTCATGAGCAGCATTGTGTAATAGTTTGGTATTCTCTTGAAGAGAAACACTACTTACGATGATATGAAGAGCGCTTATGGGGATATCTTATTTCCGTTGGCATTATGCTTTCAAAGATGGCTAGGAAAGCGCTAAATTGCAGGGAGAAGAAGGTGCAACTGTTACTGCCATAACAGACACAACAAACAACACGGCAGGTGTCATTATTAGTGCTGATGACTCGCATCTCACTGTGAGACAGCTTGCACACATCCTTGGAATATCACTTGGGAGCGCACACAATTTTAAAAGAGCATTTGCACATGTCTAGAGTGTGTGCTTGATGGATACCATGATTGCTTACTCCACAGTGAATCACTTTGTATCGATGTGTGCCGCTATTGGAAACAATGAATTACCCAGTTTGTATATGAAAGAATTGCTAATATACACCAAGAAGAATATTTCAAATTATGTCACAAATGGTGAAATTCACTCACACGATACAAGGAATAAGGACAAATTACACTTGATCACTCACAAAACCAAATTGTTTGAAACATCCTTTAAGTATAACGGCTTAAAATTATATAACTATTTACCCAGGTACTCTAAATATATAACCTCGTCAAATAAATATAAGGTAGAATTACATAAGTTCTTTGGAAAAAATCAGTTTTACTCTTTAGATGAAT
Source organism: Deroplatys truncata (assembly GCA_030765065.1). Lineage (NCBI taxonomy): Eukaryota > Metazoa > Arthropoda > Insecta > Mantodea > Mantidae > Deroplatys > Deroplatys truncata. Next base: position 227,182,880 of record CM060976.1, on the reverse strand, counting down.
ATGTGGAATACTGTACAAGCAAAACTTAAATATTTACATATCTTGTGAACTCATTTGTTTCATGGGTCCCGTTTTCATCTGAGGGAGCCACTTCGGCCAAGAGGATGTCTGCCTTCGAAACCATTGTATAATTGCTGTTCTCTTCAAGATTATCTTAAATGATGACATACATGAATTGACAAGAGCTTGTCTACCTGCATATTGTTTTTCTTAATACAACTTGTACATATGTTTTCCTTGTATATACTTGTTGGACGAAACCAATAACTCTGTATGATTTCTTATGGTGAATAAATATGTAATGTAATGTATGATGACAAAGGTTATGCTTGGTGGCAGAATATCATCACTGCTGACGAAACATGGATGTATTGTTATGACCCAGAGATGAAGTGGAGCAACATGGAATGGATGAAACATGGTCTGCCACCACTACCACAAAAGGCATAAGCACAGAAGTCAATTTTGCTCAGAACCCACTATTATAAGCTTTACTCTTTCACTACCACTTTAATGCTAGAAAGCAGAGTATTTTCTTTGACATATTTACAACAAAAGAGGGAGGCAAGTCTTAAAACAAAAACCGAATCACAATTGGTGGTAACCATCAAAGATCATAATGAAAGGTACTTCATACTTCTTTTTCATAGCTAATGTTCCAATCTAAACATTACCTAGCTAAATACTGTTTAAGAAGTGCAAATGCATATCTAATTTAATGTTTAGCCAGACAGCGTGTAATGGTTTAAACAAGTTATCATTTTTGCAATTGGCCCTCTATATCAAATTCTTTTTACAGGTATTCCCTATGATAGTCTTACCTGCCATAGGAGCACAATGGTAGTGCTCTGACTCACAGAGCTGAAGATCTGTGGCCCAAGTCCCAATTTTGGCCTTGGTCTTTTCTATTCTGATTGAACTTAACCATACTTCAGTCTACACCCATGCCAACCCACTTATGTTGGATCTGCAAAACCCCCCATTGCAGTTACTGCTGTTTCTCTTTCAAAAATGCTTATATTAAGAATAATATAGAATAAATGAGCATATTTCAAAATTTGTAATGGTACAGTAATATATTTTAACAAAAAACTGAAGAAACTGTGGCTGAAACAAAAAATGTAAATTGAAATATATAAAAAATAATGTGTCAGCAAATTGTCAATGAATAGCTGTTGCTAGAATGCAATGTTGGTCTGAAGAGATTATAAGTAGGCAATTTAATCATTTCCATTGCCTTTAAGGATGGCGAAGAAATGAGGGAGCTACGATTTTTACCATGTAACTCTGAGCCACGTTGGACCTTGGAGACGCTTTGTATGAGCTAGTCAGAGGTGAAGGCCTGAATAGGGCCAACTTAAAAATGCCACCCTATTACCGGGAATAGAACCATGGACCCTTAGACAAACAGCAATGAACAAAACCACTAAGCTATCCCGAATTACTGTTTCTAACACCAGGAGTAAATATAATTTCTATATTAAAGCCTTTAACACTAAAGGCTGATTCACAACAATCAAGAGCAAAAACCAGAATGAGAACAACAAAGTTGAAATACATGTATTCTAATGGGAAGGTTCACAATCAACGGGAAACAGGCTTAGCCAAGTTTTAACTTTCTTGTTCTCATTCCCAGGCACAGCATATTAGAATTCTTCACTGTAGAGCAAGGGTGGCGAAAATACCTATCTCTCTCGAGTCATCAAATATGCAACATGCACTACACCACACAGCAGCACATGGAAAACAAATGAATAGATGGATAGAAAAGGAGTTGCGCCTGTGAGTCACACAGCCTCGCGAGTAGCATTTTTGCCACCACTGCTGTAGAGATTATTTTAGGTGGCTGTGACATGAAACAACTGCTAGTGCTATTTATAATCACAAGCTAGAAACGTGAAGCTGGAAGAAATTAGTAACATATGTGCTTCCTAGACTCAGATCCTGACACCTGCAGTTCCATTGAGTGTTGGTTCTTTTAGTGAAAGGGTCATCTGTAGTTTGTTTATATGCAACTCAAAACTGGCTATTGCCTAAAAAATAATGACAAAAGCCATAAACAGCAAAAACCAGTAGAAATTAACAAAGAACAGTAAATAACTTTAATGGTATGCCATTAAATAAAGGAATGAAAGCTTGGTACGACTAGAGGAATCAGAAATGTAAAGGATATGCACTTTTAATTTACAGCGTATTGTACCCTACATTATCAAATTTTGACATTGGTAAATTGTGATGCAGTAATTTGTATCACAAATTATGTAAATGTAAAGAATGATTATAGTGTAAATATGCATTATTGTGTGACATTGATTTAAGATGTTTGTTGATTGTAAGCATTGTCGAGAAGTGGGTTTATACGGCCTTACTGAAACTGACAATAATAGCGTGCAATAATGTAGCGAGGGGGTGAGCTGTTTATTATTATTAGAGACGAGCAAATGACGTAATATTGGCGCGTTTTTCTTAGAATTTGCTGGAACATTTTTTCCTAGAGCATATGTGTTCATAATTTTCATTGGATATAAAAATAGACGCTAATGTTGGCGCACTTTATTAACCAATAGCAGCTCGGTTATAATCTTTAGGCATATCGGGGTGTAGGAGTATAAAAAGGGCTAGGTCAGAGTCAAATTCGCTTAGTCCATCGGAAACATTTGTGCGTTACACATCGCTGAGTTAAACAGAAAAAGTCATGGTGAATACATCGCATAGTTTATCGATTCGCAGGTTACGCGTAGCAAAGTTATAAAAAAAATCTCAAGTGTCGTAAAGTTAATTACACAAAAACTTGAAGTACGCAAATTAAGAATGAGCAGTAAATAAGTTATTATAACAGTTTCAGTTTGGCGAGTGTCAAGATTTATATGCGAATGTGAATAAGGTGTTAAGACAATAAAGAGTGTAAAACAAATTCATCATCAGTGTTATTTTTGGATAAAAGACTCCTTTCCGTTTACACACCTGAATAAGATAAGTGCTCGACCAAAAAGATCATAGCTAGCCGGAGGACAGTGAACCCAAAATATTAAATACAATGATAGGCGCTCAATAAAAGATAACACAAAGTGACCGTGACAAATTGTCTTTTATACGTGCGGCAAATAAACAGTAGCATTCTTTCAAACTTAACACATAATACCGTCACAAATTGGCTTCACAACGTGGGGCAAAACACAAGTATACACAAATACAAGAATACCGCCGCATATTTGGCACACAGAACGTGGGGCAGAATAAACCAGGAAGGAGCAGAATTAACCAGGAAGGAGTGAAATAACCAGGAAGGGGCAAAGGAACCAGGACGTGGAGCGAATGGAGCAGTGAACTGAACTACAAGATGCAGATTCCAGAAACAACTACAGGAACGTGACAGACGACGCGGATGAGTGGACACAAAAACATCGAGACGACGCAGATTCATCATAATACAACACAGAAGCGATATATAATCTAGGAGAGGGGCAGGAAGCTGGACATCAAAGCAACATCAGCAGATAGCATCAGAAAGGTTAGAAAAGTGTGATTTTTTATTATTCTAAAAAAAAAAAGGGTAAAAATTTAAATGTACTTGAGGAGTGGTAGGATTAAGAAAACAATGTCTACTAATAATGCTGAAGAAACAATGATGGAAGGGGATAGTGTAACAGTTAGCTGTAATTCAATACAGGTTACAAAAAATAGCTCAAACAATGTAGGATTTGAGGGAGGAAATGTTAGTGCAGAAAGTCAAAATAGAATAGCAGGAAATGTTAATTTTGATGTTAGTATGATGATGGAAATGCTAAAAGATATTAGTAAGAATAATAGGGAATTGAGGGAAGATATGATAAAGAATAATGAGAAATTAGAAAAATTAACTCAGAGTAATGAGAAATTAAAAAGAAAATAGATCAAAACAGGGAAGATATGGAAAAGAATAATAGGGAATTGAGGGAAGATATTGGTAGGAGTATTACAGATCAATTAAGGGAAGAAATTGGTAAGAGTAATGAGAGATTAGAGCATAAATTAGATCAAAACAAGGAAGAAATTGAAAAGAAATTTATGGAGCTAGATAGCAATATAATAAAAATGAGAAATGAAAATCAGGAAATGATAGCAAATGAGATAGGGGAAGTTTCAAAGAAAATGTTAGACATGAGCAGGGAAATATCTAACCAAAAAAGTGAGGTTAATAATAAAATAGAACATGTTGATGTAAAATGTACAGAATTAGGTAGCCGAATGAGTAGCATTTCAAGTGAGTTAAGAGAGATGATGGAGGCTACAAATGCAGATTTAAGTCAGGTGCAAGTTAATTTCAGAGGGGAGATATCTGAAATACAGAAGGAGTCAGAAACACAAAGAAATAGATTGTCTGAAGAAGTTAAAGTTTTGTCTATAGATTTGAATCAAAAGCTAACTTCTGAAATTAACAAACACCAAGCTGTTCAAAATGAGAACAATAATAAATTGGAACAGACAATAGAAAATCTGCAAGGTACTGTAAATAGGTTAGAATTGAATTCAAGGGTAAATATATGTGATGTTAATGTATCTGATGTACAAAATAATGATAGAGGTAGTTCCTCAGGTATGACTAATAATGTGAGTGATGCGGCGGCTTCATCCATAGCTAATGCTGAAACTCAGAGTGCACAAGTAACACTAGAGAATTTAAATATGGGAATAGGGAATTTACAAAATTATAATCATATCTTAAGTGATTTTCCACTTCCAAAATTTAATGTCCAGTACAGTTTATTGCAGACTTGTCAGAATATTTTCAAATTAAAAAGATACCGGAAGCATTGAAAATGATAGTTGTTAAAAGATGTTTGGACCAGAAAACTTTAGATTGGTTACAAATGGTATCAGGGGGTGAAATTTCATATGAATCCTTTAAGAGGCTATTCATGAACAGATTTTGGAATGTTACGGTACAGCACAGAATTCGAGCAATGCTTAGTCATGGTCAATTTGATCCACGAGAAGGAATATCAATGACTGATTACTTACTGAAACATGCAAGTCAGGTTAGGAACTTGTCACCTCCAATCAATGAGGAAGATTTTGTGAGTTTGCTCACCAGGCATTATCCTTTAAGGATACAAAATTATTTATTAATTGCAAAACCACGTAGCATCTATGAGATGACAGAATTAATGACAGCTTTGGAACACAGGAAGAACATATATCTCGGGAGTGGGAGAATAGATTTTTAGATGTGCGAGATAGACGAAATTACCAAGGTAGTTATTATCACGAAAGCAGAGGACAAGATAGACGTCATGAGAATAATACCAGGCAATGGTACCAATCATACGTTCCAAATTTTGAAAGACCGAGGATAGATGGGAGACCAGGCCGACAGGAACAAATAAATTATGTCAGGACAGAAAGATTGCCGGAAAGTGGGCAAAATCAAAGAAGGCGGTACATTAGACAAAGGGAAAATTTCACTCACTGGAGGGAAAACAATAACCGGGAAAGATCTGAGGAACGGCAAGAAAATTACGTGCCAAGAGGACATAATTTCAGAAATCGAGGATTTCGAACTCCAGGAAGGGGAAATCAAAACAATGGTAGCGAAAATGAGATAGATTTAGCTCCTGTTAGGAATGGCAGTCCCGTACGTGAAAATGGAAGTAACCAGGAAAACTGTTAATAGACTCCTGTGCAGTAGGTTCTCAGGACGTCTTCAATAATTCAGTATCCATTACCAATACAAATAATATGCCTACACACACACCCTGTAATAAGACTGCAGCAACAAAAGATAAGGGGGAAAATTTCGAGTCACCTCATGTTAGAATGGAAATCGCGAAGAAAGAGATCATTGCAACTATAGATTCTGGTTCATCAGCTTCAATTTGTTCGCAGAAATTTTACATAAATTTGATAAACGAAGGTAACAAAATTATGGCTCTTCCCACTAGTAATTTAGTTTGTCGTGTTGCAGTCGGAAGAACGACACAGGTCATAAAAACACAAGCTCTACTTAACATACTTATTGGCGGAGAGAAATTTGAGGTTATGTTTCTAATTGTAAACCATCTGATTTGTGACATAATTATAGGATGTGACTTCTTACATGAATATGGAGCACCTATAGATTTTAAATATGAAGAGTTAAAAATGACAAAAGACGATAGAGAAATAAAGGTACCATTTATAAAAGAGAAAGTTTCTGTGATTGAAATGACAAAGGATGAGAAAAATCTTTGTGACCAAGAGTTTTTTGTGCAAATAACAGAGACCGATAGAAATAGTCAGATAAAGCAGGTAGTCACAGAATATGAAGGGAATACCACGCCATATTTTCAACAGCTAGTAGAAATGCCATAGAAAGTAGAGAAATTTACAAACCGAACAAAAGACGACCGTGTGAGCGAGACAGACAACAGCTGGGAAGAGAAGAGAAATGAGGAAATAATACACAAGTGTGAAGAAGCTTATAACATTACGAAAACGCAAAAACAAATCCTTCATGATGTTTTGATGAACAATAGTTCAGTATTTAGTAATATCCCAGGCAGATGTAATGTATATCAGCATACATTTCAGGTAGAAGACGTGCCACCATATAGACATAAGTATGACAATTCGCCTATAAGTCTTCGGGACAAAGCTAGACAACTAATAAATAGCATGTTAGAAAATGGGATTATTGAGCAAAGTAATTCTCAGTATATAAATTCAATCTGTTGGAGTATTAAACGAGATGGTAGTTTGAGGTTAACATTAGACGGTAGATATGTCAACAAATATATGAAACCAGATCATTTTCAAAGTGAAGGAATCGAACAACTAATAACGAAACTTTCAAGAGGGAGATTTTTGACATCCATTGACCTCACTGCTTCATATTGGCAAGTGGAATTAGATCCACAAGTGCGTGATTACACTTCATTTCAATACTCGGGGATCCAGTATCGTTTTTGTGTAAATCCTTTTGGTTTAAAAAACTCAGGAAGTGGATTTTTGCGAGCCATTCACAGTATCTTTGGAAATTCTGCAGATGACTTTTTAATACAGTATATTGATGATTTCCTCATCATTAGTCAAACATTTGAAGAACATATGAATAATGTACATTACGTGTTAAATAAACTGCAACAACATGGTATGACTGTGAACATACTAAAATCAAAATTTTGTGACAAGGAAATAAATTTTCTGGGTTATGTAGTGGATGAACGAGGTATAAGACTTGATCAGAAGAGAATACAAGCAATAATGAAAATTCCACCACCAAGGAACGTAAAACAAATTAAGACGTCTCTTAGGGGTATTGAACTTTCAGAGTAAGTTCGTACCAAGGTATTCGGCTGAAATAGAACCACTGCGGCAGCTACTCCGAAAGAATAATAAGTGGAGATGGACAGAGGATCATCAAAAATGTTTTGAGAGAGTAAAAGAACTCTTTGCTAAGTCCATATTGCTCGAGAGGCCCAGAGAAGATTTGGAATACGAGATTTATGTCGACGCATCAATGCAAGGATTCGCCGGAATTTTAGGACAGCGAGACATCAACAATGACTTTCACGTCATTAGTACAGCTTCTAGAGGACTAACAAACATTGAGCAAAATTCTTCGGTGACTCAATTAGAAATTGGAGCACTATATTTTTCATTGATTCGTTTTAAAACCTATATTTATCAGCAAAAGGTGAAAGTATATTCAGATCACATCAGCCTAACTTTCATACAACGGTGTAGATTATGTAGTGGAAAACTTGCTAGATACATTCACGCAATATCTGCATTCGATATTGAGATTATACACATTCCTGGCAAAAATAATATCTTCAGTGATTTGCTATGAAGATTAAACTACAACCCACAAATTCCCGAAAATATTGAGAGGCCTAGAAATGAAGTTAAAATATTGACAATTGAAATTCCTTTAAGCAAAGAAATGATGAGAAAATTGAAAAATATAGGGGAAATTCAAAATGAGGACGCAAAATTATTTGAACTAAAAGGAAATGCACCACTAATTGAAGAGGCAAAGAAAGAAATTGTAGCAATTCGGAATGGGACATTATACAAGAAGCATGGAAAAGAAATCCCCAGTTGGAAGGTAATGGTTCCGAAAAGCATGGAAAAGGAACTAATTAAGAATTTTCACGAAGGGTTAGCACACTCAGGAACGGACCGGGCAACTTCTATGATTTTAGAAAATTTATACATATCCAAATTGCGTCAGAAAGTTCGGAAATTTATATCGTGCTGCAACCTGTGTCAGAAGGCAAAGCAAATAAATGCAGCATATGCATTTGAGACTAATTCGGTTATAAGAAATAAGCCGAGATGCGTAATTAGTATTGATATTCATGGTCCGATGCCTCCAAGTCAATTTGGAAACAAATATATATTTGTCTGTTATGATATATTCAGCAAATATGTAAGAATTTACCCTTTGAGAAAACCTACAGGTTTAGCATGTTTGAATAGACTACTCAAGTCATATGTGATAGAAGAAGGACCGATACAATCTGTATTGAGCGATAATGCATCGTACTTCACAGGAAAAAAAATTATGGAGGGACTGAAAGAAAATGGCATTAAACAATATTTTTCGTCAAGATACAGACCGAACTCCAACCCAGTGGAGAGGGAAATTAAAGAAATTTCGAATTATTTAAGGGTGCTGTGTCATCGAAAACAAACCCAATGGTATGGATACGTGAATTGCGTTCAGAATCTACTCAACGAAACAGTAAACAATGTGACAGGATACAAACCATGTGAACTTAAGTTAGGAAAGAAGATAAATACAATATGTAAGAAAATTCCAGAAGCCATTCCAGATGAGCACTCGATACCACAAACAGAAGAAGAGATGTTTCGACAAGCATTCGAGAGGATGAAGAAAAAGGCCATAAAAAGAAAAATGAAACATGAAGAAAAGAAAAGAAAGGAATGGAGGATCAAAATAGGAGATTTAGTTTTGGTTAAGACCAAGAAATTGTCGGATAAAGCAAATAAACTTTATTGGCGAATGTTTCTAAAATATCATGGACCATATGAAGTTGTTAAAGTATATGGAACAAATACATATGAATTATGTAACCCAACAACTCGAAAAAGCATTGGAAAGTTCCATATTGAGATGCTGAAACCATACAAAAATGAGGATAAAGAAGAAACAGAAAACCAAGATGATAAAAAGTAAATTCAGGATAGTTAAAGCTGAACTGTAGAACAATGTTTTGGAATGTAAGAGGGTTAATTATGTATGTATGTTATAAGAAAGGAGAAATAAATTCTGGACATAACTAAATATTTAAAAGGGAAAAAAAACAATTTTCTTAGTAACCGTAACAGCATTTGAAATGAAGAATGTAATAATTAAAACTTAATGTTATATTAAAGTAAAAGTACGTAGATATAATTCCAAGAGTATTGTGAATATAAAGTACAAAACAACAAAACTGGGGTAAAAATAATTAAAACAAATACTTATATAGCAAACAGATAATGTGAAACAGTGTCTAGATTTAAGAGATGTAAATATATTTGTGTAGAGGGTGAATATTTTGGTAAATATGTGTAATAATTACAAAAATCTTAAATGTATAAATTTTTGTCAACAATCTAAGAAAGTAAACAATTTTGTAACAGTAATTAAATAATTCAGGGTACAGTATTTGCTATAAAAATAAAATTGTAATGTCAGATTAATTTCTAAACACATTAGACCAGAGCCATTAAATAATGGCAAGATAAAGGCAAAATATATGACGTGTGTTAAATGCGTGTGAAGTGTTAAGTGAAAGTGATAAATAGCGTGTGTTCCAAGATTCAGGAGACTAAAAACCCAATTATAAAATTTCCAAACAAGTTGTAAATATTTATAATTATGTTTCTAGTGGGGCATATGATGCAGTAATTTGTATCACAAATTATGTAAATGTAAAGAATGATTATAGTGTAAATATGCATTATTGTGTGACACTGATTTGAGATGTTTGTTGATTGTAAGCATTGTCGAGAAGTGGGTTTATATGGCCTTACTGAAACTGACAATAATAGCGTGCAATAATGTAGCGAGGGGGTGAGCTGTTTATTATTATTAGAGACGAGCAAATGACGTAATATTGGCGCATTTTTCTTAGAATTTGCTGGAACATTTTTTCCTAGAGCATGTGTGTTCATAATTTTCATTGGATATAAAAATAGACGCTAATGTTGGCGCGTTTTATTAACCAATAGCAGCTCGGTTATAATCTTTAGGCATATCGGGTGTAGGAGTATAAAAAGGGCTAGGTCAGAGTCAAATTCGCTCAGTCCATCGGTAATATTTGTGTGTTACACGTTGCTGAGTTAAACAGAAAAAGTCATGGTGAATACATCGCATAGTTTATCGATTCGCAGGTTACGCGTAGCAAAGTTATAAAAAAATCTCAAGTGTCATAAAGTTAATTACACAAAAACTTGAAGTACGCAAATTAAGAATGAGCAGTAAATAAGTTATTATAACAGTTTCAGTTTGGCGAGTGTCAAGATTTATATGTGAACGTGAATAAGGTGTTAAGACAATAAAGAGTGTAAAACAAATTCTTCATCAGTGTTATCTTTGGATAAAAGACTCCTTTCCATTTACACACCTGAATAAGATAAGTGCTCGACCAAAAAGATCATAGCTAGCCGGAGGACAGTGAACCCAAAATATTAAATACAATGATAGGCGCTCAATAAAAGATAACACAAAGTGACCGCGACAAATTGTCTTTTATACGTGCGGCAAATAAACAGTAGCATTCTTTCAAACTTAACACATAATACCGTCACAAATTGGCTTCACAACGTGGGGCAAAACACAAGTATACACAAATACAAGAATACCGCCGCAATTGGAAGCAGGTGAAAAAATATAATTGGTCAGTTAAAAACAAATGAAATCCCAATGCACAAAATCATCTCCCACTTTGTGATTGATGTGATCATTGATGTGCATTCCTATTCTCATTACCGGCTATTGTGAACCAAAATCTTATATGCTGCATTGCTTCCCATTTTTGTTTCCGTTTAGGTTACCATTCTAGGGCTGGTAGATGTAGGAAGTAAACAAGAAAAAACTCTGACGCATTACACTCACATGGCTTTCTCCAACCTCTCTTCTACAAGCTATTCTTATAAAGTCTTACTTGTCTATTTCATGTTAATCATGATAAATATTTTACAGATGCTTTTATTACTTATTTAGTTGTAGGTACGAGAAGGATACAGTAGGCTGAAGCAATAGCATGATCTTTTAAAAGACAGTCCCTGTGTGATGACCGACAGTGAAACTTAGACACTAATGGAGGAGAGACAGGTGATTTCAGGTGACTGTGTTCTAGAGTACCTGTAGTGTGTACTTTTTACAATGTGCGAGTGAGTCCTGCCTTGTTGAAGTAATGTGCCCCAGTTGTTCCTAGGACAGATAAGCAGCAGTTGCTTACCTCGTTTTGTAGTCAACAAGTACAATAGCTTACATCATGGGCAAAATTGGATGGAAGTTTTATCTTCTCCTGCAAGAATTTGGCAGTGAGTATTTTACACAAGACGGGGAAAATGTTACATTGAGGCAGTATTTTAATACATGAATAATTTCAATTGTATTATATAATAGGTAAATTCAATAACAGTCCGCCTTGAAACAATATGTATGTAATAATTATTTGAATTGTATGTAACAGTCATTGCATATGCTTATTTTTATTATGAACATGTTTAATAATGTTATGTGAATACATTACATACTCTAATAATGCAAGAGCTGTGAGAATAATAAGTTTTAAGTTGCTAACAATGAGGTAATAATGAGGTAACCTTATGGCAATAATGAGTTGTAGAGTTTGAAAATTATTGGTCATGATTAGAGCAACAAAAATGTAATTTCTGTGACAATTTAAAATTAGCCAATCAACAGCAAAGAAAAGTTTTAAGTAAAATGCAGATGTTCTATAGGACTAGAATTAGCCAATCAGAGACTTGAAATACCGAAGCTTATGAGTTTTGACCGTTGAAAGTTGCTCAGTTGCTGGCAAACCTTGGTAGTGAACAGATGGAAGGTGTGTTCTCTACAGAAGTATTACGTGTGAATCATAAAAATATGTATACGCGCTAAGTGAAAGTATTAAAGATTCTCACAGTTCTTACAAGTGTAGTGCTTTATAAAAATGTGCAAGGATTAATAAAAGAAGTGAATTTAAAAAGTTAAATTCTGTGATGTCTACATTCTTGTTGCACCACGCCTTGACTAAGATACATGACTCTACAAACATTACTGATGCAGCCGAGGCAAATTCAAACATAAATAATATATAGAAGCAGTTTTAATAACAAAGTTAAATATTATAGCGTAAAAATTGGAGTGTAACAACAAAATTACATCTTAAAATCAGCTTCTCATACGTAGCAGCATATTGCGTAACAGTAACTATTACGTAATCAACAAAATTCAAACCGACGCCCAAAGCGTGTTGCAAACTCCTTAAAGCAACTAATATTTACGTAAACATATTTACGTGAAACAAACACAATTACTTCAAGTTGGCTCTCATACGTGGGGCAGTTAAAATTATGTAACCCGACAAAACAAAAGCAGCACAACATAACCTTCAAGTTACGTAAAAACATATTACATAACAAAATAACTTCAACATGTAAATTATGTGATGTTAAAATAAATGCCACAAAAAGGCGTAAAATACAGAAACACTGTACTTCCTTGAAGCATAGGTCACATGTTGATATTATGTCTAGAAAGAGTGGAGAATCTCCTTCTAATTAGCTTTTGAATAAAGAATCTCAGTTTTATTTGGATTATGTGAAATGTTGATAGCTGCTAATATCCTCTTCAACACCGCAAAAAATAATAGCTTCAAAACGTTCATGGAAAAATACACACAAACATCTTTCAACTGACACAATGTTGTGAAAATACTTTTTGAATTAGTATTACGAGGCCAAATTAAGTGATATTTGACAAAAAGTAAGAAATAAAATCTGGGTGTCAGTAGATGAAACCACGGATGCTGGAGGAAGGCATGTAGCAAATATTGTAGTAGGAATCTTCTGGCCTGATAGGCCTGCACCAAAACTGTACAATCAATGGACTTTGGTACACTGTAGAAGAATCTGGATTTCATTTAAAATCATTTTGGATGCTTCTTTGAAATAATTAAACAGTTACAATCAGATGTACAGATACATGAAGCTCTCAAGCTAACTGAGCAGATGGTACAAAACATTAATCTGGCACCAGTTACACCAATAACTAAGCAGGTACAACAGAAATTGCATGCAGTTCTACATAAAAATCGTGGATATACCAAATTGTGTGTAATCAAGGATCTGTTAAAAGGAAACAGTCCTCCTGAAAATAACGAAGTACATGAAGTACACATCAAGTATTTACGCTTTGCCCCAATCACATCATGTGACCTCGAATGCACCTTCTCGCAATACAGATGGTGTTTAAGTGAAAACTGCAGGAAATTTACTTTTATTGTAAGGCACTGTAATGCTAATTCTGCAAACATAAGAGCATATCATGAAGAAGAAAAAGACCTATAAAAATACTTAGGTCAATGAACACACTGTGACTCCTTGGTGGTTAGGAACGGTGTACCGAAGAGAGTGTGGGAATTCATAGCCAGAAGATTAGGGTGGAACAGCTGGTACTCCGAAGAAAACTGTGAAGGTCCTCAGGAAACCCATGCCAGCACTACCGGGTGGCACCTGAAGGCAAATAAAATCTTGATGAGGCTATGTTGCTGATTCTATTGGTTCCATCTTGGAAGCGATGTGGAGAGTTGGTATCCGCCATGCGATATATGTGCCACAGGTCCTGGGCCACCGTCATGCATTTGGTGTCAACTCTGAGGAAGGGCTGGTGGTAGTTCATTGTGACTGCCCTTTTACATATTGTGGAAATGAACAGCTCTGAGGAGGGAGCTGTGTGACACAGTGGCTATGGTCCAAGGTTATTGGGAGGTCGGTGCCGGGGGATAGGAGTAAACAACAACAACTGCCACTGGGCAGCATAAGCACTGGGCGCGCTATTGGCAAATAACTAGAAAAATATGGAAGCTTCTTCTTCCCCCTCCTCCAGAAAGTGTCAAAATAGTTCTAGAACGTTCAAGAACCTTGTGGAAAAGATTCCACTGACAATATACACAAGCTATCTCGCGGGAGAGTTGAGTGCGAGTTGCATCAGTCAGTCAGTCAGTGAGCGAGTGCACCTCTGGTGCGACATCAAGAGCGACTCTACAAGCACGTTACATGCAGCAAGTGTTACTGCAGAGCGACAGGTTGTGGAGTTCTTGTGTTTGACTCCAGAATGAAGTGAACCATCCAGCGTGAAGAGGCTAGTCACGAAGGAAATGAAGAGACGGAAAATTGAACTAATTTGAATTCGAGTTTTTTTATTTATGGATGCTCTTTAACTACTATTGTCCTTAGCGTACATTCTATATTGGGCGTGAAAGGCCAGTAATTTTGCTCAGAGGCCTCTTTATCAGACTTGAAGTTCTTTTATGTGCCATAAATCTATGACATGGGACCACCAGCTTTACTTCCCTTCCGAAGGAAGCCATGCTAAGGATTTTTACATCCAAAGAATCCATCGCCCTCTGCCGGGTTTGAACCCGCTGCCTTGGGAACTAGAGGCTAGCATGGTACCACTAGTCCCTAGTCCATGGAGGACGACAGAATTGAACTAGCTCACTTAAGTGAAGTGAAGTGATAGTGTGAACAAAGTGAACTCCTAGTGAAGTTGAACTAGATAAGAACTTAACAGTGACAGTCAGAACTGAGAGAAGTGACATTGAAAAACTGGACGAAGTCACAATATTGAATTTTTGGGTGGACTGCAAGACTTCCTCTACTTATGTAAGGTAAATAGTAAAGAAAGCAAAAGGTGTAGGAAATAATTAAAAAACTTACATTTGGGTGTTAATGACCTAGCAGTTGAGCGCCCTTAAACAAAACAACAACCGAACTTATATTTAATGATACTGTATAGTTCATAACTGAGTTTATGTGTAAATAGAATTAATGTGTATTCTAATTATTTGAAGAGAATAGATTTACTATGTCAGAAAACTGTTATTTACGCTAAATTACCACCACTGTTGCAAACACCCCCATTATTATTCCTTTCTTTATTAGATCAATGTCAATGGTCCCCTTGTGAATTTCTAATGTCCCTCCCAGAGGAAGATTTTTTGTTTCAATGAAAACAATGAGAAGCAAATATGAATTACTGAGGTTCTCTAAAGAATGGAGGGGAGTATTTACTAAAATTAAAATGTACTATATAAACATTCCATATTTATCATTTTTCCACTTTGCTCTCCCTCTCTCAAAATCCAAAAACAATGAATCAAGGTCTGGCTGTACCATTTTTACTTTCTCTACCATGTACCTAGTAGGTAAAGAAGGTATTGTGCTCCACCCAAAAACACATATCGATATTTCACTGGAAATACGTGTTTTAAGACCCACTGAATAAAAAAAGAACATTTTCAGGGGGACTACTTTGAGAAACTGGGATAAACAAAACGTTTCTATGAGTATTCATTATTTTTTGTCTCAATACTTATCCAGTGACCCTTGTATTACAACAAATTCAGTCCTTTTTCTTACCTTCATACAGATCAGGCATCTATATGGTGTGGAACATTCATGATGCTCCTGAGATTCTTTAGAGGTGAAAATCTCCGAACAGGTTTCACACATGCGTTCATTTCTCCTCGTAAACTCATGGTTGTTGGTATCACACATTTCCTCCTCAAAATCTTGCACATCTACTTTGTTTCCATCAACTGACTGCTCTCTGGATTCGGTTTCACTGTTGGTGTCCAGCACTTGATTCAGTTCTTCTGATGCAAAGGTGATTACAATATTTTTTATTTCTGAAGATGTCATTTCAGCATCTCTTGATTTAGGAGTAACCGCCTGCAAATGTTTCAGCACATTTAAATTTACTGTTACATAAATATTGAGACAGAATGTACCAGAGGTAATTTTGTTATGTGCTAAATTATTCTATGTTTAATCTAATATATAAATGATATATGTTTACAATGTGAAAACCATGTAAATAATAATTTCTGTATAATGTAATATTTGTCGTGTACATAATGTTCCTGTTTAACTAGGTTTAGAACATCTTGAACTCTGCAGTTAGGGTAAAAACGTGATGTTCACATGGTCAGTGAAAACGGGATCTTTTGTGTAAGAATAGAAGTATAAAGTTTTATGTCTCTGTTTGTTTCCGCTCCAGAAGTATGGAGCAAGGCAAATATAATATAATGGCAGTTTACCGTTGACTTTTAGGTTAAGCAGTTCATAATTGACGTTCAGTAGTAGACAGTACACAGTGGAAGACAGTTGAAGTTGTTAAGCAGTTCACAGTCAACAATTGGCATGCAAAATGGTGATAGGTGAACAGGAACATTTATGTAGTGTTACAGTGAGGAAGTAACAATAAATAGCCATAAACCAAACATTACAGTGTGTAGTCAATTCTTCTCTAAGCTCCCAGTACCACAACTGAGATCGACGAGCTTAAAATATCAAATATCATGATAGGCAGAGTCCATGCTAAAATCACCGCTGAGAACCAACTAGCCAGGGTAACAGTGAGAAGGACAACAAGACGAAGCCATGTCAGATAGAGAAAAAGGTACAGTGAATTTTAACATTAATTCTATCTCTACCACTATAGCGCATTCGACTCCAACCCGAGCGGGCATTGAACCCGGGAGTCACCAACGACGCAGTCGTCGAAACAATATGCAGGGGTACTGACGCAATGTGAATAATAAGTCCAGTGCTTAAGGCTAATCGGAAATTTCTATTGCTCTAGATATCAGTTGTTTGCAAAGATATAAAGAAAAATTCTGAATCTGGCATTTACCTCTCTTGGCTCTTGACTATCTTCTTCCTCATCGTCAAGAGTAAACTCTTTACTGTATTCTGGACTATTGTTGGCAGATGGTTCTTGTTTCACATCCTCTAATACACAGGTAACTGATTCTTCTTTAAACACTACTGATTCCTCACCAGAATCAGCATCATCTGTTGACTGTGATTTGGGAATCATGTCCTGCAAAATATATCATGTTAATGTATCATCTGCCCCTGTAGTAAGATGGTCAGCACTCCTCATTGGCATGCAGTGGGACCTGGTATTAACCATTTCTGAGATATTCACAAACCTCATTATTTAAACTGCTGAGGTAATGCCTGAATACTGCATCTGATTCCTCACACTGCAGTCTGAAATTACAGCACATATCTACTTGCTGCAGGCACTTATTGCAGACTTGTGCTGGAAGGCCATCTCCGTTAAACACCTGCAACAAAAAAATTCTGATGTGTTACACTCACATGACTTTCTCTACTCTTGTACAAAGCATTTTTACAAACGCTTATTCTCCAACTACTTCATGTTAATCAAGATAAACATTTGCAGACTCTATCTTATTGCTAAGTTTCTTGTAGATGTAAGGGGAATATATATTTACAAGGGCAATATAGAAATACAGTAGCCTTTAAGCATAGACATTACTCTTAATAGCTGGTTGCTAGGTGCAGCACCATTCCCTTTGTCACAGATTAATAATCTTTGTATATACAAGACAAAAAAATGAATAACGAATTCATATTTAACAAATTCTTTTTGGATGTAACAAACAAAATGAGTATTAATTTTGGAAGTAAAGAGGCAGCTTTGGAATTTCTAAGATCAAATTTCACTAATGAAGTGCCTGAATTTAAAGTTAACCTGACAACGCATTCTGAAATAAAATTATTAACTCCTTCAAAACAAAAAACTCTTCTGGTTATGATGAAATAACAATAAAAGTCTTAAAATCATGCTCATCTCAAATTTCCACTCCCCTTAGTTATTTGTGCAATGAGTCGCTAAGGTCAGGAATTTTCCCTGACAGAATGAAATTTTCCATTGTTAAACCACTTTTCAAAAAAGGCGAACACAATAATGTTTCAAATTATAGACCAATATCTCTCTTGCCAATTTTCTCAAAAGTTCTTGAAAAGGTGATGTTTAATAGACTTTATAAATACCTTGAATGTAACAACATACTTGTCAGGGATCAGTTCGGGTTCAGAAAAGGAATGTCGACCAATAATGCAACTTATAAACTTACTCATGAAGTGTTAACTGCATTAAACAAAAAAATGCATGTAGGTGGGATTTTTTGTGACTTAGCACTTACTGTGTTAATCATGATATTCTGATAGAAAAATTGAAATTCTATGGACTAAAAAATGAAACTGGTTCGTATCATATCTAAATGAAAGAAAACAAAGTGTTGAAGTTGTCAATGATACTGAATTTGGAAAACATACATCAAAACGGAAAACAGTAACACATGGAGTGCCCCAAGGTTCAGTCCTAGAACCTTTATTATTCTTGATCTATATAAATGACCTATCATTTTATATAAAGGATATTGCAAGTATAATTCTGTTTGCTGATGACACGAGTGTTCTGGTGACTAGTAAAAACTTGAATGAGTGTGTAATTAAATTGAATTATGTTTTGAACTGTATGTCACACTGGTTTAAAGCTAACAAATTATCTGTAAATCTAGACAAAACAAAAGTTGTTAAATTTATAACCCATCGATCACTACACACTCCAATAGAAATTGGGATTAATGACATGTCACTAGAACAAATAGACAACATTAAATTTCTGGGCCTCCAAATAGACAGATATTTAGATTGGAATGTTCACATTACGTATATCATACCCAAACTCAGTTCTGCATGTTATGCTATCCGAGCATTGGTAAATGTCAGTTCTATAGATACACTTAAATTAGTATACTATGCATATTTTAACTCTATCATTGAATATGGAATATTATTTTGGGGAAATTCGGTAGAAAGTAAACGAATATTCCTCATGCAAAAGAAGGCTATAAGAATCATTTCCAGGACTCATAGCAGACACTCTTGCAAACATCTTTTTAGAAGACTGAAGATATTAACCCTACCTTGCATGTATATATTTTCAATCTTAAAATTCTATGTATGCAATCAAACCACATTTATTACAAACATGGAAATTCATGAGATAAACACTAGGCAAAAGGGCAACATCCATCATCCCAGTGCAAAGCTTTCTTGCTTCCAGAAAGGTGTATATTACGAGAGCATAAAAATATTTAATACTCCCCCTAATGATCTTAAGAGAAAAGTTGACAATTTCAATGTCTTTAAAACTGCTGTTAAAGAGTACCTATGCTCAAAAGCATATTATTCTGTACAAGATTATCTGAATGACAAATTATCCTGTTGATAATACTTATATAGCTCTGTAAGTAGTATTAGTAAATATTAATGACAATTGCCAGTCATATTTGATGCCTGCTCTAGAATTAATGAAGCTATTTAAATGTATGTATATTAAGAACTGACAGTAAATGCTATGTATTACAAATCAAATAGAACAAAATGATGAGATGAACAAAGGTAAAATCCTAGTGAATGTTAAAATAACTGTTCTTGCCTATATGTATGTTAACCTTATAACAGTAAGGAGGTATTCAACTGTACAAAATTACACTTGATTTGTTTAATTTTGTATATAATATGTCTTTATTTTATTTTAAATGTTCTGTATACTATGTAATATTTATGTATATATGTAACCTTATTGTACATTTCCTTGACACGCATATAGTATGTGTCTATTTTATTTCAAATGTTCCATATTCTGTGTAATATTTATGTTTATATGTAATTTTTGTACATTTCCTTGACATGTTCTATGTTCACAAGCCTTTATGGCTGCTAGTGAACTCACAGAATACAATCTAATCTAATCTAATCCATTTGAGAAAATAAGCATTGAAAAATTTAAGGGAATAACAAGCAATATCTCGAAAATGGTTCACTCCACAAAAAAAATGTATATGACATAAATTGTGTATTTTAACGCGATCTACATTTCTGTGTAGTAAAATTTTGTCTATCTCTTATGGTTTACCAGTTATGCAAAAGTCGTTCACTATGAAGAATACTTTTGGAGACATTCCCAGAAAATTTGAGATATACATTTCATTTGTCATGAAAATATCTTAAACATGTGATATTTTAATCAAAATCGTTAGGGCCATTTTTGAGAAAATTAAAATTTTCGAAAACTTTTCCATGTAAAGGGTAGTCTGGGGTGGGGGGATTTTCTTGAAAACCTTCGTGTCGCATCTCTGGAAGATACTGAACCTAAATACCAAGTTTGGTGTTTATCCGACTGTTGGTTTCTGAGTTATGCTGTTCACAGACACACACACGGACGTGTTTCCAAAAATGCTTTTTATGGATTCAGGGGGGTCTGAAAACATGTATTTCCGGTGAAATCTCGGTATAGAATTTTTGGGTGGAATACAATACTTCCTCTACTTACTATACATAGTAGAGAAAGTACAAAAGTTACTTAATACAAAAACTGTTGTCACGCCCAGGATCCATACAATCAGGCCATCTGGATTAGAAGGCAGATATAGTGTTGTCACATCACAGGGGAAGGCTTCTCTCTCTTTCTTCAGATGATCTTGAGAACTACCCAACCAATTGTGATAATTACTTCATCACTAAAAAGCATTATTCTACCCAGTGAACACAAACTACAATATACTTTGCAAAAATTTAAACTGATGGTTGGTGACAGTCCTTCAATTCTTGTCACCTGGCTAGGAATATGATGAAAGTACCATGACATTCCAAATGTAAGGATTTCCCATAAGGAGGGCATGAGGGAACATTTTGGAGAGCCCAGAATGGCCTGGACAGTCGAACATCAGAAGGATGCATGTATCTTTTTATGCTATAATACTCCCGTAACCATATATCAATACTTTTCCATTACTGTACAAAGTATGTAGGACTTTGTGACAAACAAGATGGTATGCCCGGGGCTTGAATTTTGAATTAGGAGCCTACCACTGTGAGTTGTCAGCAGAATCAGAATTTACACGATAGGAGGACCACCTTACATTTAAAAATGTGACTGTAGGGGCAGACATATGCACATTGCCCAATTTCCCCATTATTTTGTTGCATATACAGTACTAGAAATATTCATTGTATCACCACCAAATTTATACATTTTTACCCTGTTTCCATGTGAATGTCAACAATACTCACTGTTTCCTATTGCTGCTTTGTGCTGTTGTGATTCTGCTTTGTTGTAGTGCAGCAACACTCAAACATGATGCCACTGCTACAATGCTATTCACTTCTTTACATGTTTAGTGTAGTTTAGCTCTTGCGTGTGTTCGGTACATACTCCACAACATGGGCAGAGAAGTTAACTCCTTGTACGAAGAGTGTGATTGTTGCATGAGCTTCCGAGTGCTGTTCTACAAGTCATATAGCAAGACATGGTTTAACTAGTCTACTGTACCACGATTGTTGACTAAATTTAAGAAAATTGGAAATCTGAAAAAGGTAGAGGCAGAAAAAAGTCTTCTATTGTTGCTAATGACAGGATTTTGAAATGAATTAGTCTAAGAAATCAACATATGACTTCTGTGGAGATGAAAATAGAGTGGGGAGAAGCTTCTGGAGTTGTGGAAACCACTGGAAACAGGCTTTCAGACATGGGATTGCCTACAAGAAGGCCTCAAAAGAAGGCCCTTTTGACATCAAAAATGAATAAAGACGCTTGGAATGATCTCAGGAACATATCCAATGGACTGAAGAAAAGCAGAGTAAGGTTATCTTCTCCAATGAATCAAAATTTAATGCCAGAGGAAACAATGGAAAAAATACTCATCCACTGTAAGAAAGGTGAAGAGTTTCTGACAGAATGTTTGGAGCCAACAGTAAAGAGAGTGTGACGGTTTGGGGTTGCATATCTAGCAAAGCAGTGGGTGCATTGCACTTTGTAGAAGGGACAGTAAATGCAGATGCATTTATAAGGATTTTAAAGGAAGATTAATTGCGAACAACAATTGTAAAACACTTTGCATCAGCAGAAAATGCATCTTCCAGGATGATTCTGCACCATGCCACAGAGCTAGGAAGGTTAGTACACTACTTTTAAGAATTATATTTCTTTGTATACTTAAATTCCTTTTCTTTTCAGTTTCTATAAAAATTTGGTAATTTCATTCCCTAGTTAAAACATTTCTTGAAGCTCAGGGAATTTCCACCCTCGCATGGCAAGGAGACAGCCTTGAACTCAACCCCAGAAAGCTGTTGGAAGATCATTGGTAATGCAGCAAGCCAGAAAAAACAAAACAAGAAAGAGCTAGTTGAAGCAATACACAGGATGTGGTTCAATGACATATCATCAGATCAAATAAAAAATTTGATACTTTCAATGCGCAGACAATGTTCTTGTAAAGCCAACACAAGGTACTAATTCAAGGGTTTTAAGAACAACAAAAAATTATTAAACTGTATTTTATTTATTTATATATATAAAGCATATGTCCCAATTTTGTTTGGATAACTGTTCAGTTTGAGATGTATTAACATTTATAGTTTTTTCTCGTTTTACTGTTAATAACAAATAAAATCTATGTAAAACATCAAATATTCCCATTTTCAAAAATAAACTTTTAATTTTCATTGCACAGCATATGAATCTTTCATACTATTTGAATGTAAAACTGCCATGAAGATCAAATGTATAAATAATCATGGGTGATGTAATAAATATTTCCAGTATTGTACGTAATATCACCAAATATTTTGATGTGATACAGCTAATTAACTTACACTACAGAATCCCCCAAGAATTTTAGGCTTACTTAACAGCTTTAAAAAAAGACCCCTCCCAGTATTTTCAAACACTTTGGGGTCGTTCACAGTGAAATTAAGCATTAACATAACAATGTAAAATTTAAGCATAAAACACAGCAGCCAATCACAAGATAGCATGTAACAGGTGAGCTAATATAACAGTCTATGAAGCGACCACTGACAGTACATATGACAAAAGAGGTTATGTACATCTAACAAAATGAACAACAGTAGCTACCCAGTTAAAGGAGATTAAACCCGTAAAAATGCACTACCTATCATCACAATTCATTTTGCTGTGATTTTTATAGATACCCCAGTGATTAACGGCCCATGATCTTGATGATGATCACTGAGTGGCCTCTTAAAGGCTTTAGAGCCTTTATGCCTCATATTCTAAGCATTACTCAAGTTCAATGGTATGTATGAAATGGACCACATTCTTGATATCTGCCCTTTTTATCCCCTCAGGTTCCATAAAGAAGAACCCTAAGGATACATACCTTTACATACTGAAAACTTCACATAGTATATGCTGTGAGGTCTCAAAATCCCTCGCACATTTCCAACATAAAAGGTCTTGTGTAAGCCCCATTATGTATAAATGTCTGCACAGAACATTGTGGCCTGTAAGATAGCCCACAACTCCTCTGAGACTAGATCTGTTCAAATTTAGGAGAAACTCACTTACTTTCCGGTCAGGCCCCGATATCAAAGCATGGGTCTGTCTGGCAGTGGTTTGCTAGCTCCAGATTTCAAGATGAGCCCTCACCGTATGCTGGGTCACCTCATACTTGACAATTCTAGTAGACAAACCGCAGAAGGGCTCAGGTCCAATAAAATCAAGCCCCAATCCCCTCTTTGCAAGAGTGTCTGCCATCTCATTTCCTCTAATACCAGCATGCCCAGGAACCCAAAGGAGCATAACCGGACAGCTGGTACAGCGTCTATTCAACATCCACTGGCATTGCGGTGGTGGTGCCATATTATCTAATTAGATGCACTCATCCACATGGCATGGTGTAAATATGCAAGGCACAGGCTAAGATCAGCCTGGAAAACCGTGGCAACTCGGCCAAGGGGAATGACAAGCCTAGCTTAGGGCCCCAGGCCGTGAACCACATCCTGTCCCCTGCCTTCGGGAGATACCTGGTTTCTGGGTCCCACGCTCGTAATCTTGCACAGAAAGTTCAGTTAGTGAAACAACACATGGCAGTGGAAAATTGCTGTGAGATGGCAGAATGATCAGGTGATGAAGTGTATAGAGAATTGCTCTTTAATTGGTTAGTTTATGTTTGATGTAGACATAAAGAAGATAGCTTGAAGCTTACAAAATTCTATGTTTACATTATAAGTTTATGGCCATATTTATTTCGTCAGCCATGTGAATGCGTGCATTAAAATAACATGAAAAAAGTCTCTATCCTTGCGTCACATAGGTAGCTGAGGCCATTAGGGCATCTGGTCATGAATGGGAGGTCTGCAGTTCCCTGACTGAATTTCTTTTTCCAGTTTTCCTTAGTTTTCAAAACTGGCAAATGGCAGGGAGGTAACTAAACTTAGGCCTGGAATACTTCCTTCACAAATTTCCTTTCCCAATTATTATTTAATTTCATGTATCATCAATGTTCACTGCCTATGGTGTTAAGTAGTAAAAACGGGTGTTAAACGCTATTTGGACAAAATAGACACTCATGCCAAAGAACATGCCAAAAATTGTATACTCTTTGTATTTCATTATCTAACCTTAGCCATATTTTCAAACTTGTATGTATAAATCTGAATTACATAATCTATTTGATCAAGGGCTTGGACATTTACACTTTAGGACCCAACAAAAATTATAAACTACCTACTCAAAACTCATTCCTAATGATGTTTTGAATCCCTTACATACCAAGCGTATATCATCAGTAGTCAATACAATTTCATTTTGAAAATAAATGTACATGTATTACAATTCAAGTTAAGTCGTGGATTTAATTTTGGTTATTGTATGTTATTTATTACATTCATACATCGTACTATTTTTCCTTTATCGGCAATTTGATGTATACGTCTAATCCAGTTTACTTTTCTGTCAATGGTTACTCCAAGATATCTTACCTTATGTAAGGAGGGAGAGTGAATAACACAAGTTTACACTTACGCTTGATTTTTGCTGTTATTTTTCCTTTATCGGTGATTGGATGTATATGTCTACTCCCATTTACTTTTCTGTCAATGGTTACTCCAAGATATCTTACCTCATCATGACATTGCAGTTTTTATCCAGCTATTTTAGGTTTTATGTGAGATTTTGAGAATGCTATTAGTTGACATTTTTCTGCACTGTTTTTGATTTTCCAGCGGTCAGCCCAATTTAAGAAAATGTTTATATAGTGCTGAAGCTCTAGGGCACCATATTTGGGGTTGTAATAGTGGTCAAAAAAAGCAATGCCATCTGTGAACATGAGGGAGCAACATTTGTGATGTTTAAGTATATCACTGGTCTAAAGGCGTATAGATGCGGAGCCATTATAGCACCTTGTGAAACTCCTGCTGCCATCTGATGGAGACTTGACGTGGCACTGTCTACTTGGACACAGAAGAAGCATTTTTCAAGGTAGCTTTGTATGAGTGGCAGGTATGGCCATAAGGCGGCTGTTTGATGGTACGATTATAGATCAATCCATTGTGCCAACATTTGTTGAAGGCTGTTCCTATGTCCAGGAACAGTGTCAAGGTGTCTGCATTGTCATTGAATTTAGTTGTTACTTCATCAATAATTTCAGCAATTGTAGTTCTGTTGAGTCTCCTTTCCGAAAACCAAATTGACACTCCAGAAGTGTTGTATTTTCAGGTGCTATGCTTTGCATGCGCTGCAAGAGCAATTTTTCAAAAACTTTGCCTAAGTTGCAAAGAAGACTTATGGGGCGGTAGTTTTATCACTTCTCGGGGATTTATGCCTCCTCCTATGCCTGAGGGAAATAGTGTAATCTAAGGCAAGCATTGTATATTTGTGTGAGCTGTACTATGGTTTTACTTGGGAAATTTTTAAGTTCCTCATTTGTAATGCCATCTGGGGCCGGGAATTTCACTGTTGGTAGTTTTTTAACTACTGAATATACTTGTAAAGGAGTGATGTGTATAGTACTGGGGTTGTGCTCTGATTTGTTCTATTTTGCCAACCAGCTGTGTTACCATTTGCTCATGAGCTTTTTGTGTTGTGGTATTATCTCCGAACCTTTTTTCCAATTCACTAGCAAATAAATCTGTTTTTATTTCTCGGTACAAACAACACACCTTGCAGACAGTATAGCGCTTTAGTTCTAGGATTGTTGGGGCAGACAGCTTAAATGTTTTGAGTATTTTCCAGAGTGTACCATCTTTGTAGGTGGTGGCGAGCATTTTTTCTTCCCACAGACAATCAAGATTTGCAGAGATTTGATATTTAATTATTGGTCTTAGCCACTTGGCCAGATAAGCAGGGTTTTGAGTGTGCTATCAAAGGTTAACTAATTTTCTCCTGTGGGCAATGAGCCGCTCTACCTCCACTATTGTTGTGCACCATTTGTATTACAGTAGTTTTACTTTTCACAGTCTTTATGGTTGCCACTAAGTTTTCCAGTCCATTGTCCAACTCTTCCTTGATGTTAAACTGCAGCTTGTGTTCCAACATCTGATGCAATATTTTGAATTCGTTCCAGATTGTACTGTTACTGTTTTCTCCAGTGTCATGTATTCCAGCATTTTACCTTGGAATTCAAAGTGCACTGGGAGACGATCAGAATTCAAGCTGTGATAGGCTAGTAGTGTTGGGGAAACGTTTACTGCTTTTGTAAGAGAAATGTCTGGTGTGTCTGCAGGGTGGTTTGGATTTGAGGGCCAGAAGGTATGATCATGTTAAGCTCTCATGTCTAAATCATTTGTACTAACAACAAGATCTAGTACGAGATCACTCTCTTTATTAGTAATTCGAGAATTCCAAGCTGGATGCTTGGCATTGAAGTCCCCAGCTATGATTGTCTTGGGATGCATATTTAGAACTTTTCTTAGATTTATTATCATACCTTCTGGGTTAATTTGTGGAGGTTTGTAAGCAGATACTATCAGTATGACTTGCTTATTTATATTAGCTTTTACAAATATGCATTCTAGGATTTCTAGTTTTGGAGGTGTTTCAATCTGACTGTAAGCAATATTGCTGTGCCTCCTCCTAGTTTCTTACCTGGCCGGTTGGTTTGAAAAAAGTTATATCCTGATATGTTGATTGTCAGGTCTGTTTTCAATTTTGTTTCTGATTTACACGATATATCTATTTTGTTTTTAACAAAGTAAAATTTGTATTGTTTTGTTCGCCTTCCACAGGAGTCCCCTGATTTTACAATTTCTATTTGTGCTTTGCGTAATCATCTTGAAAGAGTTCCTTCAAGCATTCAATGAGCACTTGTATTCTATCAAAAATGTTGTTTGCATTTTTTAAGTTATTTACACATGACTGAATTTTCCAAGAATATGTTTTATGTTGAGATCCTTAATAAATTGTAAGACTGTTTTTAAGTCAAGATTGCTGGAAGACTCAATTGCTTGATGCTCTTGGGATGGTTTCTTCGTTTTGAAATGTTTGACAGCCAATTGTCTCTTGGCCATTCCCTCTCCCTTTTATACCTGAGTCCGGGCCCATTGGTCCACTGTAATTAGCACAGTGGCGCCATTTGTTTTATGGAATGAACTATTTACAGTAGCACCTTTGTGTGGCGATCTTAGTAACTATGGTCCATTCCAAACCAAGTTCCCTCTGATGTAAACAGAAGCACGTGCTTCGGCTTGTCACGAACCCAAGAATATACTCTTATGCCAACGTAAATAGTTCCTTAATACATGTATTATATTATGAAATATTACAGCAGGAAAGGTATAGAACTGCACATTTTATTGCGGTTATCATAAGAACTCATCGTTAAAGGTAATGGATATATACTAGCTGTTAAGAGATTACAAAATATGATTATCGCCTGCTATTGCGCTAACGCCGAGAGCATCTTGGTTGTTAATACCAACCATATAAACGACTGCCACTATCTTACATACACAAGAAATGCAGCAACGAATTCCCAGAGGTGCTATCTGAGTACGGAATAAACATTTTGTGTAACACACGATATATGATAAGCGAAAATTCATTCATAATACACTAACACACAGCTCAGCTCAGGTCAAATCTTGTGATTTAGTCAGTTGGTATTTGAGTTTACATGGTAGAGGAAGGTGCGTGTACTGCGAATAAACTGTTCAAACACAGAAGCGGGAAACAGTTAAAAAGTGGCTAAAAACAAACAATACTTCATATATTCAACTCACTATTACAAAAATACCCGACACTTAAGTGCGACAGTGCTGTGGAATTGTGGATAAGTTTGTCATTATTTTGGAGAGTAGTTCTGATACTGATATGGCAGCTGAGTCATCTTAGGAGGATTCGGATTTGGGTGTTGCACTTTTGCCCAAGGATTGTAATTAACGTAAGTAAACTGTTCATTGCCGCATACTTATAAAATATATTGTTACCTCAGGTTGCATTTTGAACTATGATTCTCACGCAGGGCGCCTTTTTATAGATTAAATAGTGTTCAACAAGCACGTGGGAGGGGAACAAGCAGCCATTAGGGGCGGGGTTTGCGAACTACTTTCTCGCGGATAATACAAAGAGTTTGTTTTCAGTGAAAGGCACTCTGGTTTGGAATGGATAATAAGTACATTTTGGCCCATTGGGCCTTGACCAAAAAGGCTGCTATTGCAGGAGAGGTGTTGCCTGTCTCTTGGCCATTCCCTCTCCCTTTTATGCCTGAGCACGTGGCTCACTGGTCCACTGTAATTAGCATGGCAGCGCCATCTCTGTTTTATTGAATCAACTATTTACAGTAGCACCTCTAAGTGGCGATCTTAGTAAACTAAGTATATTTTGTCCCATTGGGCCTTGACCAAAAAAGTTGTGTTATCTACTGTGGAGGCTCGAAACACATACCTCACTAGTACCTTGCAAATCTATACCATTTAACCTATCTGAACTAAACTTTATACACTGACCCCAGCAAAAATTATAGGTTACCATACAACTTTCGAAAGCTATTTATTACTGTTCATTCCAAACCACAGTGCCTCTTACTGTAAAACTCTCTATATTATCCATGCAATCCCTGCCCCTAATGGCTGCTTCTTCCTATGTGCTTGCTGCTTATCACTTACAGTTTAGCATTGTTTCAATCTACAAAAAGATGCCCTGCGTGAAAATCACAGTTCAAAATGCAACCAAAAGTAATAATCCATTTTATAAGCATGCAGCAGAAATGAATGTTCTGCTTACATCAATTGCAATCCTCAGGCAAAAGTGCAACACCCAAATCTTAATCCTCCAAAGATGACTTAGCCTGCCATATAATAATGAGTTGAATGCATTAAGTATTATTTGTTTTTGCCACTTTTTAACAGATTCCTGCTTTTGTGTTTGAATAGTTTATTTACATTACACACACCTTCCTCTGCCATGAAAACTCAAATATCAACTGACTAAATCACAAGATTTGGCCTCAGCTGTGCATACGTGTGCTAGTGTATTATGAATGATTGTTCACTTGTCATATTTCCTGTGTTACACAAAGTGTTTATTCAGTACTCAGATAGTACTGCAATTCATTGCTGCATTTCTCATATATGCAAGAGAATGGCAGTCATGCATACACTTGGTAATTAACAAGCAAGATACTCTAAGCATTAGTACAATAGCAGTATGGCATTAAGAAAATCATGTTCTGTAATCTCTTAATAGTTAGTATATACCCATTACCTTTAGCAATGAATTCTTATGATAACAACAAAATGTGCAGCTCTATACCTTCCTACCCCAATAATTCATTATATAATACATTTATTAAGGAACTATTTCCACTGGTGTGAGAGGGTGTGCTTAGTTTTGTGACAAGCAGAAGCACACGCTTTTGTTTACATCAGAGAGACTCTGGTTTGAAATGAACACTAGGTACTCATACTTTCAATGTCTTACACACGATTTACTGATTTCGGCAAATCATTGAAAACGGACACTATGTTATGTGCTCGAGGCACTGAGGCTTAATAATACTGGAAAAAAATCTGTATTACATTCACATGACTTTCTCTAACCTATATGATTTATTAATGGATATAAAAACTTATCTTGTGAAAGCTTATTTTTCTATTTCATTTTAATTGAGATTAACCTTTGCAGAAATAGCTACATTACACATTTCATTATAAATACAAAGGGAATTAAGAATTAGCCCATATATTCCCTGAAGGGCAAGGGCCTCTTGACTGGCAAGTGACTGTTCTGGCAATCCCGCTTAGCCAATGCAGGAAAGATCTTCATTCCTCCATTGCTGCTTCTACCATAGTTTCCACTCAAATCCTTAGCCTTTGTAGTACACTTGGTCTCAAAGTGGAGTTTTAGATCATCTGCCCATCTTCTCTTTTGTAGCCCTACTTTTCTGTGACTGGTTTCTTGGGTCACAAGCTGTTATTTTGCATGTCCATCTGGTGTAGTCCATCCTTATGACGTGGCCTGCCCACTTCCATTTAGTATGAATGGCTGATGTTAATACACCTTTGAAGCCTGTCATCTTCCTCAGATCTTCATTGCAGAATCTATCCTAAAGATTGATAGCAAGAATTTTTTTCTCCTATTTCCTATGACATGTTTCTAATATTTTTATTTCTCTGCCTGTTAAGGAACAAAATTGAACTCCATACAGTAAAAGAGGTAGAATGCAGCTTTATGTCTTTCTTTAGTTTAATGCTATATGTCTTGTTTGTAAGAATAAGTTTCAAACCCCAGAATTTGGACCTTGCTGCTGAAATGCATCTTTGGACTTATTTACAGGAAGCTTTACTGAATGGCATTATTTGGCCAAGATAGGTGTATTTGTTGATGTACTGTAGTTCTTTGTTGTTCACTTTGATAATTTCTTCAGTAATATTTGTCATTAGTTTTCTTTTATAGGGGTTCAATTCCAATCCTGCTTCCTTGCTGTGCTGGGAAAGTTTCTGTATGCCTTGTCTAATTCTTTGATGTTGCAAACAGGATGATACCATGTGCAAACCTTAAGTTCCAGAGTTTCTTTCCATAAATTGTAATTTCCTACTCCATTCCCATTTTCCAAAAGATATCTTCTAACAGACTCATAAACCAACTAGGAGATATGGGGTCTCCTTGTAAGATTCCTCTTTCCAGCTGAAAATTACTGCCTTCTTTCTCCAGTTAGATCTTAGCTTTTATGTTTGAATATAACTTAGCAAGTATCCTGATGTATTTTTCTTCTAATCCTTGGTTTTGCAGGGCCATCAAGACTGAAACATGTTCTACAGAGTCAAGGGTTTTTGTAAAATCTATGAAAGTCATGTACAGTTCCAGGTTAAATTATTGTGTGTTTTCCATGACTTGGGATACAGTTTGTAAATGATCTCTAGTTGAGAAGCCAGCACAGAATCCCGCTTATTCTACAGGCTGATTCTTAATCAAGCATTGATTTATTCTCCTTGTTATTGCGGTTGAAAAAGGTTTGTACAAAGTTGACATTAGACTGATTGGACGATAGTTATTCACGTTGTCCTTTGATCCCTTCTTATGTAGTAGTATGATGTTGGTTCGCCATGACTCTGGAATTTCTTCTGTCATGAAGATTCTGTATTTTGATTTAATTTTGTAAAGGGAATAGTGACAGTCAAATGTTTAAGAACTGGACACTAAAGGAAAAGACTGGAAGATATAGAAATACAAAACATTTTAGTGAGATTGTTGAAAAGAGCTCATTGGTTTGTTATATGCCAATGAAAAATACATGGTGTAGGGAAAAATATATACACATAGTAAATAAAGAAGAGAGAGAATCTATTGCATGGGTAAGAACTGGAGCATGGAGGCTAATAGGGTTAAGACAGGGTATTCCTCAAAACCAATGTCCGATATGTGGTGGTAATGAAGACATTGAACACATAATATTTAAGTGCCAAGGAACAGAAAATTGGAGAAGAGAATTTATTAAAAAGAAGTGGGTGAAGGGGGATAGAAATACAGTTATAATCGAAATGATGTGCAAAGACGCTAGGAGCATTGGACAGTTTTTGTGCAAAGTAAAAAATAAATGGTTTTGGACAGTGGATAGAGATAAGTAAGAGGTAGTGTAACTTACAATATAGATGATGGATAGAGGTAGTGAGAAATCATTAATTCAATGAAACTTTGATTGGAGAACTGTGGTGAATGTTTGATGGTAAAGTAATTAAAAAGTGACAAGTGTAAAACAAGTGGAAATGGGACATGAAAAACTGGAGCAAGATAATTTATTGACAGGAAATTGTAAAATGTAGATATACAGTGGTGGATGTCTACAGAATAAGTGGCCAGGGCCAAATTTCAGTAGACAATCAAATTGTAAATCTCTTAGCACAATAAATAAATAATGGATATCTCAGAAATGGCTTATGCTACAAAAAAAGGTTATTTGAAATAAATTGTGTTTTAAAGGGGCATAAAATCTTTGTGCAATGCATTTTTGTCTGTCACTTAATGTTTAACAGTTATGAAAGACTATATAAAATTCCTTTCAAATAAAAATTCACAGGCTATTCCCAGAAAATTCAAGATATACAGTTTATTTGTTATGCATATATATATATATGAGGTGTGATAAAAAAATAATGGGAATTTTTTAATTTTGCAAGCTTTATACATCCCATGTTTAAAACCTTTGTTTTATGTTGTTGGTACACATATTCCTGACGTATGTTTGCATTTTCAGCTGTTTTGAATATTTAGTTTATTGTTGACAGCCAAAAAACTAATACATGTTTTCGAGTGCTCTGCAAATTTTTACTTTTGAAAAAGATGGATAAAAGAATTTGCATTAAATTTTGCTTGAAAAATGTGGAAGAAGTAAAGAAAATGGTTCTGAAAAATTGCCGAATCATCATCAGAGAGGTTGCTGATGATGTCAGCATATCCTTTGGCTCATGCAATTTTTTTTTCGGATGTTTTGGGCATGAAACGTGTAGCAGCAAAGTTTGTTCGAAATTGTTGAATTTCGAGCAAAAACGACGTCGCATAGACATTGCTCAGGAATTGCTGAATGAAGTCGAAAATGATCCAGAACTTCTAAAGAAGGTTATAACAGGTGACAAAACATGGGTATATGGGTATGACGTCGAAACTAAGGCCCAATCGTCCCAATGGAAACTGCCTGAAGAGCCCAGACCAACAAAAATTTGACAAGTTCGATCACATGTAAAGGTTCTTCTCACTGTTTTCTTCAAGTACAATTGGATAGTGCATCAGGAGTTCCTGCCTTATGGTTGCATGGTCAATAAGGAATACCACCTGGAAGTTATGCACCGTTTGCGTGAAGCAGCTACAGTCCCAAATCTACCTTCACTGACAGGATGTTATCATTTAAGCTGTTTAAAGAAATTTAACGATGAGTTTGTTACATCTGGCATGTCATATCTTAATAATTCTGAAAGTTTAGGTCCTAGTTCAAAAATCACAGTATTGCTCTCAGCAGGAAACTTGCTTGGTTTACAATATGTTGATGTTATGTCAATTTAATATCAGCATTTTTCGGTCGTAGATTATTCTGTTCTGTTACTATCTTCACCATCAACCTTGCTCTCAAAAACAATCAGAGTAAAGAAACGAAGACACAATGTAGACTGGTTTTTGAACTGATTGTATATTACTAGGGTAATAATTTCTAGCATTTTAAAATTGAAATTTAGCTTTCTGAGTCAAGTTTAATATTTTGTGC
Organism: Deroplatys truncata; assembly: GCA_030765065.1. Classification (NCBI taxonomy): domain Eukaryota; kingdom Metazoa; phylum Arthropoda; class Insecta; order Mantodea; family Mantidae; genus Deroplatys; species Deroplatys truncata. The sequence continues at coordinate 227,149,293 of CM060976.1, read as the reverse complement.
TATTTTTAAACTTTAATTTAGTATTTAAGCTTATTCTGATGAATAGATATTTTTCATAACATTAATGTGAAATTAAACTAAGTTTTGCAAAGAGCCATACGTTTTTTAATAAACGTCATGCATGGTTTTGTTACACAAAATAATACCATTGGAAAAACCAATGATTAAGTGTATTTTAATGGTTATAGAACCAAGCATATATCCGTTACATAAGAACAGCATGTTGTGCTTTTTACAACGTTCAACACCTTGTCACTTGGAATGCAATTCAAAAAAAAAATAAACCATATAAAGAATAAGCCAACCGAGAACTTTAAGCAAAGAATTCACAACTATCAGCACATTCTCAAGGAAGCATCAACAATGGAATTCATTGACACGATAGCTCAAGGTTAAAGCATTGTTAAAACATTGATGAAGCAAAATTTCTGCTGGTGTACTTCTTACCGCGAGCTAGTTAAGGTTAAGTGACTCAGTTGTGAATTCAACTGTGGTGTACTCAGTTCTTACAGTAATAGGCCTTGTCCTTGCATTTATAAAGTTAACGTTTTCATGAAAATGTCGCTTAGTAAGCCCAGTAGTAGCAATGGATATAGCAGTAGGATTAGAGCTGTTGTGTTCAGTGTGAATAATTTGTTTAAAAAGTATGGCAATGAAGAAAACCGCAAAAATCTTAACTTCGCAAAATGGCAAGAACTGAGGTGTGCTCATAAGTACATCAACTGTTTCATGTGTGTGTAGGGAAGCGAAAGAAGATGTGCTGTTAGCTGTGCCACTTGAATAACAAAGGATGCATAGAAAGGTATGGTTTTTATTTCTCTATTTGTGTATTACATTTTCATTATTGTCTCTCTTCTTGTTTTCTTGTAGTTTTTAAATGAACATTGCAATGGCATTTATAACGAACGCGTAACATTCTGGCGAAGCAAAGTGAAGTTAAAGTCAAGTTAAGTTTGGGACCCATGCGCCACTCTGTATTGGTTGTCACAAAAGTCAAGATATTTGACCGCACAGTAAATATTAATGCTTCAGACACACAAAATATTAGGTTTAACTTCTGTCACAAAAAGTGACAAAACAAGATGCCTACAAGAAGGCATAGAGTATGCCTGAAAATAATTAAGTTAGTGAAACAAAATGTGTGTTCCTCTATATCAAGGACAGTGGGACATGAACTATCAGATACTCAAAGTATAATACAATATCCTATAAAGCTACGCACATATTTTCAGATTTCAAAAATTAGAGTTTACAAGCAATATAATTTTAAAGTGAGGGGGATTGGATTTTATAAATGGTTTACTTGAGCACTTGAAAGTGGGTGGCCTGGACATTTAAACTAGGAGCCTGGAGTGAATGCCTTCACTTTCTATCTTTAATGTGAAAATTATTTTCCACAAAACTTCCTATCTCTGGGTTTCTTTGCTGTTGTTTGGAATCTAAAATGCATTCTATTTATAATTTCCTATGTAAAAGAAAACATCACCAAACTCATTTAAGTCATGCCAAACTATTTGTAAGAAGTTTTCTTCAAGGACGGATTGACAAACCATTCTTTAAAATGCCAAAGAACGAACGAACAAACGAAAGAAAGAAGGAAGGAAAGAAGGAAAGAAAGACAGAAAGAAAGGACGGAAAGAAAGAAAGAAAAAAGAAAGAACGAATGAAAGAAAGAAAGAAAAAAGAATAGCTACAGAACAACTTAAGGTACAATTACAATTAGTATTCTGCTTAACATTGTAATGCTCACATATCTTGCATATTCCTTTATACAGGATGTTTATAAGTCACTGTGCAAACTTTGTGGGTATAAAATGTTATATAGTGCTTTATCTGAAATTGCTTTATTTCAGAGTTATGCAGCTGGTGATCGTTTACACTTATTGAAATAGCAGAAAAAATAATTGTTACCACAGAAACTGACAAATCAATCTACAAAACTGCACAGTAAGAACCACCAGTGCAACAAACAAAATATTGTGTCCCAGAATTCAACAAACAGAGAGATCAGTACTTTGTACCAACTGAAGGTTAACATAGTTATGGGCTCGTTGTCATATCGCTCTTGGAATGTTCCAGGCCTCATTCAGCAATTTTCAATTCCCTCCTATGTTCTACATTTCAGTTCAGACAGCCCCAAAAGTAGAAGTCCAGTGATTTGGCTGGTCAAGAAACTAGTGCTGCACGACTATGTACTTACCGGAATATGCAACACTGAGGTACACCCTGGCCTAACAACTGAAATGTGCAGGGACTCCATTGTGCATAAACCATAAGGTGGTTTGCATAGCAAATGGCACATCTTCATGAAGCATAACACCCAACTCAGATTCCAAAACGTGTCGGTATACTTGGCTAGTCAGGTGCAGTCCCAATAAGTCATTTTTCCACCATACCACACCAAATGTTCACTGAAAAGCAATGTTGATATCCTCTTAATGTAGTTACGTGAGGATTATCATAAGTCTAAATGTACATGTTATGAGAGTTTATGATACCCTCAAGGTAAACACGGCTTTGTCAGTAAACAGTACCCAATGTTCGGAATAATCACTGACAGAAATGCTGAAGTCTAGGATAGTCTGCAGAATTCAGCTTGTGTACTTTCAGCAGGTGAAATGAGTAATTGTTGTCTCTCAAACAGGTGCCACACAGTTGAATTGGGTACCCTTACAGTAACACTTATTTGTCATGTACTTATGGTCAGCTCTTCATCCACTACTTCATAATGTTCTCTCAGCAACCACTTTATACGGCTGAGGCTGACCGGAATGTATACTCCCTCATACGCCCGTCCACAACGGCAAAAGTCTGATGACTTGGTAGTCTTCTGTTTGGAAACAATTCCCTGTACTGCCGTCTTGCTTCTCATGAATTGCCTTCTGCTGCTGCTTCATAAAGGTGCATATCTGCATATTCATTGAGCAAGCTATCACACCATACACACACCACAGCAACAACCAAATGACAAAGTGCAGCGTAGCAGATGTGGTTCCTCTACAGAATGGCATCATACTACAGACCATACCTACGTACAGTAAACAAAGTAGTATTTTCTTGAACTGTGTAGAGGAGTGTTCTACAGTATTGCAGTTGCTATGTCAACAAACTGACACTCTCAAAGGTTATACTGGCCCATGTTTTTAACACCTACCACGATAGTACATTATACATCATAACTCCAAAATAAAGCAATTTCAGATAAAGTACTCTTATTTTGACTTGTCCATTACACCCACGAAGTTGGAACAGTGACTTATGAAACATCCTGTATTTTTACCAACAAGGGTGCCGAGGTTATTTAGGCATGCACTCGTCAATGGGCAGATCGTAGTTCAAATCCTTACAGGACCATCCTCCCAGACTGAGCTTTTTCCAGCTTTTCCCAAATTTCCTTTTCCAATTATCACTTTATTATCACCAGTGTTACTGCCTGTGGTGCCATATGGCACTTAATGCCTGTAGTAAGAGCAGGCATTAAACACTATTAAACAAGATATTTCTTACATTGTTACATACCTGAAGTTTAGGAGAGATTTCTCTGATTTTTGAGCAGAGATTGTTTGCTTCAACAAAAATTTGGTGAAGGTTTGCATCTGCTTTTGTACAGAGACGACAAACACTATCGAAGTCATATGCCATAGTAAGAATCATCTGAAAAATTATTTTAATTAAAATGAAATAGCTGTTATTGACAGAAATGTTTTAACATAAGCCAAATTTGAGGCAATTCCGCATTACTTTGGTCTTCATTGAAAACGTCGGTAACCTGTCTTACGTTGGTCTTTAAAGCCAACATTTTAAATTCCAACATAGCTGAAAACACGATTGAGAGCCCTCAGCCTCAAAGCGTAGCCGAGGGATCTTTGCGTCTAAAATTCGAATGATTCACGTTGGCAGCAATTCCTTCCAAAAGTTTCCCAAAATGACTATATAAGAAGGGCCGCTTAACCGTTACTTTTGTTAACGTTTTCAGTGAAGACATAAGTAATGCACCAAAGCCAAATTTGAAGATTGCTATATACTTTTTTGAAAACCCTCAACACTAGATGTTTTTGTGAATCAAAAATGCAGAATTGCCAGAAACACTATCATACAAGATTGAAGCAACTAAAATCACTACCTAACTAAAAGAAACATGAAATCAATATAAAAAATATGCAGAAAGTGAAAGATATGGTCAGTTTCCTAACACATATTAATAATGTAAAAAATGACCACAATCCAAACAATTATGATGAAATGTAATAATTTTTCCAGTATAAACAATTGCTCAATTCTTGGTACCAGTTTTGCTTATTTCAGCTAATGATACATTTCGCTGAACACAAATCGCCTAACCTTTTATTATACAGGAATTAAAAAAATAAATAAAATAGAAAAAAATCTGATGTGTTACACTCACATGACTTTCTCTACTCTTGTACAATCTAATTTTACAAACGCCTATTCTCCATATGCTTCATGTTAATCGAGATATCGAAATGTCAATCTTATTGGTAATTTTCTTGTAGATGCAAGGGGAATATGGTAGCTTTTAAGCGATAGTCAAATATTTTAACGCTGGTTGCTATGTGGCGCATTCCATTCTCTTTGCATGTCCAGGACATAAAAAAATGAATAACGAATTTGAGAAAAAGTATAAGTATTGCAAAATTTAAGGAAATAACAAGCAATATCTCGAAAACGGTTCACTCAACAAAAGAAATGTATATGACATAAGTTGTGTATTTTAACGCGATCTATATTTTTTGTGTAGTAAAATTTTGTCTATCTCTTATAGTTTACCAGTTATGCAAAAGTCGTTCAGAATGAAGAATACTTTTGGAGACATTCCCAGAAAATTCGAGATATACATTTCATTTCTCATGATATTATCTTAAACATATGATATTTTCATCAAAATCGTTAGAGCCATTTTTGAGAAAATTAAAATTTTCGAAAAATGTTCCATGTAAAGGGTAGTCTGGGGTGGGGGGATTTTCTTGAAAACCTTCGTGTCGCATCTCTGGAAGATACTGAACCTAAATACCAAGTTTGGTGTTTATCCGACTGTTCGTTTTTGAGTTATGCTGTTCACACACACACAGACACACAGACACACACACACACAGACACACACACACACAGACACACACACGGACATGTTTCCAAAAATGCTTTTTTTGGATTCAGGAGGTCTCAAAACATGTATTTCCGGTGAAATCTCGGTATCGAATTTTTGGGTGGAATGCAATACTTCCCCTACTTACTGTACGTAGTAGAGAAAGTAAAAAGGTAAATATATAAATAAGAAAAGGCACGGAAAGTAGATCATAAACATTCTGCACAACAGATTCCAGATGGCAATTCTTTTGATTTCATTTAAGTTTATATCACAGACTCTTTAGTGTTTGGTTTCTCATTAATCACTGAATTTCTTAATTGCAGTCATTCCATTATATCCCATAGTTCATTGTTTCTCCTTACCTGTAAAACTCATTATGCTTTACTGCAATGTTTAATAATGCAGTTGAATTCTAATTTATTTAAGCTAAGGCGCATGACTTATACTATTTAAAAAAAAGTAGTACTGGTAAAATATACCAGAAATGCTTGCTTTTGATTTCTTCTGCATCTTGATTCCGGGCAGCCCAACCCTTTTTTTTTTTTCACCGTTCACTAGTCTCTTTCTCTCTCTGATACTGTGTTTTGTGTTACATTACCAAAACTAGCAAAACGCATTATTTCTATTACAAACAGGGTTAGAATACCTTTAAAGGCTTTAAAAAACTGCATGCTCTTCTGCCAGATTCTAGTAGTATTAATGGTAAGTAAATAAGGCTGTAATGATCCTTCACTGATAAAATCACGGAAAAAAATCTGGGCCAAAAAATGGTTTATCCTATATAATAGCGGCCTGGGCATAGTTTAAGAGGCTCCAGTGTTGCCAACTGCAGGAAATGAATGTGCAGAATATAACATTGTACATTAAACTGGCGGTGCACTAATTAAAATAGTCTTACCTCATTAAGAACTAGACGCTATATGCTGGCCTTAAAATTCCACACCGTTTCCATACAATCACGAGAAACAACTGAATGTTGAAAGGACTTCAAGAGAATCACCAAAAAATGAACAATTCGAACCTTAAATAACGGATATCTCAGAAACAGCTCATGCCACAAAAAGGCTTACTTTAAATATATTGTATGTTTTAAAGAGATCTACATTTTTTTCCTCTATCACTTAACGTTTACCAGTTATACAAGATTATAAAAAAATTCCTTCCGAATGAACAGGGCTCCATAGACTATTCCCTGAAAATTCAAGATATACATTTTATTTGTCATGTAAACATCTTTAATATATGGTATTTTAATCAAAGTCGTTACAGCCAATTTTTAGAACATCAAAAATTTCGAAAAATGTTCCATGTAAAAGGTAGTTTGGGTGGGAAGATTGTGTTGAAAAAATTTGCGTCGCATCCTTGGAAGATATTGAACCTAAATACCAAGTTTGGTATTTATCCGAATTTTCATTTTTGAGTTATGGTGTTCACACGCACACGGACATGTTTCCACAAATGCTTTATTTGGATTCAGCGGGTTTCAAAACATGTATTTCCAGTGGAATCTCAGTATCGAATTTTGGGGTGGAATGCAGTACTTACCCTACTTACTATACGTAGTAGGGGAAGTCAAAATGAATAGATATGAACGAAACTTTGAATATTTACACTACAAGACTCTGCGAAAATAGCATTCTGTAAAAGAGAAATAAAATCCTCTGAGGCTCCGTCATGTGTCGGAGACCCAATTTTGTTTTTCCTTTGCAACGTTTACTAACCAATTTCTAGTACACGTATATGTTGTTATAACTAAATGCTTATCTCAAAAGCTCTGCATGAAACACATAAATAAAATAAAACATTTTGTGGTAAAAGTTTTCTTTCCCCCTCAAAATAGTACTTGTAAATTAAGAAGTTTAAGAACATCAGGTAAGGTATTTTAAGTTTTATTTTTATTTCACTCCTTTTACACAACGGATAAAAACAAGTAAAACTGATGTTCTTCAGATGTAATAATAATAAATAACTACACACATTCCGTCTATGTATACAACTACAATGGCTCACTCCACATTTGTGCATGGGTTGGCAATATTTATACCTACAGCGTGTTTTCCGTTTGTACGGTTGCCAACATCCGCCTATGCCACGCCCACGCCGCTCCTAGCAAAAGACAAGCCGCTATTATACAGGATAACCCCCCCCCACCCCCAAAAAAAACTAAGGACTATAAATAATTAACTCTCGCTTCCCTGTAGCTGTATATATATCACTGTAATTTATATATAGCATGAAACAAAAGATGTTTTTGAACTTATATAAATTGTTATAGTTAATGAGCTGGTCCCAACTTGTGCTCTCAATTGTCAAATGTGAAAAACCTGTAGAGAAATGTAAGACTTGTGTGAGGTTAACGTGCATACTATCGAGCATACTCATTTTACAGAGAAACGTTTTACACGAAAACTATAATTGTCCTAAAACCATAACATTTAACAATGTTTTGACATATTGTTTACCTGAGGAGTCTATGACATTTTGAAAGGAAAACATGAATCAGCTCCTCGAATCACTGACACATCCTAATCTATTCAGTGCTGTCAACATGAGAATCGATTTTTTTTAAATATATTTATTGACACTGCTGGCTACGGGCACATATCAGAAGTCAGCCTTAGCGGATTCGAACCCGCGAGCCTTTCATGATGAAACAGAAAACGCCAAATACGCCAATGATGACTGCTTACACTACCGCCACTAACAAGACCGGGGCCGGCGGAATCGAAAATTCGAAATCCGCTGCGCAAGGTTAAGTATGCTGCCTAAAATTGCATTGCAGACTTCAGTATTGCCAACTTGGACGTTTTATCCCTAAATTTCGGGAAATCAGCTGCCCTTGGAGGCAATTGGAGGGATAAATGCTTCAGGGGGTTATATAGGGCTTGTTTTATCATAATTATACTTTATTAACCATTTGAATCTTTTATAACATAAAGGCTTCGTCAAACTTACAAAATTATAAACAAAATACATAAAAGATGTTGCTTATATTTACAAAATAAATACATTTAGGAAGTATTGTTAACAGAACAATGATTTAAATATCCTTCTTTTGAATTATAGTAACCTTCAATTAAAATGTTTTTAGAGCCAGTATGTATCTTTTTTCCGATGCCATACTTTTAATGTTTTCAGGTAGTTTGTTATATAGGTAATAATAATGTTCAAAACTATGTGTGAATAAATTGGTATTGTTTATAATACGTAGATCTTCTTTACTTCTTGTATTTTGAGTGCACACTTGTGAATATGTCTTGAATTGAGCAAGCCAAGATCTTGTCAGAACTAGGACTTCATAAACAGGAGAATGGGAGTAATTTCAAAAGTTTATAAATAAGGTTTACAGGTAGCAGGGGAGATATTTACAATACAGCGTATTGCTCTTTTATGTAATCTAAATGTTTTGCATTGCCTCAGCTTAGTATGCCACAAGACATTACAAAATTGAAATAAGTAAAATATATGAGGAATTTTTAGAGCATTCTCGAGTATGTACGATGTTCATCAAATGTTAAAAATAATATAATGCTAACTAGAAGTGAAATATTATTCCTTCATTTTTCGTTGGCAATCCTCCTATATGACCGCTTTCGCAACCTACACACCTGTTCCTGAATCGGGGTTTACCCCGTTTACAATTAATCGGTATTCCTGAGAGTGAAACTGAATGTTAAATGTATGCTTCTGTCGACTAGGTGACAATGATTCAGTCATATAATAAAATGGAACGACTCAGTGAAATTTGTTAACGATAGTGGGAATATTTCTGCGCTTTATTTGAGTGAATACGGCATGTCCAGTAATATTCAAAGAAGTGGGAATTACATACCCTGCTGAAAGGTAGGTTTATTTCTGGTTTGGTTTATATAGCTTTTTATGTAGTGGTATACCCACGTAAGATGAAAACACCTCAGGACTCCGCATCTATTCAGCATTTTCGCTACGCCTCGTGTTTCATTTGCTTCTCTGGAACAAAGCGTTGTGCATTTTGTGTGTGTACATTTTCTAGTTTCGAGGTATAATTCTTCATATCTGCTCACACCCTAGTCCCTGCGTCTTGTATAAATATTTATTTTTTTGCTCAGGAACTATCATGAATGTTGGATAAGATACGGTATCGGGTTCCGGGTCACATTCCCTATACACATGAAAACACGCACCCGCATGATCATTACTTTCATATCATAATAACACATCATGACCACTATTGAACGTTGTTGTTGATCAAATGTGCAGGATTTTGAACTATCAATTTTTACCTAGCTAGCCAATATAAATTGTGTATCTTCCCATCTGGTACAGCTTTCCTCAATTCTGGGCATTCTAGCAGGTGTTCTCTATTTAAACTCTTGTCAGCATTGCAAATTTTACATGCTTTGTCATTCATAAAACCAATTCTAGTGGCTAATCTGAAGTGAGTAAAGGCTTCTTTCCCTGGGACATGTTTTATTTTTTGTACTATTTCTTTTATGTTCAAGTAATTTTTGTTAGTAATTTCCTTTTGAATACTATATTGGTATTTTTGTTCTATATTAATTTTGACATTTTTAGCTGCATATTTAGTCCACAAGATTTATAGATTTTGAATATAATACTGTATCCTTTTGACCAGAAAGTCTGCTGTCTCATTACCATTCATTCCCACATGTGCTGGTATCCACAGTAATTTTATCTGTTGAAATTTTGTTTGTAGTAATCTATAATTAATAAGATCTCACATCCTTAATATTATAAGATTCATCTGGACTATCATATCGTTCTATTGCTTGAATGGCAGAAACTGAGTCTGTGAGAACAACAACTTTATTTTCTATTATATGTCCTGTAGTATATGTGTTCTAATGCTCGTTGTATTGCAACAACTTCACCATCAAAATTTGTGGATTGTCTAGTCAATGTAAAATAATGTGAAAAGTATTTACAGTATATACCGCCTCCCACATTATTTTTCAATTTATCTGCAGAACAATCTGTATAAATTCTAAGCCACTAACATATTTCGTTACATTTGTGCAAATATTTTTATACAACTCCCACAACATGTAACCTACCCAATGCATTATGTGTTGCTTCTGTTATCCTTCTGCTGCCAACACTGAGGGCCCTAAGCCGCAAGGCGTTGCGCAGCATTTGAGGGCGTATGCCGCAAAGCGTAGCCAGGGATGTTTATTTTTTATTTACACGAAACTGAGCAACTGCATGAAATTAGTGAGATTTGAGACAATGCTCATATGCTTTTATTTATATGTACCATCCATCATAGGCGCCGACCTAAGAGGGACACGGCACTTTCTGCCGTAGTTTACAATGCCAGGTGCATCGCTCCTCAACAATTTTACGAAGGAGCTTACCATTCCCCCTCCCCAAATTCCAACATAGATCCCTCATTAAACAAATTGTTTAAATAGACCGAACGGAGTTTCAAAAGATTACTTTTAGTTGAAATACAGAATTTAACTTTTCAACAAAAGCAATGGTGACGCAACCTAGGTTTCAGTTAACATCGGATCAGAATCGGAGCATACAAATACCGAATAAAATTGTTGCTCTGTTGACACATACATAGTTTCATCCCCGATTGTAGAAACATATTTTGCAGCTTTAATATGTGCGATCAGTTTTCGAAGTAAGGTGTGATGCAAAATGCAAATCATTTTTTGTCGTGAGAAACTCACTTATAGGAATCGCGTTGCATCCATTTTTTCGAGTTCATCGCTATCCTCACACCTAAGTTTTAGCAAGCTTTTAACATTACTTTTGTCATTTGTTTGGCCAGGAATGCGCTTGCTGTCATTGTGAAGAAGCCACGAGCTTAGATTTTTACTTTCTCTACTACGTATAGTAAGTAGGGGAAGTATTGTATTCCACCCAAAAATTCGATACCGAGATTTCACCGGAAATCCAAAAAAGCATTTTTGGAAATATGTCCGTGTGTGTGTGTGTGTGTGTGTGTGTGTGTGTGTGTGTGTATCTGCGAACAGCATAACTCAGAAACGAACAGTCGGATAAACACCAAACTTGGTATTTAGGTTTAGTATCTTCCAGAGATGCGACACGAAGGTTTTCAAGAACATCTCCCCACGCCAGTCTACCCTTTACATGGAACATTTTTCGAAAATTCTAATTTTCTCAAAAATGTCTATAACGATTTTGATTAAAATATCATATGTTTAAGATACTTTCATGACAAATAAAATGTATAACTTGAATTTTCTGGGAATGTCTCCAAAAGTACTCTTCATTGTGAACGACCTTTGCATAACTGGTAAACTATAAGAGATAGACAAAATTTTACTACACGAAAAATGTAGATCGCGTTAAAATACACGATTTATGTCATGTACTTTTTTTTTGTTGAGTGAACCGTTTTCGAGATATTGCTTGTTATTCCCTTAAATTTTCCAATACCGTTTTCTCAAATTCGTTATTCATTTTTTTTTTGTGTGTGTGTCCTGAACATGCAAAGAGAATGGAATGCGCCACATAGCAACCAGCGCTTAAAATATTTGACTATCGCTTAAAACCTACCATATTCACCTTGCATCTACAAGAAAATTAGCAATAAGATTGACATCTCGATATCTGGATTAACATGAAGCGTATGGAAAATAAGCGTTTGTAAAAATAGTTTGTACAAGAGTAGAGAAAGTCATGTGAGTGTAACACATTAGATTTTTACTATCCCTACTACGTATAGTAGGGGAAGTATTGTATTCCACCCAAAAATTCGATACCGAGATTTCACCGGAAATACATGTTTTGAGTCTCCCTGAATCAAAAAAAAGCATTTTTGGAAACATGTCCGTGCGTGTGTGTGTGTGTGTGTGTGTGTGTGTGTGTGTGTGTGTGTGTGTGTGTGTGTCTGTGAACAGCATAACTCAGAAACGAACAGTCGGATAAACACCAAACTTGGTATTTAGGTTCAGTATCTTCCAGAGATGCGACACGAAGGCTTTCAAGAAAATCCCCCCACCCCAGACTACCCCTTACATGGAACATTTTTCGAAAATTTTAATTTTCTCAAAAATGGCTAACGATTCTGATTAAAATATCATATGTTTAAGATATTTTCATGACAAATGAAATGTATATCTCGAATTTTCTGGGAATGTCTCCAAAAGTATTCTTCATTGTGAACGACTTTTGCATAACTGGTAAACCATAAGAGATAGACAAAGTTTTACTGCACAAAAAATGTAGATCGTGTTAAAATACACAATTTATATCATATACATTTCTTTTGTTGAGTGAACCGTTTTCGAGATATTGCTTGTTATTCCCTTAAATTTTCCAATACTTGTACTTTTTCTCAAATTCGTTATTCATTTTTTATGTCCTGGATATGCAAACAGAATGGAATGCTCCACATAGCAACCAGCGCTTAAAGGATTTGACTATCGCTTAAAATCTACCATGTTCCCCTTGCATCTACAAGAAAATTAGCAATAAGAATAACATCTCGATATCTCGATTAACATGCATATGGAGAATAAGCGTTTGTAAAAATAGTTCGTACAAGAGTAGAGAAAGTCATGTAAGTGTAACACATCAGATTTTTTTTATAGGTTTAATACCCGATTTTACGGCATAGTGCATACAACACCACAGGCTGTAAATTCAGGAAGGAAACGTTCTAGGCCTAAGTTTAAGGTACCTCCTCGGGATTTTTCAGTTATGGAGACAGGAAATCTTCGAATAAGCGTCAGTCAAGGAGGAAGTTCTGGCGGAATGTGACCCTGAATGTATACGGGACATTCCATTTCAAATCGCCCGAAGTAGAAGGGAAATTGACCTTTAAATGAAACGAAACTTTTTTGTATTGGAGACAAGCCCGATACAATGGTTTACGCAAACTCTTAAAATTCAAAACATGATAGTTCTGCAATTAAAATCGTTCAAATTTATCGAATCTTCCAAAAATTCACAGTTGAAGCTGTTGTCAACTCTGAAACCTTTAAATCTAGGTTTATATTGATTCCCTAAACTTTAATCTCATGCTAATAAGTAAAATATTATTTTTAAGTGAAGAAATTTCTTTTTCAAATGTAGAGTTAACGGATTAAGAAAAATAATTGTATTATATACGGTAAAATTGCGTACAATCAAACATGTGTTTTACTGTAATAGTAACTATAAGGATTCGTTTGAAATAGTTAAAGAACTAAATTACTTTATGCGCGGGAGTAGTAAAATATTGCTCATGGTCGCTCCCGCACGTTTGTTTTGAACTGAAGGTCATGCAAGTTGCTGTGCGTAAGGTTAAACAATGAGAACGCTTACTAAGCAGTATGCGGTTTTGAGTATTTCTTCACAGACTCTCAGAGCGCTTGGTGATCATCGTGCATCAACCACGTAAATAGCTGCGTTTATTCACTTTTTATGTTATAACTACGAACACCCTAACAATACCACTTAACCAACATTGCCGGCTTCTCTTAATGACACTACGATTATTTTCAATCTAATATTTTAGTCTAATAAAATTCCGAAGACGCTTAAAATAAGTAAAAACAGTATATATATATTTGTGAACATTATACAAATAATCAGTATAAACTGTAATGAAATGCGACTTTTACATACTTTTGTATGTACAAAATGAGATTTGGTACAATATTTTGAAATAAAGGATCCCGGAGGTATGCGCACATAAAATGCGATAAAATGAATTAATACGGTACATTTATCGTTCAGTAATGTGACAACTGCTGGGTTTTAAATGCTAATATTTGATGAATATGCTTTCCTTAGCATCCCTCATTAATAGGAACAATTACAATGGCAACAAAAAGATGCGAGGTATTTTGCCGTTCGATTTCATATGGAATGGCCTATTCCCGTTCACGAATCCACGTCTTGTCGATTTCGTCACTCCTGTCGGTGGGAATGAACCCAACATTTTCGCCAGAAAATTTTAAGGGAAGGCTCATCAGGCCCGCCTCTGCGGTGTGGGGGTTAGGTGTCTGCCTCACATCCAAAAGGCCCTGAGTTCCAATCTCAGTTAGGGTGAGTTACCCCGAAAGATTTTTTCCAGGGTTTTCTTTATCTTGAGGAGACGAATGTCGGGTAACTTTAAGCTCAATGGTTCCCGGTTTCATGTGAGCATCATTTCATTCATTCATCGTCCGATATGACCTACCTGGTTAAAGGACGTTAAACTAAACTAAACGGACTAGAATTAGTGTGTGAATACACCACGACACATCAGATGGAGAAAATAGAAAAGATAAAGTGATTAAAAACCGACCTTCTGAAAGAGAGACTTGTAGTTTCAAAATACATAAGATCCAGATTGGAGAATGTTTCATTATTGAAGATATACAATTCCATCTCGTAGAGCCATCAATAGTTACAAAGAAGCGCTTGGGAAATTGGAACAGAAAAGGGAGGAAATATGAGAAGAGTTATTCTGTACCGAGGCTATGACGAACAAAACTGGAATGATACAAACTACCATATAGACACCTGGTGACAAGAATGGCTGTGCACGGGCTCCATTTCAAGGTGTGCAACCAAAAGAAAGTGCATGAACCAAGTGCAGTGTGTGTATGCATACTGTGCAATAATACCTGTGAAAGATATACATCAAAATGCAAGAGCAGGTAAAAGCCTATAGTGGAATACGCCAAAGAAGATTAAAATAACATACATGCACGAATGTGCAAATTTCTCGCATCAAACTAAACTAAAAAAAAAAGAAGAAGAGGAGGAGGACTCAAATCTAGCATTATTTTTATTCAAACTTTCAGTTATTGAACTATTTATTTAATTTTTAGGCAAATGAAAGCAACTGTACTATACTATGATTAAATACATTTTGCTTTAGTAATTACACTATAAATAGTTTATTAATGCCCGACTTTTTTACTTTCTCTACTACGTATAGTAAGTAGGGGAAGTATTGCATTCCACCCAAAAATTCGATACCGAGATTTCACCGGAAATACATGTTTTGAGACCCCCTGAATCCAAAAAAAGTATTTTTGGAAACATGTCCGTGGGTGTGTCTGTGAACAGCATAACTCAGAAACGAACAGTCGGATAAACACCAAACTTGGTATTTAGGTTCAGTATCTTCCAGAGATGAGAGGAAGGTTTTCAAGAAAATCCCCCCCCCCACCCAGATTACCCTTTACATGGAACATTTTTCGAAAATTTTAATTTTCTCTAAAATGGCTCTAACGATTTTGATTAAAATACTTCACTTAAGATACTTTCATGACAAATAAAATGTATATCTTGAATTTTCTGGGAATGTCTCCAAAAGTGTTCTTCATTGTGTACAATGTTTGCAT
The DNA here is from genome assembly GCA_030765065.1 of Deroplatys truncata. Lineage (NCBI taxonomy): Eukaryota > Metazoa > Arthropoda > Insecta > Mantodea > Mantidae > Deroplatys > Deroplatys truncata. The sequence continues at coordinate 227,133,888 of CM060976.1, read as the reverse complement.
AACTGGTAAACCATAAGAGATAGACAAACTTTTACAACACAAAAAAGTAGATCGCGTTAAAATACACAATTTATGTCATATACATTTTTTTGTTGAGTGAACCATTTTCAAGATATTGCTTGTTATTCCCTTAAATTTTCCAATACTTATACTTTTTTTTTCAAATGGGAATTCCGTATTAATTTTTTTGTCCTGGTAATGCAAAGAGAATGGAATACTCCACATAGCAACCAGCCCTTAAAATATTTGACTGTCACTTAAAGCCTACCAATTCCCCTTGCACCTACAAGAAAATTAGCAATAAGATTTAACATCTCGATTAACATGAAGCATATGGAGAATAATCGTTTGTAAAAATAGTTTGCACAAGAGTAGAGAAAGTCATGTGAGTGTAGCACATCAGAATGTTTTTGCAAAATCTCTTCCCTCTTAAAGGTATAACGCCTATGCCACCTATTACCTCCTTGAGGCGAGCGCATGACCTACCCCACCATTTCCGCGGAAAAGTTACCTTAACTGAATAATAAACTCAAAGATCTTGGAACGATCTTATTGTAAATGGGGATTTTATATAGCATAGCCTAACACAGTGCACACCAGCTAAAAGTTTTAGCGCACTAGTGCGATAATCTTCATTGTGATAAATTTTAGTTTCAAGTCCAGTCACATGGCAATTAATTACCCGTTGTATTTGCATGTGTTTAATAATTCGACTTGGTTTGATTAGGTTTTACTTTTCATTATATGTTTTTACATGATAATTTCCCGTGGCTCTCGCATTATGTCTGTCCACGATACAAATCGTCATACTTCATTTATGGCAATTCGTTGTAGAGTTAACCTATACGTTGTATTGGCAGCCTTGTGCTTTATTTGATCTAAAATATTATTCTTTCATCTAGTATAACCTACAGAAAGATTAAATGGCGCAAATTATGAATTCAGAAAAACTGAAGCGAAGAGTCAGGTGAAATTACAAAAGCAGCAGAAAGAATAACACTAGAAGTACTTACCCCCCCCCAAAAAAAAAAACCGAAAGCAATGTGATATACTATTTAATCGCTACATTGGCTAGTTTAAGGCAAAGCTTTTGAGAATAATTTCACTGAAAATAACCGCTAGCGAATCAACAAAGCATCTGACATCCCGCTTTTTACTTTCTCTACTAGTATAGTAAGTAGGGGAAGTATTGCATTCCACCCAAAAATTCGATACCGAGATTTCACCGGAAATACATGTTTTGAGACCTCCTGAATCCAAAAAAAAAACATTTTTGGAAACATGTCCGTGTGTGTGTGTGTGTGTGTGTGTGTGTGTCTGTGAACAGCATAACTCAAAAACGAACAATCGGATAAGCACCAAACTTGGTATTTAGGTTCAGTATCTTCCAGAGATGCGACACGAAGGTTTTCAAGAAAATCCCCCCACCCCAGACTACCCTTTACATGGAAGATTTTTCGAAAATTTTAATTTTCTCAAAAATGGCTCCAACGATTTTGATTAAAATATCATATGTTTAGGATAATGTCATGAGAAATGAAATGTATATCTCGAATTTTCTGGGAATGTCTCCAAAAGTATTCTTTATTGTGAACGACTTTTGCATAACTGGTAAACCATGAGAGATAGACAAAATTTTACTACACAAAAAATGTAGATCGCGTTAAAATACACAACTTATGTCATATACATTTCTTTTGTTGAGTGAACCGTTTTCGAGATATTGCTTGTTATTTCCTTAAATTTTCCAATGCACTTTTTCTCAAATTCGTTATTCATTTTTTTATGTCCTGGACATGCAAAGAGAATGGAATGCGCCACATAGCAACCAGCGTTAAAATATTTGACTATCGCTTAAAAGCTACCATATTTCCCTTGCATCTACAAGAAAATTACCAATAAGATTGACATCTCGATATCTCGATTAACATGAAGCATATGGAGAATAGACGTTTGTAAAATTAGATTGTACAAGAGTAGAGAAAGTCATGTGAGTGTAACACATCAGATTTTTTAACGTCAGTTTTCTTGTTTCAAGAACCGCGTTCTAAAAGGAACTCTGTTCTCTACTTTTACCGCTTGTATCATAAAGTACTATTATCTAAAATGTTCCACAAACAAAGTGGAAGATGTTCATAAACGCTATACAGCTATTGGCGCGAACTCTATGCAACTGCAAGCTCTCTTATGATTTCAGCAGTGAGGCAAATTGTAATGTTCCCTGAATTAATTGCAATTCAAATTAATGTCGACAGGCATGTTGGAAGTTTGGTTGCGATCCCCCCCCCCCAAACACACACAAATTTAAAAATGTAAACGCTTAGTTTGAAAAATTATTTTGAAGAATTATTTACGGGATTTTGACTCTATTTTGGGGAATTTCATATGTCTTCTAGGAGAAAATTGTGCTTCAGCGATGTCAATATTGGAAGACTGTTAATAGTAATAACAATAATAATAATAATAATAATAATAATAATAATAATAATAATAATAATAATAATAATAATAATAATACATGACTCTGTGCCCTAGTGCGGCCTTTATAAAAAAAAGTATATGGCTTCCTGGTGCGCGCAACTGCGGTATTGGTGACAAATAATAATATCTATGTATTCACATTATAGGCACTTTAAATACCGTGATGTAATTGACATTTATGTAAAAACTATAGATTTAAACACATCTCTCACATTAACTTTTTTCAGGAAAGACGGAGGAAATTTCTCCAAATGTATTAACACAACATGGAAAAGAATAGCGACGCTGTTATGTATAATACTGTCTCCCCCCCCAACTCTAAAGGAGGATAATAGCTCCCATCTCCATAAAAAAAACAAAGATGTGATTATGCATTTAGGCTACAAAGTTACAAACAGGAACGACCCATCGAAGAAATTAGAATCGTAAGCGAGAGCAACCAACATATACATATAATCACAGTCGGCGAAAGAACATTCATCTCAAACCAGCGGACAGCAGGCAAGGAAAAAAGAGATTCATGAACGATCTATAGGTACCTAAGTGAACCAAAATATTGAGTTTTATTTATGGACGCTGTTTAACTACGTCCCTTTTACGTCATATATAATATTGGGCGTGGAAGATAGAAAATTTTTCTCAGAGGCCTGCTTATCACACTTGAGGTTATTTTGCGTGCCGTAAATCTACGACACGGAACCACCGACATTGCTTCCCTACCGAAGGAGGCGTTAAGTGAACTGTACTAGAATTGTCCAGCGTGCAATTAGCAAAGAGAAGTTCTGAAACCTGAACAATTCTCACAAATTGAGTAGTAAGTTTGAAAACAATCGTTCACCAATGTTAATACAAAACAAACTCTACGGTCCCGACGGAAAACGGCGTACTCATTAATCATTAACATAGTACGAATAACCACAGAATAATACCAGATTCTCAACTCAATGGTGGGGGTAAGGTGTCGCATATGGCGCCTTTTCCCGATGTTTCGGAGTAGCCGTTTGCGGAACTAGCCTGTGGTCGGTAATGTGTATGACTACATTATCAACCGAACCCGCCTTCTAGGGGCTAGAAGGCCCACCGCTTTTGAAACGTAAGGAATCCAACTGAAAGGTGTGCAAGATTTAAATAAAATCACCAGCGTTTTTAACAGTTTTCTCAACCTGCAGAGAAAAAATTAAAGACGCAGGTAATTTTATTCAAACCCTGCACTCCTTTCAGTTTGCCTTACTCACTTGCTAGAATATTTAGATTATCATTTTTGTCTTAAACTCCCAATATTTTTACTTTTTATTCAACAAGATGGTTAAGTAGGAAAGGCTTTGGCTTTATATTATGCAGTGTTATTCTTTGTATACAGCAGTTTACCATTCATTAATTTAAAAGCTGTTAACCTACAATGACAGAAATGTTATCGATTTGCATTCTGCAATAATATACAAATTATAACAAAAATGATCTCCTGTCATGTACAAAGAATGTCAGCATTTAGTTATACATAAAACACCACATTATACATCAACAGATGTATTGAAAAATAATTAAATACATGAGTAAAAACAAAAAGCAATTATTCAAACAAAAAACCATTTAATAAAGCATCATCTTATGTGTCACAAACTTGAACAAAATGCATTGCACTAATCTCCCTAGATGCAGATTTAACAAAACATGATACATTATCCAAATTATATTAGGTATTATTCTTTGTTGAGTTTTTATTTGGGATATCTGTTGCAGTCTAATCTAGTATCTACTGCCAAGGAATTAAATAAACACTAACACCATGAATTCTATCTCCTTTTCTTAAGGTGCAAGAAATGCTTTACAGCTATTATTTTTCTATGATAATAAGTATTTTAATATATATAATTTTTGTCCAGTTAAAATAAGAAACTTCTAATATGCAGGCTGTCAATTCCGTTTCATCGTACACTGAGAAATGCTCGTTTACTTAAACCTATGCCCAAGATAGCACATAGTTAGAAGCGAAGTTGGAAAACAAAATGTGAAAGAAGTAAAAAATTATTTTTCAGTTTGACTTTAGAATCATAATACTCAATAACTTTGTGTTTAAAATAGATTCAAATCAAATAGCTGTTTTTTTAGTAGTTGTGAACATGAAGACAGTCTTTTATGAGCATCATATTAGACATGCTTTCTCCTTCTGATTTCTTTGTACTGTTAAATTATTAATACTTAAAATATATACCAATTATTCTTCCCTTTAATGTCAGCAGATTAAAATATTTTATTAATGTACAGCAAACAAATTACTAAACCATGAAAAAAAAAATCTGATGTGTTACACTCACATGACTTTCCCTACTCTTGTACAATCTATTTTTACAAACGCCTATTCTCCATATGCTTCATATTAATCGAGATATCGAGATGTCAATCTTATTTGTAATTTTCTTGTAGATGCAAGGGGAATATGGTAGCTTTTAAGCGATAGTCAAATATTTTATCGCTGGTTGCTATGTGGCGCATTCCATTCTCTTTGCATGTCCAGGACATAAAAAAATGAATAACGAATTTGAGAAAAAGTATAAGTATTGGAAAATTTAAGGAAATAACAAGCAATATCTCGAAAACGGTTCACTCAACAAAAAAAATGTATATGATATAAGTTGTGTATTTTAACGCGATCTACATTTTTTGTGTAGTAAAATTTTGTCTATCTCTTATGGTTTACCAGTTATGCAAAAGTCGTTCATAATGAAGAATACTTTTGGAGACATTCCCAGAAATTTCGAGATATACATTTCATTTCTCATGACATTATCTTAAACACATGATATTTTCATCAAAATCGTTAGAGCCATTTTTGAGAAAATTAAAATTTTCGAAAAATGTTCCATGTAAAGGGTAGTCTGGGGTGGGGGGATTTTCTTGAAAATCTTCGTGTCGCATCTCTGGAAGATACTGAACGTAAATATTAAGTTTGGTGTTTATCCGACTGTTACTTTTTGAGTTATGCTGTTCACAGACACACACACACAGACACAGACACACACACGGACATGTTTCCAAAAATGCTTTTTTTGGATTCAGGAGGTCTCAAAACATGTATTTCCGGTGAAATCTCAGTATCGAATTTTTGGGTGGAATGCAATACTTCCCCTACTTACTATACGTAGTAGAGAAAGTAATAGTAAACCGCAATACATGTGAATTTTATTGCCCCAGTAAACTAATATGTTCCATTACTATAGGACCCCCTCATGAAGTTGCACAAATTATGGCTTTTTTTAAATCATGCTGACATAAATTATGACTTTCATACAATAATAACAACAACAAAAATTAAAATAACATGTATTTTCCCTAGCATTATTCATGACTCAAAATGTTTAAATGAAAGGAGTTTTTTCACAACCACTTTATGTGTATCATCATTCGTCATATTTGCTATACCAACATTGCTGTGCATGGCAATTATGAGATCTATTTCATGACTTCATAAACAAGAAAATGTTACATCCTGAACTATTTGCCAGTTTTAATATCACTAACAACAGGTGGTAAACATCATGACACAGGAATTTATGTTAAATATTTCAAACAGAAATTTCAGATAAATCCAACAAGTCCTAATCAGGTGCTTGGTTGGAATTTGCCAGTAATGTTAAATTAGGAAAACTGATATACAATACATAAATTTTTACTTTCTCTACTACCTATAGAAGTAGGGGAAGTATTGTATTACACCCAAAAATTCGATACCGAAATTTCACCGGAAATACATGTTTTGAGATCCCCTGAATCCAAAAAAAAAAACATTTTTGGAAACATGTCCGTGTGTGTGTGTGTGTCTGTCTGTCTGTCTGTGAACAGCATAACTCAGAAACGAACAGTCGGATAAACACCAAACTTGGTATTTAGGTTCAGTATCTTCCAGAGATGCGACACGAAAGTTTTCAAGAAAATCCCCCCACCCCAGAGTACTCTTTACATTGAACATTTTTCGAAAATTTTAATTTTCTCAAAAATGGCTCTAATGATTTTGATTAAAATATCATATGTTTAAGATATTTTCATAAAAAATAAAATGTATATCTTGAATTTTCTGGGAATGTCTCCAAAAGTATTCTTCGTTGTGAACGACTTTTGCATAACTGGTAAACCATAAGAGATAGACAAAATTTTACTACACAAAAAATGTAGATCGCGTTAAAATACACAACTTATGTCATATACATTTCTTTTGTTGAGTGAACCGTTTTCGAGATATTGCTTGTTATTTCCTTAAATTTTCCAATACTTATACTTTTTCTCAAATTCGTTATTCATTTTTTTATGTCCTAAACATGCAAAGAGAATGGAATGCGCCACATAGCAACCAGCATTAAAATATTTGACTATCGCTTAAAAGCTACCATATTTCCGTTGCATCTACAAGAAAATTACCAATAAGATTGACATCTCGATATCTCGATTAACATGAAGCATATGGAGAATAAGCGTTTGTAAAATTAGATTGTACAAGAGTAGAGAAAGTCATGTGAGTGTAACACATCAGATTTTTTTGTCTTGGATATGCAAAGAGTATTAATCTGTGGCAAAGGGAATAGTGGTGCACCTAGCAACCAGCTATTAAGAGATATGTATTTGCTTAAAGGCTACTGTATTTCTATATTGCCCTTGTAAATATATATTCCCCTTACATCTACAAGGAAATTAGCAATAAGATAGAGTCTGCAAATGTTTATCTCGATTAACATGAAGTAGATGGGGAATAAGCGTTTGTAAAAATAGTTTGTACAAGAGTAGAGAAAGTCATGAGAGTGTAACACATCAGATTTTTTGTTTTATTTTGCTTTAATGCTATTCTATATGAACACAATGAAAGCAAATCTTGGTCACAAATGACAATTACAGAATAGCTGTAATTTAAGAAAACTGTTGTTGCAGTGATTTAAGCTCAAAACTACTTTCATTAAATGCACTATCAACGTGACATTTTACATTCACTGCAACATGAGGCTTGTTATTTCTCATTCTTAAAAGAATCACAATGTAAATATAACAGAGTTAACTGAAATCCTTGCTACTATTTTGTTTATTTAGTGGATTACAAATAAATTTGGAAAAAGCCTGTCTGTAGTTAGATTGAACTATTAACAACATTGATTAAAAACTGTAAGCTTTAAAGCTTTGACACAGAAACATTAAAACCAACTAATTCACTGAAACAACTGCCTAACACGAACTTCACTTTTTCTGTAAATTTAGAACATGTTTCCAGTAATAGTCCTCAATTTTTAGTTAATGTTTCAAATGATACTGAAATGAAATTCCAAACAGTAAGAAGTATTTAATGATATACAATAACACATTTATATATAGGTGAGAGAGAAAGCTTCGCACAACATTAATAATGTTCTTGGAGGTGATCACTGCACATCCACAAAAACAAGAAACATACCCAAATTCCCTTGACTCCATACTTTGGATATCTGCCAGTGTAAATTCGATAGTTTGAGATGGTGATTGTGCTAAACAAACAAAAAAAAAAGGTCAGACAATACCTCATTAATGCTTCAATTATTAAATAATAAGGTTAATAAAAGTACTTGGAAGGTAATGTTCTTTGTATCTACAACATTCATGACTGACATTTCACCACTAATTGCTACATTAATCATTAGACTTTGAACTATAAGGACATTATTCCGTATGCAGGTAGGAGGATTATTCCGTATGCGGGTAGGAGGTATGAAATGTTAAGAAACTTAAGGAATCAGGGTTTTTTTAATATGCAGAGTAGATTGTGTAGTGTCAGTGTATTTTCACATTTATTATAAAACCTTGCTTTCTTATTTCAATTTTTTTACTTGATCTGAAAACTCATTGGTTCTACAAGTAAATCATTTTCTGTGTGAATATACCATGAGTTGTGTATAAGTTAAAATAAATATCAAGTAAACTAATCGTAAGAAAGTCAACTTAAAACACTGCAACAACTTATCAAGTATCCAATACCAGATGTTTTGCATCTTTCTTTGCTGAAGTTTGGACATTTAAAAGGACTTCTTTGATAAAATGGCACTATTATGTTGTGCAGTTTGCAAAAGTGTTTAATCATAGCATATGGTACTAGGTCAGAAATGTTCATCATTGTGTGCACTAATGCTCTCGCAGTGAAAAACAAAACAAATAAACAAAAGATAATTTATAAAAGATGTGGCAATAACCCTGCCATTAGTTTATGAGAGAAAAATGGAAAACTTATTAAATATAACTCACTTCAAATGATGATTGAAGGCAATCTGTGTCATGATTATTTAAGATATTACTGCTGGAAGTGTTGAGCAGGAGAATGCACTTCAGTAGCCCATATGTAAAAGATACACATTTCTGAAATTCAAAGAATGCAAACTTTTTATTAGTGTTAACATGTGTAAGTAAACTATCCAACTACTGCTGGCTTGCAAAATATATTAGCCATGCACATATCATGAGTCGTAAATACAATTTTATTTTGAAAATATGTGTAATGCAATTCAAGTTTTGTCATGGATTTAATTTTGGGTATTCAACGTTATTACATTCATACATCCTACTTATTAACTGGCCTTTGAGAAAAAGATACGCTCTCCTGTGTCTTTTATACCTTACCAGTTTTACTGAATCGAAGAACTATTCCGGTATGCTTTCACAACTCTTAAACACTATGCGCTACTTTTAATTGCAATCTCGAATCGAGAAAGTAAGCCACTATGGCCACTACACACTTTCAGCTAGCATGTGGATAATAGGGTATACTCATACACAATCTCACATCATTTAATAATGGAGAGATAACATAAGGGTCAGACCACTATCTGTGGAATAACCCTTGCAAAAATTCCAGTGAAATCTCGATATCTTCTGATGTGTAATGACCTCAACTTTCCAACCGAACTTATACTTTATATTATGGACTCTAAGATACAGCATGTTACTGCTTTTATATGTTAATCAATAAACTACGAAACTTTAGCAAACAATATTATTAAATTTCTTTGAATTCATAATTATAAATACAAGCATGCTTATTTTATTTAAGATTTTCCTTTTACTGGCGTCAATTTTCTTTCTTTACCTAAATGAAATATAAAAACCTGCTGTGCTACCATCTATGTGTGAACTAATTGAAACCTTTTAGCGCAGATGGCACACGTCTCGGAGAACGTTAGCAAGAAATGGAGGAGAGCGGGAATTTTAAAGAATAAACAAGTTTTAGAGCATTTGAGGCTAAATACAAGACTTTGCCTTCAAATATAAATCCTGGAGAAAGGATTGCTGTTAAAGGAATAAATTATGACGTGCCCAAGGTAATTGAGTTTTATTTATGGATTTTAATTGCTGTGGTACTTAGCGTCCCATTCGATATCCCGTGAAATCCCGGTAGTTTTGCTCAGAGGCCTCTTTATCAGGCATGTGGTTATTTTACGTGCGGTAAACCTACTACACATAACCACCGGTTTTACATCCTTCCGAAGGAGGCCATGCTAAGGATCTTTACGCCCGAAGAAAATCCATCACCCTGAGCGGGGTTTGAACCCGCGACCTCGGGAACTAGAAGCTAGCATAGTAGCCACTACACCACGGAGGACGACATGACATGCCCAAAGTACCACCAAAAAGAAAATCTGATGTGTTACACTCACATAACTTTCTCTACTCTTGTACAAACTATTTTTACAAACGCTTATTCTCCATCTAGTTCATGTTAATCGAGATAAACTTTTGCAGACCCTATCTTATTGCTAATTTTCTTGTAGATGTAGGGGAAAATATATATACAAGGGCAATATAGAAAAACAGTAGCCTTTAAGCACATATATATCTAATAGCTGGTTGCTAGGTGCAGCACCATTCCCTTTGCCACAGATTATAACTCTTTGCATATCCAAGACACAAAAAATCTGATGTGTTACACTCACATGACTTTCTCTACTCTTGTACAATCTATTTTTACAAACGCCTATTCTCCATATGCTTCATGTTAATCAAGATATCGAGATGTCAATCTTATTGGTAATTTTCTTGTAGATGCAAGGGGAATATGGTAGGTTATAAGCGATAGTCAAATATTTTAACGCTGGTTGCTATGTGGCGCATTTCATTCTCTTTGCATGTCCAGGACATAAAAAAAATGAATAACGAATTTGAGAAAAAGTATAAGTATTGAAATATTTAAGGAAATAACAAGCAATATCTCGAAAACGGTTCACTCAACAAAAGAAATGTATATGACATAAGTTGTGTATTTTAACGCGATCTACATTTTTTGTGTAGTAAAATTCTGTCTATCTCTTATAGTTTACCAGTTATTCAAAAGTCGTTCATAATGAAGAATACTTTTGGAGACATTCCCAGAAATTTCGAGATATACATTTCATTTCTCATGACATTATCTTAAACATATGATATTTTCATCAAAATCGTTAGAGCCATTTTTGAGAAAATTAAAATTTTCGAAAAATGTTCCATGTAAACGGTAGTTTGGGGTGGGGGGATTTTCTTGAAAATCTTCGTGTCGCATCTCTGGAAAATACTGAACGTAAATACCAAGTTTGGTGTTTATTCGACCGTTACATTTTGAGTTATGCTGTTCACAGACACACACACACACACACAGACACACACACACACAGACACACACACGGACATGTTTCCAAAAATGCTTTTTTTGGATTCAGGAGTTCTCAAAACATGTATTTCCGGTGAAATCTCGGTATCGAATTTTTGGGTGGAATGCAATACTTCCCCTACTTACTATACGTAGTAGAGAAAGTAAAAATGAATAACGAATTCCCATTTGAGAAAAATTTTGGGTATTGAAAAATTTAAGGGAATAACAAGTAATATCTCGAAAATGGTTCACTCAACAAAAAAAATGTATATGACATAAATTGTGTATTTTAACGCGATCTACATTTTTTGTGTAGTACCATTTTGTCTATCTCTTATGGTTTACCAGTTATGCAAAAGTCGTTCACAATAAAGAATACTTTTGGAGACATTCCCAGAAAATTCAAGATATACATTTTATTTGCCATAAAAATATTTTAAACATATGATATTTTAATCAAAATCGTTAGAGCCATTTTTGAGAAAATTAAAATTTTCGAAAAATCTTCCATGTAAAGGGTACTCTGGGGTGGGGGGGATTTTCTTGAAAACCTTCGTGTCGCATCCTTGGAAGATACTGAACCCAAATACCAAGCTTGGTGTTTATCCGACTGTTCGTTTCTGAGTTATGCTGTTCACAGACACACAGACACACACACGGACATGTTTCCAAAAATGCTTTTTTTGGATTCAGGGGGTCTCAAAACATGTATTTCCGTGAAATCTCGGTATCGAAATTTTGGGTGGAATAATTGAAAGCAAATCAATACGTACTACACAAATAACAAGGGACCTTGCAAAGTGTTGGAGATTAAAAAGGAGGGTTCAAGAAAAAGAGAGTCCAATTTCTGTCATGCTAGTAGGTAGACCACTAATTTAGTCTTTAAAAAAATTATAATGTGATTAAAAAGAAACGTAATCTAATGGAAGCATCTTCATTTGTAGAAAAGAGGAAATAAATGCATTTATAGTCAGAACTTAAAGGAATGCAATATGCGTGGATTCATCCCAATCCACAAAACTGTTAATAAAGTACTTACCAAGAACATCCCTGAGGAATACAGTGAGAATGATATTGATGCTATACACAGCGAGCAAGCCAACATGAATATCCTTTTTATTCAAGTTCAAAGAAAAAGGCAGGAAGATGGAACGTGGATAAGGATATCCCTTCATCAATGCTAATTACATTTGCTGGCAAAGAGCTTCCATCTCAGATAATAATTGACAAAGCTGTGACTAATGTAAATCACTCCTCCATCAAAATGTTTCTATTGCTGTTTGAATTATAACCATTTCAGTTATTTTGCAAATGGCCTGAAAAATGTAGAAAGTATGAAATGAAAGATGTTTGTGAGGGAATCATCCCAAGAAAGAGTGTCCTTCCATAAGAAATATAATAATTAGGATTTTTGTGGTTCATGAAAATCATCTGGCCTATACAGAAGCCAAAACTCAAGTTATAAATGTTAGCTCCAGTAAATATAATTAGAACTTCCTGAAATAGAAATTCACTCCAGTAGAAAGAAGAGCAATATAGAAACACCTCCATACAGAAGTTTCTTCACCAATGCTTAAGTAAAAACAGATGCAATCTCACTTACTTCAAGAAAATATGAATCCAGCAAAAAGGATGAAAGGAGGAACCTCCATTAAACACAGAAGTATTGCAACACAGCAGAGATGTTGATCTGGCCAGTGTATCACTCCAAATACAAGATGGGGTCAGGTATTGTGATTATTAGGGTCTGGCTTTTATGTAATACCAATTTCAGAAATATAAATAATATGTAGCCAAAACTGTCTAATTATTATGTAAATAAACATGTGAAGCAATTATATGTAAAATCAAACATTTTATTTCTTTGCAAGAAAATAGAAAAAACCAGAAGTTTACGTATAGTCAAATTAAGATTACTATATTAACCATAATCAGTTTAATTCTGCAACAGGGTACTGAAAGACAAGTGTGTCTATGAAATGTTTAAATTTAGGTACCAGAAGCTTATTCCAGGGTATGTTTCCTGCAAACATTGCCATGCACATTTCTTTGTAAAATAAAATGATTCCATGTTTTCAGCTTTGACAACAGTGAAGATGCCACTGGTGCCATGGTATTAGTGAAATTTGTTAAAAATATGAACATTTTTTATTTTTTCTATTTTGCATTTTTATCATAAATATAACTTAACTTTCATGCTACATAATTGGTGTTTAATATAAAAAAAATCTGATGTGTTACACTCACACGACTTTCCCTACTCTTGTACAAAATATTTTTACAAACGCTTATTCTCCATATGCTTCATGTTAATTGGGATATCGAGATGTTAATCTTATTGCTAATTTTCTTGTAGATGCAAGGGGAATTGGTAGGCTTTAAGCGAGAGTCAAATATTTTAAGAGCTGGTTGCTATGTGCTGTATTCCATTCTCTTTGCATTACCAGGACAAAAAAAAAATGAATAACGAATTCCCATTTGAGAAAAAGTGTGTACAAGTATTGGAAAATTTAAGGGAATAACAAGCAATACCTCGAAAATGGTTCACTCAACAACAAAAAATGTATATAACATAAATTGTGTATTTTAACGTGATCTACATTTTTTGTGCAGCAAAATTTTGTCTATCTCTTATGGTTTACCAGTTAAGCAAAAGTCATTCACAATGAAGAATACTTTTGAAGACATTCCCAGAAAATTCGAGATATACATTTCATTTGTCATGAAAATATCTCAAACATATGATATTTTAATCAAAATCGTTAGAGCCATTTTTGAGAAAATTAAACTTTTCGAAAAATCTTCCATGTAAAGGGTAATCTGGGGTGGGGGGATTTTCTTGAAAACCTTTGTGTCGCATCTCTGGAAGATACTGAACCTAAATACCAAGTTTGGTGTTTATCCAACTGTTTGTTTCTGAGTTATGTGTTCACAGACAGACACACAGACACGCACACGGACATGTTTCCAAAAATGCTTTATATGCATTCCAGTGCACCTCAAAACATGTATTTCAGGTGAAATCTCGGTATAAAATTTTTGGGTGGAATGCAATACTTCCCCTACTTACTATACGTAGTTGAGAAAGTAAAAATAGTCACAAATGGCTACTTAATTGGTCTGTTTATTTAGGTAAAGCACCATGTTGAATTTTTAACCTTTTTTTTTTCCTTTTCTTTTTCTTCCCCAGCATTTTTCACTTTTCAAAATGTTCCTTGAATCACAGTTAATGACTTATGGGCATGGAATTTTCAGTAGAGCTTCAGAGATTTCGGATTTAAAAATTATTATGCACCAGTTAAAGAATATAGACAAGTTCAGCTGAAATTAATTATTTTTCATAGCTCAAATTGAAAAAGTTAAAAAATTCAATAATATGTGCACAACATGTTTTTCTCTTAAGCTAATTAAAATTGAGGAAGGCCTGTTCAATAATTTCTTTATATTTGTGTACACTAAGCTCAAATTAAAGTTTTGGGAGCAATACAATAAACCATAGGTTCCAAGGAGCAGCTCATATTACCATATCAAAAGTGAGTAATTATGAATAAAAAAATTCATTACACTTCACTCACGTGTTGCAAAACGCGTTCACTTAACTTTGTAATCACACGCAATAACATTAGGTAATGTAAACACTAAGTAACATACTTTCAGCCTTTTATTTATTGACAGCATGGAAAGAAAAGCAAATTTAAGTAAAAACACCAAAAGTACCTATATATGGTTCTTTCTTGCTTAAGTTTTAGCTTTATACTCTATGGTAATTATTCATTCCTGTAGTGTTGTAGGAGTATGATCTTTGTTTAGCAGTGTAAACTCACCTTTTGATTTTATTAATAGAATATCCTTATATAGGTACTTCAATGATATCACAGTTAGTATCTGCTGCTTTTTAAATATTTCTTTTACTGATTGTGATTTGTTAAGTTAAATATACATCTCAACTTTTTTTTTTTCCTTTTTTTTTTTTCTTTCTTCCCCTTGTAGAATTAGAATTCTATTTAATTTTAAGTTACTAGTTGCTCCCCATACTTCAATGCTGGATGCAATGTGGAACTGAATTAACCCATAGTATACCATTGTTAGTACAGTGTATATAAAAAAGTCTGATGTGTTACACTCACATGACTTTCTCTACTCTTGTACAAACTATTTTTACAAACGCTTATTCTCCATCTACTTCATGTTAATCGAGATAAACATTTGCAAACTCTATCTTATTGCTAATTTTCTTGTAGATGTAAGGGGAAAATATATTTACAAGGGCAATATAGAAAAACAGTAGCCTTTAAGCACATACATATCTCTTAATAGCGGGTTGCTAGGTGCAGCACCATTCCCTTTGCCACAGATTATAACTCTTTGCATATCCAAGACAAAAAAATGAATAACGAATTCGCATTTGAGAAAATAAGTATTGAAAAATTTAAGGGAATGACAAGCAATATCTCGAAAATGGTTCACTCAACAAAAAAAAATGTATATGACATAAATTGTGTATTTTAACGCGATCTACATTTTTTGTGTAGTAAAATTTTGTCTATCTCTTATGGTTTACCAGTTATGCAAAAGTCGTTCACAATAAAGAATGGTTTTGCAGACATTCCCAGAAAATTCAAGATATACATTTTATTTGCCATAAAAATATCTTAAACATATGATATTTTAATCAAAATCGTTAGAGCCATTTTTGAGAAAATTAAAATTTTCGAAAAATCTTCCATGTAAAGGGTAATCTGGGGTGGGGGTTTTTTCTTGAAAACCTTTGTGTCGCATCTCTGGAAGATACTGAACCTAAATACCAAGTTTGGTGTTTATCCAACTGTTTGTTTCTGAGTTATGTGTTCACAGACAGACACACAGACACGCACACGGACATGTTTCCAAAAATGCTTTTTTTGGATTCAGGGTGTCTCAAAACATGTATTTCCGGTGAAATCTCGGTATCGAATTTTTGGGTGGAATACAATACTTCCGCTACTTACTGTACATAGTAGAGAAAGTAAAAAGATGTGTATATGATAATTTTCTTAACAGGTATATTATTACCATTAAGTTTTTTTACTGAGCATGTCTACATGGTCATTATATGTTAGATTTTTGTCAATATTGATTTCAAAAAGTTTGATACAACTTATTTGGTCAATTTTTGTGTTACCAGTATGTATTTCTAACTCGTGTTGATTACTGTCACAAAGCTCAAATAGTATAGATTTAGTTTTTTCAAGATTCATCCATAGTTGTGAATTTTTAAGAAAATTTGATATGTGTGTTAGTATTGAAAACTTAATATTTTAAAGATGGTTTTGCTTAGATCATTAAATTTTATTTATGTTATATACTGTATGTTCTGAGTATCCGGTAAAAAGTTTGATGTGTTACGTTCAAATAACTTTCTCCATCCTCTTATCGTTTATTAGTGGGTATATAAACTATTCTTACTTAAGCTTTACTACATTTTAGTCTGAATAAACCTTTGCAAAAATAGCTACATTGCACATTTTGTTATAGATATTGAGACCTTAGTTTCCAATTGTTTAATAGTTTTGTCTGCACAAATTAATGTAGTGCCATCAGCATATGATATTATATCATCTGTACACTTTATTATTTACGTAAAGCAAAAATAATAGGGGACCTAATACCTATGATATTATTTTACAAGAAACATTTCTAAATCTGGATATCTACTTTATAGTTAATAAATATAATATGATTAGATTTATTAGCAATAATAATAATAGTAATAATAGAAGAAGAATACTGCTTTTCTTGTTAAAAATACTTTGAACTGTGCAAAGATAAATCTCAATTTTAATGGAGAATCATTGGAAATAGGTTCAATTGATTGTTACCAACAAAGGAGACCTTGCTATAATGGGAATCTCACCTTCTCAAAACAATAAGCTCACTCCAAAGGGATGGTTAGGAATTTTGGATACAATAAAACTTAATAATTCCATGTATATTATGTCAGGAGATTTTAATGCTATAGTGGATTATAACTTCATTATAATGGATGATCAAGGCTCTACTAAATTTAAATGCAGTTAAATTCAATAATAAGAATTCAGACTGGTTACAAGTTAATACAGTAGTAAAGCAAGTATGTGGTTCCTCCCCTTCTGTTCATAATATATATGAACAAAATAATTCAAAATGGAGACAAAAACAGCATGGCCAATTCCAAATCAATAGGAATTTAAAAATAGGCTTATTGGTGTTTGCAGATGATTTAGTATTAATAACATGTACTGAAAATGATTTACAATATTCTGTACATTGTTGGGAAAAAGTATAACATAGAAATAAATACAGAGAAAACAAGTTCTAGTTCTCCCCCTCCAGAAAAGAAGCGACAATTAAAAATAAAAATTGGACTAAGTCATACTGGTGTCAGGATAGAATTAAAAAGCCCAGATGGAGGACATATTTAAAAATTATTGGCCCGAATGGAGGAGATGAGAAGTGAAATGAAGAGTGTGAAAACAGAAATGAAGATTGAAATGCAGATTATGGAGACAAAATCGAATCCGGAAAGGACAAGTTGGGAACAGAAATGTAGACCGAAATGTAGAAGAAGGAGACAGAAAACTTTTATATTTATGGACGCTCTTTAACTGCTGTGGTCCTTAGCGTCCCATCCTATATTGGATGTGAAAGACCAGAAATTTTGCTCAGAGGCCTCTTTATAAGGCTTGAGATTTTTTTATGTACCGTAAATCTACGACACGGGACCACCGGCTTTACTTCCCTTCCGAGGGAACCATGCTAAGAATTTTTACGCCCGAAAATATCTTTCCATCGCCCTCCACCGGGTTTAAACCCGCGAACTCAGGAGACAGAAATGGCATCCGGAATGGACAAGATAGGAACAGAATGGAGAAATTGACATCGGTGGTGACATCGCCTCTGTAAAAGCTGAGATGAAAGCATCGGTGAAAGCCCTGAATGGCATTGTAAACGAGTTAAAATACACTAAATCTGACCTGGAAAATGACATAATTGTGGTGGAGGAGTGTCTGGATCAGCAAGGAAAACGGCTATATTGGCAGACGAAATAAAACAAGAGGATGATAGAGGCCGCAATGGACGAGCGTCTGGTCCAGCATTTAACGAAGAGTGCCGTAGACCTCTACCCATTTGCGGTACAACCTGTAGCCTGTTGGGACGAGGAGACCTTGAGGAGGGAGCTACTGGAGGATAGAGGCATAGGACCGATGCTGAAGGATAGAGTATCTGGCGTACGACCCTCGTGGGCGGACGTTTCCACCAGATGTCCGAGCCATGAGAACTGTTGGACGTGATGGGACTCCCTGGTGGTCAGGGGCGGTATACCGAAGGGAGCGTGGGAGTTCCTAGCCAGAAGGACTACGGTGGAACAGTTGGTGCTCCCGAAGAATAATGTGAAGCAAGTCCTCGAGGAAACTCATGCCAGCACTACCGGCGGGCACCTGTGTGGGAACACCACCTTGATGAATCTACGACACCGATTCTATTGGTTGCATCTTCGAAATAATGAGGAGAGGTGCTGCCGACCATGCCACGGGCCCTGAGCCACTGTCGCGCTTTTAGTCGGCCCCGAGGGGGGCTGGCGATAGTTTATTGTGATCACCCTGATACAGATAGTGGAGCTGTTCTGGAAGAACATCTCTGAGAAGGGAGCTATGTAACGGAGCGTCTATGACCCAGGATTATCGGGAGGTGGGCGCTGGTCGGTCCGAGTAATAGGATAACTACCGCTCGCCAGCGTAAACACCGGGTGCACTATCGGGGACAACTAGAACTTTCTGGAAGCTATTTCTCCCCACCTCCCCCCGAAAGTGTGCCAAATAGTTCTAGAACGTTCGAGAACCTTGTGGAAAGATTCCACTAATTATACAGAATGTGTAAAAAATAGAAGTCATAATTTCAGGTATGCATTCCACATCTGTAGACAATAAAAAACGTGCATCCAACATGTATCCGGAAATGCTTGTTTTCTGAGTTATGCCCTCAAAACAGTGATATTCACCAGAACGTATTTCTTACCGCAGGTAGTTTTCTTTACAGAAGATGTTCAAAGTGTTCACCTTCTGCTTGAATATAGGCCACACATCGACGTCTCATGACCGTGCGAACACGACCCCAAATTCTAGGAGTATTGCGTATTTCCTCACAGCCTGCCACAATTCGATTCTGAAGGGATACCATTGTCAGGCATCGAGTACACCAACGCTTTTAAATGGCCCCACCAGTAGAAATCGAAGGGTTCAATTCAGGTGAGCGTGGTGGCCAAACAATTGGGCCACCTCTACCTATCCATCGATCAGGAAACCTTCGATTCAAGTACCGGCGAGCGATACGACGGAAGTGTGCAAGGACGCCATCATGCAGGAAGTGAGCTTGTTGACGAAAGCTCAGTGCAGTATCTTTATACACATGAGGTATGGTGTTTTCCAGGAAGTTTGTGCACGTCTATTCCGCAAGTCTGTTTACGAGTAGGTACATGGGGTCCAACTAACCGATCACCAATGATACCGGCCCACGTGTTGAGAGTGAACCGCACTTGGCGATGAGATGAAACAATTGCATGTAGGTTTTCATATGCCCATACATGCTGATTTAGAAATGAGTAATGCCATCTCGGTGAAATGTGCCTCATCTATAAACAAAACTAAGGAAGGAAAGTTCGAATTTGTAGCACATTATTGCACGAACCACTGGCAGAACATCAATCTGCTGGTGACAGGGTCTGTACACATTGCAAATGATAAAGATACAACTGTTCATCTCGCAACAGTCTCCAGTCATATGAGGAACATCACTTGCAACGCTAACCTTCTTATACTGATAGGAGTGGTGTACACAGAATCTCCTCCTCTACATCTGGAGTTGTAGATTTTGGTCGTCCGCTCCCCAAAACAGTGGTTACCATGCTAGCTTCTAGTTCGCGGATTTCAAACCCAGTGGAGGGTGAAGCAGTTTTTCGGGCGTAAAACTCCTTAGCATGTAGTAGATTTACGGCAGGAAAAAGAACCTCAAGCCTGATAAAGAGGCCTCTGCGCAAAATTACCGGTCTTTCACGCCCAATATAGAATGGGACGCTAAGGACCACAGTAGTTAAAGAGCGTCCATAAATAAATAAAATAAAAAAACCTCCCCAAACCAAGAGATGCAAAGTTCCCATGAGCGCACAGATGGCGATGGAGACGCTCAAATGTCTTCCGATCTGGGCATCTCCCTTGGTACAAACGACGAGTCAGTGCAGCATTGCCGTCCGCCTTACCGTACACAAAGTGCATTTCTGCCAACTCCTGATTTGAGTAGGACGCGTCACTGGGCGCGTGTGCGAAAAGTTTTGGAGCAGAATATTTTCATACATAATAAGGTAACGCAGTCTGAGGACCAATTAGAAATGTCGTTACATTCTAAGGCACGAAGCTGAGCGTCACTAAATTGAGTATAAAGGGGGAAGAAAGCCCCAGATTTTCACTCTCTTATAGAATCTCGTCGACACACAGTGATACTCTCTGGACGACGGATGCATATGGGTGGGAAGCGTGTACAGTTAGATTAGGCTTCAAATTTATTATTATGGTGGGAATTGTTACATATGGGAAAAGCTAGCCGCCATAAGTATTTATTTGATAATAAACCACATTTTAAGGGAAATGCAGTGTATTTTAATTTGCCTCACCTACGAAAACCTGAGATCAGTGAAATTAGTTAGATAATTTATTAGGAATGGAGATATCAGCCGCTGAGCAGAGGTAGCCGTAGACCAGAACACTGCAGCAGAGGCCACCAACCAAGAGGGCCAACGTTTTCCCGCTACAATTTCCGGTGAAATCTTAATTTAACAATTTTGGATAGAACACAATATTTCCCCTACTTACTACAGGTAAAAGGTAGCGAACGTAAAAATGTAGAGTTCGTTGAAATATACAGTTTACACATTATCGCGCGACATCTATAAAAAATCTTATACCTAGTTTCTTATGTTTACCCGCGTGGATTCATTAGTAACAAAAACTAAGTGATATGGGAACATTTGTGTTTTGTTTTTCTTATCGCGCATGCGACCAACCCATATTTAGGAAGTTTATTATCTTTGGTAAAATTTTCATGAGTAACGCACAGGTGTAGGTTATACAACAGAGGGGAACACCTCGCGCAATGCGATTTACATAGATTTATTGTGGCTACCACCTTCCAGGAGGAAGGGATAGAGTGGTGGAACCATAGGAGGCTACAGGCCGCAAGCAGACAGGCCACAGAGACGCACAGTCCCTAAGAGTTCCAGGCTCGAAGATCCGTTCCACTGCTGGAGCTACCTAGAGAGGGCGTCGACCAAGCAGCCCTCTATTCACAGGAAGTACTCTTTCATTTTAGCAAGCATCCGCGCCATCTGTCCGGCAACGCCATATATCACGAAACCAATAAAAGGGAAGTATTGGACAGGAAATTGTGTAGATGAGAAACCACCCCAGCATTGACCTTCTAACCAGGGAAAACCACGAAAAAATCCAAAGTAATGAGTAGTGTAACATGAGTAGAAAAGTACATTCGTCTATGAAAACTATAATATACTCGTATAAGGGCCTATATGAAGCTACAGATAAAGCTCTGCTAGTTTAGCTCATGATATATGTGTTTTCTTTTTTTATGAATAGTTGTTACATGTAAGATTGGCCTCCATGAAGCAAGCAATCAATCGATTTGTATGTGCTTATTTTTGCGATTTTAATGATAGGTACTTGTAGACCTACTTAGAAATTATGGTGCATGACAACTTAAGTACTCTCTCCAAAGGGATAGTTCAATCAGGCGCATAATCAAAACACCGAAATATCCGTATTATTATTATTATTATTATTATTGTTGTTGTTGTTGTTATTATTATTATATTTTCGCATTTTTCATTCGTGGTGTTTACAAAATTATTTCTTTGGCATTTAGCACAGCAATTTCTTTATATTATCATAATACTTGTCAATGTCAACGGGATATGATTTAAACCGATAAACAAATAAGTCTGTGAAGTAAAAACTGATGCGTTAATGAACGTTGATTATTCCTTACATTTTTCCTGCAGCTGTTTATAACTCCATTTTTACCGCGATTTCAGGTACAGCAAACGCTCTACTAAATGCATGTAAAATTATTTTGTGAAGACCACATTTAAAAAGTTGAAAAATCAACACTTGTTTAAAAAAAACAAAAGCAGCACCAGAATATGTAAACTGTAATACCCACTGTTTGTAATATCTGAATTTAAAAAAAATTATACACACACACAGGGTGGACCATTTAAGTTGAGACTGTACAATATCTCCAAAACTAAGTGTTGTAGAAAGAAAAGTCTTGAATAAAAGTTGCTTGATAGTGAGGGGGAAAGTAAATGCTATCAGACATGTTTTATTTGGAGGACGTTGTAATGGTCGTTTTAGGGTCAATTTAAGTTAACCCTAATTGTAGGTTCCCATTAAAAAAATTAAATATATCAATTTGTTCGCTAGAATTTCTTAAAATGGAAAGGAATACTTTCCGAAATCAATCAATGTATGTATATAGGCTATCTGATAATGTTTGTTATTCACCTGTACTGACCACTAAGGGATCACTTTAAGTAGCAGAATGACCACGAAGCAGCCAACATTCTAGAAAAATAATATATTTTAAGTACTTTTAGTTTAATATTGTGTCAAATATTTATCACACAAACACTGTTAAATTATCTATTTACTGGCAAACTATAAGGTCCTTATGCAGAATTAAAATCTGTGGAAAAACATTAATGATCCTTAGAGTTGCTGCTCTGCTCAATATTCCCCTCCTATAAGCACAACCTTAACGTTCTAGTTAACTGACGCATTAAAATAGAGTGACATCATCTATTGATGTTCTTACTGTTGTGTTTTGTTTTTCTTTGAACACACTATAATCTAAACAAAGGCAAAGACTAGACGCATACCTAGACCTATCAAAAATCTTCCCCCATATGGTACTGAAATGCCAAGCAGCCCCTTCTCTTCCAACATAACCTTAAAATCCTGATACCTTTTGAACTAGCAAAGATTTCATGGTAGATAACTAAGGCATCTTTCACTTCCATCGTGTCATTGCGTCTTAAATTGTGCGAAGCCACACTCGCTTCTTTTATATTCAAATTCAGTAACCTTACTACATTCCTGATATGATATTTGCTCTTCACTTATATATGTTATCCGAAATTTACACCAGACCAGTCAGCTAAAGAAGCATTTGGTTTAGTCGAGACATATACTAGAATGAGGTCATTGCGGAGAAAAACAAATCATTGTTGCTATATGAAAGAGATTTGCGAGATTTTATGCACGTACTTCAATTGAAAAAGAAATCAAGTGAAACTATCACAATGACTTCATAATGTGAAAAGAAGGAGAAAACTGAATTCTTGCTAGCTACACATTCTTCAAAGTACTAAAGGATTAACGATGTTCCTGCCAGTTCCTTTGAGTAAATGCCTGGATGATGGTGAAAACTACTAAGGCAAAATGCCACACTTTTGAAGTCTTTTGAACAAGTAGATCTAAGAATAAAACAGGCTACTGTAAAGCGATAGTCAGATTTTTAAAACGCGGATCGCTATGTGATTGCTTAGAAATCGCATTCTCTTTGCATGAACACGGGAAAAAAACGAATAACCACTTGCCACTTGAAAAAGTATTTGAAAATACAAACAATAAGAAAGACTATATCGGGAATAGGTGTTAAAACTTATTTAAACTGTAGTAGAACGGCTTTTTATTATTGTCATGAACACCTGGGCGTCCTGTAGGTCTGCTGAGTTGCGCGACCGTTACAACATTTAACGGAAATGGTTGGTCACGCTTTCCCCAACCAGAGTGTTGGTTTACGGGACCTACCAGGGCCGTATTTAGAGGGGGCTTTCTATGGTTCAAGTCCCCCCCGAAACTTCTGACAGTTTTATTTATTTAAATTCATAGCAAACCAATATGGGAAAATGTCGTTAGATAACAGTAAGTCTATTGCTAGTAGCACATTTACAAGAAAAAGGGAAACTTAATACATTCGACTTACATAGGTAAGGTGACCATACATTCCGATTTTCGAAGCAGTCTCCATGTTTTGTGCTGTAAGGTGGAATATCCTCATTCTGGTGAGCTTTTCTTGTATATATAATGTCTCCAAGCAATTTTCTTATCCATGTAACGTCTATATACTACAGAGTAGGTACATGGTAACTGTGTGGAGTACTGTTAAGTTTAGATCTACTTGTGGAAAACCCTCCCCGAATTTTTTTTTCTGGCTAAGAGCATGGGACCTACAAATGGCTACCTGTCGCTGCAGATAATACTTTTCACGATAGTGAGTGGACATCGCATTTTAAAACGAACCAAAATATCGTACGCCCATAATACGTAAATTAAATCCTGCCATTGAACGTAAATTATTACCAGTCCTATTTCGCATTTTTATTTGTATAGTTATATTTCGCTTAGGTTAAGAATAAAATCAGAAAAACTGATAAACTTAGCAAACATTGAAAATAAAGGTACTTTTTATAAATGAAATTTCAAACCGTGGTTTAATAATATTAAGGACATCGAAGAAATATACTGTGATAATTAACAGATTAAGTCGGAATCATACTTAAGCTTCAAGCTTAGCAAGATTTGGCATTGTTAAAAACACTACTAAATGTGTGTGCAATCAGGAAGATTAAACAGCAGAACACGACTTTTAGAGATACGTTAAATTAAAAAAGGAACAAGAATAAACGAAACAGTTGTTCAAAACTGGAATTTTCGTTAACAACTCTGTTATGGAATAATTACTGAAATCTCCAAACTATAATTGTGTAAAATTGAAAAAAAAAAATATAATCTCCCTAGGTGTTATGTTAAGAGATAATTAATGATTGCAAATGCTGTGATTTTGTAATTCTTAAAATGTATTCTTTGAAATGCGTAATGTTCCAGTTAAAAAAAAATTAAAAGTATTGTACGCCTTAAATGTCAGTGGCAGAATACACAGAGTTTGTTTTGCCAATAAACATAACAAACAAGGACACTGACATTTGCCAAATTTCATTGGCAGCAAACAGCTGAGGCTTCGACAGTCGGATTTTGTGAAATGCGAATCAAGTATTAAACTAAATTATGATTTCAGCCCTCATAATTATTATCTACTAACGAACTGATATTGAAAGTGAGAATTTCAACTTGATCTAAATTGAGTATCGGCTAATATCTGCATAATTTCTTGGAAAAATGGGTTTTTGCTGTTTATATACTTTTGTAGCAGAGTGGGAAAGAGTCTGTTGTGTAATAATGGCTTCTAACCGGCTACTTTGGTGTTCTGTCATTCGTTCGCCGGTTGTAATGATTGGCAGAAGAAAGATGCTCTTGTTAACGTTCACTGAGGCGCGCGCCATCTGCATAAAGAGCGAAAAACTGTTTCAATTAGTCTCACGTGTAGATGGCAGCACAGCGGGTTTTTCTACTCAATTGGGGTAAACAGACAAAATTAAGCAAATAAAAGCAAAATATACACAAAAATAGAAGATATGGATTAAAAATTACAAAGTAAAAGAGATTTTATAATTTTGTTTATCAAGTTAATCCCTTTAATTGATTAATGTCCAAAGGCAGTAACCTGTTGTATCTTAAAGCCTATGGCATAGAGTATAAATTTGGATGTGGGTTGGAGAATCGTTACACATCAGATAGATACCGAGATTTCACCGGAATTTTTGAATAGGGTAAGATTACAGACGTGGTCTGACCCTAATTAATTGTAACCCTATATGTTTGAGTCGTTTGGTAATGCCAGAGTATTGCACTGAGAAATGGATATATTATTGCGCGTCTGATCACTACACCTACATCTTCAAGTTTTGATATATTATTGTTGTATCACATGATCACAACATACAGAACCAAACGAAATTATTACTCAGGTTGTAGAGAAAGCCTTTAATTACACAGTAACTTTATTAAAAACCTACACCGTGCCTACACCCTTTTCAGTTTGCCTTACTCATCTGCCAGAATATTGAGATTGTCGTTTTGTCTTAAACTGGCAGCCACAGATACTGGCAGCGATCATTAACTATTAATAAGGAGGGAAAATAGGAAAGTTTGGTGTTTGCTATTCTTTGTAAACAGCAGTTAACCATTCATTAATTTAAAAGCTGTTAAGCTACAGTGACAGAAATGTCAAGAGATTTGCGTTCTACAATAATATACAAATTGTACAAAAAATGTTACCCTACAATGTACAAAGGTGCAAGGAATGTCAGCATTTACTTAAACGTAAAATACTACATATTACTTTCTCTACCACGTACATAGTGGGTAGAGAGGGTATTGGATTTCACCCAAAAATTCTATATCGAGATTTCACCGAAAATATCTGTTTGGAGGCCCCTGAATCCAAAAAAAAAACATTTTTAGAAAAATGTGCGTGTGTCTGTAAAACGAAAACTCAAAAACGAAATGTTGGATAAATACCAAACTTGGCATTTAGGTTCAGCTAATTCCAAAGATGCGACTCAACGATTTCCAAGAAAATCCACTCACCCCAAACTATCCTTTACATAGAATAGTTTTCGAAATTTTTGATTTTCTAAAAAATGGCTCTTAAGGATTTTGATTATTTTACTATATATTAAAGATATTTACATGACAAATAAAATGTATATTTTGAATTTTCTGGGAATAGCCTGTGAAGTCCTATTTATTCAGCGGGAGTTTTGTATGATCTTGTCTAACTGGTAAATGTTAAGCGATAGACGACATATACTATATAAAAAATGTAGATCTCTTTAAAACACGTAATTTATTTCAAATACTTTTTTTTTTGTTTTGGCATCAACCATTTCTGGGATTTCCGTTATTAATGGTTTGATTTGTTCAATGCGTTGTCATTATTTTTAAGTCCCACTGATTTTCAGTTGTTTTGGGATTGCATGGAAACAGTTTGCAATTTTAAGGGCAGCGTATAGCATCCAGTTAAACATTTGACAATCACTGTTGTTGAATGGTAATCTACCTATTTCTGCAAAGGTTTATTTCGATTAAAATATAGTAGATAGGAAAACAAACTTTCGTTAGAATAATTCGTATACCCACTAATAAACGATAGAGGATAGAGAAAGTCACGTGAATGTATCACATCATATTTTTTTTCATATGTATTGTTATATGTACATTAACAGGTATTAAAAACATAAATTAAATACATCGGCAAGAAAGGCAATTATTGCAATAAAAAAGCGGCATCTTATGTGTCACAACTTGAGCACATTTTCATACACTTACTCCTTTCTTTAGATTTTACGAACCGTGATACACTTTTAATAGCGGTTTTACGTTATCCGTATCGTAACTATCATAACAATTAAAATTTGTGATTACTTATTGCTAGTGGTTAGGTTTTTATTTAGAATTTCTGTTGCAAGCTTGACAAGGCACTTAAAATAAAACACTCAACATAAATTTTATCCGCTTTTTTTAAATGGAAGAAGGTTATAATACTTTAGAGCTGTTTCTGAAGTAATAAATATTTCAGAAGAAATACCTACTTTTAGTACAGATTATGTATAAAAACTTTTAATATGAGGCTACCAACTCACAGCCCTATGGATACTGAGAAGTGATCATTTACTCAAGCCTGTGCCTGCGATAATACATAGGTAGAAGGAGAGTTTGAATAAAAAGGTAAAGGAAGTAAGAAATGATTTTTCAGTTTGACTTTGTAATTATAATATTTATAACATTGTGATTAAAAAGTATCTGAAGCAAACAGCTGTTTATAGTAGGTGATTGTGAACACGAAGACAATCCCTTCTGAGCACAATATTAGTCACTACTTCTTTTGTTTTCTTTGCACGATAAAATTGTATTACTCATAATACATAACTCTTTTCTTCAACAGCAACAGATTAAAATATTTTATTAATGTGGAGAAAACAAATTACTAAATTTGGAGAGAGAAAAAAGTAAATCACAGTGAAACATAATATTTTCGTTACTAAAGATTGCTCCGCCACCCTCATGAAGTTCCACTAATTATGGTTTTTTAATCGCATTGACATAAATGTAACTTTCTAAAAAAATAGATAATAATAATGAAGTAAATAATACGGATTTTCCATAGCATTATTTGTAACACTATTTTTAAATGAAAGGTATAGAGTGAGCCAAAAGACTCCGAACCGCCTGCGCGGTGCTTTTCCTGTCCGCGACCTCAGCGCTCGTTGCTGTCTGCCGCTATCGTAGAAAGGCGCGGATGAAACCATACAACATTTTTAAAACTACTTTTAAAGGATTTACTTACCAACTTTATGAAAGGAGATGCTGAAATTGGCCACTTCGTTGTCCATACATTTTTGGCATCTCTTTAGGAAACTATCGTCGTAGTTCACGTTGAGAAATTTACTGGCGGATATTTTGTTTTAATTCTTCCAGGGTGTGTGGGTTTGTCTTGTACACTTTATGTTTTGTTACCTCGGAGGGGTATTTTATCAACAATGTTACCGGCTCCACGATGTTTTTCCACTGTGCGTGTGGAAATATAAAAAAAAACGATAAGGCACTGCTGCTATAAACAGTCACGCTGCTGTGCAGTGTGAAGCGCAGTATTGTGTTGACGGTGATGTGATGTAGATCAGTTATTACGAGTTATTTATTATTTTGTCCCGTACTTAGTCACAAAGTATATTATGTGCTTTCTACTGCACAGCGTGTTTTATTTATGATTCGTATGTGTTAACTCGGTCAGCTCGCAAAGTGAAAGTACGATTTGCAGAAAGATTTCCACGTGTAAAGTTTCAGTCCGTACAACAATCCATGAACTTTACAGTAAATTTCAGGCCACAGGAAGTGTTCAGGCTAAGAAATCTAAAAGACGGGTTCGGTTCTTACCGAAGAAACATTAGACGACATCGGTCATGATGGATAGTTTCCTAAAGAGGTGCCAAAAATGTATGGACAACGACGGTAGCCAGTTTCAGCATCTCCTTTCGTAAAGTTGGTAAGTAAAGCCTTTAAAAGTAGTTTTAAAAATGTTGTATGGTTTCATCCGCGCCTTTCTATGATAGCGGCGGACGGCAACGAGCGCCGAGAACGCGGACAGGAAAAACACCGCGCAGGCGGTTCGGAGTCTTTTGGCTCACCCTGTATTTTTTTCACAACCATAAAAATACTTGCTAGCCCAACATTGCTGTGCATGGCAGTTAAGAGAACTATTCACAACTTTACTGCTAAGAAAATGCTAAAACTCAAACTTGCCTATAGTCCATTCAAACCAGACTTCCCTCTGATGTAAACAAAAGCACGTGCTTCTGCTTGTCAAGAACCCAAGAACATACTCTTACGCCAACGTAAATAGTTCCTTAATACATGTATTGTATCATGAAATATTGGGGCAGGAAAAGTGTAGAACTACACATTTTATTGCGATTATCATAAGAACTCATTGTTAAAGGTAATGGATATATACTAACTGTTAAGAGATTACAAAATATGATTTTCGTCTGCTGTTGCGTTAACGCTGAGAGTGTTTTGCTTGTTAATTACCAACTGTATGCATTACTGCCATTCTCTTGCATGTACGAGAAATGCAGCAATGAATTCCCAGAGGTGGTATCTGAGTACTGAATAAACACTTTGCGTAACACAGGAAATATGATGAGTGAACAGTCATTCATAATACGTTAGCATATGTATGCTCAGCTCAGGGCAAATCTTGTGATTTAGTCAGTTGGTATTTGAGTTCTCATGGCAGACGAAGGTGCGTGTGGTGCGAATAAACTGTCAAGCACAAAAGTGGCAAACAGTTAAAATGTGGCGAAAAACAAATAATATTTTATATATTCAACTCATCATTAGAAAAATACCCCAAAGTAAGATCCGATTTTACAGGCGTTTCACTAAGAATTGTAGCCAAAGCGCGCAGGGAATATAAACAGACATAATAGAACATAGAATAGGAGAATCAAATGTGGAAATTTGTTTTGTGTGCGACAGTGCTGTGGAATTGTGGATAAGCTTGTCATTATTTTGGAGAGTAGTTCTGATTCCGATATGGCAGCTGAGTCATCTTCAGAGGATTCGGATTTGGGTGTTGCACTTTTGCCCGAGGATTATGATTAATGTAAGTAAAATGTCAATTTCCTCATACTTATAAAATCGATTGCTACCTCAGGTTGCATTTTGAACTATTATTCTCACGCAGGGCGCCTTTTTATAGATTGAAACAATGTTCAACAAGCACGCGAGAGGGGAACAAGCAGCCATTAGGGGCGGGGATTGCGAACTACTTTCGCGCGGATAATACAAAGAGTTTGTTTACTGTGAGAGGCACTCTGGTTTGAATGGACAGTAGTTTATGATGCGTATTGTATCATTAACGGCAGGAGGTAAACCCAATGGTAAGTTAAACATTTGAAACATAAAGTTCAGATAAATCCGCCAAATCCTAATCAGGCTGTCTAGTTGGAATTTGCCAGTAATGGTTTATTAGGAAAACCGAAAAACAATATATACATTTTTCTGTTTTATTTTGCCTTCATGTGATAAAAGAATGTTCTTTTTAAGAATGATTTTTAAAATGCATTTAACTGCATCCAGAGGAATAAACTGTTACAAATCGTTAAAGATAAAATTCCAAAATTGTAGGTTTCATATGGGAAGCATATAGAAACTAACCCAATCTATATTATAAACAAGAGACCATATCTCAGACTGGTGATAACAACAGGGTGATCCTATTAGACCCAGGCTTTTCAGCCTGCAAGCACATTCAATCATTTCAAAATTAAAGATGGTTCTTTTGGGGGGGGATGATGGAACTGCAGGTGATGGACCAGATGTAGTTCATGCTGATCTGTAGAAGATTGTGGAATGATGTTATTCCATAGGGAAATGCTAATAAGCGTGAATTGCTTTTCTGCTCTGTAAGCTCCGCTAAGCTTTTCAAAAAATTGCCCCTGGAATTAATATAGTCTATAAATCTGATTTAACCATCCTAGGGTCACCTGTTATGGCTGAAGGTGTAGACAATGTGTGCAAATATCATCTAATCATGTTGAGACAATTGTCTTTCGGTTTGCAATCAGTCACTTGCCATATATCTTACTACCTGTTAAAAAAATTGTTTTTAGTACTCAAACTAGCTTATCTTCTGCACACTACCCTACTTTGGTTGTTTCCTAACATCAAGGAAGTTGATAATCTTCTGAGAACATGCCTGGAATCAGTTGTTAACATCGAGCTAGAAGACAGTAATTGGAAACAGATCAATTTACCTATTGCCTTTGGAGGAACCTGCATTTAAAGAGTGAGTGACCTTTGCTTACTGCTTTTCTTGCTTCTGCCTATGGTGTTTATGGTTTTGTGAAGCCTTGTCTCACTAATTACGGTGACAAAGTTGAAATAAGTGAATAAATTATGGGGCAGAAGTCTTAGCGAAGTGAGCAACTTTGACAACCTAGATGTTCCAAACCATCCTGAATTGCAAAAAAAAAAAAAAAAAAAAAAAAAAAAAAAAAAAAAAAAAAAAAATGGGATAAAGAAATTACTGTGAGCATTCATCAATCTCTTGTTACAAGCTGATCTTCACTTCCCGGGCACATCATTTCACCTTGCAGGATAAAGAAGCAGGATCTTAGCTCATAGCTTTACCTTCATCTATGACACTAATGGATGATACGCCTTTCAAGATCGCCGTTGCTCTTCGTCTAGGCTGTAAATTCTGTCATCCACATGATTGTGTATGCGAAATGAGAGAGAATCGCTATGAGATTCATGGTTTAAGTTGCTGCAGTCATGCCATGGTTAATATATCTTCAGAAGAGTTTTAGTTTCTGCAGGTTTTCCGGCAATCTTGGAGCCCCTTGGCATCAGTAGAACGGATGGAAAGAGGCCATGTTGACCAAAGGAAAATCTCTGTTGTGGGACGCAATTTGTGCAGACACACTAGCTCCCTCTCAACTGCCAAGAACTTCTGCCTAAGCCGTCTCTGCTGCATTGTCATCAGTTCATAAAAAACTTGATAAATACAGGGAAATTACCAACTACTTTTTGTTGTCTTTGCTGTAGAAAATAAGCTTCTAATGTATGTAAAAGCTAAGGCATTAATTACTGAGTTGGGCCAAAAGCTGCTGATCATCACCGAAGATTTCCGATCAACAGCATATTTTAGGCAGTGAAGCGGGATTGCTGTACAGAGAGGAACTGCTTCAAGTGTGATGGGACAATTTCTGGAGTAATCCTCACTTGATGAAATTTTTAATTTTAGCGGATGTCATTTAATTGCATTTCTGAAACAATTTCTGTCTCTATTTAAAACTTAAGAATACACATAGAGTCCTTTTTATATGAAGAAAATTAAATCAAAGTTTTGTTGCAAATGACAATTAGAGTATAGCTGTAATTTAAGAAATCTATTATTGCAATTATTTAAGCTCAAAACTACTTAAATTAAATGAACTGTTAGTGTCATTTTAATTCACTGCAACATGATGTGTGTTATTTCTTAGTGTTAAAAGAATCACAATATAAATATAACAGTAATTTGAAATTATTGCTACTATGTTGTTTATTTAGTGGATTACAAATAATCTCGGAAAAAGTGTGTAGTAAAATTGAGGTGTTAGCAACATTAACTCTCAGCACCTTTTTCAACTCTCAGGCTATTAACTCAGAAGCACTAAAACCAATCAATACACCGAAGTAATTGTGTAAAACCACTTCTGAAAATTCAAAACATGTTTCCAGCAATAGTCCTCGGTGTTTAAATTATGTACGCAGGGAAACCACAATAAATAATTTATCTTTGTATGGGTGAGAGAGAAAGGTTCATACACCATTAATAATGCTATAATGTCCCTGGGGGTGATCACTGTACATCCACAAAACAAGAATCATACCCAAATTCCCTTGACTCGATACTTTGGATTTCTGTCAGGCATAGGTACCATGTAGCTTGAGATGACTGTGGAAGGAAGGGGAGAAAACCTCACTAGTGCATGAATAATTAAGTACTAAAGTTAATCTTAAGTACTTGAAAGGTATTCTCTTGGCATCTACAACACCCATTACTGACATTTAAGGACTATTGCCACTAATCAAAACCGTGTAATTTTTAATAAAACCTCTTTTCTTTCTCAGCAACTCTCTGTTTATTATTCAGCAACACAGGGCAAAACTTTCTCTAATTTTGTAAATACAAAAGTGTATTTTCACTTATTTAACATAAAAATTTGCTTTTTTATTTCAATTTTCACTTTCTCTACCACGTGGTAGTAGGTACAGAAGGTATTGCATTTCATCCAAAAATTCCAACCAGATTTCATTGGAAATACATGTTTTAGACTCCTGAATCTAAAGCATGTTTGGAAAAAGGTCCATGTGACTGTGAACAGCATAACTAAAAAACAAAAATTTCCAATAAACGCCAAACTTGGTATTTGGGTTCAGCATCTTTCAAACATGCGACACGAAGTTCTTCAGGAAAGTCCCCCCAGCCCAAACCAGCCCATGGAACATTTTTTCAAAATTTTCAATTTACATAAACATGCCTCTTAACGATTTGATTAAAGCACCGTATATTAAAGATAGTTACTTGACAAATAAAATGCATATTTTGAAATTTTCTGGGAATGGCCGTTGAAGTCCTCTTCATTCGGAAGCAATTTTGTATAATCTTGTATAACTGGTAAATATTAACTGATAGACGAAGACTCACTACACAAAAAATGTAGATCTCTATGAAACACAATTTATTACAAATAAACTTTTTTGTGACCATTTCAGATGTATCCGTTATTAGTGGTTCAAATTGCTCAATGCTTCATCATTCTTTAAAAGTTCTATCAATATTCAGTTGTTTCTCACGATTTCATAGAAGGAGTATGGAATTTAAAAGGCCAACATATAGTGTCCAACTTTTAAACATTTGACTATCACTATTCTCTTTGTATCTATAACGAAATGTGTAATGTGGCTATTTCTGCAAAGGTTTGTCTCAATTAAAATGCAATAGATGGAAAAATGAGCTTTCACAAGAATAGTTTATATACCCACTAATAATCAATAGAGGTGGGGAAAGTCATGTGAATGTAGTGCATCATATTTTGTTTTTACTTAATCGGGAAACTCAGTGGTTCTACAAAGAAATCATTTTCTTTGTGAAGATACCATGAGCTGTGTGTAAGTTAAAGCTAAAGAACTTAAACATCCAGTAAACCAATGATAGGATAGTATTGACTGAAACATCGCATCAACTTATGTAGTATCCAATACAAGATGTTTCACACTATATCTCTTTGCTGAGGTTTTGAATATTTGTCCATTTAGTTCTGCAATGTGCAACGCTCAGGGGCACTGAACACGTCATACGAAATATGCAGCATAACCAATAACATATCCATCACAAAGAATAACTTTTTGTTAAAAACAAAAAAACCAGCAATTTAGACCAATATACCTCCCATTATGCATTATATAAGAGAAGATGACAACTGTGGATAAATGTAAATCACCACTATTTCAAGAGAAAACTTCCCAACGTGCATTACTGTAGGACAACAAGGAATAAGTGTAAATCACCATGACATGCAACCTGCCATATGTACTAAATATGTACCTGTTGCATGACATTAAAAATTCCCCCATAGTAGGTACATGGGGAGCAAGCGTGTAAGAATGACTTTAAACATTCTTGAAGATTTTATGTTGACTAGGATTGTGTAATATTTTAGGTAACATGGAAAGTTATTACACGTTTTTATTGCAAAATAATAACATCCTTTTTGGAATAGTTCTAAGTTCTTTGCTGATTTATGCAAATCGTCAGCATTTCTCGTATTGTGGTCATGCACAGAATTAAAGATAGTTCAAGAGAGAATATATGCATAAAGGGTTGTACGCAACCTATGATAACAAACTAAAGATTACTGAAAAAACCACGCCTCCACCAGCAGTGGTTTTCTATCTGCAGACTTTAGCTTGAGCTATCAATCTGCAGCACAGCTTCCACTGGAGCAACCTGCTACGAAATACAGGGATGTCCAGTTTATTCCATTTCTCCTGACAGCTTTCCAGAGACCATCCAAAGTTCGCGGCCGCCTGCTTACAAGGGCTCTTTTCAGTAACCCAAATACACAAAACTCCATCAGTGATGCATCATATGACTTAACACGGATGTCGCTGAAAGGTATGGAATGTATTCCCATTTCTCTCTCCATGTGTTCTCAAAAAATTTGTAGGTTGAAGCACACGTATGGCTTGATGCTTTATCCTGATGCAAACAGAGCTTATTTACATCTGCACCATATAATGCAGGGATTTCTGTATGGAAAATTGGTATCAGGGCTTAGTCTGATAATATGCCGAGGTGATTTTCACATTTTTATGTACATGCCGAATGGTTAATTTGCCATTGTAACTGAACCTTGCTATTACCATGAAACCATTGATGAAAGTTTCGTTAGTTTGTTTATACCAATTTTCAAAAAACTTTTCTACCCTTGATCGGTAAAATATAGCCCAGGGTTTGTTGCAGTCACTTAGATAAATGTATGCCTCATCTAAAAGACAACAAACATCCAGTTTTCACCAGTTAGGTATCGTTCATACAGCTTTCTGCTGTTAGTGACACGTGTTTAGTGGCAATGTGTTTAGGCAACAGCTTATATCCTCGGCTCTTATGGCATTTTTCTAGATTCAAATCCCGGTTGATTATGGTGTTCACAGCAGTAACAGAGATCCCTAATTACAGAGCAATGGACCTCTGAGTTGCAGGATTTGGTCCACAGGCATGGGCCTTCACCTTCCAAATTACCTCCGGGGTGTGATTGGTGATCGGTGGTGGATTTCCCTGTTTCTTGCCCTTTGGAATAAGTCCTATGCGGCCTTACCTTTTTATTGAGTACACATTTGATCACTTTGGTAAAATCTCGCCTCTTGTACTGCTTAATAATCTTAGAATACAAGTATTTTGCATCGGAAGGGCATTAATGTACCCTTACCAGAATTGTTCTATTTTTTAAGTCATCTGATACAGCAAGAACAAGAGCACACAACTGAGCGAGCAAACACAGTGATATACTTATACTGCTGAACTTTCATTCGGTTCCACGTATTTCAGCGCGGAGCTATTGTGCTCGTCTGATATTGTTAACATAGATCACGAACAACCCTCTGTATTGAAGAATAAGAGTAAGAAATTTTGGGTTTTAAATAAAGGTCAACAAGAATCACAGGGCTAAATGCCAAAAATAATGCATATGACCTTTTTTTAATATAAACAGATGATTGCTATGTGTCAAATCACCTCAGAAGACTATTTCGTATACTTAATTATTTCTCGACAAAAAAAATGGGATGTTTTCTATCTAATCAGCAAGATTTACCTCGTGCTTTGGCCGGTAATAGGCTTTTTGTGTATGTGCTGTTCACATGGGAGAACCGTCAATATCTGGACGAAAAACATAGCGGTGGTTACACCAAAACACGCGAGCGAAGCGAGCTTGCGTTTGTTAACGATGCTTATGATTCACCATTTATATAAGCTTAGATTTCTGATTCACGGGAGGTTAGGTTTATATATACAAATTACATATATTTATGTAATGTTTAGGGACCATTCATAATGAAATGTAAGCGCAGACGTAGCATAAGCGCAAGACTTTGCATTCATGTTATTTAATGGCAGCATTCACATAGAGTCGCGCTACGCAACGCAAGAGTTTGCAAATTCCAAACTTTATGCTTACGTTGTGTGCATAGAGGAAGAATTCTGCATCTCTTTCTCTTTGCATTGCCTTCTGTTCAACAGCAGACGATCGCGATGCGAGACTTTAGCCGTCTAATGTACATGCGTGCACACTTTCATTAGGCCGTGCCACACAAATTGTGGGTCACCATCTCTTATTTCTCTCAAGAGGTTATGGTAACTTCCTTACTGAATCGTCTTTCATTTAGTGCAGAACCTGGCACCTGTGACTAGATTTCTTGGCTCAGGCGCAAAGCCATAATGAACATTGCATTAATATGACTTGTGCAGCTGTAACATCACATGTATAACTTGCTGCAGTTTCCGGACATTATTCCGTACGCGGGAAGGAGGTATGAAATTTTAAGAAACTTATGGAATCGGGGTTTTTAATACGCAGAGTTGAATGTGTAGTATTCTGGGTTCTTAAATTGTGTACGAGTTGTTGCTTTATCGAAAACATTGAGCCCTTCTTGGCGACCGATTAGCTTTTGCGGAAATCTTGTCAGAAGATATTGCGAACGTGATGAAAAAAAATCTGATGTGTTACATTCACATGACTTTCTCTACTGTTGTACAAACTATTTTTACAAACGCTTATTCTCCATATGCTTCATGATAATCGAGATATTGAAATGTCAATCTTATTGCTAATTTTCTTGTAGATGCAAGGGGAATATGGTAGGTTTTAAGCGACAGTCAAATATTTTAAGCGCTGGTTGCTATGTGGCGCATTCCATTCTCTTTGCATGTCCAGGACATAAAAAAATCTGATGTGTTACACTCATATGACTTTCTCTACTCTTGTACAACCTATTTTTACAAACGCTTATTCTCCATATGCTTCATGTTAATCGAGATATCAAGATGTTAATCTTATTGCTAATTTTCTTGTAGGTGCAAGGGGAATTGGCTTTAAGCGTTTTAGAGCTGGTTGCTATGTGGAGTATTCCATTCTCTTTGCATTACCAGGACAAAAAAAATGAATAACGAATTTGAGAAAAAGTATAAGTATTGGAAAATTTAAGGGAATAACAAGCAATATCTCGAAAATGGTTCACTCAACAACAAAAATGTATACGACATAAACTGTGTATTTTAACGCGATCTACATTTTTTGTGTAGTAAAATTTTGTCTATCTCTTATGGTTTACCAGTTATGCAAAAGTCGTTCACAATGAACACTTTTGGAGACATTCCCAGAAAATTCGAGATATATATGTCATTTGTCATAAAAATATCTTAAACATATGATACTTTAATCAAAATCGTTAGAGCCATTTTTGAGAAAATTAAAATTTTCGAAAAATGTTCCTTGTAAAGGGTAGTCTGAGGTGGAGGGATTTTGTTGAAAACCTTCGTGTCGCATCTCTGGAAGATACTGAACCTAAATATCAAGTTTGGTGTTTATCCGACTGTTCGTTTCTGAGTTATGCTGTTCACAGACACACACACGGACATGCTTCCAAAAATGCTTTTTTTTTTGGATTCAGGGGGTCTCAAAACATGTATTTCCGGTGAAATCTCGGTATCGAATTTTTGGGTGGAATACAATACTTCCCCTACTTACTATACGTAATAGAGAAAGTAAAAATTATGGCTAACGGAATGTCGCTAAGCAAGGAAAATGTAGCTAAAGTGGATTATTCGAGTTTAGACGCACAGATCCTACGGCTGTTCTGTGCCTACGGCTACGCCCTGTCGTCGCTCCATAGCTGCGGCTTAGGGTCCATGTTGTTACAATTTTGGCAGAAGAATGCCAACGACAGCAACGCTAACATGATGCAAGTGCGTGTATTACATATTAATAACAAAAGTGCTCACTACCCACATACGGAATAATGGCCCTGCTTCCATAGTACTTACACAGCTACTTTCAATGTTTTGAGAACATTTAGCTTTATTCTACCGTTAAAGTGGTTTGGTACAATGTACATTCACTATTGGACACGTCAAGCTATAAACATAAACAATAATAGGTTTTTGCAATATATTTTTACATTATATACAATAGGTCTTCACATGCTAAATACTAGATTCATGACACATTTGTGTTCAAGGTAATCATTGATAGAATAAAAGGAGTGATTAATTAGATATGCCTTGAGACTGGGTTTAATTTTTTAATTGCCTTGATATTACTTGGTAAATTATTGTAAAGTTTAATGTCAGAGTATAAAATGTTTTTGATAGAGTGAGCAGTCGTGATGTCACTAACGCTACGGGCGGCTGTTGGACGTATGTATGTATGTATGTATGTATGTATGTATGTATGTATGTATGTATGTATGTATGTATGTATGTATGTATGTCTGTGTGTGTGTGTGTGTGTATGTATGTATGTATGTATGTATGTATGTATGTATTTTTTGTGACCTACTTATTTATAAAATATTGAGTGAATTTCTTATTTAGTATTGTTGGTTATATTATTCAATTTGAAACTTACGGTGCACTCGGAATATTTCCGCGATTAGTTTAAGAACACCAAACTAAGGTTTAAGGATCTAGAAGCCCGTGAAAACTTCTTGCGTTACGCCTACAGCTGCATTGTGGTGTTCCCTCACGCTTGCCAGGACCCTCTGGATACCGGACCTGACACTGACATTCAAAATGGCGGCCGTATGTGGTGGGAATTTGGGAAATGCATTAATCAGTTCCTGTCTACAAGTTATGACTTCTCCACAGTAAAATACAATTAATGCGGTGCAGTGACATGTATTTTGTGTAGATATATGCTGTTGTGCACAAAAACGCTGTCTTTTAAGTAAACTAAATGCATTTTAACATTAAATGAAATATTTAACCTCAAACAACATTCATGCAGTCTACAGTTTTGTATGCTATAACTTAACAGCATTTCTAAACTACAGCTACTTATTTAAATTACAAAGCACATAGTTTTACAAACTGCAAACACTGTAATACTTGCATGAAACAGAACTGATCAACAGTTGAGGTTGACACTGATTGAGTTCACTCAAAATTACGTGTCACTATTTACACTGTTAATCACACTGTACATACACATTATATGCACAAAATATACACTGGATGGCACGAAATGGCGTTGTTTACAGTAATTAGCTATTAAATTTAGAAGCTTTAGGGTTACTTTTGCTTTCACTGAACGCTTTTCATTTATAAGTTTGCAATAATTATTCAAAACTATACCACTTAGCGACTTATAGCATCCTTTACTAGTTTTTGCAGAGAGTCCACACCGACAGACTGAAATATAGCAAATAAGTAGACTTAAACCAGCACTGCAAGTGAAATATATGAAATACATAACCTTAAACAGCATTGCAAAACAACATTCATGCAATCTACAGCATTGCATGCAACAACGTAAGAGCATAAATAATATGGCTGAATTAAAACAAACTGTCAGAAATGCACCATTCTGCAAGTTAACCACTTTCTTGGAAGCGTTATAAAAGAACCACCGTAACGGAATTTATCCTTTCTTATAACTAAGTCGGAAACAATGATGTATGCATACAGGTGAATGCTTCGAAGGCGTAAAGTGTTTACGATTTATGAATATTAACCATTTTCTTTTACATCTTTATATTTTGGAAATATGAATGGCAATACTCCGGTATATGAGAATAACTGGGACTCATTATACACATACACTCAAATACTCATAATTGTTTTATTGTCTCTCACAAATATACATAATTTAATATATTTTATAATTCAAATTAACACTGTATATAGCATATTTTAAAATATTTATCACAATTATTTGCACCTATATTCATTATAATCAAAGTTCGATTTACATCCGAAAACATAATGGCGTTGTAATGTTTTAGGCTAAGTATATTTACAACCAATACGTCCAAACTGTAACAATTTCTTTGTTTCACCACAGTAACCGTGACACAAACTATATTCTCAAGTAGGTAAATTAAAAAATGTATAATTATACTTTACATCTAATGTAGCCATAATCTACATGAAAATATTAGTAAACATAAATATTAGTAAACTTGGAAAGTACACGGCAGTGAAAACAAATGACTGGGATTATTCCCGTTTCCCAAATCGCTCAAATAAAGGTTTTCAAACACTATTGCTTCGCTAATGTGATTACAAACTGCCGCAGTTACTAAAATACTATAAATCACAGGCATCAGAAACACAACACAGCAGTTGGCGAATGTAAACACCTCAAGGATCACCACAAACTACCGCCGCCATTTTTCTCAATCTCGAACCCAGTGTCAGGTCCGTTCATTTTAGACGCGCCTCACGCCTGCGCTTATGGTGCATTACGTTAGCGCCTGCGTTTCATTGTGAATGAAGCCTAATTATTCACTATTTTGGTTTCTGATTCTCGGGATGTGAGGTCTTAGTTTTATTATTTTTTATGCATAAACTTAGTTTAATTAGCAACGAGTGGGTTACATTTTGCTCGCGTTCGTTCCTTAACTATACTTAGGATTCACTATTTATTTAAGCTTAAGTTTCTGATTCACGAGAGGTTAGGTTAAGTTTAGATTTATTTTATAAACTTAGGTTAAAGCTTTCATATGTTGCCTGCAATTCTGCTACACGGCCTTGGACACTTTGGGGGCAACATTACCTAATTAGCATCCCGCAAATTGTCTCTGTTTTGGAAGAAGTAAAAAATCACCATTTTCGCTAATACTCATGGGTTGGCTCTTTCTTCCGCGCATGGCACTAGTAACAAAAGTGGAGCACTTTGTTGACAATTTAGCGACTTATTTCATATACAGAAAGTGTCGTAAGAAGGGGTGAACTGGTCATGGGCTTCCACACTGCTCACATCTGATTTTCAATTGTGTAATACGTGCATTTTCATTCCCTAAATCATAATTTTGTGGCATTTTCATTGCCGGTTATTTATGGAACCGTTGCCTTTGAAGATGTTGAACAGTGAAATGCAAAAGTGAATTATATATAATTGGAAAGGGAAAAGCCTTTAAATTCTAACTTTCTAAAACTATAAAGACTAACCAGGATAGCAAATGATAGTTTTACTTTTCACTCATCAAGTTAGTAGCTGACTTGCAAAAAAATATTACCAAAACATATGAGTCATCAGTACACTATTTTGAAAATAAATGTACCTATATATAATGCAATTCAGGTTAAGCAATGGATTTAATTTGCGTCTCCTACTTATCAACAGGCCTTTCAGAAAATACATTCACTTCCTTTTTGCCGCTCATATGGCTTTAAAACCTTGCCAGTTTTACTAAATCGGAGAATTTTCTTTTCAGATTCACTTTCACATTCTTTACAACCACTCCCTCAACCCAACCTCGTTTAAAACTCCCGCTAAAACTCGAATACACATAGCCAACAACATTTTTTTTCACGTCCTACACTGAACTCAAATACAGTACATGCTAGTCCAATAATATAATGAAAACTACTTTATACATAGTAAACTGATACATTATATCAAATCTTAGACTAAATGAAACTTACTTTATAAAACTATTTAATATGCAATACAGAGGTGTGGAATAATTGTGTTGGCAGCATTAAATTCTGTATAGTGTCATCTAGCGTGTGCAATTGAAAGCAAGAAATGAGATGTTCATTGGAGAATGTTGTGGGAATAACGATGCTTCACCGGGAGTTCTCTGCTGTTTCGCCCTATGTTCACTCAGACGATGCCATCTAGGCAAACGGATAAGAACTAT
The DNA here is from genome assembly GCA_030765065.1 of Deroplatys truncata. Taxonomy (NCBI): domain Eukaryota; kingdom Metazoa; phylum Arthropoda; class Insecta; order Mantodea; family Mantidae; genus Deroplatys; species Deroplatys truncata. Next base: position 227,091,321 of record CM060976.1, on the reverse strand, counting down.
TTGAATTAGTTTTACGTATAGATGGCAGTACGGCAGGTTTTTGTACTTGATTTGGATAATAAACAAAATAGAGTAAACAAAAGCAACATATAAAGAAAAAATAGCATTTCTATATTGAAGATAGTAAATTCAAAGATATTTAATAATGTAATTTATAATATTTTTCCCAATTAATAAAATATTAAAATGCAAAATGTGTACCTTGAGTCTTAAACCCTATAATATGGTTATAAATAGGAATGTGATTGTGCAATCGGTACACATCAGATGATACCGAGATTTCATCGAATTTTTGGAAGGGTTAATCTACTGTTAGTAGAATAACCCTAAGTAATTAGCTCCAATTTGCTTTTTTCACATTAGGGAAGAGTTGAACCACGCATTAACGTTACGGGCTTTACCGTGTCATCCAGTGCCTCCACTTTCAGTAATGGGAATATGTACCTTTCGGGAGCCCGATATAAGAGCATCGATGTTATACTAGGGTTGGGTCGAGCGTTTCGTCCATGAATCGTCCCCTTATCTGCCTCTTCTTTTCACTCACGTTTCTTACATGAATGGCGTTTCTACTTTGTAGTTTGAAGCCAAATTACGCGATGGGGGCTTTGATCTTTTTTCTTTGTCATAAAACAGACAATGTTGTAAAAGCGCTTTCCGCCTTATTTTGGGTAATACGTAATACTCTTTGAGTTTCCTGAATTTGTGAATAATAATCATCCTGTGTGCTTCCACTTAAGTTACAATTACATAAGGTATTGTGCAAAGTAGTTATGAATATAATATTATTATTATTATATTCTTCATTTCGATTATTAGGCATTTCCATGTCTTCGCATTCTTTACTTTACTCCCATCTTTTTCTGGGGTATCCGATGTCTCTTTTTCTGACGGTTTGTATGTATTAATTAATAATGATATTGTTTCTTCAGTCATGTAGTTCATATCGCTTTCCATTTTAGTTCAGTCCTTCAATTTTAGCATATAATTTATAAATATTGAACTCATCTCTAATTTTATCGTTTCAATTCTTATTAGGTCTAGTCTAGTACAATATTAAGTTCTTCGTAAAAATGTCATTTCCGCTGTCTGAATTTTACCTTTTTCCGCTTTATTAATTATAAATACTATTCTTATTATTCGTCACCACTACGGAAGTTGCGCCGCAAATAACCTGTATAATTTTTATACACACGTGAAAAGGTATAAACCCAGTATGCAGAGAATAATAATTTTTATATAAATTTTACATCAGCATATTCGAGGTACTTTTAGTGTATTAGGATTGGCATAGTTATATCGATGCATGTTCCTATACTTTTAATGTAGATTATAGTATACAAATTAAAGATTTAAATTATACCATTTTAAACATTTTAATATTTTTATAATCAAAATGTTATTCAAACCAAGAATTCTAAAATTCTCTATCTTCTCTCCATTTTGCATATATTTTGGTATTGTATATTATAATACTTACTACACTGTAATCATGCAATACTGTGTATCAGATCTCTCAGTAAAGTACTGAAAATTACTTCTATTGTTTGTTTATAACACGTGCTGCAGCCTCCGTTCATCCATTGGTAATGTTTCCGATTCATTTTACGGCGCTTCACAGCTATTTATCCAATTTGTTTTTAAGAATTAATCTTTCTCGGCTGAACTCGGTACTCCTAGGTTATGACATCAGAATCTCAAAGAATCGTGTTGATCTACCAATTCATATTTTAAATTCTAACGATTCATCTCTACCACGAATTGACAAGAACTCGGCAATATGTATATATACTACTTTCTCTACTACGTATAGTAAGTAGGGGAAGTATTGTATTCCAACCAAAAATTCGATACCAAGATTTCACCGGAAATATATGTTTTGAGACCCCCCTGAATCAAAAAAAAGCATTTTCGGAAATTGTGTGTGTGTGTGTGTGTGTGTGTATGTGTGTGTGTGTGTCTGTGAACAGCATAACTCAGAAACGAACTGTCGGATAAACACTAAACTTGGTATTTTGGTTCAGTATCTTCCAGAGAAGCGACACGAAGGTTTTCAAGAAAATCCCCCCCACCCCAGATTACCCTTTACATGAAACATTTTTCGAAAATTTTAATTTTCTCAAAATGGCTCTAACGATTTTGATTAAAATATCATATGTTTAAGATGTTTTCATGACAATAAAATGTATATCTTGAATTTTCTGGGAATATCTCCAAAAGTATTCTTCATTGTGAACGACTTTTGCATAACTGGTAAACCATAAGAGATAGACAAAATTTCTACTACACAAAAAAATGTAGATCGCGTTAAAATACACAATTTATGTCATAAACATTTTATTTTTTGTTGAGTGAACCATTTTCGAGATATTGCTTGTTTTTCCCTTAAATTTTCCAATACTTCTTCTCAATGGGAATTCGTTATTCATTTTTTTTGTCTTCTATATACAATGTGTATTAATCTGTGTCAAAGAAAATGATGCTGCACCTAGCAACCAGCTATTAAGATATATGTCTATGTTTAAAGGCTACTGTATTTCTATATTGCCCTTGCAATTACAAAACAAGGGGAACATAGTACGCCTTAAGCGATAGTCAAATATTTTTAGAACTGGTCGCTATGTGTAAAATGTAATTTTCTTTGCATGTCAAAAGATCGTTGCTGCAAATGTTTATCTCGATTAATATGAAATAGATGGAGAATAAGAGTTTATAAAAATATTTTGTACAAGAGTAGAGAAAGTCATGTGAATGTAACACATCAGATTGTTTTACTGCTGTTCTGTTTTCGTATAACATGTTTTGGCTTCACAATGGGTGGTAATTTCCCTACACATCGTCGTCCTCACTCGGCAGTATTCGTCCAGGCTTGAGATTGTCCTAATAACGGATCTTTTTGAAGACTATTCATGCGCGATTCTTACGCGTCTTTTTGAACGACGATCGATTCATGCGATTATTTCCTTGTAGTCGTTCATATGCACGATTCGTTCATGATTCGCCCCATGTCTATTTCGAAATACATATTTTCTACTCTTTTTTATTTTACGTCGCTTAACTCCTTGGTCATATCGCGACAGATCTGTTGGTGGGTAACTCTTACAACGATATGTGTCAGACAGTTAGCCTTCTAGGTCTCATCCCTATAACCACCGGCTCCGTCACGTGTCACAGAGACCCTAGCGCATAGCTACCGAATCTTCTGCTTCGTGCCGTGTAGACTACATTAAGTTGCTGCCCAGTCTAACCGCCGCCTCCATATAAAGGCGGACTGTTAGCCTTCAAGGTCTCATCCCTGTAACTACCTGCCTCATGCCGTGCAGATGGCATTAGGGTGCCGTCCAGTCCAACCGTCGCTCCTATATAAAGGCGGACCGTTAGCCTTCTAGGTCTCATCCCTGTAACCACTTGCTTCATGCCGTGCAGATGGCATTAGGGTGCCGTCCAGCCTAAACTCCGCCCTTACATATAAAGTCGGACTGTTAGCCTTCAAGGTCTCATCCCTGTAACTACTTGCTTCATGCCGTGCAGATGGCATTAGGGTGCCGAACAGCCTAAACTCCGCCCTTACATAGAAAGGCGGACTGTTAGCATTCTAGGTCTCATCCCTGTAACTACTTGCTTCATGCCGTGCAGATGGCATTAGGGTGCCGTCCAGCCTAAACTACGCCCTTACATAGAAAGGCGGACAGTTAGCCTTCAAGGTCTCATCCCTGTAACCACCTGCTTCATGCCGTGCAGATGGCATTACGGTCCGTCCAGTCCAACCGACGCCCTTACACAGAAAGGCGGACTGTTAGCCTTCAAGGTCTCATCCCTGTAACCACCTGCTTCATGTCGTGCAGATGGCATTAGGGTGCCGTCCAGCCTAAACTCCGCCCTTACATAGAAGGGCGGACAGTTAGCCTCGCCAGTTAGTCTCGCTTTTATTAATACCACACATTGTCGCACAATTCTTGTAGATGCAAGGGGAATTGGCTTTAAGCGTTTAAGAGCTGGTTGCTATGTGGAGTTTTACATTCTCTTTGCATTACCAGAACAAAAAATCTGATGTGTTACACTCACATGACTTTCTCTACTCTGTACAATCTATTTTTACAAACGCCTATTTTCCATATGCTTCATGTTAATCGAGATATCGAGATGTCAACCTTATTGGTAATTTTCTTGTAGATGCAAGGGGAATATGGTAGCTTTTAAGCGATAGTCAAATATTTTAACGCTGGTTGCTATGTGACACATTCCTGTCTCTTTGCATGTCCAGGACATAAAAAAATCTGATGTGTTACACTCACATGACTTTCTCTACTCTTGTACAATCTAATTTTACAAACGCCTATTCTCCATATGCTTCATGTTAATCGAGATATCGAGATGTCAATCTTATTGGTAATTTTCTTGTAGATGCAAGGGAAATATGGTAGCTTTTAAGCGATAGTCAAATATTTTAACGCTGGTTGCTATGTGGCGCATTCCATTCTCTTTGCATGTCCAGGACATAAAAGAAATGAATAACGAATTTGAGAAAAAGTATAAGTATTGGAAAATTTAAGGGAATAACAAGCAATATCTCGAAAACGGTTCACTCAACAAAAGAAATGTATATGACATAAGTTTTGTATTTTAACGCGATCTACATTTTTTGTGTAGTAAAATTTTGTCTATCTCTTATGGTTTACCAGTTATGCAAAAGTCGTTCACAATGAAGAATACTTTTGGAGACATTCCCAGAAAATTCGAGATATACATTTCATTTCTCATGACATTATCTTAAACATATGATATTTTCATCAAAATCGTTAGAGCCATTTTTGAGAAAATTAAAATTTTCGAAAAATCTTCCATGTAAAGGGTAATCTGGGGTGGGGGCGATTTTCTTGAAAACCTTCGTGTCGCATCGCTGGAAGATACTGAACCTAAATACCAAGTTTGGTGCTTATCCGACTGTTCGTTTTTTAGTTATGCTGTTCACAGACACACACACACACACACAGACACACACACACACACACAGACACACACACGGACATGTTTCCAAAAATGCTTTTTTTGGATTCAGGAGGTCTCAAAACATGTATTTCCGGTGAAATCTCGGTATCGAATTTTTGGGTGGAATGCAATACTTCCCCTACATACTATACGTAGTAGAGAAAGTAAAAATGAATAACGAATTTGAGAAAAAGTATAAGTATTGGAAAATTTAAGGAAATAACAAGCAATATCTCGAAAACGGTTCACTCAACAAAAGAAATGTATGACATACGTTGTGTATTTTAACGCGATCTACATTTTTTGTGTAGTAAAATTTTGTCTATCTCTTACGGTTTACCAGTTATGCAAAAGTCGTTCACAATGAAGAATACTTTTGGAGACATTCCCAGAAAATTCGAGATATACATTTCATTTCTCATGACATTATCTTAAACATATGATATTTTCATCAAAATCGTTAGAGCCATTTTTGAGAAAATTAAAATTTTCGAAAAATCTTCCATGTAAAGGGTAGTCTGGGGTGGGGGGATTTTCTTGAAAACCTTCGTGTCGCATCTCTGAAAGATACTGAACCTAAATACCAAGTTTGGTGCTTATCCGACTGTTCGTTTTTGAGTTATGCTGTTCACAGACACACACACACACACACACACACACACACACACACACACACAAACAGACACACGCACGGACATGTTTCCAAAAATGCTTTTTTTGGATTCAGGAGGTCTCAAAACATGTATTTCCGGCGAAATCTCGGTGGTATCGAATTTTTGGGTGGAATGCAATACTTCCCCTACTTACTATACGTAGTAGAGAAAGTAAAAATGAATAACGAATTTGAGAAACAGTGTATTGGAAAATTTAAGGGAATAACAAGCAGTATCTCGAAAATGGTTCACTCAACAACAAAAATGTATACGACATAAATTGTGTATTTTAACGCGATCTACATTTTTTGTGTAGTAAAATTTTGTCTATCTCTTATGGTTTACCAGTTATGCAAAAGTCGTTCACAATGAAGAACACTTTTGGAGACATTCCCAGAAAATTCGAGATATACATGTCATTTGTAATAACAATATCTTAAACATATGATATTTTAAACAAAATCGTTATAGCCATTTTTGAGAAAATTAAAATTTTCGAAAAATGTTCCATGTAAAGGGTAGTCTGGGGTAGAGAGGTTTTGTTGAAAACCTTCGTGTCGCATCTCTGGAAGATACTGAACCTAAATATCAAGTTTGGTGTTTATCCGACTGTTCGTTTCTGAGTTATGCTGTTCACAGACACACACACGGACATGTTCCAAAAATCTTTTTTTGGATTCAGGGGGTCTCAAAACATGTATTTCCGGTGAAATCTCGGTATCGAATTTTTGGGTGGAATACAATACTTCCCCTACTTACTATACGTAGTAGAGAAAGTAAAAATTATGGCTAACGGAATGTCGCTAAGCAAGGAAAATGTAGCTAAAGTGGATTATTCGAGTTTAGACACACAGATCCTACGGCTACGCCCTGTCGTCGCTCCATAGCTGCGGCTTAGGGCCCATGTTGTTACAATTTTGGCAGCGGAATGCCAACGACAGCAACGCTAAAATGATGCAATTGCGTGTATTACATATTAATAACAAAAGTGCTCACTACCCACATATGGAATAATGGCCCTCCTTCCATAGTACTTACACAACTACTTTGAATGTTTTGAGAACATTTAGCTTTATTCTACCGTTAAAGTGGTTTGGTACAATGTACATTCACTATTGGACACGTCAAGCTATAAACATAAACAATAATAGGTTTTTGCAATATGTTTTTACATTATATACAATAGGTCTTCACATGCTAAATACTAGATTCATGACACATTTGTGTTCAAGGTAATTATTGATAGAATAAAAGGAATGATTAATTAGATATGCCTTGAGACTGGGTTTAATTTTTTAATTGCCTTGATATTACCTACTTGGTAAATTATTGTAAAGTTTAATGTCAGAGTACAATTTTTTTTTGATAGAGGGAACAGTCCTGATGTTACTAACGCTACGGGCGGCTGTTGGACGTATGTATTTTTTTTTTTTTTTGTGACCTACTTATTTATAAAATATTGAGTGAATTTCTTATTTAGTATTGTTGGTTATATTATTCAATTTGAAACTTACGGTGCACTCGGAACATTTCCGCAATTAGTTTAAGAACACCAAACTAAGGTTTATGGATCTAGAAGCCCATGAAAACTTATTGCGTTACGCCTACGGCTGCATTGTGGTGTTGCCTCACGCCTGCGCTTATGGTGCATTACGTTAGCGCCTGCGTTTCATTGTGAATGAAGCCTAATTATTCACTATTTTGGTTTCTGATTCTCGGGATGTGAGGTCTAGTTTTATTATTGTTTATGCATAAACTTAGTTTAATTAGCAACGGGTGGGTTACATTTTGCTCGCGTGCGTTCCTTAACTATACTTAGGATTCACTATTTATCTAAGCTTAAGTTTCTGATTCACGAGAGGTTAGGTTAAGTTTAGATTTATTTTATAAACTTAGGTTAAAGCTTTCATATGTTGCCTGCAATTCTGCTACACGGCCTTGGACGCTTTGGGAGCAACATTACCTAATTAGCATCCCGCAAATTGTCTCTGTTTTGGAAGAAGTAAAAAATCACCATTTTCGCTAATACTCATGGGTTGGCTCTTTCTTCCGCGCATGACACTAGTAACAAAAGTGGAGCACTTTGTTGACAATTTAGCGACTTATTTCATATACAGAAAGTGTCGTAAGAAGGGGTGGACTGGTCATGGGCTTCCACACTGCTCACATCTGATTTTCAATTGTGTAATACGTGCATTTTCATTCCCTAAATCATAATTTTGTGGCATTTTCATTGCCGGTTATTTATGGAACCGTTGGCTTTGAAGATGTTGAACAGGGAAATGCAAAAGTGAATTTATATATAAATGGAAAGGGAAAAGCCTTTAAATTCTAACTTTCTAAAACTATAAAGACTAACCAGGATAGCAAATGATAGTTTTACTTTTCACTCATCAAGTTAGTAGCTGACTTGCGAAAAAAAATATTACCAAAACACATATGAGTCGTCAGTACACTATTTTGAAAATAAATGTACCTATATATAATGCAATTCAGGTTAAGCAATGGATTTAATTTGCGTCTCCTACTTATCAACAGGCCTTTCAGAAAATACATTCACTTCCTTTTTGCCGCTCATATGGCTTTAAAACCTTGCCAGTTTTACTAAATCGGAGAATTTTCTTTTCAGATTCACTTTCACATTCTTTACAACCACTCCCTCAACCCAACCTCGTTTAAAACTCCCGCTAAAACTCGAATACACATAGCCAACAACTTTTTTTTTTCACGTCCTGCACTGAACTCAAATACAGTACATGCTAGTCCAATAATATAATGAAAACTACTTTATACATAGTAAACTGATATATTATATCAAATCTTAGACTAAATGAAACTTACTTTATAAAACTATTTAATATGTAATACAGAGGTGTGGAATAATTGTGTTGGCAGCATTAAATTCTGTATAGTGTCATCTAGCGTGTGCAATTGAAAGCAAAAAATGAAATTTTCATTGGAGAATGTTGTGGGAATAACGATGCTTCACCGGGAGTTCTCTGCTGTTTCGCCCTATGTTCACTCAGACGATGCCATCTAGGCAAACGGATAAGAACTATTTCAATTAGTTTTACGTATAGATGGCAGTACGGCAGGGTTTTTCTACTTGATTTGGATAATAAACAAAATAGAGTAAACAAAAGCAACATATAAAGAAAAGATAGCATTTCTATATTGAAGATAGCAAATTCAAAGATATTTAATAATGTAATTTATAATATTTTTCCCAATTAATAAGATATTAAAATGCAAATTATGTACCTTGAGTCTTAAATCCTATAATATGGTTATAAATAGGAATGTGATTGTGCAATCGGTACACATCAGATGATACCGAGATTTCATCGGAATTTTTGGAAGGGTTAATTTACAGCTAGTAGAATAACCCTAAATAATTGAATCTATTGCTTGAGGGAAGCGTTAGGGCGTGTGCGTTACTTTACCGGAACTACTTCCACTCCTCAGTTGGAGTCGTTTCAAGGAAGTAGTTCCATTGGAAGTACTTCCACTTCCTCATTCCGGAGTATTGGTGAAAATACTTCTACTGTTTATCTCCGGAATGACTTCCCCTACTCTATGAAGAGGAAGCATTACAAATATATTCAACGGGAAACCAGACGTGTCTTTACAATTAATGTCTTCTGCCATATTAGCAAGTGTTTGTGATTTAATGCCTTGTAGTTCTATCATCTATGCTAGTATGCTGTGTTTTTATCCCCGTTGTATAATGAACTACAAAGTAATAATGGTGATATATGTAGCGATGTAGACCCAGCGTACATGAATAATTTGTAATTCCATTTGCTGTAAAGCAAATATAATTAACGGAACGCTACACTGGCTTTAAGACTGAAACTTATGCCTAGATACTTCGTAAAATATTGTTGTATTGCGTGTTAAACATTTAGGTTATGAACAGTGTGGAGGTAAATTCTTTTGTAATAAATGTAGTTTCAGCAAATATAAAACATTACTTTTGGGAAATTAATTTAAATATACTCATAATCTCTAGGACCTGCTTTTTATGTTATTGTGAAGCGGAACATTTTGAGAATTTAATAAAAAGTGGTATGCTCCGATTTACATTTATTTTATTTATCCTTCTGAACCGTAAGTCTGCGGGACAAAGTTTACTGCCTTAAGGCACTTTAATAGTTTAAATTCTTAAGGTATTACTCTAACTTTGTGATTAAAAAAACAGGTTATCAAATACAGAATAATGCAAATTACAAATTGGAATTGTTCTTTCACACAAGCCGTGTGTTGGACAGGGTTGGAAAGGTAGAATCAGACGACTGAAAAATTCAATGCCAAGCCGGGATTTGCACCACGGATCTCTCGGTCTCCGTCCGGTTAAATTAAAAATTGTTCGTCTTAGCTACAGCTGTATATGCAGAATTATCAGCTGTTTTGCTGTTAGCGACTACTAATCTACGTCATGGCATACAGCCAACAACGAAGCGGATAAGGAAAATGCGCAATGTAGAGTACCAACATTTTCAACAGAAATGGGGTTGGCGAAACTGGAAGTAATTTATCAGCTTCAGCTGATTTAAAATGAGGTTATGTGACGTATGGCAATTCATAATTAAATACTATTGTAGCTTTGTCCTAATTATGGTGCTTTCAAGCATTTTCTTGTTTCAAAAAGTTATTTTGCTCACAGCGACAATGTAACAAATGAAAAATATATTTTAAATGGGTAATTATGCATAATTCGTGCTGTTCACGTAAAGGGCCCACTATTAATTTTAAGGCTAAAACTAGCAATCAACATAAAATGTTGCTTTAGGGAGTAAAAATGCAATATTTGACTACAGACATACTGCAAAGTTATATTATTATAACTGCTACATACGTACGAAGTAGTAAGCGCACATGTAACTAGAAATTGGAATTTTCTCATAGAAGCATAATCGGAATTAAATGATTACACCAGAAAAAAAAAACAGGCTTCTGCGTGCTTTTGAAATTCTGTACATAACGTTCAACTTACTGCAATATTCCCTCATTAAAATCACGACTACATGACGTGGGAAGTACGAGCAGATGAAATATAACTAAAAAAAATTGTTTTTTCTCATGGAAGCATATGGTATTGAACCATACATCGGGGGGGGGGGAGAAAGTTTATGCGTATTTTTTAGAAGTCTGTATTAACGTTCAACTAAAGGCGTTCATTGCATTTGTCATATTCAATAGGGCATTTAACATCAATTTTGCACAAATGACACAAACCCGAATTCATCAGTACTTGAGTCAGAATTGACTTAACATTTTTTCTCAAATTGCAACGTGACGCGGGCTGCATTAATACCATCTCATTTACCATAAAGGAAATGATATCCAATGTCATGGCGACTTGTAAATAAAACGCATAACGCAATACTGGTTAGGTATTGTACTGCCAATGGAATTGATGGAATGATGCAATTGGAAGTGGAAGTAACTCCGACGGAGTTGGAAGTAAATGTCTTGGAAGTACTCCGGCGGAATGGAAGTAAAACTGTTGTGGAAGTAACTCCGACGGAGTTGGAAGTACTCCGGCGGAGTGGAAGTAAAACTGTTGTGGAAGTAACTCCGAAGGAGTTGGAAGTGATTGGAAATAAGGAAGTGCCAGTTCCGAATAGTGGAATGGTTACCAGTGTTGCCAACACTTCATTCCTTTTCCCGTCAAACAAACACCAAAAAATCCGCCAAAATCCGTCAAAATTCTAAAAATAAAACAAACTGGGTATTTTCATGTAAAAATGAAGTTTGCATTAAATATACCACTCGTTATTTGTTTATCCGCCGAAACAACACCCAAAAAATGCGCTCAAATTAGTCAAAAATAAAAATTAGCGCGTATTTTCAAGTAAAAATAAAAAGCCAATTTACTCACCGGTGTTGATTACAATAGTAATAATTCATCCACATCATCCTCTGCCTCTAGTTCTTCAGTTGAAGTGCTGGGTTGGTTTACTCCCCGGTACGCAGCCATTGTACCAATTTACATCGGAACATTTTCTGGTAGGACATAATCATAACAACACTTTTTCACCGCTTAAGTCCGGTCCGCACGGTGAGAATTGAATTAATTTTAAGCCTATTCCTAAGGGAGGTTTTCACAATGTTGAGCATACTAAATGCTCTTTCGACGTCTGCATTTGACCAAGGTAAGACCAAAAGCATCATTGCAAAGTCCGAGAGTTCTTGAAATGGATTTTGAGAACTTGCATCTTTATATGTTGCGACCTCTTGCCAAAACTCTACTGTATTGCTAACATTTTTCCATTGGACAGTAGTTAATTTTGACCACTGAAAGTCGATTTTCGTTATTTTAGTTGCAGGTAATTCAAATTCTTGAGCTAGCGGGATTATACTTTCTTTAATCACCTTCAAACTCTTTTCAGGTGCAATTAAAGATACTTTTTGCAAAATCTTAACATTATTCGGCAGTCGCCGCTGGAGCTCCTCTGCTAACCAAAGCAGAAAATTCTCGCACCTACTGCGAAATACCTTTTCACTTTCAGGACTGACTTTGTTTTGTTTCATCATATCCACTATCAAAACTTCTACTTCATGGCCAAGATAAATATTAGGAGATTTGTATTTTCTAACATCCACGGATAGCAGATCCCCCCTATAACCGGGAACAACAATCCGTCTCGTAAGGCCTACAATTAATAGAACTAAGTCTTGGAGAAGCGTTGAAGGGTCTGCTGTACTTGACTGGAATGATTTATTCACATTTTGGCATTCTTCAAGATGTGGTACAAGAAACATAAGATAGAGCTTATTAATGACATCAGAGTACATGCTATAAATGAGATCAGCTGTGTAGCACTTAGTTTGAAGTCTGCATATCTCAAAATGTGTCTGTAGTTCAAGCCATTGATTTAGAATCCGATAAACAGCAACTGCGATCGACAGCCACCTTGTATTTGATTGTTGTACAATTTTAAGGGGCTCGGCTCCATCATTTATTGTTCTAAACAAGTTCCTGTATGTGAGTTGTCGAGAAGAAGACTTAGAAAACCAAGAGTAAGTTTCCGAAATTAAAAACTCAAGATTTCTTGGTAGCATTTCGGCAGCAGAGGACACAGCTAACTGAACAGAATGGCAAACACAGGGGATCAATACAAGGTTAGTTACCTCACATTTCAGTTTCTGGTAGACGCCATTGTTAATGCCCACCATTACTGAAGCATTATCGGTTCCTATTCCTCTCATTTGTTTGATGTCTAAACCATAATCTGAAAGTAAAGACTTTACTGCAATGACAATACAATCAGCATTCCCCTGTTCTAGTTCAACAATTCCAAAGAAAGTGGATATAATAGTGCTTTGTTGTTTTGAAAAGTATACAATACAGACAGCCAATAGTTTTGTGACAGAAATGTCTGTAGACTCGTCTATAAGAAGACTAAAATGGCCAGTGCCGATGTCATTTTGCAGTTCTAATTTAAAGTGCTGATAGAGAATATTCCTAATTAAAGCACTACACTTTGTACGGTGCAGCCTTAAAAGAGATGCATGGTCAGCACTTTGGAAAAAATTCTTAGTTAGATCTGAAAGATGATCAACGGATCTGATTGAACAATGATTAATTACAAACAAAGTAAGAGCAGCTTCAGCCACAGCGCGTTCATACGTATGTTTAATTGGTTGAAATGACAACTTTGACTGCCGTGAAGTTGAAAAGGGTTCTGCTGCTTTTAAATGTTTCTTACTTTTTCCATGAAGAAGTAAATCTGACAAGCGCACACTCAGATTGCAATGACAATACTTGCACCGCGCATTACTAGTTTCACCGGGCACTTCTAATAACCAATCCTTCAATTGTTCATTATTTAACCACTCTTTTCTAAACTTTCGAACATATCGCTTATCCTTTTCTGACATGTTAAACCTTAAAATAAAAAGCACCACACACTGAATCTTAAGAAACAGGTACACAATAAACGCACCACAATATTCAAATGCCGATGTAATGGACTGGACTAACTAAATGCAGTTAACTCTGATCAGGAGTTCTTGAATATGGGATCACGTCACGTACGCATACAAACTGAAAAGCAAACTGATTTAATATATAGAGAAGTCACAAACGCTATTGATAAATAGCATTCAGCCCACTTAGCTTATCGGAACGTTAATGCCGTATATCAGGCAACAATTCTGAGGGAAGTAAGCTTGAGGAATCTCTCACGTGGATGCTATATCAGGTGTTATTGTTTATACTTTATCGCAAGCACCCGGGCTAGCAGTCTAAACACACTCAGTGTACAGATAGCAGATGTTGAATAAACGGGGTGACAGCAAATTTATGCTACGATAATCTAATCTACACCTTAGGCAGCATGATGAAAGGCTTTCTGATACGTAATCCGAGTTGTAATGCAATGGAGTATTTCGTAAATATAGGTACCGTGGCCCATGTAGCGATATGCTATTAAAGACTTGTATGCGTCTCAATTTCTCAAAAAAAAAATACAACTGATTTTTTAACATTAAAGAAGCTAAGAAAAATCAGTCAAAAGACGGAACAATTCGTAATAATTTCCGCCGAAAAATCCGTCATCCGTCAAAGCCAATTTTTATCCGTCATACAACTTAAAATTCCGTCAATTTTGACGGAAATTCCGTCAAATTGGCAACCCTGATGGTTACTTCACACTTCCAAAGGAGGAAGCGTTCCTTTGAAACGACTCCGACTCCTTCGACCCATCACTACTTCAGGGTAGAATTAGATCACGGATTAACGGTACGTGTTTTATAGTGACATCTAGTGTCTCCAATTTAAATCATCCAGAGGGTCCTGATCAGCGTATGTCAACTCGGATAGGAACTTCCGGTATATCATCGATGTTCTCGCATCGGGCTCTCGAAAGGTACATTTTGAGCGCTGCATATGCCCTTTGCTTAAAATGCAGGCGCTAGATGACACTGTCAAGCTCGTACATATAACATTCAATACTGCCAACACAATTATTCTACACTCCTGTGTTGAATATTAAATTGTTTTAAAAATAACACATATTCAGTCCCAGATGTAATATATTATAACAGTTTGCCATTTATAAAGTCGTTTTTATAATATTAGTGAACCGGATTGTACAGTATTTGAGCTCAATGTACGTGTGAACAAAGCCTAAGGTTGGCTAAGTGTATCCGATTTGAGACGAAATTTTAAAGCTGCGGATCGTATTTTAACGGATGCGAGAGGTCCTGATATATCGTTCTCCAAGTGTAGTTTTCGGAAGCCCGATATGAGAACATCGATGCTATACCGGAAGTTCCTATCCCAGTTGTCATACGCTGAGTTGAGTCGAGCGTTTCTTTTGCAGTAATCGATTCATGTGATTCGTTCTCTTGCTACCTGTCTGCGAGCATAGATCTGCGAGTCTCTCCTAGAGCACGATTGGTTCATGAATCGTCACTTTGTCTGCTGGTCTACCGTACTGCACGATTCAATCATGAATCGTCGCCTTGCCTGCTATCTATTCTCACTTGCGATTCTTATATGAATCGTCCCCGTAGAACTTTGCAGTTTGCAGCCAAAATACGCAATCAGGCCTTTTTTTTTTGTTACGATGGGGGCTATGATCTTTTTCTTTGGCATATGTATGTAAAAGCGCTTTCCGCGTTATTTTGGATAATACACTTGGAGTTTCCTGAATTTGTCATAAAAGTCAACCTGTGTGATTCCACTTAAGTTACGATCACATAAGGTATTATGCAAAGTAATTATGAAGATTATTATTATTATTATTATTATTATTATTATTATTATTTTCGATGATTAGACATTCCATTCGATTCTTTACTTTACTCCTCTCTTTTTCTGGGGTATACGATGTCTCTTTTTCCCGACGGTTTGTATTTATTAATTAATTGTGGTATTCTTTCTTCAGTCACGTAGTTCATATCGCTTTCCAATTAGGTAAGTTACTTTTCTTCAATTTTATGATGTAATTTATAAATATTCAGTTCTATAATTTTCATTTCTTATTAGATATAATCTAGTGCATTCTCAAGTTCTTCGTAAAAATCTCATTTCCGCTGTCTGAATTTTACTTTTGTCCAATTTTTATTGTTATTATTATTCGTCACTACTACTACCGAAGTTGCACGCGAAAATAAGCTATATAATTTTTATAAATACGTGAAAAGGTATAAACCCGGTATGCAGAGAATAATAATTTTTTACACAAATTTTACATCAGCATATTCGACGTGCTTTTAATGCATTAGAATTGGCTTAGTTATATCGATGCATGTTCTTATACTTTTAATGTAGATTATAGTATACAAATTAATTCTTTTAAGTTATATAATTTTAAAAGGTATTCAAACCAAGAATTCAAAAATTCTTTATTTTTCCTCTATTTTGGTATTGTATATTATAATACTACACTGTAATCATGCAATACTGTGTATCAGATCTCTCAGTAAAGTACTGAAAATTACGTCTATTGTTTATACCACGTGCTGCAGCCTCCGTTCATCCATTGGCAATGCTTACGTTCATTTTACTGCGCTTTACAGTTATTTACGCAATTTGTTTTTAAGAATTAATCTTTCTCGGCTGAACTCTATACTCCTAGGTTATGCCATCAGCATCTCAAAGAATCGTGTTGATCTACCAATTCACATTATAAATTCTAACGAATCTTTCAACCTGTGCAATTCACTACTACGAATCGACAGAATATACTACTACGAATATATATTATTGCGGTGCTGTTCTGTTTTCGTATGCTATGATATAGCATCACACTGCTTGGTAACTTCCCTGCTCATCATCGTACTCACTCGGCAGCATTCGTCCGGGCTCGGCTTGGAAGCCAAAGCCACTCTATAGAGTGAGTAGTAAACAAAGCGCAAGCGAGAATAAATCGAGAATGTCCTGATCACGATTCATGCACGATTCTTACGATTCATTTTGAACCACGATTCATGCGATTCTTTTCTTGTAGTCGTTCATATGAACGATTGGTTCATGAATCGACTCATGTCTACTTCAGGGCTTTCCGTTTTCTCATTCTTTAAGGTGTAATTGTGCATGTACGTCTTTATAATCCAAGGGTAGCGAAAACGATTTCCTTCCGCGAGTCACCAAACATGCAACACGCTCTGCATCACTCAGCAGCATGTGAAAAACAAAGGGATGGTTGCAGAAAGAGAACGGCGGGAGCTTACGGGTCATGCTTTCGCCATCTCTGATCTAACCTATATACGTAGGAATACAGCGGTCGTTAAACAGTCCCAGTGATTACTGATTACTCCGATGTTCATCGTTGTAAGGTGATGTGACGTCATACGAATCGGTACACCGAGTATATAACAGGGTTCTTTATTTGGCAGAAGGTTTCATTACGTAATAAGGATTATCGTATAGCACCCGCCATTACACTAATTATTACGTTTCCCTTTTTGCTTATGGATAGCAGAGTTTCAGTAGCTTGTCTTGTATAGGCTCAGACACACTATAGTCTGGTAACTTCTATAATCTCCATTGTGACATATTATCGAGAGAGCCAGACAGAGTATATTCTCTTGAAGTTGGTTTATGGCTTTAGATAATTATATTACCATTAATAATTGTACAGAAATTACTGCTACTAAGGTAAGCAACGTATTCAACAATTTATTTTGTTGGTAATGCAGCATGTTGTATGAGATGATGCAGTGAAGTTAGCAAGATTTTTTTATCTTTATTGCAAAACTGGTTGTATTGCACATTAAGACTAGGACAGGATACCAGAAAATCAGGAAAGTGGTAAAATGCGGCTGTCTTTTGTGACTATTTCCCACTACAACGAAAGGAAAAATCAAGTTACCTCTTTTTGATGAATTCTAGTTTACGTTGTCTAGCAAGCAGAACATATCAAGTTGTTTCACACACGGAAAGAATAGAATGTAATCTAGTATTTACGTTACGGGTAGGTATTTCTTTTTAATGTTGCTTTAAAAGGTTTTTTCTATAAAAGTTTCTGCTATTCTCTAGACTATCACATTATTTGACTCTCGTTTAGGGCATAATTGTCACACAATAGTTACATTTTGGAGCTGAACTTGTCAGCAAAACCCCAACATATGTATGTGGACTTAATAATTAGTAAATTAAGATAAAAGTTAATTAATGAGTTAGTGGGCTATTAAAAGCTACTACATCACATCGTCATATCAGCAAGTACTAACAATAATAATAATAATAATAATAATAATAATAATAATAATAATAATAATAATAACGGTAATATTGAACAAAACCGTTTATCATCACCAACAATTTTTCTGGCCACACCACTGTAAGCTGTTACTTATTTGGCGGCAGGTTTGAAAAGGTGGTTAGTGTTGTTAGGTTTCGGCAATGCAAATGACCACTTGCGTGAAGTTCAAAAAGCAAATTTTATTCTTCCAAAAACTAATTATTTCTAAAAGAAAAAAATCACATCATATACAATATACATGCGTATATAAAAATATAATCCTTTTAAAAAATACATTTATTTGTACAATACAAAATTTAAATAGAACAAAATCTAAAAATAAGAACTTTAAAGTAAAAATATAGGCATTTCTGCCCGACTTGGGCCTTCTCTCACAATCAGAGATTATCTGCCCTGCTGCACGAAAGACTTCCTCAGCTGGCACGGAGGTATCAATATTGATTGAATAGATATAATTTTGCATATTTATGTGATTTTTTCATCTAAACAAGATTCCACAGAATTGGTTGCAGTGACGTAGGTGCTTGTATAGAACCGAAGAACTAGAAAACGAAGAAAAAGTATTAAAAAACAGTGCCTAGATTCGGCAGCGCCATCTAATTCACCCTTTGGGTACAACGGGGGGTTATTCGATATACCGTATAAAGGAGCCAGAACCGGGTTGCTCATCGGTTTTACTTATACCGTCCCCATCCCTAAGTGAACTTTGCAAGTGATTGTAATGCCGTAATTAGTGACAGGAGGATATAAACAATCAAATAGATGAAATAATTGCAGTAAATAATTTCTGTATATTAAATCAATGTATAATGAGGTAAGCTTGAGTTAAAACATTTTTCCGGAGAAAAAGGTCATTAGCGAGTCATATTAAGGAACAGAAACAGTGTCATATACATAGAATTTTAAGATTGGACAATGTGAGTAGGAACGTTGGTAGCGGTAGCGATAGGTAGGCGGAGCTTAACTTAAGAAATGAGCATGCATTCAAATCAGGCTTACTTAATCTTATTTTCTAAACCGCGAGACTTACTCGTCCAATGGCTCTTGTAATTACTCGTGTGGTGGTTAGTTTCATTTTAAATTATGTAGCGTCGAGTGATGCGCTTAAGATTTAGCGGCAATTGTGAGGGTTCTTTCCGAGTAACATTTCTGCGACTTACGCAACTGAGACTTCGCTTCATTATTATAGAAATAATTTAATTCAATAGTGGTAACTCTCTTCAAACAGAATCTTTTAGTCAACGTTAAAACTTATCAGCTAAATTAAACTACACACGCATTCCCTGATACAAAGAACTCATACCACTGGCAGCTGGTGGACCAGACGACGCAGAACTAGCTGGGAGATGACGTCGTAGAACCCGTCAACCAAGCGGGTAACATTAAACGTCACGAGCTAATGGATGCAACTTCAAGTGAGCAGCATCAAAATTTGAAGCCAATGTTACGGCTTCAAAATTGTAGCACTAAGAACGACCTAAAAATGGGGCACCATCGCTGGACTTCGAATCATCAGAAGCTGAGGAGGCCACACGGGAACTCAAATCCAGGAAACAACAGTTCGAGACGGAAGGAAGACGATCTACAACAGCGATAGCTTAGGCTACACAGGGGGGCGAGAAAATCAGGAAAGCAACAACAGACAGCAGTAAACAAGGTGCTTGTGTACAATATTTATTAAAGTTGACTAAAGTAGGTGTGGTTAAGGAGTGGAAGAATGTCTGGTAAAAAAAATTAATAGAAACAATGGAAGTTTAGGGAGGAGAAAGTAGTAGACAAGAAATTATACAAAATAGGATAACAGAAATAGAAGAAACTAGTCAAAATGTGCAGAATAGCTCAGAAACAGAAAACAATAGAATTCAGGGAGAAAGAATAAATAATTCAGTGTTGGGAAGAAGTGATTTAATGGCAATGGTGGAAATGTTAAAAAGTGTCGGGGTAAAGCTAAAAGAGAAATTAGAAGAAAGTCAACAAAGGCCAGGAGATGAATTAGAAAATAAGAGCTAATAAAGAAATTAGAAAATACTCAACAAAGATTAGAAAACAGTCAACAAGAACTTGGGAAGAAATGCAGAGTAATAATCACAGATTAGAAAATACACGAAAAGAATTAGGAAAAAAGCTAAAAAATCAACAGCAAGCATTATAAACTTTTCAAGGTTGGAATTAGAGGGGAAATAAGCAATGTTAGTAGTGAAAATGAAATATAATAGAGAATAGGTTAGGGGAGAAATAGAAAATTTTAGGAAAGAAATTATCCAAGAAATGGAAAAATCTGAAAAGAAAATTTGTTAACAAGTTAGTGAGTAATCTGAGATAGAAAGTAGGAACGTGAGGGAGGAAGTAGTAAAGAAATTTAACACAGAAAGGGAAATAGCAAACAAAGAAATACAACAAGCTAGGAAAATAACCAGAAATAATTATTAGGGGAAAGTAGAAATAGAACATGAAAAAGCAGAAAGGGAAAGCATGTAGTAGCAACAGAAGCAACAAATAAAATCTGTATTAGAAAATTTAAGAATAGGTATAAATGGATCGAATTCAAATTGTAAGTGAACCAGTCGCAGGAGTCGAAGCAATACAAAATGTGTTAGCGGACATCTCGTTGCCAAATGTAGGACGGCGGATTGATAAGTCCATGATTTTGATGAGAACGTTCTAATCACAGGTTTCTTGTTTGCACCCAAGTCTTACATCTATTCTGAGTATAATCGCAGGAATTCCCCGTAAATTGTTTTCCTTGATCATTGTTGAGAGCATCTAAAATAAGCAGATGTGTGTTGCTTCGTAGAAAATGGAGAAACGTGAATTTCGTGTTCTGGTAAAGCACTACTTCTTGCGTGGTAAGATGGTGAAGGAAACGGAAGAAAAGCTGAACACGTATTATGGGGACTCCATCACATGGCATGGTTCACAAGTGGTTCACAGAATTTCGATGTGGCCGTTCGAGCACAACAGATGCCGTAAGCGTAGGACGGCCGGTTGAGGTCACAAAAGAAGAATTGGTGAACAAAGTTCACGATATTGTATTGGAAGCCTACCGAGTGAAAATCTGCCAGATAGCTAAGACCGTAAACTTCTCGAGTGAACGGGTGTATAACGTTCTGCACGAACTTTTGGGTATGAGAAAGCTGTCAGCAAGATGGGTGCTGCGACTGCTCGCAGTTGAAAACAAACAGAATCGTGTGACCATTTCACAGGGATGTTTGAACATGTTCCAGCGCAACCCAAATGAGTTTTTGCGGCATTATATCACAGTTGATGAAACGTGGATCTATTACTACCAACCTGAAACGAAACAACAGTCAAAGCAGTGGATTTCCTGACGAACCTGCTCCAAAGAAAGCGAAAACCATTCCGTCGGCAGGAAAAATCATGGCAGCTGTCTATTGGAATTCACAAGTTGTGATAGACATCCACTACCTGGAAAAGGTAAAACGATCACCAGTTCATAGAATGCCGCAATGTTGGATCAGTTTCACAAAGAATTGTTAAAGAAACGACCCCATTTGGTGAAGGAAAGGGTTCTCTTTCACCAGGATAATGCACCCGCAAACAAGTCAGCCATTGCCATCGCAAAATTTGTGGAATGGGGTACGAACTGTTACCTCACCCATCATATTCTCCAGATTTAGCTCCGAGCGACTTCTTCCTCTTCGTGAACCTGAAAAATTGGCTCACTAGGAAGAAATTCACGTCCGGTGAAAACATAATGGCAGAAACAACCTCATATTTTGCAGACTTCGAAAAATCATATTGTTTGGAAGGGTTAAAAGAATTGGAGAAACGTTGGACAACGTGTATTGCATTGAAAGGAGACTATGTTGAGAAATAAAATTGATTTTTTGGAAAAAATTATTATTTTCTTTAAAAAGTGACTGACTTAACAATCCATTACTTCCAGTAATGAACCTAGACGAATTAATGTACAGAGAAATCGAGATCAGTACTATAACATGTATTGGCCTAATCATACCTTAAACAAAATTTCGCCACCAACAAAATGATAATAGTTAGGAAATGTTTTAAGGGATATGCAGCAACTTGGATAAATATAACTAGGAAATGACAGTGACTTCAGGACTTTCTACAAATATGTTCATGAGTAGATATTGGGGAGTAAATAGAAAAGCAAACATTAAATTACACTTGAATAAAGAAAATATAACCAACAAACAATGGTTAATTATTTAATGAAATTAACAAGGAACTCTAGAATGTTAGATCCACCAATAAGTGATAAAGGCTTCATAAATATTGTCACGGCACATTTTCAATTTACTATTAAGCACTGTCTAGTAATAGCAAAGCCAAGTTACATATCACAAATGATTGATTTGCTGATAGTACTTGAGAGTAACGAACAAAAGTTCGAGGTAAAAAATAACAGAAATCAAGCAAGCAATGAAATGGAAAGTTCACATTTCTTCGGGCAAGGGGCACAGTTTAAGAGAAATGGAAATCAAAATGATAGGAATTCATATAGAGGTCCAGCTTCTAGAACCAGCACAGTGGGAAAGCAGAAAAAGAAATAGTTTTATAGAAATCATAAAAATAGAAATTCATACAACAAAGGTAGACATGTTCAGGTTAATTATATGAATATGGGAAGAGTTGATTGCACCTAAACTCAGCAGTTTAGTGGGAAGCATAACTCACGTAATGAATATTGGAGGCCTGAAAATAATTACGAATTTCGACCTAGATCACCTAGACAAAGGATAAAAATAGAAGTGGGAGGAATTCGCCGATAGAAAGAGATAGGGCAGAAGCAGTTAAAATGACCAGAAAAGTAGTAGGAAATAGGTAGAATCAGATGAACGAAAACAGAAATGTAAATAGTAGTTTAGCGGAGACAGGTGCAATCAGCAGGATATAGGGAAACGCTGTTCCCAGTCACACGCGCCTTCAGTAAAGGCTGAGAATAATAAAGAAAAGAAAAAAAATGCTTGTGTCAAGTACACAGAAGTTAGGGTTTCCAGAGAGTAAACATTGATGATTAAGACAGAGAAATTTCAAATAGGCAAGAAGAAAACGAAAAAGTTTTGGATCCGCCGAGGATAAAAATAGAAATCAATGGGAAAGAATAGAATCGAATAATGAGACTGGTGCAAACAGTACAGTCTGATGGTATGAAAGTGATGTCATTACCGGTAAGTGGAAGCTTTTGTTCATTGGCAGTTGGCAAGAGGAAAGAAAGAGTAAAATTTTAGGTGATGTTATGTATAGAAGTGAATGAAATTGCTTTTGGATGTTTTTTTTCTAGTACCAAGATTAGTTACGGATGTTATAATTCCCAATAGATTAGGAGGAGTAATTGTTTTGGTTATTTAAAATAAAGAGAGTTGGAGGTTGTTACACTACATCACTAAAAGGTTCTTACTTTGAACGCGTTTCAGAAGAGCGGTTTGCTCCCGTCGTCAGCATGTTTCCAACTGATTTTGCTGGTTATTGTCTGGGGAATGTATGTAGTTAGTGGTGTTCTCTGGTGCTGGGTTGATGAACCTTCAAAGGCTGCTGGGTGGCGGTAGTTCCGAAATTCATTAGGGCTTCCTGTGTTTGACGATATGTATATTGAAGGAGTAACGCAAGAGAAACTAAAGCTTGATAGCGATACAATTAATTTACTAAAGCTAATTTATAATGTGTAAACTTGTTCAAATAGTTCGTATTATAAAGAATATAGTTCTATGCTTTGGCTGAAGAAATAAAATATTTATTGAGCATAACAGTTGTTTGTGAATCCTCGAATTCATTTCCTTCCTAATTTGTCGCGAGATTTGAATAATTAGTAACCTCTGGGGAACTTCATGTTTCAACTGTAACAGTGCGATCATTAGATAATTTGTATTGAGTTACCTTTCCTTTTATTTCCTAACGTTACAAAAGAAATGATAAAGAAATACCTGTAATAAATAATTTCAGTTATATTAAATCAATGTATAATGTAATAAGCCTGAGTTGAAACATTCGTCCAGAGAAAAAGGTCATTAGCCAGTCATGTTAAGGAATACATTAGTAACAACCGAGTAGCGAACGCGTTAGCACAAAGATTCCTGGAATGCAGTAGGGGTGAGTTCAGTACATTTGCAAAGTCGCATAGGCAGGAATTCTGTAAATTAGAAAGGGAATGAAATCCTGAGGTTCGAGAAGATACCGCATGGAAACAGTGTCATGTACGTAAAATTTTAGATTGGACCGTGCGAGTAGGAACGTTGGTAAGAGTAGCGATAGGTAGGCGGAGCTTAACTTAAGAAATGAGCATGCATTCTAAATCAGACTTACTTAATCTTATGTACTAAACCATGTGACTTACTTGTCCAACGGCTCTTGTGTTTACTCGTATGGTGATTAGTTTCATTTTAAGTTGTGTAGCGCCTAGTGATGCGCTTGAGTGAGAAAGATTTAGTGGCAATTGTGAGGGATCTTTCCGAGAAACATTTCTGCGACTTACGGCAATTGACGCTTTCCTTCATTATACAGAAATAATTTAATTCAACAGTGGCAACTCTCTTCAAACAGAATATTTTAGTCAACAAAAAAGCTTAGCTAACTAAATAGTATTGTCCTTTCACATTACACCCATGCATACCCTGAGAAAAAAAACCCTCATAGCTTTACCATTGGCAGCTAGCGAACGAGCTGGGAGAACATCGTAGAACTCAACAAAGCAGGTAACATTAAACGTTACCTAATGGATGAGCTTCGAAATAGCAAATAGCAGCATCAAAATTTGAAGTAAATGTAACGGCTCCAAAATTGTAGCTCCAAGAAATGCTTCAGGGGTAAGGATGAACGACGCGATAACAACGTTTGAGTCTTTCTTGCACATACTTCAGAAGTATGATAAACCTTTCAGGCAAAATAAGATGCCCCCTTGTCCGAGCCGATAAGTATGCTGCGGGACAAACTTTGATGTTAGGTGGTATTTCTTGAATTCTTCTCTAAACTAGAGCTGTCATGCGGTGTCCCTTAACCTCTGCGCTTACGCTTTTAAAAGCTATTACTGTGTGCGTGTCTGTAAAAACCATACTTTTAAAATGAAATGTCGGATAAATACCAAACTTCGCTTTAACCTCAGCATCTTCCAGGGATGCGACACGATTGTGAAGCAACATACACGCTTAGATTCCAGAACGATGTTCATATTGTACAGCATACGTTAGCAGAAAATTTAAGATATATATTTTCGTCGTGCAAACATTTTAAACATAGAAGTCTAATCAAAGAAAAACTCTTCTTTTAGAGATAAATATAAAGATCTTTTTTTCATATAAAGAATATGTGGTGCGAGACCTTTTACCAAAAATGCATTTTCTTTATCTCAGGGAGTTTCAGTCTCGCTATTAAATTTCTGTGTGGAACAGAATACCTACTTACTACAGGTAAGCAGTAGAGAATAAAAAATTCGATTAGAAATTTTACAAAAATATATGTTTTGAGGCCTTTGAAGCCAAAAAAGAAACATTGTTAGAAAAAGATTAAGTCAAAAACGAAAAGTCTGTTCAGTATCTTCCAAAGATAATACAGAAAGATTTACCAAAAAAATCCCCACCTTAGACCACTTTATATAGAAAAATGTCGATGTTTTCTTTAGTTTCTCAAAATTGGCTCTACGAGTTTGATTAAAATATCATACTTAAGATACAAGTATTTACAGTATGAATAAAATGTATGCCTTGAATTTCCCGGAAATAGCCCGTAAAAAGCTATTTGGGAAAGCATTTTGTATCAAAAACAGACCGTATAAAAAATACAGAAGTCTTCAAAACACCCAATATATTTCAAATAACTTCCTGTAGTATCAACAATTTCAGAAATATCTGTTTTTATTTGTTTGGCTTTTTCAATGCTTTCTCCTTATTAAAAGGCTGTCACTGTTAAACTGTTTTATGCGATATCATAGAAAGTCAATGGAAATTTTAGGCCCGCATACATCGTCCAAATTTTAAGCAACTGTTAATTCGGTTTCCTCTACCCCCCTTGACGTACAATGAAATGTATAACTATTGTGTTTTTAAAATGGTTTTCTAGTCTGTAAACTGCATCAGAATCTAAACAATATAGCAAAATACAGAGAACTTAATTTTAAGAGCAGTATGAATCTAAACAGATGTGGATGTAGCTCTAAATATGATTTTAAAAATGTTACAATACATTAGACTCCACCTTTTATAAACGAAATTTATACTCGAACAAATAGTGTTTGATCACACTCTGAAGCAATAAATATATGGTTTTAAAAATTAAATCAATGCATCAAAAATACTATTTCTAACTATACGTAAACACAACACGTAGCCTACTGCAAACATTAGCTAAACAATTTAGCCCCATATTCTATACAAATAGAATTTGACTTAAAAGTAAGTGTGTTCCCACAGTGGAAGCTATGCGACCACTTCCCTGTTCATGAACTATGGACTAGAAAACGCAGTCATTGCTTTCGTGGTAGCGGCCATTGAGCAGTGCTCACTGCGATGATAAGACGGTTCGCAGTTAGCTGAGTGAAGAACTTCGAAAGTGCGATCACTGCCAATCACTTTTAATCTCGTGCACTATGAGAACAACTCAGTTTAGATCGAAGTGGAACTTGACAATGTTAGAAATTTTGAAGTGCGATGCTTTTCAGTCACCTCTACTCATTGCCTCGTGAGCACTTCGATCTCAGGGGTGATCGTAATTTGTTGTACACAATGATAAAATCACAGGTGTGTTGAAATAGTTATAGATCATTCGAGAACCTTGTGGAAAGATTCCACTGACTATATAAGCGAGCTCTATCGTGGGAGTCAGTCGAATGCGAGAGAGCTGTTGAGCCAGTGGGCGAGTGCGTCTTTGGTGCGACATAGAGCGCATAAAGCCAAATATTGCTTGCCTTTGCTTGCAATGTTTGAGGTAATTTCAAAATTTAAGTTAGAAATGTGTGCTTGTCAATTCTGTCACATTCCAAAATGAATTATCAGTGAAGGCCTAGCAGCATTTCATTCAGAGGCATTTGCAGATTGCTGAGGAGCGGAGTAAAGGAAAATCTCAGTCTCGTATTTTAAGCAGGTTTGAACGGCCTACACGTTTGATTTTTCTTTCTAAACAAAGTCAAAAGCTTGTTTTGAATGCATATAGATATGTAATGGAAAATAAACTTGGTACCCAATGTAGTGAAACTGCAAAAATTCTGGGTATTCACAGAAATACAATGAGAAAAGTTTTTGACGAGGGGAACACCAAAGATACCAACAAAGTGTGGAAATAAAAGGAAACATTTCTCTAAAGTGGATAACTTCACGTGTGATTTAATCCACCGAGAGATTTATAATTTCTATAGCAAAGGGAGAGTGCCCACCTTGGATGATTTGCTTGCACATTGGCAAGAAAATTGTAATTTTCCCTGTTAGCGTTGCACTCTGCGTGGCCTCCTAAAGGAGCTAGGTTTCAAATACCGTAATTTGAAAAGAGAAGCCTTATTACGGAATCCAGCAGAATTGTAGCTTGGCGATATATGTATTTGCCAAAACTAAGAAAAATTCGCAGTGATGGACATAAAAGGTTACGATGCCCATGATGTATCCAGGAAAGGATGGAATGGCGGCTCATGTGCTTGCACCTTATCTACTCCTGTGTCCAGGGGGAAAAGGATTACGGTGCTTCGTGCTGCGAGCGCAGAGGGATGGGTAAAGACTCTTTCTTCTTATCGGCGAAAAATATTGATGATGCAATGACCGATAATCATGATATGAACGCAGCAGTGTTTGAAGAGTGATGTATTGGTAGGCTTATAACAAGCCTGCCAAGCAACGAAAAATGTGTAATTTGTTATGAATAATGCAGCTACCATTCACGCTTAAAATATGACACCTACAATGTCTAATAAATAATAATAAACAATAATTTAATATTATTAATAATAAAAATAATTATAGTTTTCTATCGAATATTAGGTTTTTCTATTTGCTTTATTTTATTTCTTAAGCAAAAACCCAGTCTTTTGCGTAATGTGCTCACTTTACGAGTTCTGAGAGAGAGCCAGTCTAGAAAGAGATGTGATGGTTGCAACTCTGCAGGAGGGAAAGTTCTGTGTTATAAAACCATTATATGGGTTTCTCAAAGGATGCCGATCTGCGCACGCGTTAACCAGACAGACTCGTCCAAATTACGGTATTTGAAACCTAGCTCCTTTAAGGGTTTCTCTCTGGTGGCAACGAGATGGACTTCTGCATCAGCATCGATGGGCGGGATTTCAAAATTAAGATTTGGCCCTTGGTTTGCCAAAGGGCTGTTTTCCCCACACTGAAAACTTCTGTTCTGCCTGTAGAGGTTTTGAGCATTTTGGGAATTTTTGTTGATATTATGAATTTTCTTCTCTAACCTTCCGACACAGACACTATAAAAAATACCAGTTCTGTAAACATGACTTTATAAAGTATGTTATGAAAGATAGTTGTTCATTGTCCATTTTTCAGTGGGCCTTTCTCTCTGACCTAATGGACACTGTAATGACCACACATTTTTATGTTTTAGTGAGGCCCAGTTCATGAAAACTAACAGAATTATGTTATACAAGAAAGAAAAAGAACAAAAACTGAAAAAGCCATGGCATATAAAATGTAAATTCAATTTGTTAAATACTGTTATAATAGGAATATTTATGTGAAATACAGTCATTTGTAATGTGTACGTTTGTGAAATATTCATCTGTATGTATCGTTGGACTAAAAAGAGAGCATTTGCAAGTACAAACCTTTAAATTAGCTTTCTTTGTTTTTGGTTATTTGTATACCTTTCTAAGTATGTACCTAATGCATTATTAAGTGCTGCCACCTTCGTGGTATTTATGGGAAAGTACAATAACTTTGATCTTGGCACCATCAATGATACCTGGTTAATTTAATTAATCTTGAAATACTAAACAATATCTTCAACTGACCGAGATGGTTCCGCACTATTGTGCCAGGTTCGATCCCGTTGGGCCAGCTACTCTGACCTTGTGTTTTACTTGGTTGGTAGGCAAATGCTGTGATAGATTATGTAATGATGCAAATTTTCCTTCCCATTTCCTGCAATTTTTCATGTTTCAGGGCTGAATCAGGCGAGTGGGCGCAGCCGAGACGTAAGGCGGCGAAGTTTGCTTCGCTAAAGTGTCTGCCCGGGCATCCAGTGTGGGATGGGCTTTAAGAGTGATGAGAGATAACCTGTGGGAGAGGGTCCCGATGGCACCAGGATGTAATATCTGCAGACGTTAGGGACCCCGAATTGTCCAAGGCTGCCACCGGATCTTGTCTTCTGTGTCGTTCGTTTCAACCCTTCCTCCTGGAGGTCTCCAGAAGCACAATAGTCGACTGTGTACTTAAGTGCCGAAATCCTTCTGTGCTTCCTGATAACCATAAGCATGATATTTTCTATCATTTTTGTTTTGTTTCTTTCCTTAAAAAGAGCCCGGAGATCCTAATGGAGGACTATTTTACCTCTGGAATGTTTGATTCCCAAGGAATGTATTCTGAAAGTAATTGTAACCGTTTATTAATGGGCACAATATTGTGACGCAGCGGCTATGGTCCAAGGTTATCGGGAGATCGGAAACGGGCAGTCGGAGTAAACAACGATAAGTACCGTTCGCTAGCGTATAAACACCGGGAGCGTTATAGCCAGATAACCAGAGGGTTCTGGAAGTTTCTTCTCCCCTTCTCCAGAACGTGTGTCGAAATAGTTTTAGAATGTTCTGCCTATACATGCGAGTGAGAGTCGATCAGTCAGTGAGCGAGCGAGTTGGCGGGTGTTTCCCGTGCGACATCAAGTGCGATTCTCCGAGCGAGTTTGTGGTGACTGCTATGGTGTGCAGCGGATGGTCTTGTGTTCGACTTCCCAGCGAGTGAACCGCCTGGAAGAGGAGGCTACGTCACGAAGGAAGTGAAGTGAAGGAGAATTTATCTATTCACCTTGTGAGGTGATACTGTGAACGAAGGAATTCCCAGTAAAGTTGAAGATAAGAATTTGGGACGGTGACAGTGATAACTGATAGAATGACAGTTGAAAAACTGGACTAAATCGCACTACTATCAGGGGTGGGATTAAAAAGTCAAGATGGAGGAAACGCTTAAAAATTATTGGCCGGAATGAAGGAGATAATTCTGACTGAAATAAAGACGGTAAAATCATAAATGGAGAAGATGAAGGCGGAAATGAAATCTGGAATGAAGAAAATGGAGAGTGAAATTAAAAGTGTAAACTTCGGATTGTGGAAGATAAGAGACGGAAATGAAGAGTGTGAAAACCGAAATGGAGAAATTGAAATCCGATCTTGTTGGTGACGACACTGTAAAATCTGAGTTAAATCAACGGTGAAAGCCCTGAGGACATTGCAACGGAGTTAGAAGGCACTAAACATCACATGGAAGGTAACATTAATGCGTTGGAAGAGCATCTAGATCAGCAAGAAAAACTGCTAGACGAGCAGACGAAAGACAACAAGAGGATAATAGAGGCCGCAAACCACGAGCGTCTGGACCAGCAGGTGACAGAGTGCTGCAACCCTACACCCAGTTACGGTAACAACTTGTATTCAGTTGGGGTGAGGATACTTTGAGGGAGCAACTGGAGGATCGAGACATAGGGCCGATCCTGAAGGGTAAAGAATTCGGCGTACGACCCGCATGGGCGGATGTTTCACCCAGAGGCCCGTGCTATGAGAGCTGTTGGATGCGGTGGGACTCCCTGGTGGTCAGGAAAGCTGTATCAAAGAGAGTGCGGAATTTCGCAGCCAGAAGGTCTAGGGTGGAACAGCTGCTGCTCCCGAAGAAAATGGTGAAGGAAGTCCTTGAGGAAACCCACTCCAGTACTACCGGGGGCACCTGGGGGTAAACAACACCTTGACGAAGCTACGTCGCCGATTCTATTGGTTCGAAGCGACGTGGAGAGGTGATGCCAACAATGCGACATCCATGCCAACGTTCTGGGCCCACATCACGCATTTGGTGTCAACCCCGAGGGAAGTTGATGGTAGTTAACTGTGATCGTCCTGCAATAGATTCTGATGAGGGAGCTGTATGACGCAGCGGCTATGGCCCAAGGTTATCGGGAGGTCGGCGCCGGGCAGTCGGAGTATACAACGATAAGTACCTCTCACTAGCGTAAACACCGGGAGCGTTATGGCTAGTTAATCAGAAGGTTCTGGAAGTATCTTCTCCATCCTCCAGAAGATGAGCCGAAATAGTTCTAGAATGTTCTCTGGAATATTCCACTGCCTATATAAGCGAGTGAGTCAGTTGCGTCGGTCGGTCGGTCAGTCAGTGAGCGAGCATTGGCGGCGAGTTTCTCGTGCGACATCGAGTGCGATTCTCTGAGCGAGTTTGTGCTGACTGCTGTGGCGTGTAGCAGAGTGAGGTGTTGTGGAGGTCTTGTGTTCGACTCCCCAGCGAGTGAACCGTCTGGAAGAGGAAGCTACGTGACGAAGGAAGAGAAACGAAGTGACGAGAACTGAACTAGTTCACCTTATTGAAGTGATAATGTATACGAAGTGAACTTCCACTGAAGTTGATCTAGATAGGAACTTAGAACAGTGACAGTCTGGACTAAGTTACAATATAATTGAGTTACATTACTCTAAATCAGGCAGACCCAACTCAATTTGTTATGTCATACCCTTTAGTCCTGTGGTTTGTATGCCTGGAATTGGGCAGAAAGGAAGGTCAAAACAGATGGAACGAAAGGCAGTGGTGGCACAATTGTACGATTTGCAATATCAGAAGCTTTGAACTTTTATTGACTATGTATACAAAGAGAGATAGAAATATTTTGTATTACGTTCAACTGGGTGCTTAACAGAGCAAATTAACATTCCATTTCTTAGATTCTCTGCCATTTATATACCAGTATTACATTTAATATTTACAATTGTATTCATTCCTGATTCAGACGTCAAGCTTTTTGTACCCTTCCCCCCTCCCCAAATTGTCTTTGTTATACAAAGCCAAAGACTACATTTCAAATTGTTGTCAGATAATTGGCTTCTATGACCAGTTTACACTGTTTCATAAAAAAAAATTTTAAAAAAAATTGCTCACACAGGTAAGTGGATTCAAACATGCTTAATATATGAGTAGCGTGTCTGTGTAGTTTTGGAAATTTGGACTGGGAAATTTTAAGTCAAAATCACTTCTTGATGCCAACAGTAAAAGGAGTGACAAATAATGGAAAATATGTAGTTTCCAAATTCTCTGGCTCTTGGAATTGCACTCCGAATTCACTGTGTAGATCACTCAATATTTTTGTCTTGCTCAAGCTCTGCAAATTCCAAATGCTGAGAACCAGACAATAGTTTTGGAAAGTGAGATGCATTTTTATTGCTTAATTGTTACTCCATAATGTGAGTTTGTATTTTGCAGTACAGGCTCAAAAAGTTCTCTTAATGATTTGTCCTTGCCTTGGAGAGAATGATTAAGAACATTAAGATGTTCTGTTAGGTCTGCAAGGAATGCCAAATCACAAATCCACTTTGAATCATGGAGTTAGAGATCAGACTTACCTTTTTCCTCTAAGAACAATGCTATTTCCTCCCTTAAAACAAAATACCTTTCCAATAATGCACAACGTAACCACCTCACTTAACAAAAAGGTAGTAATAATAATAGTAATAAATTCACTTTTACCAAGAAACGCTTTAAACTGGTGAATACATAGTTCTTTTGACCCAACAAAATTAGTGGTTTTCACAACGCTCATCACATTGTTTAAATTTATATGTTTTGCACATAAATTCTCCTGATGATTTACATAGTGAATAGATATGTTTTGATTAATATCAACATCCCTTATTTTTTCTCTAATATGGCCTAATAGGTCAATGCTACCACCTATCATAGCAGGCGCACCATGTATGGCTACAGAAGTTTTTCCCAATGAAGTTGAACCTGGTTCAAAGCTTCAATATATCTGAACCATTTTTTGTACTGTCATTGGTAACAAATCCAACATTTCTTCCATGACCTGAAGATTTACATCCACACCTCTCACAAAAAGTACTAAATGAGCCACATCGCAAATATCTTTCATCTAATGCCAAAGAGTAACAAATAAGTGCCTTAGATCTTCCACTAAGTGCTCTTCAACATTGTTGGCGAGATCTGCAATATGCTGCATAATAGTGAAAGAAGATAAACTAATAGCTTCACATTCAGGGCAAACTTCATGGATCATACGTAAAGAAACTAGAAAATTTGCCGTCTTTAAATGGTCTAAGGTCTAGCAATTTCAAGCAATATTTTAAAACTAAGACATACAGCCAACTTACCGATTTTCAGTAGTCATGGTGTCTTTGATCCTCTGTATTATATTACATTCCATTCTTTTACAATAATTGTATTCACTGCTGTGAGTAACATAGTATCATTGTAGGTTATGTTTTTTAATTGTTTGAACAACCTTGCCGTGCACTAAACATTATTGCTGCACCACATATGTCTATAAAGATGCCACTCTTCCCAAACAGAGAGAAAAAATATATGGGGATGACGGGCGAGGGTTAGATGAAGTAACCACTTTTTGAGAAGTTGCCATTACTATAATGCACAAGCCAACACAACACTAGTTACACATGTCCACTGCTGCTGCACTCGAATAAACAACTGTTATGCAATGCCTTCTTCCTAGCACAGAATATGTTGACCTTGCCCACTGCCCACTTTTCCATGAGTTGAGGCTGCCTTCCTAGATAGAAGGAAGTACAGAGAGGAATAAAAATGAAATGATTCCCTAGGTCTTGAATACTCTAATACCATCGGGGTTGAAGGAAACAAGTTGAGTCTACGAAGACTGGACAGGAAAGGTTAAAGAGAGGATCTGCTATATGGAAACAAAGAAATACCAGTCCAAGTTAGTAATTCATCAAGTTGACCAATGCTACATTGGTGAGTGGCATCTATCTTTAGGTCACCACATGATTACCAATAGGGATCAGATGTTAGGTTCTCCAGGTTGTTCCTTTTCTTAATTTTATTAAACACAATGTGTATTAGTACACATTAATTAATGAAATTCTCACAGTAGTATGACAGTGGGAGTGTTGTTTTCTTACATAGTACGTATATGGTATGTGTAGCAAGGTAGTTCCCATACTACAGATTTGCATTCGTTTGAAATATTATGGTATGTGTTCTGAATAAATATGCAGTGATGGAAGCCATGGATTGTTGGTACATGTCGAACTGGGGTCTTCTCCAGCAGTAATCTAGCACTGCTGGGATTTTTAAGAACATGGGGTCCACTTTCACCACTTTTTCTGCGCTTTCTGTGAGGATTCTGTCACTGACATGCATGCTCTCCACGTAGATTTTTCCTATGGGGAAAAGCTTGAAGATGCAAAGATGTTGCTCCTTCAAGCTCAAATTTCATAAGGAATTAAAGGATCTTCTTTCTTTTATTTAAAATAAAGAGAGTTGAACACTACATCACTAAAATATTCTTACTTGAACGCGTTTCAGGAGATGGTTTGTTCCCATCATCAGCATGTCCTCAACTGATTTTTCCGGTTATTGTCTGGGGGATGTGTGTGGCTAGTGGTGTTCTCTGGTGCTGGGCTGATGAACCTCCAAAGGCTGCTGGGTGGCTGGCGGCAGTTCGAAATTCATTAGGTGATTCCTGTGTTTGACAATATGTATTTTTTCCCAGATGTCCAATTCATTGCTGCTATTGATCGGTTTTAAGAGTTTTATGTTCGGATGATATCATGGTTTGAAGACCAGAAATGAAGTGCTACTGCTGATTTATCTGGCTACAAACCGTCTCCCAAAACGCGTTCAAGTAAGAATATTTTAGTGATGTAGTGTAACAACCTTCAGCTCTCTTTATTTTAAATTATGACACATCACTGTTACTAGCTTCTAAATCTTCAAAATTAGTCAATCTTCTCTCTGTTAATAACAACACTTATTCTCAGCTGCTTAAGATTATCATGTATTACTAACAGCTGCACCATGGGGAGGTAGGGATTGGATGCTAAGCTTTTGTCCAGATTGGTTCCTTCAAATATCAGAAGGAATTAAAGGATTTCCTCTGCATTGATGATGACAGCCTATTCTTAGCTATGAATATGGAGTGAGACCACCTACTTCATTGCCCAGCCTTTGACCAACTTACTAGCCTTTCATCAAAATACTGGAGTGCAAGAGAGCAAACGGCTACATTGCCAACAGCCAAACACTAGAAATAACTAGCCGTGTTTTCTATCAATAGTCAAAACAAAGACAATATTACCTTCATTATACCAAGCTATTTCATTCAGACAAATTACTGATAAGCTTTTAGTAATAACCAAACTGTTACTAATAACAATTAAGACTACAAATTTTCACATAAATGTTTTTAAATGCGTTATGAAGTAATTATACATATATAAAAATTTAAAAAGGTGGATGATTTTAATAAATAAAAAGGTAAATGAAGGAAATACAGTATTGGAGTTTAGTAAGTAACCGCTGGATACCAGTTGCTTTTATGATGGTTATTAGTAGCAAGTAAAAATTGAATGAATTATGTATATAAATATACAGAGAAATAAATCAATCTATCAATTAAGTACTTACAAAATCCATATTGTTTTATAGCATTTGAATGTATGAAAAGAACACTGAAGCTCTGATTACTGAGTTTAAAACTTAGAATAATAGTCGTGGTAATCCAAATATAACATTTTCAGTTATGCTTCATCACAACACTCAGATGTCATTAAATAAATAATTAGATAAAATAAATATTTCTTCAACACAACATAAATGTTTTTATTCCAGAGTAACATTTAATACATATTAAACGCTTTGGCATTATTGTACTTGTTTCAAAATATAATTTTGCATATTTTAACATTTTTCACATCATGACAAACCTACACCATCTGAAGGCAACATTCAGTAGGTTGCAATTCTAATTTTCAAGGATATGGACTGGATTTACAGTGCTGCAACACATTCATAAGATGTACGTGGGTTGGAACTTTAATAGTGGCAACACTGCTGTGGAAGCCAAATGTGAAGGAAGTAATTATTCTCATGTTTACCATGCGTATGTCTATGTCTTACCCACCACCCAGTAAATGGGCTCTCCTTTTCAACTCAAAGTGTGCACTGTGGCAAATAGAAAATCTGTATGAGGTACCGATCTAAACTGTTGTGTTTTTGCCATGTCCACGAAATGGGAACAATATGTACTCATGGTTATATAGCACGACAATGCCATGCAGGTCTCGAGATATGTGGGGAATTTTGTTACCATACAGAATAGTGATGAGGAGAGTTAGAAATGTGAAAGCTATGGTGTTTTTTCTGTACGACTGTGATGGCATTATTGTAACACATACCGTACCACAAGGACAAAATGTTATTGCATAGTATTTCTGTCATTTTTTGAGCATCATCTCAGACCTGCTTGCGAAGAAAGCGATGACACTTTTTACAGAATCCTCCCTCATTTTGAATACAATGCTTGGATGCACAATGCACAACCTGTAACTAATCTGTACCGTCGCTGGGGTTGGGAAGTGCTTTTCCATCCACCATATTCAACGAACCTAAACCCCAGTAATTATGACCTAATCTCAAAGATGAAGGAACTGCTTTGTAGAATTTGATTCAGGACTGTTCTTGAAATTATGCAGGCATTAGATGGTTCCATCAGGAACTTCAATAAAACAGGCACTGCAACAGGGACCCTATGACTTCCACATTGTCGGTAACAGGTTATTGAAAATGCTGGTGATTACGTTGAACTATAGAGTTCCACATACATGTATCATTCTTTTAATAGTAATAAATAAATCGGCACTATTAAAGTTCCAACCTATGTATTATTTGCTAAATTATTACAAGTACTTATTAACTGTGAAACTTAAATTCAAATTGTGAGTTGATTGGTAACACTTTAACTAAGTTTTCACTCAGTTTTGGAGAAGTTCATCTCCAATGTTAGCTGTATATCTCAGAAACATGTTCTGAGTGAAACTAAAGGGTCCCAATCCACTCGCAATTGTAGTTACCATTACTTGTGAAATGATCCTCATGATAATGTAATACTTAGCATGCAATGGAATAGATCAATAAATAAACCAATAAATAAATTCCAGCATAAGTCTTGTTCAATCTGTCACAGTCAAATACATACAGTCATAAAGCTCTGTGATGTAATCTTAGACAGCCGATGCCAGCAGCATAAGACAATCTTATAAACATTCCATATACTTTTTAAGTAATTCATGCCATAAGCTAACACTATTTATATAAATAATCTCATAGCATGCAGTTTTGTGTGACTTTGTAAAGTAACAATGATAACTATGAGCTAAAAATATGCTTATATACATACTCAATTAACTGTTAAGAACTATGGAATAAAGAACGCTTCACTTATCTCAAGGTTATTAGGACATGTTTCTCAGGGCATTGCCCACACTATGTCTGCCAGGATTGGGTAAACGTCTGGTTGGAGGCTTGATGTACAGAGCCTTCATTTGGACATGTGGATGACTTAACAGGGACAGGCTTGGCATCAGGAAGCACACTGTTTGCTGGCAGTGTCAGATATTCATAGTCCCTTAAATTCAAGTGCATAGATTTCTCATTCAAATTATATCTACAATAACCACATCCTTCATCATACAAGATGTTGGAAATGATGTCCTTGTGTTGCCATACATCTTTTAAGAAAATTTGAATTAAAACATTAATTCTTCTGAAATTGCAGCAGTTGTCCTTATATTGCCTTTCACTTCTTCCAATGTATGCAGATTATTCCAATACACCACTTTTTAAGATCCCCCATAAACAGAAATCACATACAGTAAGCCTGGAGACTATGCTGGCCATAATCCAGTAATGATGCCTATCATAAAAAATCTGATGTGTTACACTCACATGACTTTCTCTACTCTTGTACAAACTATTTTTACAAACTTTTATTCTCCATCTATTTCATATTAGTCGAGATAAACATTTGCAGAAACAATCTTTGACGTGTAAAGAGAATTACATTTTACACATATCGACCAGTTCTAAAAATATTTGACTATCGCTTAAACATACTATGTTCCCCTTGTTTTGTATTTGCAAGGGTAATATAGAAATACAGTAGCCTTTAAGCATAGACATATCTCTTAATAGCTGGTTGCTAGGTGCAGCACCATTCTCTTTGCCACAGATTAATACTCTTTGCATATCCAAGACAAAAAAATGAATAACGAATTCTCATTTGAGAAAATAAGTATTGAAAAATTTAAGGGAATTACAAGCAATATCTCGAAAATGGTTCACTCAACCAAAAAAAAAATGTATATGACATAAATTATGTATTTTAACGCGATCTACATTTTTTGTGTAGTAAAATTTTGTCTAACTCTTATGGAAAAGTCATTCACAATGAAGAATACTTTTGGAGACATTCCCAGAAAATTCAAGATATACATTTTAGTCATGAAAATATCTTAAACTGGTGTTTTAATCAAAATCGTTATAGCCATTTTTGAAAAAATTAAAACTTTCGAATAATGTTCCATCTAAAGGGTAATCTGGGGTGGGAGGATTTTCTTGAAAACCTCCGTGTCGCATCTCTGGAAGATACTGAGCCTAAATACCAAGTTTGGTGTTTATCCGACTGTTCGTTTCTGTGTTATGCTGTTCACAAACAGACAAACACACGGACATGTTTCCAAAAATGCTTTTTTTGGATTCAGGGGGTCTCAAAACATATATTTACGGTGAAATCTCGGTATCGAAGTTTTGGGTGGAATACAATACTTACCCTACTTACTATATGTAGTAGAGAAAATAAAAATTTGTTTAATTAATTTTAATGAGAGGTTAGCAGCATGCACTGTAATGGAATCTTGTTGAAAACATGCCTACATACATTATATGTCACACAATTTTTCTAGGAATGGTGTGATTACGTTATCTTTGTACCTCTGCTCATTCACTGTATGTTAAAAAATATAGGCCATGTAATTCTGTAAGCATTCACAGCATACCAGACACCAAATTTTGGCCCATATAATGGCACTTCACATACAAGATTGGCATTTTATGCACTCCAGCATCTATTGTTTTCCATGGTACATGGTCAGGTAAATAAAACCCTGTTTTGCCCGTAACAAAAAAAAAAAAAAATTAAAAATGCTGGTCAATAAAGTGATCATTAACATTATCCAACACCCCCAATTGCAGAAATTAACTCGACTCACACTGTCGCATGATTGCAGTTCCTGAACTACAGTTATCTTATAAGAGTTTTAATTTTAAAACTTTAGTGGCATTCCAAGCCAAGGTGTGCCAAATTTCCAATTCCCATGCAAGCTTTCTAAGAGATTTCTTTGGACCTGATTTCAACTTTCTTTGATGTCATTGAGTTTTTCCTGTGTAATAGCATAGGGATTTACTTTTGGCCTGTTTATCTGTGAACAGCATAACCCAAAAATTAAATTTTGGATAAATACCCAACTTGATATTGAAGTTCAGTATTTTCCATAACTATGATACAAAGATTTTCAAGAAAAAATTTTCAAAACTTTTATTTTTTTAAAAAGGTACTAATAATTTTCATTAAAATATGATATATTTAATATATTTACATGAAAAATAAAATATATATTTAGAATAATTATATAGAAAATCTGAGTCAGAGTTGAAATGCTTAACATCACTTTCATGTTTTACAACTTACAATTTACAACTATATTTTGAATTTTCTGGAAATAGCCT
Source organism: Deroplatys truncata (assembly GCA_030765065.1). Lineage (NCBI taxonomy): Eukaryota > Metazoa > Arthropoda > Insecta > Mantodea > Mantidae > Deroplatys > Deroplatys truncata. Next base: position 227,051,727 of record CM060976.1, on the reverse strand, counting down.
ATGAAGTCCCCTTCATTTGGAAGGAATTTTGTATAACTGTAAATACTCTATGTAGATTTTTTTTTTTTTTTAATAAACTGTGCTAGTACGTTTTTTAAAAACTTACTTCAAATTGTTGTTTGTTGTTAATTAGGAATATCTTCGGAGACGTTCTGAAGTATTGCCAACCTTCATTTGTTTCTCACGATGTCATGGAAAGAGCAGGAATTTCAAGACCAGTGTACAGCAACCCGTTTTTAAACATTTGACTATCACCATTCCCTTTGTACGTATAACGAAATGTGTAATAAACTATATATGCAAACGTTTATCTTGATTTACCTGAAGTGGATAGAAGAATAAGCTTTACAAACATAATTTGTAGATTTTATATAAAAATAAACGATAGTGAGTAGAGAATCATGTGAATGTAACATACCAGACTTTTTAATAGCTATATTTACCAGTGGTGGCCGCTGAGGTATTCTATTGGCAGTGCAAAAAAAAAAAAACGAAAACAAATCCCTCAAATAATATATGTTTACCAACATCGTGCAGTAGCATCGAACATATTAGGTAACTTACAAGAATTGAATTTAGATTCATTTTAGACCATATATACCCAATATCAGTGATCCCAGTTTTATACAGGACTTTTCCAAATAATATGTAAGGGGAAAAGATACAAAAATAGCATTGTTTTCCTCACAGCCAGAAAGCCACTTGTTCTCTTGATAAATTTCCAGATTGAACTTATGACATGAATTTTTGTTTGCAGATTCAGATTTGAGAGTGACCTAACCAATGTTTTCATCTGAATTTCTTCACTGAGAGTCCTGTTGCTGAATGGAATCTTTAATAATTCACTTACTTTATTCATGTTTGTAACTTTCACACACAAGTGAATATTCACTTAAAGAAAACACTCTACACTGTTTTAGTTACCTGACTGCAGGATGAACTATGTCTTTGGACTGAACTGTTACTACACAAACATAGACAGATATACTTGGCAATTGTTTTGAAAACAGGTGCTCAATACATGGTGAATATGTTAGTTTTTTGTTCTGTGGTGGATAAGATACCATGTATTCAATCAACCAATAACCCTGCTGCTATGAAATATACAAATATTGAAGTAATACCTCTTAGTTTCAAAACCTAATAACATAATTATATTCAAAACCATACATTTTTATTTATAAGTATATCTTGGTATATTATTTCTGCATTCAATTTAATTAAACGTCAATCTCTGCTTCCAAACACATTAGCATTAACTTGCAGCAAGATGGTAACACTGAATTAAAGGAAGGTAGAATGCAGAATGTGTGTTCCACCACTGTTGGTAGGTTCTGTGCTTTACTGCACTCTAGTGGGTGGAACGTAAGCTCTGAGTCAGAGCAATCTTAGCTCCACCTCTCCATAGCAACTGTGTACAAATGTGCACCCTAGCCTTATACACAGTGTTTATGAGCATAGACAGTGCCAATCTGGAATTGGCTCCAAACTACTGGCAGAGCATGTGCTGCTTAATGCACCTGTTCAAATGAGGGAATGCATACTTGGAAACAATGTTTTATGCACAATTCCTATATACTTTTCTTTCTTTCCTTTGGACATAAGTAGTGCCAAGGCAGAGCGGCATTATCCCAGAAGCTGCCCCTGATATTTACTGTTGTTCTGTAAAGTAATGTAATGTAATCGCTAAACTTGGAATAGTATTTATCTGAGGAAAAAAAACTACATAGAAGCTTTATGACTGTATATACACTACGTGATCAAAAGTATCCAGACATCTGGCTTAAAAATGACATACAAGTTCGTGGCGCCCTCCATCGATAATGCTGGAAGTCAATATGGTATTGGCCCACACTTAGCCTTCATGACAGCGTTCACTCTCGCAGGCATACTTTCAATCAGGTGCTGGAAGGTTTCTTGGGGAATGGAGCCCATTCTTCACGGAGTGCGGAACTGAGGAGAGGTATCGATGTAGGTCAGTGAGGCCTGGCATGAAGTCGGCGTTCCAAAACATCCCAAAGGTGTTTTATAGGGTTCAAGTCAGGACTCTTTGCAGGCCAGTCCATTACAGGGATGTTATTGTCGTGCAACCACTCTGCCACAGTACGTGCAGTATGAACAGGTGCTCGATCATGTTGAAAGATGCAATCGCCATCCTCGAATTGCTCTTTAAATGTGGGAAGCAAGAAGGTGCTTAAAATATCAATGTAGGTCTGCGCTGTGATCGTGCCACGCAAAACAACAAGGGGTGCAAGCCCTCTCTAGGAAAAACACGACCACACCATAACACCACCACCTCTGAATTTCACTGTTGGCACTACATACGCTGGCAGATGACGTTCACCGGGCATTCGCCATACCCACACCCTGCCATCGGATCGCCACATTGTGTACCGTGATTCGTCACTCCACACAACGTTTTGCCACTGTTCAATTGTGTAATGTTGACGCTCCTTACACCAAGCGAGGCGTCGTTTGGCATTTTCCTGCGAGATGTGTGGCTTATTAGCAGCCGCTCGACCATGGAATCCAAGGTTTCTCACCTCACGCCTAACTGTCATAGTACTTGGAGTGGATCCTGATGCAGTTTGGAATTCCTGTGTGATGGTCTGGATAGATGTCTGCCTATTACTCTTTATGACCCTCTTCAAATGTCGGCGGTCTCTGTCAGTCAACAGAAGAGGTCGGCCTGTACACTTTTGTGCTGTACATGTCCCTTCACGTTTCCACTTCACTATCACATCAGAAACAGTGGACCTAGGGATGTTTAGGAGTGTGGAAATCTCGCGTACAGACTTCTGACACAAGCGACACCCAATCACCCGATCACGTTCGAAGTCCGTGAGTTCCACGGAGTGTGCCACTCTGCTGTTTCACGATGTCTAATGACTACTGAGGTCGCAGATGAGTACCAGGCATTAGGTGGCAGCACAATGCACCTAAGATGAAAAACGTATGTTAGTGGGGTGTCCGGATCCTTTTGATCACATAGTGTATGTATTAGAGTGCTTATAGTAATTATCACTTTAAGAGCTAAGTCAACCAGATTGTTGTAGTACGAGGTGTGATCAAAAACTTTCTGGAAAGAGGCTTAAGCCACACACACATCACCACACTTTGACTTGTCTATTCCACATTGTCACCCTCGAAGTAGTCTCCTTACGAGTTGATACACTCATCCCAGTGCACTTGCCACACCTGAAGCGCCTCTGGAAGTTGTTCTTTTTTAAACATGTTCAAAACCTTATGCAATTTGTGATGGATATCAGCAATGTTCTGAAACTGCATTTTAAATTGTGGAAGAAGAAAGAGAATAGACAGGATGAGGAACAGTATTCATCTTACTCTTAACCAAGAGCTAGTGGACAGAAATGGCTTTGTGCACAGGTGCATTGTCATGATGCAGGAACCAGTGACCATCCTTCATTTTTCTGGCTGTTTGCATCACACTCTCTTCCTCAATCTTTGCAACATTTATTTGTAGAACACTTGATTCACTCTTTGACCCTGTGCTACAAATTTCTTACATACAATTCCTTTAATGTCCCCCCTCCCCCTAAAAAATTATTGTTGACTTCACATTGGATCGAACTTATTTACTTTTTTTTTGGAGGGGACATGAATATGAAGAACTCTTCCATTGTGAAGACTGTTGCTTTGTTTCTGGATCATAACCCTAAATCCATGTGCAAAATGAAGGTGGTGGTCATCCACACTATTTTGTTTGAAATGCAAATATTTAAGGAAAATAGGAGATTATAGTAGTTAGGAAACTTTTAAGTTTTATAGAGCATTACTTTACACACAGAATCAGTGCAAATGTTAGTATAAAGGGGAAAGAGTCAGTTGCAGTGATATTTGGAAAAACAAACTCCAAGTGGAGTGTGGATTACAAGAGAAAGTCATCAGGAATAACGGTTGGCGGGGATACCAATATAAAAATTACAAAGGAAACAAGAAGCAGTCTTTAAACTCATGGTCTATTAGACAACATATCAAAAAAAAAAAAAGACAAAACCCCATAGAGATCAAACTTGTGGATTCTACAGACAAGAATTTCCAGAAGATGTAACAGCAATACAGCGTGGAGGCCAGTGCTCTTTCTGGGATCATAAAGAGTGCAATGTCACCACAAGATAGTTAGACATTGAGAAAAGAGCAAAATGCAAACTTGCATGGGTATGTGAAGAATGCAAACCTCTAATACACATGGCAAATGACAAAATCAGGCAACCAACGGAGAAAATAGATATAATTATGGAGTTCTTAAAAAACGACCTGAAGAAAATAATAGATAACACAATAGTAGGAATAACACAAAGAGAAGAAGAGAAGAATGAAAAAACCAAAAGGACAAACAGATAACGCAAAATGTCACCAACAAACAAACACAAATAAGGAAGCAGAACAAGAAGAAACAGAACTTTCACAACAAGAGCTACTAAGGAGATCTGGAGTGAACAGCAGCAATATAACACAAGACAAATCAGGAAGACTTTTCCTAAAACACCACTGACACAGGAAACGAGGACTAGTATGAGCAACATGAGGAATGACAGATCTATACAGGAAGGCGACAAAGAAGAAGAGATAACACCAAGATAATAAGAACAGGAAATGACATTGACTTCTAGGTGGGAGTGTGCCATACATGGCTATATCTAGACAAATACTACAAAAAACAACAACAAAAGATGAATAGCTGAAGGAAAAATGCACTTCAACAGTAGAATGTGAACAATTACAATTAATGAATTACTACATCGCCCTCAAAATTGGCATACCACTACATGAACTAGAAAAAGTGGAGAAAGCAAAGCCTACTGGAGTACTGGTGAGGCAATATCATTTTCACAGGTTCTCAAGGGAAGGTATGCACTTCTAATGTACTTAATAATGAGATTGTAAAGTTATTATCAGGGTTAGGATTTTTAGGTGTACCCCTTTTTTCTTAGGGTAAGTTAAAGCTGTGCGGAAAGATATCACAGTGTGAAATTTTGTTTCTAGTTGTGAAAAGAGGATTTTTTCCTCGCACCTTTTTCCCTTTTTTGGGACCTTTACCCCTTTTTGGCACCTTTATCCCATTTCCCCCCAACCATGCCCATAATCCCTTTTTTTCCCCTTTTTTCTTTTAGGTTTCATTCCAATTTATTTTTTAACTTTTAATTAACGTCTCCTCAGCTTGCTGTGTACATGCGAATAGTAAGCCTACCTCTTTCAGTAAACACCACGTATGAATTGAAAGCAAATCTGCAACAATGGAAAATAATTGTGTTTGACGAAAACCTCTTTCTCTCGCTTTACCACTATAAAGTAGCCCGCAATAATCCAATTGACAATGAGTGATTCTATCCCACCAGAATCAGTAGCCTGCTGTTCGTGAATGTGAGTTTGTTACTGTGAGAGACGTCATCTGTTTGGGTGGAGGCGAAGGCTGGGCACGCAGAGATAGCAGTAACCTCACCCATGCTGTTCCGAGAATTATTAAGACTGGGTTTTGCTCGAAACTACTAGAAATCGCTGAGACTGAAGTTCCAGCATGAATTAGAACATTCTGGTAATCATCGCGGTGTTATAAGAGAATGTGGACAGCAAATAGGCTCAAGAGTGAGTTATGTGACAGTCGCATTGTGTTAGCAAGTGAACTAGTGTTAGCTCTCCAAACGAGTGTACTAGTACTAGATTTTACTATGCCAAAGGTGTCCAGTGCTCGATTTATGTTCTGGCTGAGGAATTCAAACAAGATTTCATAGACACTGATGGAACTGTTATGCGCTGTACTATTTGTGATTCAGGAATTTTGTTAGATGAAAAACATCAGCGAGATCGCATCAAATGAACAAGACTCTTCAAGCAAACAAATCACAGCAACCTCTATTATGAAATGTGTTTCAACAGAGTTCTTCAAAAAGCCAAAATTTGAAGGAATTAAACATTGATTTGTGTGCAGCTCTTATACAAGCAGGAATTCCACTCAATAAGGTGAACCATCCAGCCTTCAAGGGATTTCTTGAAAAATACACCTAGATATCAATGCCCAATGAGAGTACTTTAAGAAAAAACTACATGGAGCCTGTTTACCAAGAAACCATACAAAGAATCAAGGAGAAAGTGTCTGATTGCAATGTGGGAATCATTGTGGATGAAACCATAAACTCAATGGAACGATATGTTTTGAACATTTTAGTTTTTCCCTTAGCAGGGGAGAAAGTTAAGCCCATGTTGTTAAAAATGTACAAGCTGCAGAAAGCCAATGCCAATACAGTAATGAAATCCATTATGGACTTCTGCCAAAACCTCTGGCCTACTGGTATCGAGTTTGAAAAACTTCTTGTGGTTATGGACCAGGCTCCATACATGGTTTCAGCTGTTAACCAATTGAAACCTTTATTTCCTAACGTGAAGCATGTGACATGCTTGGCTCATGCCCTTCACAGGGTTTGTGAATCCATAAGGAACAAATACGACATCGCAATCAATTCATCTCTGCCCTGAAGAAGATTCTACTGAAAGCTCCAAGCCGTGTTGTTTACTACAGGGAAATCACTGGCCTGCCCCTTTCCAAATTTCCCAGTCATTACTCGCTGGGGATCTTGGATTGAGTGTGCTGCTATGTTGTGTGAGAATTTTGACAAAATTAAAGAGTTTGTGCTTTCTTTGGATCCATCTGACGCAGGTGCAATTTCCAAGGCGCAGCAGCTTCTGTTACCGGAGAAAATACATAATTTGCAGACAGAACTATATTGTGTCCATAGTTACAAGTACTTGCCTGCAGTTATTAAACGATTGGAAGAACAAGGTCTGGAAAAGGAAAAACAATGGGATATTTTTACTTCTGTGAGGGAGCAGTTAGATAGCTTTGCTAAAGACAAACTTGAATCTAGTCTTCAGAAGAATCCAGACATTGAGGAATTCACCACATCTGTAGAGTTGCCATTCCCAGTGAATACAAGGTTTGCCCCACTGGTTTCTGTGGATGTTGAAAGAAGCTTTAGCATCTAAAAAGACATTCTATCTCCTAATAGAAACAGAATTTTGGAGATGCTTAATGTCTTGAAGTACAACAGCTTCATGTTTTTTCCTTCTTTTGATGAGTGATAATTTGATGTATTTGTTTGTAGTACAATAAATTGGAATAGAGGAAAGAGAAATCATTGAATTAGTTAAGGGAATGCACAACTGAAATTAATCCAAAATCTAAATAAATAAATAAACAAAAAAAAATGTTCCCAAAAAATTCTCCATTGCTTGTAGTTTTAGAATCCACTTTTATTTTTGACCTAGTGAACGCTTCAGGATCGTTACGAGACTTTTTAAATACCCTTCGCATTTGGTTGCTAGCTGTTTATATTTTTAAAACTTCATTTTAAGGCGTTTCTTATTTTCAGCATTTCTGCATATTCAAAATGTTCAACACGATGTAGTTTTCATCCATTCATATTGACATTTTTATGCTTATTTCAAAAACCCAAATAAATAAAACTGTCTTATAATTTTTCTGTGTAATGATTAGTTTTTGCGCTACTAGTTTTTAAAGATAACAATGCATACAAATAAAAAAATGCAAATACAAAACTTTTTTTCTCTTAAACTAAGAATGGTAGAAAAAAAAATTATATGACAGATTTGTAGTTCCTTGACATAGAAGAAACACATGATGTTGCATTTTGCATATACCTATAATTTTATATTTTGAAAATTAATAACTTGAAAACTAATTAAGATTTTGGATTGAAATTCACAAAACAATTACATTTAAAGAAGACTGACATGTGGTTAAAATTTCAGCCCAATTGAATGGATAGTTTAGAAAATAGCAATTACAGTTGTGCATTCCCTTAAATAAACTAGCACCTTATTATCCCTTTTTTCACCTTATTTGAGCACCTTTTCCCTTCCTTTTTTCATCTGAAATTTGCAAATAAAAATCATAACCCTGGTTATTATATATGAACACTGAAGGAGCAAAAGCAATAAATAACAAGACAAGAATCAACTAATAAAAGAAGATATAATAATACTAATGGAGACTTTCCTGACAGAGCCACTGGGAAAAAGATTACATAACAAATGCAGCCACGATTCTTACCACGTATTTTCAACCAGAAAGTAGCACCTCACCAATCATTGACAGTATTAATGAAGGACTTGCGGAAAGGAAATAGAGGCAATGCAATCATTATTGCAGGAGACATGTATTGCAGAATTGATAAGTACAATCCCAAGGCAAAGAAAGTCCTAGAATGTTTGGAGCAAGAGGGCTTCAAAGTGAGCAATAACTGTAAAGATCCTACTTACATTGCACAAAATGACATCTCCACAATAGATCTTGTTTTAATGAATAATAAAGCAAAAACAAATAGGAAATGGAAACTACCAATCCCATAAGAAGGCATCTGCCAATAAACAAAACACTTAAGCTACAGGGGAAACTACAAAATCAGGAAGAAGAGAAAAACTATAACAAGGAGAAGATGAGACAGTTATCAAATGGGAACAATCTAAGATCAAGGAATGCAACCTGCTGATATGTGAAGGACACAAATGAATTAGCAAACACATTCAAAGATCTGACACACAAAACAATCATCACAAAGCCAAACAGAGAAGAGTCAAAGTGTGGTTCCTTATGGATTACTATAAGAAAAGGAATGAGGTAATCAGAGACTTACTTATCCTCTACACACCCCAGGATTGCTTGCAGATTTAATTTAATGATTTTTGTTTGAAAAGATTAATTATGTAATCACATTACAAATGCTCCTAACTGCATGTAATTTACAGGTTACCCCAGGTCTCAAATTTATACGTACAGAGCATTTTCAAATGTTACTTAATTGAAACATGTTCAGTTTATTCACAAAATAGACTATATTCTGTTACATTCTTTTCTTTTTCTGACTTTCAAAGTTTAAAATAATAGCTAAAACTACAATGCATGCACATTAACTACAATAACCCAATAGCCTTAATAATCAAGAACATCCTAGCAAACAACTATATCACCATAACATAACATCAAAAGAGATGGAATGGAGTACTTCAGGGTGAACCCCTAAACCCGCTCCTATTCAATATTGCAACATGAGACAGTGAAAGAGGCAAAAAAGAATTACAAAAATGTAAATGTCTATTTATATGCAGATGATATGGTAATCACATCCATACTCCAAGAACACCTACAAGAAGCACTGCACAACCTCTCAATATGACAAACCAAAATAGCTTGAACATCATTGAGACCAAATCTATGATCTTTAGAAACAGAGGAAGGCTGTAGAAATACTATGAGATATTTGTTGCACAGTATGTCTAGAGATACAATCAACATATAAAATATTTAGGCATAACACTGCAACCACCAGGAGTAAACTTCACAATTCACATAAAAGAAAGACATGCATAGACATAGAATGACATAAAGCACCTACCACAACTATCTCTGGAAACACTGAGGTAGTATTTTAATACCTAAATAATTTCAATTGTATTTTATAATAAGTAAATTCAATAACAGCCCGCCTTGAAACAATATGTATGTAATAATTGTTTAAATGTATGTAACAGTCATTGCATATGCTTATTTTTATTGTAAAACATGTTTTATAATATTATGTGAATACATTATATACTTTAATAATGCAAGAGCTGTGAGAATAATAAATTTTAAGTTGCTAACAATGAGGTAACCTTGTAGCAATAATGAGTTTCAGAGTTTGAAAAGTTACCAGTCATGATTATATCAAAGATAAGGTAAATTCAGTAACAGTTTAAAATTAGCCAATCAATAGCAAGGAGAAAGTTTAAGTAAAATGCAGATATTCTATTGGACTAAAATTAGCCAATCAGAGACTTGAAATACCGAAGCTTACAGGTTTTAACCGTTTAAAGTTGCTGAGTTGCTGGCAAGCCTTGGAAGTGAACAGACGGAAAATGTGTTCTCTACGAGTGAATCGTAAAATATGTATATGTGCTAAGTGAAAGTATTGAAGATTCTCACAGTTCTTAAAAAGTTTAGTTCTTTATAAATGTGCAAGAATTAATAAAAGAAGTGAATTTTAAAGTTAAACTCTGTAACGTCTACATTCTTGTTGCACCGCACCCTGAATAAGAGAAACATGTTTCTAAAGTACGACTGACGTAGCCGAGGCAAATTCAAACATAAATAATATATAGAAGCAGTTTTAATAACAAAGTTAAATATTATAGTGTAAAACTTGGAGTGTAATAACAAAAACACATCTTGAAATCAGCTTCTCATACGTAGCAGCATATTGCATAATAACAGTAACTATTACGTAATCAACAAATTCAAACCGATGCCCAAAGCATGTTCCAGGAACTCCTTAAATGCAATTAAATAAATATTACAAAAAATATTATGTAAGTATACGATCTTCAGGTTTTAAACATTACGTTAACAAACTACTATCTTCAAGTTAAATATATTTACGTATACGTGGGGCAGATATAAAACATTTATGTAAAACAAAATATGTAAACTAAATTATTTCTTCAACATTCATGGAGCTCTTCAAACTAAAGACACTCATCATCACCTATGACCTAGCATTAATAAGGTCTTCCTGAAAGACCTGAGATATGATCAACTACCAGCAATGAATCAAATGATTCAAAGAAGAAAAGAAAAAGCAGCCAAAATCCAGAAGGACTTCTATGCAACAGACTCCTTCATATACAGAGACTGGACAGGAGTAAATTATGAGCTGCAGCATGTAGTGACCAGACTTAACATACATAAGTTTCACCATAGGATATGCACTCTCAAATTATTCCTTGAACCTACAAGCAAATAGGCAATATGAACTGTGCAGCAGTGTGTGTAGGAAATATCACATCCAGTGGTGCAAAGAAAGGACCAAATCGCCGACAGCTTATAGTAGAAAAACATAGTGAGTGTAATATGAGCGATTACCATAACTGGGCCTTGTGTCAAAACTATATGCACATTATGCACTATTCCTTTATATTATAATTCCATCATTTATCACTCATAATAACCTTCTCCATAAACCATGCATCATTCTAAAGATCTCCTTTAAGATCTGTGCAGGCAGTCATAGAAATTTCCTGTTGGTCATTTGAAAGGAGGTGGGGCAGACCTTCTCATGTCCAAATAATTTTTCAAAATTTTTGAACACTTCCAAAGGAGAGTTCTAGTGCATCAGAACTTCCCTTATTGTCATATGACTCATTCAATACCATTTCTCTTACGTGATCAATATTTTCCTTAGTTTTGCTGGAAGAAGGCAGTCCCAAGTGATCTGCATCCTTAACTGATGTCATACCGCTTCTAAATTTTGAAAGGTAAATCACCACAGGTACAACACACGCATTTACTTCAGAACTTCTGGCTCTGCACTGCAAGGTCGAAAAAGGTTACATAGCCACACATTTTTATCAAAAGGGAGCTGCATTTACAGCTGAGTAAAAATTAAAGACAGCTCAGAGCCAAAACCATTTTGAAGCCATTTCAGAAACGTTTTGATCACACCTTGTATGTAAATGTTAGACTATTCATCCAATCACATTGTTACTGTTTACATACCTATATCACATTCAATCCGTCAGCTAATGCTGGAACTTGAATACATGATTTATGAGATCCTTTCTCAGTGAAAATGCTTTGTCACAAGTAGCACACGCAAATGGTGCCTCCCCTGTATGTATCCTAACGTGACGATCTCTTGATGACGATGATGAAAATGTCCTTTCACACACTGAACAAGCATATTTCTTTTCACCTGTATGAATTCTGATGTGTCCAGTCAAACACTTTCTTAAAGCAAAGGCTTTTCCGCATATCTGACATTCATAAGGGCGTTCACCCGTGTGCATCCTCATATGAGCTTTAAGGTCACTACTGGTTCTGTACTCTTTGGGGCATGAAGAACACTTAAACTTCTTCTCCTTCTGTGCGTGCATAGTATTTGTATGGTGCCACAGTCGCGCTTGATCCCTAACACTGTTACCACAAATTTCACAAACAAAGGGTTTCTCCCCTGTATGTATCCGAATGTGATTCTTTAATGCGTTCTTGGAGAGATATGTCTTGAGACATGTGGGGCATTGGAATGGTCTTTCACCAGTGTGCTTTCTCATATGGCATCTATAGCCTTGGTTACATGCAAAGCCTTCCCCACAAATCTCACACACAAAAGGCTTCTCGCCTGTATGCTTACGGACATGAATGTTTAAAATAGATAATGTGGGACAGAGCTTGTTGCAATAGTTGCACCTGTGGCCAAGACCACTGTGTGTTCTCAAGTGTTTTAAATAATAGCTCTTGTCAATGAATGTCTTACCACACAGTCTGCATGGTTCATTGTCATGCTTCACCATATGAGTACACAAATCTGCCTCACTTGTCAGCACCTGAAGAAAAAGATTTTTATTTGAGTTTAAATTAGTAAATTTCCTTCAAACTATGAAGGTGAGAGAACTCCAAGCTTGTAGGCTGAAGTCTAGCTCTAGAGGGTCTCAAGGACTATGACCTACACAGATTTGGATCTCTCTCTTAAGATACCGAGTGCAGTTCTTGATGAAACAATAGAATCCTCTAGACCACTGCCTAGAAGCCTAGAATTTCTTACCTTCATGACACTGGCCATGAAACCCTAAGCCTTGTACTTTAAATGAACTATGTTTCAAAGCCTAAACTCTGTTTCTTTTAACCATACCTCATATACAGATGCAAAAGCATGTTCTTCCATGTTCATTATCATCAATCTGTTACACCTCACTGGGACATAAAAAATCTCTAGGAAGTGTTCTGTAGTGCCTGCCATCTGCTACAAGAGCCACAGTGATGAGTAATTACCTCAATTCCTGCTAGATGACAATAGGGAGAAGCAGATGCCTGTTGATTGTAAAAATTGTCAACAATTTTGTTTATGGTATGAGGTTCCTTTAGGTGCAGATAAGTATATCACAAACCAACACCTTTACTTTACTTTTGAGGGAAACTATGTTAAGGTATATAGAGGATGACTCTTTCATGTTAACCTTTGCCAACAGTCTGCACCTGAATATAACTTGCCTTGCACATGGAGAAATGGATGACAACCATCAAGAACATGAAAAACAGGTTAACATATGCAAATGTTAAAAAATACTCCTTGTTTGTTAACATTATGTTAAAACACTTGCATTTCATCAAGTTCCAAATGTTAGCTAACATCTTGTTAATGTTAAAGACAACTGTGAACAACAGCTTTCAAGAAGGTGGTGACTGAACTACACAGTTTCTGAATGTGCTCCAATGAACTTTTGTCCCTACATCTCAGTACTCTCTATTTCAGTAGAAGAGCACTAGTTAGGCTTATAGACAATTATTGCCACATGATTTTCCTGATTGAGGTTAGAATTACAGTTACAATGTTGAAGTTAGAGGTCAGAGTGTTTCATCATTCAAAAAGGCATTAATCATAGAACTGGTTACTAAGTATAGAGGAATTACTGAGTGCAATAAACTGAATAATGGACTTAAATTAAAGAAGAGGAATGCAATCTGGGAGAAAACCTGTGAGAAATTTAATTAAAATGTATCATTTCTTACAGGTCCAGTAATAATATTATGGTAACATAAAATGTAGTACCAAAGCACCAGGTAGGAAGAGCACTTAGAACAGTTTAAAACTGGGGATGGATACTACAATAAAACTAAAGTGGATGAAAATGTGTTGTTGCTGATTGAGGATCAAACCCCAACAAAATTATTGTTCACTTCTTGAAGCAATTGCATTGGTAACCTTCTGGACAAAGCCACAAATGGTAACACTATCTCCTCCATTAAACAAAATTAAATGGGCTATACAGTATGATCTTTAAGTCCCTCCACAGAGATGTAATAAGCAAGATATGGGAATGTGATAATAACCTTGACTCCATTTGTGAAGCTACGACTGGTTGGAAAGAATTTGGAGAAACCAGCAATAGGAGAAAATATAGAAATAAAAATCATAATTATCCCTTCATAGAAGATGTTGAAAATGTCTTCCATTCTGTTGAAGGCATAGAATTAAGTGTTTAACTTGAATGTGAAACACCTTAATTAAATTTCTTTTGTCACTGAATTAGTGCAATTTATTATTGCCACTTTCAGTTCATCATCTGTATTGTTTTTATCATTGTATTATTTTTATACACCATTGACTTTACAGCACTCCAAAAGAAATAATGAAGGACTACAATTTCTTGTAGCATCATGAACAGAACCAGTGTCATGAAATTTATTTATTAAATGTAAACGTATCCCAAAATGGTAATTTGGAATTTGAAAACTGCTCTGTAAACATTTGCTTCACTTTATCACTCTGTCTAAATACATTCTTCACTAAAAACCAAGATGAACATTTTCAGCAAATGAAAACACACATTTACACTGGCAGAGATAGTCTGACACTGACCATCATTCACAACCCTTGTTACCACAGGGATGGATGGTACTTTTAGGCACAGAGTACAACGACCATGTCCTTGACAGGCACTCAACAGCAGGCACTATCCACCATTTTGGGAGTATACAGAAGCCTATTGACATGTGGTACTGTACAGGGACTAAAAGATCACACTGTACATTTTAAATTACCAGTGAAAGTTTTTGTAAAGTATGGAGTTGAATGTTCTTATGCCACAAAATAAAGTATATTATATGCCTTGGTAGGCGGGGGAAAGCAAACTCTTGAGAGAGGGCATGCATTGTCATGCTGCGGCATTGCCTGCTGTATCATTGTGAGGCCAAACTTACCAACTGTTCAGAATATTGATGTTAGGCATTTGAGTTGATGATATGATAATCCAATACCAAATTGGATTATATAGTGTTGCCTCATCCACTTTACAGTTCAGATCTGTCACTTAAGACTTCTGTATCTTTTAATTACTGAAAGATGTTTTGCATGGAACTGATTTCGAGAATCATAACAGCTGATTAGTACAATGAAGAAGAGGTTAGGTAAGCTTCACAAGAGTTCATCCCGGCAAGCAATACGTGCACTTGTTTCACACTGGTGAAAAGGCAATACAAGGAGATAAGTATGTGGAGTAGAAACACTGATTTATACTGTCACCAAATTTTAACAGTTTTTAAGGAATATATTTTGAGGGAAAATAAAAACAGGGTGTTATATAATCAACAATCCCTTTAGAATTTGGCAACATAAACTTAAGTATTGCAGAGGGGTCATTAACATTTTGAGATAGGCAACCTATTGTCTGCGGACTCAACTATCTAAGATATGTGTAATGTATGGCACTGGACATTAGAGATACATAAAATTAAACAATGCAAGCCTCTGATCTATTGTATAAAATGTTCATTTATAGAAAACTTGAAGTCACTGTCAGTGGTTATTAATTTTCAACTATATAATATAATTTCAATTATTGGCCTCTACCAAAGGCCTGCATGCTACTGATATGGATATGTGGCTTGTATAGAAGAACAATTAATTATCACTGATTGATCTAATAGTGGTTAACTATAAAGCCCAGTACTAATAAGATTATAAGTTGCAAATGGGTTATGTTATATCAAAATTAATTTGAGAATGCCTTGTGGTTTGCCAGAAAAAATATGATTCAGTTGTGGAATTTAATGTTGTGTCGGTATATATATGGTAGTTCAATGTTAGAGCAACAGCACAGAAAGCTGAAGATCCACAGTTCAAATCCTGGCTATGGCTTTGAATTTTTCTGTTGGATTCCACCTTTCCAATATAAGCCTACACACACACTTGTCTGGAAGAACAATTAAATTATCATTGATATGAAGCTAGCTCGTGTTCATTTTGATGCATGTACATAACCACTTTTGTCATGTGTCCTGTCTGCGGCCACTTCGCAAGCTGCCATATTAGTTCATCTCATTCATGCTCTCTTGTGATTGGCTGCTGTTTATGTTTTCATTTGTCATTGTTAATGACAGCATCTTATGCTAAATTTATGCTCAAGTTTAACTTTATTAAGTTATCACTTAATTTTCATTAAAGGGGCCCATTAGTTTTGGAAGAAACAGGTTAGAGGAAGACATCATAAATGCCTTTACACTAATTTGTATGCTTGTATTCAGCTGTTGACCACCCATTTGTCCACATAAAGATTTTCAACAACACTCAAGTGAGCCATTCACAATTTCTACAGTAAAACTTGAATAATGTACATTTTAGAACTGGTAGATATGCATTTAATGTATGGTGGAGCTAGAAGACATGCATCCATAGCTACACAGTTGTACAGGGAAAGATACCCAGACAGAAGACGACATCCTCATTGTAGCATAAGAAGTGCTCAGCAGTCTGCAGGCTTATCCTTTGACAAGTACTCATGCAATCACACATGGCATGTGTACAAGCAGCGGTAGTGTTTGGCAAATCCTGCAGGAGAAATGCCTATGGCATATTATCTTCTGAAAACGCAGACATTAGGACCAGCAAACTTTATTCCCTTGTAACTGGACACTAGAACATCATGAGGAAAATCCATTCTTTTTGTTCTCAATGCTGTTCACTAACAAAGCCGCTTTTATCAGAGATGGGCATGTACTCAACAAAGGAAGAGACCATATGGGACCATGAAAAACTATATGCGCTCATCGAGACACATAGCACCGGTTCATGTGAACATAAGGCAGCATAGTTGATTGTCATTTAATTGGCCTACACCCTCTTCCTCTAAAGCTTAATGAGTAGTTTTTGAGTAACATATTGCCTGTATTCCTAAAGATAAATGTTTAGAAATTTGACACCAAATGTGGTTTCTACATGATGAGGCACCTCCCCATTTTGATAGGAAGATACAACAGCATCTGGACAATGTTTTTCCTGACAGCTGGATTGGAACCCAGTAGCCTGGCCACCCTGCTCTCCTGATATCATCCCATTAAACTTCCTATTATGAGGACACCTCAAGAGTCTGGTATTTGAAACACCAGGTGCCTCTGATGCATTGCTGAAAAGCATATTTGCTACCTTTGACAAAATTTGTCACTCTAGGAATCTTTGAAAAAATGTAGAATTCATTTATTTGCTGATCTATGCAGGGATGTTAGTAACCGTATTTTTAACAATTCCTGTAATTTTTACCTAATGTGCTGTTATGTGTTCCTTTTATGTTTTGTTTCTGTGTTATACATCCAGCCAGTCACTTTACGTTGCTTGTCCCCTTGCTTAACGCACTCTTGGGTGCTCTCTTTTTTTTTCTCCTCTCTGTTTGGTTACGTGGCATGTGCTTTGGCCGTACGCGGTGAGTGATGGATTTCTGTCGCATTGCAGGGATAGCTCTCTGCCCGGCAACAACTCATCCGGATTGTGGAAGTTTTTTGTAATAGATTTAAGGAACGTCTTTTGTGATTATTTGTGGATCGGCCTTATGTAAAGGTAGGCTTTGTTATCAGTTTATATCTTGGTAATGGTGAGTGAATTTTGGGGCGGAAAACGTAATGTGTGTTTTAAAACACGAATTCGTAAAGTGACTGGCTCTTGGAATTGTTCATATGTTTAGTGTGTTTTGGTTCTTTTCTAGCTGAGTTATATTTTCAGTACGTGATTTTCAGTGCATAGTTAGTTTAAAGTTACAGAAATTCTGTTATGTTAATTATGGGAGCAGTAATTGCAGTCAAAAAACCCTACCATGCTGAACTTTGATAACTGAAAACCGTTGGGTTGTAAAGTACATCTAGCTCTGCTGGACTTTGAAGCATGCTGTTAGTAGAAATTCATAAAAGTCTGTTTGGGTCTTGATCAACATACTTAGCAAGTCTTTGACTAGATAAACATAATTAAATATATTGGTCTGATGTTTATAGTTGATACGGTAATTTGTATCACAAATTACTCAAATGTAAATAATGATTGTAATATGAATATGTATTTTTATGTGACATTGATTTCAGATGTTTATTAATTGTAATTATTATTGGTAAATAATAATATACGGCTTTACTGAAACTGTCAATAAAACGCAATAATGCAGCGATGGGGTGAGTTGTTTATCATTACCGGGAACCAGGAAGTTACGTAATGTTTCGCGCCTTTTCGGTAGAACCTTCTAGAATAGTTCCTAAAGCATATGTTTTCGTGGTTTTCATTGGATATTAAAATAGACGCTAATGTTGGCGCGTTTTATTAGCCAATAGCAGTTCATTTATAATCTTTAGGCATGTCGAGGAGTGGGAGTATATAAGCCAGGTCCGCGGTAGATCGCCCCCCAGTTCAACAAAAATTCTCAACACACTACACGTCGGTCTCTCAGTTCATCGTCACTAAGGCCTTCATTTCGTCAAGTTATGCGCAGCAGAATTACGAGAATTATTATAAAGTATTATACAGTTAAAAATACACAAAGTTGAAGTACTCGAGTTAAAAGTGATAAGTAAGAAGTTATTGCAAACAGTTTCAGTTTGGCGAGTATCTATATCAATATGTAAAGTGTTAGTGAACGTGTTCGGCAATAAAAATTATAAAACAAATTTTCATCAGTGTAATTTCTGAATAAAAGATTCCTTTCCGATTCACACCCTGCAAGAGATAAATGTTCGACCTAAATTGCTAGCCGGAGGACATTTAAAATAAATTATTTCAAAACTGATACAAATTGCTACGCCAGATGGAGCTACGAACCAAACCAACGAATGACGTCACAAGATGGCTTCAACACACGTGATGTAAACAAACATTTGTAAGAATTCCATCGCAAATTGGCGCCCAACGTGGGGCACGATAACCAGGAAAGGAAAACGATGACCAGGAAAGAAGCATAGTGACCAGGAAAGGAACAAGATGACCAGGAAGGGGCGAATGCAGCAGTGAAATGATCTACAAGACGCAGATTCAAGAAACAACTAGAGGAGCGACAAACGACGCGGATAAGTGGACGCAAAAACATCGAGACAACGTAGATTCATCATAATACAACGCAGAAGCGACATACAAATCTAGGAGAATGGGGCAGAAAGCTGGACATCAAAGTAACAACAACAGACAGCATCACAAAAGGTCAGAGTATAGTAATTTTTTTTAGAAAACAAAAAAAACAATGGCTACTAGTAATATTGAAGAAATAATGATGAAGGGGGATAGTGTAACAGTTAGCTGTAATTCAATACAGGTTACAGAAAATAATTCAAACAATGTAATATTTGAGGGAGGAAATGTTAGTGCAGAAAGTAAGAATAGAATAGTAGGAAATATTACTATTGATGCTAGTCTGATGATGGAAATGCTGAGAAATATGAATAGAGAATTGAGGGAAGAAT
Organism: Deroplatys truncata; assembly: GCA_030765065.1. Taxonomy (NCBI): domain Eukaryota; kingdom Metazoa; phylum Arthropoda; class Insecta; order Mantodea; family Mantidae; genus Deroplatys; species Deroplatys truncata. Next base: position 227,032,451 of record CM060976.1, on the reverse strand, counting down.
TAAGGGAAGATATACAAAAGAATAAGAGAGAATTGAGGGAAGAATTAAGGGAAGATCTTAGTAATAAAATAGATCAAAACAGGGAAGATCTTAGTAAGAAATTAGATCAAGAAAGGGAAGATATGCAAAAGAGTTATGAGAAATTAGGACAAAGATTAACTCAGAGGATGAGAGAAGCTATAAACAAAGATCATAGGGAATTGAGTGAAGATATTGGTAAGAGCTTAGAACAAAACAGGAAATCAATTGAAAGTATTGGTAGGAGGAATGAGAAATTAGAGCAAAAAGTAGATCAAAGTAGTGAAGAAATTGAAAAGAAAGTTATGAAGCTAAATAGTAGTATGCCAGAAATGAGAGATGAAAATGAGGATGTAATAGCAAGTGAGATAGGAGAAATTTCAAAGAAAATGCTAGACATGAGCAGGGAAATAGGTAACAAAGAAGGTGAGGTTAATACTAAAAGTGAGGTTAATGTAGAATGTACAGAGTTAGGAAATCAAGTGAGTAGTATTTCAAGTGAGATAAGAGAGACAAAAGAGGTTAGGAATGTAGATGTAAATCAGGCGCAAGTTAATTTCAGAGGGGAGATATCAGAAATCCAGAGAGAGTCAGAAATGCAAAGAAATAAATTGTACCAAGATGTTCAAATTGAAAACTCCAGTCCAGTACAGTTTAGTACAGATTTGTCAAAGTACTTTCAAAGTAAAGAGATAGTAGAAGAATTGAAAGTGACAGTTGTTAAAAGATATGTAGTTCAAGAAACTGTAGATTGTTTTCAAATATTATCAGGGAATGAAATTTCTTATGAATACAAGAGGTTATTCATGAACAAAAATTTGAAGGTTAGGATACGGCTACGAGTAATGTTTAGCCACACACAATTTGATCCAGGAGGGTAAATAACAATGAGATGTAAAGTAAATGCTGGATAGTTAAAGATGACTTGCATAGAAATGTATTGGAACGTAAGAGGGTTAATTATTTATATGTCATTTGAAAAGAGAAATAAAATTATATAAAAAAAAAAAAAATTAAAAATTTAAATTTTTAGTAACTGTAACAACATTTGAAATTAAGAATGCAAAGATTGAAACTTAATATGATATTAAATTAAAAGTACGTAAATACAATTCCAAAAGTATTGTTAAAATAATAATAAATTCAGAACAAAAAAAAAACAAAAAAAAAATATTTATGTAGTAAATAGAACATGTGAAACAGTGCCTAGATTTAAGAGATGTAAATATATGTAGAGGGTGAATATTTTGGTAAATATGTATAATAATTACAAAAATCTTAAATGTATAAATTTTTGTTAACAACTTAAGAAAGTAAGCAATTTTGAAACAGTCATTAAATAATTCAGGGTACAGTATTTGCTATAAAAAAAAAATTGTGATGTCAGATTAACATCTAAATTAATTAAACCAGAGCCAGTAAGTAGTGGCGAGATAATAAAGAAAACATATGTCGTGTGTTAAATGCATGTGAAGTTTTAAGTGAAAGTGATAGCTTGTGTTCCAAGATTTAGGAGACTAAAAACACAATTATAAAATTTCCAAACAAGTTATAAATATTTATAATTATGTTTCTAGTGGGGCATATGATACGGTAATTTGTATCACAAATTACTCAAATGTAAATAATGATTGTAATATGAATATGTATTTTTATGTGACATTGATTTCAGATGTTTATTAATTGTAATTATTATTGGTAAATAATAATATACGGCTTTACTGAAATTGTCAATAATAACGCAATAATGCAGCGATGGGGTGAGTTGTTTATCATTACCGGGAACCAGGAAGTTACGTAATGTTTCGCGCCTTTTCGGTAGAACCTTCTAGAATAGTTCCTAAAGCATATGTTTTCGTGGTTTTCATTGGATATTAAAATAGACGCTAATGTTGGCGCGTTTTATTAGCCAATAGCAGTTCATTTATAATCTTTAGGCATGTCGAGGAGTGGGAGTATATAAGCCAGGTCCGCGGTAGATCGCCCCCCAGTTCAACAAAAATTCTCAACACACTACACGTCGGTCTCTCAGTTCATCGTCACTAAGGCCTTCATTTCGTCAAGTTACGCGCAGCAGAATTACGAGAATTATTATAAAGTATTATACAGTTAAAAATACACAAAGTTGAAGTACTCGAGTTAAAAGTGATAAGTAAGAAGTTATTGCAAACAGTTTCAGTTTGGCGAGTATCTATATCAATATGTAAAGTGTTAGTGAACGTGTTCGGCAATAAAAATTATAAAACAAATTTTCATCAGTGTAATTTCTGAATAAAAGATTCCTTTCCGATTCACACCCTGCAAGAGATAAATGTTCGACCTAAATAGCTAGCCGGAGGACATTTAAAATAAATTATTTCAAAACTGATACAAATTGCTACGCCAGATGGAGCTACGAACCAAACCAACGAATGACGTCACAAGATGGCTTCAACACACGTGATGTAAACAAACATTTGTAAGAATTCCATCGCATAATGGCCTTGTTTTATAAAGTTTCTAAATTGATTTTGTTTGTTGAATTTTTGTTTTACTTAATTTTTGCTGTATTTAAAACCTGCCTTACTGCTCTGCTCATTGGTTTTGGTTGGTTTACTATTTAAGCCATTCTTTGTTTTACAGTTATTCTTTTAAGGTTGCTTTACGGTTCTGGTTATTAAAGTTTGTTTATTATTATCATTAAAGTACCAAAAAAAAAACTTACCAATAGTAGTATATTTTTGAGAGTTCTGGTTTCCATCTTACTTTTCTCCCCTACGGCACTTGTTAGGGCTTCCCTTTTCGCTTGGCCGGGGTTGTTTTGGGAATAACCAGCGAAACCATTGCAAATTACTGGTAGCAGAGCATGGTTTCGATCCACGGACCTCTGGGTTATGGGCCCAGCACGCTTCCACCAATTTGGCATATCGAGCACCATGCAGCTGAATTGAGATAATATTTTTCTTCAGTGTGGATCTGATCTTCTTAGCCCTCAAAGCATACTTGAGTGTGTTGTAAGTGTCCTCATAGGTCAAACTTGATGGCGAGACGTTTGCAATCATAACAGTTCTACAGTTTCCACCAAGAGAATCCTTCAGCAGGCGAGTTAGCTTGGAATCACGATAAGGGATGTGTTTCATGCCATCCGCAAGGTTATTTATGCAGTTTCCAAGAGCTAGGAGAGACCTGTTAATATCAGTAATTTGCAATGGTTTCGCTGGTTATTCCCAAAACATTACACTGGAGCAAGGCAGCGAAACCATGCAGACACTTAGGAAGGTTTGACTGAGTTAGGGAACCCTGGACAAGCGAAAAGGGAAGCCCTAACGAGTGCCGTAGGGGAGAAAAGTAAGATGGAAACCAGAACTCTCAAAAATATACTACTATTGGTAAGTTTTTTTTTTGGTACTTTAATGATAATAATAAACAAACATTAATAACCAGAACCGTAAAGCAACCTTAAAAGAATAACTGTAAAACAAAGAATGGCTTAAATAGTAAACCAACCAAAACCAATTGAGCAGAGCAGTAAGGCAGGTTTTAAATACAGCAAAAATTAAGTAAAACAAAAATTCAACAAACAAAATCAATTTAGAAACTTTATAAAACAAGGCCACTATAAACATCAGACCAATATATTTAATTATGTTTATCTAGTCAAAGACTTGCTAAGTATGTTGATCAAGACCCAAACAGACTTTTATGAATTTCTACTAACAGCAAGCTTCAAAGTCCAGCAGAGCTAGATGTACTTTACAACCCAACGGTTTTCAGTTATCAAAGTTCAGCATGGTAGGGTTTTTTGACTGCAATTACTGCTCCCATAATTAACATAACAGAATTTCTGTAACTTTAAACTAACTATGCACTGAAAATCACGCACTGAAAATATAACTCAGCTAGAAAAGAACCAAAACACACTAAACATATGAACAATTCCAAGAGCCAGTCACTTTACGAATTCGTGTTTTAAAACACACATTACGTTTTCCGCCCCAAAATTCACTCACCATTACCAAGATATAAACTGATAACAAAGCCTACCTTTACATAAGGCCGATCCACAAATAATCACAAAAGACGTTCCTTAAATCCATTACAAAAAACTTCCACAATCCAGATGAGTTGTTGCCGGGCAGAGAGCTATCCCTGCAATGCGACAGAAATCCACCACTCACCGTGTACGGCCAAAGCACATGCCACGTAACCAAACCAGAGAGGAGAAAAAAAAAGAGAGCACCAAAGAGTGTGTTAAGCAAGGGGACAAGCAACGTAAAGTGACTGGCTGGATGTATAACACAGAAACAAAACATAAAAGGAACACATAACAGCACACTAATTTCTGCCAAACCCTTCAAACAAGGACAAGTGTTGCTGTACAATCATAGTTCATGAACACAAATTTTTCTTCACAATATTTTTTTTTTTTCCATACACTGAAGAAGCCTAAGATGAATGTATGTTATTATCACTTATTCATACTTTAACATCTTTGCTAAACCTAAAAGCAAAACTAGTGTCTTTTTCTTCATTATACTGTATTTCCATTTTTGAAGATTTAGAAGCTTGTAACAGTGATGTGTCATAATTTTAAATTTTGTATTTCCATTGTTTACACTTCCAGAAGAGATTAATCCTTTTCATTAATTGTGAATTCCCATTTTGTTTAATTTGCAATCACTATGCACTGCTGACAAACAAACAAAAAAACATAAAAAACCAAAACCTTACAATCACATTGATGGGTGCTGTATTTCATAACATTGTAATCCAGAACCACAGAGTACTTTTAAGCAACAGAAACCAGTTCAAATTAAAAAAGTACTTGATCGCACAACTACTACAATTCATTATGTTTAATTTTACCCCAGAATATGTATATTTTCAATTTGAATTGTTTCATTACTTCATTGTGCAGTTTCCAAGTGTAATTAACAAAAATCAAATTTTAGTCTTTTGCAAAACAAAAAATGTAATACACTCATCAAGACTCAAACCTTTGTCATTAATCTGTGTGTATTTTTAAGCTCCATAGGTTAGGCACTGAATTATAGAGAAACAGTAAGCTTGTCTTAACTGCTTGCCCACCTGATCATAAAACTCAGTGGCAGCCTAATCAATGGTGTGCTACTCCACATACAGAGTGAGCCAAAAGACTCCGAACCTCCTGCGCGATGTTTTTCCTGTCCACGTCCTGGCACTCGTTCCCATCTGCTGCTATCACAGAAAGGCGCGGAGGAAACCGTACAACATTTTTAAAACTACGTTTAAAGGCTTTACTTACCAACTTTATGAAAGGAAATGCTGAAACTGGCCACCGTCGTTGCCCATACATTTTTGGCACCTCTTTAGGAAACTATCCATCATGGAATTTTTTGTGGGGGAATTTTCCAAACGATAACCGATGTCATCTAATGTTTCTTCGGTAAGAACCGAACGCCGTCTTTTAGATTTCTTAGCCTGAACACTTCCTGTGACTTGAAATTTACTGCAAAGTTCGTGGATTGTTGAACGGCCTGGAACTTGTACACCTGGAAATCTTTCTGCAAATCATACTTTCACTTGGCGAGCTTACCGAGTTAACACATACGAATAAAAATAAATACGCGCGGTGCAGTAGAAAATATATGCTGAGCCATAATATACAAAGATATTATGGACAAAATAATAAATAACTCGTAATAACTGAACTACATCACATCACCGTAATTCAATGCTGCACTTCACGCTGCAAAGCTAAACCATAGCGTGACTTTGTTTATAGCAGCAGTACGTTATCATGTTTTTATCATATTTCCACATGCCCAGTGGAAAAACACCGTGCAGCCGGCACTATTGTTCATAAAATACCCCTCCCAGGATAACATAAAACATAAAGTGTACAAGACAAACCCACACACCCTGGGAGAATTAAAACAAAATATTTGCCAGGAAATTTCTCAGCGTGAACTACTGCGAGTGATGGATAGTCTCCTAAAGAGGTGGCAAAAATGTATGGACAACGGTGGCCAGTTTCAGCATCTCCTTTCATAAAGTTGATAAGTAAAGCCTTTAAAAGCAGTTTTAAAAATGTTGTGTGGTTTCATGCACGCCTTTCTATGATAGCGGCAGACGGCAACGAGCACCGAGAACGCGGACAGGAAAAACACCACGTAGGCGTACGGAGTCTTTTGGCTCACTCTGTATTTTACTTCATAGCAGGGGAATTTGAGCCCTAAGATTATAGGATCCCTATCACAAAATCATTGCTTATTTTTTTGAATCTATGCTGTCGAATTTTGAAACACCCTTTATATATTTACTTTCCTACTTGCCTGAAGGACAATTATACTCAATATGTAGCTTTATGTGTTGCTTTGAATACATGTTTGTTTAGTATTTGATCGCCCTGGGTCTACAGTTGCTGTTTCCCAACAAAGGGTCTTTTTAGTTTTTGTGCGTGCGTGCGTGGGTGCATGTGTGCGTGTGTGTCAAATAGTTAAAAAAAAAGCAAGGGAAAACAAAAGGAAGACAGAAAAAGAAAAGCACTTCCACAGTGATGTACTTTAAGAAAGCTTTGCCATATCTGCCATTATATATGAAAGCAGCACGTTTATAAATACAAATTTTTAGAATTCTACCATTTGTGGAAACTTTGTACTACTTTGTATGGTTTGTATCCATTATATTTCTCACCTTCATGCAGATCAGGCATCTATATGGGGTGGTACATATATGTTGCTCCTGGAATTCCTTGGAGATGAAAACCTCTGTACATGTTTCACATTTGTATTTATTTCCTGTTACGGATTCAATAATATCACACACTTCCTTTTCAAAAGCTTCAGTATCCTCATTTCCATCAATTGATTGTTCTCTGGATTCTGTTTCATTACTTGTGTCTAGCTCTTGGTTCAGTTCTTTTGATGCAAAGCCGTTTAAGTCTATTTCTAGTGATGCTGTTTCGAAGTCTCTTGATTTAGTCAGGTTCACCTGCAATATATTACAGAGCATTTTATGGAAATAATCAGAATAATTTGAATATAAAGGCATGAAAAGAGAAAATGTTATAGTGCCAGAAACATGGTGTAATTACTTTAAAGGTCTACTAGGTATAGGAACCAGAGTAACAAACTTGATCCCCTTAGCTCTAGATATAAGTTATATAGATTATCTAGATAAGCAAATAACTGGAACAGAAGTTTGGGAAGACACAAAAAGATTAAAGAACAACAAAGTGTCGGGATTTGATGGCATCCCAGGGGAGTTTTGGAAAAAATGGATAGAAGATAGCAAAAGGGGTTTTCGGTTTTAGGGAAGATTTATACAGCAATTTTAGCAAAAAGGCTACAATGCTGGATGGAGAAAGAAAATAAATTATTAGTATTTTCCAAGTAAGGATTTACAAAAGGTAGGAGATCAGTGGAAATATATTTGTTATAAAATCAATTGTAGAAAAATACATAAGCATTAAAAGAGATAGAGTATGCATGGCATTTATCAACCTAGAGAAAGCATTTGACACTACAGATAGAGATGCTTTATGGGTCAAACTAAGAAAGAAGGGGGTAAGCTGAAAATTTATCACAGCAATTCAGAGTTTATATGTGAACAATAAGTTATATATTAGGTTGAATGGAGATGAAATAACTGGAATGATTGCAAGCAATATGGGGTTAAGACAAGGTTGCAAATTCAGTCCTATACTATTCAGTCTATCTGTTGACTATATATTGGATGAGTTAGATAAAGATAATTGTACTTACCTACAGTAATAACACAGGAGTGCCAGGACTACTTTTTGAGGATGTTTAATGGTAGGCTCCATCTCAATTGGAGGCTTATTGAGAGTTCTTTGAACATTACATGCATATTACAAGAAGTGGGGTCTGAGAATAAACTTCAAAAAGTTAAAGATAATGGTATCAAAAGGGACTATAAATTGAGGAGGGAAGAAAAGTGGCAGGTGGAAGGGGAAGAGTTGCAAATTGACTGTAAGACTAGCATTTTAGTTAAGGGAAAAGTAGCAATGAATGCCCTAAGATCATATGTGCAGAAAATACTAGAAATGCAAATTAATTGGTTAAAAAGGGTGTATATAACTGTTGTGGAAGCAAAAATGGTTTGTGGATCAGAGATTTGGGGAAGTGATGAAGAATGGTGCAAATGGATATTGGGTCTACCCATAGCATCGCCAAATGGTGCAGCAATATTGGAAGTGGGAAGGGTGGGTTGCAAGGGCATGATAGTGGAAAGGCTACTGAAATACTGGCTTAGATTAAGGTAACTAGATGATCAAAATATCCTGAGACAATGCTTAATAATGCAGGAAGAAACCGATGATGGAGCAAATTGGGCTCAGAGCATAAGGAGAATCTTAAAGGAAATTGGAATGGGTAACGTACAGGAGGAGAGAGATGGTTTAGTTAAGAGGTTTCTGGAAACAAGTAAGGAGCACAGTGGCAGATATAGAGAAACAAGAATTATTTCAAACTCTTAGAGATAAGAAACGTTTAATACTACATAGACAAATGAAGATGGACTGGGGCAGAGAGAAGTGTGTAGAAGTATGTAATAGATTAGGGGGAGAAGGTTGGGATGGACTAGATTAGGGGCGCATAGGCTAAGCGGATAGGAAGGGAATGAACTTAGACACACCCTTTATGTGAGGGGCAGATAATGGCTTGCATTATATAGTAGAATGTGGCGAAACAAGGATGTGGAGGAAACAGTATACACCAAAAACAATGAAAAAATTAAGATAATGAAAGTAAAGAAGGAAGGGGACATAAGAATGTTAAGGGAACTCATGGGGAGAGCAAGAGAAAAATGGTACAGAAAAATACAACATGATCTAAGTTAAGGTCCACTTTACATAAATAACCATGGAGTTAAAATGTATGGGGGACTAAGGTATAAAAATAGTAACTCAAAATAGTGCACAAGGAAAAATTGTAAAACTTAATGTATGGATTGACAAGGTTTAAATTAAGTTCTGTGTTATTTAATCTGTTCATAGACGATATACTTACAGGGATAGGAAAAGACAATAATTGTTTTCCAGCAATTTAATTTAACAATCCCAGGGCTATTATTTGCAGATGATTTAGTAGCAGGATCCATCTCGATAATTGGGCTAAAGCAATCCTTGCAGCAAATAGATAAATACTGCGAAGGATGGAACCCGAGAGTTAACCAGGAGAGACTCAAATTACAGTTTTAAGAAAGGGGCAAAATTGAGCAAGTATGAGAAGTGGGGGAAAGAAGATAAAGAATGCAAGGTGGTAAGAGAGTGTGTGTATATTTAGGGGTTAAAATTGATGGGGGTGGGAAATGGGAGAAACAGAAGAATTTGGCTCTGGCAAAAGGGAAGGGCGCAATGGTAGCAGTTAGAGAGTGTAAATACAGGATACCAGATATAAATGTAAATTGAGTAGAAAAATATATAATATGGTAGTTGAAGCAAAAATGTTACATCAAGTTTAAATATGGGGATTAGATAGGGATGGGAAGCGGTAGATACAGTATACAGGATGTTTTGTAGAGAAGTATTAGGTTTACCAAATGCAACAGTAAAGGAAGTTGCTCAAATTGAAATGGGAAGCATGGGAAAGAAAGGTATGATTATGAAGAGAGCCCTTAAATACTGGTATAGAATGCTAAATCTCTTATTGTTGTTCAACAATGGCACTGGGGATTAATTGATCCGCATCATTTTCCCTCTGGCTTCCCAATATAAAGCCTGTAAGTTATCACTTTTAAGGCCTTTGCATTTGGCGAGATGCTGTTTGTTCAGGATGACATTTTCTTCACAGAGGAGTGCACTTGGGTGTAGGTAGGCATCGTATCTTGTAGAGGTGTTCTGCGAGGAAATCGTGGCCAGTAGCCATCCTAAATAAGGCCAGAATGCTAAATCTAGATGAAAAGAATTTAAGAGACTGCTTGGATTTCCAAGAAAAGAATTTAAGGAAAAGTGGATGGAGTTACAGTATGCGAACTATATTAGAGAAAAATGGGCTGCACGATATCTGGAGGAGGAAAAATAATTTAAATGGGTTTTGGAAAGATGTTGGGAGGAGATTTGAAGATATAGAAATGCAAGAGTTGTTTAGGAACATAGGGGATAAAAGATCACTAGAATCTTATATACAAATAAAAAATGCATGGGAAAGAGAAGGATATGCGGACAAATTAAATAAAGAACAAAGAGAGAGTATTGCTTGGGTTCGAGTGGGCATGTGGAGGCTAAAACGAATGAGAAAAGGTGTCCAACAGAACCTGTGTCCAATATGTGGAGGGAAGGAAGATTTGGAACACATAGTTTTTTAATGTAAAGGGACAGAGCTTTGGAGGAAAGTGTGTATAAGTGAGAAATTGCTTAAATTAGAAAAGTAGTCTTAATTAAACTCTTTAGCAAACATAGCAAGAAGGTAGGCGAGTGCTTAATCAAAGCTAGGAAGAAATTGTTGTGGTCTATAAAAAAAGTAAATGAGATTAAGACTTCCATTAAGGTAAATTTTGTTTGCACTCTTTTTCTTATTAATGCAGTCTTTACCTCTCTCAGCTCTTGACTATGTTCTTCCACACTTTCATCAGCAGATTCTTGGCTATTGTTAGAAGCTGGCTCTTGCTTCACCTCTTCCGACATGCAAGCAGTGGTTTCCTCTTTAAACACCACCAATTCCTCTTCAAGATCACTAGCAAGTGTTGAATGTGATTTAGGAGTCATATCCTGCAATTAGGTTTAACCAGCAAATATGAGTATATCAAAATATCAGACACAGAAATGTTAATTCGGTCACTACTGCTCATTCAGAAAAATTTATGTTGATAATTGAGTGAACCTTGCAGTATTATGGTGACAGAAGTTGATGTGATATGTTAATACAAACCAATGCAAAAATTTGGCTGAGTGGTACAATATGTCTTAATTTCCATCTCTAATAACAGATGAAGTCCCCTACATTTTGATCATTAAAAGGAAAGAAGAAAGTGCAATATTTGAATGTGCCTATAGTATGCAGCTATGCTGTTCTTGATAGTTTGCAATTACATAATATGTTGTTAAAATTTGTACTATTTACCTCCTTAAAATTGTATAATATATATTTCTAAGCTTTTTATATCATAATTTTAACAGACAGTGCTGTCACTAAGTATGCCAGTGTCTTAATATGGAACTTATACAGCAGTCACAAATATTAATGTCTAGCAAAATGTGACCTCTCTCTTATACCCAGACAATTTTTACTTTCTCTATTACGTATAGTAAGTAGGGAAAGTATTGTATTCCACACAAAAATTCAATACCGAGATTTCACCGGAAATATATGTTTTGAGACCCTCTAAATCCAAAAAAAGCATTTTTGGAAACATGTCCATGTGTGTGAGTCTGTGAACAGCATAACTCAGAAACGAACAGTCGGATATACACCAATCTTGGTATTTAGGTTCAGTATCTTCCAGAGATGCAACACGAAGGTTTTCAAGAAAATCCCCCCACCCCAGATTACCCTTTACATGGAACATTTTTCGAAAATTTTAATTTTCTCAAAAATGGCTCAAACGATTTCGAATAAAATATCATATGTTTAAGATATTTTCATGACAAATAAAATGTATATCTTGAATTTTCTGGGAATGTCTCCAAAAATATTCTTCATTGTGAACGACTTTTGCATAACTGGTAAACCATAAGAGATGGACAAAATTTTACTACACAAAAAATGTAGATCACATTAAAATACACAATTTATGTCATATACATTTTTTTTTGTTGAGTGAACCATTTTTGAGATATTGCTTGTTATTCCCTTAAATTTTTCAATACTTATTTTCTCAAATGGGAATTCATTATTCATTTTTTTTGTCTTGGATATGCAAAGAGTATTAATCTGTGGCAAAAAGAATGGTGCTGCACATAGCAACCAGCTGCTTAAAGGCTACTGTATTTCTATATTGCCCTTGCAAATACAAAATAAGGGGAACATGGTACACCTTGAGGGATAGTCAAATATTTTTAGAACCGGTCGCTATGTGTAAAATGTAATTCTCTTTGCATGTCAAAAGATCGTTTCTGCAAATGTTTATCTCAATTAATATGAAATAGATGGAGAGTAAGAGTTTGTATAAGAGTAGAGAAAGTCATGTGAGTGTAACACACTTTTTCTATGTATCATCAATGAGATGCACTAAATTGATAGAGCTGCTGAAATCCTAATCTTTAGAGGTTTAAGACCTTCAATGTTAATTCCCAAGCACTTGATTCCATATTCTTCAACTATAATATGATACCAGTCTGCCACGATGTTTCAGATACAAGTATACAAAGAAGAGAACAGCACATGTACAAGTAGCCATCAGCAACTGTTGCTGCTTACTGCGATCGAATCAATGTAGCATGGACACCTACACAGTGGTCCATGACATTTGCTATGACACTCAGCAGCAAGCAGGCCCGGCAGCAGATCTTATCATTCCTAATGAACGGCTCCGCTACAGTCAGTCTCTCTCTTTAATTTCAAGAACACAGCACATGATCACAACTCATTGCTGCTGTGCAGTTGCTTATAAGCGCTGTTGATGTGTGTTTTAATTGAAGATTGTGGCTTAATATGACACCACAAAAGTTTACAATACAACAAAGAACTTATCTTGTCGAGGACTGGAGAAATTGTCAAAGGGGCTGCAACATTTCCTGGTGTTTCATTCCATATAAGATCACTATATTAAACTTCATAATAAAAGCTTAGTTAAATGAGGCTGGCCCTATAGCTCAGTTGGTAGATCACCTGCCTGTTGTGCTAGGGGTCCCGGATTCGATTCCCAGCTGGGGGTAAGGAATTTTTCTCTAGCCAAGATTAATCCTTATCTTCCCCAGAGTCTGGAAGTAAGAATGAGAGTGTGAATGCGTGTATGATCTAATGATTAAAAACCAAAGTGCAAGAAACACAATAACAAGAGCTACACGAGTTAACACCATTGCCAATAGGCAATAAGTTCCAAAGGAAAGGCTGGGTATAAATGGAACTAAAAAAAAAGAAAAAGAAAGAAAGTTTTGAATAAATGTGGATGTAGTCATATGTACCCACATGTACTCGCTGAGGGAAAAATTCGAGATGGAAGAAAGGTTACAACATTCACCTCAAAAAAAAAAAAAAAAACTGCCACCATCACAAGAAATGAGTGTTTTGAAAACCACAACACTTAGAGCCATTAAAAAAGTTCTTAAATTTAAACCCTACAGAGTGACAATAATGCATGAATTAAAGCCCACAGATGTGAGTTGTGTGAATTTTGGTAACAGCGTTTTAAACTGTGAATCCTAAAATTATTATTTTCACCGATGAAGCATTATTTCACTTACATGGCTATATTAAGTTGTAAGAGTACAGAAAATCCTCATCTCATTCATCACACACCTGTATATAATGAGAAGTTTGGCATATGGTGTACTATAACTGCACACAGGATTATAGGCCTTATATTTTTTGATGATACAATCAGTGGTGAGAGACACACAATGCAAATACTCAACCCATGTTTTAAATAGTTAACAGATATGTCAGAGTGCTTATTTTCAGCAAGATTCACAACTGCCCATACAGCAGCCATAACACTGAATGTGATAAAGAAATATTTGAGAGCAGGGTTATTAATAGAGGGCCTGTAGGTCCCCTCGATTTTTTCAGCCTACAATTTTTATTTATGGAGAAATCTAAAAAATAGAGTATCCAAGGACAACCCACAAATATTCTGTGAGTTGAAACATAGTATTAGGAGAATTACAGTGGACAAACTTGCACATGTAAACCCAATTTCCTCCAGAGCTGCCAAGAATGTATTGCAGAAGGGGGACATCATTTTCAACACCTTCTATAGTCAAGGTTAGTACACAATATGAAAACTGTAATGTGAATAGTCAACTCTAGAAACATATAGAATGTCATGGACTGCTCTGTATATACAAACCTGACTATTTAGATGACTGCTCAAATAATTCCTAAAAGTGACATCTGATTCCTCACATTGCAGTCTGAAATTACGGTAGGAGTCTACTTGCTGTGCACACTTCTCACACACTTGTGCTGGCAAGCCATCGCCAACAAAAATCTGTAGAAATAAAATGTTGATATATTTAAAACTACAGTGGTAAACAATAAAAACCTACAATACAACTTATGATATAAGCCAAGAGAGAAGATGCAAACGAAGTACTCTACTAAACTTGTGAAAAAAATTGCATCATCATACTACATGCTGTTCTGCATTGTAGTTTCATATACATTTATATTTAATTAGGTGTGTGCTTTTGTTTAGTTTGCCTTTTATTTCAAATTCATATTTTAAATATATTATAATAATTTATATGCAACATAATATGTGATTATATTCATAAAATTAATTATTATTTCACAGTAAACACAACACATGCAACTGTTGGTGTTAATTACATTATTATTGCTACTGTTGACTAATGCCAAAAACTGACAAAAAGATTCCCTTATAATTCAAAATTCAAAATTATTTTATAGAAATGCCAGGAATATTCAACTATTTTGTGTGTGTGTGTGTGTGTGTGAAATTTGAACATAGATAAGCGATCAAGAAATTATTCCCACTTTGACAGCTGGCTCGCTCCACACTGGATGGTATCACAATTTAATTAATTTCATTTACTTCCCCCATATTCTTTATGAACAGAGTTGCCATACATCCCGGTTTTCCAGGATTGTCACCGTTTTCTGACTTCCTGTCCCAATAGATTCATATGGGATGGTCAAATGTCCTAGTTTTTAGAAATAGTACTTTGTTTCTAGTTTACAGATATTTATAGTAATTATGCAAATAAATATAATCTATTACTAAGTTAATCTAATCTTATTCCCTCTGTAAACAGTTGTTTGGATTTAAAATGTTTGAAATGTATGGAATTATTTATATTTAAAAGTTGGCAAACCTGGTGAAACCATTTCTCACTGATAATGAGTCACCATTCTGTGTAGTAGTCATCTGTTCATCTGCAGTAATGTAAAGAACTAAAGAAGGGTAATAATTTTACAAGTATTCAGTGAATGTGAGATACGAGACCTAAAGTTGTTAATATGCATAAAAGAAAATGCAGGTTTCTGGATGACTACACCAAACAGTGGACATTTATAAAAAAAATCTGATGTGTTACACTCACATGACTTTCTCAACTCTTGTACAAACTATTTTTACAAACGCTTATTCTCCGTCTACTTTATTAATCGAGATAAACATTTGCAGACTCTATCTTATTGCTAATTTTCTTCTAGATGTAAGGGGAATATATATTTACAAGGGCAATATAGAAATACAGTATCCTTTAAGCACATACATATCTCTTAATAGCTGGTTGCTAGGTGCAGCACCATTCCCTTTGCCACAGATTAATACTCTTTGCATATCCAAGACAAAAAAAATGAATAACGAATTCCCATTTGAGAAAATAAGTATTGAAAAATTTAAGGGAATAACAAGCAATATCTTGAAAATGGTTCACTCAACAAAAAAAAATGTATATGACATAAATTGTGTATTTTAATGCGATCTACATTTTTTGTATAGTAAAATTTTGTCTATCTCTTATGGTTTAGCAGTTATGCAAAAGTCATTCACAATGAAGAATACTTTTGGAGACATTCCAAGGAAATTCAAGATATACATTTTATTTGTCATAAAAATATCTTAAACATATGATATTTTAATCAAAATCGTTAGAGCCATTTTTGAGAAAATTAAAATTTTCGAAAAATTCTCCATGTCAAGGGTAATCTGGGGTGGGGGGATTTTCTTGAAAACCTTCGTGTCGCATCCTTGGAAGATACTGAACCTAAATACTAAGTTTGGAGTTTATTCGATTGTTCGTTTCTGACTTATGCTGTTCACAGACAGACACACACACTGACATGTTTCCAAAAATGCTTTTTTTGGGTGCAGGGGGTCTCAAAACATATATTTCCGGTGAAATCTCGGTACTGAATTTTTGGGTGGAATACAATACTTCCCCTACTTACTATACGTAGTAGAGAAAGTAAAAAAGGGAGAAATGATGAAGCATATTATTCTGTGTGCAATTCCGTGAGAACATGGAGGAAAATCAGACATACAAGACCACATTAAAGCAATAAAACATAAATCTAGCTTGCAGGGAGCCTCATCTTCAAAGCAAATACAGATTATTTTCTCAAAAAAGAAAGTAAGGAAGAAAATCTTGGTGCTGCTGTGGAATTAACAATGGCCCATGAACTGACAAAACACCATCACTCATTGGACTGCAATAATAAGCTACATCCTCCTAATGATAGTGATTCGAAAATTGATTTGGTGCAAGCTATGGACTGCTTAGAAGCAATTTTCTAAGCAGTCCCTAGCCTGCACCAAAGCAACTGCAATAGTGAAACACATTCTTGGTCCTCACGCAGTTTCGTCTTGTGTAACTGATTTGCAAGAGATACCCTTTTATGGAATCATCACTGATGCAAGTAACCATAAAACAGAAAAAGTTTTTCCACTGGTTATACAGTATTTCAATATAAAAGATGAAATCATAAGCAGAACAATAGAAAGTAGATGCATAGTAAAATGAAACATCTGATACTGTAACAAACTATTGTGTAAACACACTTAAACAATTAAATATTCCCTTACAAAAGTGTATAGTGTTTTGTGGAGACAACACAAATACCAACTCTGGGGGAGTGATGCACAATGGAACCAATAACATTTTCCATAAACTGAAAGTGGAAATCGGTAAAGACATAGAGTACAGGATGTCCTGCTCATGTTTTACACAATACCATATTTACGACAGCAGATTGTTTATCTATGGAAGTTGAAGCTGATGTGGTGAAGATTTTTAACTATTTCTCCGTCTACACCATCAGGACTGAAAAATCAAATATTTTTTGTGAATTTTGTCAAAACAACCTACAAAGCTCTTCAGCCACATTCAAAAACAAGATGGGTGTCCTTCATGCCAGCAGTGGAGAGAATTTTACATCTTTGGGAACCCCTTAAGCACTTTCTAATAGAAGAAAAACCTCCTAAGATGCTGTTAAATTTTTTCTCTGACCCACTGAGTGAAGATCACTTCTGGTTTCTTCATAACCAGCTTGCAGTTTTCAACAAACAAATCAATAAAGTACAAGGTTCAAGTATATCTGTGATAGAAGTAAACTCATTGCTGAATAAAACATTAAATATTTTACCTGACCGGAAAGAACATTTTGTTAGAACAAGTCACACAAATACTATCAAAGGATGAAGTGAGTGAGCATTTGGTTTGTAAATTCAATGCTCAAACTCCTGATTTTTTTGACACAGCCTTCAAATATCTTCAGATGTGGTCTTCATTAATGGGACACGTGGACAATTTCAAGTGGATGTCCTAAACGCATCTGTGAAGTGGAGTGATGTACAAAATACATCGGTATACTTAGCAGCAAAAAGACTACCCACACACACAAAAACCTAAACTTAACATCAGGTAAATCTTGAAACTAGAGGACCCTGTTGGTTTACCGCAGTTACGGCCTAACAGCCTCCACTCACCTCGTACTAATATCTTACTTTCAATTTATCTTTCTTTTTTTGTTTAATGACGCTCTCTTTCTTAAGAGATGTCACTGACTGAGCTCTCACTGTCTTTTTTTTCATTCAAATGTTGGCAGCTCTTGCAGATGATTTGCATAGCCACAAAGTGTCTGTTACCGGCTAACATGAACTAATTAGTCAAGGCAGACAGAGCAAAATTCCAATTCCTTTAATTTTGTCATGTACCCAAGAATAGAAAATAAATCATTTGCATGTTCACATTATCCTTTTATTTGATTAAATAATCATTTATTTGGTCATGTATACCTGAATTTTAGGAGAGATTTCTCTAATTTTTAAGCAGAGATTGCCAGATTCAACAAATATAGGCTGGAGATCTGCATGTGTTTTCATACAGAGGCGACAAACACTCTTGAAGTCACATGGCATAGTTGGAATTATCTGCAACAAACTGTTTTCATCCAAATTAATATAAAATGAAACAGGTTTATTATTTTTCTGGATCACATGAAAAATCAAGCTTTTTGACTTTTAACATTTTACTATTTATTAAGTTATTGTTCTTTATTTTTAAAATTTTTTAAACAAGCTTTCTCACTCAAATCCTAAAGAGCCAATAGCTTTCAACAATTACATAAATATTGTAGCTTCAAGATATTTTTATTATGAGACTAAGGTTTTAAAAAGTAAAATCATTAAATGGCCTGTATTAAGTCCTCTTACACCTGAATTGGAATATGAATCAATAATCTCATACAATTGAGCAAAGGTCGTTAGTTAATTTTTTTTTAATTCCTCACTGGCAGCATGGTTATCATCCTTTATACCCTCATTGTATACCATACATGCAATTGCTTTAAATGTATAAATAGAAGATATAATATTTCTAATCATGCAGTTCTAAATAACTACTTAATTCATTAATCTTTGGTTCCCACTTATGGCAAGACAATTAATAAATATAATTGTTACATTCAATCTATCAAACAATATTTATTATATGTTGGGGTTATGTTGCTGTCATGATGCATTTTCTATATTTAAACGCCCAGAATAATTACCATGGCTTGACTTCCTTATATGCCGCGGCACTTAAAATGTAATTCTTAAGCAATAGGTAAGCTTATCCCAACATTTTAATCCATTAAATTAAAATGCAGTACTCACGTATAATCCGTATCAATTCATTATTAACTATGAAGCACAGAACACCAAAGTGTGAAGGTTAGTTTCAGCAGAAAACCATCAGATGATATTAGCCCAGAGAATAACTATATTAGATAAACACCGTACAGTACACGGATTCCTTTAATAGGAGTTCTGTGCAGGAATCATTGTTTATTGTAGTATTTAATTCACTAGAACATTCCCAATTTGGGGATTGCCAAATAAGGCAATGCATGCCAATATAATTTAAAATATCAACAATTAAAACTAATAACCACAGATTAACTAAGCACGATGCAGGAATCCTTGATGCGTTTCAGTACTCCATGGCTGAACGTAAACACAAACTCGAGCTCGGGCATTTCAGTTTTTCCTAAAATTTACGACTATATTCTTAAGTGTAAAGTGTGAAATACCACAACTATTGCATTTGTGTTCCCGAGTTATTAGTGTAGTTATATTTGTGTTCAGCTCGATATTTATGAATTTGAAAATCCGCATTTTAAAGTGACATTTGTATACTGAAAATGGCATAGCAACAAGAAAACACCTAATACTTTTACTTTCTCTACTACGTATAGTAAGTAGGGGAAGTATTGTATTCCACACAAAAATTCGATACCGAGATTTCACCGGAAATACATGTTTTGAGACACCCTGAATCCAAAAAAAAGCATTTTTGGAAACATGTCTGTGTGTATGTGTGTCTGTGAACAGCATAACTCAGAAACGAACAGTTGGATAAACACCAAACTTGGTATTTAGGTTCAGTATCTTCCAGAGATGCGACACGAAGGTTTTCAAGAAAATCCCGCACCCCAGATTACCCTTTACATGGAACATTTTTCGAAAATTTTAATTTTTTCAAAAATGGCTCTAACGATTTTGATTAAAATATCGTATGTTTAAGATATTTTCATGACAAAATATATATCTTGAATTTTCTGGGAATGTCTCCAAAAGTATTCATTGTGAACGACTTTTGTATAACTGGTAAACCATAAGAGATAGACAAAATTTTACTACACAAAACATGTAGATCGCATTAAAGTACACAATTTGTCATACACATTGTTTTTCTTGAGTGAACCATTTTCGAGATATTGCCTGTTATTCCCTTAAATTTTTCAATACTTATTTTCTCAAATGGGAATTCCTTATTCATTTTTTTGTCTTGGATATGCAAAGAGTATTAATCTGTGGCAAAGGGAATGGCGCTGCACCAAGCAACCAGCTATTAAGAGATATGTATGTGCTTAAAGGCTGCTGTATTTCTATATTGCCCTTGTAAATATATATTCCCCTTACATCTACAAGAAATTAGCAATAAGATTGAGCCTCCAAATGTATCTCGATTAACACGAAGTAGATGGAGAATAAGCGTTTGTAAAAATAGTTTGTACAAGAGTAGAGAAAGTTATGTGAGTGTAACACATCAGATTTTTATGGTATAAATTGATTTAAGGCCATACTGTGCCTGCATTAATGTAGAGAGTTTCTGTGGGCGTTGTAAAAGTACAGGGAGAGCCAAAAGACTACAAACCGGCTGCGCAGTGTTTTTCCTGTCTGCGTCCTCGGCGCTCGTTGCCGTCTGTCGCTAATATAAAAAGGCGCGGGTGAAACCATACAACATTTTTAAAACTACTTTTAAAGGCTTTACTTAACAACACTGTGGGTAACAAGGGCTATAAAGATTTTTTTTAAGAGGACTAATGATCCTTTAAAAGCAGATGTTCCAAACGATTTGATGGCAATAGTGGGTAAGCCCATTTTGCAGGTGTCAGCGAAGAACTTTGGAATTGTTCCATGGGCACCTATTAACAACCCAATCACCGCAATGTGAAAATATTTTTCTGTATAATATGGAACTGTTGGTTGATATTCTTTTTCTAGTCGTCGACCTCCTTGGCTTGGGTAGTACTCGTTGGATCTTTTGGATCTAATATGTAACCTATATGTAAGCCAGATTTAAAGGCAATTATATCAATACGCTGTGTACCCTTAGCAATTTTGGAGATCTCTTCATGAGTCACATATCCAACCTTCTGGAGATAATTAGCCAACGTATACCAAATTGTGTGGTGAAGACTGAAGAATATTCCTGAGTGCTTGGCCGTAGGAACAAAAGCCGAGGACGTGTGAAAGAGTACAGTGCGGATGGTAGCAACGTTACGTATCTGTAAGGCTTCCTTCCATTCAGTCCTGGATGGTCCGTTTGTGATGCAAAATCCAGTTAGCAGAAATATATTACTTATATAGAATGACACCCTTGCCTTGAGGTAGTTCACATCGCTGTTCATATTCCTTATCCCGTAGTTCTGTCCTGATCTTTGGAATTAATTTGGTTGAAGGTGTTAGTTGCAATTATTGGTACAGACATTCGTCGATCTTCTTTTGAATATTATGGGATTTTAAGGCGTATGGATTCATGCTTTTGGCTAAACTACGTAAGCCGTAGGAGTGCGGTTTCCCACTGAGCTTTGAATATTCCAAAAATCACATTTTTAAAAGAAGTTCTGTGAGTGTATACAGAAGCATTAATAATGCTGCTATCTAGCGACCCTGAAGTGGAAGAAGAATCTGCAGTCCTCTTATGTAACTAGTTACTACTTGGATCTGTTTCCCCCTGAATAAAGTTCACTATATTCTGTATTCTCTGTATATGAACTGAATGTACTCCTAATTGGTAATACTACCCTCTGAGGTGTAGATGAACTCCTTTGTCTCTTCTCCCGTCTCCTATGAGCTGATAGGATAAATTGCATCATGACATCAATGGTGAAATTTCGAAGTTCACAATGTTGTTAATGTTGGACAAATAATATATTATTTTTCCATATATCTAGGTCTGCCATAAGGATGAGAATAATTCAGGACTCTACCCCAACGTATTGTAATATATTACTTTATTTCATATGGTTATAAAATATACATAGAAACTTCCCAATGTGTGTGGGTGTGTGTGTGTGCGCGCGCGCGCAAGTGCTACAAAATATCATATTTAAAAATTAAAACTGAGTTTATATTTATGCACGCTCTTTAACCGCTATGGTTCTTAGCGTCCCGTCCTGTATTGGGCGTGAAAGGTCGGATATTTTGCTCAGAGGTCCCTCTATCAGGCTTTTGAGGTTCTAAGACACGGGGCCATGGGCTTTACTTCCCTTCCGAAGGAGGCCATTACTAAGGATTTTTACGCAACCATATCAGAAAGATTATTGCTTTATATAATTCTTAGTCTTATTCCAGTCATATTTTTCTGAACATGAAATCTGCTTCAGCAGCAGATTGTTTTGTATCAAATATTCATGAAATTCCAAACATGACATGCTTTTCAAATTATATTGAACCACCAGGATTGCTCCAATGGATTTAATTTTTAGTCTAGTCTGTCATCTGTATATTGTGCATACATCATGGAGAAAATGCTTTTCACACACGCATTATGGGCAGGCAAACAGAAATAGAACTGGGCAATCTTTAATACTGAATATTTCTCCCATTCTTACAAGAACTGTAGAATTCCACCCATTTGTTAGTAGCTAGTTTTCGCATGAAATTTCTGTCAGTCAGTCAGAGTCAGGCCCATTCAGTGTTTCTTTCACAAAGTTTATTAAATACACTGTTTGGTTGAACGCTGAGTTATCAACTTTGTAACCATGCTTCAATAAGTATTTAGGAGTGCCCTCTATATGCCCACCCCAAGTTGGTGCTTCCTTTAAGAGTAACCAATTGAAACATTTGAGATCAGTGAACGAGTATAACCACTTTTGTAAACAATCAAGACAAGTGATATAGTACATTTTTGCTTCTTGTTCAAAAGTCTTAACAATGGCTGGGTTATCTATTTTTCTAAAATATCTTTCACAGAAAGAAAATTTTGTTCATTCCTCTTTTTAAGAACGTTCGCAACAAAATTTAATTCATTCACAACTTCAATTTTATTAGAGATAGAGGGTCTCTATGTTCGTTATACATTTATGAAAACAAGCGAATAACAAAATAAGGAAAAGCATTGTTAAGTGGGTTCTCAAAAGAACATTTATAGAATGTTTAGGCAGTTATCAATTGATAAAAAAAATTGATTTCAATGCCTCAAACAGTGAAAGTGTTAGCAGGAAATATACGTATTATCCTGTCTTTGAATGATACAGCTAATCTTGGTAAGTAACACTCACAAAATCACAGAATTCTCTAAGTGTGTCGACTCTAATAGCATATAAAGTGGTTGAAAATCTTAATAATTAGAGTTTCTAAGTCCACACTTAAGACACCAGTACCAGCATTGTGCATAATATGTGCTGGACAGCCAATACCAATAAGATTACTACCACACTCCAAATCTTTATGTAAGTGACTTAACTTCTTATATTTGACCCTTTCTGTGGAGCCCTCCAAAATGTGTGTTAACGTTGTCACCTCCAAATGCAGCAATTTTCCTTGAAACATCAAGAATCTTTACAGTTTTCAGTAAATAATTTGTTATGGAAAGAGAGGTTTAAATTTCTAGTGCATCAAATTCAATTAATATAGTCTGTGTCCTCTTAGTCATACTAAGCAACAACTGGAAACATTTTATGGTATCGCTTGTTGCTAGGATCAGTAAATATACTAAGGAATCCTATACCTTTAACACAACCCTTGAGCACACTTAAATTATGGGTGCCAAGAATATTGCTCACATAGGCTTCAGTGTTTGTTTTTGCACTTGAGAATTTGCCGAAAATGTTGGAGGCCTTAAATATTTTTAAAACTATACGTAGCTGTATTGTAGGACATGATGCTTCACACTGTGGTAGGCAAGGACACCTTTAGCTGCGTTACATTTTTGGCTTCGCTAGTTTGCTCAATAAAATACCTTTGGAGGTGTGGTGTGTTTGATGTAGCAGTAATACTCTTTTCGTGCATTTATGTTATTAAGTGCTTAGAAACGCCACCCTTACCCCATGAGCTACTCACATATGCACTGAAAATTAGAAATGAAAGTCTTAGTACTTTTACTGTTTTACTTGATTAATAATTTATTTTCTTTATTAATAGATTAATAGAGACCGGCTTCTTTGCACATTTCATAGCACACTTCATGTTCATGCGTTCCTTGTTTAATTGAGGGAAACTGCTTTGATTATGCTGCATTGAATTTCGATGACCATTTGTTATACATTTTTACTTTCTCTACTACGTATAGTAAGTAGGGGAAGTATTGTATCCACCCAAAAATTCGATACCGAGATTTCACCGGAAATATGTTTTGGGGCATCCTGAATTGGAAAAAGCATTTTTGGAAACATGTCCATATGTGTGTCTGTCTGTGAACAGCATAACTCAGAAACGAACAATCGGATAAACACCAAACTTGGTATTTAGGTTCAGGATCTTCCAGAGATGTGACATGAAGGTTTACAAGAAAATCCCCCACCCCAGATTACCCTTTAAATGGAACATTTTTCGAAAATTTTATTTTTTTCGGAAATGGCTCTAACGATTTTTATTAAAATACCATATATTTAAGATTCTTTCATGACAAATAAAATGTATATCTTGAATTTTCTGGGAATGTCTCCAAAAGTATTCACTGTGAACGACTTTTGCATAACTGGTAAACCATAAGAGATAGACAAAATTTTACTACACAAAAAATGTAGATCGCATTAAAATACACTATTTATGTCATACGTTTTTTTTTGATGAGTGAACCATTTTCGAGATATTGCTTGTTATTCCCTTAAATTTTCCAATACTTATACTTTTTCTCAAATGGGAATTCGTTATTCATTTCCTTTTTGTCCTGGTAATGCAAAGAGTATGGAATAGCAACCAGGTCTTAAAATATTTGACTATCGCTTAAAGCCTAGCAATTCCCCTTGCATCTACAAGAAAATTAGGAATAAGATTAACATCTCGATTAACATGAAGCATATGGAGAATAAACGTTTGTAAAAATAGTTTGTACAAGAGCAGAGAAAGTCATGCGAGTGTATCACATCATTTAATAATGTCGCAATATGTCATCAGACCAACAATTCCACCCTCACATACACAATACTTGAGAAACAAGAATAGAAACATGTTTTAAGATATCTTGATTGCTTTAATTTTGAAAAATAAACACATAATGCTTCTCTGTAATGGCTGGACGCAACGAATGGGCAGTCCTTATAAGTGCCTTCTTAATAAAAAAGCGGTGTTACGGCAAGAAAACATAGCAGCAGTATTGAGCGCTAGCTACTACTACTTCTCGTAGTAGTGGTAAACTAGTCGCGGGCATCCTTTCCCCAACCGGCTTCAAAGCGAACGGAAAGCTTTGAAGCCTGACCATAAACCCATCAGTAAACGATTAGTAGGATCTTCCCATCCCTTAAACACAACACGTGGTCCTTTCTCCAGCTCCACCAAAGCAAAGCGTTGTTGCCGGTTTTAGCAGCTGTGACTGTTCGCTCGTGCTTTTCTTCCATGTTCAGCTAAGCTTCTATATTACTTCTTCAGAGAAGTTATATAGTGTTTTACTTAGTGCAGTTTTGTAAGTTTAGCAGTGTTTAATAGTTATTAGTGTTGAATAGTTTAATTAAGATGTGGAGACCTTGGGAAACGAACCAAGTTGATGCCCCTCCGGTCGCACCAGCAAGTGACCCTCTGCCGAATATCAGTAATGCCAAGACCACGAAGAAAAGGGCTACAAAAACTGAATAAGCAAAGCCAGATTTTTATGTGTAATGTTCAAGAACATGTAGAAAAGAACCTTTTATGTGGAAAAATGTTTGTTATTGTTTTGAATTTCTCAAAAACAGCTTAACGATTTTTAGTAAAATACCGCAAGTTTAAGATATTTGCAGGAAAAATAAAATTTGTATCATGAATTTTATATTCTGGGAATAACTTGTAAAATTTTCCTCGTTCTCAACTTGTTGTATTACTGGTAAATTCTAAGAGAGAGACAAAATCTTACTCTGCGTAAAATGCAATCTCGGTAAAGGACAAATTTTAGGTCAAATTGTGTTAACCATTTCCGAGAAATTTTTTGTTGTTGGTTTGAATTTTGAAATACAAGTTGGAAGTCTCTGTTTGTATTTTCCTCGTGGTCATGCTAAGAGCATGGAATTTCAAAGTCATCATATAGTCATCTGTATTTTAAAAATCTGACTATCGCTTTAGCCTATGTATCCTTATATTTACAACGATATGTGCAATGAAATTTTATCTTATTATTTAAGAAGTAGATAGAATAAGCTTTTGTGAAAGTAGTTTGTAGAAGAGTGAGTAGAGATAATCTTGTGAATATAATACATAAGATTTTTTTTTATTTTCTTTCTTTTGCCTTCGTATTTTTACTTATCCTGCATTTTATAATAAAGCTATTCATTTAAGTAAACAGAAGATGTCATGCTTATAAATCTTACACCTTAAACAATACACAACTTCTTGTATTAGCTTTATATTAATAAAACATTGTTGTGATACAAGTGATAAAAAACTTTTTACCATAGCTCCGCGCACAGCATAATCAAAAATGATGCTTTGATTTGGGAGTAAGAGTTCCTTTCAAAATAAATTAATATTTATGTATTTTAATTATTTAATGATAGTCCAACAATGTATAGTTTATTCGGAACATGTTTCTAAGTTTCTCTCGGATATGTTAACATGCATTTCTATTCTTGTAGCGCAGTATATTAGTTCAGATCATTCATTAGTTCAGTTATATTTTAAAGCGTTTGCAACTTAAATGTAATTACTATGCGATTCATAGTTATTTACATAGTTATTTTGTGTGTAAAGCAAGCAGACAAACTGCATGATTGTATTCTGTACATGTGGAAATCACCTGCAAAGTTTTGCTTTTAAATACTATTTTTAATTTTGGCAACAACGCGCATATGCACATGGATATCACTAAGATTTTATGGTGCTTGCGGTTAGGGAGGGTAGGGAACAAGTGTTTGGCTACTGCACAAAGGTCGCCGCTTGGGGATCCGAAGGCTGCGATGACCATACAGCGAGTTGTGTACGGCGCGAGGCTAGCATTGCGACAGAAATTTAAGAATAACAGGTTTTCATTGTTCAGGACATTTGAGGAGTTGAAAATCCGGCGGGACTATTTTCCATGTGCTAAAAATTATACAATATCCCGCTTTTTCGAACTTATGGCAATCCTACGTATATCCAGTTGTGATGGAGTTAAAATTTCCTTCAGTAATTTAATTTCACGGTCTACCTCATGATTTGATGTCAAAAATGATTAACAATGGTAGATTTATCTATATGTTTTAATTTAATATTCTTTTGATCGCTCATACGAGTTTTCAGGTTTCGTTTTGTTTTACCAATATAAATATCACCACAGCTGATACAGTAACTATTGAAGGGAAATATATAAACATGATAGTAAGATAAAGAAACAATTAGAGTAATTAATTTCCGTATATTAAATCAATGTATAATGTAATAAGTATATTTTTCCGGAAAGAATTAATTTAAATAGCAAGTCATGTTAGGCAAATATATTAGTATAAAGGTTCCTGGAAATCAGAGTTAAGTTCAATATGTATGAATAGTCACGTAGGCAAGAATTCTGTAAATTAGAAAGGGAAAGAAATTCTGAGAGTCGGGGAAGGTTCCTCATAGAAACAGTGTCAGATACGCATACTTGAGGTTTAAGATGGGACTGCAAAAGAAGTTCGGAGTAGTGATAGGTAGGCGGCTTAAGTTAAAAAAAAAACGGCGTGCATTCTGCCATTCTAAACTCACACACTTAGCTTCGAAGGTTCGCCGAGTCAACATCAGCAGAGGTGCTCCATAGAAGCTGGAAACGGCTCGGCAATGCCATGGTAGTTCTATCAAAGTCAACGACTCGGCTTTGCCGCTGTTTGTAACCAAAGCCTACGCTCTTGAGCATTGGTCTTTACAGTGTAGACGAGTATGGAATATACAGTCATAGCAAGCAGTCGAAAGACTAGCTAAAGCGACTCACTGAGGTCCGACCCTCTATTTTCTGTGCTTCTTAGCGCTCACTAACTGTACTTTCTCTCATACTACTCTATTTTTCTTTTTACTATCATAGAATAGTTCCCCGATAGGCTAACTTTAGGTGCTACTACTGAAAGGCCAGTAGTATCTAGTCAGGGCTTTTAATCTCTTCTTTTTTTCCTATTAGGAATGGCGAAGAGTAGTATGACTGCACTGACTACCAAGCCGTCTCTTTCACCAACTAAGGCGATGACTACTAGGAAGAAGGTCCCTCAACTTAAAACGAACTGCACGACTCCTCCGAGCCCCAAGACTCCGACACCTGAGCCTGTCTCCGCGGCTCCTGCTAACCCTACACCTATCACCGCTCCGAATACACCCTCTCCTATCAGCCTTTCCTCACCCAAACCTGGCACTTCAAAAGACTCAGGACATGACGCTACACACATGCCCTCCGACTTTAGCACAAAAAAGAGGTCAAACATTGCGCCAATTTTTGTTAGTAAGAGCCAGGCCGCGACTTTCCGCCAACTAATCTCTGACATAGACAAGACTTGCCACCCAAATCAAAAATACATTGTAAACACGGCCCGTAACTCCGTGACTTTTGTATAAAGACATTCTGCCCGGGTGATTGCCAGACTTTGGTAAAGCACCTCAGGAGTAGAAGCGTGCAACATTATCTTGTCCCCCATCCTGAGGAGAACCGCTCGTTTTCACATCAAGGGGCTGTAAGAAGTCATCGGGGACGAGATTAAAGAAGGCCTGGCACAAAGCGGTTTTCAGGCCATTAGGGCCGTCCAGATGAGGCGCACCAGAAATAGGACCCCCTGCCTATGTTCTTAGTTGAACTACAGGATACCACAGAAAAGAGGAACATTCTAGACCTCAACGTTTGGGCACACTTCCGAGTACACGTAGAGGAGTATAGGGCCCCCGCAGAGCCGATACAATGCTCACAGTACCAGCAATTCTGGCATTTGGAGCGAGAATGTATGTGCCCCACCCCAGTCTGCACCAAATGCAGAGGATCTCACTTTTCAGGGACATGCACCGTTCCACCTCTGGAACGTTTATTCGTATTATGTGGCGCTCAGGGTCACGGTGCAACTTGGCGCGGTTGCACCGCATATTACGCTGCATCTGGAAAGATAATGCCGTGTGCTCAGCCTCGACCTCCCAGGTTAGGAAGAGCGCAAACTTATGTAGGCTGCCACGAACAACACAGACTGGTTTACTAGGAACAGTAAAGGCCTGTCGCGTCCAGCCCCAGCGGCTGAATCCTCTGTTGGGAAACCCTCGGCTCACTACGGAGGCTGACCCAATCAGCAGTGAGCGACGCCCCCGACAAGACAATACTCCATCATTAAATTCCGGACTCCCACAGCAGGCAGCTGGACCTCACCCAACAGCAATGTCGCTCCCCCCTCAGGAAACAAAAATGTACAAGAATGCAAGCATGGCACAGGGTACGCTAATAACACTAGGCATGTCCTCAAAAGAACACAACGAAGAAAGTCCAGAAGCTCTGCGATACAATTAACTATTTTGGAACAGACACATTTATCGTAGCGCACTTCATCTCTGAGCTGGTGCCAATCACCCTAACCCCCAGACATGGGTAACTCAGACACAGAATACTTTTCTGGAATTATCGCGGCATTCGCAGAAAGACTAAAGAATTAGCAGATGTGCTACAGGCACAATCGATGCAAATAGTTCTATTAACCGAAACACATGTCAACCACATAAACCGCTATCTGTTCCAGAATACAACGTTTGCAGAAACAATCGCGACCGTAGTGAAGGAGGAACCGCGATAGCTATGCAGTCTAATATAGAGCATTATCAAATTAGCTCTCCTGTTCTAACTCGCGCCGAAACCACTGCAATAAAACTTAACATTCACCGAAATTGTCATAGCGTGAGTCCACAATCCCCCGGGGGACATAGACACACATGACGTAGATAGAATCGAACTTAGGACCAAGAGTAAGAGTAACGGGGGATTACAATTGTAAACATTTACTTTGGAAATGCGCAAACACCAGTTCCTTTAAGGCACAATTACAACCAAGTAGACTGGGAATTCTTCAAAAACATGGTAGATCACTACCTCCCAGATCTAGGAAAAGAACTCCGCTAGAGAACAAGACATCGCGATAAATAAACTAGAAACGGCAATAAAACTAGTCAACATGGCTTACGTGCCCCTAGTGCAGCAACACACTACAAATGCTAGATTTCCCAAGGACGTAAAGATACTGCAGCAAACACAAAACAGTCAGACGTAAATGGCAAAGAACCAGAATTGTAATACACCGAAACGAATATTACCAAGCTAGACTTTGCAAATAAGCGCGCCAGAAATTAGTCAAAATCAGTGGAACAACACCCTTAAAGATCTAAATCTCCAACAAAGTTCAGTTTGGCGAATAGCGATGTGCTTAACGCGTACACGAACTAATATCCCTCCACTACAAATTAGTTGTCCTCCATGGTGTAGTTAGCATGCTAGCTTCTAGTTCCCTAGGTCGCGGGTTCAAACCCGGCGGAGATCGAAGGATTTTTTCGAGCGTAAAAATCCTTAGCATGGCTTCCTTAGGAAGGGAAGCAAAGTCGGTGGTTCCGTGACGTAGATTTACGGCACGTAAAAGTACCTCAAGCCTCATAGAGCCTCTGAGCAAATTTCCGGCCTTTCACGCTCAATATAGAATGGGACGCTAAGGACCACAGCAGTTAAAGAGCGTCCATAAATAAAAAATTCAATTTAAATCAGTTTTCCCTACAAATAAACAATGCCAGAACAGAAACTCCCCAGGCCAAGGGCGAAGCCTTCGCGGTCACCCTAGAGAATGTATTCTCTCTCAACCCCCCTCGATAACATAGACCAAACGCGAACACACAATAAAATGGTAAAAACGAACCCAGGCAAAATAGGCTATATCATCAAACACCTGCCTACAAGAAAAGCACCGGGTCCGGACAAGATATCAAATATGGTTCTAAAGAACCTCCCAAACAGAGCAATAAAGCTATTAGCTAATATATTTAATTCCACTCTGGAACACGGCAGATTTCCCCCTTCTTGGAAAGAAGCCAAAATTCTGCTATTCCCGAAAGCAAATAAAAATCTAGCACTACCCTTCAATTATAGGCCAATTAGCCTCCTGAACACTATAAGCAAAGTATTAGAGAAAGTAGTTTGGGTTTAGATCACAACACTCTACCACCCTGCAACTGCTAAGAATGACAGAAGAAATCACCAAATTGTATAACACCAACAAATCAACAGGCATCCTCTATTTGGATATTGAACGCGCTTTTGACAAAGTCTGGCACGCTGGACTTCTCAGGAAACTAAAGCAATACCACTTTCCAGAATGAGCTACAGCCCTCATTAGGGATTACCTCTAGATCGACCTTTCCCGCCACAGTAGAGGAAGCAGTATCACATACCAAACAAATAAAAACTGGGGTCCCGCAAGGAAGCCTTATGGGGTCGACACTGTTTAACCTATACATAAATGATATATCTGATCTAGTAAGAACAAGCAAATACATGGATGCAGATGATGCTACCATAATAACGCAACCTACCCAACCGTGAATCACGCATTTGCGAAAATGCATTAAACACGCTTGAACCTTGGCTCACCAAGTGGAGAATTAAAGTTAACCCCAGAAAGACACAAGCAATAATATTCGCGAAAGTACTACTTCACCGGAAAGGTAAAAGCACTCTTCAGTCTCTTAGCTATCAAGGCAAAGGAATAGAATGGAAGGACCAAGTGATCTACGTAGTTCTTAATTATGGATGAAGGCCTTACATGGAATGAGCACATTGCTAAGGTCAGAGCCAAGACCAATGGCCAGCTCAAAAGACTATTCCCAATCTTCAATACAAATAGGCAACTGAAACTAAACATGGGACTTAACCTTACAAAACATTAATTAGGCCAATTATTACGTATGCAGCCCCAGTATGGGGATACGCTGCAGAAACGCATATAAGTACGCTACAAACACTCCAAAATAGGATAATACGAATAGTAGCCACGGTAGCACCGGCATATCTCCTACATCAGGAATTAAAACCCCACTCAATTGAAGAATTCATTAAGAGTCAAAGCTTTAACTTATATAAGCGCAAGGAAAAGACAGTAACGGACTATTACAAAAATTGGCTACATATGAAACCAATACAAACAGAAAAGACCGCTGTCTCTATTTGACGAAACCTTCTGTCTGGGTAAACCAGAAATTAACATACAAGAATATCTTGACGCCCTAGTAAGACTTTCGTAAAACACTACCCATGATTATAGTTACACGATGTGACCCTTGGTGGCCCTCAGAGTCGTTGCTCTCCGAGCCAAGGCGGCCCCGGGGGATGAGGGACCACCGTGAGTGGCACAGGCTCGCACCTGGACTTCGAGGCAGGCAGCCCGCCGGGTGTGATCTCTTTGCGACACAGCATTCAACATGGATATGCATAATCGTGACACAAAGCGACGACGCCAAATGGTAGGAAAACAAAACATCACCTATCTAATTGAAATTCAAATAAAATACTATAATCCAGCGACTACGCCATAAGGCGGACTATAGTAATTCTCAATGTCAATAATACATCACTTGCAACGACGATGCCACATGGCAGAAGCAAAGTACTACTAACAAAGTTCATATTGAATTCCAAATATACACTCAAGTTCAAATTATACTTTCAGCATGCAATAACTAAATTTAATGTGTATATATGTGGATGATTATGTATATGCATGCCTAATCTAGTTTGTTTCAGGGATGCAGCCACAGTCTCGAAATGGTTATGACTCGCGTACAAGTGCATACTTGCGATGCACAACACACGTAATACAAGAGGAGGCGTGGTCAAGAACTAGAAGTGTAACACTGAATGTCCTAACTCAACACCACCGATTCGCCAGGGCGTGATGAGGGTCTCGACCATGGTCTAGGCGCTAGAGACCGACCTCAGAGGCTCCTTGATTCCGCAGGTGCAATAACGGTACTGTTGCACTTTAACTGAATCCTCTGCTGTGGAGGTTTTTTAATGGGTAGGGCCATGGCTCAATGCCGTGGCAGAGTGCCACACCCGCACTGGGGTTAGTACGTAACAGTAGTTTTCCTCCACTCAAAAAAAAAAAAAAAAAAAAAAAAAAAAAACCTATCAGCCTCTCTTACTTACTAAATTCTGTGACTTACTTGTATGATAACCTTTGTAAATGTGTTTCATTTTAAGTAGTGTAGCGCCTCTCACTTAACTAAACTGGTGTTATCCTTACAATATACACTCACGCATACCCTGAGATAAAGAACTCGCAGCTGCACCATTAGAGCACCAGTCGCACGAGATAACGCAAAACGAGATGAAGACATAAAACTCATCAACAGAACAGGTAACATTTATATGTTATAAAAATTAGAAGCAGGGAAGGGCTTCACAGTTTTTGCAATCCATCTGGTAAATTCATGATTTTTTTTTTGTCTACACTCTTCAGTATTATTTAATGGTATATTCAGTAAATTTCTCAAATTAAGGATGTTTTGAGGCGCAAGTTGAATATTATGAATTCTAAACGTCTTCTCAAAATGCTTGAACATAGTTGGGTGGTAAGTAAATGTTTTATAAACCATATATATGTTTTAAAAATTTGAAATCTACAAAGTACTGAAGGTTTGTATGTTATGCTTTTTCTTATATTTCTTAAGTAAACTGTTTACATTTTGTGGTTCAAATTCTCAGTGGCTACATGCAATACATTATTCTTTCTTTGTAAGAGGTATACTCAATAACCTGTGAAACACTTTATGTTGAGAAATAGGATTCAATTGTTATTGTTTATCTAATTATCCACATGAGTAAGCTTTCTACAAACTCCAAATTTTAAAGCATTACTATTCCTTGTTATTGTTAAATCCAAACAGGTAACGTGATCTTTTTCTATTCCCATGGTGAATTTTGTTATTAACTTGTGCATTCAACAAAATGTTCAGAGCAGTGTCACTAGATTGCTGATTATTAACAGTAACATATCATTCACATATCTGAACCAAATTTTGAAAATTCCTTGTTGATATCAATAACATCTTTAAAAAATCTGACGTGTTACACTGACATGACTTACTCTACTCTTGTACAAACTATTTTTACAAATGCTTATTCTCCATCTACTTCATGTTAATAGATATAAAAATTTGCAGAACTATCGTATTGCTAATTTTCTTGTAGGTGCAAGGGGAATATGGAAGGCTTTAAGCGAGTCAAATCTTTTAAGAGATGGTTGCTATGTGGAGCATGCCATTCTCTTTGCATGCCCAAGACATGAGAAAAATGAATAATGGATTCTCACTTGAGAAAAAGTATAAGTATTGGAAAATTCAAACAAATAAGGAATGTCTTGTAAATGGTTCCCTCCATCTATACGAAAAATTGTGTGTTTTAAGATCATTTTTTGTGTAGCAAAATTTTGTCTATCTCTTACGGTTTACTAGTAATGCAAAAGCCATTCAAAATGAAAAAGACTTTCGGGGACATTCCCAGAAAATTCAAACTATACATTTCATTGTCTTAAAAAATATCTCAAATATATTATATTTTCATCAAAAACTTTAGAGCCATGTTTTAGAAAATCAAAATTTTCGAAAAACATTCCATGTAAAGGTAGTCTGGACGGGGGGGGGGGTTTCTTCAAAATCTTCGTATCGCATCTTTGAACTATACTGAACCTAAGTGACAAGTTTAGTATTTATCCGACTTTTTGTTTTTGAGATATGCTGTTCACAGACACAATGGACCTTTTTACTTTCTCTACGTATACTAAGTAGGGGAAGTATTGCATTCCGCCCAGAAATTTGATACCGAGACTTCACCGGAAATACATGTTTTGAGGCCCCCTGAATCCAAAAAAGCAATTTTAGTAAAAGGTGTGCGTGTGCGTGTGTGTTATTCTATTAAAACTGAGACATGCTGCACTATAAAAAACATCCAATTATTTTTTGGGTTACCTGTCAGTATACATGCTGAGATTGCGAGTTTGCAAGACGCAAGCGAAAGCATTCCAAATGTAAATATTAGAAAGGTACGATACACGTTCCATTTCTCTAAGGTGACCTCGAAACTATTGACATACACCCCTTCCACTCATCTTTCGCTAGTCCTCTGCCAGGGAACTGTCGATAATCTTGCTTCAAAACACTGACGTCATGCGCAGACAACCGACTGGCGGCAAAGGCCGAATAAATCTGAAGACCCCGTATATGTACAGTCTTATTAATTTTTAACATTCATTGTCCTCTGTGGTCTAGGGGTATCATGCTAACCTCTGGTTCCTGAGAATGCAGGTTCAAACCGGGCGGAGGGCGATGAATTTTTTCGGGCGTAAAAATCCTTATATGCCTAACTTTGGAAGGGAAGTAAAGCCTGCAGTCCCGTGTCGTAGATTTATAGCACGTAAAAGAACCCCAGGCTTGATAAAGAAGCCTCTGAGCAAAGTTTCCGGTCTTTCTTGTCAATATAGACTGGAACACCAAGAACCATAGTAGTTAAAGAGCGCCTATAAATAAAAATTCAATTTAATTTTTAACATTCAGTGACTATTGATTTTAAACTGATTGTGTATAAATTCCTTGCAAGATTACTGTTTTATTGTAGCTTTGACACAAATTTTCAACATTTCTAAGATCTCGGTATTTGCAGAGATATCCACTTTTAAATCCTTCTTGAGATGCCAAACAGATCAAACCAGCGTCGAGGATCTGGTCAGGGAATAATGCAAATGTCTTGAAACAATATTCCCCAATAATATGGTCCACCATACAAAAATGTTTTCTTGTTGCTGCAATTCACATTATTGGAAATTGAGTATTACAGGATAAAATATTTACTAAGTAATCTGCATGTAGTAACCATGACTATGTTTTCTTTAACTTTTAAATTAACATGGTGGGATCTTTTGATACCCCATCCGGTCAATGATTGCACATTGCACTCCTTTCCTCCTTTTATTGTTGCCATTGTCACAGTAGCTTTCTATTTATTTGTGATCTGACCGACAAAATGTGAGCTGCTGTTGTATTCCTTCTTTAGTGTAGGTAAGAAAATTACAAAAGTCTACTTACATTTTTTTGCATAATCATTTTCTACATAATTTAATCCAATTTCACATTCTTTTTAGGGCTTGTTAGAAATACAGACCTATAAGTCAATATCCTTCGGAAGGGAAGTAAAGCCGGTGGTCCCATGTCATAGATTTATGGCACGTAAAAGAACCTCAAGCCTAATAAAGAGGCCTCCAAAAAGCAATTACTTTCATGAAAAAATTCAGTAAAATGGGCAAAAGTGCCTTCAACCCATGTTGTTAGAAATCCTCGCTATAACATAATGAGTTTTTCAACTACGAAGCTAAATGAGGTCAAACCAAATAAACCATTTTCTTTTAGCATATATATTCTGATGATGAAGTTCTAAAACATATTTTCTGCAATGGACAAATGCCAAAACAGAACTTGTAAGACAGAAGTATTCTGGCCAGACTAAAGCTAAAATTAAAAAAAACCTGGATATGGATGAACTTATAGCATTTTTTTGACTCTTGGTGAATTTTTCTGTTTTCAAATCAAATCATGAGAATGTAAACTATATCTTTGCAACTGATGTTCAGGCTGTGAAATATTCAATTGCGTTCGTTTCTGATGCTGCTGAATTGCTTATATTTCAAAGACTGCAAACACACAAGAAAGGCTCCAGGATATTAAATGGCTAAATTACTTTTGTGTTCAGCAAAATTGTGGAAAATTCTCTCAGAAATACTACAATACAGGCACATGTGCTGCTGTGGGTTTTTTTTTGTTTTATTTATGGACGCTCTTTAACTACTATGGTTCTTAGTGTCTCATTCTATATTGGGCGTGACAGATCGGTAATTTTTGCTCAGAGGCCTCTTTATCAGGCTTGAGGTTTTTTACGTGCAGAAAATCTTTGACATGGGACCACCGGCCTTACTTCCCTTCCGAAGGAAGCCATGCTAAGGATTTTTACGCCCAAAAAAATCCATCGCCCTCCGCCGGGTTTGAACCCGCAACCTGGGAACTGCAGGCTACCACGGTACCACTAGTCCACGGAGGATGACATCTGCTGCTGCGGGTGAACACCTAATTGCTTTTCATGGAAGATGTTCATTCGTGGTCTATAAGTCAAAAAAGCCTAATAAATATGGCTTGAAAATAGTGTTATACAATGCAAAAATGAGCCACTTCTACAAGGCTATTTGTATACTGGAAAGGTGTCTGATAGAGAAACCTTATCTAATGAGGAAAAGAAATTCTCAATTCCTACTCAGTCTACCTTGCGACTTTTGTCAACCAATCTATGGCAATAATTATAACATAACTTGCACACAACTGATTTAGTTCAATTCAGGTTGTAGAGGAACTGGGAAAGAGTGAACTGACATTTGTTGAAACACTAAAGCAAAATAAGGCTATTTGTATACTGGAAAGGTGTCTGATAGAGAAACCTTATCTAATGAGGAAAAGAAATTCTCAATTCCTACTCAGTCTACCTTGCGACTTTTGTCAACCAATCTATGGCAATAATTATAACATAACTTGCACACAACTGATTTAGTTCAATTCAGGTTGTAGAGGAACTGGGAAAGAGTGAACTGACATTTGTTGAAACACTAAAGCAAAATAAGAGAAAGATTTCATGTGCATACCAGCCAGAAAAACAGAGGTAGGTGGTAGAGAAAATAATAATGTCACTGGTCAGTTACAAATGACGTATGAATGATCAAAATTGATTTTTTTGTTGTTATCAATATTTCCCCATTTCCATGTTGGTTCATTGTGAACTGAGGCTTTTAATGTTCAAGTCTTTTGCTTTGTATTGTTTTGATTGCCATTTCCAATTTACTGTGAAATCACATTTCAAACATAAATTCCAATTATCAAATTGAGGTTAGGATTGCTGCTTCTTATTCCCATTTTCACTTGACTGTGCATGGCATATTCACTTACCCATTCCATTCTTGTTCTGGTTATGCTTCCAGCACTTGTTAACCAGGTTTAAGATTTATTACTGCTTAACATTTTCATGACAATTTATGCTAAATTCCCTCACATTTCATTAAACATTTTATACATTAACTTACAGATTTCCCACAGTCTCCATTTGAACATCATTAAGCTGATAAAAGAATAGTTTATACCTGATTCAGTGTCAAAGTAAATAACACACCATTTGGTTGTTGTTTTTTATTCTAAATTCAATATAAACATACCTAAATTGATTAAATAAATGAAAAATTGGAAGATAAATAAGTGCTTTATTGCAGAAACCCACTATATTCATTCTTTAAAAAGTATTCTCAGAAAGACAAGACAATGAATGTTATAACAATAATGTATGATTTAAAAAAGAATTTAGCAACTGTCAAATTAATATTTATACCTAAATCTCTATTCTTTTAAAAGATACCAGGCTTCTGTTTGTATTCTCAAACTATGAAATATGTTCAAATAGCAGGTTTCTGAAATAAAAAATTCAAATAAACTTAACAACCATGGATATCACAAATGTTACAGCAGCAAACACATAAATAACATTTCTTTCACCTCAATCCTGCATTACTGCAGAAGTGGTTGGAATCTTTTCTCTTAAAACCAACAACTCCTGCTTCTCTTATACATCATGGTAATAATCAAGGCTTGGTCTCCACTGTTAACAAGAACAAGCAAGCAGGTACTTACAAGGGAACATTCTCACTTTACAGTCAAAGTTACAAGAAGAAAATTATACCAATAGAAGCACTGTTTGATGCCTGGGTGATAGAAATATTAACTGCTAATTGTGGGTACACATGCAATTACAACTTATAACTGCATCCTTGTTCTACTCTAGAGAGATGTAATCAGCTTTATGAAATGTAATTATTATCACATATGGCAAATGATCATTCTGAGAATGCATAAAATATTCAAAATAAACAATATTTGGATGGAATGAGCACTAAATGAGAAACTATTGTTCAAAGAAGTTCATTCGAAAGCAGAATGTTTGAGGATAGCAAATCAATATCAAAGATCAAGTATTTATCCTAATATATATTTAAAAAACCCTGGAAGTGGTATGCAATGAAACATAACTGATAGCAATGGCAATGTTAGTACCAACATAGTTGGCAATTACACAGGTTGGACATTTCTAGGGTTGCCATAGGACCTGAAAAAGCAGGATTTTCCTGAATTTTAGCACATGGAAAAGAGTCCTGCGCGATTTTCAACAAATCGTTAAGTGTCCTGAATTATGAATATCTGTTATTCTTGCATTTTAGCCGCTATGCTGGCACCATGCCTTAGACAACCTCCTGTACTGCTACTACAAGAACTAATGCCAAAGAGTATAATGATTGCTACATATTGCCTATACACAATACACTACATGCTGATACTAATGTCTTAAGTTTCATGTATAAATTGTAATTATTATATTCAATATATTAGTTTCAATTACACTGTTAGAATCAATGCATTAGAGAATTCCGAGATTTTTTTCAGAATCCACTTAGGAAAGCTTTTTTTTGGGTGTTGTTTGTTTGTTTGTTTGTTTGTTTGTTTTGTTGCTCTCTCATGTTTTTCATAAATTCATAATGAACATAGAGAATATGTATCTGTAATTGAGGTTGTGAACAAAATGAATTTTGTTGAAACATTCTTAAAGAGAGGAATGACCAAACATTTTCTGTCTCTTATTTTGAAGAATAAAATAACCAGCCATTGTAAAGACTTTTGAACAAGAAGCAAAAAATGTGCTATATTACTTGTCTCGATTATTTACAAAAGTGGTTATATTCTTTCTCTGATCTCAAGTGTTTCAATTGGTTGCTCTTGAAGGAAGTACCAACTTGGGATGGGCATATAGAAGGCAGTGTTAAATACTTATGACGACATGATGGCAGGCTGAGGCAGCACGAAGGTATGTTAGATATGTGCCTGCCCTAATTAGGGCTTAACCACGTAGTGACGGGATGTAGGGTTTACAGGTGACTGGTGAAATTTGTGTAAGGGAGTGAAAGAAAGTAGCAAGTTTTGCTCCTCAACGGTTGTCGGTCATTGTGCAATGGCCCTTGTGCACTGCTAGTGTTAAGTATTTTTTAGGTGAGGGTTGTTAATTTTGAAAATCCAAGCATCTCTTGGAGGGATTATAAAGGAGCTCTGGAGTTGCTCCGTTGTTACCGGATTACCGGATGTACCCACATGGCATATGGGGAAGCCGGTGCCAGTGCATTCTGGGCTTATAATCCCCTGGAGACCGAATGAGGGCGCTCCAATGTAGTGGCAACTGGTCATAGAATTTTGCAGCCTGGTGCCTAATTTCTTCCTCCATGTAGGGAAGAGATGAGGCCATGTGAAGTAGTCTCATGGGAAAGGAGTGGTATGCAAAATAGATAGCCCGAAGGCCATTGCAGAAGCAGCAGACTGGAGTCTGTAGCCATGCCCCAGATCTTGCAGGCGTAAAGCAGGACAGGGATTATGAGCGCTTGAAAAAGGTGTAGCTTAAGCGGGGCAGGCATCCCCGATCTCATCATGGGGCACAATGAAGCCGTAGCCTGATGCAGTAATTTGTATCATAAATTACTTAAATGTAAATAATGATTGTAATATGAATATGCATTTTTATGTGACATTGATTTGAGATGTTTATTGATTGTAATTATTGTTGAAAAGAAGTTTATATCGCCTTACTGAAACTGACAATAATAGCGTGCAATAATGCAGCGAGGGGGTGAGCTGTTTATCATTATTGGAAACGAGGAAGTTATGTAATGTTGGCGCGTTTTTTCCTTGAGAATCTTCTGGAACGTTTCCCTAGAGCATATGTATTCATAATTTTCATTAGATATAAATAGACGCTAATGTTGGCGCGTTTTATTAGCCAATTGCAGTTCATTTATAATCTTTAGGCATATCGGGGAGTGGGAGTATAAATAGAGCTAGGTTAGAGGTAAAGTCCGTCAGTCGGTCAGTTCATCAAAATTCTTTGTACACTACACGTCGCATTCCCGTCAGTTCGTCGAAAGTATTTGTATGGCACACTTCGAATATCAATTTGCAGGTTACGCGTAATAGAGTTATGAAATCTCAAGTGTTATAAAGTTAATTTTACAAAAAGTTGAAGTACGCGAATTAAGAATTATCAGTAATGAAGTTATTATAACAGTTTCAGTTTGGCGAGTGTCTAGATCAATGTGTAAATGTGATAGTGAGAGTGGTCGACAATAAAAGTATAAAAGAAATTATTTCATCAGTGTTATCTTTGGATAAAAGATTCCTTTCCGTTTACACACCCTGATCAAGAGATATGTTCGACCGAGAAATAATAGCTAGCCGGAGGACAGTAAACCAAAATTAATTAAGATAACAATAGCGTTCTTTCAAACGAACACTAACACTGCTGCAAATTGCTAACACCAGATGGAGCTACAAACCGAACAAATGAATGACGTCACAAGATGGCTTCCACGCGTGAAGTAAACATAAATACACAAACATTTGTAAGTAATACCGTTACAAATTGGCTACCACAACGTGGGGCTACAATTAATGTTAAATAACTAACACAATAATACCGTTACAAATTGGCGCCCAACGTGGGACTATAATAATGTTACTGCAAATTGGCTCCCAAATGTGGGGCTCAACAAAAAATAAACAACATTAATAATACCATTGCAAATTGGCGCCCAACGTGGGGCTACAATAATGTTGAATAAATAACAAATAATGATACTACAAATTGGCACCCAGAACGTGGGGCAGAGTGACCAAGAAAGGAACACGATGACCAGGAAAGGATCAGAATAACCAGGAAGGGGCAGAATTAACCAGAAGAAGTGAGATGACCAGGAAGGGGCGAATGGAGAAGTGAACTGAACTACAAGACGCAGATTCCAGAAACAACAAAAGGGACGACAGACTACGCGGATGATTGGACATCGTAATTCCGAGATTAAAAGGCAACAGGGGAATTCAAATACGGAACACCAAAACGACGTAGATTCATCGTAATACAACGCAGAAGCGACATATAATCTAGGAGAGAGGGGCAGAAAGCTGGACATCAAAGCAACATCAGCAGATACCATCAGAAAGATTAGAAACGTGTGATTTTTATTCTAAAAAAAAAGGGGTAAAAAATTTTTTTTAATGTACCTTAGGAGCGGTAGGATAAAGAAAACAATGTCCACTAATAATACAGAAGAAATAATTATGGAGGGGGATAGTGTAACAGTTAGCTGTAATTCAATACAGGTTACAGAAAATAGCTCAAACGATGTAGTATTGGAGGGAGGAAATGTTAGTGCAGGAAGCGAGAATAAAACAGCAGGAAATATTAATTCTGATACTAGTATGATTATGGAAATGTTGAGAAAATTTGGTGAAAAATTAGATCAAAACAGGGAAGATATAAAAAAGACTAATGAGAATATGGAAAAGAATCATAGGGAATTAAGGGAACATATGAAAAGGGGCCATAGGAAATTAATGGAAGCCTTTGGTAGGAGTAATGAGATATTAGGGCAAAAAGTAGATCAAAGCAGGGAAGAAATTGAAAAGAAATCTATGGAGCTAGATAGTAGTATGCCAAAAATGAGTGATGAAAAGGAAATAATAGCAAGTGAGATAGGAGAAGTTTCAAAGAAAATGGTAGATATGAGCAAGGAAATATGTAACAAAAAAAGTGAGGTTAATACTAAAATTGAACATGTTGATGTAAAATGTACAGAGTTAGGTAGTAGAATGAGTAACATTTCAAGTGAGATGAGAGAGATGAAAGAGGTTATGAATGTAGATGTGAATCAGGCGCAGGTTAATTTCAGAGGGGAGATATCAGAAATACAGAAGGAGTCAGTAATGAAAAGAAATAAATTGTCCGAAGAAGTTAAAGTTTTGCCTGTAAATAATCAAAAGCTAACTTCTGAAGTTAACAAGTACCAAGATGTTCAAATTGAAAACTCCAGTCCAGTCCAGTACAGTTTAATACAGATTTGTCAGAGTACTCTCAGATTAAAGAGATAGCAGAAGAATTGAAAATGACAGTTGTTAAAAGATGTGTTGTTCAGGAAACTTTAGATTGTTTTCAAATGTTATCATGGGACGAAATTTCATATGAATACTTTAAGAGGTTATCCATGAACAAATTTTTGAAGGTTAAGATACAGCT
This sequence comes from Deroplatys truncata, assembly GCA_030765065.1. Lineage (NCBI taxonomy): Eukaryota > Metazoa > Arthropoda > Insecta > Mantodea > Mantidae > Deroplatys > Deroplatys truncata. The sequence goes on along the minus strand of CM060976.1, from coordinate 226,989,517 downwards.
ACGAGTAATGTTTAGCCACACACAATTTGATCCAGGAGGGTAAATAGCAATGAGATGTAAAGTAAATGCTGGATAGTTAAAGATGACTTGCAGAGAAATGTATTGGAACGTAAGAGGGTTAAATAAATATGTACGTCATGTGAAAGGAGAAATAAAATTTTGGACATAATTAAATTTTTTTTAAAAGGAAAATAACATTTTTATTTTAGTAACTGTAACAGTATTAAAAATTAAGAATGTAAAGATTGAAACTTAATATGATATTAAAGTAAAAGTACGTAAATACAATTCCAAGAGTATTGTGAATGTACAGTACAAAATAACAAAAATGGGTTAAAAAAATAATTAAAACAAATACTTATGTAGCAAACAGAAAATGTGAAACAGTACTTAGATTTAAGAGATGTAAATATATTTATGTAAAGGGTGAATATTTTTTTGGTAAATATGTATAGTAATTACAAAAATTCTTAAATGCACAAATTTTTGTTAACAATATAAGAAAGTAAATCAATTTTGTAACAGTAACTAAATAATTCAGGGTACAGTATTTGCTATATAAAAAAAAAAATTTGTAATGTTAGATTAATGTCTAAACACATTAAACCACAGCCAGTAAGTAGTGGCGAGATATAAAAAAAAAAAAAAAAAAAAAAAAAAAAAAAAAAAAAAATGCCGTGTGTTAAATACGTGTGAAGTGTTAAGTGAAAGTGATAGCGTGTGTTCCAAGATTTAGGAGACTAAAAACCCAATTATAAAATTTCCAAACAAGTTGTAAATATTTATAATTATGTTTCTAGTGGGGCATATGATGCAGTAATTTGTATCATAAATTACTTAAATGTAAATAATGATTGTAATATGAATATGCATTTTTATGTGACATTGATTTGAGATGTTTATTGATTGTAATTATTGTTGAAAAGAAGTTTATATCGCCTTACTGAAACTGACAATAATAGCGTGCAATAATGCAGTGAGGGGGTGAGCTGTTTATCATTATTGGAAACGAGGAAGTTACGTAATGTTGGCGCGTTTTTTCCTTGAGAATCTTCTGGAACGTTTCCCTAGAGCATATGTATTCATAATTTTCATTGGATATAAATAGACGCTAATGTTGGCGCGTTTTATTAGCCAATTGCAGTTCATTTATAATCTTTAGGCATATCGGGGAGTGGGAGTATAAATAGAGCTAGGTTAGAGGTAAAGTCCGTCAGTCGGTCAGTTCATCAAAATTCTTTGTACACTACACGTCGCATTCCCGTCAGTTCGTCGAAAGTATTTGTACGGCACACTTCGAATATCAATTTGCAGGTTACGCGTAATAAGAGTTATGAAATCTCAAGTGTTATAAAGTTAATTTTACAAAAAGTTGAAGTACGCGAATTAAGAATTATCAGTAATGAAGTTATTATAACAGTTTCAGTTTGGCGAGTGTCTAGATCAATGTGTAAATGTGATAGTGAGAGTGGTCGACAATAAAAGTATAAAAGAAATTATTTCATCAGTGTTATCTTTGGATAAAAGATTCCTTTCCATTTACACACCCTGATCAAGAGATATGTTCGACCGAGAAATAATAGCTAGCCGGAGGACAGTAAACCAAAATTAATTAAGATAACAATAGCGTTCTTTCAAACAAACACTAACACTGCTGCAAATTGCTAACACCAGATGGAGCTACAAACCGAACAAATGAATGACGTCACAAGATGGCTTCCACGCGTGAAGTAAACATAAATACACAAACATTTGTAAGTAATACCGTTACAAATTGGCTACCACAACGTGGGGCTACAATTAATGTTAAATAACTAACACAATAATACTGTTACAAGCCCCAGAGGCATAATGCACAAGGTCCCAGATGTGTCCCCCCGAAAGTTAGGCCCTTATCTAGCTTAACTCCCAAGTAGGTGATGGCATTCGTCCATTCTATCTTTCTTCTGAGATAGGTGAATGTAGGGAAGTTTGCAGGAAAGCGGTGTTTGATAAAGAGAATGGCGTGGCTTTTGTAAGATAACATTTGTATATATGTTTATAGCACCACGTTGTGGAGCCAATTTGCGAGAGCAAATATTTGTGTTTACTTCACGTGTGTTGCCATCTTGTGTGACATCATTCGTTGGTCTGGTACGTAGCACCCTCTGACGTAGCAATTTGTATCAATTAGTTTCTGAAAGAATTTAAGGTTATGTATATTGTCCTCCGGCTAGCTATCATCTTTTCTTGGTAGAACTTGTATCTCTTGCAGGGTGTGAAGCGGAAAGGAATCTTTTGTCTAGAAATGATATTGACGAAGAAATTGGTTTTATAATCTTTATTGCAGAACACGTTCACGAATACTTTCACATATTTATTTGGATACTCGCCATACTGAAACTGTTTGTACTAACTTCTTATCACTTTTAACTCGCATACTTCAACTTTGTGTAGAATTAACTTTATAATAATTTAGATTCTCTTAATTCTGCTGCACGTAACTTGGCGAAATAAATGAACTGCGATACCGACGTAGAGAGTACGGAGAATTTTGTAGAACTGGGAACGATGTGTAATGTGTTGAGAATCTTGTTGCACTGGGGGACACGCTACCTCGGCCTGGCTTATTTATAGGCTTGCCTTAAGATACGCCTAAAGATTATAAATGAACTGCCATTGGCTAATAAAACGCGCCAACATTAGCGTCTATTTTACTATCCAATGAAAACCACAAATACATATGCTTTAGGAAATGTTCTAGAAGCTTTTATCGAAAAGGCGCGAAACATTACGTAACTTCCTGGTTCCCGGTAACGATAAACAACTCACCCATTGCTGCATTATTGCGTTATTGTTAACAGTTTCAGTAGAGCCGTATATTATTATTTACCAATAACAATTACAATTAATAAACCTCTGAAATCAATGTCACATAAAAATACATATTCATATTACAATCCTTATTTACATCTGAGTAATTTGTGATACAAATTACCGTCTCATATGCCCCACTAGAAACATAATTATAAATATTTATAACTTGTTTAGAAATTTTAAAATTATGTTTTTAGTCTCCTAGATCTTGGAACACACGTTATCACTTTCACTTAACACTTCACAGGCATTTAACACACGACATATGTTTTATCTCGCCACTACTTACTGGCTCTGGTTTAATTAATTTAGATATTAATCTGACGTTACAAACAAATTTTTTTTTTATAGCAAATACTGTACCCTAAATTATTTAATCACTGCTACCAAATTGTTTACTTTAAGTTGTTGACAAAAATTTATACATTTAAGATTTTTGTAATTGTTACACATATTTACCAAAATATTCACCCTTTACATATATTTACATCTCTTAAATCTAGGCACTGTGTCACATTTTCTGTTTGCTACATAAGTATTTGTTTTATTTATTTTTACCAATTTTTGTTATTCTGAATTTTATTTTAACAATACTCTTTGAATTGTATTTACGTACTTTTAATTTAATATCATATTAAGTTTCAATCTATGCATTCTTAATTTTTTTTAAATCTTGGAATTGTATTTACGTACTTTTACTTTAATATCATCTTAAGTTTCAATCTTTGCATTCTTAATTTTCAAATGTTGTTACAGTTACTAAAAAATTTAATTCTTTTTTTTTTTTTTTTTTTTAAACATTTCTCTTTTTTTTTTTTATTTTATAATTTATTTCTCTTTTCAAATGACATATAAATAATTAACCCTCTTACGTTCCAATACATTTCTCTGCAAGTCATCTTTACCTATCCAGCATTTACTTTACATCTCATCGCTATTTACCCTCCTGGATCAAATTGTGTGTGGCTAAACATTACTCGTAGCCGTATCCTAACCTTCAAATTTTTGTTAATGAATAACCTCTTGTATTCATTTGAAATTTCCTCACATGATAACATTTGAAAACAATCTACAGTTTCTTGAATAACACATCTTTTAACAACTTTCATTTTCAATTCTTCTACTATCATTTTAATCTGAGAATACTCTGACAAATCTGTACTAAACTGTACTGGACTGGAGTTTTCATTTTGAACATCTTGGTACAATTTATTTCTTTGTATTACTGACTCATTCTGTATTTCTGATATTTCCCCTCTGAAATTAACTTGCGCCTGATTTACATCTACATTAACCTCACTTTTAGTATTAACCTCACTTTCTTTATTATCTCTTTCCCTGCTCATGTCTAGCATTTTCTTTGAAATTTCTCCTATCTCACTTACTATTACTTCTTCATTTTCATCTTTCATTTCTGGCATACTAATATCTAGCTTCGTAACTTTCTTTTCAATTTCTTCACTGCTTTGATCTACTTTTTGCTCTAATACCCCATTACTCCTACCAATATCTTTTCTGTTTTGTTCAAAGCTCCTACGAATATCTTCTCTTAATTCCCTATGACTCTTTTGCATATCTTCCCTGTTTTGATCTATTTTCTTACTAAGATCTTCCCTATTTTGATCTATTTTCTTTTCTAATTTCTCATTATTCTTTTGCATATCTTCCCTTATATTTCTCAGTATTTCCATAATCATACTATTATCAGAGTGAATATTTCCTGCTATTCTATTCTCACTTTCTGCACTAACATTTTCATCCTCAAATCCTAAAAAGTCTGGGCTATTTCCTGTAACCTGTATTGAATTACAGCTAACTGTTACACTATCTCCCTCCATAATTATTTCTTCTGTATTACTAGCAGCCATTGTTTTTATTATCCTACCGCTCCTAAGGTACATTTATTTATCCTTTTTTTTTTTTTTTTTTTTAACAAAAAAATTAAGATATTCTAACCTTACTTATGCTGTCCGTTGCTGTTACTTTGATGTCCAGCGTTCTGCCCCATTCTCCTAGATTTGTATGTCGCTTCTGCGTTGTGTTGTGATGAATCTACGTCGTCTCGATGTTTTTGCGTTGAATTCCTTGTTGCCTCGTAATCTCGGAATTACGATCGAAGTCTGTCGTTCCTGTTGTTTCTTGAATCTGGGTCTTGTAGATGATTTCACCGCTGCATTCCTGGTTATGTTGATCCTTTCCTAGTTAATTCTGCTACTTCCTGGTTATTCTTGTTCCTTTCCTAGTTATCTAGCCCCACGTTATGGGTGCCAATTTGTAAGAGAACAAATTGTATATATGTTTATAGCACCACGTTGTGGAGCTAATGTTGATGTGGTATTAATGTTATGTTGACTTCTGCGTTGCCATCTTGTGTGACGTCATTCGTTGGTCTGGTACGTAGCACCCTCTGACGTAGCAATTTGTATCAATTAGTTTCTGAAAGAATTTAAGGTTATGTATATTGTCCTCCGGCTAGCTATCATCTTTTCTTGGTAGAACTTGTATCTCTTGCAGGGTGTGAAGCGGAAAGGAATCTTTTGTCTAGAAATGATATTGACGAAGAAATTGGTTTTATAATCTTATTGCAGAACACGTTCACGAATACTTTCACATATTTATTTGGATACTCGCCATACTGAAACTGTTTGTACTAACTTCTTATCACTTTTAACTCGCATACTTCAACTTTGTGTAGAATTAACTTTATAATAATTTAGATTCTCTTAATTCTGCTGCACGTAACTTGGCGAAATAAATGAACTGCGATACCGACGTAGAGAGTACGGAGAATTTTGTAGAACTGGGAACGATGTGTAATGTGTTGAGAACCTCGGCCTGGCTTATTTATAGGCTTGCCTTAAGATACGCCTAAAGATTATAAATGAACTGCCATTGGCTAATAAAACGCGCCAACATTAGCGTCTATTTTACTATCCAATGAAAACCACAAATACATATGCTTTAGGAAATGTTCTAGAAGCTTTTATCGAAAAGGCGCGAAACATTACGTAACTTCCTGGTTCCCGGTAACGATAAACAACTCACCGATTGCTGCATTATTGCGTTATTGTTAACAGTTTCAGTAGAGCCGTATATTATTATTTACCAATAATAATTACAATTAATAAACCTCTGAAATCAATGTCACATAAAAATACATATTCATATTACAATCCTTATTTACATCTGAGTAATTTGTGATACAAATTACCGTCTCACTTTTTGCTAGATTTATGGATAATTGGAAATGCTTGCACCACTCTTGAGGAGGCGGAGGTGTCTGTGAATAGGGTTGAAGGCTCTGCATGGGTTTTTGTCTGTGCAATACAGAAGTATGTCGTCAGCATATTGTGCTATATTGACGTGCTGCTCTATAGGGAGGTCGGCCAATACACACTAAACAATGTGGGGGATAACACAGAACCTTCAGGGACTTGTGTAGATTTGTGTCCTGCAACTGAAACCGCAAAAGTGCAGTGTTTGAGATATGTGTGTAGTAGGCGGTTGTGTGTAGGGAGCTCCAGATGAATGAATTTCAGGAGGAGACCCAATGCCAGGTCATCGAGAAACTGCTGCAGTGTAAGTTCTGTCCTGGTATCCCAGGGCAGCAACTCCTGGGGGATTGAGTGCCCAGGACGGAAGCCGAACTGGTGTGCTGAGATGGCTTGAATGTCTCTCAAGGTGGGGGACAAGCGGGCTAATATACATATTGAAGCTTGATTACAAAGTCGATGAGTCATTAGCATTCAATCAATCAGTGTGTTTAATAAACTTTGTAAAAGAAAAACTGAATAAGTCTGACTCTGACACTAATTTCATCCAAAGACTAGCTATTGACAAATGGGTGGAATTTTTCAGTCCTTTAAGAACAGTGAGCAATGTTCAGAACTATTAAAGCTTGTTCAATTCTATTTCTATTAATTTGCTCGTAATGCGCGTATGCAAAGAATTTTCTCATGATGAATCCACAATGGATAGATAACAGGATTAGGCTAAAAATTAAATCCATCGGAGCAATCCTGAAAATTAATATAGTAATTTGTAAAGGATGTTTTATGCTTTGAACTTCATGAATATCTGACGCAAAGCAATGTGCTGCTGAAGAAGACTTCATCTTCAGGAAAATATAACTGGTGTACGACTAAGAATGAATGATTAATAAACTAACAAACTTACTGATACATTCAAATATGACATTTGCTGTCCTTCCAATACATACATTGCAAAGTTTCTATGTGTATTTTATTACCATATAAAAATTAAATAATAAATTACAATATGTTAAGATAGAGTCCTGAATTCTTTACTCATCCTTATGGCAACCCTAGATGTGTCAGAGGTTTGGTCTGCCTTTAAGTATGTCATCGTCATCATTATGCAGAACATGTGACAAGGCTGTTAGTAGATAGCGTTTTGTTAATTACAAGGGGCCTTGTGGCTTGAAATATCATGGCATGAGCGTAAATTTGGGAAAGAAGGAATGTGTATTACTTCATCAGACAGGATCATATAAATATGGTTACTGTGTAAGCCAAGCTAAGATATCTCATGGAGATGAAACTGCAATAAAAGGTACTGATGCTACTAGCACTCACATAATCTCTCCATCCCAGAGAGGTCTGTATCTTCCTGAATTGGGGTTCCCTTGATCATTAGTATTCAACTGAGACTTTGTGACTGAACTCTGACAACACCCGTCAACTAGTGCAGAAGCAGTTTAAATGGAAGGTGTTGACTTCGGAAGTAATAAACCTGAGAGAAAAGAATCAAGTTGTTTTCTCAACCATTTCATTAGGGATGAAGGAAACAACACTGATGGTGAAGAAGAGTCCCACAAAGCAGAATAAGGATTGAAGGCTGGACATCCCAATACCATGGAGCAGATTTTGTCACTTAGTTTCGAGAATGTTGCATCACAACTTCCCAACTATGCAACAACATAGTAAGTAAGCAAATCAATGAAATTTCTGATGACAGCTTTGTGGTAGTTAAAAGCAAAAAGAATAAGGCCAGTTTAAGTGACTCCCAGCCTGCAATGAAATGAAAGGAAGCCCTTTTTTTAGAGTACGTATTAAGATTGTTTAAAAAAAAATTCATTTTTTATTTAATCATGCTCTTTAACTGCTGTGGTCCTTAGTCCCATTCCATATTGGGTGTGAAAGACCGGTAATTTTGCTTAGAAGCCTCTTTATCACGTTTGAGGTTCTTTTACATGCTGTAAATCTATGACATGGAACCACCGGCTTTACTTCCCTTCTGAAGGAAGCCTTGCTAAGGATCTTTACGCCTGAAAAACTCCATCGCCCTCCGCCGGGTTTGAACCCGCAACCTCAAGAATTGGAAGCTAACATGGTAACCACTACACCATGGAGAACGATCCCTTAAGGTTGTGCAATGCAGCCCAAGGAAACCGGCCATTTTTATGCCTAAATTAAATCTGGAGGTACAAATCTATTGTTGATTCAATTAAATCTTATGCAAATATCAAAGGGTTAATTTGTACCAGGCTTAAAACTAAGTTCCCAAATTATTCCTCAACACAACATGCAGTCCTAAACAGTGTGACCCATAAATTGGTTTACACACCATTAACAGAAACATAATACAAGCAGAAATACAAACACATAGTTGGCACAGCTACAAACAATGGCTTCACCAAACAAATCGACAAAAAAAAAAAAAAAAAATAGCAGGAAACCACAAAGCTCACCCAACAAAAATACATAATGATTTTTAAGAAGTTCACTTTTCACCCAAGGGCTTGTTACAAATTCCACAGCATCATCAAAAAGCACACCTGTTTAGCTCACAAAACAGATTCAGTCTAGAGAAATTACTCTGCAACAAATCAGAGGACCAAACACCTCAGAACAAATAAGCAGGAATCTATCACATTAATCGCTCAGAATGTGGCCAAATCTACATAGGTAAAACAAAACGAAATTTAGAGACCAGATTAAAAGAGCATATGAGACACATCAAATACAAATAGATGACTAATCTTTGGTTGCACATCACTTTTGGATGACAAATCACATCACACCAATTCATTCACACTGCTAAAACCGGCAAAATACACAACAGAGTTGGATACTTGGAAAAAGTTATTAATTACAAATCATAAAACACAGTGTAATGAATTTTGAATTACCACCACCAAACCCACTATGGAAATTCATCACTGCACCACCAGATGCCACCACACACAAGCTCACACCAGACATCACCACAAGGAACCAGTCGGCCACTTCCGAGAATGGGAGCAATTAGCTTTCGAAACCGATCAAGACAAAAAACATGTAAGTGATGTTAAGTGTTTCAATTCCGACTCAAATTTTCTAAATAATTACCACTGTAATAGTTATTTTTCAGCATTAATTGTAATGCAATTGCTCAAAAGGGCTTCTCTTAGAAAATGAACTTCAGTATTATGTGAGACATAATAAGTATATGCAATTAGTTTGTAAGCGGGTGTTATCTTTACCATCTGTTCCTAAAGCTTGTAGCAGTGTTCATCCACGTTGAGATGAGGGTGGAATCTGAACCTGCTCATTGGTATGTGAAGTTGATGCTTTGATATAATGTTGTGTTGAGCAGATTCCCTTGGAGAACCTAGGCTCTGGTAGGCCTTGCATTGTTGTGAAGCAGTTCAACTAGGGCGGAAATTCTCTGTCCTTACCTTCTCCGAATTGGAGCAGAGGAAAAACAGCTTCACAATTCCCTGAGATGAACTACGGGTACTGCGCAATATTAATTTCTTGCTTCACAAATAAATTATGTTGAAGCTTCAGCTATGAGATCCTTTTCCCTGGATCGCACCACAAAAGAAGAAGAAAGCTTCCACTAATGATCCTCATTGTAGGCCAGAAATTAAATTAAATTGAGTTTTATTTATGGACACTCTTTAACTGCTCTGAACCATAGCGTCCCATTCCATGTTGGGCATGAAAGACTGGTAATTTTGCTGAGACCCCTCTTTATCAGGCTTGAGGTTCTTTTACATGGCATAAATCTATGACATGGGACCACAGCTTTACTTCCCTTCTCAACGAAGCCATGCTATGGATTTTTACACCCGAAAAAATCCACCGCCCTCTGCCGGGTTTGAACCCACGACCTCGGGAACTAGAGGCTAGCATGGTAACCACTACACCACGGAGGACAACACTGTAGGCCAGGAAACCATGCTACTAAGTGAAAAGAATCTTTTGACATATCTTTCCTGATACTTGCATTTATACCACATTAAATAATAACTTGAAGAATTCCCATTCTTCTCACTAATGAATACTAATTATTGTAATTACAAACATTTCTAGCTGATATTAGCAAATACATATCGACTTATATACGACAAGTGGAATGGTGAAGCCAAGGCATCATTGGCTAGTCAGCGGCTTCTATCCCTGAATCCTTGCTATCATCCAATCCCATATACATACTTATAAATATTATTATTTAGCATGGTCATGCAATCTATTGTGTCCCAAACATGAAAATCAAACCTTGCTGGACAATTAAATATTAATCACAAGTAATGTTAAATATATTGATCAAATTAGCATATTCCAAATAAATGAATAAGTGTACAATGTACCAAATTTTGAGATTATCATGGAAACATTAAAATTGTTTCTAATGGGTTTTGCATTTAGCAAATATTCTATATTTAATGTGCCTAAAGAAATGGCTTGACTAAATTTGGATTCAAGTTGTTGACCACAAGTCACACCAGTGACACATGGTAAGGGCAAGCAAATATTCATTATCATACTCTTCAACTGTACATGTGATAATTTGTATTCTCTTTCTCATTTCTGATGCATGGTGAACCAAAATGTTGCATGTTCTTTTGATTTTTACTCTGGTTTCCATTCCTGTTTCTGTGCTCAGTTTAATGACCAGCCTAAGCAACCAATAAATAAATAAATAAAAAATAGAGAGAAACACTGCAGATCTATGCAACACAGTAGCAATGTTCCACATTGTGTAATGTTTAGAGAAGATCTATGCCCTAACTTGAACCTGGCACAGACAACATCTATCAATATGATGATGTAGACTGCCATTAGAACAGTAAAACTTAAGTGTGGAGAAAAACTTCTCTGAATATAATCCTTTTGCGTCTTACTCAGGTGCAATGAAGTATTTTATTTTCCTACTTAGGAACTAATGTTGGAACTTAAATACATGATTTATGAGGTCCCTTCGTAGTAAAAAGGCTTTGTCACAGGTGGCGCACACAAATGGTGCCTCCCCTGTATGCGTCCTAACATGGCGGTCTCTTGATGAAGATGATGAAAATTTCTTGTTACAGACTGTACAATCATAAGTCTTTTCACCCGTATGAACGTTGAGGTGCCTAGTTAAACAAGTTCTTAATGTAAAGGCCTTTCCACATATCTCACATTCAAAAGGGCGTTCACCTGTGTGTATCCTAAAATGAGCTTTAAGGTCACTGTTGCTTACGTATTCTTTGGGGCATGAGGAACACTTAAACTTCTTTTCCTTCAGGGTATGCACATTCTTTGTATGGTGCCATAATCGTGCCTGGTCTCCAAAGTTATTACCACAAACTTCACAAATATAGGGTTTCTCCCCTGTATGTATCCGAATGTGATTCGTTAATGTGTTCTTGGATAGAAATGTCTTAAGGCATGTGGGACATTGGAATGGCCTTTCACCAGTGTGTTTCCTTAGATGACATTTGTAGCTTTGGATGCGTGCAAAGCTCTCGCCACAAATCTCACATACGTAAGGTTTCTCACCCGTATGCTTCCTGACATGAATGCTGAAAGTCGTAAATGTGGGGAATAACTTGTTACAGTAGTTGCACCTATGACCAAGTCCACTGTGAGCTCTTAAATGTCTCAAATAATAGGTTTTATCACTGAACGTCTTGCCACATAGTCTGCATGGTTCATTTTTGTGCTTAAGCATATGAGTACACAGATCTGCCTCATTCGTCAGCACCTGAAGAAAAAGATTTTCAGTGTAAATTACCAAATTTTCTTCAAAGTTAAACTAAGTATGCCTTGAAGTCCAACATAAAATGCAATCTTTTAGTCCCTCACAGTACTGCATATCAATACCCTTCAGTACACCCACAAAATGGTTGGTAGTAAGCTATTGTTTAGTGCCTGTCAAGGACATGAAGGTTGCAATCCTTGCCCAGAACCATCTCTATTGTAAAAATGGTCTGTTCAGACTGTCTCTGCCAGTGTGCAAGTGTGTTTTCATTTAAATTTAAAATGTTTTCAATTGCACAGTATGTGTTTTTACTGGAGAAAGTTTTTAGAGAAGGCGGTAACTGTACAGAAAAGGTTAAACAAAAGTTTACAGAGGTTTCCATATTACCATTTCAGGATGCAGTTTACATTTAATAAATACATTTTGTGAGACTAGTTCTGCTCATGATGCTGCAAGAAGTGGTAGACCCCAATTATTTCTTTTATGGCGCTGCAAAGCCAACAGTGTATAAAGATAATACAAAAAGAATAAATGAACTGAAATTGGCAATAATAAATTACACTAATTCAGTGGCAAAGAAACATAAGTCAAAATATTTAACAGTAATATTAATATATTAATAAAATTCATGTGGCAACAAGTAATATTAAACTTTCGAATCTGTTCAACAGAATGGGGGACATTTTCAACATCTATGAATAGGTAAGTTAATTATGATTTTTACTTATTTGTTTTATCCTTCTTCTCCAAATTCATTCCAACACAATGGAGCATCATAAGTGCATGGGGTCAGGCTTACTACCACAGTGGAGGGACTTAAAGATCATACTGTATATACACTATTGGAAAGCTGAAAGAGAATTTAATAGTTAAATGCTATGACTGGACCTGACCCACTAATGTAATGGTATTAACAATCTGCCGCAGAAAGCCTAAGATCCATGATTCAGCTCCCAGTCATTGAATTTGAATCTTTTAAATTTCATTTAACTTTCCAACCTTAGCCTACACATAGCTATTGTGCATAGACAATTAAAGCATACATCAAACCTGAATATGGAATAAAGTGTTCAAAAGCCTAGGTTCTCTCTCCTTTCATTGTTTCATTATATAGCTGTTAGCAGCTTTGCCTTTACAGGCAATTCCTTGGTATTGTTGACTCACTGATGTTCAGTTTTAATTCTTTATTATTTTGAAACACACACTAATTTACCGCCACATTCATATTTCTAGGCTCTACAGAGGGAGGGAATGGTTACAATTAAAACAAAAAAAAAATTTAAAAATTCCCATGCCTCATTTGGAAATCATACCTGGAAAAGTGAGTATGCTAACCGCTCGAACAACGTATCATGATATGAATTCTAACATTTATTAAATTAAATGTGGTGATTGTGACAGATCTTAAGTAGGAATGACCAAGAGGAACTTAAATGTCAGATTGAAAAAGCATAAAAAAAACCCAAATTTAAACTAACTGATTGCAGTAACATACCACTTTCGGATACACATCACAATATTAGAAAAGAAATTAAATAATTGAAACCTTTGATGACTATACTAAAACTCATCACATGAGAAGAGATTTTCATTTTTAAAACTTCTGAGATGATGTTAAATTTTAATATGCCACCAGTCCGCAATATTATTAAGCTAACCACCAGACAGCAGCGGTTGGATGCTCATGCTGAGGAAAGAAGGGGAAGAGATAACACCTTTACTTGTCACCGTGCTAAAGATGAAGACGAATATTTCTGAAAGCGTTCCAAAATGTTATAACTTCATATAAGTGATGTTGTAAATATGTACATTGACTCGTTCATATTTTATTTCCTGAATTTGCATGTTTAAGAGTTTGAGTGCATCTTTGCAGTTTTCTATTGTCTATTGCAAAGACATTGTCAGCATACTGAATCATTTTTGAAGATTTGGAGAAATGGTTCTGTGATTTGGTTTTCAAAGTAGCTCATGAATAAGTTTGCTAAAAATTGTGATTGGGGCTACCCATTGTAAGACCTTAATTTCCCTTATAGTATTTTCCTTTATAGATGAAGAAAAATTGGTCAGTGCAGATATTTAAGAGTTTTGAGTATTTATCAATTTCTTCCTTCTGTACAGCTATGTACTAACCATTGATGGCAGAATTCCATGAGTTTGGGTATCGGAATTCTTGGAAAATTCTTGAGAAGAAGAATTGACAATGAAATCCAGCATAACTAAACACTGGGTTCAATGCTGTAAATTCTTTCCCAATTCGGTTCTATTTTTTATAGCATCTGCCTAATTCTGTGGGGGTATAACTGAACACCATACTGCCTAACTACTTCAGATACCCTCTGAAAATCTGGGTGCACACATCATAAGAATCCAGCCACTACTGCCAGTTAATTAGTTTTGCCCAGCTTGTTGCATAATTTAGATTATCTCAATTGTATGTTTGGAAAGAAATGTTTTCCGCTAAATATAAAACAATAAGGTGAAAACAAGCAATGAAAGTAAAACATAACAACAATGAAATAAAAAGGAAAGAAAGCCAGCATATAAACCTGGTTTTTCAGAGATTTCTAAGATCTTAGAAAGTGCTCTAGTTGGACATACAAGGCCAACTTGGCCTTAACAATTCCAAATTTCTTGTAATTGCCGCACTTGTTTCGGTTACTACCCTCTCTTTGCCAAACAATACTCTCGGTAGTGACTGATAGCAACAGAAGGTCTAACAATGCTGTAGCCATTTTGTTTAACAATATAAAGTATATGAGTACTTCGAAATATCAAATAAGTAGTGAGAAATCTTACTGGTGCAAGAAAATTTTCAAACAGAATTTAATATTTAAACCAAAACTTTAATTGCAGGATACTTGGACAATGGGTCAAAATGTAGGTGGTTCCATATATAGGATGAGTAGGAAATCTGGTTGTCTTGATTTAATTATGCCAATTTTACACACAAAAAAATCTATCATCAGATACTAGAGGCAAGCATGGTAACCACTACGTAATGGGAAAAGACCTCAGTCATTATAGAAAGAACAAAAGGTGTATATTGTGGCACATATCTATCCTATTTCTTACCTTCATGCAGATCAGACATCTATATGGCGTTGTACATTTATGCTGCTGCTGGTATTCCTTAGAAATGAAAACCTCTGAGCATGTTTCACATTTATATTCATTTCCCTGCACACACTCAAGTTCATTTATATCACAAATTACTTCAAGATCAGTATCTTCATTTCCACCAACTGAGTGTTCTCTGGATTCTGTTTCATTGCTGGCATCCAGTTCTTGGTTGAGGTCCTCTGATGGAAAGCCAGTTATATCGTTCTTTATTTCCAGTGATTCAATCTCAAAGTCTCTTGATTCAGGAGGCCTTACCTGCAGAACATTTTAGCACATTTAAACACACGTGTGAATGAATGAATCTTTTTTTGTACAATGGCAAAACATTAGTAGTTTATGTGATCACTCAGTTTTGATATCCTCTGAGGTGTGGGGGGTAGCACGTCTGCCTCACATTTAGGAGGTCCTGAGTTCGAATCTCGGTTAGGGCGAGCTACCTGGATAAGGTTTTTTTCGGCATTTTTCCTTATCCTAAAAAGACGAATGTCAGGTAACTTGGAGTTCTATGGACCTCGGGCTCATATGAACATCATTGCACCCATTTCATTCATTGTCCAATATGACCTAACCAGTTAAGGACACTAAACTTAAAAATAAAAAAAAAAAAAAAAATAAAAAAAAAAAATAAAAAAAAAAAAATGTTCTTTCCTATATACAGCAATTAATAAAACTGAATTCCACAGCTTTTAAATCAGTTTTAAATGCAGTAAAAGTAAACTTTTTTACTGATCTACTAAACGGCGTTTTATGCAGGGTATGGCAGAAACAATAAACAGGTTTTAAATTGAAAAATATTTCAACTCCTAATAATTATTTCTGTTTCTGTTCCACTTTCTTAAAGTACAGCTCTTAGAGAAGATTTACCTCATGCTTTGATTTGATCTGTATAAAACAATGACATTCTTCCCTGGTAATCGGCATGGGCTCTTTTGCATAAATGTGTGTACTTGTGCAATGTTTAGTTCTGTGCATACCGAAGAGGTGGGCCAGGTGGTGATTGTTTTGACATGCTATCTTCTTGATTCCATTGTTAGACCCAATGATAAATAGAATCCATAAATGGCGCATCATGTTCATTCAATTCCCATCGAAATGCTATTTAGGTTTCTATGATAAACTGGTTCTGATGCACAGCACAACACACTCTGTCACTGTCCAGTGCTCTATGACTACACATTGTCGTCCTCTGTGGTAACATGCTAGCCTCTAGTTCCTGAGGTTGCGGGTTCAAACCCGGCGGAAGGCAATGTATTTTTTCAGGCATAAAAATCCTTAGCATGGCTTCATTCAGAAGGGAACTAAAGCTGGTGGTCTCATGTTGTAGATTTATGGCATGTAAAAGAACCTAATGCCTGATAAAGAGACCTCTGAGCAAATTTAAGGTATTTCAAGCCCAATATAGAATGGGACGCTATGGATCACAGCAGCTAAAGAGTGTCCATAAATAAAATCAATTTAATTTTTTTAAGACTACACATTGGAGAAACTCTGGCAAGCTCATTTCCAAGGTTCACTATACAGTCTTGCCAAATATTTGCAAAAAAATCCCACCGGATTCAAAATAGCAATTAATTTAAATATACTTGTTGTTTCTGCCACACCCTGTGTGGGTATTTTTGAATACCTGCCTTGAGTTGATAAGTCTTATTGTGATTCTCACAATGTTATAATGATAACAATTACAGAAATTAATGTAACAGCCTATAAGAATACAGTATAAATGAAACTGATTGTAAGTGCTGTTTATAACTTGGAGTTACGATGTAGTGAGATCGGAAAATTTTAGTACATGGTTTTTTAATTTTATAGCTGTGGACTTCAAAATAGCTCCAGTTAAACATCATCAAATTATGCTGAAGAAAACCAGATGGCACCATAAATATTTCAACCATATTAGCTTCCTCTCCAAACATCTACTGACTTAAGAGCTGATGATAGGAACCAAGGTCCTTGAAACATGTCCAATGCATAAACCATAATTACACGAAAGTATCAAAATTGGTTTCAACAATACTTCTCTTAACTATTAAGAAAGTTTTGCTGTATTTATCACTTTTGTTATTCCAACACAGTTCATATTTGGCTTATGATTAACCTGTAAGGCCTTTGACCACTAGTTCTGTGATATGATTCACTAATAAATAAATAAATAAAAAAAAAAAATCTGATGTGTTACATTCACATAACTTTCTGTATCATTTATTTTTATATAGGTTCTCCAAACTATTCTTACGAATGCTTATTTTTCTACCTACCTCGTGTTACTCAGGATAAACCTTTGCAGAAATAGTTTCTTACGCCTTTCGTTATGAGTACCAGGGGAATAGAGCAAATGCATGACATTGCAAGAGAATAGCAACAGGACTTTAAAAAAAAATTATGAGAGAATTGAAACCAATATCAATGGATATCTTGGAAATGTAAAAGTTATTTGAAATAAATTGTATGTTTTAAAGAGATCTATAATATTTGTGTAGTACATTTTTTCTATTTTTTAATGTTTACCATTATATAAAATTATGCAAAATTCCTTCCGAATGAAGCGAAAGGCTACTAATCAGGAAATTCAAGATATACATTTTGTGTATTATTTAGGTATCTTAAACATATCGTATTTTAATAAAAGTATTTAAAGGATTTTAAGAAAAATAAAAAAATTTGAAAAATCTTTAGCTTGGGATGGAGGGGAGTTTCTTGAAAATTGCCACATCTAGAAGATGCTGAACTTAGAAATTCTGCTTTTGAGTTATGTTGCTCACACACACAGACTTTTTTTCTAAAAAACTTATATTAATTCGGGGAACATGTATTTCTGGTGTAATCTCATAGGTACGTGTTGAGGAAAATAAAAATATGCTGAGTAATTAAACAGAGAAGTTAGGGACAATGAAGTGTTACCAAGTGATAAGAATAGGAGTGAGTTGAGTATTTATTACCTTCACTTCATTTTATTTGCCAGAACAAGTTTTGGGAGTATTCACTCATCCTCAGCCTGAAATGAACAACTAACGGGAGAGCCAACTACGAACCGGCTGCACAGTGTTTTTCCACTGGGTGTGTGGAAACATGATAATGCACTGCTGCTATAAACAAGGCCACACTGTTGACGTGGTTTTGCTCTGCAGTGTGAGGTGCAGTATTGAGTTGACGGTGATGTGATGTAGTACTTATTACGAGTTATTTATTATTTTGCCCTGTACTTAGTCACAAAGTATATTATGGCTCAGTATATTTCTTCTACTGCACAGAGTGTATTTATTTATTATTCGTATGTGCTAACTCAGTCTGCTCACCAAGTGAAAGTATGATGTGCAGGTGTAAAAGTTCCAGGCCATACAACAATCCATGAACTTTACAACAAATTTCAGACCACAGGAAGTGTTCAGGCTAAGAAAAATCTAAAAGATGGCTAATGTTTCTTACCGAAGAAACATTAGACAACATTGGTCATAATCTGGAGAATTCCTCCCAAAAATTGCTTAGGCATCTATCACAACAGGCAGGCATTTCTTATGGCTCTGCGCGAAGAGCTACCAAATTGCTGAAGATTAAACCACATAAAATAACTGTGACACATGCTCTTCAACCAGGTGATCCTGTAATTAGGCGCATATTTTGTGAGTGGAGTCTCAATAGTGTACACAATGGTAAAACAGACCCATATTTAATATTTTCCATGACAAGGCTTGGTTCCACCTTCATGGATATGTGTGTACACAAAATAATCGTTATTGGAGCTCTGACAAGCCTAATATTGTTCATGAAGTACCCCTTCATGATAAAAAATTGGTGTATGATGTGCCATGAGCAGAGAGAGAGTTATAGGGCCAATTTTTTTCGAGTCAACAGTTGATGCCTGTACATATGTTAATACAATTTAGCCTCCTGTTTTTAGAGAATTGACAGGGAGCGTGATTTTCCCTTTTTTTTTTTTAGCAAGACTCTTTAACAGCTCATATGGCCAATATTTCGATGAGAACAATTGAAAGTGTGTTTGAGGACAGAATTATTAGTAGAGATTTGTGTCCCCTCGGTCCCTCGACCTAACACCCTGTGATTTCTATCTCTGGGGTAACTTAAAACATAAAGTGTGCAAGACAAACCCACACACCCTGGAAGAATTAAAACAAAATATCCGCTAGAAATTGCCAGCATTTCTCGACGTAAACTATGGTAAGTGATGGATAGTTTCCTAAAGAGGCACCAAAAATGTATGGACAATTACAGTGGCCAGTTTCAGCATCTCTTTTCATAAAGTTGGTAAGTAAAGCCTTTAAAAGTAATTTTAAAAATGTTGTATGGTTTCATCCATGCCTTTCTGTGATAGTGGCAGACGGCAACGAGCGCCAAGGATGCAGACAGGTAAAACACTGCACAGCCGATTCGTAGTTTTTTTGGCTCTCTCTGTATGAGAAGCTACTTATTTACTATTATGTGAAAAAGCATATAATTTTTAACCTGCTAAAGCTCACATTTATATACTACTCTCTATTG
This sequence comes from Deroplatys truncata, assembly GCA_030765065.1. Classification (NCBI taxonomy): domain Eukaryota; kingdom Metazoa; phylum Arthropoda; class Insecta; order Mantodea; family Mantidae; genus Deroplatys; species Deroplatys truncata. The sequence goes on along the minus strand of CM060976.1, from coordinate 226,970,077 downwards.
AAATTGGTCCCTGATAATCAGGTAAGAATAAGTAATCTCAGTATGGCTTTCTGCATCTTCTCAAAAAGATTTGTTAATGGTAATTATGTCAAGACCAGATGTATTTCATTACTTCTCTCAGCTCTCGACTATCTTCTTCCACATGTGTGCCAGTAGGCCCTTCTCTGTATTCTGGGCTATTGTCAGCAGCTGGCTCTTCTTTCACCTCCTCTAGTATACAGGTAACAGATTCCTCTTTAACCAGCAAAGATTCCTCTTCAGGATCAACAGCATCCATTAAATATGATTTAGGAGTCATGTCCTGAAAAATATTTCAGAATAGTCAATCAGCAAACAAAAATACACACACACACAGAAAAAGTAACCTTATGTTACATTCACATGACTTTCCCTACTCGCTTTCATTTATTTTTATATAGCTTCTACAGGCTTTCTTGCAAAGGCTTATTTTTCTATCTACTTAAAGTCAATTGAAGTTTATTTCATAAACGAATACATAAATAGAATTAATTGTTCTTTCACACAAGCCGTGTGTTGGACAGGGTTGGAAAGGTAGAATCAGATGACTGAAAAATTCAATGCCATAGCCGGGATTGGAACATAAATAGTTCCATTGCACATGTTGTTATAGGTACTAAGAGGTTGGCAATAGTCAAATGTTCAAAAGCACATCACTATATACTAATCTTGAAGTTCCATGCTCTCTCGATGACATTGCAGTAAATAAGTGAATAGCAGCAGTACTTTAAAAATGATTTAAGGGCACCTTGTAGTCAAACATACTCATTTATGCATGAAAAATATATCAGTATTTTAATGTGAAAATCACCTGAGCCATCAAAGCTACAGTCATGATTTTTTCACTGCACATTCCACATTCCAGAAAATATGCTAAAATGAATATAGTAGGTGTAAAGAGATGCATGTAACAACCACGCACGCTAATACATAGAAATACAAATTTTAGGTTGCCAAAGTTCATTTAGATACTATTATTTAAGGAACCATCTGTTCTAATGAGTCTAAATTTATGTTCCACCCAGAAAATAGTATTTCTGACAATTTAAATGGATTATTTTTTCAATATTCTAATTTTTTAGTAAAAATCACAGCTAATATATAATTTAAAAAAATTTAGTTCAGCTTTTTTCAATGCATAAAATTATTATTTCTAAAATATGGCAAAACTGTTCCAATCATTTTAAGTGCATATGATATTTTAGCTTCTCAGAAATTTTCAGCATCCCGGTGCAATAGTTTTGGAGATAATGGTTTTAGAAAATTTTAAGTTAAGGAGAAATGCAAAAGCTACAATCAATGTGTATTTAGTATTTAAATATGAGTATTTAATTGCAAATTAAACAACTATAAAATTTGCAACAACCCATAAATTATATATCAATGGATTCAGCGAAGGATGGAGATTTCAGTAGTGAAAAGAAAAACTAAATAATTCTATTTGCGCTGACTGACTACAATGTGCCCTTAAGTATTGAAAAATTCAAATCAATAATAATAAATGACTGATGCCACAAAAAAAAAATTCTGATGTGTTACACTCACATGACTTTCACTACTCTTGTACAAACTATTTTTACAAATGCTTATTCTCCATATGCTTCATGTTAATCGAGATATGAGATGTTAATCTTATTGCTAATTTTCTTGTTGATGCAAGGGGAATTGGTAGCCTTTAAGCGATAGTCAAATATTTTAAGACCTGGTTGCTATGTGGAGTATTCCATTCTCTTTGCATTACCAGGACAAAAGAAATGAATAATGAATTCCTATTTGAGAAAAAGTATAAGTATTGGAAAATTTAAGGGAATAACAACCAATATCTCGAAAATGGTTCACTCTACAAAAAAAGTGTATATGCAATAAATTGTGTATTTTAACACAGTCTACATTTTTTGTGTAGTTAAATTTTGTCTATCTCTTATGGTTTACCAGTTATGCAAAAGTAGTTCACAATGAAGAATACTTTTGGAGACATTCCCAGAAAATTCGAGATATACATTTGATATGTCATTAAAGTATCTTAAATATATGATATTTTAATGAAAATCGTTAGTCATTTTTGAGAAAATTAAAATTTTCGAAAAATGTTCCATGTAAAGTGTAATCTGGGGTGGGGGGATTTTCTTGAAAACCTTCGTGTCGCATCTCTGGAAGATACTGAACCTAAATACCAAGTTTGGTGTTTATCTGACTGTTCGTTTCTTAGTTATGCTGTTCACAGATAGACAAACACACGGACATGTCTCCAAAAATACTTTTTTTGGATTCAGGAGGCCTCAAAACATGTATTTCTGGTGAAATCTCAGTATCAAATTTTTGAGTGGAATGCAATACTTCCCTAATTACTATACGTAGTAGAGAAAGTAAAAAAAGGTTCATTAAGAGCCATTTTTGAGAAACTGAGATATACCTAAAAATTTTTAAAGTGAAAGTAATTTGGGGCAGGGGGATTTTCTTGAAAATCTTCTGTTATATCTTTGGAAGTTACTGACTCAAATACCAAATTTGATATTTATCAAACATTTTGTTTTAAAATTATGCTGTTCACAGATAAAAATAAACATGAACCTTTTACTTTTTTTTTTTATTTTTGAGTGCTAAGCCAGCAGAGAGGGAGGAAGGTTGTGTTCGTGAGAAGCTCTTGAGTTTGAAGGAGGAAGGAACTAAGGAATAATGGGAGTTGACATAGCAGTGTATAGGGCGAGAATTGGATGGTTTAGGAGAATTAAATATAAAATAAAAGCGATTTTGGAGAGTTCTATGTCAAACATAGTGGTTACAGGGTGTGAATTAAGAGTTTTGCTAATGATTGGAGGAATAAAAGTAAATTCTGATACTAAAGAAATTCAGGAATTGCTGGAAAATCTCAGTGAGAAAAGAGACAAAATGGATGGCATGGAACAATGATTGTGTGACAAAATGAAAATGATGGTAACGGATATCATAGAGGATGTCAGATATCAAGTGCAGGAGGCAAAATAGATATAGTTATGGAAAAATTGCAGAAAAGAGAGAGCAGATTCAATTTGGTCTTCTTAGGAGGAAAGAAGAGAAGAGAGGTATGGTCTGCAAAAGAGGTAACAAATAATGACAGAGAAGCTTAAAATGAAGATCATTGATTGGGAAATTGTTGAGGCCTTCAGAGTTGGAAGACAAGTTGGGTAGAGGGCAATAGTGGTGAGGCTAGCAACAGTTCAGCTGGTATATGAAGTGCTCAAAAGAGCCAAGAAACCAAAAGGAACCAATATTTTAATCATTCAAGATCTTTCACCGAACAAGAGAGCATTACAACGTAATTTAATTCAAAAAAATAAAAGAAGCAAGAGCACTGGGGAAAATGGCATATATTAGAAACCTACAGCTTTGGATCAATGCCGAAAAAATATCAGATACGCATAAGATGGATATAACAGGATCGAAATTAATCAGCAGTTGTCAGTGGTGACTTCAGGAAATGACACACAAAGATTGAAGACCACAAACATGGGGAAAGCAGCAAATATCGGAGGGAGCAGTGCAAAGTGCGTGCCACCAGAGACGAGAGAACAGATGACCATGTGATGACATAAAATAGAATAACTAACTAACCAGCAGAACAAGGAATGACATCAGAGATGACAGCAGCTGTGATGGAAGAAGGAGCCAGGAGAGTGATGTCACCCAAGAAAACTGTTTCACCATGAAGGGGAGGGGCAGAAACAGCGCGGGATTTGGCGGAAGGGAGAAAAAAGGCATGGGAGCAGAATAGTGAGGAGAATACAGAAGAGGGAGAAGAGGACAGTATCGTTTCATCAGAGCATGGTAGCATTTTGGTGTTAATTACAAATAAACCATTTACATTGAAAGAGGGAATAGAATTAAGAGGCAAAAAAATATTAGTTTTAGACACAGGGCAGGATCACAATATGATAAAGGAAACGTTAGGAGGTTGGGTTTTTGACACTGTGAGGGACTTAAAAACAGATATGTGGGAACTTTGAAGCAGTTGTTAATAAAGTTGGACTACTTAGTGGTAGTAGAAATGTGGTTAAAAGAGGAGCAGATAAATGATTCTGAATATGTAGGAAGAAAGGGCGAAATGGTGCCAAGGAAGGGGAGGGTTTTGAAGGGGTAGAATTTCTTATAAGGCGAACCTTAAGTAGAGGAGTAAAAGAAACCTGGTCCAGAAGTAAAGAAACGTTATGGATTATAATGGAGGGCAAGCATATAGATGAGAATGTATGTATAGGTAATATATAACCCTGTTGTGTCCTTGCGGTTTCATAACCCTGACCTCTTTATAAACAAATGGAAAGAGATATAGAGGAGATAAAAGAGAAATATATGTGAACTTAAAAGTAATAATGATGAGTGACATTTTATATCAGGGTTGGGGAAAGTGATGTGGATCTTGAGGATGATTGGATGAGCGGTTAAATAGTGTTGAAAAAATGAGAAGCTTAGACAAAGTAAAGACAAGGTTGTTGATAGAGTGTGTGAAAAATTTATAGAATTTTGTTAACTGAATGCTTTGAATATTTTGAATGGACAATATAGAGATGATGCAAAGGGAGAATATACCTTTGTTAGTAGTAACAGGCAAAGGTCGTTGACTGCATATTATGGACAATTAATATTGGGTATATGTTAAGTAACTTTAAGGTTTAAATTTAAGTACTAACAGCAGGCATTTTCCACTGATTGTAGATATTAAGATGTATCCAGAGCAAGTGGTAGACAATTTAAGGGAGGAAAGGTATTTAATGAGTATAGTGGTTAGAGATGGAAAGAAGAACTTAATGAAATTTAAGAAGACACTAGACTCAAATTAAGGGCAAATATATCTGTGTGGCATAGAATTCATGTGAAAGAAATATCAAATTGTTGTGCAGCTGTCATCCTAAATTATGTTATGCAAAGGGCTGGAGAGGATATGAGAACAAAAAAGAAGGTTTACAAAAAGGTGAGGACGGTTTGATGAAAATGTAGGGTAGCAAAAAGATAAATTAAGCAATTGCTGGTTAAGTGGAGGGAACTAGAAGGTAGAGAATCTAGAGAAGATTATATACATGGGAGAAGTTTATATAACCTATTGCTAGAACCAAAATGTGGATTGGAGAGAAAAAAATTAATGTAATCTGATAAGGGTCTTAATGAAAACAATAATAGCAAGGTATGGAAAGTTATAAAGTCGACCCACAATAGATATATAAATAAATCCAGTATTGAGTTAGGACAATGGATGGGGTATTTTAAAGTGCCTTTATTGGTGGGATAGAAGTATAGAAACTGTAGGAATTCCAGAAATTGGAAACAGTTTTGTAGAGATGCTGCATGGTGAGATAAGAAATGAGGAAATTATAAAACAAATTAAATTAATGAAGAAAAATTAAGCAATTGGAATAGATGGTATTCCAACAGAGTCCTTAAGGAATGGTGTAACGAAGCAAACAATGTTAAGATCTTAGCAGACCTATGTAAACATATAACCTTTATGTGCAAAGGAACACAAATTCGGGTAAAAGAGTTTATCAGAAAGAAATGGTGTAAGGCAGATAGAAATTTTGCTATAACTGAAATGACAATAGGAGCTTAGGGCAATACTTAAGTAAGGTTAAAAATAAATGGATTTGAACAGTGAATAGAGATAAATAAATTAAGAAATAAAGGAAATAAACTAAGGAAAGGTTGTAATTTATGAATATGACTGGTAAAGAGACAATTTATAGCTACAGATCTGTCAATGTTGCAAAATGTTCTCATTTTATTTAGCTTTTTTACTTCTTCAAAACTGTATTTCTAACTTCATCTTTTACCTAAATGACTGCATTTTTCAATAAGCACCAATTTCACGAAAAACTTATTATCATTGAAAGCAATTTGATGTGATTTGTATTTCTGAAATAGCTGTCTAATTTTTAGCTAATTATTAAACCATTTTTGAAAGCATCATTCTTAGATGTGTATTTTGATCCATTTTAAAGTCCTGTGGTCTATGAAATACATTACTCATTTGTAATTTTCAAAATGTTATTAATGTGAGATGTTTTAATTTAGGCCACAGTCACTCTGTACAAACTAAGCATGACAAATACCACCATATTCAATTAGCATGGATTATGGTGCTTTAATATTGCACTAAACACATAATTCTGAATATTGAAATGTGTTGGTTAAATTTGACAGGTGACGAAAATCAGGATTTTCTTTTCTTCTGTGGTTATATCCTGTACTTGAATATACCACAACAGTTATGTAGGTTTGTTGGTTGACCTGAGACAGTGTACACAAGAACAGATGGCCTTAGTTGCATAGTTGCCTTCCTGTACCATCTATTATTTTTTTTTTTTTTTGTTACTGGGTTTTGCAAAATGTGGACATTGGAATCATGGAATTAAGGGCTGTCCTTGGAGTGTGCATGTAATTACTGTGATGCTGGACAGATGACCATCGCTCCATCATTTTCCTGTACAATTTGTTTAGGTTACTGGTTTATAGCTGGCCTTAGGTGTTCTGCTGGTGGAACTTTGGGTTGTATAGAATATTCAGTCTGATATTTACCTAGAAACTGATGGAACCATGAAAAGCTAGTCAGATTGGCCAGTACATGTGATTTGAAGCCACGACCTCCCAAATGCGAGCTTAAGTTATATGTGAGTACCTGAACCGTCTCACTTGGTTATATACAATTGTTTTCTTAATTTTGGGTGTTTAAATGGTACCATGTCATTTGAATAAAGCACAATGTTAAACTTCAAGTCCATCTTTCTCAGCATTGTTTGCTTTTTGAAATGCTCTGCATACCACAGCTGTGAAATTAAATACTTGACATTTTCAGAAATAATTCATATAATAATTAAAATATTCTTTTGCAATTGAACAAACATATCTTTATGTTGTTTTCTTTTTCTTTTCAAGTTCAAAATAAAATATTAGGACAGATTTAACAATCTATTTGGTACAAAGGGGTATTTTGTATTAGGATACAAAATGCATTAAATCAAAATGAAAAATGGTTTGATATAATTAATTACAATTTTGTGTTTTATATTTCTTTTATGGTGTGTGTGTGTGTGTGGTAAAAATTTCAAGCTAATGAAAGAAAATTATGGAGTTTTAGATTTCTTAGATGCATTGCCTTAACCTTCAATCACAGAAAGGAGTAAATAAAGCCCTGAAATATACGAGGGCTGATCAATAAAGATTGAGACTGATTTTTTCCTGTAGCTTTCTTGAGAGTTTCCTGTCTCTACCATGAATATTTGAATAGAGCGGAGTTTCATGTATAATGTCCATAGACAGCAGCACTCTTGCATCGGTAGGTTGGTAGTAATATTGTATATTGTTGACCCTACTTGAATTTCGCATACCATTCGACACGAGAGGAGCAATAAAATTTTGTTTTCGTTTAAATCATCTGAAACTTTGGATAAGCTGAAGCAAGCATATGGTGAAGATGCACTATCTCGTGCAACAGTGTTTAGGTGGTTCAAGGACTTCAAAGAAGGGCGAGTCCTCTGTGCTAAGCAAGGTGGGCCTGGTGCTTCAACTTCTGCTATGACTGAAGTCAACATCAACACAGCTGCTCTGATTGTTGTTCTTCCTCACACTACTGCTACAGCAGCGTACTACACGCCAGTATTGGCTACAATGAGGAAGCACATTGCAAGGAAACATCCAGAACTTCTTCAGAATGGGTGGCAACTTCATCACAACAACGCATGGCCTCATGTCGCAAATCAAGTCCAGGAATTCAACATCACCTGCGTACTGCATCCGCCTTATAACCCCAATCTTGCCCTCGTGATTTCTTTTTTATTACCATTACTAAAGGCAAAGCTCTGAGGCATTCGATTTGAGAGCACTGAAGCGTGCTGAGGAAAAGTGAGGCGATTCTCAAAGACCTGACAAAGAATGGCCTGCACCATGTGTTCGAGGACTGGCAGATATGCTATAAAAAGTGCATTCAAGTAGGAGGGGACTACTTTGAAAAATATCATGTCAACATTGAAATGGAGTAATAAATACTGTGGAAAAAAAAATCAGTCTGTCTTTATTGATCAGCCCTCGTATATAAAATGATTATTTGGGGCATTGGAGGAAGTCAAAGTACTGTCAAAGGCCAAAGTGATATTCAACTTTTATTTTTTTCCAATTTATTGGTTAGTTTAAATAGGTTTACTGCTAGAAACTATTTCCCATTCTGCTATATTGAATGTGTTTTGAATCAGCATTTATTTACATCCTTAACCCAATTTCCTGAGTAATCAAACACAAAGAAACAAAAAACACATTTTCTTTTCTAAAATTACAACTAAAGTGCTAAACCTAAATTCATCACCTAATAAACCATATATGCAAAGCTTCCTTCCACTGAATCACAGGATTATCCATATCTTGAATGCCCCCCATTCTTTACATTCTACTATTTATACCATTTTATTAATTATATCCCAATTCTCTCATCTTTTTAAACTGCTGTAATCCATTTCTTCCTTATTTTTCCCAAATATTCTTCCATTTCATTACTGTTTATTCACATATCAGTCAGGATTTTAGTGGTATAATTTCTTTCTGTAATTTTTCCCACTTTATTTCTCATATGCCCTCCCTCCATATATTCCTTTCAGCTTCCGACACATAATGCACTCCTCCCCAGTTTCTCCTCTCAAATCCTTTAACCCTTCTCAAGAGAAATATGCATATATTTACTGTACATCATGCTCATTTGCATACTTATTATATGTTTACCTATATACCTTTATGAAGTTACGCCTGAGGAAATGCTAAACATAATAAATGGATTGAATAATACATATTCTGCAGGTATTGATGATGTACCAGATATAATTATAAAAAGATGTAGTGACCACATAATTGGTCCACTTGTCCATTTGTGTAATGTATCCATGACTAGTGGAATATTTCCAGACATGTTAAAAATATCTAAGGTTATACCCTTGCACAAAAAAGGGAAAAAGACTGAGGTAGCTAACTACCGTCCTATTTCCATACCCTCCGTATTTTCAAAGATATTGGAAAAAATAATGTATAGAAGACTTGTATCGTTTATTGGAAAAAATAATATAATTACTAATTCACAGCATGGATTCCGACGAGAAAAATCAACAGAGACTGCGATATATTCTTTCTTAAATAGTGTCATAACTGCTTTAGATAATAAAGATAAAGCAATTGGCATATTTCTAGATTTAACTAAAGCTTTCGATACTATTAACCACAAAATTTTGCTAACAAAATTATTTGACTTTGGTATAAGAGGATTAGCATATTCTTGGTTTGAATCTTACCTTACAAACCGTAAGCAAATAACAGAGATTACAGATTATAATGCTAACACTAATGCACTTTTGGCAGTTAGATCTAATGCACTTGATATAACTTATGGAGTACCACAAGGCTCTATACTTGGACCATTTTTATTTATCTTGTATATAAACGACTTAACAAATAACATACAAGCTCATAACATTGTTCTATTTGCAGATGATACTAATTTACTAATAACAGAAAAGAGTAATGAAATGTTAAATAATTCACTAAACCAGGCCAGTAAAGATCTGGTATATTGGTTAGATAATAACAACCTGGTTTTAAATACGGTCAAAACTGTTTGTCTTAAATTTCATATTACTGATAGTGCAAACAATAATTATAACATCCCTGAAGTAAAATTAAATAATAAATTAATCTCATATAAAAACGAGACAAACTTTTTGGGCTTGTGGATACAGAATAACTTGAAATGGAAAACTCATATAAAACATTTAATAACCAAATTAAGCAGGAATGTATATGCCTTAAGAATTTTAAGTCAAAATGTCAGTCTCCATGTGCTGTTAACAACTTATTATGCACATATACATTCAATAATTAAATATGGTATCATATTTTGGGGAAACTCACCAGAAACTAAGGATGTATTTATCAAACAAAAACAAGCCATACGAATTATATGTGGTAAAAAAAGGTTATGCTCATGTAAACCACTATTCAGAAAACTTGGCATACTTACTTTGGCATGTTCTTATATATTGGAAACAGTCTTACTTGTAAAAAGAAATAAATTTAATATTCAAAATAATGACAATGTCCATAGTCATTACACTAGACATAATAAGGATATACACTTAACCTCTGTCAGAACTACAATATGTAAGAATGCAGTACTGCACTCCAGTATAAGGAATTATAATTCCCTACCTAATGCCATTAAAGATATAAATAATTATAATGTGTTTAAAACTACAACAAAGGCTTTCTTGCAGGAACACTGCTTCTACACCGTAAAGGAATATTTACAGTTTAATAAATCCTTGTTTGCATAAGACATTGTACTAATCCGTTAAGTTATCTAGTAGTATGTCATTTAATTTATAAATATATCTATTGTATATCATAGTTGAACTCAAATTATATATAACTTTATTGTAATGTAAATATATAAATTTAACTATTGACATATCCTGTATCAATGTACTATGTACTGAATTGATGTTAAAGGATTAATAAATAAATAAATAAATAAATGTTATATTAAGCCATCATAGCCAATATTTTGTTTATTTAAATGGTCACTGGATTCACACAAGCATATTTCCATGCCTCTGCTTTGATTTTGACAGTTGCAGGAAGACAACAAGCTCACAAAACCTAGAAAATCTCGAAAATAATTATCTGTTTTGACGGAAACAGTGTTTCATGAAGCCTATAATACAAACCTGGTTATTTAGGCGACTGCTGAGATAATGCCGAAATACTGCATCTGAATCCTCACACTGCAGCCTGAAATCACAGTAGGAGTCTACTTGCTGTGCACATTTCTTACATACTTGTGCTGGCAAGCCATCACCATCGAAAATCTGTGTAAACAAAATGTAGACACTCTCCTGAAAATTTCCGTGGTAAACAGAAAAGGTCTACAACAAAATTTCAAACTTATGTTCAATTAAAAAATGCCAAATTTACAAAAAAGAATTTACGCTCTTTAATTTTACTGTCACCACTGCTTACCTATAATAGATAAGACACGTATTTTAGTTAAAAGTTTGGCATTGAGATTTGATCAGAATACCAAACTTTAATGTCAGTCCAGCATCTTTCAAGTATGCAACACAAAGATTTTTGAGAAATTCTCTCCACCTAATCTACCCTTTACATGACAAAATGTTCATGATTTTTTTTATTTTCTCAAAAAATGACTACGCTTTTTTATTAAAATGTCTTGTATGAGGCAACTGACAAGAATAAAATGTATACTTTAATTTTCTACTGAACAAGCCTCCAAATGAATTTAGTAACTGTGAAACATTAAGAGACCAACAAAAACCTAATAGAGGTAGAATGTACAGCTTGTTAAAGTATACAATTTATGTCAAATTATTCTTTTCATATCAACAGCTGCTTTCAAAATATTCCATTATGTACACTAGCATTTTTGCAATGAGTTTGAGTTTTTTTTATTTATTTATTTATTTATTTATGGACACTCTTTAACTGCTGCAGTCCTTAGCGTCCCATTCTATATTGGGCGTGAAAGACTAATAATTTTGCTCAGAGGCCTCTTTATGAGGCTTGAGGTTCTTTTATGTGCCGTAAATCTACGATACGGCACCACCGAAGGAAGCCATGCTAAGGATTTTTATGTCTTTTAAAAAATCTATCGCCCTCCGCCAGGTTGACCCAACATTTGAAAGTTTGCAACACATTTTTCACTTGCAAGAGCTGTGACTTCAGAATTTATTCTCCCCATGATTTTGGTGATAAAATCTGAGTGCTGCTTCCACATACTGTACTTAAAGATGCACTGATTTGAAATCATTTCTAGGCAAAAATTGTATCATGAACAATTGTAATATGATTAGAAAAGTAACTTTTTATGAGTAATATGCCATAAAAGGGATTTAAGTATAGTTTAATGGGTATCCCACATCAAAAAAACTAAACAATCATTTCACAACAGTTCCTTCCAGTTTAGTGGTTAAGTCCTACCAAGGGCAGGTACACAGCATGCACATCTAGGCTTCCATAAGCCTAACAGAAGCAAGTGGTAATAAGTGAAATATGAAGATCACGGAAAGTTTTGAGAATGGGCAACAATGAGTAGTGGTAAGCCAAAGCAGTTTTTCCTAACTTCAGATTGAAGTTCAGATAGCAACATATGCAAGTCTGGGCGTGCTCCAATAATGTGCATCATCAGCACATGTGTATGTATAGCAGGTGTTGCTACGCCATACGCTAGGATTGATCTCAAGCGAGAGCATTTCTGTGCTATGATTTTCTATGACTTAAGTCAGTTTAGGGGAGAGAGAATGTCTTGAAAGACTGCATCGTGCATTTGGGGATCTATGCCCTTCGCAATCCACCATTATTGATGGTATGCAGAGTTTAGAAGAGGAAGGGATTCCCTTGAAGATGAAGACCAAGCAGGATGGCTGGTTACAGCAACAATGGATGAAAATGTGGTGAAGGCAGAGCACAGGTTGCAGGAAGATCATTGTTGCTCACATGGTCAGATAGAAGAAGCCCTAAATATTGGATCGGCAGCAGTGAAAACAATCCTGAAAGAAAAACTTGAAGCTCTACAGTTACTGGATCCCCCAACACCTCACAAATGAGCAGAAATAAGCATGTGTGCAATGGTGCCAGGAAATGATTGAAAAATTCAATGGAGGAAGATCCAAAAATATAATTAACATTGTAGCATGTGACGAAAGCTGGATTTATCAATATGATCCAGAAACTAAACGAGTCATCGGTCTGGGTCTTTCCAGGAGGTCCCCCAACAAAAGTGCAAACGAGAAGTGTTGGCAAGAAGAAAACCTGTTCCTCCTCCTCAGCATGTGGCCACATTGTGACGATTCCACTTGAGGGAACAAAAGACTGTTACTGCCAGATAGTACACGGCAAAATGTCTGCTACAAGAGTTCAATGAACTGAGAAAAAAGTGTCCTAAGACTGGTCTGCATAGAATTTTGTTGCACCACAACAAGCCTATGCTCACACTGCACAAGAAACAACCCAATTTCTACAGGAGTCAGCAGTCACATATTTGTCCCATCCTCCCTACAATCCAGATATGGTGCATGCGACATTTTTCTATTCCCCAAATTGAAAGAAAAAATTCAAATGAATAATTTGAATCACCTTAAGCTGCAGTAGTTGCTTACATAGAATGTATTTGCACTCTCTCCAAAGAAGAATGGCATTCAGCATTTGAAAAATAGTTTAAAGGATGAGAGAGTGTATAGAATGCAATGGAGAATATTTTGAAAATATGCAATAATCAGATCTAAATTTTTAATATTTTATTGTATCCATTCTCAAAAATTTTGGAGTGATCCTATGTAAGATGTGTGTATATACCATACCGGATTTTTAATTTCTCTGCTAGGCAATGTGTAAGCGTCCATGCTTGCACTTGTATTTAAGTTCAGTGTCTTCAAAGGCATGATACAAAAGTTTTCAAGAAAATCCCCCCCCTCAAAAATCCCTTTACATGGAAACATTTTTTATATTTTATTTTCTCAAAAATGGCTGTAATGATTTTGGTTAAAATACCATTTTATTTAAGATATTTACATGACACACAAAATTTATATCTTGAATTACCTGGCAATAGCCTGTGTAGTCCTCTGCATTCAGAATGAATACATTATAATATTATAAAGAGAGGAAATATATGTGAATGTGGATGGGTATATGTGGAGTAATCTCAAAAATCACTCAACCAATTTTGATAATTGTTTCACCATTGAAAAGCCCTATTCTTTCTTACAGACATGGTCTGTAAAACGCTTTCTAATTTCATTTCATAAACTCCTACAAGATTAAAAAGTATTTACAAAGCCCAACTGCGAAGCGGCGACAGGGCGTAGCCAAGGGATCTGTGCATCTAAAACTCGAATGATTCAAGTTGGTAGAAATTCCTTATTTCGCTGATCTCACTTCTTATTTAGGTTGGCACTTCCCATTCAGCATCTGTTTTAGCGGAAAGATGGCTATGTTTGTTCTGTTTATATCGCAATTTTCCTATAAAATTAAAACACCTAAAAGGGGCGGGCAGGTGGGCAAGATCACATCTACTTATTTCCTCACTCTTAAGGTAATTTATTCCATTCCTTCTTGCTTTTTTCAGTGTTTTCAACAGGGACTCCAGAAAAGCAAAATAGCCAAAGAGAGAAAATTGTGCCCAGCTAACATTAGAAACCTCTAAATGAATAGTTAATAATTAACAACTCAAAATATTATTATTCTCAATGATCACAGACTATGGTTCTTTTCCAAAGCATCTAACTTGGTGACCTAGGATTGGGAAATTCATATTAACCAGCTTCATCTTTACTTTGTTCCACATGTTAAAGGTCTATGTATTATGTGAAAACTATACAGCTTTTGTGTTATTAAATAGCAAAGAGAAGGTACAAAGGTTTAAAATATCACCTACTATGATTAACTAAATAAATTACTCAACCATTCCGACCAATGAAAGATTCATTGCCAAAGGGTATGTACAGGCTGTGCTGCATTTCCAGATCTTGGAGGACTGTGAGTGGGGGGGGGATTAAGGAAGTTAGATGTTCCAGCAATATTTCACATCCCTTTGCATGAGTATTAAGAAGTTTTCATCCATTAGTAATAGCTGGAGCTGTAAGAAAGGGGTAAAGGAGGAATTATCATAAAAATCTTCTAAATCATTCTACAATCATTTCAAAAAGAACAGGAGGTAAATTAAATTACTTAAATTGCCATTTGAGTTTTAAAAACCTAGCCTTGCAATGCGGTGGAGCCAGCTAGTTTTGTATAATTTTATATAACAGGTAAGCTGTAAGAAATACACAAAAACTTACCACAAAAATGTGGATCTTTTTAAAACACATGATTTATTTCAGAAGACGTTTTATATAACAACAGCCATTATCAAGATATTGTTTATATACTTTTGAATATTCAATGCTATATCATTTTCTTAAAATGCTGTTGGTGTTCACTGCTTTTCACAATGTCATGGAAAGATCATGGAATTAAAAAAAAAAAAGTTTATTAATACTGTCAAGCATCACCGGTGTGCCGGAATTTCATCCTGCAGCAGTTCTTTTACATGCTAGTAAATCTACTGACATGGGGCTGTTGCTTTAAAGCACACATAAAAACCATCAGTCTGAAAAATTCAATGCTATAGCTTGCATTTGAACCATGGATCTTTGGCTTATCATGCCATTGCTCTAATCATCTGAGCTACCATGACAACACTGACTGACCTAATAGTGGTAAACTATGAAGCCTGGGACTTAATGCACTTACAAGATTGTAAACCCCATTAGGGTATGTTATCCCAAAATTAATTTGAGAACACCTTGTGGTTTACCAGAAAAAATGTGATTCAATTGGAGATTTTAATGTCCTACCGACATGATGCCCTAGTAGCTCAGATAATAAGAGTAGCATCATGGTAAGCCAAAGATCTGTGCTATGGCAATTAAATTCTCAGTCTAATCTTACGACAGAGAAGTTTGCTTTTCGCCTCATAATGCAAAATTCGTTTTTAATTACTTAAGTTACTTTGGT
This sequence comes from Deroplatys truncata, assembly GCA_030765065.1. Classification (NCBI taxonomy): domain Eukaryota; kingdom Metazoa; phylum Arthropoda; class Insecta; order Mantodea; family Mantidae; genus Deroplatys; species Deroplatys truncata. The sequence goes on along the minus strand of CM060976.1, from coordinate 226,954,489 downwards.
TTTCCTCGAGATGAAAACTAAAAAACTTTGTGCTATTACATACCTGAAGCTTAGAAGAAATTTCCCTGATTTTCAAGCAGAGATTGCCGGATTCAGTGAAAATAGGCTGTAGTTCTGTATTTGCTATTGTACAGAGACGACAAACACTGGCAAAGTCAAATGTCATTGTTGGAATCATCTGCAAAATTAATGCTTTCATCATGGAAAGAAAAAAACTCCTTAGTCTCGGAAAGTCATTAAACCATATGAACAAAATTCTTTATGCTAATACAATTGGGGAAAATTTTTGGGTAGGAAACATTCCAGACCTTGCCTCGTTTACTATTTATGAGGGAGGTAGGTCCAACTGCAGACCTACTTATGTATACACAAATATTTTAAATGCTCTAGTGCACCGCTAGAAATCCAACTAGCACATTTACATGCACAGTGTTAACTTGAAGTTATACCTGCAAACGACGGCAACCACTAGTTCGGAGTACACAATGGTCCGAGGATATATGCTCGCCTCCTTGAAATCATTTCGGATATTGTGCAAGGCAGGATTAAAGAAGCACATGAAAAGTACATGTAACCATTGTGTATTCTGAATGGGCATTGTTCTTTTAAAAACTATTTCGGCATCAGTCGGATTGTTGACAGCTGTCATTCAGTGCTGTGAATGTTTCCAACTGTAGTCTGCAAATTCCAGATTAATAAGAAATTAGAAGTCATCTACACCGTCTTAAAATTCATCTAGGATTAACAGCACTCTTAAACGTGGCTGGTCGGAGGTAGAAATTATGGATTGTAATTACATTTTATACAATCGCACCATAAAGGCTCTTGCCATTTATGGCTGAACGCCTGTTTTGGATTGGAAAAAGTTTTGGATGTCATTCTATAGTACTGTTCCACCAACGAAATGGTACGAAAATCCACTACATTCACCATTTACCACTGGGCTTGGTAAGCTTATCATTCCCCTTGATTTATATATGCTCAAAATAAATGAATCTTTCGTTTGTTATTCTAAACTAATTTCTGAAATCCTATTCCGAAACCCAGTGGAAAGGAATCAGCAGACGCAGCTAATTTCGGAGGAACAAGTATTGGTAGCGCTGAGCATAAAAAAATCTCAATGCTGCCAACAAGATTTAATCCCGCACAGGGAATATTGAAAAACAACCTTGGCAGTAGTATACGATACAATTTTAAACGGGGAAGAAAACAAAGAAAAAAATCGCGGACTTATTATTTAAGTCTTCCTTCGAATAACAAACGATCAATTCACTTCTTAAACGAGGAAAATCAAAATGTTGACCATACGCCACATTTAGTGAGGGAAAGAGCACTATGAGGGAACACCTTTTTGTGTTTTACGTCACGGCTTGGTTTAATCAATTCAAGAAATTTTAACTTTTCAAAGATTTAAAATCTTATTTCAATTTGCCCAACAATATTACCCAAGATTTTATTTAATAACTTACGAAAACATGAGTCGATATCTCGTACTTTATCTAGCCGCAATCTCACCTCTAGCTCTGTGGCTCGCTTGTGTCATCGGAAGATGTTTCGGAAAATATTTTCTCGAAGTTTCTCTTTTACTGGCTGTTTTCTTTAGCTTCAGTTACTTTATGGATACAAAACAAGATGTCATTTGATTTTGTTGCAAAATTTCAAAAATCATCGTTGTTAATAAAAACACATTTTTAAGAACATTAAGCAGAAAGCTAAAGTTGAAATCTTTAAGAACAGAAAGAAACTCTCTAGCAGCAATAAAGGTATAATTATCACAGCCATCGGGATCTTAAAATGTTTTCAAACATAGATTAGTTCAGATTTATACTTATACACGATCTTTACAAAGCGACTGTTATAGTTCCAACTGGATGGGGCGACTTTCGGAAACCTCTTTTTTACTTCTTGGTCTAAATGAGTCTTCTTTGGTGATTTTAAAAAAAACGAGAAACCGCCAACAGTTAAAATATATATTACACCCTTGATACATACACAGACTGCAAAAGAACAAGGTTACCTAAGTTTATGAGTCATGCAATGGATGAATAGTGCATCCAGAAACACGTTTCTGACTTTCGATTGTAAACCATTAATTACACTCGACATGACCGCCGCACCATCATATGTTTGAGCCACAATTTTCGTGCCAAAATCATACTGATTTACATAGTCTATAACGTGATTGACCAACGCCCTTACGAACTCGATCAGCACTTACATCCACAAATCGTAAAAAACGTTCTTTATTTCTCCAGCACTAGTTGCATAACTAAGGACAGTTGATAGCTTTGATTTGCTACGAATATCAGCCGACTCACTCACCATTGCTGCAACAAATGGAGCATCCCGAGTTTCTTTTTTTTATTTCACCCATAATTACATTGCTTACCGATTCAATTAAATCTTTTGAATTCTATTAGTTACATACATCACTGTCTTGTAGGTCTACATTCAGCATGTGATCATACTTCTTTAGTAAATGGACTAATTCCACATAATTACTTCTATCAACAGACCTGTCGCCTTCATTATGACCACGTAGAGCCAGTCTGGTCGTTCCTAGATGACAATATCAGTGAAACGTTTAAGAACTCCTTTATTTTCTTTCACCTTCCCATTATGTTATAACGCCGAAAGTGTTGTTGATTGTGAAGTTGAAAATAAATTCTCGACTTCCCAAACGTCGCTAAATATATTGTTGAAACAATGTGGAATGTGATATTTCGTGTCTTTTCAGTGACTTGTGAAGATTTTTATATCACAAGTTCCGCTCCAAACATGTTTTTTCTTCATTTTTAAATGAAAATGGCCAGCAAAACAATTTCACTAAATGACGTCATCCACCTAACCATTCTGTTTTCGCATACTGCTCGTGATAGAATTTTCTTACGCATGCTTTTGTTAGTGCTTGAAGTTCTTTCCATTCACATTATTGGTCGACCTGCTTGATTATTCCTTTCTTTTTTGAGAAGTCCACAAAACCAAATCCAGGATTTAAAATGTTTTCAATTTCACAATTACACGTTGAAAATTGCGGATCCACTGTTTTAGTTTAGCACCGTGACTGCACCTCCAATATTACATTTCCCCCTCTCATAGCGGCTACCCACTACATCTGGGTTGCATTTACGACCGGCCGGTCCACAGCCCCGCTAGAACAAACTACATGTTGCTTCCAGAGCATGCATTTAAAACACCTTATTAACGCAATTTCTACTTGCAAAAACACGTATTTTAAAGTTGAAATAAGTTCAAATAACACACCTCCTTTGTGAAGCAGAAATACTAATTTACTGCAGAACGCACGTTAAAAAGTATCAACAAAAATGACTTTAAAACAGTCACATCTAACACAAGCCACCTGTAGGGACCTAGAAGCCAGCAAGCGCCTCCCATGTCCCAAATTCCAGCCTATTCATACCAAAAAAAATCTGATGTGTTACACTCACAAGACTTTCTCTACTCTTGTACAATCTGTTTTTACAAACGCCTATTCTCCATATGCTTCATATTAATCGAGATGTAGATCTTATTTGTAATTTTCTTGTAGATGCAAGGGGAATATGGTAGCTTTTAAGCGATAGTCAAATATTTCATCGCTGGTTGCTATGTGGCGCATTCCATTCTCTTTGCATGTCCAGGACATAAAAAAATGAATAACGAATTTGAGAAAAAGTATAAGTATTGGAAAATTTAAGGAAATAACAAGCAATATCTCGAAAACGGTTCACTCAACAAAAAAAATGTATATGATATAAGTTGTGTATTTTAACGCCATCTACATTTTTTGTGTAGTAAAATTTTGTCTATCTCTTATGGTTTACCAGTTATGCAAAAGTCGTTCATAATGAAGAATACTTTTGGAGACATTCCCAGAAATTTCGAGATATACATTTCATTTCTCATGACATTATCTTAAACATATGATATTTTAATCAAAATCGTTAGAGCCATTTTTGAGAAAATTAAAATTTTCGAAAAATGTTCTATGTAAAGGGTAGTCTGGGGTGGGGGGATTTTCTTGAAAATCTTCGTGTCGCATCTCTGGAAGATACTGAACGTAAATACCAAGTTTGGTGTTTATCTGACTGTTAGTTTTTGAGTTATGCTGTTCACAGACACACACACGGACATGTTTCCAAAAATGCTTTTTACTTTCTCTACTACGTATAGTAAGTAGGGGAAGTATTGCATTCCACCCAAAAATTCGATACCGAGATTTCACCGGAAATACATGTTTTGAGAATCACTGAATCCAAAAAAAGCATTTTTGGAAACATGTCCGTGTGTGTGTCTGTCTGTGTGTCTGTGAACAGCATAACTCAAAAACGAACAGTCGGATAAACACCAAACTTGGTATTTAGGTTCAGTATCTTCCAGAGATGCGACACGAAGGTTTTCAAGAAAATCCCCCCACCCCAGACTACCCTTTACATGGAACATTTTTCGAAAATTTTAATTTTCTCAAAAATGGCTCTAACGATTTTGATTAAAATATCATATGTTTAAGATATTGTCATGACAAATAAAATGTATATCTCGAATTTTCTGGGAATGTCTCCAAAAATATTCTTCATTGTGAACGACTTTTGCATAACTGGTAAACCATAAGAGATAGACAAAATTTTACTACACAAAAAATGTAGATCGCGTTAAAATACACAACTTATGTCATATACGTTTCTTTTGTTGAGTGAACCGTTTTCGAGATATTGCTTGTTATTTCCTTAAATTCTCCAATACTTATACTTTTTCTCAAATTCGTTATTCATTTTTTACTTTCTCTACTACGTATAGTAAGTAGGGGAAGTATTGCATTCCACCCAAAAATTCGATACCGAGATTTCACCGGAAATACATGTTTTGAGAATCACTGAATCCAAAAAAAGCATTTTTGGAAACATGTCCGTGTGTGTGTCTGTCTGTCTGTCTGTGTGTCTGTGAACAGCATAACTCAAAAACGAACAGTCGGATAAACACCAAACTTGGTATTTAGGTTCAGTATCTTCCAGAGATGCGACACGAAGGTTTTCAAGAAAATCCCCCCACCCCAGACTACCCTTTACATGGAACATTTTTCGAAAATTTTAATTTTCTCAAAAATGGCTCTAACGATTTTGATGAAAATATCATATGTTTAAGATAATGTCATGAGAAATGAAATGTATATCTCGAATTTTCTGGGAATGTCTCCAAAAGTATTCTTTATTGTGAACGACTTTTGCATAACTGGTAAACCGTAAGAGATAGACAGAATTTTACTTCACAAAAAATGTAGATCACGTTAAAATACACAACTTATGTCATATACATTTTTTTTGTTGAGTGAACCGTTTTCGAGATATTGCTTGTGATTTTCTTAAAATTTTCAATACTTATACTTTTTCTCAAATTCGTTATTCATTTTTTTTATGTCCTGTACATGCAAAGAGAATGAAATGCGCCACATAGCAACCAGCGTTAAAATATTTGACTATCGCTTAAAAGCTACCATATTCCCCTTGCATCTACAAGAAAATTACCAATAAGATTGACATCTCGATATCTCGATTAACATGAAGCATATGGAGAATAGGCGTTTGTAAAATTAGATTGTACAAGAGTAGAGAAAGTCATGTGAATGTAACACATCAGATTTTTTTGGATTCAGGAGGTCTCAAAACATGTATTTCCGGTGAAATCTCGGTATCGAATTTTTGGGTGGAATGCAATACTTCCCCTACTTACTATACGTAGTGGAGAAAGTAATAAACGAGCAACTCGCCCGAGCTGCTTGTTTGTTTTTTTTAATTGGTGGACGCTCTTCAGCTACTATGGACCTTAGCGTCCCATTTTATATTGGGCGTGAAAGACATGAAATTTTGCTCAGAGGCCTCTGAAGGGTCTGGCTGCTGTATCAGCCTCGTCAGGACGAGAAGCAGCTTCTCTCCGCGGAGCGCTATTTTTAAATATATTAAACATTCATAATCAAAAATATTTCTAACTTGTCCGTGTATTTCCTCTCTTTTTGTTTCAGCAAACGCGGAGGGGAAGCATTACTTCCATTGCTTCTATGGACGACACGCCACTGCACCATTGTAGTAATAAGTTTAATAACTTAAGTTTTACAACTTTGAATAGCAATAATGAGATATTAATTATTTGATTTAGCTTTGTATTTGTCTAAAATATGTGGCACCCACTTATTGATACTATAGGATCAGAACGGGTGATATTTTGAATTTAAAAGCCATATGCTTTCCAAAATGAAAATGAATTGGTCTTCCATGGCTAAATTAATTGAAAATTTTATAACACTAAAATAAAAGCGACGTAGGTTAACCAAAAAGCAAAGATGGCTAATGCCGCATGTCAAGGCCGGGAACGTTCTAACCTGATGTACAGGCTGGACCATTTAAGTTGAGACTGTACAATATCTCCAAAACTAAGCGTTGTAGAAAGAAATGTCTTTAATAAAAGTTGCTTGATATTATGGGAGAAAGTAAATGCCATCAGTCGTGTTTGTTTGGAGAACGTTATGATGGTCATTTTAGGTCAATTAAATTGTTTAAAATGGGAACCTCAATTATGGTTTACTGTAGTAAAAGTGAAGCAAATTGAAAAGGATAATTAAAAGTGGTAAAAATTGTCGCGGTAATTTGTTCGTGTTATCTTATTTGCTGGGCACCTGTTACTGTTTTATTATTTTAAGATTTGGGTGCTTTCTCCTCCGGATAGCTATTATTACTCAGTCGAGCAAATATCTCTGAGCAGGGCGTGTAAACGTAAAGGAGTTGATACTAAAACATAACACTGTTAAAAGAATTTATTTTCATACTTTTATTGCCGTCACACTTAATTAATAGTTCACATCTTAAATTTTATACACGACTGACTGAAACTGTTATATTTCCGAATGTAATTACTGCCGTATTATTTGCCGCGTACTTCACATTTTGTAACTAACTTTACGACGCGAGAGATTCTTCTAAACTGTATTATGTGCACTTCACGATAGATTCTTCAAGACTGCCCGAGGCGTACCTCGTGAATGATTCCAGAGAACTGCATGATGTGTAACTCGCGAATGAATCTTTAGAACTGCGTGAAACATGATTATAGCTCAAGAATATATATTCCTTCACCTCGAAATGCCTAAACATTATAATAGAGCTACTATTGGTAACCAAATCGCGCCAACATTAGCGTCTGTTTTTTCAGCCAATCACAATTACTATCACATATGCTCAAGGGAAGATATTCCCTCCATTTCTTAAGAAAGGCACGCTACCCTGACGTCATTTGTTTGTCTCTTCTTAGTGATAAACAACTCACTTTCTAAACTAAAACACGACTTTTACTGCACTGTGTTATCTAGTGTAGGAATAGCCAACTCCGTGGGCAGAAGCCATGCTGGTGTAGTCTGTGGAACAAACGAAGATCAAGCAGGGAAGTACGGAAGTCATTTTACAGAGTGAGCTCTGCAAACATTTGTAAATCATTGTATTACGGAATATTTACACATTGTTTCTGCATAATGAGGTATGTATTTGAGTAGTTATTTATAATAGCAGCACCTAAGAATAAAACTGACTCAGTTTGATGGAATTTACAGACAATAGCGCTGTAAACATGTGTGGTTTCTGTATGTAACCAGGGGGACTATGTGAAACGTGAAACTTGACCAACTTTCCCAATGATATTCTAGAGCTCCAGAAAGCTTCCCGTTGATTGTACATGCTGGCAATTAAAAATTAGTATTGTGACAGAGTCAGTGTGATCTGGATTTTGTTATAGCTAAGTGGGCGTGTCCTTCAGCGCTCGCTGACATATGACTGAAGAGGGAGATGCTCTCGGCCAACTAAAGTTCCAGAGATGCTATCAAGGCACAACAAGAGCTTTCTGGATATTCCCTTCCCTCTTTTTGCCCTGAATGGAAGTTCAACTCTCTTTCTATTGATGTACGAACTTTTTTAAAGCATCTTGTTGCTATATATAGGTGAGCTACTCGTGACAGAGTTAGTTGAGTTACTAATTGTGAAGTACAGTGCACAATACTGCTGTGTTCAAGACAAGCGATGGAGAGGAGTGCAAGAAAAGAGGAGTACGGTGTTTGACACTTAGTGAGAAACTGGAAGAGAGAAGAGAAGCCCAGTATTCCACTAGTAATGAGCAACCAGAGGAGAGAAAAGAAGCCCTGTGTTCCACTAGTAATGAACAAGCAGAAGGGAGAAAAGAAGTCCTGTGTTCCACTAGTAATGAGTGAGCGGAAGGGAGAAGTCCTATGTTCCATTAGTAGTAAGCAACTGAGTTCCACTGGTAGTGAGTGACCAGAAAAAAGAAAGGCTGCTTCGTGCATGGTTCACACCACTAAATGCAAAGAAACATAAAATGAAGTGCCAAAGAAAATTGAAGTAAGTCACAGTATTTTAAACTTTGTTTTCCTTTTCAGGCACTCATATCTTACTCTTCAGGCAATTATGCACTGGACTTTAGAGTTATGATCAGTTTTATCATACATATTTTATAATACATGCCTCTTGTTTGTTTTCCTCTTCATCATACTGTTCATTTCCATCGGCATTTGTCTTTTCCATGAAATGTATATCATCAACAGGTTCTTCTTTAAAACCCTCCAATATAACAGACACCATGTTTTCATATGAGTTTAAAGATTCCTTTCTATAGATAGCTGTATCCTCAACATTTGTTTTGAACACCTTATCCTACAGAAAACAAAGGTTTTAAAGGTAAAAAACTTGTACCTTGATTACACGAACAAAAAACTCGAGTACATTAAATAACATTTTGATCTAACACTAATGACCAACAGGAACAAGATTAATGGCTATATCATCAGCCTGCACATAAGAATTGGTAACTTAATATTTTAGGAGTGATGTTACACAGAGCTCTCCATAAAAAACCTCATCTTCTTTTTTGACAGAACTATGTATGAACTATTTGAGGTCCAGCTCTTATTCTTTAAAATACAGATTGTAGACAATATCTTCTCAAGATGGATGATGGATGAGATGGAGTTTAAGTGCGCTCAACATCTAAGGTTATCAGCACTCTTACAATGTATAAAATATAAAGTGTAAAAGCCAAAATCTAAAATACCACACACAAACCCGCTTGGTACAAAATACTATAAAACAAAACACCAAATTAAAAAAAATTACCACTAAAAACATGGTCAATAAAATGGAGACATGCCAAGAACTGTAGAACGCAACGGACATGAGCACCATATGTCCGCCGGGGAGAAGAGCCCCATCAAAACAGACAATATAAAATCACAAAACTAAAAGACGCTCAGCGCATCAAATGCGCCAATTAAAACCAATGTCACTGATAAAACATAAAAGACATTCTACAGCATACGCGTCGTCGGCCAAAACGTTGGCTATGCCAACAGGCAGACCCAGACGAACGCGCAATTGAGCTAAAACTTGACACCCTGTTAAAATGTGACGCACCATTAAGGGTACATCACACTGCTCACAGAGTGGTGCGGGGTCACCACTGAGCAGGTATCTATGACTAAAAAGGCAATGTCCGATTCGTAAACGAGCTAAAAGTACCTCTTCCCGACGAGAAGATTGCGAAGAGGTACCCCAGACCAACGAGAGATTTTTAACCTCCCGGAACTTGTTCCCCCGGAGGGCCGTCCACTCATCGCGCCAAAGCGGGAGGATACGGTGACGTAAAATAACATAACAATCCGTGGAAGGAACAACTGAGGTAAAAAATCTGGGTGATAAAATTGCCGATTTGGCAGCGCCGTCGGCAGACTCGTTCCCTGAGATGCTCACATGACCTGGAATCCACATGAAGGAGATGCTGATGCTAGAGGAACCAAGCGAGTGTAGCAGGTCATGCATGCGCTGTACGAGGGGGTGGTAATTGTACAGCACGTTAATACTATGAAGGGCACTCAGAGAGTCCGTACAAACAACACAGTGCCGTAAGTCGTGTCGCTGAATATATAAAACGGATTGACATATACTAAAAAGTTCGGCGTTGCCACGGTAAACGGAAGCTTAAACTATGTCGACCAAAAATAAAGGCACACCCTACTCCAACATCAGTCTTAGACCCATCAGTATATATAAAATGTAAGTTCCTGATTTGCGCCTGAAGTTCTAAAAACGCTGATCTAAGAACTGAAGAAGGGGGTCTTAATCTTCGGCAGCAACGTTAACCCAAGATGACAGTGGACCTGAGCGCGCAACCAAGGAGGAAAACACGTTTCCCCCCTGGGAAGGGCCGGTGCTGGCGTAACGTCCAAAATGCGGAAGAAGCTGTCGAAATCGAACCCCTGGAGGGAGCAATGCAGATGAGCTAACTAAATATTGCCGATCAAGCGAATCCTCGAAAAATAACTCGAAGGACCGGTGGCCAGGCAAGCTTGAGAGTCGACAGGCATAGTTGCACAAAAGCATCTCACGCCTGAAGGACAGCGGAGGCTCTGCAGCTTCAGCATACAGACTGGGTACGCGCTGGTTGGAAAGGCCTCTGTAGCGACTCTTATGCTACGATGGTGAATGGCAGGCGACGTAACACCGACGGGCGTGCCGATGAATCGACAATGCACCTGTAACCAAGCTTGGATCGGACCAAAGAGCGGTAAATTCGCAGGACGGTCCGATCAGCTTCCCAGGATGTGCCACTTAAAACACGTAAAAGATTAAGAGAACGCTCACACTTTGCTTTTAAAAACGAAATGTGCGACGTCCAGCTCAGCTTTCGGTCAAAGATCAACCCTAAAAATTTCACCTCGTCTGCAAATGGAAGGACCTCCGGCCCAAGATGGAGTGAGGGCAGAGGGAAAGCCTTCCGGCGCCAGAAATTGATACAGACGGATTTCTCGGCGTAGAAATTAAAGCCGTTGGCATCACTCCAGGCGTAGAGACGGTCGATACAGCTCTGGAGACGGCGTTCGAGCATATAGGTCCGCCGTGAACTGCAGTAAATGGCAAAATCGTCAACGAAAAGGGACGAGGAAATGCCAGGTGGAATAAATCAACAATCGCAAAAAGTGACACTGAGTACAGAGTCCTGCGGTACAGCGTTCTTTTGAATAAAGCGCTTAGATAAAACCGAGCCCACACGTACACGAAAGACGCGGTCCGTCATAAATTCCCGAAGAAATATGGGAAGACGACCGCATAAATTCCATGCGTGAAAGGTACGTAAAATGCCGTCCCTCCAACAAGTGTCGTAAGCTTTCTCTAGGTCAAAAAACACAGCCACTGTTTGACTCTTTCTCAGAAACCCATTCATAACATGCGTCGACGTAAAGCGGTGGCGACGAAATCCGCACTGAGCGTTCACTAGAAGTTTCTGAGACTCAAGCCACCATGTCAACTGCCCGTTGATCATGCGCTCCATCACCTTGCAAATGCAACTGGTGAGGGAGATAGGGCAGTAGCTGGAAGGTAGTTGGCGATCCTTCCCAGGCTTAAGGATAGGGACAATAGTGGCTTCGCGCCAAACTGAAGGAAAAACGCCGTCTTGCCAAGTACGGTTATAGACCTGTAAGAGAAAGAGTTTACTGTCGGCTGAAAGGTGCTTTAACATCAGGACATGAATGCCGTCCGGCCCAGGAGCGGAGTGCCTAGATAAAAGGAGGGCGTGCTCCAGCTCCCTCATTGTGAAAAGTACATTATAACACTCCTGATTTGGAGACCGAAAACTATAGGTCACGGAATCAAGCCGGTCTTTGAGAGTGCGAAAGCTGGCGGATGATATAATCAGGATGCAGGAATCCTTGATGCATTTCAGTACTCCATGGCTGAACGCAAATACAAACTCGAGCTCGTGCATTTCAGTAGTTTTTCCTAAAATGTACGACTATATTCTTAAGTGTAAAGTGTGAAATACCACAACTGTTGCATTTGTGTTCTCGAGTTGTTAATGCAATTATATTTGTGTTCAGTTTGATATTTATGAATTTGAAAATCCGCATTTTAAAGTGACATTTGTATACTGAAACTGGCATAGCAACAAGAAAACACCTACCTAATATTTTTATGATATAAATAGATTTAAGGCCATACTGTCCCTTCATTAATGTGGAGAGTTTCTGTGGGCGTTGTGAAAGTACTGAGAGAGAGACAAAAGACTACGAACCGGCTTCGCGGTGTTTTTCCTGTCCGCGTCCTCGTCGCTAGTTGCCGTCTGTCGCTAACATAAAAAGGCGCGGATAAAATCATACAACATTTTTAAAACTACTTTTAAAGGCTTTACTTAACAACACTGTGGGTGACAAGGGCTATAAAGATTTTTTTTTAAGAGGACTACTGATCCTTTAAAAGCAGATGTTCCAAACGATTTGATGGCAATAGTGGGTAAGCCCATTTTGCGGGTGTCAGCGAAGAACTTTGGAATTGTTCCATGGGCAGCTATTAACAGTCCAATCACCACAATGTGAGAATATTTTTCTTTATAATATGGAACTGTTGGTTGATAGATATTTTTTTTTCTAATCGTCGACCTCCTTGGTTTAAGTAGTACTCGTTGGATGTAATATGTATCTTATATGTGAGCCAGGTTTAAAGGCAATCATATCAATACACTGTGTACCCTTAGCAATTTTGGAGATCTCTTCATGAGTCACATATCCAAAGTTCTGGAGATAATTAGCCAACGTATGCCAAATTGTGTGGTGAAGAATATTCCTGAGTGCTTGGCCGTAGGAACAAAAGCCGAGGACGTGTGAAAGAGTACAGCACGGATCGTAGCAACGTTACGTATCTGTAAGGCTTCCTTCCAATCAGTGCTTGATAGTCCGTTGTGATGCAAAATCCAGTTGTTAGTATGAATATATTTCTTATATAGAATGACACCCTTGCCTTGAGGTAGCTCACATCGCTGTTTATATTCCTTATCCCGTAGTTCAGTCCTGATCTTTGGAATTTAGCTGAAGGTGTTGTAATTATTGGTAGACATTCGTCGATCTTCTTTTGAATATTATGGGATTTTAAGGCGAATTGAATCATGCTTTTGGCTAAACTACGTAAGCCGTTGGAGTACGGTTTCCCACTGAGCTTTGAACATTCCGAGGCCTTTGTATTTTCTATTTGTAAATACCATAGAATCAGGTATGTCCATTGGTAGCTGCAGGACTTCTTTTAGGGCGCTCCTTATAATATCAGCATTAGTGAGGAATGACTGGGTTATTTTCTTGAGATGTGGTTTGAAATGTGTAAATCAAAGATGGCAAATCGATGAATTGATAATATTAAACTTCTGATCAGGGTGTAACAGTTGCGAAGAGTAAGAACATTTTCCTTTCTGTAAAACAGAAAGTGTGAGAAGTAAATTGTAGGTTCAGAGCATATTCAAACACTTATAGACGAATTGTACGAATCTACTACTCGTAGATGTATCATGGTTCGACTCTGTCATTCTCCCATATGGTAGTTGCTTCCACAACCCGGGAATTCAAAAGGTTAACTGCCAATGATTTTCATAATTGGTGTGAACATTTTTCAATTTAAAAACACAAGATATAAATTTATAAAATAAGTCATACCGAACAGACACAAATAATAAAACAAATGAATACAGTTTACACTTTTACCTTTTCTACTACTTACCTAGAGTAAGCACCTATTTTACTACATCAAAACATTCGATTGCAAGATAAAATGGAAAACAATATGTTTTGGAACTTCCGAATCCAAAAAACACATTTTTAAAAGAAGTTCTGTGAGTGTATACAGAAGCATTAATAATGCTGCTATCTAGCGATCCTGAAGTGGAAGAAGAATCTGCAGTCCTCTTATGTAACCAGTTACTACTCGGATCCGTTTCCTCCTGAATAAAGTTCACTATATTCTGTATTCTCTGTATATGGAGAACTTTACTCCTGAATTGGTAATACTGCCCTCTGAGGTGTAGAGAACTCCTTTTGTCTCCTCTCCAGTCTCCTATGGAGCTGATAGGATAAATTGCAACATGACATCAATGGTGGAATTTCGAAGTTCAAATGTTGTTAATGTTGGATAAATAATATATTATTTTTCCATATATCTAGGTCTGCCATAAGGATGAGAATAATTCAGGACCCTATCCCAACATATTGTAATTTATTACTTTATTTCATATGGTCATAAAATATACAGAGAAACTTCCCAATATGTGTATGTGCTACAAAATGTCATATTTAAAAATTAAAACCGAGTTTATATTTATGCACGATCTTTAACCGTTATGGTTCTTAGCGTCCCGTCCTATATTGGGCGTGAAAGGTCGGAAATTTTGCTCAGAGGTCCCTCTATCAGGCTTTTGAGGTTCTAAGACACGGGACCATGGGCTTTACTTCCCTTCCAAAGGAAGCCATTGCTAAGGATTTTTACGCAACCATATCAGAAAGTTTATTGCTTTATATAATTCTTAGTCTTATTCCAGTCATATTTTTCTGAAGATGAAATCTGCTCCAGCAGCACATTATTTTGTATCATATATTCATGAAATTCCAAACATGACATGCTTTTCAAATTATATTGAACCACCAGGATTGCTCCAATGGATTTAATTTTTAGCCTAGTCTGTCATCTGTCTATTGTGCATACATCATGAAGAAAATTCTTTTCACACACGCATTATGGGCAGGCAAACAGAAATAGAATGGGCAATCTTTAATACTGAATATTGCTCACATTCTTACAGGAACTGTAGAATTCCATCCATTTGTCAGAAGCTAGTTTTCGCATGAAATTACTGTCAGAGTTGAAGCAGTGTATTTAACACTTAAAATGATTTCAGTCAAATTATATAATATATAAATTCAATAACAGCCCACCTTAAAGCAATATGTGTATGTAACAATACATAAAATGTGTATATTACAGCCATTATATATGTTTATATTATTGTGTACATGTGCAACACTGTTATGTGAATGTATTACGTAATTTAATAATGTAGGGGCTGTGAGAATAATAGGTTAAAAGTTGCTAACAATTAGGTAACCTTGAGGCAATAATGAATTTGAAAGTTTAACAATACTACTTGTAATTATTGGAAGCAATAATGTAATTTTTGTGACAGTTTATAGAATAGCCAATCAACAGCCAGAAAAAGTTTTAATTAAATGAAGGTATTCTATTGGACTAGGATTAGCCAATCAGAAACTAAACTGAAGCAAAATTTACAAATTCAGAAGTCGATTGCTTGTAGACAGCGCTCATAACTGGACGCGTTGCTTGTAGACAGTGTTCCTAACCGGACGCGAGATGCGTTCTCGAGAAGTTTTACGTATTTAGTGTGAGACAAAAATAATTTACGTGTTAAAAAGTGCACGTAACTAATAAAAAAATCTCACATCTCTCTCTGTATCAGTGAAGTATTATTTAAATCGTGTCAAGCATTAATAAAAGGAGTGAAGTAAAATTATAATCTGAGTAAGCCTACATTCTTCAGTCGTAGTACACCCTGCTAAGACATTCATGTCTGTAAAAAAAATATAAATACTGCCGCAGCTGAGGCAAACATAAATATATATTTAAAGAAACAGTCAAAAATTACAAATTTAATATTTTTTTAAACATTCTTTGGGGGCAAAGGCCACCGGAAAGTACATTTGGGGCGAAGGCTACCGGAAACTTTTTACCATACTTGCGGTTGCAACTACTTCAAGTTCGGATACCCAACAGTCGAAATATAATACATCTTCTCAAACTGACTTTCCATACAAGAAACAATAAACCTACTTTTCATTCAGGCCCATTCAGTGTTTCTTTCACAAAGTTTATTAAATACATTGTTTGGTTTAAAGCTAATGAGTCATCAACTTTGTAACCATGCTTCAATAAGCATTTAGGAGTGCCCTCTATATGTCCACCCCAAGTTGGTGCTTCCTTTAAGAGTAACCAATTGAAACACTTGAGATCAGTGAACGAGTATAACCATTCTGTAAACAATCAAGATAAGTGATATAGCACATTTTTGCTTCTTGTTCAAAAGTCTTAACAATGGCTGGGTTATCTATTTTTCTAAAATATCTTTCACAGAAAGAAAATTTTGTTCATTCCTCTCTTTAAGAACGTTTGCAATAAAATTCAATTCATTCACAACTTCAATTTTATAAGAGATACAGGGTCTCTATGTTCATTATACATTTATGAAAACATAAGCGAATAAGAAAATAAAAAGCCTTGCTAATTGGGTCCTTAAAAGAACATTTTTAGAATTTTTAGGCAGTTATCAATTAATAAAAAATATAATTTCAATGCCTCAAATAGTGAAAGTGTTAGCAGGAAATATACGTATTAACCTTTTATGGTATCGCTTGTTGCTAGGATCAGTAAATATACTAAGGAATCCTATACCTTTAAAGCAACCCTAGAGCACACTTAAATTATGGGTGCCAAGAATATTGCTCACAATGGCTTCAGTGTTTGTTTTTGCACTTGAGAATTTGCTGACAAAGTTGGAGTCCTTAAATATTTTTTAAAACATTTTTAGAACTATACGTAGCTGTATTGTAGAACATGATGGTTCATACTGTGGTAGGCAAAGACACCTTTAGCTGCGTTACATTTTTGGCTTCGCTAGTTTGCTCAATAAAATACCTTTGGAGCTGTGGTGCGTTTGATGTAGCAGTAATACTCTTTTCGTGCATTTCTGTTATTAAGTGCTTAGAAACGCCATCTTTACCCCCATGAGCTACACTCACATATGCACTAAAAATTAGAAATGAAAGTCTTAGTATTTTTACTGTTTTAATCTATTAATCATTTATTTTCTTTATTAATAGACTAATAGAGACCTCCTTCGTTGCACATTTCATAGGACACTTCATTTTCATGCGTTCCTTGTTTGAGGAAAATTGCTTTGTTTATGCTGCATTGAATTCGATGATCATTTGTTATTCATTTTTACTTTCTCTACTACGTATAGCAAGTAGGGGAAGTATCGTATTCCACCCAAAAATTCGATACCGACATTTCACCGGAAATATATGTGACCCCCTGAATCCAAAAAAAGGCATTTTTGGAAACATGTCCGTTTGTGTGTGTCTGTGAACAGCATAACTCAGAAACGAACAGTAGGATAAACATCAAACTTGGTATTTAGGTTCAGTATCTTCCAGAAATGCGACACGAAGGTTGTCAAGAAAATCCCCCCACCCCAGATTACCATTTACATGGAACATTTTTCGAAAATTTTAATTTTCTAAAAAATGCCTCTAACCTTTTGATTATAGTATCATATGTTTAAGGCATTTTTATGCCAAATAAAATGTATATCTTGAATTTTCTGGGAATGTCTCCAAAAGTATTCTTCATTGTGAACGACTTTTGCATAACTGGTAAACCATAAGAGATTGACAAAATTTTACTACATAAAAAATGTAGATCGCATTAAAATACACAATTTATGTCATATACATTCTTTTTGTTGAGTGAACCATTTTCGAGATATTGCTTGTTATTCCCTTAAATTTTCCAATACTTATACTTTTTCTCAAATAGGAATTTATTATTCATTTCTTTTGTCCTGGTAATGCAAAGAGAATGGAATACTCCACATAGCAACCAGGTCTTAAAATATTTGACTATCGCTTAAAGCCTACCAGTTTCCCTTGCATCCATAAGAAAATTAGCAATAAGATTAACATCTCGATTAACATGAGGCAAATGGAGAATAAGCGTTTGTAAAAAGAGTTTGTACAAGAGCAGAGAAAGTTATGTGAGTGTAACACATACTTTTTATCATGTCGCAATATGTCACCAGACCAACAATTCGTCGTCCTTCATGGACTTGTGGTGCCGTGCTAGCCTCTAGTTCCCAAGGTCGCGGGTTCAAACCCGGCGGAGGGGATGGATTTTTTCGGCCATCCTTAGCATGGCTTCCTTCGGAAGGGTAGTTAAGCCGGTGGCCCCATGTCGTAGATTTAGGGCACGTAAAAGAACCTCAAGCCTGATAAAGAGGTCTCTGAGCAAAATTATAGGTCTTTCACGGCCAATATAGAATGGGTCGCTAAGGACCATAGTAGTTAGTGTCCATAAATAAAACTCAATTTAATTTAGACCAACAATTCCATTCTCACATACACAACACTTGAGAAACAAGAATACACATAATGCCTCTCTATAATGGCTGGAAGCAACGAATGACAACTCCTTATAAGTGCCTTCTTAATAAATAAAAAAAAGCGGCGTTACGGCAAGAAAACATAGCAGCAGTAGGTATTGAGCGCTAGCTACTACTACTTCTCGTAGTAGTGGTACAGTGAGTTGTGTACGGCGTGACGCTAGCATTGCGACAGAAATTTAAAAATAACAGGTTTTCATTATTTAGGACATTTGAGGATTTGTTGAAAATCCGGCGGGACTATTTTCCATGTGCTAAGACTAAGAAAATATCCCGCTTTTTCGAACGCATGGCAATCCTACGTATATCCAGTTGTGATGGAGTTAAAATTTCCTTCAGTAATTTAATTTCACGGTCAACCTTATGATTTAATGTCAAAAAATTATTAACAATGGTAGATTTATCTATATGTTTTAATTTAATATTCCTTTGATGTTTGCTCATACGAGATTTCATGTTTCCTTTTGTTTTACCAATATAAATACCATCACAGGGAAATATATAAGCATGATAGTAAGATAAAGAAACAATTACAGTAAATAATTTCCTTATATTAAATCAATATATAATGTAATAAACCTGGGTTGAAAGATATGTTCGGAAAGAAAAAAGGTAATAAGCAAGTCATGATAGGCAAATACATTAGTATAAAGGTTCCTGGGAATAAGAGTTAAGTTCAATATGTATGAATAGTCACGTAGGCAAGAATTCTGTAAATTAGAAAGGGAATGAAATTCTGAGAGTCGGGGAAGGTTCCTCATAGAAACAGTGTCAGATACGCATACTTAGAGGTTTAAGATTGGACTGCAAAAGATGTTGGTAGGAGTAACGATAGGTAGGTGACTTAAGTTAAAAAAAAAAACGACGTGCATTCTGTTATTCTAAACTCAAACACTTAGCTTCGAGTGTTCGCCGAGTCAACATCAGCAGAGGTACTCCATAGAAACAAGAAGCAGCCACCGCTGGAAACGGCTCGGCAATACCGTGGTAGTTATATCAAAGTCAACAACTCGGCTTTGCCGCTGTTTGTAACCAAAGCCTACGCATAGCTCTTGAGCATTGGTCTTTACAGTGTAGATAGGTAGGGAATATACAGTCATAGCAAGAAGTCGAAAGACTAGCTTAAGCGACTCACTGAGGTCCGACCCTCTATTTTCCTTTGCTTCTTAGCGCTCACTAACTGTATTTTCTCTCATACTACTCTATTTTTCTTTTTACTATCATAGAATATTTCCCTGATAGGCTAACTTTAGTGGCTACTACTGAAAGGCCAGTAGTATCTAGTAAGGGTTTTTAATCTCTTCTTTTTTTCCTTATCTTTCTTCACTCACTAGCTACACTATTAGGAATGGCGAAGAGTAGTAAGACTGCGCTGACTACCAAGCCGACTCTTTCATCCACTAAGGCGATGACTACTAGGAAGAAGGCCCCTCATGACTACCAAGCCGACTCTTTCATCCACTAAGGCGATGACTACTAGGAAGAAGGCCCCTCAACCTAAAACGAACTGTACGACTCCTTCCAGCCCCAAGACTCCGCCACCTGAGCCTGTTTCTGTGGCTCCTGCAAACCCTACACCAATCACCGCTCCGAATACACCCTCTCCTATCAGCATTTCGTCATCCAAACCTGGCACTTCAAAAGACTCAGGACATGACACTACACACATGCCCTCCGACTTTAGCACAGAAAAGAGGTCAAACATTGCGCCATTTTTTGTTAGTAAGAGCCAGGCCGCGACTTTCCGCCAACTAATCTCTGACATAGACAAGACTTGCCACCCAAATCAAAAGTACATTGTGAACACAGCCCGTAACTCCGTGACTTTTGTATAAAGACATTCTGCCTGGGTGATTACCAGACTTTGGTAAAGCACCTCAGGAGTAGAAGCGTGCAGCATTATCTTGTCCCCCATCCTGAGGAGAGAACCGCTCGTTTTGTCATCAAGGGGCTGTAAGAAGTCATCGGGGACGAGATTAAAGAAGACCTGGCACAATGCGGTTTTCAGGCCATTAGGGCCGTCCAGATGAGGAGGCGCACCAGAAATAGGACCCCCTGCCTATGTTCTTAGTTGAACTACAGGATACCACAGAAAATAGGAAAATTCTAGACCTCAACTTTTTGGCACACTTCCGAGTACACGTAGAGGAGTATAGGGCCCCCGCAGAGCCGATACAATGCTCACAGTACCAGCAATTTTGGAATGTGGAACGAGAATGTATGTGCCCCACCCCAGTCTGCGCCAAATGCACAGGATCTCACTTTTCAGGGACATGCACCGTTCCACCTCTGGAACGTTTATGCGTATTATGTGGCGCTCAGGGCCATGGTGCAACTTGGCGCGGTTGCACCGCATATTACGCTGCATGTGGAAAGACCATGCCGTGTGCTCAGCCTCGACCTCCCAGGTTAGGAAGAGCACAAACTTATGGAGGCTGTCACGAACAACACAGACTGGTTTGCTAGCAACAGTAAAGGTCCGTCGCGTCCAGCCCCAGCGGCTGAATCCTCGGTGGGAAACCCTCGGCTCACTATAGAGGCTGACCCAATCAGCAGTGAGCAACGCCCCTGACAAGACAACACTCCAGCCTTAAAATTCAGGAGTCAACACAGCAGCAGGCAGCTGGGCAATGTCGCTCCCCCCTGGGGAAACAAAAATGCACAAGAATGCAAGCATAGCACAGGGAAAGCTAATGACACTAGGCATGTCCACAAAAGAACACAACGAAGAAAGTTCACACTCAAGTCCAGAAGCTCTGCGATACAATTAACTATTTTGGAACAGACATTATTATCGTAGCGCACTTCATCTCTGAGCTGGTGCCAATCACCCTAACCCCCAGACATGGGTAATTCAGACACAGAATACTATTCTGGAATTGTCACGGCATTCGCAGAAAGACTAAAGAATTAGCAGATGTGCTTCAGGCACAATCGATGCAAATAGTTCTATTAACAGAAACACATGTCAACTACATAGACCGCTATCTGTTCCAGGATACGTTTGCAGAAACAATCGCGACCGTAGTGGAGGAGGAACCGCGATAGCTATGCAGTCTAATATAGAGCATTATCAAATTAGCTCTCCTGTTCTAACTCGCGCCGAAACCACTGCAATAAAACTTAACATTCACCGAAATTGTCATAGCGTCAATCCACAACCTCCCGGGGGACATAGACACAGATGACGTAGATAGAATCGAACTTAGGATCAAGAGTAAAAGTAACGGGGGATTACAATTGTAAACATTACCTTTGGAAATGCGCAAATCCCAGTTCCTTTAAAGCACAATTACAACCAAGTAGACTGGGAATTCTTCAAAAACATGGTAGATCACTACCTCCCAGATCTAGAAAAAAAAAACTCCGCTAGAGAACAAGACATCGCGATAAATAAACTAGAAACGGCGATAAAACTAGTTCACATGGCTTACGTACCTCTAGTTCAGCAACACACTACAAATGCTAGATTTCCCATGGACGTAAAGATACTGCAGCAAACACAAAATAGTCAGATGTAAATGGCAAAAAACCAGAATTGTAATACACCGAAACGAATATTACCAAGCTAGGGACTTAGCAAATAAGCGCGCCAGAAATTACATTCAAAATCAATGGAACAACACCCTTGAAGATCTAAATATCCAACAAAGTTCAGTTTGGCGAATAGCGATGTGCTTAACGCGTACACGAACTAATATCCCTCCACTACAACTTAGTTGTCCTCCATGGTGTAGTTAGCATGCTAGCTTCTAATTCCCGAGGTCGTGGGTTCAAACCTGGCGGAGATCGAAGGATTTTTTCGGGCGTAAAAATCCTTAGCATGGCTTCCTTAGGAAGGGAAGCAAAGTCGGTGGTTCCGTGACATAGATTTACGGCACGTAAAAGAACCTCAAGTCTTATAGAGAGCCTCTGAGCAAATTTCCGGCCTTTCACGCTCAATATAGAATGGGACGCTAAGGACCACAGCAGTTAAAGAGCGTCCATAAATAAAACATTCAATTTAAATCAGTTTTCCCTACAAATAAACAACACCAGAGCAGAAACTCCCCAGGCCAAGGGGAGTTATATATATATGTAGACAAGGCAGTGTTAGTATACCGAGTTTTTTAAAAGTGGATTTGCATGTGTTTCTCTTTTGGATATTTTTAAGGATTCTAATTGCTCTTTTCTGCAGCCTAAATATTTTTAATATGTGTTTCTTCCCTGTTGATCCCCATAATATGATGCCATAACTCAAGTGTGTGTGCATAAATGCATAATATACTTGTGTTGTGCGATCTTCATCCATGATTTGTTTGACCCGTTTTAGAATATATATACCCTTATTGAGTTTCTTGGAGAGTTTATATATGAATGTCTATAATATGCTTTAAAATCCTATAAAGAAGACAAAAATACAAATACTCATGAACATAATACTAGAACAAAGAAAAATTACCTTACAAATAGATTAAGAGGCTCTCTTGAAAATAAAAGTATTGAAAGTAAGGCAAAAGATCTGTACAATCATTTACCTCACTGGATTAAAGTAACTGATGAAGAACAAACAAAAATCGAACAAATTAAGTTATATCTAATTAAGAACGTATTCTATACAGTGGAAGAGTATAAAACTGGAAAAACAAATTGTTATCTTTAAAATTTAAAATTGTAATGATAAAATTGTACATGTAGATTAGTACCTCTCCATTATTAATGGTTAATAATGTATACTACTTTAAATTTTACTTGACGAAACCTTGTAAATTTTTACAATTGGTGAATAAATCTGAATCTGAAAAAAAAGGTATGCTGCTAGAAATTATTACAGTGTAAGACTGTGGAAAAAAATAAAGCCATAATGCTTTTTCCAATTTCCTCATCCCTATACTCAAATTTATTTTTCCAAGATTTTATTCATTCCTATTATATAAATAATGTCTCAGCACTTCATTCTTGGTATCAATACAAATGGAATAATGTAGGGCTTTTGCTAGATTAAAATATTTCAGAGTATTGAATTATATAGGTTTTGCTATATGTAGTGAAAATACTAATCTTGATGTTAATAAATGCTTATATTTACCCCCTCCCCTCATAAAAAAGAATGGAAAGCCCATGTTATGTAGAATTTTGCTGCTAATACACTCATGTAGGTTACTAGTGTGGAAATATATTGGGTAATTTTGGAGAATTAACTTATATGGATTTTTGTTTTTGAATTCATACAGGTTAGTAGGAAAATGGAACCTTTTGGAATATTTGTTTAAATGATGTTTTGCTGTTGATCTAATTTTTAAAATTATCTGTAAAATAGGTTAGATGCTTTAATGAATATTGATTGATTATATTTGAGGAAGTATTACTGCCATGCATGTTATAAAATATTAAAATGAAACGTTCAGCAAACTATACCTAAGAATAATGCTGTTACACAGCAGAAATGTAATACCAAATAAAGCAACCAGTGCAACTTTCGACAATCTTTCAACATTTACAAAATTTCTCTTCATTCCAATCCTTGAAGTTATTCTTTTGAAGTCTAAAAAATCTTCGTGTATATATATTTTGTGGATATTATTACTACTATTCAAAATTGTTTGTTTATACATTCAAAATGACAGTTTTGATTGCATAGTATGTTTTTGTTTAAATTTAACGAAGCAGTATTTCTGTATAAATTTCAAATAGTGAATATGATATGGTGATCCTATTAGTTCTGTTTCCTACACCATAAAATACTGCTGTAACACACTCACACTGCTAAATAATATTAGAATGTTCCCTTATTAAGGTAAAGAAAAAGTTCTGAATTACCTATATAAAGTCAGATTAAGAATTCTCTACAAAATTACAAAGCAGCTGTTGTCACGGCGTGACATATAACTAAATGGTATTTTAATATATAGGAACATAATAACTGTACGAAATTTGCATTAGACAAAGCCACAAACTATTATTATTACTCAGTAGTGGGAAGTTGTAAATTAATTTGATCACTGTCTTATTCATGCAACTATAACCGAATATTATAAAACACTGAGTGCTAATAATGAAAAAATAAAACAAATTACTGAACACACTACATGCACACGTTTGATATTTTATGCCAGCACAACTTGGCTGTTTCTGCAGAAAGCTGCAATCAAGACATTCATAATAGTTTTACTTTCTACTATAGGGAAGTAATTTGTTATTTCATACAATGTTTCTTTCATCTATGGAAGTGGAATTGTTCTTGGCATTTGTTAAATCACTTTTAGCTTCTGAGATAGTATACAATCTACTCTCCGTGAAGAAGTTCTTGTTTCAATGCTCCTCATATGGTCAATGACCTTCAGGGAAATGCCTGGACCTATGTACATTGCCACCAATGGTGGGATGATAAGAATGGCAATGGAACAAGACAACCTACAGCTTTTACCGTGGACTCTGAACAATGTTGTGCCTTTGGGATACACATGAGCTAGTTAGAGGTGAAGATTTGGATAGACTGACTTAAAATCGCTATCCCACAGCCAGGAATGGAACCACAGACCATAAGCACGAGGACTACAAATGACAGTGCATAATGCCAGAGTAAAAGCTCTAAAATGTGTGTTCTTTCACCCTACTCAGGCTAGAAGGTGTTTTAAAGACCATAACTTCTTATAAAATACATTGCTTTACCGGCAGTCCTCAGAATCCAGTTTAGTACTAATGTAATGAATATATTGGGTGTGGAAAATAATGTGCAGAAAATTGTAGAGTAGAAAGGTAATACCAAAATAGGCATTTTGAGGATAACAAGGAGTTGCAGAAGCTTTTTTATTGGGTACATGCGTCAACATTAAATCCATCGTGTTAGCGTCTCCGATTGTGAAACCTGTTTGTAGCATCTCAGATGTAAATAAAAATTTATTTATTTGCTGATTAAAATATTAAATCATGGCTTGTCAAAGTAAAGCTGAAGTACAAAAGAAGTTACATAATGCAATACATTAAGTCTTACTGATACACATTTCTACTTCTACGATTAGATAGTACAATCAACACTAAAGTAGGGGATCCCCCTTCAAGATGCCAGTAAACATACAGCTGATGATGGAGACAAATGTTTATGTTCCGAGATCTCAGTAAGTAAAACTCAAGTGTCATCAATCCACTTGCGATTTCTGCATGTAATGGTTTGTTTCTCATTGTGTACAAGTATTCATTAGTTGAGACAGTTAAGTACACATTTGTCATCAGAGTTACATTTCACTGTTGACTGGCAAATGATTTTTTTTAGTCATATTTCAGTTATGTTCATACAGCACTCCTGTTATTATACTACATATGTGATTCCTTGCTCCTAACCTCAAAGTGGTTATTTTGGTACTGCCTTTCAATTCTATAATTTTCTGCGCATTGTTTTTCCACATCCTGTATAATGAATTATCATATTTTTTGTTTTACAAAAACTGTACCTCACAGCCATGTCTGGTGAATGAGATAAAACAATTTTAAAGAGTGGACCTAACCCAAATAGCTCAGCAAATACATAAATAAACAAGGCTGTAATATAGTCTAATTCTGCATAATGTAATTCTAAAAGTGGCTTGTTAAGTCAATAAAAATTCTTGTTTTATAATACAGCTGAGCTACATATCACATTTTTGACTTTCATGTATTAGGGGCATAAATAAAACATTGGAGAAGAAATACATACCAAAATTGAAAAGCAAGTGATAGAATTTGGAAGCGTATACACACTCACTAAAATGCACTGAGAGAACTATATAATCCCTGCATCCATCTATCATACAAATGAACTTAATCACATTTTCAAAACACATATTCAGCAGCACTCCAGATATTTTGTAACATTACACTGCTGACCCACCTGTCAGAGAGACATGTTAATTTGACATGACCAGGCACAAGAATTTCCAAGATTTAAAGCCAGGAGGAAAGCAAAATTATGTGGAGCTGTTACTGGCCTTTATGCTGTGATGTTGGAGATAACAAACCATCCCATCCCCCAACAGTCTGTTGGTGTGTGCAGACCAATCACGAGACCATATTTTACCTACCGTCAGTTACTCACGGTCGCTGTTGTGTATGTTCTATATGATGATGATGGTTTGAGTGTAGCTAACTTGAAGCAACTGCTTAAGAATTCCTGTGCCTAGTCATGATGCATAACATCAATGTAAACACTATGAAAATAACACAAATGGGTCCAATCAAATTACTGCACTTTATACTTTCCTGCTGCTTAGAAATAAGAAAGAAAAAATATTAAAGAAATAAGAAGCCTAATTAAAGCAGTTGAAACTTAGAAATCATGTCATTCTACAATGGATCCCAGCTCATGTCAGACTTTTGGGCAATGAACATGTGGATCAATTAGCAAAGAAAGGTGCAATACAACAAATAAAACCTGGACAAATAGAAATAAATAAACAAATAATACTAAACAACATTTTAAAAGACAGCAGAGACTTGATGAAGAAGATAAATTAAAAGATAAAGGATTATAAGGATATTAAACATAGAGATGATATAGAAAAAATGCCAAGCAAAACTGCAGTGGCCTTATTTAGGTTGGCAACTGGCCACGATTGCCTCGCAGAACACCTCTACAAGATACAATACCTACCTATACCCAAGTGAAGATGTCATCTTGAACAAACAGCATCTCGCCGAATGCAAAGGCCTTAAAAGTGATAACTTTGATAACTTACAGACTTTGTGTTGGGAAGTCAGAGGGAAAATGATGGAAATCAATTACTCCCCAGTGCCATTGGTGAACAACAACAACATACTTTCCTGCTTATGGAGAAGTAACAATAGCTAGAAAATATGTAACAGTAATTAGAAAAATTGGGATGATGAAGGTGTGAAACAGAGGTGTGCAGGTGTTTTGGAATAAAAAACGGTGAATTCGAGATAAATGGAGGTTATTGAATGACTTTCGGACAAATCAAAAGTGGATTCAATGGTGGTGGTGAAATTCTGAATGTAATGTACAGGAATGATGAGAAATTGAGTGTGTGTTGTGATCAGCTGCCATGTGACGTGCATGAGAGTGTAGCATCACTCCATTTGGTGATTGAGACTTAGGAAAGACCTTGTGGCAGCAAACAAAGAAATCAATGACTTAAGAAGCCAAAATAAAAGAATACGGAGCGAGAATGCTAAAAGGATGAGGAGATACGAGGGAAAAGGGGATGAACAGGAAAGGCCAAATGGTGGCGAAGGATCACAATGGGCTGCAGTTACAGCAAAGCATCAGTACTGGAATATACAATCAGCGAGGTCACGGAAGGATGAATTTCTGTTGCATAATAGTTTTCAGGTGCTGAAGAAACAAACCAATGCTGAAGATATTGTGATTTCAAAACAAGGAAACCTTCAAAAAAGCACGCTGGTGGAGAATACCTCAATTACTCTGGAACACATGCTCGAGAAAAAACCAGCCATAATAATAGGTGATTCAATAGTGTGACACCGAGCGATTATGTGAATGAAGACATCCCAGTGTATTGTTTCCCAGGAACCAGGCTACAGCATATAGAAAAGAAGCTATGGGAAAACAGGGATGACCTGGACATCATCGTCATCCATGCGGGCACAAACAACGTGCCCAGTGCAGGTTCGCCAAATATCATGCTAGAAATGTCGCAAATGGTGAAAACTACAAAGGAACTCTTTCTGCAAGCCAGGATCTGATTAAGTGCTATTTTATGCCACAGGGATGAAGACAATCACTACATAGATGCTATGAACGCAGTGCTGGAATGGATATGCATGGGTTAGGGACTATGATTTAGGTCGTGATGGATTTCGTTTGAACAGAAGGGGTGTGAGTAAGTTTGGTAGGTTGTTAATTAGAGTTATAAATTGTCTTATTCAAAAAAAAATGAGAGAGAGTTCTGTAGAGAGCGGTGGTAATGATATCCTGCATCAGAATGAAATGAGTGGATTCATGGCTAACACTGAAGGTAAAGGAGCTAATACAGAGCCCCTAAAGGCTCAGGTTGCAGCTTCTACAGGTAAAGGGTAGGGGAAAAAGGAAACAGTCAAAGGTATAAAGCATTACTTAAAAATCTGCCACTTAAATGTTCAAAGCTTAACTAATAAAGTGACAGAGTTAGAGGTAGAGCTTGAATCAGAAGCAATGAATGTAGAGGTACTATGTCTCACAGAACTTTGGCTCCATGTAGATTGTGTAAAAATAGATAACTTTAAACTATCATCGGTATTTGTTAGGAACAAAAGCATGCATGGAGGATCAGGAATTTTTGTTCAAGTAGGTTTTGAAGCTAAAGATGTAAAACAATTGCATTATTTAAATAGAAAAACATTTTGAACTCTCTGTAACTGAACTAACTACATTCCAAACAGTAATTGCATGCATCTACAGGACCCTGACAGCAATTTTAATATATTCATAAAAAATTTAGATGATAAGCTTGAAAAGTTAATAAAAAAATATAAAAATGTTCTGATATGTGGGGACTGGAATGTAAACTTAATGCAACATAGTCATAAAAGCATGGAAATAGAAAACTTATTTAGGGTATTTAACATGATCAATACAGTGCAATTTCCAACCAGAACGTCAAAAAACTCAGAAACACTTATTGATGTAATAGCTACTAATATGTTATATGATGAACCTGCTCGTATAATGGAAACAGGTATCTCAGATCACAGACTTGAAAAATTCAATGTCATGGGACTAAAATCAAGGATCCTCAGCTCTTGGTGCTGATGCCCTGATTGCTTGAGCTACCATGGCAAGATGCCTGTATGTGCATTTAAACCAATCTGAATACTCAAAATAAACCTCAAAGGCGACTTTCAAAGTTGCAAGTGCATTTTGATTTTTAGACTTTGTCTGGAATTTATATTCATATTTAATTTATTTATGTTTATTTTGCATCCAATAACTATTCCATCACACTAGGTGTGTGCAAAAGTTGGAAAGTTGAAACAGGCTTGAAAAATTCAATGGCATGGCTGGGACTTGAAACATGAACTTTCAACTTCTTGTGCCAAAGTCCTGACAGTTTGGCCTACCATGCAAGATGCCCATGTGCACTTAAACCTTCTCATCTGATTCAAGTATGCTAAACCTTCAACATTGCAAGTCACCTTTAAGTTACACTATCTCGAGTATTCAAGATCAGCTTGAAAGTTAATCAGATGAGAAGGTTAAATGCCTAGGCAGCTCAAGTGGTCAGAACATCAGCACAAGAGCCAACGATCCATGGCTCGAGTCTCAACCGTAGCATTAAGTTTTCAAGCCTGGTTTAATTTTCTAACACAATGCCTGTACACAACTAGAGTGACAGTGCAATAATTATAGAACATAAATTAACCCTTACAGTAACTACTTTAGGCATAAACCTTGCTTGAAATAGTAGAGGTAATTTTGTGGAGTAATGCAGCAATTTACAGCGTGGTTATAGTTAAACTTTTGCTACTTGAGAGGGCCCCCTTGAAAAACGAGTGATCATAGGACAATGAAACTTTGTGGAAACATTAGTAAGGACATGCAGAAGAGAAATAATGCATAAACCATTGAAAGAAACACATTTTAATTTCCACATGAGAAGGTGACATTTGTTAATTGCATACTACGTTTATGTTCAAGCTTATAAACGTTGCTCAATATGACAACCATCTGCATCCACGACAGCCTGACACCGCACTAGAGATTGCTCTACAGTTGCCCAAAACATCTCAGGTGGGATGTTGACTACCTCCCTCACTATGCTCATCTTCAATTCGCAATGTTCTTCTAATTTACTATAAAAGTTACTATCGTAAAAATATGTTTCTGGTGGGTTATATGCCACACCTATTCCTAATCTTACTCTGCTATTCTGTTTAGTTATTGACCATAGCACATTGGTGCTTCTATTCTCCATTTTTTCTATAACAATAATTTTTTCCGTATCATTCTTTATAAACAGACCTCCTACTCCTGATGCTCTTCCCCTACCGCATCTTTTCCTTGCCTTTTTCTCTAGAAACTTGAAACCTGCTATTTCTACTACCTCATCCTTTCCCAACCATGTCTCTGCTACTCCTACAAAATCCATAGAACACATAATGTTTTTCATTTCCCAGCTACCTAACTTATTTCTTAGCCCTTCCACATTCCAAAACATTAATTTTAGTCCCTTTCCCTATTTATTCTTTGGTTGTTCTTGGAATTTAAAACTCTCCAACAATTTCCCATATCTTGTAGTTCGAGGCTCCATTTCCTTTTCTTCTCTTACATCCTTAAGCTGAATATAATCCTTGGATAAAATTTTTGGACATTTCTTTTTTTTTTTTTTTTCTTCTGCTTCACTTATGGACCCTACCAGTAACACTTCCCGACTTTGCGTTTTATCCCTCTTTGCACTGTCGCTTTTCCCTGCCTCCCTTCCCTCACTCAACACAATTCCTGCTGCCGCCCCTCCTTCTTCTGGCTCCTCCCTCTCGGTCATTTCGTTCACCAATGTTGCTTCTTCGCTTTCTCCCACCACTATCAACTCTTCTTCCTGTCTTCCCCTTGTCTCTTGTTGATGTGTCTTCCTTGTCTCCTCCTCTCGTCTCTCTTCAAAGCTGCTTCTCCCACTTCTTCTGTCCTCTTGCTCAGCTGTCGCTCTTTCATTTTGCTGACCTCTTCTCACCCATGTTTGACTTTGCTGAAATTCTGCTGATGATTTCATTCTCTGTTCAGGTCTTTGTCCTGTGTTTTCCGGTTGGTCTATATTTTGCTGTAGTGCATATGCTCCTCTAGTTTCGTTTATTTTGATGCTCATGTTCCAATTTTCACCTTCCACTATTAATTATAGCCCTCTTAGATATGCTTTTTTTCCTACTGCTCTTGCTTCATTCATTCTTTTAATTAATTCCTTCCTTTGGTCTTGTTCCTCTTTTGTATAGTCCTGTTCTATGAATATTTTTGTCCCCCTTAGTCTTCTTGTTTGACTTAAAATCTCCCACTTTTTTCTCATTGTTGTCAATTTCACAATAATAGATCTCGGCTTTCTTCCTTTCTTACCTATCCTAAACGTATCTTCAATTTCCCAGCCGAACATCTGTATTCCCATCACATCTTCTATAATTTCATATACCGTGTCTTCCAGATTTCTTCTGTCCTCTGCCACTCCAAATATTACACAGTTTTTTCTTCTCTTATCCATTTCGAATCTTTTTTCCATCCCAACTATTCTTTCTTTGCATTCTGATATGTTTCTCCATTTCTTCTCTTGGTATTTTCATTGCTTCTTTCAACTCTCTTGTATTGTTATCCATCCTTTTTCCTAGTTGCGTTCCCATCTCTCTTATTTCTTCCATTATTTTGTTCATCTCCGTTGGTCCTGGGTTCTGTTCCACTCCTCCTATTATCAGCAAAATCGTGATTATCATGATGACTCTCCATATCTGAATTTCCATTTTTATTTTTCCGTCTTTTCTTATTTTTTTCCTGCCAAAACTTCCGATTCTACATCTGTACATTTGTACATCCACTCCCATTCTTTTCTTGTTCTTTCGTGCTTGTTCCGTTACACAACCTTCCCCTCTCGCTGCTGGCTTACAACTCCTCTAGCTGATATTAGCAAATACAAATAGACTTATATAAGACAAGTGGAACAGTGAAGCCAAGGCTTCTACCCCTGAATCCTTGCCATTGTCCAATCCCATATACTTATAAATATTATTATTTAGCAATGGTCATGCAATCTATTGCGTCCCAAACATGAAAATCAAACCTTGCTGGACAATTAAATATTAATCGAAAGCATTGTTAAAAATAATGATCAAATTAGCATATTCCAAATAAATGAATAAGTGTACAATGTACCAAATTTTGAGATTATCATGGAAACATTAAAATTGTTTCTAATGGATTTTGCATTTAGCAAATATTCTATATTTAATGTGCCTAAAGAAAATGGCTTAACTAAATTTGGATTCAAGTTGTTGACCACAAGTCACACCAGTGACACATGGTAAGGGCAAGCAAATATTCATTTATCATACTCTTCAACTGTATATGTGATAATTTGTATTCTCATTCTCATTCCTGATGTATGGTGAACCAAAATGTTGCATGTTCTTTTGATTTTTACTCTGGTTTCCATTCTTGTTTCTGTCCTCAGGTTAATGACCAGCCTAAGCAACCAAAAAAAAAAAAAAAAACCAGAGAGAAGTACTGCAGATCTATGCAACACAGTAGCAATGTTCCACATTGTGTAATGTTCAGAGAAGATCTGTGCCCTAACTTGAACCTGGCATAGACAACATCTATCAATATGATGATGTAGACTGCCATTAGAACAGTAAAACTTAGTGTGGAGAAAAACTTCTCTGAATATAATCCTTTTGGGTCTTACTCAGGTGCAATGAAGTATTTTATTTTCCTACTTAGGAACTAATGTTGGAACTTAAATACATGATTTATGAGGTCCCTTCGTAGTAAAAAGGCTTTGTCACAGGTGGCGCACACAAATGGTGCCTCCCCTGTATGCGTCCTAACATGGCGGTCTCTTGATGAAGATGATGAAAATTTCTTGTTACAGACTGTACAGTCGTAAGTCTTTTCACCTGTATGAACGTTGAGGTGCCTAGTTAAACAAGTTCTTAATGTAAAGGCCTTTCCACATATCTCACATTCAAAAGGGCGTTCACCTGTGTGTATCCTAAAATGAGCTTTAAGGTCACTGTTGCTTACGTATTCTTTGGGGCATGAGGAACACTTAAACTTCTTTTCCTTCAGGGTATGCATATTCTTTGTGTGGTGCCATAATCCTGCTTGGTCTCCAAAGTTATTACCACAAACTTCACAAATATAGGGTTTCTCCCCTGTATGTATCCGAATGTGATTCGTTAATGTGTTCTTGGATAGAAATGTCTTAAGGCATGTGGGGCATTGGAATGGTCTTTCACCAGTGTGTTTCCTTAGATGACATTTGTAGCTTTGGATGCGTGCAAAGCTCTCGCCACAAATCTCACATACGTAAGGTTTCTCACCTGTATGCTTCCTGACATGAATGCTGAAAGTCGTAAATGTGGGGAATAACTTGTTACAGTAGTTGCACCTATGACCAAGTCCACTGTGAGCTCTTAAATGTCTCAAATAATATGCTTTATCACTGAACGTCTTGCCACATAGTCTGCATGGTTCATTTTTGTGCTTAAGCATATGAGTACACAGATCTGCCTCATTCGTCAGCACCTGAAGAAAAAGATTTTCAGTGTAAATTACCAAATTTTCTTCAAAGTTAAACTAAGTATGCCTTGAAGTCCAACATAAAATGCAATCTTTTAGTCCCTCACAGTACTGCATATCAATATCCTTCAGTACACCCACAAAATGGTTGGTAGTAAGCTATTGTTTAGTGCCTGTCAAGGACATGAAGGTTGCAATCCTTGCCCAGAACCATCTCTATTGTAAAACTGGTCAGTTCAGACTGTCTCTGCCAGTGTGCAAGTGTATTTTCATTTAAATTTAAAATGTTTTCAATTGCACAGTATGTGTTTTTACTGGAGAATGTTTTTAGAGAAGGCGGTAACTGTACAGAAAATGTTAAACAAAAGTTTACAGAGGTTTCCAGATTACCATTTCAGGATGCAGTTTAAATTTAATAAATACATTTTGTGAGACTAGTTCTGCAAGAAGTGGTAGACCCCAATTATTTCTTTTATGGTGCTGCAAAGCCAACAGTGTATAAAGATAATACAAAAAGAATAGATGAACTGAAATTGGCAATAATAAATTACACTAATTTAGTGGCAAAGAAACATAAGTCAAAATATTTAACAGTAATATTAATATATTAATAAAATTCATGTGGCAACAAAGTAATATTAAACTTTTGAATCTGTGCCTTCAACAGAATGGGGGACATTTTCAACATCTATGAATAGGTAAGTTAATTATGATTTTTACTTATTTGTTTTATCTTTCTTCTCCAAATTCATTCCAACACAATGGAGCATCATAAGTGCATGGGGTCAGGGTTACCACCACAGTGGAGGGACTTAAAGATGGAGGGACTTAAAGATCATACTGTGTATACACTATTGGAAAGCTGAAAGAGAATTTAATAGTTCAATACTATGACTGGACCTGGCCCACTAATGTATTGGTATTAACAATCTGCTGCAGAAAGCCTAAGATCCATGATTCAGCTCCCAGTCATTGAATTTGAATCTTTTAAATTTCATTTAACTTTCCAACCTTAGCCTACACATAGCTATTGTGCATAAACAATTAAAGCATACTTCAAACCTGAATATGGAATAAAGTGTTCAAAAGCCTAGGTTCTCTCTCCTTTCATTGCTTCATTATATAGCTGTTAGCAGCTTTGCCTTTAAAGGCAATTCCTTGGTATTGTTGACTCACTGATGTTCAGTTTTAATTCTTTATTATTTTGAAACACACACTAATTTACCTCCACATTCATATTTCTAGGCTCTACAGAGGGAGGGAATGGTTACAATTAAAACAAAAAAAAATTTAAAAATTCCCATGCCTCATTTGGAAACCATACCTGGAAAAGTGAGTATGCTAACCGCTCGAACACCATATCATTAATATGAATTCTAACATTTATCAAATTAAATGTGGTGATTGTGACAGATCTTATGTAGGAATGACCAAGAGGAACTTAAATGTCAGATTGAAAAAGCATAAAAAACCCCTCAAATTTCAACAAAATGATAGCAGTAGCATACCACTTTTGGATACACTCACAATATTAGAAAAGAAATTAAATAATTGAAATCTTCGATGACCATACTAAAACTCATCACATGAGAAGAGATTTTCATTTTAAAAAATTCTGAGATGTTGTTAAATTTTAATATGCCACCAGTCCACAACATTATTAAGCTAACCACCAGACAGCAGCAGTTGGATGCTCATGCTGAGGAAAGAGCGGGAAGAGATAACACCTTTAGTTGTCACCATGCTGAGGATGAAGATGAATATTTCTGAAAGCGTTCCAAAATGTTATAACTTCATATAAGTGAAGTTTTAAGTATGTACATTGACTCGTTCATATTTTATTTCCTGAATTTGCATGTTTAAGAGTTTGAGTGCATCTTTGCAGTTTTCTATTGACTATTGCAAAGACATTGTCGGCATACTGAATCATTTTTGAAGATGTGGAGAAATGGTTCTGTGATTTGGTTTTCAAAGTAGCTCATGAATAAGTTTGCTAAAAATTGTGATAGGGGCTACCCATTGTAAGACCTTAATTTCCCTTATAGCATTTTCCTTTACAGATGAAGAAAAATTGGTCAGTGCAGATATTTAAGAGTTTTGAGTATTTATCAATTTCTTCCTTCTGTACAGCTATGTACTAACCATTGATGGCAGAAATCCATGAGTTTGGGTATCGGAATTCTTGGAAAATTCTTGGCAAGAAGAGTTGACATTGAAATCTAGCATAATTAAACACTGGGTTCAATGCTGTAAATTCTTTCCCAATTCGGTTCTATTTTTTATAGCATTTCTGAACACCATACTGCCTAACTACTTCAGATACCCTCTGAAAATCTGGGTGCACACATTATAAGAATCTAGCCACTACTGCCAGTTAATTTGTTTTGCCCAGCTTGTTGCATAATTTGGATTACCTCAATTGTGTGTTTGGAAAGAAATGTTTTCTGCTAAATATAAAACAATAAGGCGAAAACAAGCAATGAAAGTAAAACATAACAACAACAATGAAATAAAAAGGAAAGAAAGCCAGCATATAAACCTGGTTTTTCAGAGATTTCTAAGATCTTAGAAAGTGCTCTAGTTGGACATACAAGGCCAATTTGGCCTTAACAATTCCAAATTTCTTGTAATTGCCGCACTTGTTTCGGTTACTACCCTCTCTTTGCCAAACAATACTCTCGGTAGTGACTGATAGCAACAGCAGGTCTAACAATACTGTAGCCATTTTGTTTAACAATATAAAGAATATGAGTACTTCGAAATATCAAATAAGTAGTGAGATATCTTACTGGTGCAACAAAATTTTCAAACAGAATTTAATTGTAGGATACTTGGACAATGGGTCAAAATGTAGGTGGTTTCATATATAGGATGAGTAGGAAATCTGGTTGTCTTGATATAATTATGCCAATTTTACACACAAAAAAATCTATCATCAGATACTAGAGGCAAGCATGGTAACCACTACGTAATGGGAGAAGACCTCAGTCATTATAGAAAGAACAAAAGGTGTATATTGTGGCATATATCTGTCCTATTTCTTACCTTCATGCAGATCAGACATCTATATGGCGTTGTACATTTATGCTGCTGCTGGTATTCCTTAGAAGTGAAAACCTCTGAGCATGTTTCACATTTATATTCATTTCCCTGCACACACTCAAGTTCATTTATATCACAAATTACTTCAAGATCAGTATCATCATTTCCACCAACTGACTGTTCTCTGGATTCTGTTTCAATGCTGGTATCCAGTTCTTGATTCAGCTCCTCTGATGCAAAGCCAGTTATATCCTTCTTTATTTCCAGTGATTCAATCTCAAAGTCTCTTGATTCAGGAGGCCTTACCTGTAGAACATTTTAGCACATTTAAACTCACGTGTGAATGAATGAATTAATTTTTTTTTGTGCAATGGCAAAACATTAGTAGTTTATGTGATCACTCAGTTTTGAAATCCTCTGAGATGTGGGGGGTAGCAAGTCTGCCTCACATTTAGGAGGTCCTGAGTTGGAATCTCAGTTAGGGCGAGCTACCTGAATAAGGTTTTTCTTCTGCATTTTTCCTTATCCTAAAAAGACGAATGTCAGGTAACTTGGAGTTCTATGGACCCCGGGCTCATATGAACATCATTGCACTCATTTCATTCATTGTCCAATATGACCTACCCAGTTAAGGACACTAAACTTAAAGAAAGAAAAGAAAAGAAAAGAAAAAAAATTAAAATGTTCTTTCCTATATACAGCACTTAATAAAACTGAATTCCACAGCTTTTAAATCAGTTTTAAATGCAGTAAAAGTAAACCTTTTTACTAATCTACTAAACGGCTTTTTATGCAGGGTGTGGCAGAAACAATAAATAGGTTTTAAATTGAAAAATATTTCAACTCCTAATAATTATTTCTGTTTCTGTTCCATTTTCTTAAAGTACAGCTCCTAGAGAAGATTTACCTCATGCTTTGATCTGATTTGTATAAAGCAATGGCATTCTTCCCTGGTAATCGGCATGGGCTCCATTGCATAAATGCATGTACTTGTGCAATGTTTAGTTCTGTGCATACCGAAGAGGTGGCCCAGGTGGTGATTGTTTTGTCATGCTATCTTCTTGATTCAATTGTTAGACCCAATGATGAATAGAATCCATAAACGGCGCATCACGTTCATTCAATTCCCATCGAAATGCTATTCAGATTTCTATGATGAAACTGGTTCTGATGCACAGCACAACACACTCCGTCACTCAGTGCTCTATGACTATACATTGTCATCCTCCATGGTAACATTCTAGCCTCTAGTCCTGAGGTTGTGGGTTCAAACTCGGCGAAGGGCAATGGATTTTTCCAGGCGTAAAAATCCTTAGCACGGCTTCCTTTGGAAGGGAAGTAAAGCTGGTGGTCTCATGTTGTAGATTTATGGCATGTAAAAGAACCTAATGCCTGATAAAGAGACCTCTGAGCAAAATTAAGGTCTTTCAAGCCCAATATAGAATGGGACGCTAAGGATCACAGCAGCTAAAGAGCGTCCATAAAAAAAAACAATTTAATTTTTTATGACTACACATTGGAGAAACTCTGGCAAGCTCATTTCCAAGGTTCACTATACAGTCTTGCCAAATATTTGCAATAAAAATCCCACCAGATTCAAAATAGCAATTAATTTAAATATGCTTGTTGTTTCTGCCACACCCTGTGTAGGTATTTTTGAATACCTGCCTTGAGTTGATAAGTCTTATTGTGATTCTCACAATGTTATAATCATAACAATTACAGAAATTAATGTAACAGCCCATAAGAATACAGTATAAATGAAACTGATTGTAAAGGCTGTTTATAACTTGAAGTTATGATGTAGTGAGATCGGAAAATTTTAGTATGTGGTTTTTTAATTTTATAGCTGTGGATTTCAAAATAGCTCCAGTTAAACATCATCAAATTATGCTGAAGAAAACCAGATGGCACCATAAATACATATTTCAACCACATTAGCTGACTTAAGAGCTGATGATAAGAACCAAGGTCCTTGAAACATGTCCAATGCATAAACCATAATTAGATGAAAGTATCAAAATTTGTTTCAACAATACTCCTCTTAACTATTAAGAAAGTTTTGCTGTATTTATCACTTTTGTTATTCCAACACAGTTCATATTTGGCTTATGATTAACCTGTAAGGCCTTTGACCACTAGTTCTGTGATATGATTCACTTATAAATAAAGCAAAAAAAAAATCTGATGTGCTACATTCACATAACTTTCTGTATCATTTATTTTAATATAGGTTCTCCAAACTATTCTTACAAATGCTTATTTTTCTATCTACCTCGTGTTACACAGGATAAACCTTTGCAGAAATCGTTTCTTACGCATTTCGTTATAAGTACAAGGGGAATAGAGCAAATGCATGGCATTGCAAGAGAACAGCAACAGGACTTTAAAAAAAAATCTGATGTGTTACACTCACATGACTTTCTCTACTCTTGTACAATCTATTTTTACAAACGCCTATTCTCCATATGCTTCACGTTAATCGAGATATCGAGATGTCAATCTTATTGGTAATTTTCTTGTAGATGCAAGGGGAATATGATAGGTTTTAAGCGATAGTCAAATATTTTAACGCTGGTTGCTAAGCGGCACATTCCATTATCTTTGCATGTCCAGGACATAAAAAAAATGAATAACGAATTTGAGAAAAAGTATAAGTATTGGAAAATTTAAGGGAATAACAAGCAATATCTCGAAAACGGTCCACTCAACAACAAAAATGTATATGACATAAATTGTATATTTTAACTCGATCTACATTTTTTGTGTAGTAAAATTTTATCCATCTCTTATGGTTTACCAGTTATGCAAAAGTCGTTCACAATGAAGAATACTTTTGGAGACATTCCCAGAAAATTTCAGATATACATTTCATTTCTCATTACAATATCTTAAACATATGATATTTTAATCAAAATCGTTAGAGCCATTTTTGAGAAAATTAAAATTTTCGAAAAATGTTCCATGTAAAGGGTAGTCTGGGGTGGGGAGATTTTCTTGAAAACCTTCGTGTCGCATCTCTGGAAGATACTGAAGCTAAATACCAAGTTTGGTGTTTAACCGATTGTTCATTTTTGAGTTATGCTGTTCACAGACACACACACACGGACATGTTTCCAAAAATGCTTTTTTTGGATTCAGGGGGTCTCAAAACCTGTATTTCCGGTGAAATCTCGGTATCGAATTTTTGGGTGGAATGCAATACTTCCCCTACTTACTATACGTAGTAGAGAAAGAAAAAATTATGAGATAATTTAAACCAATATCAATGGATATCTTGGAAATGTAAAAATTATTTGAAATAAATTGTATGTTTTAAAGAGATCTATATTATTTGTGTAGTACATTTTTATCTATTTTTTAATGTTTACCATTATATAAAATTCCTTCCGAACGAAGCGAAAGGTTACTAACCAGGAAATTCAAGATATACATTTTGTGTATTATTTAAGTATTTTAAACATATATTATTTTAATAAAAACATTTAAAGGATTTTAAGAAAAATCAAAAAAAATCTTTAACTTAGGATGGAGGGGAGTTTCTTGAAAATTGTCACATCTGGAAGATGCTGAACTTAGAAATTCTGCTTTTGAGTTATGTTGCTCACACACACACACAGACCTTTTTTTAAAAAACTTTTATTAATTCAGGCACCTCAAAACATGTATTTCTGGTGAAATCTCATAGGTATGTGTTGAGGAAAATAAAAATATGCCGAGTAATTAAACAGAGAAGATAGGGACAATGAAGTGTTACCAAGTGATAAGAATAGGAGTGAATTGAATATTTATTACCTTCACTTCATTTTATTTGCCAGAACAAGTTTTGGGAGTATTCACTCCTATCCTCAGCCTGAGATGAACAACTAACGGGAGAGCCAACTACGAACCGGCTGCATAGTGTTTTTCCACTGGGTGTGTGGAAACATGATAATGCACTGCTGCTATAAACAAGGCCACACTGTTGACGTGGTTTTGCTCTGCAGTGTGAGGTGCAGTATTGAGTTGACGGTGATGTGATGTAGTACTTATTACGAGTTATTTATTATTTTGCCCTGTACTTAGTCACAAAGTATATTATGGCTCAGTATATTTTTCTACTGCACAGCATGTATTTATTTATGATTCGTATGTGCTAACTCAGTCTGCTCACAAGTGAAAGTATGATGTGCAGGTGTAAAAGTTCCAGGCCATACACAATCCATGAACTTTACAACAAATTTCAGACCACAGGAAGTGTTCAGGCTAAGAAAAATCTAAAAGATGGCAAACGTTTCTTACCGAAGAAACATTAGACAACATTGGTCATAATCTGGAGAATTCCTCCCCAAAATTGCTTAGGCATCTATCACAACAGGCAGGCATTTCTTATGGCTCTGCGCGAAGAGCTACCAAATTGCTGAAGATTAAACCATATAAAATAACTGTGGCATATGCTCTTCAATCAGGTGATCCTGGAATTAAGCGCACATTTTGTGAGTGGAGTCTCAATAGTGTACACAATGGTAAAACAGACCCATATTTAATATTTTCCATGACGAGGCTTGGTTCCACCTTCATGGATATGTGTGTACACAAAATAATCGTTATTGGAGCTCTGATAAGCCTAATATTGTTGATGAAGTATCACTTCATGATAAAAAATTGGTGTACGGTGAGCCATGAGCAGAGAAAGAGTTATAGGGCCAATTTTTTTTGAGTCAACAGTTGATGCCCGTACATACGTGAATACAATTTAGCCCCCTGTTTTTAGAGAATTGACAGGGAGCGTGATTTTGCCTTTTTTTTAGCAAGACTCTGTAACAGCTCATATGGCCAATATTTCGATGAGAACAA
The DNA here is from genome assembly GCA_030765065.1 of Deroplatys truncata. Lineage (NCBI taxonomy): Eukaryota > Metazoa > Arthropoda > Insecta > Mantodea > Mantidae > Deroplatys > Deroplatys truncata. The sequence continues at coordinate 226,913,337 of CM060976.1, read as the reverse complement.
TTGAAAGTGTGTTTGAGGACAGAATTCTTAGTAGAGATTTGTGTCCCCTCGGTCCCTCGACTTAACACCCTGTGATTTCTATCTCTGGGGTAACTTAAAACATAAAGTGTGCAAGACAAACCAACACACCCTGGAAGAATTAAAACAAAATATCCGCTAGAAACTGCCAGCATTTCTCGACGTAAACTACGGCAAGTGATGGATAGTTTCCTAAAGAGGCACCAAAAATGTATGGACAATTACAGTGGCCAGTTTCAGCATCTCTTTTCATAAAGTTGGTAAGTAAAGCCTTTAAAAGTAATTTTAAAAATGTTGTATGGTTTCATCCATGCCTTCCTGTGATAGTGGCAGACAGCAACGAGCGCCAAGGATGCAGACAGGTAAAACACTGCACAGCCGGTTCGTAGTTTTTTTGGCTCTCTCTGTATGAGAAGCTACTTATTTACTATTATGTGAAAAAGCATATAATTTTTAACCTGCTAAAGCTCACATTTATATACTACTCTCTATTGAAATTGGTCCCTGATAATCAGGTAGGAATAAGTAATCTCAGTATGGCTTTCTGCATCTTCTCAAAAAGATTTGTTAATGGTAATTATGTCAAGACCAGATGTATTTCATTACTTCTCTCAGCTCTCGACTATCTTCTTCCATATGTGTGCTAGTAGGCCCTTCTCTGTATTCTGGGCTATTGTCAGCAGCTGGCTCTTCTTTCACCTCCTCTAGTATACAGGTAACAGATTCCTCTTTAACCAGCAAAGATTCCTCTTCAGGATCAACAGCATCCATTAAATGTGATTTAGGAGTCATGTTCTGAAAAATATTTCAGAATAGTCTTAATCAGCAAACAAAAATACACACATACACACAAAAAGTAACCTTATGTTACATTCACATGACTTTCCCTACTCGCTATCATTTATTTTTTAATAGCTTCTACAGACTTTCTTGCAAAGGCTTATTTTGCTATCTACTTAAAGTCAATTGAAGTTTATTTCATAAACGAATACATAAATAGTTCCATTGCACATGTTGTTATAGGTACTAAGAGGTTGGCAATAGTCAATTATTCAAAAGCTCATCACTATATACTAATCCTGAAGTTCCATGCTCTCTCAATGACATTGCAGTAAATAAGTGAATAGCAGCAGTACTTTAAAAATGATTTAAGGGCACCTTGTAGTCAAACATACTCATTTATGCATGAAAAATATATCAGTATTTTAATGTGAAAATCACCTGAGCCATCAAAGCTACAGTCATGATTTTTACACTGCACATTCGACACTACTTTGGGCAGAAAATATGCTAAAATGAATATAGTAGGTGTAAAGAGATGCATGTAACAACCACACACGCTAATACATAGAAATACAAATTTTAGGTTGCCAAAGTTCATTTAGATACTATTATTTAAGGAACTATCGTTCTAATGAGTCTAAATTTATGTTCCACCCAGAAAATTGTATTTCTGACAATTTAAATGAATATTTTTTCAATATTCTAATTTTTTAGTAAAAATCACAGTTAATATATAATTTAAAAAATTTTAGTTCAGCTTTTTTCAATGCATAAAATTATTATTTCTAAAATATGGCAAAACTGTTTTACTCATTTTAAGTTCATATGATGTTTTAGCTTCTCAGAAAATTTCAGCATCCTTGGGTGCAATAGTTTTGGAGATAATGGTTTTTGCAAATTTTAAGTTAAGGAGAAATGCAAAAGCTACAATCAATGTGTATTTAGTATTTAAATATGAGTATTTAATTGCAAATTAAACAACTATAAAATTTGCAACAATCCATAAATTTTATATCAATGGATTCAGAGAAGGATGGAGATTTCAGTAGTGAAAAGAAAAAATAAATAATTCTATTTGAGCTGACTGACTACAATGTGCCCTTAAGTATTGAAAAATTCAAATCAATAATAATAAATGACTGATGCCACAAAAAAAAAATTTCTGATCTGTTACACTCACATGACTTTCACTACTCTTGTACAAACTATTTTTACAAACGCTTATTCTCCATATGCTTCATGTTAATCTAGATATGAGATGTTAATCTTATTGCTAATTTTCTGGTTGATGCAAGGGGAATTGGTAGTCAAATATTTTAAGACCTGGTTGCTATGTGGAGTATTCCATTCTCTTTACATTACCAGGACAAAAGAAATGAATAATGAATTTCTATTTCAGAAAAAGTATAAGTATTGGAAAATTTAAGGGAATAACAACCAATATCTCTAAAATGGTTCACTCAGCAACAAAAAATGTATGATATAAATTACGTGTTTTAATGCGATCTACATTTCTTGTGAAGTAAAATTTTGTCTATCGCTTATGGTTTACCAGTTATACAAAAGTCCTTCACAATGAAGAATACTTTTGAAGACATTCCCAGAAAATTCAAGCTATACATTTTATTTCTTGTGAAAGTATCTTAAATATATGATATTTCAATGAAAATCGTTAGAGCCATTTTTGAGAAAATTAAAACTTTCGAAAAATGTTCCATGTAAAGGGAAACTGGGGTGGGGGATTTTCTTGAAAACCTTCGTGTCGCATCTCTGGAAGATACTGAACCTAAATACCAAGTTTGGTGTTTATCCAACTGTTCGTTTCTAAGTTATGCTGTTCACAGACAGACACACACACGGACATGTTTGCAAAAATACTTTTTTTGGATTCAGGAGGCCTCAAAACATGTATTTCTGGTGAAATCTCAGTATTAAATTTTTGAGTGGAATGTAATACTTCCCCTACTTACTATACGTAGTAGAGAAAGTAAAAAAAGGTTCATTAAGAGCCATTTTTGAGAACTGAGATATATCTAAAAATTTTTAAAGTAACAGTAGTTTGGGGCAGGGGGATTTTCTTGAAAATCTTCTGTTACATCTTTGGAAGTTACTGACTCAAATACCAAATTTGATATTTATCAAACATTTTGTTTTAAAATTATGCTGTTCACATATAAAAATACACATGCACCTTTCACTTTTTTTATTTTTTTTATTTTTTAGTGCTAAGCCAGCAGTGAGGGAGGAAGGTTGTGTTCGTGAGAAGCTCTTGAGTTTGAAGGAGGAAGGAACTAAGGAATAATGGGAGTTGACATAGCAGTGTATAGGGCGAGAATTGGATGGTTTAGGAGAATTAAATATAAAATAAAAGCGATTTTGGAGAGCTCAATGTCAAACATAGTGGTTACAGGGTGTGCATTAACAGTTTTGCTGATGATTGGAGGAACCAAAGTAAATTCTGGCACTAAAGAAATTCAGGAATTCCTGGAAAATCTCAGTGAGAAAATAGACAAAATGGATGGCATGGAACAATGATTGTGTGACAAAATGAAAATGATGGTAAAGGATATCATAGAGGATGTCAGATATCAAGTGCAGGAGACAAAATAGATATAGTTATGGAAAAATTGGAGAAAAGAGAGAAGATTCAATTTGGTCTTCTTAGGAGTAAAGAAGAGAAGAGAGGTATGGTCTGCTGAAGAGGTAACAAATAATGACAGAGAAGCTTGAAATGAAGATCATGGATGGGAAATTGTTGAAACTTTCAGAGTTGGAAGACAAGTTGGGAAGAGGGCAATAGTGGTGAGGCTAGCAACAGTTCAGCTGGTATATGAAGTGCTCAAAAGAGCCAAGAAACCAAAAGGAACCAATATTTTAATCAATAAAGATCTTTCACCGAACAAGAGAGCATTACAACGTAATTTAATTCAAAAAATGAAAGAAGCAAGAGCACTGGGCAAAATGGCATATATTAGAAACCTACAGCTTTGGATCAATGCCAAAAAAATATCAGATACGCATAAGATGGATATAACAGGATCGAAATTAATCAGCAGTTGTCAGTGGTGACTTCAGGAAATGACACACAAAGATTAAAGACCACAAACATGGGGAAAGCAGCAAATATCGGAGGGAGCAGTGCAAAGTGCGTGCCACCAGAGACGAGAGAACAGATGACCATGTGATGACATAAAATAGAATAACTAACTAACCAGCAGAACCAGGAATGACATCACAGATGACAGCAGCTGTGATGGAAGGAGGAGCCAGAAGAGTGATGTCACCCAAGAAAACTGTTTCACCATGAAGGGGAGGGGCAGAAACAGCGCAGGATTTGGCGGAAGGGAGAAAAAAGGCATGGGAACAGAATAGTGAGGAGAATACAGAAGAGGGAGAAGAGGACAGTATCGTTTCATCAGAGCATGGCAGCATTTTGGTGTTAATTACAAATAAACCATTTACATTGAAAGAGGGAATAGAATTAAGAGGCAAAAAAATATTAGTTTTAGACATAGGGCAGCATCACAATATGATAAAGGAAAAGTTAGGAGGTTGGGCTTTTGACACTGTGAGGGACTTAAAAATAGATTATATGTGGGAACTTTGAAGCAGTTGTTAACAAAGTTGGACTACTTAGTGGTAGTAGAAATGTGGTTAAAAGAGGAGCAGATAAATGATTCTGAATATGTAGGAAGAAAGGGCGAAATGGTACCAAGGAAGGGGAGGGTTTTGGAGGGATAGAATTTTTTATAAGGCGAACCTTACGTAGAGGAATAAAAGAAACCTGGTCCATAAATAAAAAAATGTTATGGATTATAATGGAGGGCAAGCATATAGATGAGAATGTATGTATAGGAGTAATATATAACCCTGTTGTGTCCTTGCAGTTTCATAAGCCTGACCTCTTTAAACAAATGGAAAGAGATATAGAGGAGATAAAAGAGAAATATATGTGAACTTAAAAGTAATAATGATGAGTGACATTTTATATCAGTGACATATTATATATTTTATTTTATATCCATCTTGAGGATGATTGGATGAGCAGTGAAATAGTGTTGGAAAAATGAGAAGCTTAGACAAAGTATGGACAAGGTTGTTGAGTGTGTGTGAAAAATTTATAGAATTTTGTTAACTGAATGCTTTGAATATTTTGAATGGACAATATAGAGATGATGCAAAGGAGGAATATACCTTTGTTAGTAGCAACAGGCAAAGGTCGTCGACTACATATTATGGACAATTAATATTGGGTATATGTTAAGTAACTTTAAGGTTTAAATTTAAGTACTAACAGCAGGCATTTTCCACTTATTGTAGATATTAAGATGTATCCAGAGCAAGTGGTAGACAATTTAAGGGAGGAAAGGTAATGTAATAAGGAGTATAGTGGGTAGAGATGGAAAGAACTTATTGACAAATTTAAGAAGACACTAGACTCAAATTATGGGCAAATATATCTGTGTGGCATAGAACTCATGTGAAAGAAATATCAAATTGTGTGTGCAGCTGTCATCCTAAATAATGTTATGCAAAGGGCTGGAGAGGATATGAGAACAAAAAAGAGGGTTTACAAAAAGGTGAGGACGGTTTGATGAAAATGTAGGGTAGCAAAAAGACAAATTAAGCAAATGCTGGTTAAGTGGAGGGAACTAGAAGGTAGAGAATCTAGAGAAGATTATATACATGGGAGAAGTTTATATAACCTATTGCTAGAACCAAAAAGTGGATTGGAGAGAAAAAAATTAAAGTAATCTGATAAGGGTCTTAAATGAAAACAATAATAGCAAGGTATGGAAAGTTATAAAGTCGACCAACAATAGATATAAATCCAGTATTGAGTCAGGACAATGGATGGGGTATTTTAAAGTATCTTTATTGGGGGGGGGGATAAAAGTATAGAAACTGTAGGAATTCCAGAAATGGGAAACCGTTTTGTAGAGATGATGCATGGTGAGATAATAAATGAAGAAATTATAAAACAAGTTAAATTATTGAAGAAAAATAAAGCAATTGGAATTGATGGTATTCCAACAGAGTTCCTTAAGGAATGGTATAACGAAGCAAACAGTGTTAAGATCTTAGCAGACCTATGTAAACATATAACATTTAAGTGCAAAGGAACACAAATTTGGGGAAAAGAGTTTATCAGAAAGAAATGGTTTAAGGCAGATAGAAATTTTGCTATAACTGAAATGACAATAGCAGCTTAGGACAATATTTAAGTAAGGTTAAAAATAAATGGATTTGAACAGTGAATAGAGATAAATAAAGTAAGAAATAAAGGAAATAAACTAAGGAAAAATTGTAATTTATGAATATGATGGGTAAAGAGACAATTTATAGCTACAGATCAGTCAAAGTTGCAAAATGTTCTCATTTTATTTAGCTTCTTTTCTTCTTCAAAACTGTATTTCTAACTTCATCTTTTACCTCAATGACTGCATTTTTCAGTAAGCACCAATTTCACGAAAAACTTATTATCATTGAAAGCAATTTGATGTGATTTGTATTTCTGAAATAGCTGTCTAATTTTTAGCTAATTATTAAACCATTTTTGAAAGCATCATTCTTAGATGTGTATTTTGATCCATTTTAAAGTCCTGTGGTCTATGAAATACATTACTCATTTGTAATTTTCAAAATGTTATTAATGTGAGATGTTTTAATTTAGGCCACAGTCACTCTGTACAAACTAAACATGACAAATACCACCATATTCAATTAGCATGGATTATGGTGCTTTAATATTGCACTAAACACATAATTTTGAATATTGAAATGTGTTGGTTAAATTTGACAGGTGACGAAAATCAGGATTTTCTTTTCTTCTATGCTTATATCCTGTACTTGAATGTACCACAACAGTTATGTAGGTTTGTTGGTTGTCCTGAAACAGTGTACACAAGACAGATGGCCTTAGTTGCATAGGTGCCTTCCTGTAACATCTATTTTTGTTATTGGGTTTTGCAGAATGTGGACATTGGGATCATGAAATTAAGGGCATCCTTGGAGTGTGCATGTAATTACTGTGATGCTGGACAGATGACCATCGCTCCATCATTTTCCTGTACAATTTGTTTAGGTTACTGGTTTATAACTGGCCTTAGGTGTTCTGTTGGTGGAACTTTGGGTTGCATAGAATATCCAGTCTGATATTTACCTGGAAACTGATGGAACCATGAAAAGCTAGTCAGATTGGCCAGTACATGTGATTTGAAGCCACGATCTGCCAAATGCAAGCTTAAGCTATATGTGAGTACCTGAACCGTCTCACTTGGTTATATACAATTGTTTTCTTAATTTTGGATGTTTAAATGGTACCATGTCATTTGAATAAAGCACAATGTTAAACTTCAAGTCCATCTTTCTCAGCATTGTTTGCTTTTTGAAATGCTCTGCATATCACAGTTGTGAAATTAAATACTTGACATTTTCAGAAATAATTCATATAATAATTAAAATATTCTTTTGCAATTGAACAAACATATCTTTATATTGTTTTCTTTTTCTTTTAAAGCTAAAAATAAAATATTATGACAGATTTAACAATCTATTTGGTACAAAGGTATTTTGTATTAGGACACAAAATCATTAAATCAAAATGAAAAATGGTTTGATATAATTAATTACAATTTTGTGTTTTATATTTCTTTTATGGTGTGTACGTGTGGTAAAAATTTCAAGCTAATGAGAGAAAATTATGGAGTTTTAGAGTTCTTAGATGCATTGCCTTAACCTTCAATCACAGAAAGGAGTAAATATAGCCCTGAAATAAATATAAAATCATTATCTGGGACAATGGAGGCAGGCAAAGTACTGTCAAAGCCAAAGTTATATTCAACTTTTATTTTTTTCCAATTTGTTAGTTTAAATAGGTTTACTGCTAGAGACTATTTCCCATTCTGCTATATTGAATGTGTTTTGAATCAGTATTTATTTACATCCTTAATCCAATTTCCTGAGTAATGAAACACAAAGAAACACATTTTATTTTCTATAATTACAACTAAAGTGCTTAACCTAAATTCATCACCTAATAAGCCATATATGCAAAGCTTCCTTCCACTGAATCACAGGATTATCCATATAATGAATGCCCCCCATTCTTTACATTCTACTATTTATACCATTTTATCAATTATATCCCAATTCTCTCAACTCTTTTAACTGCTCTAATGCATTTCTTCCTTATTTTTCCCAAATATTCCATTTCATTGCTGTTTATTCACATATCAGTCAGCATTTTAGTGGTATAATTTCTTTCTGTAACTTGTCCCACTTTATTTCCCATATACCCTCCCTCCATATATTCCTTTCAGCTTCCCACATATAATGCACTCCTCCCCAGTTTCTCCTTTAATCCTTCTCGCGAGAAATATGTGTATATTTACTGTACATCATGCTCATTTGCATACTTATTATATATTATAATAAGCCATCATAGCTAACATTTTGTTTATGTAAATGGTCACTGGATTTACACAAGCATATTTCCATGCCTCTGCTTTGATATTGTCAGTTGCAGGAAGATAACAAGCTTGCAAAACCTAGAAAATCTCGAAAATAATTCTCTGTTTTGACGGAATCAGTGTTTCATGAAGCCTATAATACAAACCTGGTTATTTAGGCGACTGCTGAGATAATGCCGAAATACTGCATCTGATTCCTCACACTGCAGCCTGAAATCACAGTAGGAGTCTACTTGCTGTGCACATTTCTTACATACTTGTGCTGGCAAGCCATCACCATCGAAAATCTGTGTAAACAAAATGTAGACACTCTCCTGAAAATTTCAGTGGTAAACAGAAAAGGTCTACAACAAAATTTCAAACTTATGTCAATTAAAAAATGCCAAATTTACAAAAAATAATTTACGTTCTTTAATTTTACTGTCACCACTGCTTACCTATAATAGATAGAAGAAGTGTATTTTAGTTAAAAGTTTGGCATTGAGATTTGATCAGAATACCAAACTTTAATGTAAGTCCAGCATCTTTCAAGTATGCAACACAAAGATTTTTGAGAAATTTTTTTTACCCAATCTTCCCTTTACATGGCAAAATGTTCATGATTTTTTTTATTTTCTCAAAAAATGTATATCTTTAATTTTCTACTGAACAAGCCTCCAATTGAATTTTGTAACTGTGAAACATTAAGAGACCAACAAAAACCTAATAGAGGAAGAATGTACAGCTTGTTAAAGTATACAATCTATGTCAAATTATTCTTTTCCTATCAACAGCTGCTTTCAAAATATTTCATTATTTACACTGGTATTTTCCCAATGAGTCTGAGTTTTTTTTTTTTTAATTTATTTATTTATTTATTTATGGACACTTTTTAACAGCTGCAGTCCTTAGCGTCCCATTCTATATTGAGCGTGAAAGACTAGTAATTTTGCTCAGAGGCCTCTTTATCAGGCTTGAAGTTCTTTTATGTGCCGTAAATCTACAATACAGGACCACCGAAGGAACCTTGCTAAGGATTTTTATGTCTTTTAAAAAATCTATCGTCCTCCGCCAGGTTGACCCAACATTTGAAATTTTGCAACACATTTTTCACTTGCAAGAGCTCATTACTGTGACTTCAAAATTTATTCTCCCCATGATTTTGGTGATAAAATCTGAATGCTGCTTCCACATACTGTACTTAAAGATGCACTGATTTGAAATCATTTCTAGGCAAAAATTGTATCATGAACAATTGTAATATGATTAGAAAAGTAACTTTTTATATGAGTAATATGCCATAAAGGGGATTTAAGTATAGTTTAATGGGTATCCCACATCAAAAAAACTAAACAATCATCCTACAACAGTTCCTTCCAGTTTAGTGGTTAAGCCCTACCAAGGGCAGGTACACAGCATGCACATCTAGGCTTCCACAAGCATAACAGAAGCAAGTGGTAATAAGTAAAATATGAGGGTCACTGAAAGTTTTGAGAATGGGCAACAATGAGTAGTGGTAAGCCAAAGCAGCTTTTTCCTAACTTCAGATTGAAGTTCAGATAGCAACATATGCAAGTCTGGACATGCTCCAATAATGTGCATCATCAGCACCACATGTGTATGTATAGCAGGTGTTGCTACGCCATACGCTAGGATTGATCTCAAGCGAGAGCATTTCTGTGCTATGATTTTCTATGACTTAAGTCAGTTTAGGGGAGAGAGAATGTCTTGAAAGACTGCATCGTGCATTTGGGGATCTATGCCCTTCGCAATCCACCATTATTGACGGTACGCAGAGTTTAGAAGAGGAACGGGTTTCCTTGAAGATGAAGACCAAGCAGGATGGCTGGTTACAGCAACAATGGATGAAAATGTGGTGAAGGCAGAGCGCTGGTTGCAGCAAGATCATTGTTGCACACATGGTCAGATTCAAGAAGCCCTAAATTGGATCAGCAGCAGTGAAAACATACCTGAAAGAAAAACTTGATGTCAGGAAGCTCTACAGTTACTGGATCCCCCAACACCTCACAAATGAGCAGAAACAAGCACGTGTGCAATGGTGCCAGGAAATGATTGAAAAATTCAATGGAGGAAGATCCAAAAACATATTTAACATTGTAACATATGACGAAAGCTGGATTTATCAATATGATCCAGAAACTAAACGAGTCATCGGTCTGGGTCTTTCCAGGAGGTCCCCCAACAAAACTGCAAACGAGAAGTGTTGGCAAGAAGATGACCTGTTCCTCCTCCTCAGCATGTGGCCACATTGTGACGATTCCAATTGAGGGAACAAAAGACTGTTACTGCCAGATGGTACACTGCAAAATGTCTGCCACAAGTGTTCAATGAACTGAGAAAAAAGTGTCCTATGACTGGTCTGCATAGAATTTTGTTGCAGCATGACAAGCCTATGCTCACACTGCACAAGAAACAACCCGATTTCTACAGGAGTCAGCAGTCACATATTTGTCCCATCCTCCCTACAATCCAGATATGGTGCATGCGACATTTTTCTATTCCCCAAATTGAAAGAAAAAATTCAAATGAATAATTTGAATCACCTTAAGCTGCAGTAGCTGCTTACAAAGAATGTATTTGCACTCTCTCCAAAAAGAATGGCGTTCAGCATTTGAAAAATAGTTTGAAAGGATGATAGAGTGTATAGAATGCAATGGAGAATATTTTGAAAATATGCAATAATCAGATCTAAATTTTTAATATTTTGTTGTACCCTTTCTCAAAAATTTTGGAGTGACCCGATGTAAGATGTGTGTGTATACCATACCGGATTTTTAATTTCTCTGCTAGGCAATGTGTGTGCGTCCGTGCTTGCGCTTGTATTTAAGTTCAGTGTCTTCCAAAGGCATGATTCAAAAATTTTCAAGGAATTCCCCCCCACCAAAAATCCCTTTACATGGAAACATTTTTTATATTTTATTTTCTCAAAAATGGCTGTAATGATTTTGGTTAAAATACCATTTTATTTAAGATATTTACATGACACACAAAATTTATATCTTGAATTTTCTGGCAATAGCATGTGTAGTCCTCTTCATTCAGAATGAATATATTATAATATTATAAAGAGAGGAAATATATGTGTATGTGGATGGGTATATGTGGAGTAATCTCAAAAATCACTCAACCAATTTTGATAATTGTTTCACCATTGAAAAGCCCTATTCTTTCTTACAGACATGGTCTGTAAAATGCCTTCTAATTTCATTTCATAAACTCCTAAAAGATTAAAAGGTATTTACAAAGCCCAACTGTGAAGCAACAACAGGGTGTAGCCGAGGGATCTGCGCGTCTAAAACTCGAATGATTCATGTTTGCAGAAATTCCTTATTTTGTGGATTACACTTCTTATTTAGGTTGACACTTCCCATTCAGCGTCTGTTTTAGCGGGAAGATGGCTACATTTGTTGTGTTTATATTGCAATTTTCCCACAAAATTAAAAACACCTAAAAGGGGCGGGCAGGTGGGCGAGATCACATCTACTTATTTCCTCAGTCTTAAGGTAATTTATTCCATTCCTTCTTGCTTTTTTCAGTGTTTTCAACAGAAACTCCAGAAGAGCAAAATAGCCAAAGAGAGAAAATTGTGCCCAGCTAACATTAGAAAACATTAGAAAACCTCTAAATGAATAGTTAATAATTAACAACTCAAAATATTATTACTTTCAATGATCGCAGACAATGATGTTTTCCAAAGCATCTAACTTGGTGACCTAGGATTGGGAAATCCATATTAACCAGCTTCACCTTTACTTTCTTCCACATGTTAAAGGTCTATGTATTATGTGAAAACTATACACCTTGTGTTATTAAATAGCAAAGAGAAGGTACAAAGGTTTAAAATATCACCTACTATGATTAACTAAATAAATTACTCAACCATTCTGGCCAATGAATCTTTCACTGCCAAAGGGTATGTACAGGCTATGCTGCATTTCCAGAACTTCCTTTTGCATGAGTATTAAGGATTTTTCATCCATTAGTAATAGCTGGAGCTGTAAGAAAGGAGTAAAGGAGGAATTATCATAAAAATCTTCCAGATCATTCTACAATCATTTCAAAAAGAACAGGAGGTAAATTAAATTACTTAAATTGCCATTTGAGTTTTAAAAATCTACCCTCTCAATGCAGGGGAGATAGCTAGTTTTGTATAATTTTTATAACGGGTAAACTGTAAGAAATACACAAAAACCTACCACAAAAATGTGGATCTTTTTAAAACACATGATTTATTTCAGAAGACGTTTTATATAACAACAGCCATTATCAAGATATTGTTTATATACTTTTGAATATTCAATGCTATATCATTTTCTTAAAATGCTGTTGGTGTTCACTGCTTTTCACAATGCCATTTAAAGATCATGGAATTTAAAAAAAAAAAAAAAAAAAAAGTTTATTAACAACACTGTCAATTCCCTTATCAGCATCACCAGTGTGCCGGAATTTCATCCTGCAGAAGTTCTTTTACATGCTAGTATATCTACTGACATGGGGCTGTTGCTTTAAAACACACTTAAAAACCATCAGCCTGAAAAATTCAATGCTACAGTTGGCATTTGAACCATGGATGTTTGGCTTATCATGCCATTGCTCTAATAATCTGAGCTACCATGACAACACTGACTGACCTAAGAGTGGTAAACTATGAAGCCTGGGACTTAAATGCACTTACAAGATTGTAAACCCCATTAGGGTATGTTATCTCAGTTTGAGAACACCAGAAAAAATGTGATTCAATTGGAGATTTTAATGTCCTACCGACATGTTGCCCTAGTAGTTCAGATAATAAGAGTAGCAGCATGGTAAGCCAAAGATCTCTGGTTCAAATCCCTGCTATGGCAATTAGTTTTTCAGTCTAATCTTATGACAGAGAAGTTTGCTTTTTGCCTCATAATGCAAAATTCGTTACTAATTACTTAAATTACTTTGGTTTTCCCTGAGATGAAAACTAAAAATCTTCGTGCTATTACATACCTGAAGCTTAGTAGAAATTTCCCTGATTTTCAAGCAGAGATTGCTGGATTCAGTGAAAATAGGCTGTAGTTCTGTATTTGCTATTGTACAGAGACGACAAACACTGGCAAAGTCAAATGTCATTGTTGGAATCATCTGCAAAATTAACGCTTTCATCATGGAAAGAAAAAACTCCTTATTCTCAGAAAGTCATTAAACCATATGAACAAAATTCTTTGTGCTAATACAAATTGGGGAAAAATTTGGGGTAGGAAACATTCCAGACCTTGCCTCCTTTACTATTTATGAGGGAGGACGGTCCAACAGGCTTAGGACTGCAGACCTACTTATGTATACACAAATATTTAAATACACTAATGCACCGCTAGAAATCCAACTAGCAAATTTACTTGCACAGTGTTAACTTGAAGGTTATACCTGCAAACGACGGCAACCACTAGTTCCGAGTACGCAATAGTCCGAGGGTTTATGCTCGCCTCCTTGAAATCATTTTGGATATTGTGCAAGGCAGGATTAAAGAAACATGAAAAGTACATTCTGAATACACATTGTTCTTTTAAAAACTACTTCGGCATCAGTCGGATTGTTGACAGCTGTCATTCAGTGCTGTGAACGTTTCCAACTGTAGTCTGCAAATTTCAGATTAATAAGAAATTTGAAGTCATCTACACCGTCTTGGGTACAGCAACACTAGCCCATCTTAAAATTCATCTAGGATTAACAGCACTCTAAACGTGGCTGGTCGGAAGTAGAAATTATGGATTGTAATTGCATTTTATACAATCGCACCATAAAGGCTCTTGCCATTTATGACTGAACGCCTGTTTTGGATTGGAAAAAGTTTTGGATGTCATTCTATAATAATATCCCACCAACGAAATAGTACGAAAAGCAGTAATGTTGCTCCTGAGGTCGACGTGTCATGGCGAGTGCCGCGCAACGTCAGGCAGGCTACCCTGTAGAAAAAAACATTGCTAAAATTCCCCGAATGTGTGGCATTTGGCTTTTTAAATGCCCCAAAGTTGTTTAAGCACTTCCGGTTATATATTCTGTCGGATTTATTGAATTAGCTATTATTCCGGCGTGATTTTGTTAACAGTCAATATGGACAACTTATGAATCTTTGCGGAGAATGAGAGCTTAAATAATGACACTGTCCTAATGGAAAATTGGGTGGGACATAGAACAACTTATAGAAGAGCTGGTAAGCTTAAGAGGCAGTTCGGCACTTCTCAGGAGCTCTTCAACTCATACTTGCATGAGTTCATGTACAGGAACAGCTGTCCCATTCGGAGAGTTTTTCAGGATTTTCTAGTGACACTCTCCGAGAAATATCCTGCGACATAACGTCTTCGTAGCTCTCTTTTGGTTCGTCTTCTGCTCAGAACTTCCTTTTCTTTCAAAATTTCACGTTTCTTCATTGTCTTATATGCATCGATGCAAAATAGCCATTATTAATTGCATCGTGAAAGAGCACGTTCTCGTTGGTTGTGAGCCAGCCTTAAATGCCATGCATTAGACAATAACAATAATATTTTTTACGGCTTCGTGGTTATTATTAAATGTTATTGCATCTATATACTGTTTCGCGGTTAATATTCAGTTGTATTACATTTATTTACTATTTCACGCTTTTCTATTAAGGCAGCGTATAACAGTTCACCACAATACGATACTATTTCCGGTTTTACAAACGCGATAGCGTTTTTTCCGTTTAGCAGTTGGTACCTTATATTGCGCATTTACATCGTCCGCCATGACACGTCAACCTCTGGAGCAACATTACCTGAAAATCCACTATATTCAACATTTACCACTGGGCTGGGTAAGCTTATGATTCCCCCTTGATTTTTATATGTTCAAAATAATTGAATTTTTGTTTGTTATTCTAAACTAATTTCTGAAATCCTATTCCGAAATCCAGTGCAAAGGAATCAGCAGACGCAGCTAATTTCAGAGGAACAAGTATTGGTAGCACTGAGCATAAAAAAATCTCAATGCTGCCAACAAGATTTAATCCCGCACAGCGAATACTGAAAACCTTGGCAGTATAGTATTATGCCATACAATTTTGAACGGGGAGGAAAACAAACAAAGAAAGTAATCACGGACTTATTCTTTAAGTCTTCCTTGGAATAACAAACGATCAGTTCACTTCTTATACGAGGAAAATCAAAAGGTGCGCCACTTTTAGTGAGGAAAAAGCACAATCAGGGAACACCTTTTTGTATTTGTCGTCATGGCTTGGTTTAATCAATTCAAGGAATTTTAACTGTTCAAAGTTTTGAAATCTTATTTCAATTTGCCCAATAATATTACCCAAGATTTCATTGTATAACTTACGGAAACATGGATCAATATCTCTTACTTTATCTAGCTATATCTCTAGCTCTGCGGCTCGCTTGTGCCGATATCGGAAGATGTTTCGGAAAGCATTTTCTCAAGTTTTCTCTTTTACTGGCTATGTTTTCTTTAACTTCAGTTACTTTATGGATACAAAACAAGATGTCATTTGATTTTGTTTGCAAAATTTCAAAAAGCATTGTTGTTAATAAAAACACGCTGTGTCAGAGACGAGATTGGGAGCCGTGGCAGTGACGTCAGATCAGAGTGACGTATGGGCAACAGCTGGCAAAGATAGGAAAGTGACATCATCTATAGGAGTGAGGAAGTTCAATCGCCACGTGGCAGGGCAGAGACGTGGTTTCTGAGCGGCGAATTGGTGAAAGAAGAAAACATTGTGTTGACACCCAATGGGAGTTTACGGATTTTGGACAGAAACAAAGCGGGACCGTTAAGGGAGCCAACAGAAATAGATTTATGGAGTAGAAAAGTGTGCCATTCGTACAGAAATAGTGCAGGCTCTGTGAGAAGTATGGGAAAACCTTTATCGCACAAGTAAAGCCGCATATGCGTCTAGGTACTGTGGCGATCACCTGTTCTCGATTGCTGGAAGTATGGGAAAACAGAAGCAGTAATAATGGAGTAAATAAAATGGGGAGGGAGAGTGACTATAGAATGCGTAGAAGGGAACAAATTAGACAAAGTAAAGACAAGTGTCTTTATAAGCAAGTGATAGATTTATATGAAATCGTGAAGTGAATGATTTAGATATAAAGGACGGTAAACACGGAGAGGGCTAGGAGGGAGAGGTACATTTCTTAATATGAGCGAGCAAGTGTTGTTATGGACGATCAGTATGGGGTACAAATAAGCATTCTCTAAATTGCATCTAATAGTTCCCATTTCCCGCTGATAGTGGAGTCTCAAAAGGCAATCGGAGGAAGCAAGGGAAGGAGATGGGAAGGGGAGAAGAACACTAAGCAGTATAGGACTTTAAATGAGAAACGTTAGCGATATGAAGCTAACTCAACACACATGTTTTGTAAATGCGGAAGCTTGGGTACGATCGGCAAAAGGAGCCAGGGCTCGACGCTGATCATGCCCAAATGTATTGTATTAGCTCAACACTCAATACAGATATCATATTATACCAATAAAAAACATTAAGCAGAAAGCTAAAGGTGAAATCTTTAAGAACAGAAAGAAACCCTCTAGCAGCAATAAAGATATAATTATCAAAGTCATCGGAATCTTAAAATATGTTTTCAAACATCGATTAGTTCAGATTTATACTCATGCAGGATCTCCACAAAGCGACTGTTATAGTTCCACCTGGTTGGGGCGACTTTCGGAAACCTCCTTTTTACTTCTTGGTCTAAATAATGAGTCCTATGATGAAACCACCAACAGTTAAGATATATTACACCCTTGATACATACACAGACTGCAAAAGAACAAGGTTACCTAAGTTTATGGGTCATGCAATGGATGAATAGTGCATCCAGAAACACGTTTCTGACTTTCGATTGTAAACCATTAATTACACTCGACATGACCGCCGCACCATCATATGTTTGAGCCACAATTTTCGTGCCAAAATCATACTGATTTACATAGTCTATAACGTAATTGACCAACGCCCTTACTAACTCGATTAGCACTTACATCCACAAACCGTAAAAAACGTTCTTATTTCTCCGTCACTAGTTGCCTATCTAGGGATAGTTGATAGCTGTGATTTGCTGCGAATATCAGCCGACTCACTCACCATTGTTGCAACAAATGGAGCATCCCGAATTTTTTTTTTTTTTTTTATTTCAGCCATAATTACATTGCCTACCGATTCAATTAAATCTTCTGAATTCTATTAGATAGATACAGCACTGTCTTGTAGGTGAGCATTCAGCATGTGATCATACTTCTTTAGTAAGTGGACTAATTCCACATAATTGCTCCTATCAACAGAACTGTCGCCTTCATTATGATCACATAGATTCAGTGTCGTCTTTCCTAGATGACAATATAAATGAAACGTTTAAGAACTCCTTTATTTTCTTTCACCTTCCCATTATGTTGTAACGCCAAAAGACGTTTTTCGTTGTAAAGTTGAAAATAAATGTTGGACTTCCCAAACGTCCCTAAATATATTGTTGAAACAATGTCGATTGTGATATTTCATGTCTTTTCAGTGCCTACAAGATTGCTTATATAACTGTAACAAGTTCCATTCCAAACATTTTTTTTTCATTTTTAAATGAAAATGGCCAGCAAAACAATTTCACTAAATGACGCTATCCACCTAACCATTCTGTTTTTGCATACTGCTCGTGATAGAATTTTCTTACGCATGCTCTTGTTAGTGCTTGAAGTTCTTTCAATTCACATTATTGGTCGCCCTGCTTGATTATTCCTTTCTTTTTTGAGAAGTCCAGAGTACCAAATCCACGATTTAAAATGTTTTCAATTTCACAATTGCACGTTGAAAATTGTGGATCAACTGTTGTAGTTTAGCACCGTGACTGCAACTCCAATATTGCTTTTCCCCCTCTCACAGCGGCTAGACATTACATCTGGGTCGCATTTACGACCGGCCGGTCCACTACATGTTGCTTCCAGAGCATGCATTGAAAACGCGCTATTAACGCAATTTCTACTTGCAAAAACACGTACTTTAAAGCTGAAATAAGTTCAAATAATATACCTGTTTTACGAAGCAGAAATACTAATTTACTGCAGAACGCACGTTAAAAAGTTTCAACAAAAATTACTTTAAAACATCACATCTAACACAAACCATCTGTAGGGACCGAGAAGCCAGCAAGCAAAACCAAGCGCTTCCCATCTCCCGAATTCCAGCCTATTTATTCCAGAAATAAACGAGCAACTCGCCCGACCTGCTTGTTTTGTTTGTTTTTCTTTTTTTTTAATTTGTGGACGTTCTTCAGCTACTATGGTCCTTAGCGTCCCATTCTATATTGGGCGTGAAAGACAGGAAAGTTTGCTCAGAGACCTCTGAAGGGTCTGGCTGCTGTATCAGCCTCGTCAGGAGGACCGGAAGCAGCTTCTCTCCGCGGAGCGCTTTTTTAAATATATTAAATATTCATAATAAAAAATATTTCTAACTTGTCCGTGTATTTCCTCTCTTTTTGTTTCAGCAAACGCGGAGGGGAAGCTTCCATTGCTTCTATGGACGACACGCCACTGCACCATTGTAGTAATAAGTTTAATAACTTAGGGTTTTAGGACACACATGTTATGTTATTACAGTCCGAAAAGCACCTGTTCATCGCTTTAATCTTTTATCCCCACCCTCGTGTAAAACATATATGATTTCCAGAATCATAAAGAAAACTACGCGTTTTTCCGCTGCACGAAATTATTACTGTTCAAATTTATGACCCTAATCCTAGGCAAATTGTGTTTGCTTTGGACTTTGTAAAAATTTAATTGGATTCGCGGTGGTTCTCTGACTAGATCAACACTACTGGGTAGATCGTCTGGGTGGTGTTAGAATGCTCTAGATCTGTTTACATGTCAAATCATACTCACCTCTCTAGCAACAGGTGGTATGCAAAAACCAGGTATACCAAATCAGTTGACCTATAGAGAGCCGCTGTTCGAGATTCCTTTCCCCACACCTTTCTATATACACAGTGCTTCTAGAAAACCTGAGTAACCTGGGTAACCAACTCCGCTCCGCACCATAATCGATAATACTCTGACATTGAGCAACACACCACACTTGCTCACAAATACAAAATGCTTAATTTTATTTTAAAATGTTAGGGCTTTCATTTTTATTTCAAAATAAAATACAGGTTATGTTTATATATTTGTAATTAAATGCCACTAAATAACTGGTATGACTGAGTTAGGTAAATGAGTAGGTATTTATGTAGAACTGAAAGTGGAGAACATATAGCATTTTTGGTTCATAATTTAGAAATGCCTGAAGATGTAACGTTGGAAGAATTAAAAATAAACAGGATAAAATGGCTGCCGAGTTAAAATTAATAATATACATGCATCAATAAATAAACAAACATTTTTGAGCTCAAAAGAACCCTATGTTTCATTCTTCTTGGTCCTTAGCTAGCCATGGAATAGGGCCGTAGCTAGGTTTTCTGATGCCGCGTGCAGAAGGTCCAAGGGCCCTAATTGCAATATGAAATCAGGAGTTATACAAGCTTATAATTAACCACAAACAAAATATTATGCTACGTAATAGTTATACAACTTTGAAGAGCAATGGTATCAAATAATGAGATATTATTTGATTTAGCTTTGGATTTGTCTAAAATATGTGGCACCCACTTATTGTTACTATAGGTTCTACAGGATCAGAACGGGTGTTATTTTGAATTTAAAAACCATATGCTTCCCAAAATAAAAATAAATTGGTATTGCATGGCTAAATTAATTGAAAATATCATAACACTAAAATAAAAGCGACGTAGGTTACCCAAAAAACAAAGATGGCTAATGCAGCATGTCATAGCGGGAACGTTCTAACCTGATGTACAGGCTGGACCATTTAAGTTGGGACTGTAGAATATCTCCAAATCTAAGCGTTGTAGAAAGAAATGTCTTAATAAAAGTGCTCGATATTATGGGAGAAAGTAGATGCCATTAGTCATGTTTTGTTTGGAGGGCGTTATGATGGTCATTTTAGGGTCAATTAAATTGTTTAAAACGGGAACCTCAATCGTGGTTTACTGTAGTAAAAGTGAAGCAAATTGAAAAGGACAATTTAAAGTGGTAAAAACAAAGACTAAAATGTAACAATGCCTAAAGTCCAAATTTTCTTGATATAATTAAAAATAAATTATTACTATTCAACAGTAAAACACGATTAAACTTGAGATGCGGAAATTTCCTTTGATTCCTTACCGGCAAAAAGATCAACAACTTTATCAACATTAATCCGTCGCGCCCTTTCATTTTATATTGACAATAGAGTTAAACCATTTAGGCATTCTTGAGTCATAGAACTTCTAAGATAGTTTTTGATCAGTTTTGATTTAGAACATAACCTTCAGGCTTTGGGCACTGTGACAGGGACGGTTAAGTACCCACATACTTCAGAAAGGCAGAAGTCGAACAATGTTCAGTCAACAGTAGACTAGCAAGCTGTTTCACATTAGTCATGTTCTTGATCTTAGATCTGAAGGAACTTCCAATTGTCCATATTTGTCATCTAAACAAAGGTTTTTATGACATCAGGAAATGTTACTGCAAAACTTTCAGCTTCTTTTTTCAGTTGATATCAGCAGAAGAAGCCAAAAATGAGGGTTCAATTGCGTATACTACCGACTTCGTACCGTTGAATCGATTGTAAAGTTATGAACATATCAATCATGGTATATAATATGTAGCTAAAAGTATGGGAGCTAGAGCGAGCGGGGCACATGCGAATTGTGGTTGGATAAATCGCTCAGCAGACGGCCAAATGTGTACAATATCGACGAGCGTGAATGCCACCGAACGGAATCACTGTCGCGCCAGCATATTTTCGAAATAATTCTCACATGCAATAGCAGAAATAATATTGAATAGGTAGCCTTAATTAAGTATTCATTTGACGTATAATTTATTACGGATTTATTATTTTTTTAATATAAATATCGGGAACAGTACCTTCATTGTAGGTCATTAGGAACCTCGTCCTCCGTGGTCTAGCAGTACCATGCTAACCTCTAGTTACCAAGGTGCCAGGTTCAAACCTGACGGAGGGCGATGATTTTTTATTTCGAGCGTTAAAATTCTTAGCATGTCTTTCTTCGGAAGGGAAGTAAAGCCGGTAACCCATTTCGTAGATTTACGGCACGTAAAAGAACCTCAAGCCTGATAAAGAGGCCTCTGAACAAAATTTCCATCTTTCATACCCACTATAGAATGGGACGCTAAGAACTACACTAGTTAAAAAGTGTTCATAAATAATCCTCATCTTATGAGGCGATACACAGTCTGCACCAACCTACGCTCCCGCATGGTAATCACAGGAACTGTAGGAGGCGTAGAAAACTTCCTATCAGAAGTACCGCAGCAAATCATGACAAAATTTTACCACATGCTGATGGACTTGTTTATACAGAAGAATAACCGCATCCAACATACCAAGTTGATAATTTCTTGATGACTGTTCAGAGTTTGTGCAATGCAACCCTCAAAACTGATTAACAGATGTTTAGGGATGAATACATGACACGAGATTCTACACTCCTTGCTTCTGCACATGCCAGTACCTTAGATGGTGTGGGTGGGTACGATCATGTTAAAATGTTGAGGCTGCTAAATTTGAGTGACTTCAAATGAGTGCAATATCTCCGAGATTACAACACAACTACAACCCTGTTTTGTAGTGAAATAAAATGGCCCCCAGCGGTAATATAAAATACTTATTGCCGCTTAGAATACGCAAAACATCCTATCCTAATTTTAATTCCAATTGTTGCAGCACCTTAATCTGTGAATATAAAATCGATTTGTTGAAATATTTCAACTCAAGATTAATACATATTTATCATTTGAATTGATAGTGACAAAGAATTTAAAATAAAATGAAAGCAATAAATGTATTAAATCAAAGAGGTGGACAATACTTGACACGTGAATCATTGCTATGAATACATTGTGTTAAAAATTATAAAGATTATCATATAATACTATATAAATGATTTTAATATTTGCAAAAAAATGCTTACGTTATGAAAAATCAATTAAAAGTTGTATCATGCAAAAAGTACAAAAGAAAATTGAATAACGTAAAAAGAGAAAATACATTAACTAGAATGAACTAAAACATTGCATTCGCAATATTTCAAACATAATAGGAAATGAAAAATGTCAATAAAAGATAAAACTAACAGAAACATGTTAAACAATGAATTTATATTTTAAATGTTATTTATATCAAAATGTGTCACTTCATACTTACGAGTGCGTGTATCTGCAGTGCGGAAACACCACAAAAATGGAATCAAAAAGAAAAGATGAGAATGCCCTGAGGATAGGCAAGCTGCATCAGATCCAGAACAAAGACTAAACAAATCAACAGTTCCAAGAAGCTATTGTTAACATGCTGTCTGAGTTAAAATTGCAGGTTAATATAATCAGCAAACTAGGAGAAAAAGTAAATATTGTAAATTAAAAAGTTATGAGTATGAGCTAGCAGAAAAAGTAAACCCTGTAACTGAACAAGTCAGTACAATTAGCACCCAACTAAGAGAAAAAGTAAATTCTGTAAATAAAAATGTAAATATATCATATGTCTGTAAATGAGAAAGTCAATACAATTAGCAATGAAATAGGAGAAAAGTTAAATGCAGGAGGCGAGTTAGCTATGACAAAATTAGAACTTGATAGGCAAATGCGAAGTCAAATATCTGTGTTAAATAACAAAATATATTTGCAAATTGGGGACTTTAAAAAAACTGTAATAGAACTAAAGGAAGAGCAAGCCAGATTAACTGAAGTCAGTACTAAGATAGAAAATTTAAAAGTTAAACATCAATAGCTCAAAGCAGAAGCAAATGACAAATTAGAACTGCACTCTGCAGAAATCAATAAATTAAGGTTAGATTGTGCAGATGTAAATGTAGCTAATACAACTAATCATGCTGAATTAAAAGACAGGGTAGATAAGGAATTAGGTACCTTGAATCAATGACAGAATTAAATTTAAATACACAGAAAGAAAGAAATGGTATGAGAAATGAAAATGTTAGTACAGTAGAACATTTTAAATCTGAAATGCTAACACAAAAGGATTATACTATTACAGTGAAAAAAAGTTAAAGAATGAAATAAAGATTTTGCAAGTAAGTATGAATCAAGATAAAGAAAATGTCAACAACTTAAACCGACTTGTGATAGCAATTTAGACCAATAGTAAAATAAATGAATATAGTATAAATACAGAAACCAACGACATGGTTTCATCCGCGCCTTTCTGTGATAGCAGCAGACGGTGAGCGCCGAGGACGCAAACAGGAAAAACCAACGCACAGGCAGTTCGGAGTCTTTTGGCTCATCCTGTATAATGTTATAAGTAGATCTGATGGTCTCTTGTCTTGCCATTCTGTGTTTTCTTTAGTTGGCTAAATCGTGAACTATGTATTTTGCATGGAAGGAAATGTCTGCAGCTCGTCTTATTTTTACAGACATTTTCTGTGGAGTTAGTCACTTGCTCACTATTAAGAACATATAATCTTACGTATACAGTCAATTTTCCGACTAGAATTCAAAAAAATTCCAGAACAGTTATTGGTATTTTCATAGATGTCTAAAAAGGAGTACCATGAAATCCAACCCTTAATTAATGGACTTTCAGACCATGGTGGATAGTTACTTAAAATTAATTGTTCTCCATTTCAAAACCACAAACCATGTAACCAGCTACCCAATCATTACCAGTGATAGCATAAAACTGTTTTAATGACCAGCTTTCATGAGCAATCATGTGAATAACAAGTTGAACTACTTTCTAAATATGTACTTTCATAAGGATTCATAACTCAAGTTTTCCATCTCATGTAAAGAAACTTAATAATACCCCTAGAAATAACTGGTTAACACAAGGTATCAAAATATCCTGCAAACACAAAAGAGAACTCTACATAGCTACTAGAGAAAGTAACTGCTAAATATAGACATTATAAAAAGTATTGTAAAATTCTAAAAAAGGTTATAAATGCAGCTAAAAATACACTGCTATGAAAGACAAATACAGTCCTCACATAACAAGCCTAACAATGTGGAAAATTATAAAAAAGAGACTGGTAAACATCAAAAAATTAAATAAAAGAAATTACAGTAAATCAAGTTATCACATAAGAACCACAACAGATACCAACATTATTTAATGAGTATTATATTCAGTTAGCAGAACATTTACTGTTACAGTCCAAACATGTGGAAGACCTTATTTCTTATTTAAAGAAAACAAGCTTAGAAAAGTTTGCATGGAAATAGTACCCATGACCACAGTAGAAGTAAATAAAGCAATAAAATCCCTCAAAAGCAAGAATTCATCTGGTCATGATGAAATAACAATGAAGATATTAAAACTATTACATGCTGACAAGATTAGCAAACCTGTAAGTAAAATAAGTAACCTCTCCTTTTTAACAGGGACATTTCCAAACAAGCTAAAATATTCTAATGTTAAACCACTACACAAGAAAGGGCATAAGTCACAAATGTCTAAGTATAGCCAGTATTGTTACTGTTTTATCCAAAGTATTTGAAAAACTAATGTTCAAACGAATGTCACCATCTAAATAAAAATGTTTAACAAAGGAACAGTTTGGATTTAAGAAAACCATGTCAATGATGCCACTTCCAACTTAACTAATAAAATTCTGAAATCCCTGATAATAAAATATAATACACTACGAATATTCTGCAATCTATCAAAAGCGTCTGTGTAAATCATAACACATTCGATTATGGCATTAATGATAAAGCATATCAATGGATTGCATCATACTTATCAAACAGACAGCAAAAGGTCATAATAAATTCTGCAGATAATTGCAAAACATATTCTTAATGGTTTGAAATAAATCATGGTGTTCCATAAGATTTGACTCTGGGTTCATTATTGTTTCTAGTATATATAAATGATCTGCCCTGAGTAAACATGCTCATCCAGTTTTCTTTGCAGATTATACAAGTATTATAATTAAAGCACACAAAATCAGTCACCTCTCAGAGTTAACAAAGTATTTTCAGTATACTAAATAATTGGTTTGACAATAACAAAATCACTGAAACTTGTTACATAAAATTTCTTGGTCTCATTATAGATTATAATATGAATTGGAAAGACCATATCGACTACATGCTACCGAAACTAAGCTCCACATGTTTTGCAGTCAGATCATTAGTTCACTTTACAAATAAAAGCAGCCTAAAAACAGTATATTATGCTTACCTACATTCAGTTATGACTTATGGAATAATGTTGGAGAAATTCAGTAGAGCTAAATAAAGTATTTCTTTTGCAAAAAAAGTAATAAGAATAATGGCAGGTGTAAAACAATTAACTCATTGCAAACCACTATTCAAAACATTAGGAATTTTACAATTAGCCTGTGCGTATGTCCTTGCTGTACTTTTAATTGTAGTCAACAACCCAGAAGTGTTCATAAAAAAATTCAGATTATACAACGAACAAACCAGACACAGGCAAGACTTACACAGGCCAAGGAATAATCTAAATTTATTTCAAAATGGAGTTTACTACAGTGGCATACTATTATTTAATTCACTTCCGTCATATATAAAGGAATTGAAAACTAATAAAAATGAATTCAAGCTAGCATTAGAAAGATACTTTATCACTCACACCTTCTATTCAGAGGAGAAGGATTTCATTTAAAAAAAAAAAAAATTAACTTTACTAATTTTACTCCAAAAATAAATGCAGTTCTGTAAATAATAAATATTTTTAGTTGCCATTATATTTCTGTAAATAATGTAAGTAACACTGATTCGTAATTTTTAGCTCCGAGATACTCTACATAAGTGTTACAATTTGTCACAAATGTGCGCAAGGTATGTAGTTTTGACATAATCTACAACATTCTAGATTAGAATAGTTCTCTTAAGCTGGCCTAACTCACTATAGGATCTACAGATTGATATGTTATATGATGATAGGAATTGGAGTTACAGACTGTCTTATTTCTTATGTTCATTGGGAACAATGGTGCCTTTGACTGGTGAAAGAATTATCAAATCAGTTCAGTGATTTCCAAGACTACGTGTTTTGTAACATAAGCATATATTAAAAAAAAGTTTCATTCACATGCCTTTGTCTACCTATTCTTCATCCAACTATTATGACAAAAGCTTATTCTTCTATTTCATGTTAAATTGAGGAAATTGTCTTATTACATATTTCCTTGTAGGTACAAGGGAAATGGGGGGGGGGGATACAGTATGCTTTAAACATTAGTAAAATCTTTTAAGAGCAGGTTGCTATGTGATGGCTTTGAAATTCTGTTCTCTTTGCATGACCAAGAGAAAAAAAACGAAGTGCCAGTTTCCTCTTGAGAAAAGTATAAGTATTTGAAAATTCTAACCAATAACAAAGGATATATCAGAAATGGTTAATGCCACAAAACAGTTTATTTGACATAAATTTTATGTTAAAACGAGATCTGCATTTTTTATGTAGTAAGATTTTGTCCATCTCTTAGGGTTTACCAGTTATGTAAAGGTCATTCAGAATGAAGAGGACTTCAGAGGCTATTTCCATAAAATTCAAGATAGACATTTCATTTGTCATAAAATCTCTTAAACATATGGTATTTTAATCAAAATCGTTAAGAGCCATTTTTGAGAAAATCAAAATTTTGAAGAAAGAAAAGAAGAAAAAAAAAAAAAAGGGGTAGTTTGTGGTAGAGGGATTTTTTCTAAATCTTTGTGCACATCCTTAGAAATTGGTGGACACAATGCCAAGTTTGGTATTTAACCAACTTCATTTTTTAATTATACTGTCCTCTCTTGCACGCAC
The DNA here is from genome assembly GCA_030765065.1 of Deroplatys truncata. Lineage (NCBI taxonomy): Eukaryota > Metazoa > Arthropoda > Insecta > Mantodea > Mantidae > Deroplatys > Deroplatys truncata. The sequence continues at coordinate 226,886,220 of CM060976.1, read as the reverse complement.
ACACATATTATTATTATTTTTTTTTTTTTTTGAGAGGGGGTTCTTGGGGCTTTAATACCTGTATTTCCGGTGAAATCCCAATATCAAATTTATGAGTAGAATACAATACTTCCTTTACTTACTGTAAGTATGTAGTAGAGAAAATATACATTAATGCATCACTTCTTGATCCTCTCTCTTATTCTGCAAACCATACATAATTATGAAAATAGAATCAATCATTGCCTTTATAGCAGAAAGCAAATAATATAACCAATAAAGAAACAATAAATAACTTTAATAAAATGAGTATGATAATACAAGGTATCAATTTGAATTAATCAAATAGAAAACTGATACTTTATATTTATTAATACACAGTTATACCATTTATACAAAAGAGTTACCTAAGAAATGTTTTTACACTGTAATACCATTACTGTGTTTATAAAAATTAGAAATAGATTGGATCACAATAAACTAATGATAAAACTAGAGCAGAGATGATGGTCTGTTAATAATGCTTCTGTTTTTAATCTTTAGAGCAGAGATGTTTATGCATTTATAAGGAACAAAATCGGCAGAAAAAAAAAAAAAATTAATAACATAAAAACCAGGTACTGCAAATTTAAAACATCTAATGTGGTGTTATATGCACATGATTTTCTCTATCCACTATTATTTATTTTTATACAGCCCATACAGTATTCTTGCAAAAACTTAATCTTCTATATACTTCAAGTTAAGAGATAAACGTTTGCATAGTTACATTACACATTTCCTTATAGTACAAAGGTACTAGCGACATCAAATGTTTACAAATTTAATGTATTGCATTCACATGACTTTCTGCTCATTCATCAACAAACTATTCTTACTAAAGCTTATTCATCTACTTTTTATTAATTCAGATAAGCTTCCATTACACATTTAGTTGTTGGTACAAGGACACAGCAAGCTAAAGTGATAGATTTTTCAAAAAATAGAAACTCTGTTCTTTTTGCTTAATCACAAGAAAAAACAAATTGCTTACCACTTGGAAGAAGTATAAGTATTTGAAAATTCAAACAAATTACAAAGAAAATCTAAGATATGGTTAATGCCACAAACATTTTTAATATGACATAAGTTGTGTCTTTCAACTTTATATGCAATTTTTGTGTAGTAAAATTTTGTCTAAATCTTATGGTTTGCCAATTATACAAGTCATTCAGAATGAAGGACTTTCTAGGCTATTTCCAGAAAATTCATGATATACATATTATGTCATGCAAATATTTTAAACATATGGTATTTTAATCAAAATTGTAGAACCATTTTTGATATAAAAAATAATGAAAACTTTTTCGGGTAAAAAATAGTTTGGAATGAAGGGATTTTCTGAAAATCTTTGTCGCATCCTTGGAAGATCTGAACTTAAATATCAAGTTTTCATTTTTGAGTAATAGTATTCTCTCTCTCTCACACATAAGCATGTACATACACATATTTTTCCAAAAAGCTTTTATTGGCTTAAGAGAACCTCAAAACCTGTATTTCTAGTGAAATGTGGATACTGAATTTTGGGTAGAATGCAATACTTCCTCTACATACTATAAATAAGTAGTAGAGAAGGTAAAAAGGCAATATAAATTTTAAAAGGTCGTCATAATAATATACTTAATAACAAATTTTTGGTTTAAAAATCATAAATTATACATTTTTATTGTTGCACATTACCACAAGGTATTGCTGTTAGACTCTGCTGAAATTAACTGACAATTTTCACAAATCTAATGAAAATTGTGACTGCTAGATGTGGCAACAGCTGTTGGAAGCAACCTTAGTTTCTTGGCACCGCTCTTTGAAATGAGGGCGGATTTGTGCTTTGCTGTTGACATCTGTTGATTCATAAAATACTTTTTGTCTTGATTAACTCTCTGTTCATAAAAAAAATGACCATCACAATTGACTATCACTTTTGGCACGCTGGAACCATTTGACTTTGATCAAAGTGTGAATAAATTGGATGAAAACATGGTTTATTTTGGGAATTAATTCTTCTTCTTTTACTGATTACCCTTCTCTTTATTTGCTAAATTAAATGTTCAATGCTTAGTCCATATTTTGCTATACAGTAATACATCCTGTTTTGGAATGCTTTACAAACCTTTTAGCTACAAACAGGATGTCCACTCAATCAGGTGTGATAAACCTATGTTTGAAGGTTAAGATTAAAGAGTTGCATTACGGTAAAAAGGTGAATAATCACAAGAATAAGAAATTATTTTGTATAAATGAAGGTGGAAAGGAACCTCCTTACAAAAGTTGCAAACAAACAGTATAATTAGCAGCCAGATATGTGCCGAGCATGAAAATGTGGATTTACTAGGCTTGATTATTGGAAATTTTTAAAAAATCTGACATGCTACATTCACATCACTTTCTCTACCCACTAACACTTATTTTTATATAGCGTCTACAAAATATTCTGGCAAAAGCTTATTCTACTTAAGTTGACTAAGATAAATGTCTGCATAAATAGTTTCATTACACAATTTGTTATAGGTACAAGCATAATAGTGATAGTTAAATGTTTCAACTGGTCGCTATATGCTAGCCTTAAAATTCCATACTCCTTCCATGACATCACAAAAAAAAAAAAGACAATACTAAACAAAAAGTGATAGCACTTTTAAAAAAAATCATAAAGTATTGAAAAATTCAAACTAATAATAACTAATATCTTAAAAGGGTTGATGCCACAAAGAAAGTTATTGGAAATAATTGTGTGCTTTTAAAAGATGCACATTTTTTGTGTAGTACATATCTGTCTATCTCTTAACGCTTATCACCTATACATAATACTGAACATTTCTTCCAAATAAGAGGACTTCACAGGCTATTGAAGATACACATTTTATTCATCATGTAAATATTTTAAATGTATGGTATTTTAATAAAAAATCAAAGATTTTAAAAAGTTTTCCATATAGAGAATAGCTTGAGGTAGAGGGATTTCTTGAATATCATGTTGCATCTTTGCAAGAACCCACACTTATAGCAAATTTGGTATTTATCCAAGTTTTTGTTTTTGAGTTATGCTGTTCATACACATAGACATGACCTTTTCCTAAAAAGGATTTCTTTGAGGGGAGGTTTCAGGGGACCTCAAAACATGTATTTCTGGTAAAACCCCAGCATCAAGTGTTTTTAGTGGAATGCTACACTTTCTCTACCTACTAGGTACATGGTAGAAAAAGTAAGAGAGACTTAGATGCTGTAAATGCAGAAGTAAATAAGATGTGCATTGAAATCCAAACGTCAAAGAAGAGAATAGAATTCTGATGGATTATTTGCTAAATGATGGCCAACATGAACATTGATGGTCTCCTGGTACTGACATAAGCACGGAGAATGTGGGACAACGAATAAAACTAAAGAGTCTACAGTACCAGAACGGTGAAGGTAATCATAAAAAGTCGCAAATATAGCTCAATAATATCACTACTCAATTAAGTACTGTACTTGAAGGAGGTTCCAATCATCTACCATTTCAAGTAATTTGCTATGTTTTGCGAGACATCTTTCATGCAGCCATGACAGTACTTCAGTTGCAAATTCATCATTTGAAACTTAAACATTATGCAACTAAAAATCTTCAAAATTGAAAGGTTTTTATCACTGAAACAATCCTATAAACGTAACCTCAATTTCTCCTTGTCTTCATAAAATGGGCAAGATGTGACTGTGTATGAACCCATATAAGATATTAAGGAAATATTCCTGATGATTAGTTTGAAAAAAAGGCCATTTCCCTGCATCAACAGGGAAATATACCAAAGATGCTACTCTGTACTGTTTCATTGGCTGCAAGATTGAACATTTGGAAGGGAAATTTTGGGAGAATAAGGATGATTCTGATGTGATAATTCTGCATTCTTGAATTAATAACATGTGCTCACAAAGAATGAATACAGAATTTCTGTGGTCATAAATGGGCATATTTTGGACCACTATGCTCAAAAGAAATGTTGGAGCTGGAACAAAAAATAATAGAAATGCACTTTAGATATAAATATACTGGGTATGAGATATTCCATAAGAGGTATAGAGAACACAAGCTATTAGAATTCACTGAAAGACAACTGTGACATATTTACCCCATTATAGTGCTCTTTGGTTACTTTTGGTGACACTGTTTGTTCCACTGACATCAATACCAGCAACTGCTCCTAAAATATACTCATGGTAAAGATATGGCTGTAATTAGTGTTAATTGCAGCTGTTACCTTGGTGGTACAGGTACTATCTTGCAGGACATCAACTGTTAAGTTTAAAACAAATAATCCTTGGATGGGTAGAGACACACTTTTTATTTGTTTTTACAACACACTTTCCCATTAAATGCAATAATTCGTGCTGGGAATGATTTAATCAATTGTGTTGTTTCAAAACACAATACAAGATTTATTTACTGACTGACTTGAAACTAACAATTTCCATTGGGAGGTTGGCAATTCTTCTGTTTCGTGTAAATTTGTCCACTTTTAATTCTTGAGAACTGCCATTAAATTGTTTCCCCTACAAAAAAACATATTACAAGATACAAAATCTAAGGAATATACTGATAATATTGCCAAAACTGGCTGGAAAACTATCATGGGGGGGGGGAAAGGATGATAGCAACATTGTATTACATTCAAACTGTCACTCTCTTTGAATTTATATGAAACAACAACAGTTATAATTAACGAAATTAACAAGCTAAAACATAAAAATTCTAATGATTGGATGAAATATCTTCACTTTTAAAACAATGTAAAAATGTAATACTGAATATCCTAAGATAATTAATGAATCAATGAGTGGAATATTTTCAGAATGCTTAAAAGCACCAGTTTTTAAAAAAGGAGATAAAAGATTAGCATAACTATATACCAGTTGCACTAACATTGAACACTTGGTAAACTTTTGGAACAAATTGTTTTAAATAGGCTATATACATTTTTTCATAAAAATATTATTTTCAATCCAAACTAACATGGGCTCCAATCTGGTAAATCAATGGTTACTCTGCTGTTACTGACTTAATACATGATGTTTATAAAAAGTTTGATAACAAAAAATATAAAAGGGCTTTTTCTTGATCTATCGAAAGCCATTGATTGCATCCAACATAGCATCTTAATAAATAAATTAGAAAGTTATTCTCCACAGTCAAACTCTATAGCTATAGGACTGGCAATCATCATCACTGTGTCATACCTTACAAACAGAATACAGTATATTGATATATTTTATAAACATAACAAGGAACTACATAAAGCCAAATAAAGGAGAGGTAAAAGTCCTACAAGGATTTGCTCCAGGACATTTTTTATTCTTGCTGTACAAACATAAATGATGATGTGAATCCAGCAAACCATACAACTATTATGTATGCTGATGACAGTATGTTGATATGTTGGAATAAAACTGATATACAATTAATAGTGCATCTATGATTGTAAACCAGCTTTTTACATACTTTCAATCAATCCAATTTCTAATGTTAATAAAAGACGTATTAAATTTGAATTAAAAAATGTATCAAGGAAGAACTATTTAAACTAAAGTTAAATGAATGTGAGGTTATAGAAAACAGTACATTGGGGATATGAGTAGATAAGTTGTTAATATAGAAATCTCATACTGACTTAAGCCTGTAAAAAGATTGCTAGAGGAATGTATGTAATTTACAATCTATTCAATATGTAGATGACTCTGTTTTAAGAATTGCATACTATGGGGTGATTTTCTCATCCGGTGTATGGTAGGGCTAAGTGCATCTGTATATTTCAATAGGGTTTTAGTAGGTATTACAAAAGAAAGTTTACGAATACTTAAATTTAATAATAAAGAAAGTTGCCAAGATGCTTTATGAATAAATCATATTTTAAGTATGTATATTCATTGTATGTGTATAGGGTAATATTTTATTAATCAAATCAAATTTCCATAAGTTTATAAGAAATTATGAGATACATGAACATGAAACAAGGTCTAAAGAATACTTACATCTGGAAAATTATAACACTTAAATAATAAAGATCTATATGTCATAGGAATACTTCTTTATAATATGCTTCACAGTGAATTAAAATTTCACGGTGGGAATGTATTTAAAAAAAGACTTAAAGAATATTTAAGAAATTTTCTGTATAGTATAAATGAGTTTACATCTTAATTGACAGCTGTAAAAAATGAGATTTGATTTACATCTGTATATGATTCAATGGACTCAAATTCAATGTTCTATTTGTAAAAATGTTTCCTACAATACTTCCCGACATAATGAAAACCACTTTCAAAGAGAAATGGTGGACTTGAGCAGATAGCAAACATTCCAAAAAAACTGGTCACATTCCAACATAAAGGATATCAAAGTGGTGTCCATCAGCTAGTTTCCTGAATGTAATACAAAAATTAAAAATAAACTGAAAAAGTTTAAGTTGATTTAAGACATGCAAAAACTGACATTTATAATTCAAATAGACAGCTAGTTAGTCCTCAAAATGGCATACTAAAAATGGTTGTAACACTTCCAAATACAGGATGCGGATGCAGCAGAAACAATAGGTGGGTTAATTACTTTTCTATAATGTTAACTCAAAGTACAATTCTTGAAGATTGAAAAACACTTTTCATTTTTTGAAAACAATGTTTTTTAGATATCCTTCACCATTTTTCATGCACTGTTTTATACTGCGTTGTAAGTCACTCATAACTTTTTGTAATGTAACTGGTTGTATACGGTTTATCCTTTCTTGGATTCAATTTCTTAACTCTCCAGTGTTTGTTTGCTGGTGTAGTCTCTAATATGTCATGTTTCAGATAGCCTCACAAGAAATAACCAGGTAAACTTAGTTTTATTTATGGATCCCCCTTTAACTATTATGGTTCTTAGCACCCCATTCCATATTGGGCGTGAAAGACCAGAAATTTTGCTCAGAGGCCTCTTTATTAGGCTTCAGCTTTTTTACATGCCATAAATCTATGACACGGGACCACTGGCTTTACTTCCCTCCAAAGGAAGTCATGCTAAGTATTTTTACGCCCAAAAAAAATCCATCCCTTTGCTGGGTTAGAACCGCAACCTTGGGAACTAGAGGCTAAATAATCAGGTGCTATAAGGTCTGGAGAACAAGGTGGCTATGTCACATCTCTGAATCACAAAATTAAATATCAGCTAATTAGTGCAATTTGCACAGTTCCCCATCTTGCTGGAACCACAGATTACACTAGGTTACAAATGAAACTTTTCTTTCTGTGGTACTTTTAAAAATAGGCGAATTTTACTAATTTTGGTGTGCAGAATTCAAAAATGCATTCCGTTTTTCCATAGCACATCTCGTTTTGGCAATATGACAATGTTCAATTAAAATATAATTGTAAAATTTGCAAAAGTATTACACACTCATATACAATTTTAAAGAAAATATAGAAGAATAACATGAAAGCATAGCTGAATTTGAGTATGTATGTTATTTATCTTGTGTACCCCTTTTTCTTTTCCCATGGAACTTAATTGTACGTGATTTTCTCGAGTGTTCTCTGGTAGGTTTGTTGTGTGCAATACACCAGCAGTAATCAGCCATCATATGTACGTCCCAACATCCCTAATAACATCATTCAATATTTTTCAAGTCCTAGTGAAACCTTTCACCTTGCTCTTCACCGACAGCTTCTAAATTCGACAGGAAGTAGTCAAGCTATTAGTTGAAATGAAGCTTCACACTCATATTACAGCCGAGCAGTCAAATTTACCAGCATATTTCTGACAATTTCTTTGTATTGAGGGTTTTTCACATTGCCCAGAAATTTCTCAACAACCTCTCTGAAACCACTCCATGCATCTTTTTCAGTTTCAATCATAAAGCTGGTAAAATTAACATCTTTCATCAATTTCCTTATCTGTGGTCCATCAAATACTCGCTATCTAATTTTAGCCTGTGATGAAAACTTGCATAAGTACTGGAAGCAAGGGCAACTTTGGTCAAGTGCTTTCACGAATTGTTTCATCATGCCAAGCTTTATGTGTAATGGAGGGAGTAGAATGTTTTGACGATCAACAATAGGCACATTAGTAACATCTTTTGATCCAGGTCCCAGTTGCTGCCTCTCAGGATAATTGGTCAGTTTCACAATGTTTGTCCCTCGCCCTGCTATCCCATTTGCAGAGAAAATAAGGGAATTCTTATGTATCCTCCTGTTGTTCCAGTAACAGATCAATGACTATGTCACCACATATTTGCAACTCATGGTACTTAATTTTCTCAAGAACACGCTTCAGAGTTTCATAAGACTCTCTTAGGTTCTTAGAATGTGCAAACAGTATTCAAGCTAACTTGCTGCCATTATGAAGTAACACTGCCTTAAGACATATCATTGGTATGGCATTGCCTTCCGTTTTCCATCATACCAATAACGTAATCCCTCAACACAATTGTTACATGCAATATGAGGAGCGAACGATTTATCCTGATCAACTTTCTCTTTGAAATATGAGTAATATACTTTCTTTGTTTGTGCATCTATTTTACGTACCTTCCTGTCAAACACGTAACACCCACAAACGTAACACAGTAGACACTGTCTCCTGCATAATCCTGATGTAGAAGTCATACTCAAAATTTTATTTTAGCACTACACATATAGCAGACGAACATGCATATTAGCATAAGTTTTCAGCTCAACTAAAGTTGAGATCTTGATAGCTGTAAATATGTACAAGAAGACAGACCTGACCCACAGAACAAAACTGATAAGTGCTGGGAATATAAACATAAACATCTGGGTGATAGCAGAGGATGGAAGTGAGCCGATTAAGAAGAAAATCAACAACACATTTAGAATAACATAATGGAAGGTGCAGTAAGCTGTATAAATTTAGTACCATAGATATATATGCACATATCAATGTTGACCAGTGTTATCAGCATCTTGATGTTCAGGCACAAGAAAAGCTTGAATCATTGTCTCCACAGAATAACCACAATATACAGAAACTACTATGCAACAGAACAAAAGATCCTATCCCCAACGATAAATCAGCTGGTATATATCAAATTGATTGTAATGAATGTAACCTGGTATACATAGGAAGAACCAAAAGAAATCTTGAAATAAGACTTAAAGAGCATATGAGATGCATTTACCAAAAACAGCCAGATAAATCAGCAGTAGCACATCATTTCTGGTCTTCAAACCATGATATCACTCCGAACATAAAACTCTTAAAACCGATCAACAGCAGCAATGAATTGGACATCTGGGAAAAAATACATATTGTCAAACACAGGAATCACCTAATGAATTTTGAACTGCCGCCACCCAGCAGCCTTTGGAGGTTCATCAGCCCAGCACCAGAGAACACCACTAGCCACACACATCCCCCAGACGATGACCGGAAACATCAGTTGAGAACATGCTGACGATGGGAACAAGCCGTCTCCCGAAACGCGTTCAAGTAAGAATATTTTAGTGATGTAGTGTAACAACCCTCAAGTCTCTTTATCTTAAATTCTGATACATCACTGTTACTAGCTTCTAAATCTTCAAAATTAGTCAATAAGCTTGAATCATGTTTCTGTAGCACACAGAATTTGCAGTACATGTTTCTCCATTTTAATTCTCAAAGAATTATAGCCCAATTATTTTGGTGCCCATTACAGTGTAACTAATTTTCACCTTTGGATCGTGAAGTGAATGCTAATGGAGTTCATAGGGATTGTTGGGAGCCCAATAGTGCACACACGTCCACAGACATGAAAATGTGCTTTGTCATTCATCACAAGATAGTTTATGAATGTCAGATATTCAGTTATGAATTCCATTATGCTATGACAATTTTAAGCACACTGCCTTACCGTGATCCGAGAGACATTGCATAACTTGAATCTTATATGGATGAAATTTAAGATACATCTCACACTTTGATCCGATTTGAGTAAAGCAATGGTATGCTTTCTTGCTGACTAGTGTGGGCTCTAATGCACAGGTTTTGTCCTGTGTGTACACAATGAGGCTGCCTAGGCGGTGATTTGTTTTTCACACAAACTTCTTCTTGATTCCAGCGTTATATCCAATGATGAATAGTATCCTTAGATGGTGCATCACGTTGATTCAGTTCCCGTCAAAATGTTCTTTGGATTTCTGTGATGGAAATGGTTCTGATGTACCACTTTCCGGCACAGAAATGCTCCTTCGCTGCCCAGTACTCCATAACTAACTAGCTGGAGAGATAGAACAAATTGGCAAACTCATTTCCAAAGTCCACTCTACAATCCTGCCACAAATTTGCAACAAAAAATCCACCAGTTTCAAAATGGCTATTCAAACCTTATTGTTTCTGCTGCACCCTGTATCCCAAAACACAATTATAGCTACACAAGCTTCGAATTATTGGCACCCAGGTAGAAAGGCATTTTGCCAAACATCTGGGCTCTAGTTACAATCACACCATTACAGTCATTCCTAGGATCTAATGCTGGAACTTTAACACATGCTTAACAAGATCCCTTCGCAGAGAGAAAGCTTCGTCACAGGTAGCACAACCATATGGTGTCTCTCCTGTATGTGTCCTAACATGGCGGTCTCTTGATGATACTGATGAAAACGTCCTCTTGCAGACTGTACACTCGTAGCTCTCACCTTTATGAATTTTAATATGAGTAGACAAACAAGCTTTCATGATATACTTTTTCCCACATAAATGACATTCATAAGGACGTTCTCCTGTATGTCTTCTTAAATGAGCTTTGAGCTCAGTGCTTTGTACATATTCTTTGGGACACAAGTGACACTTAAATTTTCTCTCCTTTCGTTCATGAACATTTTTTGTATGGCGCCACAACCCTGCTGGGTCCCTAAAACAGTTACCACAAATCTCACATACATAGGGTCTCTCACCTGTATGGATGCGAATATGGTTCTGTAAAGTGTTTTTAAGTGGAAATTTCTTTAAGCATGTGGGGCATTCAAATGGCTTTTCACCAGTATGTTGCCTAAGATGGTTTTGATAACCTAGATTAACTACAAATGTCTTGCCACAAAATTCACATATGAACGGTTTCTCTCCTGTGTGTCTCCTGCGGTGAGTTGTAAATAATGATGATGAGGCATATACCTGACCACAATCCGTACACTTATAACCAATACCACTATGTGCTCTCAAATGTCTCAAATAATAGCTTTTACCACTGAAGCTTTTACCACATATTCTGCATGGCTCCTTCTTGTGGCCTGACATGTGCTTACACAGCTCTTGCTCACTCGTCAGTACCTGTGGAAAAATATTTTCATTTTAATTATTCAAAAATTTTTTCATCAAATAAATAAACTCTTCAAAAGCCTTACTTAAGCCTGGTGTATAAAATGCCTGGGAACAAACACAGAAATGGAATATGCCATACAAAGTCAGCAATTTTATCCTCAATTTTGTAATTGTTAAATTATTCCTTTTTATGGCTGGTTCATAATAAATTGAAATGGAAACCTGAGAAGGGAAACCAAAAGACTTGAGCACTAAGGGCATTTGATTGACAACAAACTGACAATGGGAATGAAAAACCATGTCAATTAGTGTAATATAACATGGAAAAATGATTTTGTGCATTTGGATTTTATTTGTTTATAACTGACTAATGATATTTTACTTTTTCTACCACATACCTAGTACATAGAGAAGGTATTGTATTCCACCCAAAAATTCGGTTTCAGGATTTCACCAGAACTACTGTTTTGAGAACCCTGAATTCAAAAAAAGCATTTTAGAAAATGGTCCGTTGTGTGCATGTGTAAACAGCATAACTCGAAAGTGAAGTTGAAGTATTTAAGTTGAATATCTTCCAAAGATGCAACACAAAAACTTTCAGGAAAATCCCCCAGAACCAAACTAACCTTTACAGGGAACTTTTTCAAAATGTTTAATTTTCTCAAAAATGGCTAATGATTTTGATTAAAATAGCACATATTTAAGATATTTACATGACAAATAAAATGTATATTTTGAATTTTCTGGGAATAACCTGTAAAGTCCACTTCATTCTGAAGGAATTTTGTATAATTTTGTTTAGCTGGTAAATTTTAAGACATAGACAAAAACTGTAGAATGTTTTAAAACAAAATTTATTTAAAATAATTTTTTGTGGTACCTTACAAAATATCAATTATTGGTTCAAAAATTTTGTCGTTTTTTAAAGTGTTGTAACTATTCAGTTATTTCTAGTAATGTTATGGAAAGAGTATGGAATTTCACAGCCAGCGTATAGCCACTCGCTTTTAGACACCAGACTATCAATTTAGTTTCCTCTATTGCTCTTCCTTGTACCTACAATGACATGTAAAAATAAAACTGTTTCTTCAAGGGTTAATTAACATGAAGTAGAAAAATGAGCTTTTGAAGAATGGTGTGTAGAAGTTATATAAAAATAAACAATTATGTTTAAAGAAAGTCTTACGTAACACATCAAATTCTTGCCAAGTTTTCGCTTTGTCTCTAATGGCAACACTGACTATCTTTTTATTTTCGGTTGTGGAGTTGTAATCTGCTAAATCCAGTAACACGGAACTCTCATAGCTCTAAAATTCAGCATTCTTGGACATCTTGATAATTTACTGCCTATATTCACTGGGTCCATTGCAAATGTATTTCAATTCACAACTGTCTGCAAATGGATGAAATACAAATAAAGTATAAGCTACTAATACTAATCACTGCCTAAACTCTATGCATAAACACAACATGCAAGTAACTGTCAAAATTAATCACTGCCTTCTGAACAATACTTTAAATTCCTACGGAGGAGAATTATAGCAAGAAAAAAAAAAGGCACTTGAAATCAAGGTATTGAAACCAAAGGTTAGCAATGGCACACAGGTTTTAAGAATTTACCATGGTAATAGACTAACACGGTATCGTAACAGCTTATATTACTGGGATTGATGCACTCAGACATAAACACGTTTTGCAGCAAAGAACAGCACTTCCTAGGCTATACACAGATTTCTAGTCCATATTTTACACTTCATAACATGAATTACAAACAAAAGCTGTCAAAAAAATGGGAAACTTATATCCCGCAGGCATATAACATGAATAAAATAATTTACGTGAGGGAGTGACTTCACAGTTCATATCACCATTACTGAATGTTCACACCCATTTACAGCTGGTTACTAGAAGTCACTAGTGATACAATCAAATTTTAAATTTGCACACTAGTATTTTATTGCAACTCAATGAAGGATAGACACACAGATAAGCTCTGGCCTATCTGGCACTGTATACCAATTAGCATGGTACATTCAGTCTGTAATCTTAAGTTACAATTGCAATAGAATTTAATGCTTTGTCATGTCCATGGTAAAAATCTGCCCACAAAGCTGTTAAAAGGTCTCTACTACTATATTTTAAGGGCAAACCATAAAAGTTGGCTAGTATGCACTTTGCAATAGCTGTCCCCATAACAGTTACTGATCCATCATCATCCTCAGAGAAGTACAGGTCTATTATTCTTTGAGACACAACTCCATACCAAATCGTGACTTCTAAGAGGATGCAGCTCCCCATTGATATACAGTCCTCAGATTTTCCTTGACCCAAAGTGGTGAAACATTTCACACAACATTATGGCATGTGAAGCTTAAGAGTTTTTAAGGGGATTCAAACTGAATAATTGTTAATTATTACTTCCCTATTATTTTGAAAGAATACCAGTCTGCATTCTTGGGAAGCAGATTGTAAAGGAGAAACAAGCACATGGATGACCTTCTTACCGTCATGCAGATCTGGCATCTATATGGTGTGGAACATTTATGTTGCTCCTGGGATTCCCTCGAGGAGAAAACCTCTGAGCATGTTAGGCATTTGTATATAACATTTACAAGGCACTGTATGGTTTCTTTCTTAAAGTCTTCACTATCTCCGTCCAATAACTGTTCCATGGATTCTGTTTCATTGCTGAAGTCAACCTCTTGCTTCAAATCCTCTGGCACAGAGTCAATTATTTGTGGCTTTATTTCCAAACATCCCATTTCAAAGCCATTGATCACCTGCAACATTTCATTAATAACACAAACTTACTAAAACCTTCACAATATCAATAATGGGAATAAAACTATGTCTGCTGATAACCACTAATGTGAAATGTCTGTCATATTAAGCACCAGCTGCACGCTTAGATCAAAACAAGTATTTCAAAGCCGCAATACAAAAAGTTGTAATTGCCTCATAATTCTAACGACAATAAGAGTGAAATAACAAACACACTTTGCAGCGTCAAACCTGCAATACATAGGGCAATAAAGCAAATTCAAGCTGGTTCACAGTAACTAAAAATGGAAACAAGAACAGGAATCAAAACAACATACAACATTTTGGTTCAAAATACCCCAGGAACAACAACAGGAATGCATGACCATATTCATAGCAAGTGAAAAGTCAATTTTGCACATTGGGATGTCATTTGTTCACAACTGACCAATGATATTTCTCAGCTGCTCAATTAAGCCAACTTAATGCAGGTTAGCCAACGTCAAAATTTGATAGCGTAAACATCTTCTAAATGGAATTCCTATAATCATACTGAGCATAATTGCCTAATTAATAGCATGTTGTTCTTTGTTAATTTCTACCGGTTTTTGGTGTAAATGGTTTTTTTTTTTTTGTAGAGAAAGGGCAATAGCCAGTTTTGACTTGCATATAAACTATAAGTTTTCTTTGTTGCTGATATTGAAATAGCCTCCAACCACCTTACAGATAAGGATAAAAGTTTAATACAATCACAGTGTGAACCAATATTGGACCAGATACAAGCCCAAAAACACCACTACGTACCACATCAAAAAATTATCAAATCTCTAAAGTCAAAACCTGTAGTATACACCAAAGCAGACAAAGGAAACACATTAGTGATATTAGACCAAGAAGATTATGAATCTAGAGTTATGCAATTACTACATAACCCAGAGTACATAGAAATCAGCAAAAATCCATTAAAAGAATGCACCAAGTCACTTCAGAATACATTGATAGAAACCAAAACATTAACAAAAGCCGAAAAATCCAGAATTAAACCAGATTTTCCCATCATACCTAGGTTATATGCACTACCAAAAATACACAAACTCGGCAACAAAATGAGGCCCATAGTGAATAACATAAACTCTCCCACATATAAACTAGCAAAATGGCTTTCAAATACCTTCAACTCCATGCCTATGTTCAAAAGTCTTAGCATAAAAAATTCTTTAGAATTAACCAGTCACCTTTCAAATATAAATATATCACCCACAGACATGATGGTATCATTTGATGTCACTGCACTCTTCCCAAGCATACCAAAAGAAGAATTATTACCACTCCTAGAAAATTGGATATTAAACAATGGCACACCTAGAGCACAAACAGAAGATTACCTGAAACTAACAAAATTATGTCTGGACCAGAATTTCTTTTCATTCCATCACAAAATCTTTAAACAAACCTCAGGCCTAACTATGGGAAACCCCCTTTCACCATTTTTAGCAGAACTATATATGAGCCATTTTGAATCCCATATTACTAAATCTTTCCCACATCTATACAAAACCTGGTATAGGTATGTAGATGATATTTTTGCTATTGTTCCAAAAAAACTTTCAGAAGATGCTTTGAAATTATTAAATTTACAAAAAAGATCTATAAAATTCACAATGGAAAAAGAAGAAAATGGCCAATTACCTTACCTAGACATCAGGAACATCAGAAATAATGCACACAACAAACTAACGTTTGGCATTTACAGAAAACCAACGCACACAGAAAACTATATTAAAAATAATAGCTACAATCCTACAAGCCACAAACATGCAATTTTAAATAGTATTACAAACAGGTTAGTACATATACCAATGGAGAAAGAGGAATACCAGAAAGAATACCAACACATTATCAACATAGCCACTATGAATAGATACCAGAAAAAAACTATAGATAAGAAGATAAAAAGGTTTGAAAGACAGAAATACATCCAACAAATGACTACGTTACTCAGACAACAAAAACCACAAGCATATAGAAAATTCACTTATCACCCTTGGACACATCATAAATTTCAAAGGATTTTCAAAAAATACAACATCACCCTGTCTCCACAGAATAACCACAACATACAGAAACTACTATGCAACAGAACAAAAGATCCTATCCCCAACGATAAATCAGCTGGTATATATCAAATTGATTGTAATGAATGTAACCTGGTATATATAGGAAGAACAAAAAGAAATCTTGAAATAAGACTTAAAGAGCATATGAGATGCATTTACCAAAAGCAGCAAGATAAATCAGCAGTAGCACATCATTTCTGGTCTTCAAACCATGATATCACTCCAAACATAAAACTCTTAAAACCGATCAACAGCAGCAATGAATTGGACATCTGGGAAAAAATACATATTGTCAAACACAGGAATCACCTAATGAATTTTGAACTGCCGCCACCCAACAGCCTTTGGAGGTTCATCAGCCCAGCACCAGAGAACACCACAAACCACACACATCCCCCAGACGATGACCGGCAAAAATCAGTTGAGAGAAAATGCTGACGATGGGAACAAGCCGTCTCCCGAAACGCGTTCAAGTAAGAATATCATAGTGATGTAGTGTAACAACCCTCAACTCTCTATTTTAAATTATGACACATCACTGTTACAAGCTTCTAAATCTTCAAAAATTGAGTACAAAGCTTTATTCATTTTTTCATACTCAGATTTCTTCATCTTCCATTCAAATGATGAAATAGAACACTTGTTAGATGAAAACTTCTCCATTTTGTCTCTGTTTTTCTGCCAATCTCCAACTGTCACTTGAACTCCATACTCAGCAGCAAGTTTTTTTTAATGTTTCTCCTTTGTCTAGTCTTTTAAAAGCCTCCAATTTCATATTCAACGACACAAATTTTCTCTTACTCCTACCACTCATTGTAATTTATGAATTAAAACTTCAAGAAATACAGAGTGACACATGTACATATGTACAACACTTTAAAATTAATGTGACACAGGTGGGCTCACTACAGTACAGAAGTTACTACACAGCCATCTACATACAACGGTCAGCCTATGTTGTAAAATGTATATTTTTACTTAAGCGTACATATTTTCATGACCACTGTCGCTGAGTAGGGACAACAATAGGAGTAACAATAAGGATGGCATGCACTGTACAACTGATTGTCAGACGGTCCCAATTAGTGAAGGATCGACAAAGAAAGTGCAAGCGCACTCCTCGAAACCTAATGTTGCCTGTCCACCTGTAATAGAAATGCATTAGCAGTCTGAGGCCAAGGTTATTTCTGTGTATTATGAACGAAAATCTTAAGTGGGACAGTTTTACCTGTATTGTACATGGAAAATTTAAAGAAAGTTCAAAATGTAACATATTCAGAAGTGCCTAAAACGTACATGCTGACAACGGGATTTTACTCTAGTTTTATGTAAAACTTTAATTTTCTTAAGACCAGCTCAAATTACACGGAACCTTGGAATACTGGGGCTCTACTGTATATGAAACTACATAAAATTCCTTCTGAATGTACAAGACTTCATATGCTATTTTCAGAAATTTCAAGATATACATTTTATGCGTAAAATAAATATCTTAAATATTTTAATGAAAATTGTTGGAGCCATTAAACATTTTAAAAAATTTGGAGCTTTAGAAAATTTGTGCCACATCTTCGGAAAATATTGAACTTGAGTACAAATACTATAGGTAAGTGGCAGAGAAAATGCACAAACGGGAGGGGTGGGTAATGAGATACCTGAGCTAGGCTTTGGCCAACAACAAATTTTTAAATTTAAAAACTTTAGCATTAAACCCTTTACAAACTGATAAAAAGGTTTAATGCAAATTCAGATACCTTGTAATGTTAGCTCAGTGGTAGAGTGTAAGTGCGGAAAACCAAAAATTTTTGCACGAGTTCCAATGGTAGCATTCAATTTTTCAAATCTGATTCAATTTTCCAATATTGTTATGATTTTATGCATCTTTTCATTTTCTGTTTTCACTTTCTCTACCACTGATAAAGAAATATTGCATTCCACTAAAAATTCAATACAGAGATCTCACTAGAAATACGTATTTTGAGGTCCTCTGAATAAAAAGAGCACTTTTTGAAAAGGTTGTGTGTTTATCACATGCAGTGATAAAAAGGCTTAACTCAAAAATAAAATATTGGCTAAAAACTAAATTTTTATACTTGAATTAGACATTCTTTAAAGATGTCAGGCAAAGATTTAAAAGAATATCCCCTTTTCCCAAACTCCCCTTTACATGGAAAAATGGTCATAATTTTCTAAGAGCATTTCTTAACAGTTTTGATTAAAATATTATATATTTAAAATATTATCACAGATGAAATGCACATCTTGAATTTTCTGTGAAGTCCTCTTCATACTCATTGAATTTTTATTTACATGATTTTTATATAATTGAAAAACATAATAGACAACATATTTCAGGAAAAATATAGACCTCATTGAGACATAATTTTTGTCAGAGAAGGCTTTTTGTACCATTAACAATTTGCAAGATATTCAATGTTTGTTTTGTTTGAATTTGCCACATTTTATGCAATATTTAAACATTCTTTTGTTTCTTCAGAGTTTTCATTTGGATGCATGTCCATATTACAAGTAATTGTTTGTCCTGCACTGTTTCTAACCAGTTGTTCCCCCCTCCATGCCGACTAGTATTGATTGATTCATTGATTTGTACAAGGGAGTAAATGATGGTCTTATCCCCAAACTGCACTGAAGCCTCAGCGGCTTATTGCACAACTTTATGCCCTGGTTTATCCTAATAATTGAGGTCTATATCCTTAAAAAGGTCCATTAGGCCTCTTGTTTAGGTTTTTGTGCGACACTATATCCTCTTTTTGGTTTATAACCGCAAAAATATGTATCTACTTTAGCAAATGTTTCAATTCGAAAATTAAATGAGAGGCTGTTTCTTCCTCTTCATTACAGATTTTACACTTAGGTTTACTTTTATAATACCCAATTTGTGTAGATGTTTCCTAAAATTTCCATGGCCAGTTATTACTCCAATAACAAACCTTGGCTAATTCCTACTTAGTTTTAGGAATTCAGTTGCTCTATTCTTACATGGTTCCTTTCTCATATGTTCACCATGTTTCTCTGCCAGAGTTTTCCTACAGTGTTTGGCATGCTGGTCTTCAGTCCATTTTTTTGCAATGCCATTTTAACTGTTGATTTGGCTATATCTAGTACAGGTTCAGGACCTATAAAAGATACATCTGATCCTTTCCTGGCAAGTCTATTGGCATTTTCAATCCAATCCCAGAATGACCTGGGACCCATGCCAAGGATGACCAGATTGTTTATTCCCAATCGGCTTAAAGCCTTACCAGCACTCTAAAACAAGCTTAAATCTTGTTTGATCTGCTTGTATAGCTTTCATGGCTGCCCAACTATCAGAGTAAATGCAGATGGTTTTATTGGTATATTCTCCTACAGTCAGCTTCTAAAACATAGAGTTCTGTCTGGAAGACTAGCAAAGCCTCCTCGAGAAAAAAAACTCTCCAGTCTTAGACTTATGCAACAGATCCTGGCCCCTGTACCTTTATCCATCCTCGATCCATCCATGAACCTCACCAGGTCCATGGACTATCCATAGGAATGGTCTCCTTTCCATTGTTCTCGCACTCCAATTGTCGCTTTGAATGGTTTGTCATAAAAGGCATCCATATCTCCAGAAATGACCACACATTTTCCAATATATCAGTGTGGCTTCCTTGTACCATTCACCATATGCAACAGTCTATGAGCCCCTGCTACAGCCATCTCTTGTAACCATACGTCGAAAGAAGGTATACTAAGCAGGACTTGCATTCCTGTTAACTGCCCCAATCATTAATGGGGTAGGCTAATTTTTGCACTTTACCCCGATAAGTCTTAGCCCCTTGTTGACTCACTTTCTTCCACAATATAGTTACTCTGTAGCTAATTATGTATCTTCTGGTGTATATCTGGTTTATCACTCTAGGGCCCGGTTGCATAAAAACTGCTAACTGCAGTTCAGTTATAACCGAAGATCAGAAATGAACTTAGTTTGTTTCTCGACGCGGGTTGTATAATGCTGATCTTAGGTTAGTTGAACTCCGTTCAGTGTTGATCCGAGAACACAAAAACAAATGCGGCAACATCGCCAAACATGTGGCAACTTTCGTATTGTATCGAAAGGACTCGAGAATAATCGTGACTATTTGACTCTGTTTGATTCAACTGCACAGGGTAGCCAATATAGACATAACAAAAACTAAATTAAAACTTTCTCTTTATGACTTTTAGTACCGGAAATAGCGTTATTTTATATGGAAAGTATAGAAATTTACTCAAAATTAAAATAATATTCATAAAAAAAAGTTATTTCGGTTACTTTATCTCCATTAAACGTGTAATGTACCTCTTTTTATTTCCGTTTGTTTGCAATACTGTGACTTGCAAAGCATAACCCACAGATTAATACATAACCATAAAATGGAGGTTCAGGGAAAGAAAAAAGCGCGTTCTGCCAATTTTAAAAGCGAAGAAAAGGATATGCTAATAGACATTGTTTTAAAATATAAAGGTGTAATAGAAAACAAAAAAACAGACAGCAACACCACAAAGAATAAGGAAGAGGCGTGGAAGGAAATAACTTCGGAATTCAATTCAAGAAGTTTTATTGCACGTGATTGGAAATGTTTGAAACTCTGTTACGAAAACATTAAAAAGCGCACAAAAAAAATAAACGCAGAAGACAAAGTCAAAATTTACAAAACAGAAGGTGGTATGTTTTTGCCGTCTTCCTTAGAAGAAACTGGCCACAAACTAATTGCAGCACTGAAGCCGCAGTTTGTGCCGGTTACTTGCGATTTCGATGATGTGGACTTCCATGCCGAAGAAATTGCAAATGTAGGAATGGAAGTCGTCTGCAGTTCACCACAAGATGTAAATGGTGCCCAACTGGAGGTCTGCACTTCGCAGGAGGGAGAAATGCAGTTTGTGGAGCCAGGTCCTTCAACATCAACTGCAGATTCACCCAGATCCACGTCTTTCCCTGGAAATAAGAGGAAAGAAGACATTAGGGAGACGTTCTAAAAAAGGAGGTTGGAGTGTTTAGAAGAAGAACATGAACTGAAAATGAAAATTCTAAAATTGGAACTGGAAATTAAGAAATCACAAAAAATGTAAAAGGTTGAGGGTAAATTAGGCTACGGAATAATAAAGTTAAGTGAATACCTGAAAGTGTTGTTAATTAGTGCAGTTCTCAGTGCTGTGTTTTCCCTTCTATCTCTCTGATTTAAATCAGGTATAGGCAGTTCCTGGTAAATTCTCCTTCCTCTGTAAACAGCACCGTCTATGTCAGGAGTGTCATCTTCTGCATTAATGGCCAAGGTATGTAATACAAATGTTGCTACTATTATAGGAGGAACTCGAAGTAATTTCACAGCTAATTTCATTCTTAAGCATGGGAATCGTCTTTTGACAATGCCAAAAGACCTTTCAATAACTGATCTTGTTTGTCTATGAGCCCTGTTATATGCCCATTCTGCAGGAGTTTCTTCATGCATTGTAGGTGTAAGTAATGACAGCAGTGATAGGCACTGTCTCCTAGGAGCACACCTCGGGGAAATTCTTCAGCTTCAAACTGTGCATGAATTCTAGAATTTCTAAAAATGTTGCTATCATGCGCAGAACCTGGCCATCTAGCAACAACATTCTGGAAGCGAAGTTGTGAGTCGCAGACAGTTTGAACGTTTAAAGAAAACCAACCATGGCGATTTCTGTAAATCTCAGGATTATTCCCACCAGGTGATATAATTGGGATATGTGTGCAGTCTATTGCACCTAAAACTCCTAGGAAATTACATATATTATGGAACTCTCGCATAACCCTTCTTATTTCACCCTCTTCCCTAGGCATCTTGATGAAATAAGGTCTTATGGCTGCAATCTCACTTGTAACTTTGTGAGTAGTCCTACTTGCAGTTCCTTTATTCACATTAAAGATATCGCCAATCACCATCTGGAAGCTCCCAGTTGCATACAACCGTAATGTGAGAAGGAGCATAAACATTGGATTAAGTGCATAATTCCTCAGGGTTTGTGTCCTTAATTGTGCATGTAGCCTATGCTCCAGTTCTTCGACTACATGTTTTGAAAGTCGAAACCTCATTTTAAATTGTCTCTCGTTAAGTTCTAAGATGGGATTCCTTCTATGTTGGAAAACACGAGGAGCCCTTTCAAATTCAAAACCCTCATTGTCGGAGATATCAAGAGTAATCTGACACCTGAAAATAATAACATGTAAGCATAGGTTATAAATGCAAAACAATGCATCCTACCAAGCCAATTGTGAAATAAAGAGGTTAATTGAATTTTGAAAAAACAGTTTCATTAAAGTACAAAATACATAACATGTTAACTAATGGCTTATTTCCTCTTGAAAGAGTAATCTGGGTGTTTGGAAAAATTGCTAAAAACCAAATTTATGGGAATAACATTTTACAAAAGTAAATCAATATTGAATAGTGTGGTATAACCCCTTCTTTGTCAGGCATTCAATTATCCAAATAACTACAAAAAATTCATTACTTACCATTTTATTTAAAGCTGTGCTATTTATTTCTTCCTTAAAAAAAAGCAGCTGTTATGTAGCTTCTGTATTCTGCTGATCTAAGTTCAATCATATTAACCTGAGAAAATTCACCAGTCAGATTTGATCTTAGATCAAGGTGCCATGAACTTAGATCAATGTTTATACAACCAAAATTCTAAGTTCAGCTTGACTTGAGATCATTTTCAGGTGGTTGAACTCAGATTAACTTTTATGCAACCGGGCCTAGGTGTTATACCCCATGTTCTTCGAATGCACATCAAGGTACTCTTACCCACTGCGCACACTTTATTTAGGTAGGTGGACCAGGTGAATTTAGAATCTAGTATTATTCCTAGATGTTTGACCCTCTCCACCTTGATGTCCTTCCCATGAAGTTTTATTTTCCAAAATTAATTGTTAAGACTGTGTTGCTGACACCACTTGTAAAACTGCAGATTGTGTCAATGTTGATTAGTATACTTCAGCATACAGAATCATTATGTATGATTCCTATATGACAACAAACTCTTGCAGGCAAGTGAGATGGTGAACTGATTTCCTGCTGTTCATGTGCCTCACAGAGATATGGTTTGTAATCTTGTGAACAGATTTAGGAAAACAGCATCTATTCTCGATAAACCAAAATTAAATCTCCATGTTCTTGTAGAGGAAAAACTTGATGACATTGGAGAAAAGTTAGAATGAAAGCTTGCACAGGAATCAGAATTTTGCAGACCTCAGCTTGGAATGCCACTAAACTTTTGAAATTAAAACCCTGTAAGATAACTGTAGTTCATAAATTGTAACCATGTGATAATGTGAGTGGAGTCAATTTCTGCAATTGGGTGTTGGATATTCTTAATGACTGCCCTATTGACCCTCATTTAATCTTTTTTAGGAAGAAGCATGGTTTTATTTACATCGTCTTGAAGAAATAATGAGTGTTAATGCAAATTTTCTTAAAAGTTGTGAGAGATGTGTGGCGGCACAAGGGCAACGTTTCCAAAATTTTCTATGAAGAATTTAACTGCTTAGGATCAGATAGACGTAACTACAAAATCATTGTTTTGAGATTTTGAGCTCGCAATAAACACACTTTGCCACATTGTTTAATAGGCCTAATTGTTAAAAGATCAAAGCACATTGGATTTCCTATTGCGTACCATCTTCCTTTTAATTAAAGCACTCCAGCATAATTAATAAAATAATTAACTAAAATGTTGTATGCAGATACGTCTTTGCATGTAGATATGTTCCTCTAACTCTAAACTGAAAGCATGTGAAAGTTATTGCTAGGTTAGGAGGAGTTTTACTGGCTGTAAGAAGCATAACATATATCACAATTGATCTTTGCGTCATTAATCACTTATATTTGATGAGTTATAACTATTTGAGGGGTGTACACTTTTGAAGACTGACATGAACTTTGCATACTCTGATATTACTGCAAT
Source organism: Deroplatys truncata (assembly GCA_030765065.1). Taxonomy (NCBI): domain Eukaryota; kingdom Metazoa; phylum Arthropoda; class Insecta; order Mantodea; family Mantidae; genus Deroplatys; species Deroplatys truncata. The sequence continues at coordinate 226,862,118 of CM060976.1, read as the reverse complement.
AAGACTTTTCACTCACAAAATCTCAATCTCGGCATAAAACTCGCTAAATTCAAGGCAACAGAACAAATATAAGGTCTCATTGTTAATCAAAGTCAAATAGACAAACTTTAGAAACTTGGTATAAATAGTGAAATTAACTGCACAAATTAAATGCAGGAGTTTACAGTGAAAACATTAAGCTATGATTTTCATTCTGAAACACACCTAAACTTACTCTTTTTTCTGTATCTTGGGCAAGATGCAAGTCCTTCATAAATTGTGTGGTATCTAGCTGGCATTATACCGTTGTGACACAAATCAAGCAGCTTCCTCACGAACCGCTGATAACAACTGCTCTTTCTCCTGAATTACTTGATCGTCGCTGACTGATTCTGCCTCTTGTAGGAAGGACATGAAACTTTGGTTCATCATGTGAGCATTCAAAAAACATTGCGTAAGGCTCATATTTGCGATACTGGATCCACACCATCTTCATCCAATTTACTTTTTCTCCATTTTCTTCCTTTTTCCTGTTCATCACAATTACCTTTTGAAACTTGGCAAAGTCCAAGAATTTTGATTCATCCATCTCTATCACCATATGTTTTGGTGATGTCATGCGCACAGCTGTATACCACTCTGTTGGATTAAAGATTTTAATATTCTTACTTTTTCTTTCTATTGTGGCATGAATGCCAAACTTCCATTTGAGAATGACCAGGCTCAAAGAAGCAGAAGTTAATCAGTGGCATATCTAAATACTAACAGCATGAAGACACATGGTATTCACATTAACATTTTGGTTCTGACCTCCACATGTGTCAGAAAACAATTAACTTCCTTTCCATTTGCATGCCTCTGAAGTAAGCACCAAATGGGACGAGATTTCTATTGAACTGCTTTTTCCATTTCTCTCATCCCATATAAAGCAATCAACTTTGTTAGAACTTACATTGAGAACAATAAGGTTGTACACTGACAGCCGTCACTTACAGAAAATGACCTTGGAATTTGTTTTCAGACAGCTGAAAATGGCCTATAAGTCAAATTCCATAGGCACACTTTCACAGTTTTTTTTTGCCTTCACTTTTTCAGCGTCTTTGAAATCCCTGGCTATTTCTTTTCTTCTTATATGATCATTGTGCTCAAGCATCAAATTTTCATTATCCTGTTCTTGTCCTGAAAGATGTGAACATTTGAATTATTTGTCACACACGTCTTTTCTTGGTCTGCGAAAACTAATATTGAACTCTGTAGTAAATATCTACCAATATAACTAGAGCTTCTCAGGTGTTCTTCCTTCTTCTTTGCACTGCTGCTTGTACAAATCATACATTATTATCAAATTCAAATTGGCAGGTAAATAATCACATATGGAGTCCTTTCTTTTGTGGTTGAAGTGAGAGTAGATAGATAGATACTTTATTTGTACATTTTTACACAGTTCTTTTTACAATATTCCACTTATAAACTAACTTAAGCTATGTACAAATTTCCTTGCCAGCTATGCTGCTCTTTTTGCCTGGCACCCTGGCCTTCTGGCTCATCTAAGCATCCCTTGCTACCTTTAATCCCTATTGCCCATCCTCTCCTTCCTCCGTTTGCCTTTCTACCTTTCTTATCTCTCTTACTTTTCTAATCCATTTCTCTTTTACTTAAGAACTCCCCCATATTCTTATTTTGCTTTTCTTCCTTTCTCGTTAGCATTTTAGTTGCTACTATTTTCCTATCCATTTTTTCCCATTTTTCTTCCCATACTTGTCTCCATTCCGCTAATTCTTTGCATTCTGTCATATAATGCTCTGTGCTTTCACTGCCTCCGCATAATTCACAAATTCCATTTTTTTTACCTCTTAGCCCTCTCAGATACATTGATCCTGTTCTCATTTATGCAAATGCTTCTTTTTCTGCTCTATTACAATAATCCACATTTACTTTTTACTAATCTATAGAACCCTAGTAACTTTTTATTCTCTAAGCTTCCCCAAATCTCTTGTCTTTCTATGTCCTCCACTCTGTTTCTTACTGTTATCCAGAAACCATTGCTACTTCTTTCTCCTGTTCTCCAAATATCTCTCATTCCTATATTCTCCATAATTTTTTCTACCCCTGTCCACCAGCTATTTTTATTTTTCATACTCAAGTGAGAGTAGGGAAGCTATTGATATGATTTCCTATTCTTTTCTTTTCAATTATATTGTGCTCATTTCTTTTTTCGTATGGTTGATTGCACAAAAGTCCCTGAAACATCATAGATCTTCGAAAGAATTCCACACACACTTGGCTTATTTTTATTCTCCTTAATTAGAAAGTACTTCTTGCTCTTCTTCCTTCGTGATATACTTGCTTTTGTCCTTACACTTTATCGTGCTCTTCCACCAGGTTAAGATAGTATATTTGTAACTCGGTAGATAGTAGTTCCCAAAAGGTACGGTGAACGTTGCCTCTATCATGTTCATTGAAATTAACATTGCACTCTCTGATACATTTAAAACAATCTTTTTCTTTTACACTTCTTGCAAGAATTTCAACATTTGTTGTAGAAATATATGATTTTCTAGTTGTCTTCTTTTATTTCTTTTCTATTCCTCTGGAACTGGAGTCTTTTTTCATTTCCTTAGAGTGGCAACAGCTGCTGTGTATTCAGCTTCTTCTCCAAAATTTTCTGATGAATTTTCTACACTTCTTCAAATCTTTCAGCTTTTGTGGATGCTGTAATGTATTCCCTTCAACTTAGTAACCAATAAAGATAATACGAGTATGTGTTACATTAGGTTATAGTAATAATAATACTCACAACATTCACAAACATTTCTTTGATTCTTCTGCATCATCAGTACCGTTCTAACCATTTTCCTTCCTCTTGATTCCATTGCGATGCTTGACACCTACACACTACTCAAAGAATGAAACAAAACTAGCTTCCTTCAGTTGGAATCATTATTGAGCATAATTACTCATAGAACAATCGGCAGCAGTTGATAAACCTTTGTCAACAATGGTACCGTAGTGTGCAATTTTTAACTTCAAAAGACAAATCAGCTTTCCTGCTTATTTGATCCATGCTGTAATTAGAGTCAGAGAGATGGAACAGTTTTTCTGTCTCTTTGATCCACACTGTGGTTAGGATCAGAGAAACGGAACAGCTTTTATGTCTGTATGATCCTTAATAGAGTGGAATCTCGTTAGCACGTTTTCCCATGTATTACGATGAATTATAAAAGTCCAGGTAACAAATCACCAAATGTAATAAATAACGTTTGCTCAGCGCATTTACCCGATCCCACTTACTACGTTTGAAGTTTTACATCCTCATTCGCTGTTTTGGCCAATCCTTGGTCGGTCCAGTAGGCATGTTTCAACTTAGTGCTGATTCACAACTTAGAAATTCAATATGGCAAAAAATTTTAAAAAGCCACATTTGTGATACTTTAACTAAATGCCGCTATCAATAGCAGAAACAAAACTGAAAATGGAAGACTGAGCAGTCTGGAATCATTTTGGTTTTGTTTAATTACAGAGGGTTCCAGCAACTCATGAGACAAAGCCTGCTTGTATATCCTCTACAATGAAGACAGATGAGCACAATAAGCACAAAGTAGGCAATGCTCATGAACAGGAAACATACTGTATTTAGGCTTAAGTTGGTAGTGTAAAAGCAGACTAACAATCACATATGCAGGATTGGAATTATGGATCTTTGGCTTTCCATGCCTCACCTTTCAAAGGAAACATGAAACTTTACCAACTTATCTAATGATATTCTAGAGCTCCAGAAAGCTTCCTGTTGATTGTACATGCTGACACTTAAAAATTAGTATTGTGACAGAGTCAGTGTGATCCGGATTTTGTTATAGATAAATGGGTGTGTCCTTCAGCGCTCGCTGGCATATGACTGAAGAGGGAGATGCTCTCGGCCAACGAAAGTTCCAGAGATGCTATCAAGGCACAACAAGAGCTTTCTGGATATTCCCTTCCCTCCTTTTGCCCTGGATGGAAGTCTCTGGAAGCTCAACTCTGTTTCTATTGATGTACAAACTTTTTTAAAGCATCTTGTAGCTATATATAGGTGAGCTACTCATGACAGAGTTAGTTAAGTTACTAATTGTGAAGTACAATGCACAACACTGCTGTGTTCAAGACAAGCGATGGAGAGGAGTCCAAGAAAAGAGGAGTATGGTGTTTGACACGTAGTGAGAAACTGGAAGAGAGAAGAGAAGTCCAGTATTCCACTAGTAGTGAGCAACCAGAAGAGGGAAAAGAAGTTTAGTAATAAGCAACTAGAAGAGAGAAAAGAAGCCCTGTGTTCCACTAGAAATGAGCAACCAGAAGGGAGAAAGGAAGTCTTGTGTTCCACTAGTAATGAGCAACCAGAAGGGAGAAAGGAAGTCCTGTGTTCCACTAGTAATAGGCAACCAGAAGAGAGAAAAGAAGTCCTGTGTTTCGCTAGTAATGAGCAACCAGAAGGGAGAAAAGAAGTCCTATGTTCCACTAGTAATGAGCAACCAGAAGAGAGAAAAGAAGTCCTGTGTTTCGCTAGTAATGAGCAACCAGAAGGGAGAAAAGAAGTCCTGTGTTCCACTAGTAATGAGAGAGTGGAAGAGAGAAGTCCTATGTTCCATTAGTAGTAAGCTACTGAAAGAGGGAAGAGAAGTCCTGAGTTCCACTGGTAGTGAGTGACCAGAAGGGAGAATGGAAGTCCTGGGTTCCACTAGTAATAAGCAACCAGAAGAGAGAAAAGAAGCCCTGTGTTCCACTAGTAATGAGCAACCAGAAGGGAGAAAGGAAGTCCTGTGTTCCACTAGTAATGAGCAACCAGAAGAGAGAAAAGAAGCCCTGTGTTCCACTAGTAATGAGCAACCAGAAGAGAGAAAAGAAGCCCTGTGTTCCACTAGTAATGAGCAACCAGAAGAGAGAAAAGAAGCCCTGTGTTCCACTAGTAATGAGCAACCAGAAAGGAGAAAGGAAGTCCTGTGTTCCACTAGTAATGAGCAACCAGAAAGGAGAAACAAAGTCCTGTGTTCCACTAGTAATGAGCAACCAGAAAGGAGAAATGAAGTCCTGTGTTCCACTAGTAATGAGCAACCAGAAGGGAGAAAAGAAGTCCTATGTTCCACTAGTAATGAGCAACCAGAAGGGAGAAAAGAAGTCCTATGTTCCACTAGTAATGAGCAACCAGAAGGGAGAAAAGAAGTCCTATGTTCCACTAGTAATGAGCAACCAGAAGGGAGAAAAGAAGTCCTATGTTCCACTAGTAATGAGCAACCAGAAGGGAGAAAAGAAGTCCTATCCACTAGTAATGAGTGAGTGGAAGAGAAAAAAAAATTGAAATTTTATTTATGGACGCTCTTTAACTACTATGGTTCTTAGCGTCCCATTCCATATTGGGTGTGAAAGACCGGTAATTTTGCTCAGAGGCCTCTTTATCAGGCTTGAGGTTCTTGTATGTGCCGTAAATCTACGACACGGGACCACCGGCTTTACTTCCCTTCCGAAGGAAGCCATGCTAAGGATTTTTACGCCCGAAAAAATCCATCGCCCTTCACCGGGTTTGAACCCGTGACCTTGGGAACTCACAGTGGAAGAGAGAAGTCCTATGTTCCATTAGTAGTAAGCTACTGAAAGAGGGAAGAGAAGTTCCACTGGTAGTGAGTGACCAGAAGAAAGAAAGGGCTACTTCATGCATGGTTCACACCAACTAAATGCAAAGAAACGTATAATGAAATGCCAAAGAAAATTGAAGTTAAGTCACAGTATTTTAAACTTTTTTTCCATTTCTGGCACTTATATCTTACTCTTTGGGCAATTATGCACTGGACTTTAAAGTTATGATCAGTTTTATCATGCATATTTTGTAATAGTACCTCTTGTTTGTTTTCCTCTTCATCATATTGTTCATCATTTCCATCAGCATTTGTGTTTTCCAGTACATAATCATCATCATCAGGTTCTTCTTTAAAACCCTCCAACATAACAGACACCATGTTTTCATTGGAGTTTAAAGATTCCTTTCTATACATAGCTGCATCCTCAACATTTGTTTTGAATACCTTATCCTACAGAAAACAAAAGTTTTAAAGGTAAAAAATTTGTACCTTGATTACACCAACAACAAACTTGAGTACATTAAGTAACATTTTGATCTAACACTAATGACCAACAGGAACAAGATTAATGGCTATATCATCAGCCTGCACAAAAGAATTGGTAACTTAATATTTTAGGAGTGATATTACACAGAGCTCTCCATAAAAACTCATCTTCTTTTTTGACAGAACTATGTATGAACTATTTTGAGGTCAGCTCTTATTCTTTAAAATACAGATTGTAGACAATATCTTCTCAATAGTTCCCAATAAATTAATAGATGATGCTCTTAATCCTGAACCTTCAAGATCGAGCAATCCAAATTAAAATAAAAGTTGATAAAGATGGTATTTGTCTTTTTTAGATACCAAGAACAACATTAGTTTTGCAATCTATAAAACAGAAACTTGTATTTTGATGATTATTCTTCTGCACTAGCCATGTGTAGGTTAAGCTGGAAAGCTGAATCAGACTTGAAAAATTCAGTGCCACCACTAAGATATTTGAATCAGATGAGAAGATTTAATGTGTATACAGGTATCTATGAGGCCGATTATTTATATTTTGAGCCTTGGCAACAATGATTGTTGTTAGATCCATCTGATGTTTCCACAGGAAGATTTAACATTTTGTCAATACAGCATTATTTGTGTTGTTTACAGTGATTTGAAAACTGTGTCTCATGAAACTGTTCGTGGGATGATTTATTACAACTTGCGACATAAATTATTAAGACAAGAGTGCATCGATCAACTTACTTCCACATCTTTCGCCACTGTAAAACGCTGGTGTAACAAGTTTAATCACAGCCGCCATTCCTCACTGACGAAATTCGTGAAGGTCGTCCAAAATCAATTGTTGTGCCAGAAAAACATTGATGCTGTGCAAAAACTGATAATCCAAGATCGTCATGCAACATACTGTGAGATTGAGGCAACCCTAGGCATTAGTTCCATCAACATATATAAAATATTGCATGATCATTTAGCCGTGAAAAAGGTTTGCTCTCGTTGTAATCCCACATAATTTGACGAAATCTCAAAAAGATGCTCGTGTCGATTGGTGCACAACAATGTTCAAGAAATACAATCGCGGTGCTTCAAAAGACTTATACAAGATTGTAACAGGTGAAGACGAATAATGGATCTATGCATATGAGCTGAAACGTTAACATTAACTGCATGGGTGTTTCAAGATGAACCAAATCCTACAGAAGTTGTTTGCGCTCGAAGCATTTCAAAACAAATTGTCGCCTGTTTTTTCTGCAAAACTGATCATGTGGCAGCAGTGCTTTTAGAGGAACGTAAAGTGGTCAATTCTGAATGGTACACAACCATTTGTTTGCCGGTAGTCTTCGGTAAAATAAGGAAAACAAACAAGCACTGTCCGATTATTCATCAAGACAATGCGAGCACACACACATCTCGTCTAACAATCGACTATTTGAACACTCAAAAAATGAAACTGATGGATCATCCGCCGTACAGTCCCGATTTGGCATCCATTGACTTCTTTTTGTTCCCAAAATCAAGAATAAATTGCATGGATGATTTTTGCTGGCAGGAGAAGCTGCTGATGCGTTCAAAAACCATATTTTGGAGGTGTCTCAAGCAGAGTGGAAAAAATGCTATAACAAATGGTTTGAACACATGTAAAAGTGTATTGATTATAAAGGAGAACATTTCGAGAAACAATAAAACAATTTCCAATGACAAATTAGTTTTTTTATTATTGGGCTCAAAATATAGTCACCCTTGTAAAGCAGCAAGAGCATCAGTATGGAGAGCTGAATATCTGCAGTTCAAGTCCCAGCTGCGACATTGACTTTATTTAGTGAGATTCAGTTTTTAAACTAAAGAAAACCTTCCCACATAGATGTGTGAATGATGTTTATGAAAGAAGACGAAAAAATAAGGTGAGACAATTAAGCAGCCATGAACTATTTCTGGAATCAACCTTCCCATATCATGTATTTGGAAGAACAAATACATAATTAATTGTTCTTCCACACATGCCGTGTGCGCACTAAAATTAAAAAGGTAGAATCAAACTGAAAAAATTCAATGCCATAGCTGGGATTTGAACCATGGATCTCTGGCCTTCTGTGACATTGCTCTAACCAACTGAGCTACAATGGCAACATGTCAGTACATTAGATTCCAAACTGACTCACATTTTCCCCGGTAAGCCACAAGGAATTCTAAAGTTCATTTTGAGGTAATGGTAACTTACAATATCATTAAGTACTTTAAGTTCCAGGCTTCATAGTTAACCACTGTTAGACCAATCAATGATAATGATAAATCACAGGTGTGCGGTAAAAATACTTTCAGCCTGATTCTACCTTACCGATACTTGTTCTAGTACATACCTTTCCCTGCTCTTCATGAACTTCTTCAAAATTTCCATTACTGCTTGATTTTTCTCCATACTGCACTTCATCACAAACAGATAGCTGTTGTTTCATCTCCTCTACCATATTTGGAACTCCACTCTGGTTTTGTTCCATCTTTTCTACCATATTTGGAACTCCACTCTGGTTTTGTTCCATCTTTTCTACCATATTTGGAACACCACTCTGGTTTTGTTTCATCTCCTCTACCATATTTGGAACACCACTCTGGTTTTGTTCTATCTTTTCTACCATATTTGGAACACCACTCTGGTTTTGTTTCATCTCCTCTACCATATTTGGAACACCACTCTGGTTTTGTTCTATCTTTTCTACCATATTTGGAACACCACTCTGGTTTTGTTTCATCTCCTCTACCATATTTGGAACACCACTCTGGTTTTGTTCTATCTTTTCTACCATATTTGGAACACCACTCTGGTTTTGTTTCATCTCCTCTACCATATTTGGAACTCCACTCTGGTTTTGTTCCATCTTTTCTACCATATTTGGAACACCACTCTGGTTTTGTTTCATCTCCTCTACCATATTTGGAACACCACTCTGGTTTTGTTCTATCTTTTCTACCATATTTGGAACACCACTCTGGTTTTGTTCTATCTTTTCTACCATATTTGGAACACCACTCTGGTTGAGTTCCATCTCTTCTATTTTAAATGGAACTTCACTCTGGTTTTGTTCCATCTCCTCTATTTTAAATGGAACTTCACTCTGGTTTTGTTCCATCTTTTCTATTATAAATGGAACTCCACACTAGTTTCGTCCATCTCCTCTATTGTGAGTCTAGAGATTCATTTTCAGAGACAGCTGCAGCTCCATTTATTTTGGGCACGGTATCCTGCCAGAGAAGACAAAAGTATTTCAATATGCAACAATTTAATTTTCACCAACCATGAGTACACTAGTAATAAACACTTATAACTAATAAACAGCTCAAACAAGAAAAAGGACTTTAAAGCTTATTTCAATTTGTAATCCAAAAAGAGATTTTTAACAGCCAATATAGCTTTTTTAAAAAGATGTTTAACTATAAAGTCACGCCCATGTTTGTATGGAATAATAATAATAAAATAATAATAATAATAATAATAATAATAATAATAATAATAATAATAATAATAATAATAATAATGTATATCAAAAAGCAGCCGAAAGAAGTATACTTAAATTTAAAATATCACAACATTATATCAAACTTAATCACATTGATATGGAATTATATGACCTTTGTATGCATTTAACAGCCCTACTAGGAGAAGTTGTTTGGAGGAATTTTGAAGAATATGTATATGAAAAAATGAATAAATTCATGATAACAAATTGAAGAAGTAGTTTGAATTATTACGGAACAGCAAAGTGACATGCATATAAGGTAACCAATTAAAAAACAAAACAGAAATAAAACAGATGTTATTAATCTTTCCCAACATACATTTACGGAAAATGAACTCAATTAATACAAAAAGGCTTTAAGACATACATCAATTTTTCAAAAAATATTGAAGATTACATTGCAGATACTCAAATAGTTATACATAACCTAACTGAATCTGATAAAATGAAAGCTTTGAATGGTTGCATAGATGTTATCAAGTCCCTAGAATCTGAAAGAAAGAAATCTGAACACAAGCATTTGTTAAAGAACCTTAATGACAAATCAGTATTTTTTCTCAAAGCAGACAAAGGCAATACCTTAGTCATTATGGATATTGAAGATTATATTAAAAGAGTTAGCATTCTTCTTTCATAAAATGAATAGATAGAAATATTGAAAAACACTCTGCCAACATGTAAACAAAATGCTACAAGAAGTCAAAATAGTTCCCAAAACAGCTAAAAATAAGTTAAAATCACATAATCCCACACTACCTAGATTATACTGCTAATCAAATTACACAAAAAAGATGATGGCATGAGATCAATTATTAATGGTATTGACTCTCCAACCTATTACGAGGGCTGATCAACAAAGACAGACTGATTTTTTCCTGTAGCTTCCGTGATAGTTTCGTATCTGTAACATGAATGTTTGAAAAGAGCGGGTTTTTATGTATAATGTTGGTAGGCGGCAGCACTCTCGTATTGGTAGGTTAGTAGTAATGTTCTATTTTGTAAATCCTACGTGCATTTTGCATACCAGACAATGGAGGTGACGCGAGAGGAGCAGTACAGTGCAATCAAATTCTGTTTTCGTTTAAACCATACAGCCACTGAAGCAAGCTACAGTGAAGATGCACCACCTCGTGCAACAGTGTTTAGGTGGTTCAAGGACTTCAAAGAAGGCCGACTTGTCAGTGTTAAGCAAGGTGGGCCTGGTGTTTTGGCTTCTGCTGTGACTGAAGTCAACATCACAGCTGCTGTGATTGTCCGAGAGGATCGGCGTATAACATTATGTAACCTCAGTGAAGTGTTGAGAGTTTCATATGGCAGTGTGTTTACAATTATGCACGACCATCTCCATATGACCCGAGTTTGTGCTCGTTGGGCGCCACGTTGACTCCCGAACAAAAGGCTGTGCGAATGGAGACAAGCCGTGAGGTGCTGCGTCTCTTTGCTGATGGAGGGGATGCATTTTTTAAATCGATTATCACCGGTGATGAGTCATGGCTGCATCATTATGATCCTGAAGGAAAACAAGCCAGCACAGTGTGGAAATCGCCAGGTTCTTCAACACCAAAAAAGGCAAAAGTTGTTCCATCTGCAGGGAAAGTGATTGTGATCACATTTTTTGACTGTAATGGAATGATTTACCAGCATGCAGTTCCCCCTCACACTACTGTTACAGCAGCATACTACACATCAGTATTGGCTACACTGAGGAAGCACATCGCAAAGAAACGACCAGAGCTTTCTCGGACTGGGTGGCAACTTCATCATGACAATGCACAGCCTCATGTTGCAAATCAAGTCATGCAGTTTCTGGCTCGATTCAACATTACCTGTGTACTACATCCACCTTATAGCCCCGATCTTGCACCCTGTGACTTTTTTTATTCCCATCACTAAAGGCAAAGCTTAGGGGTATTTGATTTGAGAACTCTGAAGCAGTGCTCAAGAAAAGTGAGGCAATTCTCAAGGACCTGGCAAAAAATGGTCTGCAGCACGTGTTCAAGGACTGGCAGAGACGTTATAAAAAGTGCATTGAAGTAGGAGGGGACTATTTTGAAAAAGATCATGTAAACATAGAATTGGAGTAATAAACATCTGTGAAAAAAAAATCAGTCTGAGTCTTTGTTGATCAGCCCTAGTACATTGCAAAATGGTTAATTAACAAATGGTTAATTTAACAAATTTGAGAGTAAGAGTATTAAGAATCCCTTACAATTAATTGAAAATATACAACATGGAAATGCAAACAACAGATGTAATGGTCTCCTTTGATAAAAATTAAATTCAGTTTTATTTATGGATGAACTTTAACTGCTGTGGTTCTTAGTGCCCCATTCTATATTGCGCATTAAAGACCGGTAATTTGGCTCAGAGGCCCCTTTATCAGGCTTGAGGTTCTTTTACATGTCATAAATCTATGACACGAGAGCACTGGCTTTACTCCCCTTCCGAAGGAAGCCACACTGAGGATTTCTACGCCTGAAAAAATCCATCACCCTCCGCCGGGTTAGAACCCACGACCTCTGGAACTAGAGGTTAGCATGGGCTCCTTTGATGTTAAAGCTTTGTTCACAAGTATTCCCACAGATAAAATCTCATCACTTTTAAAACAATGGTTGATTTCTATAGATATAAATCCATTAGAAATTGAAGATATCATACAATTGACTGAAATATGCTTAACTCAAAATTTCTTCACTTTCAATAAGAAATATTACAAGCAAGCACATGGCTTGACTATGGGTGATCATTTGTCACCATTTTTAGCAGATCTGTATATGAGTCACCCGAAACATTAGCGACAAAAGCCTTCCCTTACATTTACAAAATTTGGTTCAGATACATGGATGATATTTTCGTCATAATTCCATACATATTCAAAGATGATGCATTGAAATTACTTAACCTACAAAGTAAATATGTTAAATGTATTGTGAAATAGAAAAGGAAGGAGTGTTACCTTTCTTAGATCTAAAAATCATGAAAGATGAAAATAATCTGAAATTTGGTATTTATAGAAAACATACAGATGTGGACAATTACATTAAGAAGAATAAATACAATCCAATTTCTCATCAATTTGTGGTCTTCAGAAGTTTAATACAGACTCCACAGTGTACCACTAGACCATGAAGAATACTCAAAAGAATATCATATTTTAAAAATAGTAAGCCTCAATAATTTTGAAACAACTTCGATAAGAAAGTTAATCAAATGTGATTTGAAAAACAAAAAACTTAAGTAATTAACCACATTAAAGGAACCAAATAATACAGATTAGAAATATAAAAAATTTACATATCATCCATGGCTTTTAATAAATTTGAGAAGATTTTCAAAGAATTTAATATTAGGTGGCTCCCCAAAACAAATACAGTTTGAATAATTTACTCAACAAACCTCTCAAAAACACTACCCCATTCAAAATGAAATAAAAAATTTATCAAACTGTAATGATTGTAAGAGATTTTACATGGGGAAAACTATAAGAAATTTGAACACCTGATTGAAAGAACACCAAAGAAGCTGGTCCCATAGCTCAGTCGGTAGAGCAACTGTCTGCTGTTTGAAGGGTCCCAGGTTCAATTCCCAGCTGGGGGGGGGGGGGGATTTTTCTCTAGCCAAGTTTAATCCCTATCCTCTCCAGAGTCTGGAAGTATGAATGAGAGTGCAAATGTGTGTATGATCTAATGATTAAGAGAACAAAAAAGTGCAAGAAACCCATTGACAAGAGTTACATGAGACAACATTGCCAATAGGCAATAAGTTCCAAAGGAAAGGCCGCTGACAAGACCAATGTAGTTAAAGGCAGGGTGTAAATGAAAGAAAGAAAAAAAAACAACAATAAAGAAATATAAAAAACAAACAGATAAGTTGACAGTAATTACAGTAGATCATTAAATCGGACAAGATATTAAATTGTTAAAACCTGTAACTTCAGCTTTAGAATTGCAAATTTGGGAAAATATTTATATTTACAAAAAAGAAGTTCATTCGTTGAATTTTGAGAACCCACCACCAAACGAACTAATGAAGTTATGTAGAACTACTGCTAGAGGACATCAAGGTCATGATACATTAGATGGGGGGCAGCAGCCAGTCATCAGATACCAAACAGCTGAAGATGGAGACACTGTCTCTGAAAAACATTTCCTGATATTAAACATCTGACATATGTGAAGTATGTTTTAGTATGTGACTCTACATATTTTGATATGTATAATGCTTCACCTTCAATAGTGCTTTGAATCTTAATCATTTTAAAGATCAAACAATTTAGGAAATTAGAACATAAAATACTTGCCCCTAAAGGAATATACAGAATATAAAGGAATTTCAGAATTCAACCATACAAATTTAAAGGGATGCAGAGGGATGGATAGTAAACAGTGATTTTGAGATAGGTAAAATAGTCTGCTGGCTCAAATTTCCCTGTAATGAAGTCAAATCTAAAATGGAGTAACACACCACTAATTTAATGGCCACTCAGTTTCAAGATCTAAGTGAGAGAGCCGATTAAAACACGCTCACTGTTGGTACATAGCCCAGTGAATAGACTGTGTCGTCCTCTGTGATCTAGGGGTACCATGCTAGTCTATAGTTCCCAAGGTCGCGAGTTCATATCCAGCGGAGGGCAATAGATTTTTTTTTAGGTGTAAAAATCCTTAGCATGGCTTCCCTCCAAAGGGAAGTAAAGCCAGTGGTCCAGTGTCATAGATTTACGGCACGTAAAAGAACCTCAAGCATGATAAAGAGGCCTCTGAGCAAAATTTCTGATCTTTCACACCCGACATAAGAATGGGATGCTAAGGACCATAGTAGTTTGCGGGGGTATTTGTTGGTAGTTGGAAAATGTTTCATTTTTATCTGCCGCACGTATGAAAGACAATTTGTCGCGGTCACTTTGTGTTATCTTTTGCTGAGCGCCTGTTATTGTATTTAATTTTGGGTTCACTATCCTCCGGCTAGCTATGATTTTTCGGTCAAGCACTTATCTTATACAGGTGTGTAAACGGAAAGGAGTTTTTTATCCAAAGATAACACTGATGAAAGAATTTGTTTTACACTTTTATTGTCGTAACACATTATTCACTTTCATCTTGACACTCGCCAAACTGAAACTGTTATAATAACTTATTTACTGCACATTATTAATTCGCGTACTTCAACTTTTTATGTAATTAACTTTACGACACGAGAGATTTTTCACAAATTTGCTACGCATAACCTTGATGAACTTCGTGCGATACATACTCCATGAATGCCTCCGTTGAACTACATGAAACTTGATTCTGACACTGAATTTATACTTCCTCACCTTAATATGCCTAAAGATTATAACCGAGCTGCTATTGGTTAATAAAACGCGCCAACATTAGCGTTTATATTTATATCCAATGAAAATTACGAAAACATATGCTCTGGGGAAAATGTTCCAGCAAATTCTAAGAAAAACGCGCCACTCTGACGTCATTTGCTCGTCTCTAATAATGATAAACAGCTCACCCCCTCGCTACATTATTGCACGCTATTATTGTCAGTTTCAGTAAGGCCATATAAACCCACTTCTCGACAATGCTTACAATCAACAAACATCTCAAATCAATGTCACAAAACAATGCATATTCACACTACAATCACTCTGACATTTACATTTTTGTGATACAAATTACTGCGTCATATGCCCCACTAGAAACATAATTATAAATATTTACAACTTGTTTGGAAATTTTATAATTGGGTTTTTAGTCTCCTGAATCTTGGAACACACACTATTTATCACTTTCACTTAATACTTCACACGCATTTAACACACGACATATGTTTTGCCTTTATCTCGCCACTATTTACTGGCTCTGGTCTAATGTGTTTATATATACATCTAACATTACAATTCTTTTATAGCAAATACTGTACCCTGAATTATTTAGTTACTGTTACAAATTGGTTTACTGTCTTAGGTTGTTGACAAAAATTTATACATTCAAGAATTTTTAATCTGGTTCATTTTGTAATTATTGAACACATTTAACAAAATATTTATCCTCTACACAAATATAGTTACAACACTTAATTCCAGACACAATTTCACATATCTGTGTGCTACATAAGTATTTGTTTTAATTATCTTTACCCCATTCAGAATACTATTTGAATTATACCTACGTACTTTTACTTTAATATGACATTAAGCTTTTCATTATTACATGTTTCATTTCAAATACTGTAACAGTTTACTGAGAATTTTTTTTTTTTTTTTTAACATTTACTTTTGTCCTGAATTTATTTCTCCTTTCTCATGACATACATACATAGTTAACCCTCTTACATTCCAATACTTTGTTTTGCAGTTCAGCTTTAACTATCCTGAATTTACTTTTTATCATCTTGGTCTTCTGTTTCATCTTTATCGTCATTGTTGTATGGTTTCAGCATCTCAATATGGAACTTTCCAATGCTTTTTCGAGTTGTTGGGTTACATAATTCATATGTATTTGTTCCATATACTTCATATGGTCCATGATATTTTAAAACATTCGCCAATAAAGTTTATTTGCCTTATCAGACAATTTCTTAGTTTTAACCAAAACTAAATCTCCTATTTTGATCTTCCATTCCTTTCTTTTCTTTTCTTCATGTTTCCTTTTTCTTTTTATGGCCTTTTTCTTCATCCTCTCGAATGCTTGTCGGAACATCTCTTCTTCCGTTTGTGGTATCGAGTGCTCATCTGGAATGGCTTCTGGAATTTTCTTACATATTGTATTTATCTTCTTTCCTAACTTAAGTTCACATGGTTTATAACCTGTCACATTGTTTACTGTTTCATTTAGTAGATTCTGAACGAAATTCACGTATCCATACCATTGGGTTTGTTTTCGATGACACAGCACCCTTAGGTAATTCGAAATTTCCTTGATTTCCCTCTCCACTGGATTGGAGTTCGGTCTGTATCTTG
This sequence comes from Deroplatys truncata, assembly GCA_030765065.1. Classification (NCBI taxonomy): domain Eukaryota; kingdom Metazoa; phylum Arthropoda; class Insecta; order Mantodea; family Mantidae; genus Deroplatys; species Deroplatys truncata. Next base: position 226,845,574 of record CM060976.1, on the reverse strand, counting down.
ACGAAAAATATTGTTTAATGCCATTTTCTTTCAGTCCCTCCATAAATTTTTTTTCCTGTGAAGGACGAAGCATTATCGCTCAATACAGATTGGATTGGTCCTTCTTCTATCACATATGACTTGAGTAGCCTATTCAAACATGCTAAACTTGTAGGTTTTCTCAAAGGGTAAATTCTTACATATTTGCTGAATATGTCATAACAGACAAATATATATTTGTTTCCAAATTGACTTGGAGGCATAGGACCATGAATGTCAATACTAATTACACACCTCGGCTTATCCCTTATAACCGAATTAGTCTCAAATGCATATGCTGCATTTATTTGCTTAGCTTTCTGACATAGGTTGCAGCACGATATAAATTTTCGAACTTTCTGACGCAATTTGGATATGTATAAATTTTCTAAAATCATAGAAGTTGTCCGGTCCGTCCCTGAATGTGCTAACCCTTCGTGAAAATTCTTAATTAGTTCCTTTTCCATGCTTTTCAGAACCATTACCTTCCAACTAGGCATTTCTTTTCCATGCTTCTTGTATAATGTTCCATTCCGAATTGCTACAATTTCTTTCTTTGCCTCCTCAATTAATGGTGCATTTTCTTTAAGTTCAAATAATTTTGCGTCCTCATTTTGAATTTCCCCCATATTTTTCAATTTTCTTATCATTTCTTTATTTAGGGGAATTTCAATTGTCAATATTTTAACTTCATTTCTGGGTCTTTCTATATTTTCAGGAATTTGTGGGTTGTAGTTTAATCTTGATAGCAAATCACTGAAGGTATTATTTTGCCAGGAATGTGTATAATTTCAATATCAAATGCAGATATTGCATGAATGTATCTAGCAAGTATTCCACTACATAATCTACACCGTTGGATGAAAGTTAAGCTGATATGATCTGAATATACTTTCACCTTTTGCTGATAAATATAGGTTTTAAAACGAATTAATGAAAAATATAGTGCTCCAATTTCTAACTGAGTCACTGAAGAATTCCGCTCAATGTTTGTAAGTCCTCTAGAAGCTGTACTAATGACGTGAAAGTCATTGTTGATGTCTCGCTGTCCTAAAATTCCGGCGTATCCTTGCATTGATGCGTCGACATAAATCTCATATTTCAAATTTTCTCTGGGCCTCTCGAGCAATATGGACTTAGCAAAGAGTTCTTTTACTCTCTCAAAACATTTTTGATGAACCTCTGTCCATCTCCACTTATTATTCTTTCGGAGTAGCTGCCGCAGTGGTTCTATTTCAGCTGAATACCTTGGTACGAACTTACTCTGAAAGTTCAATACCCCTAAGAGACGTCTAATTTGCTTTACATTCCTTGGTGGTGGAATTTTCATTATTGCTTCTATTCTCTTCTGGTCAGGTCTTATACCTCGTTCATCAACTACATAACCCAGAAAATTTATTTCCTTGACACAAAATTTTGATTTTTGAATGTTTACAGTCATACCATGTTGTTGCAGTTTATTTAACACGTAATGTACATTGTTCATATGTTCTTCAAATGTTTCGACTAATGATGAGGAAATCATCAATATACTTTGTTAAAAAGTCATCTGCAGAATTTCCAAAGATACTGTGAATGGCTCTCAAAAATCCACTTCCTGAGTTTTTTAAACCAAAAGGATTTACACAAAAACAATACTGGATTCCCGAATATTGAAATGAAGTGTAATCACGCACTTGTGGATCTAATTCCACTTGCCAATATGAAGCAGTGAGGTCAATGGATGTCAAAAATTTCCCTCTTGAAAGTTTCGTAATTAGTTGTTCGATTCCTTCACTTTGAAAATGATCTGGCTTCATATACTTGTTGACATATCTACCGTCTAATGTTAATCTCAAACTACCATCTCGTTTAATACTCCAACAGATTGAATTTATATACTGAGAATTACTTTGCTCAATAATCCCATTTTCTAACATGCTATTTATTAGTTGTCTAGCTTTGTCCCGAAGACTTATAGGCAAATTGTCATACTTATGTCTATATGGTGGCACGTCTTCTACCTGAAATGTATGCTGATATACATTACATCTGCCTGGGATATTACTAAACACTGAACTATTGTTCATCAAAACATCATGAAGGGTTTGTTTTTGTGTTTTCGTAATGTTATAAGCTTCTTCACACTTGTGTATTATTTCCTCATTTCTCTTCTTTTGCCAGTTGTTGTCTGTCTCGCTCACATGGTCGTCTTTTGTTTGGATTGTAAATTTCTCTACTTTCTCTGGCATTTCTACTAGCTGTTGAAAATATGGCGTGGTATTCCCTTCATATTTTGTGACTAATTGTCTTATCTGACTGTTTTCATCGGTTTCTGTTATTTGCACAAAAAACTCTTGGTCACAAAGATTTTTTTCGTCCTTTGTCATCTCAATCACGGAAGCTTTCTCTTTTATGAACGGTACCTTTATTTCTCTATTGTCTTTCGTCATTTTTAATTCTTCATATTTAAAATCTATACATGCTTCATATTTATGTAGGAAGTCACATCCTATAATTATGTCACAAATCAGATGGTTTACAATTAGAAACATAACCTCAAAATTCTCTCCGCCGATAAGTATGTTAAGTAGAGCTTGTGTTTTTATGACCTGTGTCGTTCTTTCGATTGCAACACGACAAACTAAATTACTAGTGGGAAGAGCCATAATTTTGTTACCTTCATTTATCAAATTTATATAAAATTTCTGCGAACAAATTGAAGCTGACGAACCAGAATCTATAGTTGCAATGATCTCTTTCTTCGCGATTTCCATCCTAACATGAGGTGACTCGAAATTTTCCCCCTTATCTTTCGTTGCTGCAATCTTCTTACAGGGTGTGTGTGTGTGTAGGCATATTATTTGTATTGGTAATGGATACTGAATTATTAAAGACGTCCTGAGAACCTACTGCACAGGAGTCTATTAACAGTTTTCCTGGTTAATTCCATGTTCACGTACGGGACTGCCATTCCTAACAGGCGCTAAATCTATCTCATTTTCGATACCATTGTTTTGAGTTCCCCTTCCTCGAGTTCGAAATCCTCGATTTCTGAAATTATGTCCCCTTGGCATGTAATTTTCTTGCCGTTCCTCAGATCTTTCCCGGTTATTGTTTTCCCTCCAGTGAGTGAAATTTCCCCTTTGTCTAATGTACCGCCTTCCATGATTTTGCCCTCTTTCCGGCAATCTTTCTGTGCTGACATAATTTATTTGTTCCTGTCGACCTGGTCTCCCATCTATCCTCGGTCTTTCAAAATTTGGAACGTATGATTGGTACCGTTGCCTGGTATTATTCTCATGACATCTATCTTGTCCTCCGCTTTGGTGATAATAACTACCTTGGTAATTTCGTCTATCTCGCACATCTAAAAATCTATTCTCCCACTCCCGAGATATACCTTCTTCCTGTTGTTCCAAAGCTGTCATTAATTCTGTCATCTCATAGATGCTACGTGGTTTTGCAATTAATAAATAATTTTGTATCCTTAAAGGATAATGCCTTGTGAGCAAACTCACAAAATCTTCCTCATTGATTGGAGGTGACAAGTTCCTAACCTGACTTGCATGTTTCAGTAAGTAATAAGTCATTGATATTCCCTCCCGTGGATCAAATTGTCCATGACTAAGCATTGCCCGTATTCTGTGCTGTACCGTAACATTCCAAAATCTGTTCATTAATAGCCTCTTAAAGGATTCATATGAAATTTCACCCCCTGATACCATTTGTAACCAATCTAAAGTTTTCTGGTCCAAACATCCTTTGACAACTATCATTTTCAATGCTTCCGGTATTTTTTTAATTTGAAAATATTCTGATAAGTCTGCAATAAATTGTACTGGACTGGAGTTTTCATTAAATTTTGGAAGTGGAAAATCACTTAAGATATGATTGCAGTTTTGCAAATTCCCTACTCCCATATTTAAATTCTCTAGTGTTACTTGTGCACTCTGAGTTTCAACATTAGCTATGGATGAAGCCGCCGCATCACTCACATTATTAGTCATACCTGAGGAACTACCTCTATCATTATTTTGTACATCAGATACATTAACATCACATATATTTACCCTTGAATTCAATTCTAACCTATTTACAGTACCTTGCAGATTTTCTATTGTCTGTTCCAATTTTTTATTGTTCTCATTTTGAACAGCTTGGTGTTTGTTAATTTCAGAAGTTAGCTTTTGATTCAAATCTATAGACAAAACTTTAACTTCTTCAGACAATCTATTTATTTGTGTTTCTGACTCCTTCTGTATTTCAGATATCTCCCCTCTGAAATTAACTTGCACCTGAATTAAATCTGCATTTGTAGCCTCCATCATCTCTCTTAACTCATTTGAAATGCTACTCATTCGGCTACCTAACAATGTACATTTTACATCAACATGTTCTATTTTATTATTAACCTCACTTTTTTGGTTAGATATTTCCCTGCTCATGTCTTAACATTTTCTTTGAAATTTCCCCTATCTCATTTGCTATCATTTCCTGATTTTCATTTCTCATTCTCATCATACTACTATCTAGCTCCATGAATTTCTTTTCAATTTCTTCCCTGTTTTGTTCTAAGCTCTTACCAATATCTTCCCTCAATTCCCTATTATTCTTTTGCATATCTTCCCTTAATTGGTCTGTAATACTCTTACTAATATCTTCCCTCAATTCTTTCTTATTCTTTTCCATATCTTCTCTCAATTCTCTATTATTCTGAGTTAGTTTTTGTTCTAATTTCTCATTACTCTTAACAATATCTTTCAGCATTTCCGTCGTCATACTAGCATCAAAATTAACATTTCCTGCTATTCTATTCTGACTTTCTTCACTAACATTTCCTCCCTCAAATCCTACATTGTTTGAGCTATTTTCTGTAACCTGTATTGAATTACAGCTAACTGTTACATTATCCCCTTCCATAATTGTTTCTTCAATATTATTAGTAGCCATTGTTCTCTTAATCATCCCACTTCTCAAGTACATTTGATTGTTACAATTTTTTTTAGCATAAAAAAATTTATATTTTCTAACCTTTCTGATGCTCTCTAATGATGTTGCTTTGATGTCCAGCTTCCTGCCCCTCTCTCCTAGAAGTATATGTCGCTTCTGCGTCGTATTATGACGAATCTACGTCGTCTCGATGTTTTTGTGTCCTGTAGTTGAATTCCCCTGTTGCCTTTTAATCTTGGAATTGCGGTGTCCACTCATCCGCGTCGTCTGTCGTTCCTGTAGTTGTTTCTGTAATCTGCATCTTGTAGTTCAGTTCACTGCTCCATTCGCTCCACGTCCTGGTTCCTTCGCCCCTTCCTAGTTATTTCACTCCTTCCTGGTTAATTCGCCCCACGTTCTGGGTGCCAAATATGTGGTAGTTTTAATGTTATTTATTTGTTAGCCCCACGTTGGGCGCCAAATATGCGGGGGTATTTGTTGGTAGTTGGAAGATGTTTCAGTTTTATCTGCCGCACGTATGAAAGACAATTTGTCGCGGTCACTTCGTGTTATCTTTTGCTGAGCGCCTGTTATTGTATTTAATTTTGGGTTCACTATCCTCCGGCTAGCTATGATTTTTCGGTCAAGCACTTATCTTATACAGGTGTGTAAATGGAAAGGAGTTTTTTATCCAAAGATAACACTGATGAAAGAATTTGTTTTACACTTTTATTGTCGTAACACATTATTCACTTTCATCTTGACACTCGCCAAACTGAAACTGTTATAATAACTTATTTACTGCACATTATTAATTCGCGTACTTCAACTTTTTATGTAATTAACTTTACGACACGAGAGATTTTTCACAAATTTGCTACGCGTAACCTTGATGAACTTCGTGCGATACATACTCCATGAATGCCTCCGTTGAACTACATGAAACTTGATTCTGACACTGAATTTATACTTCCTCGCCCCAATATGCCTAAAGATTATAACCGAGCTGCTATTGGTTAATAAAACGCGCCAACATTAGCGTCTATATTTATATCCAATGAAAATTACGAAAACATATGCTCTGAGGAAAATGTTCCAGCAAATTCTAAAAAAAACGCGCCACTCTGACGTCATTTGCTAGTCTCTAATAATGATAAACAGCTCACCCCCTCGCTACATTATTGCACGCTATTATTGTCAGTTTCAGTAAGGCCGTATAAACCCACTTCTCGACAATGCTTACAATCAACAAACATCTCAAATCAATGTCACAAAACAATGCATATTCACACTACAATCACTCTGACATTTACATTTTTGTGATACAAATTACTGCGTCAAGTTAAAGAGTGTCTATAAACCTAGTGCTATAAAGAAGCGCAAGATGAACAACAAGGGTTCAGGTCTTGACGAGTTCATTGTATTTTTTTTCTTTCTTCTTTATTGCAAAAGACAATAAGAGATTCTGGTTTAGTAATGTTATAATATTAGAATAGCGCACAAATGTGCTTAATTTAAGATAAAGAGAGTCTTTATCTTAAATTATGACACATCACTGTTACTAGCTTCTAAATCTTCAAAAATTAGTCAAATGTGCTTAGTTTATTCCTTGCTGTATTCTATTAATGACTTTACTCTTTTAGTGCATTTGTTGAAATGATAGTGATTGCACTGTTTGCTGCACAGAACGCATGCAGTCCATGCAAGATTCATGGAAACTTTTTCGAGTGCGTATCTTGTGGTGGAACCTGTGGACTGCCAGCCTATTCAGTGGGCTCCTTATGTCGTTCGGTCCGGTACAGCTCCTGTTGGTCATGACCCCTGTTGAGTAGAAATCAAAATTCTGTTTTTCTCTGACTCATTCGTAGGAATTTTGTTTCCTTTTTGGTAGAAGGCAGCTGCAGTCGTAGTTGTTCTATGCGGAAAGGCTCCTGTGCCATTATATAGGCCATTCTGGTTGGCACCATTTTTAAATACCTAATGTTATTTTGAGAAACCTGGCTTTTATGTTCTCTATACAGTTTAGATCCCTTAAATGTGAAGTGGTTCCAAATTAGTTCCAATCCATAAGTTATTACTGGGACAACCTTTGCTTGGAAGAGGAACACTGCCATGTTTAGAGTTTTCTAGGCTGTGTATGTCACATATACTCCTGATGGCTCTATTTCTATTTCTATTTTGAAAAGGGGTGGGTTTTATGCCCAAGCACTGCGACCTTAAGATCTATTGTGCATCCCCCCTATCATCAGTTAAGTAGTCTGTTGCTCGATATGAACTTAACCAGACTGCTAACTGAGGCTTTCGATAGTTCATCTATCTTTGGAAAGTGACTGCCAAAAATACTTGCTCTTTGACTCGCAAGAGCAGGGCAATCACATAGTAGATGAGTAACAGTCTCATCTCCTTCTAGACATCTATTACAGATAGGGTTGTTAACCAATCCCATTCTGTATAGATTAAACTTTAGGGCACAGTGTCCTGTAATGAATCCTGTTGCCCATGCAAGTCTTCTTCTGCTAAGACCGCGCAAGTATTTTGCCCGGCTGTTATCCAGGTCTGTAATGAACAACTTGGAATGTCTGCAACCCTCAATGGAGTTCCAGTAGTTCTTGTGTTCTGCTTGAGCCCAGCACTTAATAGCCTGTTTCACTGGTCTGTAGGACACTCCCAGTACAGGCTCCGGACCAAAAAATGGGATTTCACTGCCAATCTTGGCTGCTTCATCTGCTTTCTCATTGCCTGGTATACCTATATGTCCTGGCACCCACATAAGTTGAACCTTATTGTGTTCAGCCAGTGCCATTAAGGATTCCCGGCATTCTGAGACAAGCTTTGATTTTGTTGATGGTGATTCAAGTGCTTTAAGAGCAGCTTGACTGTCTGAGAGAATAAGAACACTTCTATTCTTATATCTCCTTTTAATGCTTTCCATGACACTGGCTAGGATTGCATAAACCTCAGCCTGGAAAACTGTAGCTAAGGTACCAAGACTATAAGAAATCTTGGTATTGTTACCGTAAAGCCCAGCCCCCGTTCCCGATTTGGTCTCCTGATGGCTACCGCTGTCCTTCCCCTTATGTGGCTCTTGAATGGTCTGCTGTTGGATGTAGTATGATGCCCAGCTACTTGAAGTGGTTTATCATTCTAACATATTTTGGTTGAATTGTGAGTTATTTTCATGATGTCTGCTGTGGTAATACTAAACAGAAGCAGGCTGATAGGTTCTCTCTGTGGTTTTGCTTAATAGGATCTGAAATTGTCTTGCCATCTTGGATTCCCACTTTGCTGTAGGCCAATATGTTGTTTATTGTTACAGTCAATATACTCCAATCATGTTTTCTAATTTTATCATTGGTATTGATCTATTCAGTAAGTCAAAAGCTTTTGTGAAGTCGAATATGGCATAGAGCTTCCATTTTGGCAATTTTATTGCCTCTTGTTTGCTGTCTATCAAGTTTTTAACGATGTGAAGTGTTCCTTTTCCTTTTCATGAAGCCAAACTGCTGCTCTGGAATATGGGCCCAAGTTTGGATGCTCAGCTTTTCGGTAAGGGTTTTTAAGAAAAATCGACGTATGTTGTTTTCTAGAGTAATGCCTCTGTACGAATTTGAGTCTTCTCAATCCCCTTTTCCTTTTAATGTTATGGAATACAGAATAGTACAGCTGGGCTTTGTTTATTTGGAAATTGTTTTCAATTTGTTTGCAGCAATGTGAAGAGTTTGCAAATGTTTGAAAGGAGAAATTAAACAAGGTAAAAATTTACAATTAATTGCCCTCTTCTGGGAAGATAAACAATGGAAATACAGTATGAGAAGACAATGTTTGCTTTCAAGTCCAGTAAAGATGTTAAAAGTGAATAAATGATAAGGTAAACAACTTTGTGTTTTTCACTTTGTAATGAAAACAAATTCCCCACTTCTGAAAGCGTAAAGTCTGGTTCACAACAACCGAGAACAGTAACCAGAACGAAAACAACAAAGTTTAAATACATGTATTTTAACGGGAGCAATCACAATTGACAGGAAGCTTTCCCAGGCCCCGGGAATGGAAAGAACACTTGGACAAGTTTTAACTTTCTAGTTCTCATTCCCGGGCACAGCATATTAGATCCATATTGTGTATATTACTCTCTTCACTGTAGAGATTATTCTAGGCAGATGTGAAATTAAACAGCCACTAGTGCTCTCTCTCTAGTCACACGCTGGAAACATGAAACTGCCATAAATTCTAGCATATGTACCTCCTGACCTCAGATCCATTGAGAATTGGTTTTTCTAATGGAAAGATCATCTGTTATTTGTTTATATGCAAAATAAATAGCAAAAACCAGTAGAAATTAACAAAGAATAATAAACAAATTTAATGTACACCATTAAATAAAGGAATGAAAGCTTGGTAAGACTACAGGAATCAGAAATGTAATGGATCTGCATTTAGAATAATGTTTACTCTATCAAATTTTGATGTTGGCTAACCCACATTATGTTGGCTGAATTGGAAGGTAAATAAATATCACTGTTAAAAGCAGATTAAACCCAATGCGCAAAACTGACTTTCCACTTTGTGATCGATATGCATCCCTATTCATTACTGGGCTATTATGAACCAAAATCTTGTATGCTGCAATTCTTCCCATTCTGAAATTATACGGAAATATATATTGTTGGAACCTGAAAATATTACGAAACAAGCAATGATAAGGAAGATCAGGATAAACTGAATGAAAGTTTATACAAACCTGATACTTCAGATTCTGATACAAGTGTTGAGGAATAAAGGGATTTTCGCCATACATGGAAATGAAGCTACAGTGGAATACTTAATTGTTGCTTGGACATCTCTACTTTTATTTTTTAAGGTGGGTGTTTCATATAGAAATGAAGTCAAAACAATTTCTCATTACATTAAACGGACAATGCTATGTGTTAAAACTGTGTTATTGTGGTAATACATTCACTTGGAACTTGAGACAATATTTTATATCATAACATGCTGTGAATGCCGAAGTGATTGTAGTGTAAATTAATATTATTGTATGTACAGGATTTTAGATGTTTGTTAGCCATAAGTATTGTTAGGAAATAAGTTTACACGGCCTCACTGAAACTGACAATAGAAGTGGGTAACAATAAACCGAGGGGGTGAGTTGTTTATCACTAAGAAGAGATAAACAAATGACGTCAGGGTGGCGTGCATTTTTTAGAAATGGAGGGAATATCTTCCCTAAAGTATATATGTTAGTAGTAATGATTGGCTGACCAAAACAGATGCTAAAGTGCGCGCGAGTTGGTAACCAATAGCAGCTTTATTATAATGTTTAGGCAACTTGAGGTGAAGGAGTATATATTCTCGAGTCATCAGCAAGTTTCGCACAGTTCGGAAGAATCTCTCATGAGGTGCACGTCACACAGTTCGGAAGAATCTCTCACGAGGTGCACGTCACAGAGTTAGTTAAAAAAATGTAAAGTACACTAAGTAATTGGTGCATGGCAACTATAACAACTGTAGTTACATTCAGAAATATCACAGTTTCAGTCAGGCATGTATTAAGATTAAATATGTGAATTATTAATTAAGTGTGATGGCAATAAAAGTGTAGAAACAAATTTTTTTATCAGTGTTATCTTTTAGCAACAACTCCTTTCCGTTTACATGCCCTGCTTAAAGATACTTGCTCGACTGAGTTATAATAGCTAGCCGGAGGACAATGAACCCAAATTTAAAATAATAAAACAAGAGGCGCCCAGTAAATAAGATAACACGACCTATGGGAACTGCGACAAACTCACAAAATTTATCACGAAAGAAACCGGAAGGAAATGCTTTAATAACAAGTTCTTTATTATTATCTGGTATATTGTTTCAGCTATTTAAGTCCTGCAAATCAGTTGGTTTGGCTATATTTTCAAGGCATACATTTGATAAAACCATTCGAAACAAGGCAGCACCAGTTGTTAGAACATTTTGGGTTCAAGAAAGAAAAAATAACTTCAATTCAATAAAAGGTTGTGGTATACCTATATGGTTGTCAGGGGATAGGCAGTGTGACTGCCTAGGATTGTCAGCCAAATATCTGGTTCTATTCTGTCATGGATTTAATTCCCACAAAATTATTGATTTTGAAACTTGTTCATAAGAGACATGGTGAAACGTGCTTAGGAAAAGGCTGCTTGTGACAACATAATGACAAGGCTTGCAAAACAAGAAATGTGTAGAATTGAAGTTTTCTCTCTGACAGACATAAAGGTGTAAGATACCTGATAAAAACTCAGTATCCAGAAGTTGGATATGAATTTGACATATGGCATTTGTCCAAAAATCTAATGAAAAAAATACCAAGAGCTGATGGAATAGAAAGCCAGTATATGGTGGGATGCACAAAACTGTAATGAGAACGGTACCATATTAATTGTAAAATTCACATCAATTCTTCATCATATAAAAAATGAGCATAAATGGCTAGAAAATGGTGAATGGAAATCCTGTGAACATGATGAATTGTTGGATTAAAGGCGAATCAAACGCATATCATGCTCTGGATAGCATCTTCTTAAAAGATTTCGCTCATATTCAACATTATATACATATTGGCAGTTTAGAAAATTATTTTTCATATAATGGCCTTCAACTTAGATTACTGATAGCAGCGCTAAATCACAATTTCAATGTAAATAAAATAAAATTAAAAAAAGACTGGTGTCAAAGCCTAGTACTCCAAAGCATCTGGGTCTTGGATCATGAAAAATAAATATGAGGAATCTAACAAAGAATGGAAACTGCTGATATGCATGAAATAGAAAAGTCTTTGCACACACATTGTGTGGATCCATTACCACAAGCAGCAATTTATCTGTCACTACCAAAGGATATAACTCCCATACTTCGACCTCCATTAGAGTTACTACGATTGAAGCACTTCTCGCATGTTAAATCGACGTAAGAAGTTTGGTCACAGACAAATTATACAATTTTAAATAATAATAATAATAATAATAATAATAATAATAATAATAATAATAATAATAATAATAATAATAATAATAATAAGAAGAAGAAGAAGAAGAAGAAGAAGAAGAAGAAAGATGATGATAATGGTTGAATTTAAAACTTACTATTTTTAACTTGTGTGTTTATTAGCAAAGTTTGAAGCCTACATATATTTGCTGGGTTCTGGAAAAGCATTTCTAATACTAAGTACTACACATGATGGTATGAAAACTCTTTTTCTGTATCCAATAGGAGTCCATGAATTAATCCATGCTGTAAACAATATTTTTTGTAGTAGGAATATTGCCAGGTTTTATTAAGCAGGATTGTTGGCGGCGAGTAATTTCTTTTTAGCTCAACTGTTTGTTTTTAATGCTAAGTTATGCCTTACAATATTCAAAACATCGTGATCTATAACTAATTAGAATGCTTTGTGATACAAACAAAACCACCCTTCACAATTTTGTGTTTTCATAGTCCGAGCGACACATACTTTCCTCAACATTATTCATAGGTACACATTTCTTACACTTACACCAATGAATGAAACCAGCACGAATTTTGGCATTTACACTGTCTTGGAATTGCTGTCAGAATGGTGTAAATCTTCAAAATCGCTCTTTTTTGGTTCAACTGATAAGGTCGGATACCACGTTCACTCATTTTAAAAGCAGATGTTGGACTACTGTTTATCACCTAGTAGATATTAACTGGATTATGAAAAGTGATTGGCTAGCTTTAGCTCTACTCTGTTATTCAGAGAAGTTATGAACTTCTAGTGAAATTAACATGCAAACTGGTTACTAATTTAAAATACCTATGCAGTGTATGTCTTGTCTGGGTGCAGTGTGGCTCTTATGACATCATGCGTCAACTCAACAACAGGCCATAACCCAATAACCATTCACCTTGGGATGGTGAAACTGCGTGCATTGTTATTTATTCCTGATGACAAATAAACTGAATGAAATACTCATTTTTGTTTTATTCACCTTTAAATACATTGTCTTACCAAAATTGTCGCACAGACAGGAAAATTACCAAGTCAAATTTCCCTAACTGCATATAAATCGTATCATTCGTCAATGACTTGGCTGTATTGTTCTTTATGTCAATGTGGTTCAACAGACGTCTCTAAGTGAAATGAAGAAAATCTGATGTTACTTTCACATGACTTTCTCTACCTACTATCCTTTATTTTGATATAGCTTCCACAAACTATTGTTATGAAAGCTTATTTTTCTATCTACTTCATGTTACTCGAGATAAACATTTGTAGAAATAGCTTCATTACATATTACGTTGAAGCTACAAAGAAAATAAAGGAAACAGAATTAATAGTCAGGTGTTTCAAAGCCAGCTTGCTATATGTTGGCCTAGGAATTCCATACTCTTTCCTGACATCACGAGAAAACAACTGAACAACAATACTTTAAATAAAGCATTAAAAATTCAAACCAATAACATGTTATCTTGGAAATGGCTCATGCCACAGAAAAATCTATTTGAAATAAATTATGTGTTTTAAACAAATCTACATTTTTTGTGTAAGTTTTTGTCTCTCTTATGGTTTACCGATGAGCAAAATTATACAAAATTCCTTCCTAATGAAGAGTAATTGAAATTGAGTTTTATTTATGGACGCTCTTTAACTACTATGGCTCTTAGCGTCCCACTCTATATTGGGCATGAAACACCGGTAATTTTGCTCAGAGGCCTCTTTATCAGGCTTGAGGTTCTTTTACGTGCTGTAAATCTACGACACGGGACCCTCTTACTTCCCTCCCGAAGGAAGCCGTGCTAACGATTTGTACGCCCGAAAAAATCCATCGCCCTCCGCCGGGTTTGAACCCACGACCTTGGGAACTAGAGGCTAACACGGTACCACTAGTCCACGGAGGACGACTGCCCGAAGAGGGCTTCATAGGCTATTCTCAGAAAATTCAAGATATACATTTTATTTTTCATGTGAATATCTTAAACATGTGCCATTTTAAACAAAATTACAGCCATTTTAGAGAAAATCCAAAATCCGAAAAATCTTCCATGCAAGGGATAGTTTGAGCGGAAGGATTTTCTTGAAAATGTTTGTGTCACATCTTTGGAAGATGCTGAGCCTAAATACCAAGTTTGGTATTTATTGGACACGCACACACACATCTTTTTCTAAAAAAAAATTTATTTATTTTTGTGATTCAGGGAGTCTCATAACATGCATTTCCAATGAAATTTCTATATAGATTTTTTGGGTGGAATGCAATATCTTCTTTGCTACTATTTACATGATAGAGGAAGTAAAAATGTTTTATAATTAGTGAATCTTGGATACAGATGTGGAAAAATTAAATATTGATACTTGCCAACTTCCTCAAATTGAAAGCCATAAAACTTACCCTCAACCACCATACCATAGTAATTTTGCAACTACTTGAAATTTCAAAAGTGAAAATTTTTTCAGTGCAGTAAATGTACAACAATTACATGTAAAATAAATGGGAATTCCATATAAGAATCCTTTAAGACTTGGTAATACTCTTTTTTCTGTCACACATGCTTAAATCCTTCCTGGTACCTCAATAAACACATATTAAAGCAAAGAACATCACTTCCAAGACTATAAATAAAAACAGTCACAAAAATTGGAAACATCCTGCAGTCAAAGAATGGGAATAAAACAAAGAATTTACATGAGAGCGCTGACTTAACATTGTCTCATCCTCCGTGATGTAGTGGTTACCATGCTAGCTTATAGTTCCCAAGGTCATGGGTTCAAACGCGGCGGAGGGCGATGGATATTTTTTCGGGCATAAAAATCTTTAGCATGGCTTTCTTCGGAAGGGAAGTAAAGCCAGTGGGCCTGTGTCGTAGATTTACAGCACATAAAAGAACCTCAGCCTGATAAAGAGGTCTCTGAGCAAAATTACCAGTCCTTCACATCCAATATAGAATGGGACACTAAGGACCACAGCAGTTAAAGAGCGTCCATAAATAAAAAAACAAAAAACTCAAACTTTTCACGCTGTCCATTACTGAATGTTCACACCCTTTACTGCTGGTTACTTCACTAGTGATGAAATAAAATTTTAAATCTGCGTGTTATGCCTTTTGTTGTAGCCCAATGAACGGGGACCATGATTATGATGGATAGATGCACAGATATGCTCCGGTCTATTATTAGCAGTAAAAATTAGTGCAGTACATTCAGTCTGTAATTTTAAGTTACAATAATGCAATAGAACTTAATGTTTTGTCACGTCCGTGGTGAAAATCTATTAATGCTTTGAATCTGCCCACAAAGCTATAAAGTTGTAAAAAGGTCTTTGCTCCTGTGCATTTTACAGGCATACTGTAAAGGTTGGCAAGTATGAATATCCATAAAACTGACCATCTAGAGTTGCATTTTTGTAAACAAGATCAAAACGTTTTTACATCCTTTAAGTTTGAAAAATTGTTTGTATAAAATTACAAAGCACACACATTTTGTAAAAATTTCAGATGTAAAATAATTTAAAAGCGAGTAACACTAATGTATAGCACAGGACTTAATTACTGAAGCTCCACTGTTTAAATATCTTATAACATAATAATTAGGAGAATGAACGTCTGTAACAGAAAATTTCATTGGAACTTCATATCCCAATAATGTTATAACATATTTACCCAAAGAAATAAAAAACAGAGAAGGAAAAAGGGAGAAAATATTAAGAATACTTAGTTTACAGAGAGAAAAAACATATGCAAAGCTCAGTTATGAAAGATTTAACAAGTTCTAACAAAAGCTTATTGCACTTTTCAATGTAGAATGGGAGCAAAGAAAGAGCTCTCCAAACCAAGCCATTGCTGAAGTTTGTGTCCCAGAGTAACATCTATGTAAGATGGTAATTAACATTATGTATAGTGCAACTGCATGATCTGATAATTACCTCAAGAGCTAATTCTGGGAAACAGAATGAACATGTTTGAGATTAAGTCTAGCGGTTGCCTCAGGAACTACTATGTTTCATTTTGAAAATAAAATTGCTTAGAACATGATCACATGATGCACTGTTTTGTCAGGTTGTTATTAGCAGTGTAGATCTCACCACTGAGCCCCATGTAGACAGTTTCTTCAAACTGGGAAGATTATTCAAACTACTATTCATTACAATGTTGCCTGGTGACTGACCAATTTTCTACAACTTCAGTAATTTTCCAGGTTAAAAAAAATTACAAACAAGGTTCACGGGCCATTTGGAACTGTTAGTCATTTTTGTTATGGTATGTTATATTTATTGCCTGTTCTTGCAATGGATCAGTTACTCTCTTTCGCATGACTTGCTCACTTACACAGAAGGAGAGCAGTTATTAGAAACATCAGAATGTTAACAATGACAATATGGGAAATTACAACAGAAAGAGCACAAATATTGTTACAAGCAGAGAAACTGAGTAGTTGTATGGCTTGTGACATATTATGGCAGTAAAGATAATCAATAGAGGCCCAGATTTTTGTATTAATAATAACCGCAAAATTTTCAAGTGACATATAGCATTACCAAAATCGCATACTTGTATGAGATAAACATTTTTTTTTTAAATTGGAGCCAGGAAATATTGTGAAATGTTTTCATTTTATGAAACCTACTTTAAAACGTGAAATCTGGCAAAATGCTGCAGATGATGTCAAGTCTTTGTTTATTTGTGCATTCTATGGTTAAGGCAGCCTTCAAGAAAGCTAGGAAGAGGAAGAACCTTTTTGAAACATAGCATGCTGGTGGTAAGAAGCAAAGCTGTTTCTGATTCCTGTGTTAACTTGGTGGGTTTCATGCATAAAATCTGCTCTGTATGTTGGGGAATACTTCAACGATCACCTCAAGTATTTTAAGCAACTGACTGACTCTAATCTGGCAATCAGCTACTTTAAAGAGCTACGACAGAAACTGCATTTGTTTTGAAACTACTTTTGTGAAAGAGCATTGCTGCGCTATTTCTGAGATTATTCAATTTTTGGAGGGAATATCGTAAAGCACACAAGCTTGTGCCAAGATTGACTGCTTTGCTTGATGAAGTGCAGCTCATATAAAACAAGGTGTCTGGAGCGGAAACATCCTTAACCCTGCATAAACTTAAAGGATGAAACCAAGCAGAGGGAAGATCTCAAGTGTCATAAAATTAGCCGAATGCAGCAAAAAATGGCTGTTGGAGAGAAGCTGTTGGCAGAAAATCTTGCAGGAAAAACTTTCACTCAACTGCTCAGCTTTTACATTTATCCAATTTACTGGTAGCACCAGTATTCAATGAGGTCATGTCATGTGTGAGTCAGAAGTTCTCTAAGGATGTATTTCTGAAAGGATACCCAGCATTGCAGCATTAGGCAAAGACAGTTGATGTGAAGCAGGACATAGAACCTGAATTACTGAGGGGCTGATGCAGGAATATCCTGATTTTTCAAGCCGCTGCTTGAAGGTAGTATGATTTCCAATTACAAATGTGCATAGAGAGAGAGCCTTTTCAGCATATGCAAACTTAGACAGGCAAACAAATTTGCGCCCAAAAAATGTTCACTTTTCTTTTTATTTCCTGGTCTAAAAATCAAATTGACTTGCCAGTCCATATCAACTTTTGCATGTCACAAGATTTGAAATGGTGATTCTCTCTCCCTCTCTCTCCCCTCACTCTGCCTCTCGTATGTTCTTCATGTCAGTTCCTCAGAACTTCGCAGAGTTAATGTAAATTACATCCACAGATGTCAGCAGAGCGTACAAGCTGAAGGAAGTACTTCAAACACCATACTTCCTTTCATGTTGACCCACAGCCAGTTAGCAGCCTCTGAAATGTTAGGAGTGCTTGCAAAAATGTAAGTTGTAATTCATTTGGACTAACAGCAAGCAGCATGATTTCAACTTCAAAATTAATGAACAATATGCATGAAAAAAATTACAGTACTAGGTATGTAGACATTAAGTTTAGTTTGATAGGGGAAGCAACACTGCCCTGCACAGCAACTTTTGCAGATCTATTGCACATCCCTGGTCTTATTATTATCAATGATCCAGAAGTCTGATGTTCACAATGAATTGAATAAGGTTCTGGACTGTGATGGTTGAAAGCTCCTCCAATTTTGGAAATTGACTCCCAAAAATGGGATTCTTTGTTGAGTAAGTGCTAGACACTCGCACAATACATGGGCAGTTATTTCATCTACCTGTTGACTCCATCTGCAGGCAGAATTCACTTGCTGTCCCATCCTGTGAGGTGCCCGCTCAGGGTACAGTGTCCTGCAAAGAGGCTTGTTGCCCCTGAGAGCTTTTCCCTGCTTAATTTTAGCAGTTCTCACAACCTGCATTTGTCCAATCTCTGTATTAGAGCTTTTGAGTGCCTGAAATCTACAGACAAGTTCCAATATTTCTTGTGTGCTCTCTGAGCAACCAATCCCTAATAACCAGCTTAACCAGTCGTCCTGATGTCCCAGTGCTGGTTCAGACCTGATAAAACTTTGCTCAGTTCCCTTCTTTGCAGCTTCACCTGCTCTTTCACTGCTCAGAATCCTAACATACCCTGGCACCCATCTCAATTGAACTGTGGTTAGTCACTACTGTGAGGGAGGCAGGGCCGCAGTTAGGCACGTGCAGCATGTGCAACTGCACAGGGCGGCAAAATGTTGCCATCGAAAAATTATTTTTAAGTATAATTTTAATAAGCATTGCATTGGCATTCAATAATTTATTGGCAAAGTGTTGACAAATATTTCTACCTGCCATTAGACTTGTATTTTACTATTAGCCCACCTGTATAATGCCTTCCGTATAGGAGTGCATTAATCTCGTAGGCTACAGTACAAGATAGCTCTCCATGTAATTGCATAGCCTACGAAATCTCACATGTGGCGTATTCTTCAATTCTTTATCTGATCATGGTAATGTTGGCATCATTCACAATACAAGTGGCTTGGTGGGTTCATCGTTCCATCTCAACTTAAAATTAAAGTATGTAATTTGAGTGCTAACTGGTCACATTGAAGTTGGTTCTGCATCTGATAAAGTATGTCCAGTTTCCAATGTTAAAGTAAAGGTGAACCATGTAGCTCTGAACATTCAGGCAAAGTTCAAAACACTAACAATGCACAGTGTAACTCTGAAACTGCAGGTGAAATTAAGTAGTTCTAAACAGCAAACAGAATGTGAAAGTTCCAACTTTCAAAGTTCCAGGACGATGTCAAGAATCTACTCCCTTTAAAGCAGGATTTTTCTATTCTCAGTAATGATCCATTTTATTGGGAAAACACTGACTAGAGATTGGATTATTTGGTTAAAACTGTATTAATCGAAACAAAAATGCTGATTTTTCTATATCCTCACAGCAATATGCCAACAGATTTCAGCGATTTTGCACCAAAAAACTGTTTCAGAGGATTTTGGTGAATGAGGAAATTATCAACCATGAATATCTTGTATATTCTCCTAGCCAAGGATCATTGTTCTGTGTATCTCAATTTGCAACATTGGTTTCAGTGATTGGAGCCATGCTGCAACACAGATAGCTGAACTAGAAAATTCTACCTCTCACAGAGACTGCTTGTTGAAATTGAAAAACAGAGAAAACGAGAAGAATGAATTGATAAATGGATACTCCCCCAGCATGAACATGAAGTTACATATTGGAAAATGTGCTAAAAAGAGCTGTTTCTGTTTGGCTCTGTGAAAAATGTAAATTTCATGATGTGTCTCGAATTAATTGCAGAGTATGATTCTTTTTTGGCTGACCATATAGCAAGGTTTGGTAAATCCGAAAAGGACTTACTTCATACTTGTCGCCAGCAACTTATGAAGATTTAATACGCCTTATGGGGAGGATAATGAAGATTTAATAATTAGAATATCTCACAGGCTATAAGTGATAAAATCATGTTATAAAGTGCAATGCAAAGCTTAATATGCAATCTTTTAGTTAATATTTATTATAATTGATATAATTAATTGTTTACATCAATTTTTAAAATCAAAACATTTAAAAACTATATATCCCTATTAACCCGCAGGTTTAAATTTCTATAAAAACTAATAAATAAATTCCCTGTAGTTTTTTTGTATACATTTGCATAAAACAAAGATGGGATCCTGTACAGTTAATTTTAATAAAATAACTTAGAAAGCAATGCACAGCAAGATTCCAGCGCAGCAGGAGCGGTCTGTCATTAGATGCCTTGGAATTGTTCACAGCACGTTAGTTGCACTAGTTTGTTCACTTGTTAATTGTTAAAATTGGCATACAGTTGAGAAACATTTGAACTTTCAATCTTATCCTATGGGAGGCATACAATTTAAATGTGCACTTTTTTCCCTTCAGCTCAAATGAATGCCATCTAGTTATTATTGCATTATTGGTTCATGAAATAAATGAATTTATCTCTAAGGTACCAGGGATTGCTTCTGTGTTGCTGTATCTTGCGTCAAAATGGTCACTATGTTCAAAACCACTTCTGGATTATTCACGGCATTGGCACTTTGTAGCACACAATCACTGTACTACATGTTAGCATGGGTGGTACTTTGGGAATTTTTTTTTTTGACATGCATTAGGTAGTTTCAAGTCTGGTGACAAATTAAGTTTTCCGTTTTTAAGTTTGTAAGCATACTGCGGATAACTAAGCTTAATGATTTCTGCCTTACGTTATGTCGCAGTAATCTGGTTGTGTTATCTTTTTTTGCTGAGCACCTGTTATTGTTTTACTATTTTGAATTTTGGGTTCTTTGTCCTCCAGCTAGCTATTATTACTCAGTCGAGCAAATATCTCTGATCAGGGTGTGTAAACAGAAAGGAGTTGTTACTAAAAGATAACACTGATAAAAGAATTTGTTTTCACACTTTTATTGCCGTCACAATTAATAGTTCACATCTGTAATCTTTATACATGCCTGCTGAAACTGTTATATTTCCTAATATAATTACTGTCGTACGCTTACTTCACATTTTTGTAACTAACTTTACGACACGAGAGATTCTGTAGAACTGCGTGACGTTTACCTCATGAATGATTCTGTAGAACTGCGTAATGTATACCTCGCGAGAGATTGCTGAGAACTGCGTGATGTGTACCTCGTGAATGATTCTGTAGAACTGCGTAATGTGTACCTCGTGAGAGATTGCTGAGAACTGTGTGATGTGTACCTCGTGAATGACTCTTCAAGACTGCGTGAAACTTGCTTTTGGCTCAAGAATTTATACTCCCTCACCCCAATATGCCTAAACATTATAATAGAGCTGCTATTGGTTAATAATCGTGCCAACATTAGAGTCTGTTTTATAAGCCAATCATAATTACTAAAACATATGCTCTAAGAAAGATATTCCCCTCCATTTCTAAAGAAAGGCGCGCTACCCTGATGTCATTTGTTTGTCTCTTCTAATTGATAAACAACTCACCCCATCGCTTCATTGTTACCCACTCCTATTGTCAGTTTCAGTGAGGCCATGTAAACTTATTTCCTAACAATGCTTATAGTTAACAAACATCTAAAATCATTGTCATACAATAATGTTAATTTACACTACAATCACTCTGGCATTCACAGTGTTGTGATATAAAATACTGCCTCAGTTATGCTTGGAAACATTAAATGGATTGAAACAATAGTCATATCTATAATTCTTCAGTTCACTCATTATGCACTTTCATAAACCACAAAGCTAAATATAAATATCTAATGCAAAAGTTGACACAAAGTAACATTTAAAATGAAACAGTGGCGAGAGGCTTCACAGAATATCAGATTTCAGTTGCTAAGTTACACCGGAAGTGATAGCCTATCACATTCACACTGCGTAACACATTGGCCAGCATGCTGCTGCAGTGTGAAGCTCTCAGTCAGCAGTCTATGTTCTAAAACCTTACACACTAACACAAACTTTTTAAAAGCTTACTTCTAAGGAAGATCCCATCCTGATATTAACAGGTTTAAAACAAAGTATATCACAGATTCCTTCTGTATTTTTTCCAGATTTTAATATTATGGGGTTAAATATGATATTGCAATTTAAAATTTTCATACTTAAAAGAGTGATTTTTTTTATTATTATTCCGAATAAATAGTGTTTTGAATAAGGAAAACCACAATGTCTTAACCTACAAAATGATGTATTGTTCCTATCCTTGACCATTCTGTATTCCGAGAATAAATGCTGTAAATCCTAAAATAATTAAATTTTCCGCAAAATATAAAATATGTGACCATTTATTTTGTGTGTAGAACACGTAAACTAAAATTTAAAAAATTCAGAGAACGTGATGTTTTGGGTTTGTTTGGTTTGATGTGAAATGACACAAATACAGCCCGGGAGGGAGGTATTTAAGGTTGTTTACAAACGCGATGTCTAACCTTGAGCACTACACCACCATCAACCAATGGGAGTCTTGCAGTGTTGTAATATTGTATTCCCACAAGTAGGAAGTGCTGCACTTCAAGTGAATCCGTCTGTAATAAATACTGCTTATGCTATGTCTTAATATTCTAATTTTGCCAAAATTAATCCATAAAGAAGGTATAAGGTAATTATATAGAAAATTTGAGTCAGAATTGAAATACTTAACATCACTTACATGTTTTTCAACTTGACCGGTTACGGAGGTAATTGCTCCCATCATTGGAAGTGGCCGACTGGTTCCTCGTGGTGTTGTCCTGTATGCATTTGTGTGTGGTGGAACCTGGTGTAGTGATGAAGCTCCATAGTGGGTACGGTGGCGGCAATTCAAAATTCATCGCATGGTGTTTATGTTTTGTATTTAATAACTTTTCCCAAGTATCCAACTCTGCAGTGTTTTTGTCAGTTTTAAGAGTGTTATATTTGGTGCGATGTTGTGTTTGTTGTCCAAAAGTGATGTGCAACTGCAGATTTGTCCATTTGTTTGTATTTGATGTGTCTCATATGTTCTTTTAATGGTCTCTAAATTTCTTTTTGTTTTACCTATGTAGATTTGATCACATTCTGGGCAATTAATTTGATACATTCCTGCTTTTTTGTTATAAGGTATTTCATCCTTTGACTTGTTGCAGAGTAATTTCTCTATACTTAATCTGTCTTGTAGAGCTAGGTAAATGTTGTGGTTTTTGAAGATGTGGAATTTTTAGTGAGTCCTTGGGTGGAAAGTGAACTTATTGAAAATCATTTTGCTTTTTTGTTGGGTTAGATTTGTGGTGTCCTTAATGTGTTTCTGTTTTTTGAAATGTACTATATTTTGTCTATGATTTGTTTGGTGAAGCCATAGTTCATGGCTGTGTTAACTAGTGTTTGTATTCATGTTTGTATTCTGTTTCTGTTAGTTGTGTGTAAACTAATCTATGGGTCAAACTGTTTAGGACTGCATTTTTGTGTGGTACCGGGTTGATACTATTGTTTTTTATGTAGTTTTCAGAATGTGTAGGTTTTCCCTGTAGATTCCAAAATTGATCTTGTTCTGGTTTCTAATTACATTCAAACCTAGGAAAGGTAGAGCACCTTCATTTTCTCTTTCCATCGTAAATTGTATAGATCTGTTCTGTAAATTCAGTAGTTTGAGGGCATCCTGGATGAGCTTGTTGGGTACTATTGCAAATACATCAACATATCTGTATCAGACTGGCATCATCTGATTTACTGGAGAGCAAAACTCTCCCCATCTGAAAGGTACTGTATACTTAATTTTAGACAGTAAATTGAAGGGAGATAAAGAGATTGGTATTAATGGACTATTTACAAATTGTACTTATCAGGAGAAAAATTGGGTACTTCAAGACACTATAAATATACCAAATAAGTGTATGCATAAAATAACTGCTTAGAAGTAGAAGTGAAAGTAACATAGTAATAGAGACAACACAGAATAGAGCATTGAAACCATTTTTAAATGAGCAGTCTTGCATAATTTTAGTTACTCTTTATAATTAAAACAGCATTAATAAAATTGTTTTATATACCTGTGTAAAAAGTAAATTATAGTCTTTGGGGTTTTAACAAAACATAAGTAAAACAAACATTATGTATACAAATGAAATAAAATATTGCTTTAAATTACATATATCTTACTACTTGCTATTTTCCATGATTTTTTCAACTTTTCAGTTTGTTCTCCTTGCATTTTCTGACCAGCTTTAACATTCCTGACATTTCCTGCCTTTGGCAAGCCTGAAGAAGCATAAGAAAAGAGCTTTGCTGGGTGTATTTCCCAGAGTGAGCTGCACCTTAATGCAACTTTTCTACCATGTGATGTGACCATCTGATCTACCTAAGTTTAAATTTAAATGGGAAATTTTTAAGTGGGATAACAGTTAATTCCAGAGCTGATGTGCAGAAAACCCTTTCATGTTTATGGCAAATGTGTATTAATGTACATACATTACAATATGTGAATTTACTGGAAATTCAAATACACATGTGAAAAGCACTGCAAACACTCCAAAGTGTACAAGAAAAACAAGTTAAAACAAACAAAATGAAGTGATGTGCGTGTGTTTTGGCGATAAACTGCTAATGTGTGAAAGCAAAACTTATTAAAGAACAATATTACAGCACTACTTTAGTAGTACCTTTTATTCACCAAGCAAGCTTTTTATTAACCATAAGATAAGGATTCCAGTGGTAATCAGTTTTGCCTATGCCATGAAGTGAAGATAATTGACGGATTGAAATAAAATGCAATTATGTTTTTATAACTTTAAAAGCATGTCAAAATTGGAGGAGCATGATAAAGAAAGCTTTATAACATTAAGTATATGCTAATAGTTGCCTAGTATCTAGTTGTTTAAAAAGTAAAAATTGAAGAGAAAAAACAATTAGGTTGTTTAATAATTGTCGCTTTCAATATCTCAATATGTTGTTATGCAAAGAAATTACCAATTTGTGAAATAAGTGATGCTTTACCCGTTGTTGGTCACAGGGTGAGCGGAGCACTCATTTCAGTTTTTACAATTAAGAAATAAAAATAGCATGTAGTGACTCATACTAATCTTAACGTGATTATGTGGGAAGGGAGTTTGACAAATAGCCAACATATAGTGATTTTCTGTTAAGTAACTGTGCTAACCCTCCCTTTCTTCAAATGAGAACAACAAATGCATTTTGTGGATTGCACAAAATGTATTGCAAGCATACCACTTTTAGACAGCCAAGTGCAAATACTCCCAACAGATGAAGTTATGAATGACAGTGAGCCTTCATCTGAATTTTCAGATATGTCAACTAAGAAGAAACTGCAGAAAACGGTGATTATGACACTGCAAGTGAGCAATCTGCTAATGAGGACATCTCAACTATTGTAGGACCTGAGTATATAGTGTATAATATAACAGAGAGAAAAGTTCATGCTCCTTCAAGAAATTCTGTCAAAGAGCAAGAAATATTGTTCTGCATCCTTCTGGAGTCAAAGTCGCAGCAAAAGAAGCAACAAATGTCATGGAATGTTGGAAGTTATTTTTCACATATTCACTCATTGAAAAAATTATATCTGGCATATACCACCTTGTAGATGGAGGAACTTTGCTCAAAATATAGCCTTCCTTAAAATGTCTTGAACACAAACACAGGGCAAGTAAAGGTTCTTCTTGAATAACTAAAATTGTCAGGGTTCATGAAATTGTCACTAAATGCTCTGAGGACCTTTGGGCAACCAATGATATGGCTCCTGATGAGGTAGCACCACTTCTATTTACAGTAGACTCAAACTAATTGAGACCAAACTATCTCAGATATAGAAAGACTGATATTATGAAGATAATGTGCTAATAGATTGTTTAAAAAAAGCTTATAAATGTATTAAAATTGTTTATTACGACATAATTCCTTAACATTTACACTGAATACTTTATTTGTTTATTGAAAAGATAAAAGAATTACAATACTAAACGAACAGATTACTTTTTGCATAAGTCTTTCATAGCTTTTTGGGCTAACATCTTGCCTCTCTTGGACACCAGTATTGTATTCACACAAAAAATATGTATGTTTATTATCCAAAAACTCCAATGATTAACCAAGACTCTTGGTTTTTAATCAGACTCAATTAATCGTAAATCTACAGTATTACTTTTTGCCCATTGTTTTGACGATGTTAGAGTAGAAAGAAAATCTTTGCAACAGTTAAAGAGCTTTTTGAAGAATTTGTGCTGCAAACCAAGAGTCACTACAGCCTTTTCGACTATGTCATCATTAACAAAATGTTAGAGAACTTTTAGGGGTGATGCAGCCTTAGACAATACATGCCAAAATCATCAACTATAGCTTGTGAATACAGCGTTATTCAGAAGTTATGGTGCAAAAGTTTTTTTATTTGTTACTGGAATAAAGTACACAAACTAGAAAGGTATATAATAATAGGACATGCTTATAAATTTACGTTGTGAATTTGGCATGCCAGTGCATAGTGTACAAAAAGGGTATTGGAAGCGCAACTAGTTATGTGTTGATCATGAAAATGACCTCAAATCAAGAGCCTGCATTTTGTATGTGGAACTTGCACAAGCAGGGGTTGCAGTAACAGTGCAGAGATGGTTTCAAAAAGATTCAAAAAGCCACCATGGTATAGGAACTGCATTTTGATTTGGAAGTTTCAAGCCACTGGATGTTTATACTGAGTACAATTGCTCATAAATGTCGAGGAACACAGTGGATAGTATCTGAGCAGCATTTCAAAAGAGTCCAAAGAAGTTAACAACCCATGGTAGTCGAACTTCAAATGCCACAAATCACTGAACATAGATGATTTGAATAGATGCAGCTCTGATGCAGTGGAGCAGATATTGGAGGATATGTTTGAGCATAATGGCAGGAACTGAACATCATTTACACATCTGCCATTTTACCAGGATGCTAATAACCAACACTGTCCTGAGGTCGTGAGTTCAAACCTGGGAGGGCGATGGATTTTTTTGGGCATAAACATCCTTGGCATGGCTTCCTTCAGAAGGAAATAAAGCCGGTGGTTCCATGTCATAGATTTACGGCACATAAAAGAACCTCAAGCCTGAAAAAAGGGGCTCTGAGCAAACATTTCTAGTCTTTCACACCCAATATAGAATGGGACGCTAAGGACTGTTAAAGAGCGTCCATAAATAAAACTAAATTTAATTTTTCCAACATTGCAATGTTCATGTAAACTTATAAATGTGTTCTATTATTTCATACCACTTTTGTTTGTAAATGTCACTCCATTAACAAAAAACCAGGGATCAGGTCCTTTTATAATCCAACAAAAGGTGGGGTGGATGTTGAACTGAAGTCATGATACACTACTGCCAGAATATACCTCATGTGGTTCCTTCAGGTATTTTATACTAGGATGAATATTGAAGAGATAAATTTCCAAATTATTTTTCGAGCCAGTACTGATGCCGTGACACCAAACTCTTATTTGAAGACTGGCTCTTGAGCTATTTAAGTCTTACCTTGCAACAAGAGGCTTTATTCCAGGGATTCACAAAGATCTTAGTTGGAAGTTAAATAGAATAGGTGTTGCTGAAGCTCTACAGTTGCATCTGCAGCAACCATGATATGCAATAGATTCAAGTTAGTTTTGCCCCTAAGAAAAACAGAAAGGCAAATGTAAGATGCATGCAGTGCAAGCAACCCACCTGTGGAGCACATTATCATTGCCTATGGCGTGTATTACAAAATCACTGAAAATATTCCTAGTGTTAGTGAATAAAAACTGTTGTTGCTTTAAAAAGTTCTACCACCATTAGATCAGAAATTTTATTTTGTTTATTGTTTAGGTAACTCAAAGAACTGTTTTCCAGTTTGGTAGCATGAATGAGGAAAAGGTGTACAAATATGTAAAATAAATTAATTATTCAGCAATATGTTTTCTTTTGAATTTACTACATGCAAAGCTTTTTTTTTTAACTGTAAAATTATAATAAATTTGATGAAACCATTTAAATTATATTTGGGACAATCTCCTCTGAGTATCCCCCACGGCGATGAATATGTTATATGTCCAACAGATGTCACACTATGTCATGCACTAGCTCAACAGATGTCACTGTATGTCATACGCTTATGCTGCCAACGTATGAAAAATTAATGCCACCAAAGCGAAAATTAATGCCGCAACTGCAGAAACGACCACAGGGTGTAGCCAAGGGATCTTATACAATTTAGGTTTATGAATTCACGGAAGGTTGGGTATTTTTATATAAGCTTACGTTTCTGAATTCACGGAAGGTTAGGTTTAGGTTAGTTTATTTTTTTTATACAAGCTTAGGTATCTGATTTACTTTTATTTATATATATATATATATATAAAAAAACCTTGTTTTAAGTTGTTACCAGTGGTTACATCAAAGCACGCGAGCAAAGCTTAGATTTCTGATTCACGGGAGGTTAGGTTAGGTTTAGTTTTTTTTTTATATAAGATTACGTTTCTGAATTCACGGAAGGTTAGCCTTAAGTTAGATTTTTTATGTAAGCTTGCATTAACTATCTACCACTGTTGCAGTAAAGGAACTTCTTTATTTAATGGAAATAACATATCAACATAACAAACTTTCACAAAAAGAATACAAAAATTACAATTTTGATGGATAGTCTCTCTTACTATGAATGCATTGCATTTTTTTCAGTGGAAACAAATGAAGAAATAGTGGTAACAACAGCGCATCACATTTTTATTTAGGTTGGCAGCACCCATTTTGCATGTGATTTATCGAAAAAATGGCTACGTTTGTTGTGTTCCTGACATGTTTTGCCTGTATAAGTAAAATACCTAAAAGCGGCGGGCAGGAGGGCACCAGATATAGAAGACATCACATCCTGTTCTAAACTCATTTCTAAGGTAATTTATTGGCTTTCCTTTTGATTTTATAAGCATTTTCAACGGGGATACTCTAAGAGGAGATTTGCCTATATTTGATATGGTGAAAAACTTTATGAAAACTGTATTTAACTAAAACCTGAGATTCAAAAACAAGAAGTGTAGTGCTCAACCACAACCATTTAAGATCATGAAAGCAATTCTGATGTTTTACATTTCACATGACTTTCTCTACCTTATATAATTTATTAGTGGCTATACAAACTATTCTAACAAAATTTTATTTTTCTATCTGCTTCATTTTAATCCAGATAAATCTTTGCAGAAACAGCTGCATCACACATTTCATTAAAGATACAAAGGGAATGACATAGTCGATGTTTAAGAACTGAATACTATATGCTGGCCTTAAAATTCCATGCTCTTTCCATGCAAATGCAAGAATGTCAACAAAACTTAAAAAAGAAAGGTAAAAGTATTGATCAATAAAATTTAAACCATTAATTTTGGATTTCTAGGAAATGGTTATGCCACCAAAAAATGTTATTTGGAATAAATTATGTCTTAAAGAGATCTAATCTTTTGTGTAGTATGTTTTCATCTATCGTTTAATGTATACCAGTTATGCAAGACTATATAAAATTCCTTCCAAATGAGGACTTCACAGGCTATTCCCAGAAAATTCAAGGTATACATTTTATTTGTCATGTAAATATCTTTAATACATGGTATTTTAATCGAAACCATTAGAGCCATTTTGGAGAAAAAAATTCTTTAAAATGTTTCATATAACGGGTAGTTGGGGTGGAAATTCTTAAACATCTTGTGTCACATCTTTGGAAGATGTTGAACTTAAATACAAAGATTGGTGTTTATCCAGCTTTTCATTTTTGCATTACACTGTTTACAGACACACACACGCACACACATGGACCTTTTTCTAAAATTTTGTTTTATCCCAGGATCCTCAACATGTATTCCCGGTTAAAACTCAGTATCACATTTTTTGGTGGAATGCAATACCTTCTCTACCTACTATGTACGTGATAAAGTAATATGATTTGCTGGTCTGGTGGGAAGATCCATGTTTAAGGGCGCTGTTAATCGTAATCCTGTTTCACCCCCACCCAACCTGTCATCTAAACACATGAGGTTATTCTAATATTTTATGAAAATCTAGGCAAAAAGTCATAAATTTAGGACAGGGGCCGCACTCACAACCACTGTCGACGCCTACATCGATACTGAAAAATGAAGTGACGGGACCCGGTTAGTTCACTTTACGTAATGTCCTAAAAAATTCTCTAGTATCATAAATTTAAAGTTAGTACAAAAATAGCTGTTTGTAATGTATATGTCATGCTCGCGCACTTATACTGTTTTAAAAATACTACCAGCTTAAAGATAATTTTGTAAGCAGAAGATAAAACCGTGCTTCTAATTTTAAAAATGTATTTTTTCTTCCCATAGATTTACAAATAACAGACCTCTTAAGTTTATTAAGTTATTAAATCACACACCAATTTATTCTCCAAATTTCACCTTTCCAATACTAGAAAAATAGACCAGCTTGAATAACTTTGAAACAACCAAAATGAAAAAGACGAGACAACCACCTTCAACCAGTGTTGCCAATACTTTGTGCATGAATCTATAGGGTTAAAAAATGTGTAGATGACTATAGAAATCCAGAGTTTGCGTAATTAAGTGATAACTGTTTTGCTAATTCACTGAACTGATTATATAATCCCCAAGTATTATGCATGTATGTTAAATAATCATTAAAGAAACATGAACATTATTCCAGTTTTCTTAAAGTTGGGAGGACGTACCGACGTAAACACCATCATTGCAAAATCTAAACATTTGAGATAAAAATTTTTATCGAATTATTCAAATTTAGTAGATTGAAGTTCTCACTTGAATTAATCCCTTATGACTGGTATATTATTAAAGCTGTTGAAAATTGCTTTTTAAATGATCACATAGGTACAGAAATTAAAAGAATTATCTGTCGAATGCTGCATTTCTTTAATACAATCCTGGGTGGCACGCACGACCCACCTCATAATAAATGACTCAGCAGTAAGTTAGAAGGGGATCGATAGGAGTCAGCGTTGCTTTCTGTAATTTTTTCGGTGTTCGATATAAAAAAACATAAAAGCATCTAATATTAACTGTATTTTAAGCCTCAATTTTTATTCTTTTACACTATAATTTTAATATTACTGTTGCATACATTAAATCAACTGCAAGAATAACGATAATATATCTCTTGAATGAGTGGTATCTAATATCATATAGTACCAATACAGGAAACTCGGATGCACAGAACACAAAACTATAATAACTCGGCCGATTTCACGTGCGAATGGCTGAGGACACGCGAAGGTTTCACCATCCAGAGCAGCGTTCTGGACTATGCGCGTCAACTGATTTAACTAAAGGGAAATTATGCATGGCACACGTAATTTCTATTAAAAGGAGAATAATAGCGCCAATTCATGCATTTTTTTCAATGCAGGTCACAAATAAGGATGCAAGCCTTCATACTTCAGGTGTGGATTGTGTAATCTTGAAATGTTTATATTAGCCTTCATTTAGCCCTACATTAGTGGAAATAGTGTCAACTACAGCAATCCTAAGATGCCCTTTGAACCTCAATGTATGATCATTAATATGTTCTACGGTGCTGCCGAATTAAATCTCTTTTTCTTCTAATTTTAACATAGTTGTTTTGTCCCGAAAATATAAATATCAAGAGCCGCCAAGGCATATTTCTGGAAAAGCCGATTTTGACCTAGAGAATCTGTTAAAGCGTAGAAAAGCTCAAATCGAAAGTGTGTACCGTTCAAATCATGCTTAAAACATGAGACTGAGATTTTACTTTACTTTGCTCCTCAGCAGTCCTTGTTAACAGGGAAACCTGAATTTTTGCTGTAAATATTTTGAAAAATTCATCGTGGGGAGCATTTTGATTAGAGCAATACATTTACACAATAAAAATTTAACATATAAATAGCAATGCGAGCTAAAATGTTGAAACATTGCTGTTATTTTGTGTAATACCTGGCACAAATTTCACATATCTTATATACTGTGGATTTTCTAATTTCACAGTTGGTTACCGTAAAGAAGCATGGTTTCTTTCCAAAATAATGTTGTAACACTCTTTGAATATCATTTCGACTATACTTAAAATTACTGGCGTATTTACTGTTGGTCGACAATTTTTGGGGTCTGATTTGTCCCTTTTTTTGTTTGGTTCCAATTTGCTGATTTTTAAACATCAAATTCACCTTATTGTACCTGTATTACAAGGGAGAAACTGTTACCTACTCTACGCGCTGTATTCTAGCAGAGGATCATGATTATAAGATAAAGAGTGCCTAAGTATTGCACTTTAGCTATTATAATAATAAACTTTCAGATTCATTATGATATGAACTCATTTTTTCTATCAACATAAATCCCATTTTGCATAACTATTATCAACATATAAGAACTTCAAACGTAGCTAGTTATCCTACTATTACTCATGACTAGATTAATCGGTTGGATTGGAAGGAAAGCGCAAGATAAGCTACAAGGAATTTTAAATATTATTTGATATTTTTGTTATCAGATGCTATAAGAGAATAACAGAGTCACTGTATCTTAAGAAGCAATAAAACACTAAGTAATGATATAAGTAATATTGTATAATAATAATAATAATAATAATAATAATAATAATAATAATAATAATAATAATAATAATAATATAAGTAAAGAAATCTAGTGATAACGTTCCTAGTTAGTATGTATACATATGGAATGAATGTAGTTAGTGTTATCTATCCCTGGTACAATGCCCGAATTTAAAACACCGTACACCCACGGCTCTCCAAGCGCGTTATTATGTACAACCGCTAACAAGGCAGTCGGATCGACAACTCACAGTCCAAGATTCAACATGTAATGTATACACTCATAAAGTCCCGTAATCCTTCTATATCTCAAGTTAGGCATGCACAGAAGAAACGAGTTATTATAGATTTCGTTTATCTAATTTAGTTTAAATATGGTTCCTAGAACACCACCAGGTTAAAGATCCCGAAGACTAAACCTGAAACGGATATTGTGAATCATGTGTTCACTTGCGTTTGCATTCTGATGCCTTATTCTTCTTTCTCTCTTTCTTTCTTTCCGCTTCTCTGCCACTTACCTATGGTAGATAGAGGAAATATTACGTTCAATTCAAATAGTAACTCGAGATGTTAGCGCAAATGCGAGCTTTGAAGTTCCCAGAATAAATACTTAGCTTTCGGTTTTAAACAAAAAGTTTGGCGAAGTGCGCGCGAGCGTGCGTGTGCCTGTGAACAAAATAACATAAAAAATCTGATGTGTTACACTCACATGACTTTCTCTACTCTTGTACAATCTATTTTTACAAACGCCTATTCTCCATATGTTTTATGTTAATCGAGATATCGAGATGTCAATCTTATTGCTAATTTTCTTGTAGATGCAAGGGGAATATGGTAGCTTTTAAGCGATGGTCAAATATTTTAACGCTGGTTGCTATGCGGCGCATTCCATTCTCTTTGCAAGTCCAGGACATAAAAAAATGAATAACGAATTTGAGAAAAAGTATAAGTATTGGAAAATTTAAGGGAATAACAAGCAATATCTCGAAAACGGTTCACTAAACAAAAGAAATGTATATGACATAAGTTGTGTATTTTAACGAGATCTACATTGTTTGTGTAGTAAAATTTTGTCTATCTCTTATGGTTTACCAGTTATGCAAAAGTCGTTCACAATGAAGAATACTTTTGGAGACATTCCCAGAAAATTCGAGATATACATTTCATTTCTCATGACATTATCTTAAACATCTGATATTTTCATCAAAATCGTTAGAGCCATTTTTGAGAAAATTAAAATTTTCGAAAAATCTTCCATGTAAAGGGTAGTCTGGGGTGAGGGGATTTTCTTGAAAACCTTCGTGTCGCATCTCTGGAAGATACTGAACCTAAATACCAAGTTTGGTGTTTATCCGACTGTTCGTTTTTGAGTTATGCTGTTCACAGACACACACACACAGACACACACACACAGACACACACACGGACATGTTTCCAAAAATGCTTTTTTTGGATTCAGGAGGTCTCAAAACATGTATTTCCGGTGAAACCTCGGTATCGAATTTTTGGGTGGAATGCAATACTTCCCCTACTTACTATACGTAGTAGAGAAAGTAAAAAGTAATGGTGGATATTACCACACTTCAATACTTGACTCAGACTTCATTTAAGGATACCAAGCGAAGATTTTCAAGAACATTTTTCACAAACCTTTACATGGAACAAATATTAACTATTCGGTATTTTATAAAATAGATACGACAAATTTTGAATAAAACGTATTTGAGATCTCATTACAAAAAAGAACATATTTTGAATCTTATATGAATGTGAAGTTCGTTTCATTCTAATTTAATGTTGTATAAGTCGGAAAAGGATATCATGATTCGAAAAAATAGAGCTCGTTAAAGCAAATTTGTGCCAGATAGCATGTTTTCGTAGCATTGGCACCTTTCGAGATACTCCTTGTTTTGTGCTTATATTTTCCCTTGCTGAAATTCATCACACGATAGATGTTCGCAAATTGGCGATATTTCATTCTTCTCCTCATGAATTTGTAAAACATAATCGACTTGTAATATAAACGGTTCAACGTTTCTTTTCCAGTATGTATCGGCAAGTCCAAATTCTCAGGAAAAGATTTATTGTACATAACATAATATGGACAGAACAGTAATTGCTTATACTTATGCAGTGTGATTAATATATGAGATATACGTATGTGAATTGAAAAAAAAAATATAGTTCTTTAAAACAAATAAAGCGAATGCTAATGAAATACTGCAATTAGTGCAAAATGAATCTCCAGAATCCTGAAAATGTGTCCAATACACTCAAGAATAAATACCATTACTCCAAAGAAGTAACCGATAACTATTCTAAGTGCATTATAGTTTGTTTTAAACTGGTAGGTCGAAATCAGAGGATCTTGACATCAAGTGACATTGTCATCACTTTGTATTGGCCTAAGAGCTAGCAAATACCAACTGAGGAATAGGGCATGTTAAGCGACATACACGGTCAGTATTGGAAGCCCACACTCTACCAAAACCTCTTACACAATGTGATACACAAGTGAGGTAACCAGCGGTTGCATTGTAGAAATGTGGCCGCACAGTGGCCCAAATATGCCAAGCAGTTGGGCATGCAGAACAGACTGTGTGGTTATGACTGAAAAGGTTTCAGTAGGAGGGTGAAGAGGGCCTTAAGACAAAGCAAGGAAGGCCAAAGAAGACTACAGCAGAGGACGACAGAGTTATTCTAGAGGTCCGCAATGAGAATCCCTTCCTTCCAGCGAAATGAATAACAAGAAACCTAAATCTCACAGTGGGTCCGTCAACAATTCCATGCTGTTAGCATCCGACATCGCAGGCCTGATAGAAAGGGTGTCCTTAAGCAAGAATACAGGGAAGCTCGCTTGGGCTTCTGCCTCAGCATGCCGAGACTTCCGGGAGATGATAGTATGGTCTGACGAAAAAGATAAAGGGAGGACGAAAAAGAATGGGAGACTTTGTGGCGACCCGACAACACTCGCCTCTACCCTAAACACATTGTTGTTGCTGCACGGAGTGGCAGGATCAACTTAGCTGTATGGGGCTTCATGAGCGCGGAGGAGTAAATGAGCTTGTTAAAGCTTCCTTTAACATGGACTCCCAGGAATATTTTGCAGTCTTGGAAAAAATGCATGCTTCCAAAGATGCGAGCTATCTACCCGGAAGACGAAATGACAGATACATTTCATGCACGATAACAACAATAAGCACACATCCCGGACCACAGAGGCTTGGCTTTAGCCGCACCCAGAAATTTCAATTTTGGAATGGCTATGAAGTCTCCGGACATTAATCCAATTGAGAACATCTGGGTATTAACGTTTCGAGACTGGGAAAAACGTCAAGAAAGCACCAAAGAGGCACTGAGAAAACATGTCTGGGAATTCTGGGAGTGTACTAGGAGACGATCTCAAAACTACAGCTCTTTAATTTCCTCATTGCCTCGAAGACTAAATATGGTCAGTGGAAATCAAAGCTGGTGATCATCCTATTAAATAAATAAAAACGAACTCACATAAACGTTTTGCAGTATGTATTATTGTTGTATTTATTGTAAACACATTGCTGTCGCATTTCACATTTTGTGGATTTGTTTTCTTCTTCCTCTTTTCCTTGTGTCTTTACAGCGTAGGGATGGCTCCGTCAATCCATCTTCTCCATTCAGTCATGTCCCTCATCATTCTCCTCATTTCTTCCACTGTCTTATTTCTACGTCTTCCGATCTTTTTCATTCTGTCTTTACACATTATCCGAGTCTTTCTTACAAACTCCCTCCTTGTACCCTCACTTCTTGTATTTGTTTGACTTTTCTATCCTCTGCCATGTCCTCACCACTTTAGTTGTCTTTGTTTAATTATCTCCACCAGTGATGTTTGACTTCTTCTCTAGTCCACTCATTCCTTACCCTATCCCTCCTAGTTTTATTTACAGCGTTTCTTAAATATTTCGTCTCACTGGATTGAATTTTACTTATTTGCTTATCTTGTAACGGTATACTTTCCATCCCATATGTAAGCATCGGCATCAGTGCCGATTGATATAATTGCATTTTTGTTTTCATAGCTACTTCTTTCGTTCCGAGGATACCTTTATTAAATTGATAACACACATTATTTGTTGTTCTTTTCGTATTTCATATTTCTTCGTCCCATCGTCCATCACCCGTTATAATTGCTCCTAGATACTCGTATATATCCACTTGTTCTATTTTTTCACTTTTTTGTTTAATGGATATTTCCTGCCCAGGTTCTTTTGAAATACAGATAACTTTACTTTTCTTAACTTTTATTTCCATTTCCCTTCTTTCAAGCCCATCCCTCATTATATCATCACCTCTGTAGTTTCCCCCATTTTCTGCTATTAATATTATGTCATCTATATACACCAGTACTTGCACTTGGATTAATCTCATATTCCAGTATCCAATTTCGTCCTTGGTGTCCCCCTTTTATAAATTTTAATTATTTAATTCATAAAGTTGATAAAGAGTAGTGGACTGAGAATAACCCCCAGTTTAATTCATTTTGCCATATTGAATTCCTTAGATGTTCCTCCTTCTGTTCTATCCTCTTCGATCCTTTATATATACTTTGGATTGTTTAATTAGGTGATTCGGTAAATTTTTCTTTATCAATGCTTCCCATAAATATTTTCGAGGCACCGAATCGAAGGCTGCCTTTAAATCCAAAAATTCTAAGCTGATTTGTTTGCTCTTATCTATCAATTTCCCAATAATTGCCCTTAGTGTAAAAATATGATCTTGGGTCTGTCTGCTCGGTCTAAAATCCACTTGCTTTTCTTCCAGTTCACCTTCAATTGCCCTTCTTAGTTTCCTTTCTAATATTCTTGTACATAATTTATATACAACAGACAGAGGCGGTCTACCATTTGAAGTAGGTGAAGAGCTTTTCACCTAATATCTCCTGCTTACATCATTTCTTAACTTGCTTTAAATGGAGCATTAAATACAACATTCAAACTTGTCGATAGTTGTAAATGTTTAGTTCAGGAGGTGTAGAATGTTGAAGATCCAACTTTCTCTTCTTTTGTATCCTGACTTTGACAACACCGAGACCTCTCTTCCGAAAGGAGGGAAGGCCACAATAGCTCAGTAAGAGAAATATTTCGGCACTTATGGTTCAGTATTTCTCGTTTGGGAAGGTTGCCATGGTAACGTGACGTCATTATTGCTTGTTTAGCTATGGAAGTGAAGAGCCTCTGTCCCAGCACTGAAGTATTTCTTTTGCACCCTCAGGTATAGAGTAGGTTGTAACGTGTTAAGAGTAGACAGTCAGTGAGTGGGTGTGTGCATGTGAACACTGAGTACAACTCAATGTGTGTCTCCTTTCCTTCTTTTTTGTTTACGTTCCAACAAAATAAAATATGATGTGAGTAGTAGTATCCCTATCCAGACCATTCCAGGATCCAAGCTGTACCGGCCGGATGTCCAGATCTGTACCGGAGGTTTGTGGTTTTTCTCCCAGACGTATTTCCGGTTTGTTCTGGATCCGGTATAGTTGGACATCCGGTTGGTACAGCTGCTCTTTTTTCCGGTTTGAACTGGATAGGGGACATTGGAACCTCAACCCCAGCCCACGTACTCCCACGCACATCTTACATCCATCCACCCAAGCCCTCCCCAATCCATCCTCCCACGCACCCCTAAATCCATCCACCCACGCACACCCCAAAGAGCATAGTGAAAATACTCTAAGTCCATTAAGGCATGCATGAGTTTGAAAAATGACAAGTCCGACTAAAGATTAAGCAAACATATTCTAAGTCCATTAAGGCATGCAAGAGATTAAAAAATGACAAGTACGAGTTCTCTCCCTATGTTCTTTTTTCACCCCTCTCATTCACTCTTTTCTTTTTACAGGCCATAACGTCATGGCTTGCATCAGCTTCACCACAACCGACTCCATCGATCTAATGGCAACCTCCTCGATGAACGCAGCTTCGATGTCGTCTCCACCAAGATCGAGAAATTTGGAAACATCAAAACCGTCGTTATCAAGGTCAACACTTCCAACGCTGCTGTCGTCAAATTCAAATTTCACACCTACAAAATATCCACCTATCGTAACGAAGATACCACCTGGCACATCTCCATCGTCGACGAAGTCCTTCCCTCTTCCGACTCCATGCCCTTCTTCGCACCCGTCTGCATCCCTTCCCCCATCCACGATCTCAACTTCTCCCACGTCTCTTTCAATTGTGAAACAAAAATCGCATTGATTGATTGTAAACTATGTATCACCATCTTTAAAATTACATTTGTTAAATAATGTACTTGTATTTTATCAATAAAGGAAATAACCCCTATCCAGACCAAACCGGAAAAAATAGCAGCTGTACCAACCGGATGTCCAACTATACCGGATCCATATCAAACCGGAAAAACTTCCGGGGGAAAAACCACGAACCTCCGGTACAGATCAGGACATCCGGCCGGTACAGCTTGGATCCCGGAATGATCTGGATAGGGGTATTACTACTGATATGTTGATATGTGTACTTACGAGTGGCCAGCGAATAGTATGAGCGTGAGAATACTGAATATAAATAAATTTGTGCCTGTTCTGTTTATTATGTTTCCAACAAAGGATGTCATGTGTACTTTGTTAGAACCTCTTTTTAATAGGTGGGATGATGAGGACAAGAAATATCTTTTAATTACTGGGCGGCCAATTAAGTCATCGCAAATTTGCAAAAAGAAATAAATTAAAAGCTCCGGAAAGTTCATATAATATAACATTTAAAGAGATTTGGTTTTCTGAATTTTGTTGGTTGCGCACTAGTGCATACGTTCAAAAATTATTTTGTTGGCTGTGCTTACTGTTTAGCTATAAGAATAGCCTATGGAATAAAGAGGAGTTCTCAGACTTTCAAAAACAACACATTCATTGCGTAAACATGCGGATTCTGCAGAGCATCTGAAATGTCAAATGAAATTGAGAAATGTTGAAAAAATCAGAAATACAATCGCCGATGCTTTAAGACAAACTCACAGTCTACATCCAATAGTATAATCAAAATGTCCGTTGAACAGCCTTATCCTGGAATTAGTTATTGAAGTGGTTTTATATTTAAGAAAACAAGAACTTACATTCAGGGGCCATGATGGGCGAAAGAATCATTAAATCGCGGGAATTTTAAAGAGCTTCTAACCGAATTTATCAAAATAAGTAACTTAAAAATTCAAGGTCACTACAATAACATTAAAAATATTTTAAGTGGCGACTCAAACACTATTCAAAATGAACTAATATATTGCATTTAAAATTACATGAAATAAGCTGTGCATTGTTCTTTACTATTCAAGTCGATAACACTACAGACATTACGCAAATATATCAATGTTCAATTATAATAAGATTTGTTAATTCAAATTGCGTATTAGTTGAAAGGTTCTTGGGATTCCATGACGTGAGCATGGAATCCCTAGAAAATCTGCTTGCATTGGTAGATAGAGTTTTAAAAGAGTTTCACAGTGAAACTAAATTAAAATATCAGTGCTATGATGGCGCCAGTGTCATGCCAGGTTAATTGAATGGACTAAAATAGAATGTACAAGATAAAACGCCTTAAACTATTTTTCATTGTATGGCACATCGCTTAAATTTGGTTTTGAACAAAGTGCCAAGAAAATAATTATCTAAGTGTCGGATATATTTGGCTAATTTAAGTGGAGTCCATCATTTTTTCACCATTCAGCAAAGCGAACTCAGTCGGTTCCGCGTGCGTCAAGCGTCTTCCAACTCTAAGCTTATTGGCATATTAATTCAAGAATGGGAAAGTCTCAAAAATGTTTTCCAGTTTATAATGGACGATGGAACTTCAAGAAAAGTCTATTAGAGGCAGCGAAAGACTTTAAAATAAATTTAACAATTTTTAATTCATATTTCCCTTCATTGTTTTTGCAGATATATTTGATTTAACTGAAGTACTATATGCTATCCTTCAGAAAAAGTCATTGGATATCAGCTATTGCTTCAGTAAGATACAAACTATTTCTGATAAAATAAAGAGCAAAATAAATGAAGAATTTTTAATGCACTGATTCAACAATCCAAAACATCGAAATTCATAACTGTGAGAAGGGGAGAACAATTAAGTTTTATTTATGGACGCTCTATGGTCCTTAGCGTCCCTTTCTATATTGAGCGTGAAAGAGCCTTAATTTTGCTCAGAGGCCTCTTTATCAGGCTTGAGGTTCTTTTACGTGCCGTAAATCTACAACACGGGACCACCGGCTTTACTTTCCTTCCGAAGGAAGCTATGCGAAGGATTTTTACGCCCGAAAAAATATATCGCCCTCCGCCGTGTTTGAACCCGCGACCTTGGAAACCAGAGGCTAGCACGGTACCACTAGTCCACGGAGGTGAGAACGGAACATGCTGTGTTATCAGGCAGTGAACGTTTTTGCTTACTTATAGAGCTTTATATTTCGAAATTTTTAATGGAATTTCATTTCAGATTCCAAGACTATGAGAAGTTAGGTTTTCTTAATCTTCTTGATTCCACAAAATTTGATAAATGTGTAACATATCTTCCAGTAATTTCTCTTCAAAGCTTACATAAGTTCTATCCACAAATATTGACAATATCACTCGTTTGAAGAACGAAGTTTATTATATAGTGATGAATCGTTCCGAAACGTAGCTATAGAAAAAATCCTAGAGGACCTCCAAAAAAAAAAAAAAGATATATTTTCGAGGAAACATAAAGATTTGTGCGTAGTGAGACTGATGAGCATACCACCTACTAGTGTTTCTGTCTAAAGAAGTTTCTCCTGTCATAAAAGGTTGAAATACTTCATAAACTCGATGTGTCAAGGAATGCTGTCATCTTTAGCCAACATTTCCTTGCAGAAGGAATTACTATGTGCACTTATGAAGAATCAACCCTTCTACAATGATATAAAAGACAACTTTACTTCCTTAAAGAACAGAAATATTGGCTTAATCTACAAAACTCAGGGTGAGTAGTATTAATAGTTATTTAATTTTTAGGCTTGCACCTCCTTTGGGGGGTATAAGGTATTTTTCACCTGTTTTCTACACCATAAGCCGCCACTAACAACAGATGATAAGCATATTGCTCTATAATTGTCACAATCCTTATTATCTTGCTATCTGTATATTGGTATTACAATATTCTTTTTCCATTCTTCTGAAATAATACTAATTCTTCACATTCTCCTAAATATTCTTGTCCATACCTGAATCATAAATGATTATCCCAATTTTATAAACTTCGTGCTATTTCATCTATACCAGCCGCTTTCCCCAATTGTATTCTCTTTATTGCCTCTGTTACTTCATCCTCTGCAGTTGTATCAATACCATCTTCCTCCTCTATCTTATCTCTTTAGTTCACTTTGTTCCGGTATTCCAATATAAACTTCTCACCATAGTATTTCCTCCATTCCTCTAATACATTTTTCCTATCTATAATTAATTCATTTTCTTTGCTTCTTAGGCTTGTTGCTGGGTTTTCATATGTTCCTTTCAATCCCTTAACTGTATTTCAGAATTTCTTTATATTTTCCATAACATTATGTTCAATTTCGTTTCCAAAATTTTCCCATCATGTTTGTTTTGCTTTCCATCTACTTCCGCTTTAGTTCTTAAGATATTTTTCTCCAGGCCTCTTCCCCCTTTCAATTTTGCTTTTATCTCATCTGTCCATCAATTTGTTCTTGTCCTTTTAAAATTTATTGTCGTTTTTCCACACACCTCTATTACTGTTTCTATGATCTTTTCCTTACACTTCTGCCACATTTCAATTACTTCCATATCTTCCTCTTTTTCCCATCTGTTCGTCCTTTGCTCAATTAGTTCCTTATGTTGTTTCTCTTTTTCTGGATCCAATAATCCCTTTACTTGTGTCTTTTCATATCTCTTAGATTTTTTCTCTAAATTTCTGCATCCTGTTATTGCAGCCAATAACCTGCGATCTGTACCAATTTCAGCACCTCGGATAACCTTTACATCCATAAAGGCATATCGTAATATATTGGGTATATAAAGTACTTCATTATACTTTTAGCCTCCCTTCCTTCAGCTTCGTAGTAATTTTATGGATCGATTTATGCTGAAAAAGTGAGTCTCCTATCATCATTTGATTCTCTATGTAGAATTCAATTAATCTGTCCATTTTCATTTATAATTTTTTCTCCTCCATATGGTCCCATACAACAACGTGACCTTACCTTATTATCCCCAGTTCGTCCATTAAAATCTCCCATTATTATTACTTGTCTACTTTCATCATTTTCTTTATCCACAATTCTTTTTAATTGAGCATAAAATGCTTTTGTCCAAAATATCGCAGTCGTCCGTGCCGCATATACTTATACCATGGAAAGTTTCTTTTCGAAGTTCACTCTTGACACTAATTAGCCTAGAAATTACTGCTTCCCACGATATCACTCTTTTTTTTTCTTCATTTCTGCTGATAGCACCATTTCCAATCTTTTAGCACTTCTTCCTGTACTCCTACATATCTTAATGCATGTCCTTTCCCTAGTTGGACTATTCCACTTCCCTTCTTTCTAACTTCACTTAGTCTCAATATTTCCAATCGATATTTTTCCATTTCCTTTAGTTCCACTTCTTTTACATTATGCTAGCCTCTAGTTCCCGAAGTCACGGGTTTAAACCCAGCGGAGGGCGATGGATTTTTTGGGGGGAGTTAAAAATCATTAGCATGGCTTCCTTTGGAAGGAAAGTTAAACTGGTGCTCCCGTGTCGTAGATTTACGGCACGTAAAACAACCTCAAGCCTGATAAAGAGGCCTCTGAGCAAAATTACCCTTCCTTCATGCCCAATATAGAATGAGACGCTAAGGATCACAGCAGTTAAACAGCGTCCATAAATAAAATTCATTTTTTTTCTTTTCCATTTATAATTTTAATATTCCACTTCCCAATTCGTATTTTTGGTATCCTTGCCGGGCGTCTTCTACTCGTATTTAATCCATAATGGTGGAACTGTAATAAGGAAAATGTGTTTAATTTTTATAAATGTATACAATTTTATTTTTTGCTATTAAAGTGATATCCATGATGATGTTGATCTTTGTATTTGACAGTTTAACTTCTCTGTAAGGTGGTGTGAAAAGAAACGTTAAGTGCAATAAATAAATGAAAAGTGTAATGTTTATTTAACTCACAGTTATGATAATGGCAACAATAAAAATAATGAACTTTTATTATATTATTATGGAAAACATTCGAGATCACTGCCGGGATTCGAACCACAGTTCTTTAGCTTTCCCACTGAGCTCTTGTGGTCACCGCCGGCAAAACAATCGAATCTAATGCATCAGAGTCTACCTCTAACCCTTGTCTAGGGATCAATAAATTCTTTCCACTTTTCCGAGAAGGATCTGCAAATGCGACAAAGCATAATAAACAAACTGTGTTATAATGTAAACGAGAAAATATTACAATCAGTTGTGAAAAACGGCAAAGTGAAAGTGATAAAAATAAAACGAAATGAGGAGTGAAAAACCGAAATAAAATAAATACAAACATTACAACTATAAGTACTATATAGGTACATACAAATAGTTGAAAATGACAATTGAACCTCTGGCCGCAGCAACTGCTATGCTATAAATGGAATCAGTATTCTGCTTGAAACGTTTGCAGAATTTTACAAGGAAGCTTGGTATCTCTCATGCCCAA
This sequence comes from Deroplatys truncata, assembly GCA_030765065.1. Classification (NCBI taxonomy): domain Eukaryota; kingdom Metazoa; phylum Arthropoda; class Insecta; order Mantodea; family Mantidae; genus Deroplatys; species Deroplatys truncata. Next base: position 226,801,522 of record CM060976.1, on the reverse strand, counting down.
CATCAGCCAAACAACTTCAATGGAAGTCAGGTTGTTTTTCATATAAAATGGCATTATTATTATTATTATGAGAAACATACACTAAATAGAATATACATTTGGCTTTGGTAAATAATAATAATAGGGCATTTATATGTAAAATTTGACGCAGTAATTTGTATCACAAATTATGTAAATGTAAAGAGTGATTATAGTGTGAATATGCATTATTGTGTGACATTGATTTGAGATGTTTGTTGATTGTAAGCATTGTTGAGAAGTGGGTTTATACGGCCTTACTGAAACTGACAGTAATAGCGTGCAATAATGTAGCGAGGGGGTGAGCTGTTTATCATTATTAGAGACGAGCAAATGACGTAATAATGGCGCGTTTTTCTTAGGAATTTGCGGGAACATTTTCCCTGGAGCATATGTTTTCGTAATTTTCATTGGATATAAAAATAGACGCTAATGTTGGCGCGTTTTATTAACCAATAACAGCTCGGTTATAATCTTTAGGTATATCGGGGTGTGGGAGTATAAAAAGGGCTAAGTCAGAGGTAGATCCCTCCAGTCCATCGGAAACGTTTGTACATTACACGTCGGCTCCAGTCCATCGGAAACATTTGTGCATTACACGTCGCCGAGTTCAACGAAAGCAGTCATGGTGAATACAGAGCATAGTTTATCGATTCGCAGGTTACGCGTAGCAAAGTTATGAAAAATCTCAAGTGTCGTAAAGTTAATTACACAAAAAGTTGAAGTACGCGAATTAATAATGTGCAATAAATAAGTTATTATAACAGTTTCAGTTTGGCGAGTGTCACGATTAATAGGTGAAAGTGAATGTGTTGAGACAATAAAAATTGTAAAACAAATTCTTTCATCAGTGTTATCTTTGGATAAAAACTCCTTTCCGTTTACACACCTGTATAAGATAAGTGCTTGACCGAGAGATCATAGCTAGCCGGAGGACAGTGAACCCAAAAATTAAACACAATAACAGGCGTTCAGTAAAAGATAACACGAAGTGACCGCGACTGTCTTTTATACGTGCGGCAGATAAACAGTAGCATTCTTTCAAACAAACACTAATACCATCGCAAATTGGCTACCACAACGTGGAGCTAACAAACTTAACAAAGAATACCGTCACAAATTGGCTCCCAAACGTGGGGCTCGACAAACAAATGAATAATAACCACTTCAAATTAAGCTGAACAAAAAATACAAATCCTAACCCCTCCGGATTTAAACATGCGACCTCTATAATGCCAAACCATTACGCCCCCCTTTACACCAAAAGAGAACAGTACAGAACTCTGCTTATTTTTGCATTTGATGTCCATTGCACTCCCTTTCCCCTCTCCCACACTTCCGTCCAAAAGTAAACAAAGTACACGGAACAGCTGCGCATGTTAGGGCCCCCAAGATGCATTTGAGAGACCGCATACAAAGTGTAATGGATTTGAATTAACAAGGGATAGAAAAATGATCTTGTAAAAGCTTAGTTTGAAAACGAGTGAATACAACACAACACTTTTATGTTAAGTGCATCCAGAGATGGTGAATTAAATGGGTGGAATTATGCTCAAAATTAGCCCAAGATGCATTGAGCTTAGGGCTACCCGACGCATATCTTGAGGATACACGAAGACGCATGGTAAACCCTTATTCAGATGGCTCACTCCAACTGGGATTCAAACTTGGGCCCCCCAACTTTAAGGCATGCTCGCTACCCCTATATCACGAAGGTGGACGCAATATTCACTACTTGAAACCTCTCTAGATGGTGATGGAAGCAATATGTTATAGGGGCAACAAAAAAAAAAAGTCTGCATATAATGTAGATAGCTCATCTTCAATGCTATAATGCTTTTTTTCCCTCAATGTTAACGATCAATTTCAACTTTAGGACTGTAAAAAAGGGTAATGTTTACTCTCTGTACTACTTACCCGTATTTGATAGTCCCGCTAGAGCGCCCGGCTTCGGTTATCTGTGGCAAAAGGGTCACGGGTTCTGTATTATTTTATTTATGGACGCTCTTTAACCACTATGGTCTTTAGGGTTCCATTCTATATTGGGCGTGAAAGACCGGTAATTTTGCTCAGAGGCCTCTTTATCAGGCTTGAGGTTCTTTTACGTACCTAAATCTACGACACGGGACCACCGGCTTTACTTCGCTTCCAAAGAAAGCCATGCTAGGAATTTTTACGCCGAAAAAATTCCATCGCCCTCCGCCGGGCTTGAACCCGCGACCTCGGGAACTAAAGGCTTGCATGGCACCCTTAGATCGCGGGATCGAATCTCGCCATGGGCATGAGTATTTATGTCTATGGGTTCCCATGCTGAATGTAGGGAACAGACACAAAATACTTCCACTGGTCGAGGAGCGAGGGTCTCTGAATCCTCCACGTCCCTCAGAGTACCCTGCTCTATTCTACCTGTAGTAAGTAGAGTAGGAGTCCCTGAGTCCAAAAGACAAGGAAAAAAGAACGTGCATTTTTTTTTTAGATAAATGTCCGAGTGTGTGCATCTGCGAAAAGTACCACTCGAAAACGAAATGCGGGTGAAATAATTATGATCAAATGGCGTTAGCGTCTTTTTATCAAGGTCCCTTGTAGTCTACACAGAAACCATATTCTCCAGTTTTCCTTTTGACAAGCACAATGTGACTTGTTGTGTCTGCTTCCTTCATTTCCTCTACCTAGTAGTACTTCCCTTTATTTATAGTCGTCCTCCTGGTGTAGTGGTTACAATGCTAACCTCTAGTTCCCGAGGTCACAGGTTCAAATCCGGAGGACGAGGATTTTTTCGGGCGTAAAAATCCTTAGCATGGCTTCCTTCGGAAGGGAAGTAAAGCCGGTGATCCCGTATCATTTACGGCACGTAAATGAACTTCAAGCCTGATAAACAGGCCTCTGAGCAAAATTACCGATCTTTCACGTCCAATATCGAATGTGACGCTAAGGACCACAGCAGTTAAAGAGCGTCCATAAATAAAAGTCAATTTTTCCATTTATGGAGCACTCTCTATGGTTTCTGCTTAATTTTAATTTCTTATGGTATTTAGTTTCCTTAAACACTTAATAGACACGATATACCAAAGAAAATATGAGAGAATAATCGAAGAAGACACTTAGGGAAACTATAAAAAAAACAAAAAAGTAAATAAGCTGAGAAAAAACACTGGAAATAAGCAGCTAAAAGGAAAACTAAGAAGTGCTCATATGAATGCATCATCCAAAACCTCTGTAGGTTCACCGTCCCCTAGGAAATTAGTTAAAAAAAACAATACGAACTGGAGAAGTGAAGAAGCCTTAATTCTTGGAAGTTGGGTCACACCAAATTAGAAACAGCTTTAAAATGCAGTGTTTAAACTATAGGGCTTTTTGGTAGTGTTGTAAAAAGATACAAGAAAGAAGGAAAATTCTTTCCTCTGGGTATTGCAGCAAAAAGAGAGCTAAAGTTACAAAATTCGGAGGGGAGCTTCTTTGAAAGAGAACCAAATTTGCCAATTGTATGAGGTATCGTGTTGTGTTTAGGAATACTTTTTTGTAATGGTTCCTTGTCCAAATAAAAATAAAAGCAAAACTCGAGGAGTATTTCATGAAACCAGTTTTGCCACAGATTCACGGAAGATCTTGTACAAAAAGTTTTTAATGTAAACAGTTAATGTTAATTTGTCCTATAGCAGCCTTTTAAGAATGAAACTAGGTATATGGTTAAAAGCTGGACGGCTCAAAGACAGATGATTGCTGACGGATGCAAATTTTGAGTTTATCAAGCAAGTACACCTTTTAGAGTTACATTGAATTCTGGTGAAATCTGAAAATTCATTGAAAATGCATCATGTGAAGTTACAAATCAGATGTGCATGTATCAGCAGTGCCCTGTATGCTTGAACAAATTGCAAATAGATCTTCAGGGCGTTCACAAAATTAGCTGAAGTATTTTGATAAGTACAGCTGATTTGTGAGTGTCTCAACTCTGCCCCAGATTAGGGCGGAGATGAGTGTCAATGAAAAGAAATTAAAATTTCAAAATTCTATAGATGACAACAGATTTGTTGGGCAGGTGTGTAAACTCTTTCGAAGACCCCTGGACAAGTAACCTTTGTGAGGGTATAGAAAATTATTTTTACGGCAGTTCGCAGGTTTTTACGGTATTGTAATTTGTTTACTGATTGCCTTTCTGTGCTTGCAAAACTTGTCTCTTTCGAAAGGTTAAGGGGCCCCCCCGCCATTAAGTATGCACATCGTATGTAATAAGTTCGCTAGGGACACGAAAATTTTTTACGGGGGCTGATCTCGTGGCCGGCTTGAAAAATGTCAGCTCCAGACTGTTACTGGAATTTGCTATTAGGTCCGCTCCTTTTGCAATAGTCGCAGATAGGTGTCACTAACCATGCGTTTCTGATTGTACGAGGTGCGGCTCCTCAGTGTGTTGTAACCAAAAATCCTGTTCTGCTTCCGATTTATTTTCCTCATGGGTGGGTGGACAGATGCCAGTGTCATATATTGTGTGTACCTACTTTGCCATATCCCTATCTACTGATTAACTCTGTGAATCTAATTCTCACGACATATGCTCGGGCGTTAATTGGGTCTAACCTCTGGTCGGATCTATCCTTACAAATTCATTACTCTCTGTACTGTTTGGAAAAAATAACATTTTTTGTATATTAACGGCGCTTCAATTCCAAGATCATATCAGCGCCGCAGGTGTGCCTGAATTTCGTTCCGCAGGAATTGTTTACATGCTAGTAAATGTACTGACATGAAGTTGTTGCTTTTAAGCACATTTAAAAGCCAAAGGTCTGGGTTGGGATTTTATTCGCTACCTTGGGTTCAGAAGGCCAACGCCCAACAAATGAGCCACCCAGACAGACTAAACTACTGTTTGGAGATCGCAGGGAATAGTTGCTCAATCAATCATGTTTTAATCCCTCAGGATGTATCTTATGCGCTCCCTTTCCATCATGTGTGGGTTAACGAGATGTAGATCATTAATATTGCAGATGCAATGCTTGGAAGGCTCAATAAAAACTTGTATCCTTGCCTTAGCATATACTCCCAACAATTTCTTCCGCCGCTGTATGAAAGCTAGACGCAACCCTCCCTTTAAGTCTGCTCAAGTGGCATTCAGTTGCCTCAGCGTGAATACCTTGAACCAACTCGCTGCAGTCTGTGCGAGATCCGCCAGCTCTTGGTCCTGCACCAATTCCACAGAAGCATATAATCCTGAAACTCTTAAATGTTGGCCTAACCTTACAAGTTGTCTAACTGCTTTATTTCTGTTGTGAATGGGCCATCATCTTTCCCATTCAGGGGAAGGGGTAAAAAAAATGTGGTTTAAACCTTATCCAACACTTGATCACAGTAGCACACTCTACTAGTTCCGCATGAGCTGGCTAATTTTCAGGATCAGCATTTTTGTGTGCCTACTGTTACTGATAATTGCAAGGAAGTTCTTAATTCTTGCATAATATGAGTTTTGATAAATACTAAAATTTAACTTGGAAAAAAAAATTACAACTATATACTCTCTTGGAAATATGTACCTGGAGCTTAACACCAAATACTGTTATGGAGTGGGGGGAGGGGGGAGACTCATGGTGAATTGATAGCTGGCACCTCCACCAAATTGTAACGATCCGGCAAGTTCTGGGTGTTAAATGGGCGATGCTACAGGTAGAGCACTTGCATAGGGCGAGTGCTACGAAGGGCGTAGTGCAGGTTCCATTAACAATAACAATTCCATGGGAAGCTACTGCCCATGCTTGAATCCTTTATTCTATTCTAAAGGCCTATGGCCCAGTCTGTTAGAACTTCAGCTTATTACATACATGGCTGGCAGTGTAGTTAACCTCATCATGGTGATGTGCCTGCAGTGACATCAGAAAGGTTAGCTAAACTATTCTAACTATGAGGTATCATAATTTTATTGATCTACAATCACCACATACCTTAATTTCAACACTTTCCTGAGTGCTGCCTCACTCTGATACCTGGAATTTGTTTGCAAACAAGGGATTCTACAGAATTGTCAAAATTGGTTCAGTGACTTCCAAGACTAGCCTATTTACACATTTTATGATTTAAGCATAGATTCCGTAAAAAGGCTAATGCATCACATCGTGATCCCATTAGGAAGCTACATATTACTGAAAAATGCATCATTTGTCTTTATAGTAAAATGCATACCTACAGAATCAACATACACACACTAATTCATTTCACTACATCCTATATGTGTATTAATACAAATCATTACTTTCCGATAATTAATTAATTACAAAAATTGATACTCTTAATTTCTTAATATGCAGCTAATTTATACAAAAATATCATAAGAAACGTTTTCATAATACAATACAATCACTGGGTTTATAAAAATTAGAAAGCAATTGGAGCACAATAAACTATAACACTGTAAAAGCATATTATTACATTAGGATCTAATGTTGGAACTTAAATACATGCTTAACAAGATCCCTTCGTAGTGAAAATGCTTCGTCACAGGTCGCGCAACCATATGGTGTCTCTCCTGTATGTGTTCTAACATGGCGGTCTCTTGATGATGACGATGAAAATGACTTCTTGCAGACTGTACACTCAAAACTTTCACCTTCATGAACTTTAATGTGCTTAGTCAAATAATTTCTTATTAGAAACTTTTTTCCACATAAATGACATTCATAAGGACGTTCACCTGTATGTTGCCTTAAGTGAGCTTTAAGCTCAGAATTTCGTACATAATCCTTGGGGCACAAGTGACACTTAAATTTTTTGTGCTTTTGTCCATGAACATTCTTTGCATGGCGCCATAATCCTGCTGGGTCCCTAAAACAGTTACCACAAACCTCACATACATAAGGTCTCTCACCTGTATGGATCCGAATATGGTTCTGTAAAGTGGTCTTAACTGGGAATTTCTTCAGGCATGTGGGGCATTCAAATGGCTTTTCGCCAGTATGCTGCTTAGTATGGGCTTGATAATCTTCAATAAGTACAAATTCCTTTCCACAAAATTCACATATGTATGGTTTCGCTCCAGTGTGTCTCCTGCGGTGAATTTTAAACAATGTTGATGAGGCATATACCCGGCCACAATCCACACACTTGTAACCAATTCCACTATGTGCTCTCAAATGTGCCAAATAATAACTTTTATCACTGAAGGTTTTACCACATATTCTGCATGGCTCTTTCTTGTGGCGTGACATGTGCTTACATAGCTCTGCCTCACTCGTCAGCACCTGTGTAAGAAGATTTTCATTTTTTTTTCATCAAATAAAAAATAAACTCTTTCAAATATATTAATATGACAATCAATATTTTGTAACAATGCTTCACTTATCTTGTTTAGAAAGATAAATTTAAATTCAACAGGACATGTTTCATAATCATTCAATTAAATCTTCAGCTTCGCCTTCCTTGTTGACCTGTTTATTTACATCGCTACAGTTACTGCCACTAGGTGACGGATTCCTTGATATGGTATTGCCATCTACTGGAAGTAAAACAAATTTGCTGACAGAATCAATCGGCATTATTTCAAAATTCATTACATGATCTTCATTCATCAAAAATAAATATTTTCTCGCACACCATTAAATCTATGGGTCCATTTAAACGTTTAAATAATTTAACTTCTGAATTTATTTCATGATTAAATGAGCAAAAATGATCTGCCACAGCTGATTTATCAATTTGTTTGTATTTGATATTTCTAAAATGATCCTTTATTCTGGTTTCCAAATGATTTTTGTCTTTCCAATGTAAACCCAGTCATAATCTAAACAGTTTAACTGAGTGGTGGCGAAAACGCGACTCACAAGGCAGTGTGACTCGCAGCCGCAACTCCTTTTCTAGCCGTCTATTCATTTGTTTTCCATATGCTGCCGAGTGGTGCAGTGTGTGTTGCATATTTGATGACTCGAGAGAGAAAGGCATTTTCGCCACCCTTGGCCTAACTGATAAATATCAGACTTTTTATTTTACAACTTTTATCATTTTTAGAGAAATGTAGAAAATGTTTTATGTTGTGTTTATTTTGAGGAACCAATAGTATACCATGTTCTTTAAACATTTTCGTGAATTTTTTATTTGCACAGGATGTTACATAGTTTTTTTAAAAATATAATCATTTATTTTTTAAGAGTGGAAACATTTTAACAGCCTTTTGAAATTTAAATTTAATAAATAACGAATCAATAAGGAGGATGAAGCTGAGGATGTAATCAAATTATTATGAAATACATGCTGTTGAATTTAAATTTATATTTCTACAAAAAATAAGTGAAGAATTGCTACAAATATTTATTGTCATAATATATTTGTGTTTGCTTCACTGTGAATAGCTTCACTTAAGTGCTAAACTCCTTCGAAGCCTTAGCAGCAGATAAGGCTGATGCATAAAATGCCTAGGAAAGGAAACTGGAATGGAATATGCCATGCACAGTCAGGAATCTTATCCTCAGTTTGGTAATTGTGAATTTATTGCTCTTTATGCTGGTTCATGACAAATTAAAATAGAAACCAGTTTGAGAAGAGAAAGCAAACCTGAGCATCAAGGATTTTTTATTCGCAACAAACCAACACTGGGAAACTGTATCAATTACTGTATACATATATACAATGTGGCAAATTTGTAACGCATTTGGATGTTACATTTGTGTGTAATTGACCAATGATATTTTTATTTTCCTACTGCTTACTTACAGAAAATAGTAAGTAAAGGCAGTTTGCACTATACACAAAAGTTCAATATTTCACTGAAAATACATGTTTTAAGCTCCACTAAATCCAAAAGACATTTTTAGTAAAAGGTGTGTGTGTTTGGGGGGGGGGGTGTTTGAACAGTATAAGTAACTCAAAAACCAAGCCAGTTAAATACCATACTTGGCATATGCATTAAGCATTTTCCAAGGAAGTGACACAATGATTTAGTCAAGTTTGTAATTCAATAACACAAACATTTTAAAAAAGCAATTTAACCCTGGTATGATATAAGCAATATCTCTTAGATGACAAGGATATCGTTCTTGAGTTCAGCAATGTGAGGCTTATTAGCGAATAACAATTCTTTTAGTTAAACCCAGAGTAAAAAAGCTGGTGCTGTGAGATATGGGGAACCTCTGTGGCCAAGAAAATTTTTCCACATAAAGGGTAGTTTGGGGTAAGGAGATTCTCTCAAACATGTTCATGTTGCATCCTTTGGAAGATGCTGAACTTAAATACAATGATTTCTTAGCTAGCTTTATTTCTTTATCTTCTTATTCTTTACTTAAAATGTTATTTCCCTTTTATTCTATTTAATTATTTTCTAGCACTTTTATACTCATTCGGGTGAATATTGCAACCTCAAGTACCTTCTTAAGATATTGTAAGTTGCCACTGGGACAGATGGACCAACATATATTTTATTCACCAAAGAATTACAAAAATTCAAACTCATCAAATTACAATCTTAAGGATATCTATCATGTTACAGCTTACTAGGCTAACACAGTTTACAAATACTAATAATATAAAACAGTCATGTTTATGAAGGCATTTGGTCAGGTAAACGAGGTGGCCATGAACCCATAATATTGTACAACATGTGGATTGAAAGATGGTGTTTAACTTTATGGTTAAATTGTTACTGTTTCAAGAATTTCCAAGTATTTATTGTAGACTGTACTCCTTGGATAACATGCTTTGAAGACAAATTTTACAGTTTTGGTGATTTAAATATAAGTTATGTGATCCACTAGCGTTTTAGGAATGGGATTCAAAATTTTTTAAAAATATGATACACTTTTATGCATAAATAAAGCAGTCTCAAGAATGTAAACACATGAAACGTTAGTGTGTTCAATTATTTAAATATTGGTTTAGTTGATGAATTAATAGGAAGATGTTTCATGTTTTTAACATGCTTTTGTATTGTGATCACATCTGTGAATTTAATGGAAGACCCCCAGAAAAGTATGCCATAAGAGAGTGCAGATTACACATATTCAATGTAGGCAACCCCTTAAAACTTCAATACACAATATATGACTTAGGACAAGCATTGCATAACATAGTTTACTTAGTTTCCTGATCAAAAATATTAGAGAATTCCATGACATGTCAGAAGGACCATATTCCTAAAATTTTTTAATGTACGTTTGTTTATCAAGTAATTTCCCATTTTAATATATAAATAACACAAAAAACAAAAAAAATTGAATTAATAATCAACTTTTACCTATAACAAACATTAATTTTAAATAAAACATAAATGAATTCAAGTTAGAACCAAGAAAAATAATACTCATTAAGTTTGCCGACTTATCCAGGGACTAAAATGCATGCATACAGTTTACTCAACATTTAATATCAACATATTAAAGTAAAATTTCTCGCTTCATCCAGTAATCGAAGCTGGGACCTCTGGATTGCGAACACCTTGTGGTTTACCGGGAAAAATGTGACTCATTTGGGGAATTTAATGCTCTACTGGCATATTGTCATGGTAGCTATGTTGGTTTGAGCAACAGAATGAAAAGCTGAAAATCTGTGGTTCAAATCCAAGCTATGGTATTGAATTTTTATGTCTGATTCTATCTTTCCTATTATTTCCCTGTTGAAATAATATCATTCTGTACTCTTGAGAAACAGACTCAACACACGGATGCCCTTCTTACCTTCATGCAGATCTGGCATCTAAATGGAGTGGAACATTTATGTTGCTCCAGGGATTCCCTCGAGGAGAAAACCTCTGAGCATGTTGCGCATTTGTATGCAACATTTACAAGGCACTTAATTATTTCTTTGTCAGAGTCTTCACTATCTCTTCCCAATGACTGAACCCTGGATTCTGTTTCATTGCTGGAGTCAACCTCTGACTTCAAATCCTCTGGCATAAAACCAATTATTTCTGGCTTTATTTCCAAGGATTCCATTTCAAAGTCATTGATCATCTGCAACATTTAATTATGTCTAAATTAATGGGAATAAAACTGCCTGTTGCTGTTAATAGTGACTAACGACAAATGGCTGCCATGCCAAAGACCAATTGCACCCTTAGATCAAAACATGTGTTTTGAAGCTGCAACACAAGAAGTTATGATTGCCTCATAATTCTAAGAAAAATAAGAATGAAACAAGAAATTCACTTTGCAGCATACAAGTCAAACCTGCAGGCTATAAATAGAGAAATAAAACCAACTTTTCTTAAATATACTACAAAAATATTTGGGAAATAATAGCTACTGAGAGAGTATTAATAGACAAAAATTAAATCATTTTTCCTGCAAATTAATTCACTCAACAAATTTATGGCAACTATAAAATTAAAAAAGTGAAAAATGGTGCAAGAGCATACATTTTATTTCCATATAATTTTCTTTTGTTATTTTTGCTGTCAACTGTCCTAAAACAACTTGCCAGGTAACATTGAAAAAGACGTTGGCACCACACAGATAGTGCTTACCTCATTCTAAGTGTGTGTGAAACACCATTACAGGACAGAGACAAAAGCAAAAAAATTTTATCATTGCATCAATAAATGGGCAAGCTTTGTTTGTACATTATTTATAGTAACCATACCAACTGTGCAATAAATTTCACTATCTACCATAATTATAATCTCAGATTGATGTAAAATAATGACCCTCTGATAACTGCTCAGTTATGATAAATTTCTAAATAAAACTTACAGAGTTGCTTGCATGAGCACAAAGGGACATACCTGTGGGATGAATGCTCTGGAAATTAAGATTGAAATATGGGTGTTGGTTTGGAGATATACAGGCTACAAAATGGCCTTTATAACACGCAACATTTACGACAGGCAGGGATATGGAAACAGGTTTTGCGAAGCTACACTTCTGGATTATCCTAGTATGGCTGTGCTTTGGTGGCATGGAACTGAATCTACAATCAGATGGAAGAGGTGATCACAATGTTTAAGGCAATATCAGAGGGTACAATGAAGTGTAGGGAGAAGGGAGTGGACAAATAGCTTGTTCTACAAGATTCCTTCCTTCCTTCCTTCCTCCTTCCCTCCCTTCCTTTCCCTTCCCTTCCCTCCCTCCCTTCCTTCCTTCCTTAAGTGAACCTAAAAAATGCAATTCTGGTGAAAGCTTGATATCAAATTTTTGGATGGAATGCAATACTTCCTCTACCTACTACATATTGATAGAAAAAGTAATATGAAGTATTTAAAAATTCAAACAAATAACAAAGAATATCTCATGAAATGCTCAATTTGACAAAATGAAAAAAGAATTACATACATTTTAAGTTCTAACAATATATACATTTTTTGTGTGGTAAGCTTTTGCTTATCTCTTATGGATTACAAGTTATACAAAATTCATTCAGAATGAATAGGACTTTGCTTTTATAGACTTTGTGTGTCATGCAGATATTTTAAACAGATGGTACTTTAATAAAAATTTGAAGCTATTTTTGAGAAAATCCAGAATAAAAATGTTTCCACATAAAGGGTAGTTTGGGGTAAGGGGATTCTCTCAAATATGTTCACGTTGCATCCTTTGGAAGATGCTGAACTTAAATACCAAGCGCGGTACTTAGGTGTCTTATTGTTTTTGAGTCGTGGTGCTCACAGACAGATGTACACAAATGCACACACTCACGGACCTTTTCCCAAAAGCCATAAGAATCCTTTTTGGACTCAAGGAGCCTCAAAATGTGTATTTCCAGTGAAGTATCTGTACCAAAGTTTTGGTTAAAATGCAATACTACTTACAAGATAGAGAAAGTAAAACTCTATGGCATCATTTTGTGCTTCATTTCAAGAACTTTTCAAATGACCCCTTAAGAAAAATCCTTTCTTTCAATGCATTGTCACTTTTCACAGTGAGTGAAAGAGAACAGTGAACTCCTTCTTTTGAGGCCCCCTGAGTAAAATTATGTATGTGTGTGTGCACGTGCATGTAGTACGTGTGAATAACATAACTCAAAAACGAAAAGTCAGATAAATACCAAACTTCATATTTAAGTTAAGTACTTTCCATAGATGCAAAATGAAGAATTCAAGAAAATCCCCCGCAGCTACCCTTTACATGGAATATTTTTCAGAATTGTTTATTTTCTAAAAAATGGCTCTTATTGATTTTAATTAAAACATCATACATTAAAGATTAATTAATTTTCTTCCACACTGACATGTGTGTATGATAAAGTTGGACGGGTAGAATCAGAGGACTGAAATATTCAATGCCATAGCTGGGATTTGAACCATGGATTTCCCAGTTTATGTCCAGATGCTCTAACTACTGAGCTACCATGGCAACATGCTCTACCGATTTTAATTAAAATACCATGTATTAAAGATATTTAAGTGGAAAGTAAAATGTATATTTTGAATTCTCTGGGAATAGCCTGTGAAGCCCTCTTTATTGGAAGGAACTTTTTTAATCCTTTATAACTGTTAAACGTTAAGCGATTGCCAAAAGCATACCACACAAGAAATGTAGATCTCTTTAAAACACACAATTTATTTAAAATAACTTTCTTGCTGCATCAGCCATTTCTGAGGTACCTGTTATTAATTGTTTGATTTATTCAATACTTTGTCATTCTTTTTAAGTCCCATGGATTTTCATTTGTTTCTGGCAATTACGTGGAAACAGTATGAAATTTTAAGGTGTGCATATAGTGTCCAGTTCTTAAACATTTGACTATCAGTGTTCTCTTTGTATCCTGACAAAATATGTAATGTAAACTATTTCTGCAAAGGTTTATCCAGATTAAAATAAAGTAAATCAGAAAATAAACTTTCATAAGAATAATTTGTATAATCACTAATAAAAAATAGAGAGAGAGAAATTTATGTGAATGTACACATTAGATTTTTTCTTCCCCTGGTCTTGCAAAGAATGAAATTCCAAAGCCATCACATAGCAACCAGATGTTTAAAGATTTGACTATCACTGAAGCCTCTTGTACCCCCCTTGTAGCTACAGGAAGAGAGAGAGAGCGCGCGCGCGTGCATGCGTGTGCATGTGTGTATTTCCATAAATGTTTATTTCCATTAACAAGTAGTAGAATGAAGAATAAGCTTTTGTAAGAATAACATACTTGACTTTTGTCACCACAACAACACCATATGTGTGAGGGCAAGCATTGTTTTGATGGAAGATGACCTTCCTCTTTACCAATCTTGGCCTTTTCTTGCATACTTTAGTTTTCATATGGTCCAGAAGGTTAGCATAATAAACTCTTGTGATAGATTTTTCCACGGGAAAGATAATCAATTAGCAGCACACCTTTGGCATTTCAGAAAAGCAATACTGATCCTCCTGGCCAATTTCATATTTTTACTTTCTCTACTACGTATAGTAAGTAGGGGAAGTATTGCATACTCTTTCTTAAAAAGTACTTCATAACCCCACAATGTTCGACATTTGTGTTTCCTATTAACACACATTTGCACTATAACAAACAGCTATGCCCATTAATATTCTTCAACAATCTCTATGTTATTGCTGAGTTGTGGATTCAAATCCCCCGGAGGGTGATGGGTTTTTTTTCAGGCATAAGAATCCTTAGATTGGCTTCCTTCGGAGGGGAAGTAAAGCTGGTGGTCCCATCGTAGATTTATGACACATAAAAGAACCTCAAGCCTGATAAAGAGACTGAGCAAAATTTCCTATCCTTCATGCCCAATATAGAATGGAATGCTAAGGACCATATAGTTAAAAGAGCATCCAGAAATAAAACTCAATTTTTTTTTTTATTTTCTATGTTATTGAGCAAATATTTCCATGAAAGATGGCTGATTTTGAAAATACAATTGCTTCAGAAATGCTACTGCAATATGCGAGTCATTCTAAGAACTTTCCAAACGATCCTCATAAAATAGAGCTGTTAAAATTTGATAGAAACTATTTTGCTCATGTGTGGGTTTGAAATTTAAAATGTGCTTTTTAGGGTATTGCAAATATCTATAAAGAAGTAGTACTAAATATTAGAAAAAATTAAAATTCAATCTTAAATTTCATACCTATTAGTTATTGATATATGATACACTTATTTCATTTCTTTGCATAACTCATATTCTTGATAAATAATACACATTTAAGAGTCAAGCACCTTGTAAATTAGGCTCATCACACTTTAACCCCCTGGTTGTACGTATGGTGCGGAGCCTCACAACAAATTACCATCATTATTATAACCATCTTCTCTCTCTTGCTCCTACTTTGAGTTCTTTGCCCATTTATCCCTCACTCTTCCTAAGAATCTCCCCGTCCTACTAATTTCTTCTCCTCTATTGTCTGCTAACATTTTAACTGCTAATTTATTCATCTCATTCCAAATAATTCCTCTACCTTTTAATCATTTCACATTCAATTAGGCAGTGGTAAATGTATTCTTGTTTCCCACACATATTGGATTCTTCTGTCAAATTTGACCTTAATCTTTAAAGAAATAGTATATTTGTTCGCATCCAAGCATAGCCCACCCTTCCAACTTTATCCAAATTATCCACATATTTCTCCCTACTGCAATTCCTTTTAATTCTTTTACATAATTCCAATAAGCACTTATCCTCAAAAGTAGGTCATATCTCCTATTTCTCTATATCAACTAGCTACCTCATCTCTATCCGGAATCCATTGCTATTAGTTTCACCCTGTATCAAACTTCTCCCAGTGTCGTCACCTCCAAAAACCAACTCTTTCCCCCATTACATATATTTAACATTTTATGCATTCTTTTAATACATTATTCACCATCTAATTTCAGACATTTATATGAGTATTTCAAAATTCTCTCAATTATTACACCTTTCCTCCCTATTCTTTCCAGTTTAACCAAACTTATTCCTATAGGTGAATTTTTTGGCAAGCCCAACACCTCTCTACAAAACATTCTGTGCACTATGTGAGGCAGTATTTTTAACGCTTAAATAATTTCAGTCTAATTATATAATATGTAAATTCAATAACAGCCCACCTTGAAGCAATATGTGTAAGTAATAATTTGTAAAATGTATGTAAGTCATTGTATATGTTTATATTATTGTATACTATTATATCCATGTGTAATAATGTTATGTGAATATATTATGTAATTTAATAATGTAGGAGCTGTGAGAATAATAAGATAAAAGTTGCTAACAATGAGGTAACAATGAAGTAACCTTGAATCAATAATGAGTAAGAAAGTTTGTGATTCTTGGAGTAACAATAATGTAATTTTAGTGACAGTTTATAAAATAGCCAATCAACAACCAGAAAAAGCTTTAGTTAAATGAAGGTATTCTATTAGAGTAGGATTAGTCAATCAGAGACTTGAAGTACAGAAATTTACAAGTTTAGAGGTTTGAAATCAATTCAGTTGCTTGCAGACAGAGTTACTAACCAGACGCAAAAAGTGTCCTCAAGAAATATAATATGTATTTGTGTGAGATGAAAAGTAAGTTACGTGTTAAAAAGTGTAATTAATTAATAAAAAGAATTTCACAGCTCTCTATATCAGTGAAGTGTTATTTAAATCGTATCAAGTATTAATAAAAGGAGTGAAGTAAAATTATAATCTGTGTAAGCCTACATTCTTGTCGCATCACAACCCTGCCAAGACATCCCTGTCTCTAACAATAATACTAACGCAGCCGAGGCTAACATAAATATATAATATTTAAAGAAACAATTAAATTACAAAGTTAATATTTTTTTTAAACTTGGGGCAAAGGCCACCTGAAAGTACATTTGGGGCGAAGGCTACCGGAAACTGTTTACTATATGTGTGGTTGCAACTACTATAAGTTCGGCTCCCCAACAGTTGAAATATAATACATCATCTTCAAACTGACTTTCCATACATAGCAGCAACAAACCTTTCACATATGTCAATTTTTTGTCACCCTTTTGCAATTCCCCAGATTTCTAGGTACACCATCTTTACTTGCACTACTGTTTCATTTAGTCTTTTTAACCATTTCATTGATAATGTAGGCATTTTTTATAAACATCATATGACTGCTTTCATGACTATTTTCCTTTCTCTTGGGCAGCCTGCAGCTCTCAACTTGCATTACTTGAAAACCCTACACCCAAATAATAAAATTCTTTTACTACCTCTATCTGTTCTCCATTTATATACCATCTTTCATCTCTTCTTAGTTTTCTTCCCTTTTTGAAAACTATTAGTTTTTATTCCTTGCAGTTATCTTCAGATACCATTCATCACAAAATCTTATTTTATTATGTTGAAGCTCTACGACAGTTATAGCTCCCGTAATCAGATCATGTGCAAAAACCAAACCTGGAATTTCTTTCTTTGTGATAATTGGACAATGACTGTTACCAGTTTTTATCCTATCTATAATATTATCTAACGGGGAAAGCCAAGAAACTATGAACCGGCTGCACTGTGTTTTTCCACTAGGCGTGTGGAAACATAACACTATGCTGCTATAAACAAAGTCACACGTTGACGTGGGTTTGTTCTGCAGTCTGAAGTGCAGTATTGAGTTGACGGTGATGTGATGTAGTTCAGTTATTACAAGTTATTTAATACTTTGTCCTGTACAAGTATATTATGGCTCAGTACATGTTTTCTACTGCACAGTGTGTATTTATTTATGATTTGTATGTGTTAACTCAGGTAGTCGCCAAGTGAAAGTACAATTTGCAGAAAGATTTCCAGGTGTAAAAGTCCCAGGAAGTTCTGTACAACAATCCATTAACTTTACAATAAATTTCAGGCCACAGGAGGTGTTTAGGCTAAGAAATCTAAAAGACGGCGTACGGTTCTTAACAAAGAAACATTAGATGACATCAGTCATCGTTTGGAGAATCCCCCCCCCCAAATCATTTATGCATCTTTCACAACAGGAAGAATTTCTTATGGCTCTGCGCAAAGAGCTACCAAATTGCTGAAGTTAAAACCATATAAAATAGCTGTGGCTCATGCTCTTCAACCAGGTGATCCTGTAATTAGGCGCACATTTTATGAGGAATCTCAATAGTGTACACAATGGCGAAATAGATCCATATTTAATATTTTTCATGGACAAGGCTTTTAAAACAAAATATCCGCAAGGAAATTGCAAGCATTTCTCAACGTGAACTACGGCGAGTGATGAATAGTTTTCTAAAGAGGAAGCAAAACTGTATGGACAACAATGGTGGTGAGTTTCAGCATCTCTTTTCATAAAGTTGGTAAGTAAAGCCTTTAAAAGTAGTTTTAAAAATGTTGTATGGTTTCATCCGCGCCTTTCTATGATAGCGGCAGATGATGAGCGCCAAGGACATGGACAGGAAAAACACTGCGCAGCTGGTTCATAGCTTTTTGGCTCTCTTGTATAAATATGATGAACAAAATCGGACTTAGTTTTACAACCTTGCTTCAGATCTAAATTTTGTACCATGTAATTTGTTGTTCTATTTCCTTCCCATCTTACACAAAATTAGTTCCATCATATATTTTTAGTAATCCTTTAACAAATTTTTCTCTGATCCCTTTACATCGCATCTCTATTTATCCTATCAACAAGCCTCCTCAAAATCGCAAATATATATATATATATATATATATATATATATATATATATATATATATTACTCTTCCCCTTTTACTTCTTTGGTAATCACTAGTTATCAGCAATGATGAGTGCTAAAGCTTAACTGTCTGGGAATGGAAATGGGAACCAAAATGGGAATGTGAATACACCATGTACAATCTTTCATTTGGATATGGCAAGCAGAAATTCCAACCTCAATTAGATGATTGAAATTTATTGAGAAGAGAAAGCAAAAATTTTGCATAGAACACTTTTAACAATTCACAACAAATCAACACAGGCAGTCAAGCTCATTAAAACACAGACTCATGAGTGGGAGATCTGCAGTAAAATTCAGCCAGGGCACATATGCTGGGGAGGTACCTTAAACTTAGGCCCAGAATGTTTCCTTCCATTATCATTTCAAGTATCTTCATGTCCTGTCCACTATCTGTAGTGCTGTATGTAGCAACAATGGGCATTAGACACTACCACAAAAAAAAAAGAAACTGCTGATGGAAACAAAATCAATTTTGCACTTTCAGATATCATTTGTTTATAACCCCAATAGTATTTTTTTCTGAATGCAGGTTAGACAACTTAGAAATTCAATACAGTACACATTTTTAACCTTTTACATGTGGAATTAGTTTGGGCCAAAATTATCAATGTTTAAAAGTTCCTTCAAAATTGAAATCATTATGCTATTTACATTATTACAACTAATACTATGCAAATTTAAGCAAGTTTATGCCAAGTTTGAAAAAAAACCTACTAAGATGTTGAATGCAGAAACGGTCTATGTGATGAAATTATACTAAGCTCTATATACATTGGTTTTATACACTCGCAGATTTACTCTAAGTAGGTTTTCTTTGTGTGATAAAATTTGAAAGACTTATCTGGGTGGAGATTGATGCTCATCAAATAAAGTACCAGGATTGGTAACAGCATGCATTACCAACAAATTCAGGCACTCACCACTTGAGACATTTAAGCCATTGTTATACCCACTTTGCTGTAGAGAAGTTTCTACATCCATTTCTTGTTTAGTGAGTCAAGGACTAAAAATACGAATTATCACTGAATTTATTCAACAATGACATTTTTTAAGTATCTGTCAGTGTGCATTTTGATGCCATCTTTGCATAACACATAAAAGCTCTAAAAAACAGAACTACTAATACAAACACATATACAACCTAACAAACTTGTGGCTGGGAATTCCCCAAACAAGTTCAGCATGCTACAAATGGCATCTTTGCATACTGCTGACATCTGACAATGCTGCTACAAAGCATTGCAGTACCTTTCAAATAGGAAGAGTACTGCTCTCCAGCACTCAGTTATAAACTATGCATTGTCACTTTGTTCCTCCAGGTTTTTTCACATTTCCCTCTCACTCACAGACTGTCTAGCACAAGGTAATGTATATAAGAATAGTCGACTTGACACTTTTGAACATGCATACTTGGATGTGTATATGCTTTCTTTAATGCTATATATGAATAATGAATTATGTGTTCTTTTAATCCAATTAAACTGCCAATGGCTCCTCCCTATCACTGCCATCAGTTATGTCAAGAGGCAGTTAGTGTTTTCATCATCTGAGTCGTACGAATTTATGACGATCGGTCCCCAACTCTTCATGTTCTGTTTCTTTACAAAAATCATCCTCTCGTAGCTTTTCAACATGTTGCACAGGATTCCCATTCTTGTTGTGTTACCTCATTAATTTCTTCATAAATAAGTCATTCAACATCCATAGTTTAAATGCGTTATTTCTGTTTGCAACCCCCCCATTTTATTTGAGCCCACTCTAACTCAATTGGATTATACTGGCAGTGGTAAGGGGCTAGGTATATGTCCCATTTCATTTGCAAGTAGATCCAGCTGATATGTTTTTCCCTGGTTTTATGAACAGTAGCACTTGTTACAATATTCATGTTTAGTTTCCATTGCCGAAATTCAACCCCCAAGCATTAAAAAATATGGTCCTTCTGCTAACATATTTGGTAAGTTGTTTTCACCAACTGAATGCAATGGTGCATTATCCATTATAATGATGTTTCCTTCTTCTAAATAATTTAAGAGTCTGTTCAAAAACAATTCTTTAAATTATCAGCCGTCATTTCTTCACGATAGCCTGAGGTGATTTTCGATAGGAAAATCCACTTGCCTTCAGGTAGGAATCCTGTCTTGGCAGATCTTATATGACAAATGATGAGCTGACTGCTTTTTCTAACAGGTATCTTAAGGCCATCCTATTTTGGGAGTCTGGACAGATTGATTTTTGAGAGTGATTTTTATTTACCCAAGTCTCATCTAAGTAAAATATGTCTTGTATCACCAGAAATTTGAATTTCATGCATTTTGCATAAGAATTTTATCCTTGCAGCAACAATGTTACTCCTCTCCTTAAAAATTGACACCCTCATCCTCTCAAAATTCTACATAGATGATACCCAGTGTATGAAATTTTAGTTCTAAGAGCATCAGTTATTTTCTGTATTGTTGGGAATTCTTGTTAGTCATAAAACTCAAGTACTATCTGCACATGATGTGTATAACATCCTTGTCAAAGTTACTTAAGTTTGTAACCCTCTTCAAAGGTACAGTATGTTTTCTAGGGAACCACACTGGAGCACCACTGGTATCATATTTTCTAGCCTCCCCACAAATGCAGGACTCTATTTGCTTTGTCTACAAGATATCACTGAGCATTTCTGAAATCATGTTGATTTTCTTCTTCCTTGTTGCTGTACGTTTTAAAAATAGTAATTCAAGCCTGGCTTCACAATGCCTGCCTCTTTGACTAGCCACTAAATTTGCCACTTAAGGCCATTGCATGAATACACACCTGCTCTATTGTTATTTAAACACCTGATTACTGATTTGAAGTATTTCAATTTTGAATGGTAAACATACGGCCCAGGTTCTGCTTATGCATCATAAAAAATGTCAGAGCTAACATTCTCCAGATGCAGCATTCTGCTTACCAGACTAAGTAAGCTTTGGCTCTCATCTTCAACAATAGAGAGAAAGGAAGCAAACAGATGACTGGTGCTTATTCAATGTAATTCATTTATTCTTATATATTCATTTGTATTATGAAAGCTATTTCAGCTAAAAACATGTGGTTTTCATGTGTAACGGTATTACAAATAATGTTGATGCTTGTGATGTTTATGCATGTGTGTTTACTTCACGCGTTGCCATCTTGTGACGTCACTCCTTTGTCTGGTTCGTAGCTCCCTCTGGCGTAGCAATTTGCATCAGTTTTGAAATAATTCACTTTAAATTTTCTCCGGCTAGCTATTTATGTTGACATTTAACTCTTGCAGGGTGTGAATCGGAAAGGAATCTTTTATCCAGAAATGATACTGATGAAGAAATTGGTTTTATAATTTTTATTGCTAAACACGTTCACTAACACTTTTTACATATTGAATCTGGATACTCGCCAAACTGAAACTGTTTATAATAACTTCTTACTTATCACTTTTAACTCGAGTACTTCAACTTTGTGTATTTTTTTAACTGTATAATACTTTATAAGAATTCTTGTAATTCTGCTGCGCGTAACTTGACGAAATGAAGGACTGGCTGACGATGTGTAGTGTACACGAAATTTTGATGAACTGAAGAACCGACGTGTAGTGTGTTGAGAATTCTGTTAAACTGGGGGACAAGCTACCTCGAGTCTGGCTTATTTATACGCTTGCCTCAAGATACGCCTAAAGATTATAAATGAACTGCTATTGGCTAATAAAACGCGCCAACATTAGCGTCTATTTTAATATCCAATGAAAACCACGAATACATATTGCTTTAGGAAATGTTCTAGAAGCTTCTCAACGGAAAAAACGCGCGAGACATTACGTAACTTCCTGGTTCCCGGTAATGATAAACAACTCGCCCCATCGCTGCATTATTGCGTTATTGTTGACAGTTTCAGTAAAGCCGTATATTATTATTTACCAATAATAATTACAATTAATAAACCTCTAAAATCAATGTTACATAAAAATACATATTCATATTACTATCATTAATTACATCTGAGTAATTTGTGATACAAATTACCGTATCACATGGTTGTGTAACAAACATTACTCTCCACCCTCCTCGTTGATTACTTTTTGTAAAATTACAATATTTGGTAGCGTAAGTGGAATTTATGAAAGACAAATTCACTTGACATGTGGCACTTCCCAAGCAGGAATAAAGTATGAACAACTTCGCAAGAATTACATTATTTCATGGTCTCATGGCACTCAACAGCAGATATCATCTCATTTGAAAACAAACTTAGATAGATCCAACTACAAATGCTCAGTTAACAACAAAGTTAGCCTTAGCTCCAGACGCTTGTGGTTATGTCTGCATCCCGAATGGAAAGGTTTGAAAGGCCATTAGAGCTACAATTTGTGATTCTTAACCTAAATGTTACAATTGACAGCAGAAGCGAAACTGAGTATGGAGGCATGCACAGCTGCCAGGAGTTGTCCTGCTTTTGTTTTACGAGGGCTGTAGTGACTGCTTGGGATCACAGCCTCCTTGACTGTCTTCTACAATAAAGACAGCTAAAGAAGAGAGTTCATGAAGAATTTCAAAGATAAAGTGACAACATAT
Organism: Deroplatys truncata; assembly: GCA_030765065.1. Taxonomy (NCBI): domain Eukaryota; kingdom Metazoa; phylum Arthropoda; class Insecta; order Mantodea; family Mantidae; genus Deroplatys; species Deroplatys truncata. The sequence goes on along the minus strand of CM060976.1, from coordinate 226,778,391 downwards.
AATAGAATATCCTCTGGAAAACTCACAAATAAATCCACCTCCCCAGGAAAGCAACAGTAGCACTATTCAGATTATAAACTTGACTGATTGCCTAGCTGCTCACCTCCACAGATTAGCAATATACCATTGCCATATATTGTGCAGGGGCAGGAACTCCATCATGAATATTCATCATCTCCCTCAGTGCAAAAGATACACATCACCAGAGATCTACAAATGCAACTAACATTGTACTATTGGGAGAGTGGCAAATGGAGAGCATACAAATGCCAGAGCATTAGCAACCAACCAACCATAAAGACAGCTATGCACAGTATGCAATGTTCACGAACTTTAAGCTTGATCAACTTTCTCATTAGCATTTCCGAACTCCCGAAAGTTATGTATGCTTACATTTAAAATTGTAATTGTGTATTTTTACCCTTTGTCTCATTCGGTTTTTGTATCCACTCCCGTTCAATTAAGCACAGCACTTTACATTTATGATAAACTTTTATTGTACTTGGTAATACATACCTCCTGTTTGTTTTTCTCTTCATTATACTGTTCATCATTTCCACCAGCATTTGCCTTTTCCATGTCGTGCACTATATCAACAGAAAGCTCTTGTTTCAAATCCTCCAATATAACAGATACCACATTTTCATTGGAGTTTAAAGGTTCCTTTATACAGAAAGCTGCATTCTCAACATTTGTTTTGGAGGTCTTATCCTAAAGATGATAACAACAATTTCAAAAATGTATATTTTGGTTACACCAACACCAAATTTGAGTGCAATAAATAACATTTTGGTTTAATACTGGCCAACAGCAACAAGATTAATGGCTACATCATCATCCCAATGGAATAAGTTGCCAATTTAAATATCGTGAAAAATAATATAAGACTTACCATTGGAAATCCCATATCTCCTTTTCTGACAGAATTGTGTATGAACTGTTGTGAGACCCATCATGAAAGCCTTTCCATTATTCTTTAAAATGCAAACACTAGATGGCATGCTTGAAAACATTGAAGGGGCGCTTGTAACAGTGAAGCAAATAATTGAAGTATGGAAAATGAATCAACGTTAAGCACTCATATTGCTTCGCTTATCAAATAACTGGCAGGACCTACTGTCCATATTTTTGCTTCCTAGTTTACTAACCGGTGATTCTCAACCTTCTTCTTCCCTGGGTATCTGTAGCATCATCTAGTGTGGAACAGGTGAATTTAGAGGTTAAACAGTCCTCTGGTAGAATTTCTAAGTTCATAACTCAATGTTCAAAAGTTTTATATACTTCTTTCCCATAAGTTCAGTTCCTTGTGATTATGCACTAATTTCAGCAGCTTGAGTTTGATAAGTGCAGCAATATGAGTGCTTAACATCAGTTCATTTTCCATAATTTAAATGAAAGGAATTTTGACTTGATATATTACACAGTGCTTCACTTACTGCAATTATTCGAAGGATATGTTTCGGAAGTAATTGTTTCCATTGTCTGCTGCAGGGGTGTGTTGGACTTTTTTTTAGTAGTGTTTAATGCCCGTTCTCACTACATACAACACCACAGGTGACGGAAATTGATGATAAATGAAACTAAATAACTGGGAAAGGAAATTTGGAAAGGAAAAGTTCCAGCCTTAAGCTTTAGGGTACATCTCTGGCATTTGCCAATTATGAAAACATAGGAAAATCCAAGAAAAACCTCAGTCAAGGAGGATGGACCAGGTGGGATTTGAAAAACACACCTTCTTTTAAGAGTCCATGTCTTAACTACCTCAGCTACCAGAAACAGTTGGAGCTGTTTGTAGATGGTGTGATGTACTTGTTCAAGTTATCCAATGGCAGGATTTCAAAGTTCATTACTATTTTTATGTGTATTTAATTATTCTTTTTAAAGGCCTAACTACCCTAAGATTTGTTTTCAATGTAGAATCAGCTGAAAAATTCAATGCCATAGCCAGGATTTGAACATGGATGTCCCGCAGCTGCACATATGGTAGAAGTTCTGTCTTCAATCTTGCCGATGCATTGAATTTTTCAGCTGACTCTACATAAAAATTCATTACTTGTATTTGTTTTACAAAACAAATATTTTTCCCAAGCGATTAATTCTAGTGGAGCCTTCAATGATTAATTAATGCCAAGTTTAGGTGTATTTCATGCTTCTGGTCCCAGGAATGTGTAGCAACTGCTGATCTACTCATTTGTATGCACTTCGGACTATACATGTCTTCATTTGTACCAATGTTTATGTTCCTTTTGGTCTGAAATACACCAAATAGATACATCAGCAACTGCTGCACGTTTCTGGGATCAGAAACATGAAATAGATAGATTAGATTAGAATAGAATAGGTCAGATTAGATAAGATGCCTTTTTTCAACACAACTCTGCAACAGCTTATATGGCCAATATTTCGATGAAAACAATTGAAAATGTGTTTGAGAACAGAATTATTAGTAGAGATTTGTGGCCCCCTCGGTCCCCCAACCTAACCTTCTGCAATTTCTATCTCTGGGGTAACTTAAAACATAAAGTGTACAATACAAACTAACACACCCTGGAAGAATTAAAACAAAATATCCCCAGGAAATTGTCAACATGAACTATGGGGAGTGATGGATAGTTTCCTTAAGAGGTGCCAAAAATGTATGGATGACTGTGGCCAGTTTCAGCATCTGCTTTCATAAAATTGATAAATAATGCCTTTAAAAGTAGTTTTAAAAATGTTGTATGGTTTCATCCGTGCCTATTCTATGATAGCGGTAGATGGCAACGTGTGCCGAGGATGCAGACAGGAAAAACACGGCGCAGCTGGTTCGTAGTTTTTTGGCTCTCCCTGTATTAGCTGAATTGGAAGTAAGTGAAAAGATATTATTGGTCATCAGTTACAAGCAAATGATGACCCAATTCACAAAATTGATTTTTCACTTTGCAATCAATATGGTCATCGATATGCATTGCTTTCTGTTCTGAGGTTATTGTGAACTAGAGCAACCATGAATTATTTCTGAAATCATTCTTCCCATATAATTGGTGAAAGAACACATCAGTTGTTGCTTTCACTAAGCTAAGTCATAACGAACTGCAAATATGTATTTGTTCTTGTTAATACATGCCTTTCCTTCCTTTCCACAATTTCCATTATTGTTTGATTTTTCTCCATACTGCATTTTATCACCTACAGATTGTTGTTCCATCTCCTCTACTATAATTGGAACTCCGTTATGGCTTTCTTTCATCTTCTCTATTACAAATGGAACTCCATTCTGGTTGTCTTCCATCTCCTCTCTCCTCTGTTCTGAGTCTTATTGATTCCTTTCCAGAGAAAGATGAATCTTCTGCATGTTTTGGGCAATGTAACCTGCAGGAGATGAGAAAAGTATTTCAACATGCAAGGATTTACTTTTCATCAACATCAAATATGAGTACCAAATTAACACCAGTCACTCCTGGCAACCAGCTGGTCTATGCCAGCAGCCTTTGAAATGTTAGGGTCTTGCCAAAATGTTAAGTTGAAATTCATTTGGACTAACAGTAAGCAGCATCATTTTAACTTTGAAATTAACAACTTGCATGAAAAAATTCCAGCACTGGTGTCAAGATTGGAAGTAGTTTTAATCACTTTTCAAAATTAAAATAACTGTGATAAAATTTAGATTTATATGCCTGCAGAAAGAGTAAGTTATAATTATTTGGATCTATCAAAAAACATCAGTAAACACAGACATTATGTATACAGATAAAATTTTGCTTAATACTTTAAAGCCCTGTATCTTATTACTTGCTATTTTTCTATATATATATATATATATATATATATATATATATATATATATATAATCTTTGTCATGTGCTATTTCCCTTACTACAACTTTTCTTCCGTGATGTGTCTGTCTGATCACTGCCTATGTTTATAAATTTAAATGGGAAAATCCTAAGTGGGGAAGTTCATTCCAGAGCTGATATATAAAGAAAAAGCTTTCATGTCTAAAACAAATGTGTATTAAGTACAAATTTCAATATGCAAATTTACTGGGAATTTAAACACACATGTGAAATACCCTGCTTTAAGTGTATAAGAAAAACAAGTTAAAATAAGCAAAAGGAAGTAATGTGCCTGTATTTTGGTGATAAACTGCTAATGTGTGAAAGCAAAAATGTACATTCAATTATTAAAGAACAATATCATAACAAAACTTTATTAGTGCTACCTTTACCACTACTATTGAAAATGCACAACTTTAATGCAAAATAACTGCAGTTTAATTTAAGTTTGAGAACAGCTTTGTAAGCTTTTTATTCAACATAAGATAAGGGCTCTAGTTATGGTTAAAGCTTTAGACAAACTGAAAATTAAAAGATTAACGTTTTTGTTGATGAACTAAAACAAAAATGCAATTGTTTTTTTAACTTCAAAACATGACAAAATTTGGAGAAGCGTGCTGAAGAATGCAGTTCATAAAATTAAGTATGGTAATGGTTGCTTGTTGTCTCTTTAAATAATTAAAAATCTGAGAAAAACATTAAATAGTTTAAGCGTAATAATTGTTACTTTTAGTACATCTCAGTATGCTTAAAAATGCAAGCGAAATTACTAATAGGCAGAATGAGAGGTGGTGAAGCACATCAAAATTAGCTGCTGGTTTAGTGCATTACGATTTTCCTGAACACTTTAAAACAAGACAGTTTTATTCATATTACATCATGAACATCTAGTTAAAAAAAAGTCATATAATCTGGCACAGGAGCTGCAATCGCCAACCACCGTCAATACCTACGTGCTGCTAGTGACTTTCTGAGGAACTAGATTACTAGACAGATTGATTGATTGATTGTGTTTGTTTGTTCATTTGGCCCCACTGTGAGCAACGCTCTGGGATATCGAAAATGTCATACAATTATAAGATATGCAGCATAGCTAATAACATACCCAACACCAAGAACTTCTTTTTAAATCATTTCAAGAGTAAATTTCTCAACATGCATTACAGTAGGGCAATAACAAATAAGTGTAAATCATCATCATTAACAATCTGCCCTACGTATTCAATATTCACCTGTTGCACAACATATTAAAGAAATTGGGACATTAGGCCCCATTATAAAAATTCTTCAATAGTATATGGAGAGTGAGTTAGAAAGCTTAGGTTTGTCTAATAGTTTTGGGTAGCATGGAAGGTTATTATAAATTGTTATTGCAGAATAGTAACATTTTTGGAACAGTTTCAAGGGATTTGCTGGTCAATGCAAATCATACACATGCCTCACATTGTGGTTATGCACAATAAGGTTTGTTATGAAGTTATAATTATCTGTGAACCATTATCTGTATGGTTGCTCAGGAGAGAATATATAAATATAAGAGTAAGAATTTTTTCGGTTTTGAATAAGGACCTACAGGAATGACGGGGCACAAAACCACAGATAATGCGTATGGCCTTTTGTTGTAATATAATTTGCAGGCTGTGTGAAAATTATTCTGTGGTACTGTATTAAGTTTACAACGATAAATGCAAAAATCAATGTCAATGTTTACTCGCCCACTCTGGCTGACAGTAATCTTGAGGGGCGTCTGTAAATAAACAACAGAAGCGTTGTCGCATTGCACATCATGTCATGCTCGCGCACTTGCAATATTTAAAAAAAATAATAATAAAATAAAAGCTATCAGCACAAAGGCAGTTTTGTTGGCAAATTAGGTAAGCAGAAAATAGAACCTTGTTTGTAAAACATACTCACATTTTAATTCGAATATTTCTTTCCATACTTTTACAAATAACAGACGTGTGAGTGAGTGGTTTCACGCAACTTCAAGGATAACATTTAGTATCCACCTTTAAATTCAAACATGTGTTGTTTTTTTTTCTTTCCATAATTTTACAAATAACGGACGTCTAAATGGTTTATCACAGTTTGGCGGATAAGATTTAGTATCGGGGTACGGCACAGAAGACATATTGGATATTTACTTTAATTATCTCATTGCATTTAACCCAAATGACACAAGCGCTTGCAGAAAGCCACCCGAAGGTGTACGAACACCACGCTTCCAAAGCGAATGTCGCGACCTCTGCCATGCTGATTGCTGAGGCTTGAAACCACAGGGGTGATGGTTGGATTGGCTAAGTGGAAACCGAGGGCACTAACTCCCCACATGGACACGGTGTGTCACTAGTTGTACTTTTGCGGGAAAGGCGAATTTTCTGATTGGCTGTTTCAAGTTTGGACGTTCGTAACGAACTAAATGGCAGAGGCACGAAGAAAGGACCATCTTGGATTTTTATAGCTGGAAGCTATCGTCCGAAGTTTTTTCACCAGGAACAATGCCGAGACGGTAATCATACATTTACGCTATTTCTGATTGAATGTATATTTGTTGTAATATTGGTATTTTCTGTTAACTTCAGTGATATTCGTAGAATGAGGTAGAAAACTGATAGGTTACTGTATGTTGCAACATATTTATATAACGAATTAATTTTCAGATACATTGAGCCGTCCAGACAGAGGGGATACGCCTACGATTTACATTCCTTCCAGTGTTGTGGTTCGAGTCCCGATTGGTGACATAGAATCTGAAGGTATGTTATTAAGTTTCCAGCATGGGAGTGCTGGATGAAAGGTTAAGTTTTTAAGAGCTTCTTAGTGTTGCTGAATTTTATATTGTCCTGATTTACTTTTCAGATATTGTGAGTCATCCAGACAGTGGAATATACGATTAATTTTCGTGTTTGCACTTCATAATTGATGGGTGGAGATCACAGCCAAAAGTAGGTAAGGTAAAATCAACCTTTAATGCAAATTAATTAGCATGTTACTGTGCTAATATTTAAACACATAGATGCAGATCATGCGAGTGATACTCTTGTATAATTAAAAAATGTAGGATTATTGGTGGAGTGACACACTAACTGTCAAGGATAGCATGCCAATCATACTATAATTCTTCTTAGACAGTGCCCAAATGAAATTTTCTAATACAGAAGGAAGAAAGATATTTGAAATCATTCACATATATTTTAGTAATTCACCCTCTTTTGGGCATGTTTATCTAACTGCCACTATGTCCTTTTTTGAACTGGGCATGGTGTATGAAAATAGAAATTCTGGTAGCTTTTTTGACAATTAATGTCCTTGTAATCTGTTATTACAGATGCTCAAAAGCAATTGTTTCCAAGAATAACTGAAGTGTTTGTTTTGAGTGAAATTAGCAGCTTCAGTATGTGTTCTGAGGCTTTGAAATTCCAAAGTGGTTCCAATCTTTCGTGTCTGTTTTCTACCATTTAAACTTTGTAGCAATTTTGATGATACAAAATCCTTCCCTTAAAGATACATTGTGCAGTAGTAATTAAGTTGCAGGATATTATAAGAAATGTATAGGCATTTAAATGATCGTGTTGTTTTTGTGCAAAAATCAAAGGTTTTGAAGTAATGGGCATTTAATATTTTTTAAATGTATTGAAGCCTTTTAAGTTAACACACATGATAAACATGAAGTTGATCACGATATATGATGAATCATTTGTAGAATACTTATGAAAATAGCTTACTGTGAGTAGAGAAAGTCTTAGATGGCAGAGCAGTGGTATGGCAAGTTAAAGATTGCTGGTTTGAATCCCAGGCATGGCATTGAATTTTTTGTCTGATTGTATATACTCATCCACTATTGTGTATATGCAAACAACCCATGGCTCTTTTCAGTGAAGGTTTCATGAATCTTTTCAATGAATTGGATCTTCTGAATGATCCTTTGATCTGTTATTTATAGTGAACATTTTAACACACTACGTATTTTAAACACTTTTCATATACAGCATATTGCATCCAAGTTACTATGGGAGGTTAGGTTTTTTTTATATAAGCTTAGGTATCTGAATTTATGGAAGGTTAGCATTAGGTTTGTTTATTTATATATATAAGCTTAGTTTTCTGAATTCACAGAAGGTTAGTAATTTTTTTAATGAAAAGTGTTTAAAATTTCACTATAAATAACAGTTTGAAGGATCCTTCAAAAGATCTGATTCATTGAACCTTCAATGAAAAGATCCATGGATCCTTTGCATATACTGAATTTTATTTTGTTCAAGTAATACAAAGTGGTGGTGGTTTTACAATAAAAAGTGTTGTTTCCTTCTCATTTAGCACTTTATCAACCAAACTTTTTTGCCACTTTTTAACGGTTTCCCAGTTTTGTGTTAAAACAGCTTATTCACACTATGCACTTCTTCCTTTGTCATGGCAACTCAAATACTAACTGATAAAGTCGAAGATTTGACTTGAGCTGAGCATATGAGTGCTAGCGTATTATGAATGACTGTTTGCTTATCATATTTCCTGTGTTATGCAAAGAGTTTATTTGGTACTCAGATAGCAATGCTGAGAATTCATTGCTGTATTTCTCATATAGGCAAGAGAATAGCAGTCATCCATACAGTTGATAATTAACAAAAAGATACTCTTTGATTGTTAATGCAATAGCAGGTAGAATTAAGAAAATCATATTTTGTAATCTCTTAACAGTTACTATATATCCATAACCTTTCACAATGAGTTCTTACGATAATCACAATAAAATGTGTAGTTCTATACCTTTCCTACTCCAATGTTTCATGACACAATACGTTTAAGGAATTATTTACATTGGCATAAGCGTAGTGCTTAGTTTGAAGACAAGAGGAAGCATATGCTTTGTTTACATCAGAGAGAACTCTGGTTTACAGTGGATAGTGTGTAATATAATCACAAGGTGTTTGTAACCACAAATTTTTCCTTAACGTAAGTAATTTCTCTTTTCAGAAACCTACTTTTAAGGGTAGTTTAAACATGTGTGTTCTATTTAATTCTAGGATATACACAATGGAAAGTTGGAGTTAAGTTGTGGCTATTTGTGTCCAGTGATGGTGCTTCAAGTCAGAGCACAGAGAGTGACAATGACATTAATAGTGTTAAATGGTGTGGTGAAACTTGCTAATGACATTTATTGCACTGCTAATAGCAATTTAGTGAATGACAAATAATAGCTACACTATTGCATATAATGTGTGCAGAAGTTTCTTTGTAGGAAATGGAATTAAGTTATTCATGTCAAATTGTATTGCGCTATCTAGAGTAGAATAAAATAACAAGTGTCAAACCTGTGTTATTCTTCCAATTTTCCTGTCAAATTCCACATCCTACTGTTGGTTGGAAGTTCAAACAAACCATGGAGGCAGTTTAAGTGCAAAAGATTTTACTATGAAGCATGCAGAAGAAATTATTGCAAGGTGCTGGATCTCATTCACTCTCAAAAATTTAAATGTGTCCATTATGTATTATGACATAGAAACATTCAGAAACCACTATTAACCCCAATAATATTATATAAAAAGCAATGTATGTGCCGACTATTGGATAATTTAATAAGTTACACAGGAATAAACAGTTGTGTTTTTCATACTAGCCTAGCTGTGAGTGTTCAACTGATCATAATTGTGTTCTAATATTGTATTGCTACAGATGACAGTGACAAGTTATTTTATGTGAGCTTTAATCGAGTCCTTTAAAAAGAAATATGAATAACTCCAAGTGCAATCACGATTATTGAAGCTCACGTAATTAACTTTGTACGTCGTCAGTAGCGATACAATATTGGAACATATGATCAGCTGAGCAGACAGCTAGGCAGGTATGAAAAATACAGCTGTAGTAGCTACGAGTGACGTCATCATCCGAGAGCACGATTTTTCATAGTTTAGTTCAACCCCAGATCACTACTCACGCTGCGATCGCCCTCGTGTTTCCAACGTTTAACACGAGAGTTGCACTTCTAATAGTTTGCTGTTCTGTGCTTGAAACTAAACCAAGTAGGAAGTCACAGAACAGCAAACTATTAGAAGTGCAACTCTCGTGTTAAACGTTGGAAACACGAAGGCGATCGCAGCGTGAGTAGTAATCTGGGGTTGAACTAAACTATGAAAAATCGTGCTCTCGGATGATGACGTCACTCGTAGCTACTACAGCTGTATTTTTCATACCTGCCTAGCTGTCTGTTCAGCTGATCATATGTTCCAATATTGTATCGCTACCACAGATTAACCAGATTGTCAACTCAATGGTGGGGGTAAGGTGCCGCATAGGGCGCTTTTACGGACCTTTCGGGTGTCCGTTAGCGGAACTAACGCTGCGGTCGGTAATGCAGCGTAGGTCATTATCAACTGATCATGCCTGCTGCTAGCCCCACTCCCCGCTTTCGAAACGTGAGCAAGCCAACTGAAAGGAGTGCAAGTCTCGAATAAAATCACCTGCGTTTTTAATGGTTTTTCTCAATCTAGAGAGAAAACCATTAAACGCACAGGTGACTTTATTTAGAACTTGCACTCCTTTCAGTTCTTACTCATCTGCTAGAATACCGAAATCGGTTTTAATTGTCTTACACTGACAATGTATTTATACTCATTTTCAGTAAAGTGGGAAAATAGGAAAGGTTGTGGTATGTATGGTATTATGTAATGTTACTCTTTGTATACAGCAGTTTACCATTCATCAACTTAACAGCTGTTAACCTTCATGACAGAAATGCCATTGATCCGCATTCTATAATAATAATAATAATATACAAATTTTAATATAAATGATATCCTGCCATGTACAAAGAATGTCAGCATTTGGTTATACATAAAACACCACATAATATTTTATCACGTGTATTGAAAAATAAGTGAAATACATCAGCAAAAACAAAAAGCAACTATTCAGTTACACAATTTTTTTTTAATACAGCTGCATCTTATGCAACACAAACTTGAGCAAAATTTCCTACACTAATGTCCCTTGATGTGGATTTAACAAGCATTGCATTTTTAATAGCTGCTTCTACATTATCCAAATAATCAATTTCTTAGCAAATAATTTGTGATTAGTTGTTGCTCTTTGTTGGGTTATATTTGGAATATCTGTTGCAATCTGATCTAGTATCTATTTCCAAGGCACTTAAAATAAGCACTAACACCATGGATTCTATCTTCTTCTTTTTTTTTAAGTGAAAGAAGGTTAAAAATGTTTTACAGCTATTTTCTATTAGTCCAGCTTAAATATAAAAACTTGTAATATGTAGGCCATCAACTCACTGCTCTATGGTGCACAGAGAAGTGCTCATTTACTCAAACCTGTGCCCGAGATAGCACATGGGTAAAAGTTAAGTTGAAAAAAACAGAGGTAAAGGAAGTAAAAATTATTTTTCAGTTTGACTATAGAATCATAATATTCAACAACTTTGTGCTTAATACAGATTCGAACCAAACAGCTGTGAACATAAAGACAATCTTATGAGCACCATATTAGACATAATTTGTCCTTGTTTTCTTTGTACTGCTAAATTCTTAATACTTAAAATACTAATTATTCTTTCTTTGTACAGCAGCAGATTAAAATATTTTATTAATGTGCTGCAAATACATTACTAATAAATAAAAATAAATAAATAAAATAAAAATAAAAAAAATTAAACTGCAATACATATGACTTTTGTTTCCTCAGCAAACCGATATGTTTCATTACTATAAAACTTTTTGCCCCTCCCATGAAGTTGCACTAATTATGTTTTTTTTTAAAAAAAATCATATTGACATTAATTATGACTTAATAATAATAATAATAATAATAATAATAATAATAATAATAATAATAACCAAATAAATAATACACATTTTCCTTAGCATTATTCGTGACTCACAATTTTTAAATGAAAGGAGTTTTTTCACAACCACTTGAGGTGCACCATCATTTGTTATACTTCCCATACCAACATCACTTTGTATGGCAGTTAAAAGAACCACTTGCATGACTTCATAGAGGAAAATGGTACAACCCGAACTATTAACCAGTTTATGATGCCTGCTGTAATATTGTTATTAAGGGGTTGTAAACCCTACGACATATGAAATTGAGTTAAATATTTCAAAAACAAAGTTCAGATAAATACACAAATTCTTATCAGGCTGCCTAGTTGGAATTTGCCAGTAATGTTATATTAGGAAGCCTAACAAACAATATATACATTTTTATTTTGTTTTTATGTTGTTTTAATGTCATTGTATATGAAGACAGTGAAAGCAAATCTTGGTTGCAAATGACAATTACAGAGTAGCTGTAATTTAAGAAAGCTATTGTCTTTAAGCTCAAAACTACTTTCATTAAATGGACTGTTAATGGTGACACTTCACATTCTCTGCAACACGAGGGTGCTATTTCTTATTGTTAAAGAATCACAAAGGTAACTGAAATCCTTGCTACTATTTTGTTTATTTAATGGATAACAAACATTTTAGAAAAATCATGTCTGTAGTAATTAACAACATTAACTCAAAAATTGTAGCTTTAAAGCTACTAACAGAGAATAACTAAAACCTACCAATACACTGAAATAACTGCCTAACACCAACTTTGCTTTTTCTGAAAATTGAGAACATGTTTCCAGCAGTAGTCCTCAATGTTTTAGTTAATTTTTCAACTGATGTTGAAATGAAACTCCAAATTTTAAGGAATGTTTGATGTTACATGGCAATAAATTGCTGTATAGTTGAGAGAAACCTTCATACTATATTAATAATGTTCCTGGGGGTGATCCTGCAACTCAACATACCCAAATTACCTTGACTCCATAGTTTGGGTATCTGCCAGCATATCTCTGGTAGCTTGAGATGGTGACTGCGCTAAACAAACGAAAGGAGAAAAAAAGCTCATTAATGTTCCAATAATTAAATAATAAGGTTAATAAAAGTGCTTTGAAGGTGATGGACTTTGCATCTAAACATCCATGACTGACATTTCATCACTAATTGCTGCATTAATCAAGAGTTAAAACTATAAAATATCCTGTTTTGTTTAACATATACTCTGTTCATTTGCAGCAATTATTTTGCTCATTATTCAGCAACACAGAGCAAAACATTCTTTAATTTTATAAATATGACACAGTATTTTCACTTATTTACTATAAAAACTTGCTTTTTTATTTAAAGTTTCTTTTACTTAATCTGAAAACTCAATGGTTTTACAAAGAAATATTTTCTGTGTTAAGATACCACAAACTGTGTATAAGTTAAGCTAAAATCAAATAAACCAGTGGTAAGATTGTGCAGACTGAAACATTGAAACAGCTTATGAAGTATCCAATACCAAAAGTTTTACATCTTTCTTTACTAAAGTTTGAAAATTTAAATGATTTCTGTGATAAAACAGCACTATTACTTTGTGCAGTTGGCAAGTGTTTAACCTTAGCACATAGTACTAGGCCATGGCATAATTACGTGCCAGAAATGTTCATGGTTTCATACAATGTAATCTCACTGTGAAAAAGGAAACACAAAAAGATAATTTAGAAAGATATGGCAACAACTCTGCCATTAGCTTATTAGAGAAAAATGAAAACTCTGTTAAATATAACTCACTTTAACTGATGAACGAAGGAAATCTGTGCCATAATCCTGAGGCTACTACTTCTGGAGGTGTTGAACAGGAGAATGAACTGCAGTAGCCCATATATAAACAAATTAACAGTTCTGAAATTCAAAGAATGCAAAAATGATTTACAATTTAAACCTTAAATTGTAATATTTAATTTCAGTTCTAGCTTTCTAACAACTGTAAAGCCCAACTAGGATACTAAACAGACTTTTTTATTTTTCACTAGTATTTCACTCGTAAAATGACAATTATTATTAGTGTTATCATGCATACATTGATTAGATTCGAACTGCAGCTGAATTACAAAATGTAATATTGCTCATGAGTAGTCGATACAATTTTATTTTGAAAATAAATGTATATGTAATGCAATTCTGGTTAGGTTATGGATTTAATTTTGGTTATTCTATATTATTTACATTCATACATCCTACTTACCAACAGGCCTTTGAAAAAAAATAAATCGCTTCTTTCTTGGTATTTGTACGCTCTTGTATGCCTTTAAAATCTTGCCAGTTCTACTAAATCGAAGAATTTTCTTCTCAGGTTCACTCTCGCATCCGTTAAAATACGATCCGCAGCTTTAAAATTTCGTCTCAAATCGGATACACTTAGCCAACCTTAGGCTTTGTTCACACGTACATTGAGCTCAAATACTGTACAAACCGGTTCACTAATATTATAAAAACGACTTTATAAATGGCAAACTGTTATAATATATTACATCTGGGACTGAATATGTGTTATTTTTAAAACAATTTAATATTCAACACAGGAGTGTAGAATAATTGTGTTGGCAGTATTGAATGTTATATGTACGAGCTTGACAGTGTCATCTAGCGCCTGCATTTTAAGCAAAGGGCATATGCAGCGCTCAAAATGTACCTTTCGAGAGCCCGATGCGAGAACATCGATGATATACCGGAAGTTCCTATCCGAGTTGACATACGCTGATCGCTACTGACGACGTACAAAGTTAATTACGTGAGCTTCAATAATCGTGATTGCACTTGGAGTTATTCATATTTCTTTTTAAAGGAGTCGATTAAAGCTCACATAAAATAACTTGTCACTGTCATCTGTAGCAATACAATATTAGAACACAATTATGATCAGTTGAACACTCACAGCTAGGCCAGTATGAAAAACACAACTGTTTATTCCTGTGTAACTTATTAAATTATCCAATAGTCGGCACATACATTGCTTTTTATATAATATTATTGGGGTTAATAGTGGTTGCTGAATGTTTCTATGTCATAATACATAATGGTCACATTTAAATGTTTGAGAGTGAATGAGATCCAGCACCTTGCAATAATTTCTTCTGCATGCTTCATAGTAAAATCTTTTGCACTTAAACTGCCTCCATGGTTTGTTTGAACTTCCAACCAACAGTAGGATGTGGAATTTGACAGGAAAATTGGAAGAATAACACAGGTTTGACACTTGTTATTTTATTCTACTCTAGATAGCGCAATACAATTTGACATGAATAACTTAATTCCATTTCCTACAAAGAAACTTCTGCACACATTATATGCAATAATGTAGCTATTGTTTGTCATTCACTAAATTGCTATTAGCAGTGCAATAAATGTCATTAGCAAGTTTCACCACACCATTTAACACTATTAATGTCATTGTCACTCTCTGTGCTCTGACTTGAAGCACCATCACTGGACACAAATAGCCACAACTTAACTCCAACTTTCCATTGTGTATATCCTAGAATTAAATAGAACACACATGTTTAAACTACCCTTAAAAGTAGGTTTCTGAAAAGAGAAATTACTTACATTAAGGAAACATTTGTGGTTACAAACACCTTGTGATTATATTACACACTATCCACTGTAAACCAGAGTTCTCTCTGATGTAAACAAAGCATATGCTTCCTCTTGTCTTCAAACTAAGCACTACGCTTATGCCAATGTAAATAATTCCTTAAACGTATTGTGTCATGAAACATTGGAGTAGGAAAGGTATAGAACTACACATTTTATTGTGACTATCATAAGAACTCATTGTGAAAGGTTATGGATATATAGTAACTGTTAAGAGATTACAAAATATGATTTTCTTAATTCTACCTGCTATTGCATTAACAATCAAAGAGTATCTTTTTGTTAATTACCAACTGTATGGATGACTGCTATTCTCTTGCCTATATGAGAAATACAGCAATGAATTCTCAGCATTGCTATCTGAGTACCAAATAAACTCTTTGCATAACACAGGAAATATGATAAGCAAACAGTCATTCATAATACGCTAGCACTCATATGCTCAGCTCAAGTCAAATCTTCGACTTTATCAGTTAGTGTTTGAGTTGCCATGACAAAGGAAGAAGTGCATAGTGTGAATAAGCTGTTTTAACACAAAACTGGGAAACCGTTATAAAGTGGCAAAAAAGTTTGGTTGATAAAGTGCTAAAGGAGAAGGAAACAACACTTTTTATTGTAAAACCACCACCACTTTGTGTTACTTGAACAAAATAAAATTCAGTATATGCAAAGGATCCATGGATCTTTTCATTGAAGGTTCAATGAATCAGATCTTTTGAAGGATCCTTCAAACTGTTATTTATAGTGAAATTTTAAATACTTTTCATTAAAAAAATTACTAACCTTCTGTGAATTCAGAAAACTAAGCTTATATATATAAATAAACAAACCTAATGCTAACCTTCCATAAATACAGAAACCTAAGCTTATATAAAAAAAACCTAACCTCCCATAGTAACTTGGATGCAATGTGCTGTATATGAAAAGTGTTTAAAATACGTAGTGTGTTAAAATGTTCACTATAAATAACAGATCAAAGGATCATTCAGAAGATCCAATTCATTGAAAAGATTCATGAAACCTTCACTGAAAAGAGCCATGGGTTGTTTGCATATACACAATAGTGGATGAGTATATACAATCAGACAAAAAATTCAATGCCATGCCTGGGATTCAAACCAGCAATCTTTAACTTGCCATACCACTGCTCTGCCATCTAAGACTTTCTCTACTCACAGTAAGCTATTTTCATAAGTATTCTACAAATGATTCATCATATATCGTGATCAACTTCATGTTTATCATGTGTGTTAACTTAAAAGGCTTCAATACATTTAAAAAATATTAAATGCCCATTACTTCAAAACCTTTGATTTTTGCACAAAAACAACACGATCATTTAAATGCCTATACATTTCTTATAATATCCTGCAACTTAATTACTACTGCACAATGTATCTTTAAGGGAAGGATTTTGTATCATCAAAATTGCTACAAAGTTTAAATGGTAGAAAACAGACACGAAAGATTGGAACCACTTTGGAATTTCAAAGCCTCAGAACACATACTGAAGCCGCTAATTTCACTCAAAACAAACACTTCAGTTATTCTTGGAAACAAATGCTTTTGAGCATCTGTAATAACAGATTACAAGGACATTAATTGTCAAAAAAGCTACCAGAATTTCTATTTTCATACACCATGCCCAGTTCAAAAAAGGACATAGTGGCAGTTAGATAAAAATGCCCTAAAGAGGGTGAATTACTAAAATATATGTGAATGATATCAAATATCTTTCTTCCTTCTGTATTAGAAAATTTCATTTGGGCACTGTCTTAAAAGAATTATAGTATCATTGGCATGCTATCCTTGACAGTTAGTGTGTCAGTCCACCAATAATCCTACATTTTTTAATTATACAAGAGTATCACTCGCATGATCTGCATCTATGTGTTTGAATATTAGCACAGTAACATGCTAATTAATTTGCATTAAAGGTTGATTTTACCTTACCTACTTTTGGCTGTGATCTCCACCCATCAATTATGAAGTGCAAACACGAAAATTAATCGTATATTCCACTGTCTGGATGACTCACAATATCTGAAAATTAAATCAGGACAATATAAAATTCAGCAACACTAAGAAGCTCTTAAAAACTTAACCTTTCATCTAGCACTCTAATGCTGGAAACTTAATAACATACCTTCAGATTCTATGTCACCAATCGGGACTCGAACCACAACACTGGAAGGAATGTAAATCGTAGGCGTATCCCCTCTGTCTGGACGGCTCAATGTATCTGAAAATTAATTCGTTATATAAAAATGTTGCAACATACAGTAACCTATCAGTTTTCTACCTCTTTCTACGAATATCACTTAAGTTAATAGAAAATACCAATATTACAACAAATATACATTCAATCAGAAATAGCGTAAATGTATGATTACCGTCTCGGCTTTGTTCCTGATGAAAAAACTTCGGGCGAAAACTTCCGGCTATAAAAATCCAAGATGGTCCCTTTCGTCGTGCCTCTGCCATTTAGTTCGTTACGAACGTCCAAACTTGAAACGGCCAATCAGAAAATTCGCCTTTCCCGCAAAAGTACAACTAGTGACACACCGTGTCCATGTGGGGAGTTAGTGCCCTCGGTTTCCACTTAGCCAATATAACCATCACCCCTGTGTAGGAAGTCAGCTGATAAAATAGCAATGCCGAAAATATAAAAATAAAGCAGAATTTTCGTATCAACGAGCAATTATGTAAATGTAGGAGTTTATAGTGATACCTTATTTAATATTGAGTACCAAATAACGCGCATTCGATGTTTAAAACTGGAACATGACCTGAAAACCTAGTAAGATAGAAGACAGGTTATGAATCGAAAGTTTAGTTGGTTTTAATGAAGAATTGAAATATATATAGCGAAAACAAGCTAACCTTAAATATAAACTATAACTTAGTATCTTACGGTGTTAAAATGTGTTCGAATTAGGGACTGTATTTCGAAAAGTTTATTTTTATGAATTGCACACTAATATCGTAAAACGAACAAGAGAACTCGTGCTCAAAGGTTATGTCTGATACCTATTTCAATTTTGAATGTGATGTAATGATAATAGTTTGGGATCCATAGTTTGATTTTGGATGTGTATTAGTGTTGTGCTCAAACACTATTTCCTGCTGTTATACCAAATAAATAAATTAGGACATAATGCTCTTTTCATTGCAAAATAACTTAAAGCATTTCATAAACAGAAAATTCTCCATATGTACTGTATATCTTTGGGAATTTTTTGTCAATCTGGGTAACTCGGTTAAGCGCTGGCCTTGGAAGCACAAATAGTTACATAAAACTTGTGTAGTACCACATTATTGCTGAATGATTACTACATATCGAAATGTCAGCTACCATATTTATGACAAAACACCCAACTTAAATTATATAAATGTATAATATATATTGCATGGCAAAATATCTGCTGAAATAGTTATTCTCTCATTTGTGAAGTCATAGTGGGAGCTGCCTTGTAAAACAACTTCTTGGTTTCATTACTTGATAGTATTGAGTAATGCTATCTCTGTTTTAAATGTTGTCTCATTCATACTTCTAATTGGGCAGCACTATGGCCTCTCACAAAAAAAGCCTGGATTCAATCCTAGGGATCAGAGGTGGGATTTTGTGGTAGATAAAATGGCACTTAGAATGAATGTTGTCTGGTTTTCCCCACCATAATTCCATCAATTGCACCATCTTCATCATTGTCATCCCCCCTCCCACCAGTCTTGAATCTCTGTAAACCTGTGAAGTTAAAAGGGACATTAAAATTAAAAATACTATGGAGGACAGAGAGCAATAGTAATGAACGAGTGTCTCATCCAGCCACCCAAATTTATAAACCAGCATGTGCTGTTACATTCTTTCTGCAGTCAACATATGAAAAAACAATTAATACTGGCACACTAAACTACATGTTAAAGTGATTGACAATTATAAAGGATGGGTGTGATATGGCTAAACACAAAGAGACATTGTTATTATTTAGAGACATTGCATTCACATTCATATTTAATAATACTGTATAATACATTTGTATGGTATTTTAAGGAACATGTGCCTACATTAATATACATTTGAATGGCCTACCCAATTAAAATGTCCATTAAATTCTAACCTCTTGAATGTCTGTTATTACAATCTATTGGAATGATCTTATAGGTAATTACACTTAGTCACTTATGCATACACAAAGCCAGTTCTAGTTAATAAAACTTACAGTTATTGAATAGAAAATACACTTTGATTCCTTTTCCTGGGAAAGGTTCTATATATAACATTTGGTATAACACAGTGGAGGTCCTACAGCACATGGGAACTTTAAATTTATTGACAGGTCATATGGGAAAAAAACAAATTGAGCCCATACAGTGATGTTTGTTTGTGTTTGTTCATTTGGCTCCACTGTGAGCAATGCTCAGGGAAATTGAACATATCATACAATTATGAAGTATACAGAGTAAGTAGGAATATACCCAAAGCCAAGAACAGCCTTTGGGGGGGGATGCTCCCCTCCCCATCATGCATTATCTAAGAGAGAAAAATTTGTAAACCATCACCATTTCAACAGTAAACTTCTTGACACGCATTACAGTAGGACAACAATAGCAAATAAGTGTTAATCACCATCACATGCAATCTGCCCTACATAAAGTGCTTACATGAGGTTGATACTATATGATGATTAATTCACTTTGAATAAGCTCGAAATTATAACTTTATACTTATATTATGCTTAAAGTTCAATTTCCCATGTAATTTCTATTACCTTGAAGACATGTTTGAGAAAGACATCACTTGAAACGAGAAATTCTCATTATTACTGCATGGGTATTATTTGGGAAGACAGTATACAGGGTGGAAGGTACTGCTTGAACTGTACGTTAATCATGGATTCTATATAATGATTAGTGCAAATATGTCCAATACAATTTTTGTCATTAAACCTACAAAAATGAAACATAGTGATGTTCCTTGTGCCTGTGTCTATTAGCCATTTTATTACAGTTCAAGCAATACCTTTCACCCTGTATAAGTAAACATTTAGAAAATGGTGGAGTTTGCATATACATAACACATTATAACATATAAAACTGGTATGCAACAGATCCATCTATCCCATTGACTAACAATTGTACAATCACTGTGTGCTACCGGTATTCCTACTACTTTCTATCCAGCAATAATATTTACATGGTAGCTTAAGTATTTAAAGTCCAATATCAAACCTGCTATGTCTATAGAGACTGGCACTGTAGCAAGATGACAATATCACAAAAGACATGTCAGGAATGGGGAGGAGTATGATGGTTATTTTGGGTGGAGAATTTTTTTGAAAATCTTTGTGTTGCATCTTTGGAAGGTACTGAACTTAAACCGATTTGTACTATGTATGTCCAAATTCATGATTTGAAGCGCATGGCTTTATGTATTCACTTTCAATTGCCAGTCGAAATGCGCGCGCCAATGTTCCACGTTACGTATTTGACCACAGCCAATGGGAGCAAAATGTGCCGGAATCACAGAACAGCAAACTATGGACCACAGAACACCAAAGTATAAGAAGTGCTACCCTAGTGTTAAATTGGTGGAAACACGAAGGCGATCGCAGCGTGAGTAGTGATCGGGGATGGAACTAAACTATGAAAAATCCTGCTCTCGGATGATGACGTCACTCGTAGCTACTACAGCTGTATTTTTCATACCCGCCTAGCTGTCTGCTCAGCTGATCATATGTTCTAATACTGTATCGCTACTGATGACGTACAAAGTTAATTACGTGAGCTTCAATAATCGTGATTACACTTTGAGTTATTCAAATTTCTTTTTAAAGAAGTCGATTAAAGCTCACATAAAATAACTTGTCACTGTCATCTGTAGCAATACAATATTAGAACACAATTATGATCAGCTGAACACCTCACAGCTAGGCTGGTATGAAAAACACAACTGTTTATTCCTGTGTAACTTATTTAAATTATCCAATAGTCGGCACATACATTGCTTTTTATATAATATTATTGAGGTTAATAGTGGTTGCTGAATGTTTCTATTTCATAATACATAATGGTCACATTTAAATTTTTGAGAGTGAATGAGATCAAGCACCTTGCAATAATTTCTTCTGCATGCTTCATAGTAAAATCTTTTGCACTTAAACTGCCTCCATGGTTTGTTTGAACTTGCAACCATCCAACAGTAGGATGTGGAATTTGACAGGAAAATTGGAAGAATAACACATTTTTGACACTTGTTATTTTATTCTACTCTTAGATAGCGCAATACAATTTGACATGAATAACTGAACTCCATTTCCTACAAAGAAACTTCTGCACACATTATATGCAATAGTGTAGCTATTGTTTGTCATTCACTAAATTGCTATTAGCAGTGCAATAAATGTCATTAGCAAGTTTCACCACACCATTTAACACTATTAATGTCATTGTCACTCTCTGTGCTCTGACGAAGCACCATCACTGGACACAAATAGCCACAACTTAACTCCAACTTTCCATTGTGTATATCCTAGAATTAAATAGAACACACATGTTTAAACTACCCTTAAAAGTAGGTTTCTGAAATGAGAAATTGCTTACATTAAGGAAAAATTTGTGGTTACAAACACCTTTGATTATATTACACATTATCCACTGTAAACCAGAGTTCTCTCTGATGTAAACAAAGCATATGCTTCCTCTTGTCATGAAACTAAGCACTACGCTTACGCCAATGTAAATAGTTCCTTAAACGTATTGCATCATGAAATATTGGAGTAGGAAAGGTATAGAACTACACAATTTATTGCGGTTATCGTAAGAACTCATTCTTAAAGGTAATGGATATATAACAACTGTTAAGAGATTACAAAATATGATTTTCTTAATTCTACCTGCTATTGCATTAACAATCAAAGAGTATCTTTTTGTTAATTACCAACTGTATGGATGACTGCTATTCTCTTGCCTATATGAGAAATGCAGCAATGAATTTGCAGCTGTGCTATCTGAGTACCAAATAAACTCTTTGCATAACACAGGATATATGATAAGCAAACAGCCATTCATAATATGCTAGCACTCATATGCTCAGCTCAGGTCAAATCTTCGATTTTATCAGTTAGTGTTTGAGTTGTCATGACAAAGGAAGAAGTGCATAGTGTGAATAAGCTGTTTTAACACAAAACTGGGAAACCGTTAAAAAGTGGCAAAAAAGTTTGGTTGATAAAGTGCTAAATGAGAAGGAAATAACACTTTTATTGTAAAACCACCACCACTTTGTGTTACTTGAACAAAATAAAATTCAGTATACGCAAAGGATCCATGGATCTTTTCATTGAATGTTCAATGAATCAGATCTTTTGAAGGATCCTTCGAACTGTTATTTATAGTGAAATTTTAAACACTTTTCATTAAAAAAATTACTAACCTTCTGTGAATTCAGAAAACTAAGCTTATATATATATTTATATATATATATAAATAAACTAACCTAATGCTAATCTTCCATAAATTCAGAAACCTAAGCTTATATAAAAAAAAAACCTAACCTCCCATAGTACCTCGGATGCAATGCGCTGTATATGAAAAGCGTTTAAAATACTTAGTGTGTTAAAATGTTCACTATAAATAATAGATCAAGGGATCATTCAAAAGATCCAATTCATTGAAAAGATTCATGGAACCTTCACTGAAAAGAGTATGGGTTGTTTGCATATACAGAATAGTGGATGAGTATATACAATCAGACAAAAAATTCAATGCCATGCCTGGGATTCAAACCAGCAATCTTTAACTTGCCATACCACTGCTCTGCCATCTAAGACTTTCTCTACTCACAGTAAGCTATTTTCATAAGTATTCTACAAATGATTCATCATATATCGTGATTAACTTCATGTTTATCATATGTGTTAACTTAAAAGGCTTCAATACATTTAAAAAATATTAAATGCCCATTACTTCAAAACCTTTGATTTTTGCACAAAAACATGATCGTTTAAATGCGCATACATTTCTTATAATATCCTGCAACTTAATTACTACTGCACTACGTGTCTTTAAGGGAAGGATTTTGTATCATCAAAATTGCTACAAAGTTTAAATGGTAGAAAACAGACACGAAAGATTGAAACCACTTTGGAATTTCAAAGCCTCAGAACACATACTGAAGCTGCTAATTTCACTCAAAACAAACACTTCAGTTATGCTTGGAAACAAATGCTTTTGAGCATCTGTACTAACAGATTACAGGGACATTAATTGTCAAAAAAGCTACCAGAATTTCTATTTTCATACACCATGCCCAGTTCAAAAAAGGACTTAGTGGCAGTTAGATAAAAATGCCCAAAAGAGGGTAAATTACTGAAATATTTGTGAATGATATCAAATATCTTTCTTCCTTCTGTATTAAAAAATTTCATTTGGGCACTGTCTTAAAAGAAGTATAGTATCATTGGCATGCTATCCTTGCAGTTAGTGTGTCAGTCCACCAATAATCCTACATTTTTAATTATACACGAGTATCACTCGCATTGTCTGCATCTATGTGTTTGAATATTAGCACAGTAACATGCTAATTAATTTGCATTAAGGTTGATTTTACCTTACCTACTTTTGGCTGTGATCTCCACCCATCAATTATGAAGTGCAAACAAGAAAATTAATCGTATATTCCACTGTCTGGATGACTCACAATATCTGAAAAGTAAATCAGACAATATAAAATTCAGCAACACTATGAAGCTCTGAAAAACTTAACCTTTCATCCAGCACTGTAATGCTGGAAACTTAATAACTTGCTCAAACTTAATAACATACCTTCAGATTCTGTCACCATTCGGGACTCGAACCACAACACTGGATGGGAATGTAAATCGTAGGCGTATCCCCTCTGTCTGGACGGCTCAATGTATCTGAAAATTAATTTTATATAAAAATGTGTAACACATAAACTATCAAAGTTTTCTACCTCATTCTACGAATATCACTGAAGTTAACAGAAAATACCAATATTACAACAAATATACATTCAATCAGAAATAGCGTAAATGTATGATTACCGTCTCTGCTTTGTTCCTGTTGAAAAAACTTCGGACGAAAACTTCCAGCTATAAAAATCCAAGATGGTCCCTTTCTTCTTTACCTGTCATTTAGTTCGTTACGAAGGTTACGAACTTCGAAACTTGAAACAGCCAATCAGAAAATTCGCCTTTCCCGCAAAAGTACAACTAGTGACACACCGTGTTCATGTGGGGAGTTAGTGCCCTCTGTTTCCACTTAGCCAATACAAGTTTCACCCCTATGCTATGGACTACCTTCTCCCTTGAACTGGAAGATCGTTCCCTTTCGTTCATTTTCGGCATTCGAACTTCGTCGGGCAACCGGGTGGCTTTCTGCAAATGCTAATCCAAATGACGAGTCCAGTTTCGCCAACCTCATTTCTGTTGAAAATGTTGGTACTCTACATTGCGCATTTTCCTTATCCGCTTCGTTGTTGGCTGTGTGCTATGACGTAAATTAGTAGTGGCTAAAAGCAAAACAGCTGATAATTCTACATATACAGCTGTAGCTAAGACGAACAATTTTTAATTTAACCGGATGGAGACCGGAGATCCGTGGTTCAAATCCCGGCTTGGCATTGAATTTTTCAGTCATCTGATTCTACCTTTCCAAGCCTGTCCAACACACGGCTTGTGTGAAAGAACGATTAATTCCAATTTGTAATTTGCATTATTCTGTATTTGATAACCTAGTTTTTTTTAATCACAAAGTTAGAGTAATACCTTAAGAATTTAAACTATTAAACTGCCTTAAGGCAGTAAACTCTGTCCCGCAGACTTACGGTTCAGAAGGATAAATAAAATAAATGTAAATCGGAGCATACCACTTTTTATTAAATTCTTAAAATGTTCCGCTTCACAATACCATAAAAAGCAGCTCCTAGAGATTATGAGTATAATTAAATTAATTTCCCAAAATAATGTTTTATATTTGCTGAAACTACATTTATTGCAAAAGAATTTAGCTCCACACTGTTCATAACCTAAATGTTTAACACGCAATACAACAATATTTTACGAAGTATCTGGGCATAAGTTTCAATCTTAAAGCCAGTGTTGTGTTCCGTTAATTATATTTGCTTTACAGCAAATGGAATTACAAATTATTCATGTACGTTGGGTCTACATCACTACATATATTACCAATATTACTTTGTAGTTCATTAAACAACGGGGATAAAAACACAACATACTAGAGTAGAGCTACAAGCCATTAAAATCACAAACACTTACTTACGTGACAAGAGACATTAATCGTCAAACACATTTGTAATATTTCCTCTTCAAAAACTAGGGAAGTTATTCAGAAGTAAAACAGTGGAAGAATATCACCAAAATTCCGGAATTAGGAAGTGGAAATACTTCAGAAGGAAGTATAGCAGTTACGGTAGAATAATTCTCAGAACTGCTGTAAACGAGTATAGCGTTGAATCAGACTCACTAAGTAGCCCGATTCCGCTTCAAAAATTCCTAATAAATTCGAGAAGATACACCAGCATCCACCGATGAGGTAAAGTTCTTCAAACTTATAGCCAAAAATGGAGGTTTCATAGACAATACACACCGAATTGTTTTAGCCATAACTTACAAAGTAATTACTATTTTATTTATCCAGGACAATTACTGTTTTAAAACTAAATAATTTAAATCCCAGTTGTATAATTTTATTCGTAATCCTTATCACATACCGTGCTACTGCCT
Source organism: Deroplatys truncata (assembly GCA_030765065.1). Classification (NCBI taxonomy): domain Eukaryota; kingdom Metazoa; phylum Arthropoda; class Insecta; order Mantodea; family Mantidae; genus Deroplatys; species Deroplatys truncata. The sequence continues at coordinate 226,752,348 of CM060976.1, read as the reverse complement.
GTTTTTCCAATTATGATACGTCTAAAGGTATGTACTGTCATCTGCTGTTGAAATAGTTCACCGCTCTGCATCACAGAACAGCAAACTATTAGAAGTGCAACTCTCGTGTTAAACGTTGGAAACACGAGGGCGATCGCAGCGTGAGTAGTGATCTGGGATGGAACTAAACTGAAAAATCGTGCTCTCGGATGATGTTGTCCCTCGTACCTACTACAGCTGTATTTTTCATACCTGCCTAGCTGTCTGCTCAGCTGATCATATGTTCCAATATTGTATCGCTACTGACGACGTACAAAGTTAATTACGTGAGCTTCAATAATCGTGATTGCACTTGGAGTTATTCATATTTCTTTTTAAAGGAGTCGATTAAAGCTCACATAAAATAACTTGTCACTGTCATCTGTAGCAATACAATATTAGAACACAATTATGATCAGTTGAACACTCACAGCTAGGCTAGTATGAAAAACACAACTGTTTATTCCTGTGTAACTTATTAAATTATCCAATAGTCGGCACATACATTGCTTTTTATATAATATTATTGGGGTTAATAGTGGTTGCTGAATGTTTCTATGTCATAATACATAATGGTCACATTTAAATTTTTGAGAGTGAATGAGATCCAGCACCTTGCAATAATTTCTTCTGCATGCTTCATAGTAAAATCTTTTGCACTTAAACTGCCTCCATGGTTTGTTTGAACTTCCAACCAACAGTAGGATGTGGAATTTGACAGGAAAATTGGAAGAATAACACAGGTTTGACACTTGTTATTTTATTCTACTCTAGATAGCGCAATACAATTTGACATGAATAACTTAATTCCATTTCCTACAAAGAAACTTCTGCACACATTATATGCAATAGTGTAGCTATTATTTGTCATTCACTAAATTGCTATTAGCAGTGCAATAAATGTCATTAGCAAGTTTCACCACACCATTTAACACTATTAATGTCATTGTCACTCTCTGTGCTCTGACTTGAAGCACCATCACTGGACACAAATAGCCACAACTTAACTCCAACTTTCCATTGTGTATATCCTAGAATTAAATAGAACACACATGTTTAAACTACCCTTAAAAGTAGGTTTCTGAAAAGAGAAATTGCTTACATTAAGGAAAAATTTGTGGTTACAAACACCTTGTGATTATATTACACACTATCCACTGTAAACCAGAGTTCTCTCTGATGTAAACAAAGCATATGCTTCCTCTTGTCTTGAAACTAAGCACTACGCTTATGCCAATGTAAATAATTCCTCAAACGTATTGTGTCATGAAACATTGGAGTAGGAAAGGTATAGAACTACACATTTTATTGTGGTTATCGTAAGAACTTATTGTGAATGGTTATGGATATATAGTAACTGTTAAGAGATTACAAAATATGATTTTCTTAATTCTACCTGCTATTGCATTAACAATCAAAGAGTATCTTTTTGTTAATTACCAACTGTATGGATGACTGCTATTCTCTTGCCTATATGAGAAATGCAGCAATGAATTCGCAGCGGTGCTATCTGAGCACCAAATAAACTCTTTGCATAACACAGGAAATATGATAAGCAAACAGTCATTCATAATACGCTAGCACTCATATGCTCAGCTCAGGTCAAATCTTCGACTTTATCAGTTAGTGTTTGAGTTGCCATGACAAAGGAAGAAGTGGGTAGTGTGAATAAGCTGTTTTAACACAAAACTGGGAAACCGTTAAAAAGTGGCAAAAAAAAAAAGTTTGGTTGATAAAGTGCTAAATGAGAAGGAAATAACACTTTTTATTGTAAAACCACCACCACTTTGTGTTACTTGAACAAAATAAAATTCAGTATATGCAAAGGATCCATGGATCTTTTCATTGAAGGTTCAATGAATCAGATCTTTTGAAGGATCCTTCGAACTGTTATTTATAGTGAAATTTTAAACACTTTTCATTAAAAAAATTACTAAGCTTCTGTGAATTCAGAAAACTAAGCTTATATATAAATAAACAAACCTAATGCTAACCTTCCATAAATTCAGAAACCTAAGCTTATATAAAAAAAACCTAACCTCCCATAGTAACTTGGATGCAATATGCTGTATATGAAAAGCATTTAAAATACTCAGTGTGTTAAAATGTTCACTATAAATAACAGATCAAAGGATCATTCAGAAGATCCAATTCATTGAAAAGATTCATGGAACCTTCACTGAAAAATTCAATGCCATGTCTGGGATTCAAACCAGCAATCTTTAACTTGCCATACCACTGCTCTGCCATCTAAGACTTTCTCTACTCACAGTAAGCTATTTTCATAAGTATTCTACAAATGATTCATCATATATCGTGATCAACTTCATGTTTATCATATGTGTTAACTTAAAAGGCTTCAATACATTTAAAAATATTAAATGCCCATTACTTCAAAACCTTTGATTTTTGCACAAAAACAACACGATCATTTAAATGCCTATACATTTCTTATAATATCCTGCACGTAATTACTACTGCACAATGTATCTTTAAGGGAAGGATTTTGTATCATTAAAATTGCTACAAAGTTTAAATGGTAGAAAACAGACACGAAAGATTGAAACCACTTTGGAATTTCAAAGCCTCAGAACACATACTGAAGCTGCTAATTTCACTCAAAACAAACACTTCAGTTATTCTTGGAAACAAATGCTTTTGAGCATCTGTAATAACAGATTACAAGGAAATTAATTGTCAAAAAAGCTACCAGAATTTCTATTTTCATACACCATGCCCAGTTCAAAAAAGGACATAGTGGCAGTTAGATAAAAATGCTCAAAAGAGGGTGAATTACTGAAATATATGTGAATGCTATCAAATATCTTTCTTCCTTCTGTATTAGAAAATTTCATTTGGGCACTGTCTTAAAAGAATTATAGTATCATTGGCATGCTATCCTTGACAGTTAGTGTGTCAGTTCACCAATAATCCTACATTTTTTAATTATACAAGAGTATCACTCGCATGATCTGCATCTATGTGTTTGAATATTAGCACAGTAACATGCTAATTAATTTGCATTAAAGGTTGATTTTACCTTACCTACTTTTGGCTGTGATCTCCACCCATCAATTATGAAGTGTAAACAAGAAAATTAATCGTATATTCCACTGTCTGGATGGCTCACAATATCTGAAAAATAAATCAGGACAATATAAAATTCAGCAACACTAAGAAGCTGTTAAAAACTTAACCTTTCATCCAGCACTCTCATGCTGGAAACTTAATAACACGCCTTCAGATTCTATGTCACCATTCGGGACTCGAACCACAACACTGGAAGGAATGTAAATCGTAGGCGTATCCCCTCTGTCTGGACGGCTCAATGTATCTGAAAATTAATTCGTTATATAAAAATATTGCAACACACAGTAACCTATCAGTTTTCTACCTCATTCTACTAATATCACTGAAGTTAATAGAAAATACCAATATTACAACAAATATGCATTCAATCAGAAATAGCGTAAATGTTTGATTACCGTCTCGGCTTTGTTCCTGGTGAAAAAACTTCGGACGAAAACTTCCAGCTATAAAATCCAAGATGGTCCCTTTCTTCGTGCCTGCCATGTAGTTCGTTACGAACTTCGAAACTTGAAGCAACCAATCAGAAAATTCGCCTTTCCCGCAAAAGTACAACTAGTGACACACCGTGTCCATGTGTGTAGTTAGTGCCCTCAGTTTCCACTTAGCCAAAACCACCATCACCCCTGTGCTCTGCATGCAGATAACAGTGTATGTACAGTTTTAATTTCCATCCGATTACTCGAGCCACAGTCACTACATGGTAGCAACCTTAACATGGAGCACCGCTGCCATCTAGGGAGAAGTTTTTTCGGTGTTTCTATTCAATCCTGTAATGTTATTTAATTAACCATAGGCGTGATGGTTGTATTGGAGAAGTGGAAACAGAGTGCACTAACTCCCCACATGAACACGGTGTGTCACTAGTTGTACTTTTGCGGGAAAGGCGAATTTTCTGATTGGCTGTTTCAAGTTTCGAAGTTCGTAACGAACTAAATGGCAGGCACGAAGAAAGGGACCATGTTGGATTTTTATAGCTGGAAGTTTTCGTCCGAAGTTTTTTCACCAGGAACAAAGCCCAGACGGTAATCATACATTTACGCCTTTTCTGATTGAATGTATATTTGTTGTAATATTGGTATTTTCTATTAACTTCAGTGATATTCGTAGAATGAGGTAGAAAACTGATAGGTTATTGTGTGTTGCAATATTTTTATATAACGAATTAATTTTCAGATACATTGAGCCGTCCAGACAGAGGGGATACGCCTACGATTTACATTCCTTCCAGTGTTGCGGTTCGAGTCCCGAATGGTGACATAGAATCTGAAGGTATGTTATTAAGTTTCCAGCATGAGAGTGCTGGATGAAAGGTTAAGTTTTTAACAGCTTCTTAGTGTTGCTGAATTTTATATTGTCCTGATTTACTTTTCAGATATTGTGAGCCATCCAGAGAGTGGAATACACGATTAATTTTCTTGTTTACACTTCATAATTGATGGGTGGAGATCACAGCCAAAAGTAGGTAAGGTAAAATCAATCTTTAATGCAAATTAATTAGCATGTTACTGTGCTAATATTCAAACACATAAATGCAGATCATGCGAGTGATACTCTTGTATAATTAAAAAATGTAGGATTATTGGTGGACTGACACACTAACTGTCAAGGATAGCATGCCAATGATATTATAATTCTTTTAAGACACTGCCCAAATGAAATTTTCTAATACAGAAGGAAGAAAGATATTTGATAGCATTCACATATATTTCAGTAATTCACCCTCTTTTGAGCATCTTTATCTAACTGCCACTATGTCCTTTTTTGAACTGGGCATGGTGTATGAAAATAGAAATTCTGGTAGCTTTTTTGACAATTAATGTTCTTGTAATCTGTTATTACAGATGCTCAAAAGCATTTGTTTCCAAGAATAACTGAAGTGTTTGTTTTGAGTGAAATTAGCAGCTTCAGTATGTGTTCTGAGGCTTTGAAATTCCAAAGTGGTTTCAATCTTTCGTGTCTGTTTTCTACCATTTAAACTTTGTAGCAATTTTAATGATACAAAATCCTTCCCTTAAAGATACATTATGCAGTAGTAATTAAGTTGCAGGATATTATAAGAAATGTATAGGCATTTAAATGATCGTGTTGTTTTTGTGCAAAAATCAAAGGTTTTGAATTAATGGGCCTTTAATATTTTTAAATGTATTGAAGCCTTTTAAGTTAACGCATATGATAAACATGAAGTTGATTACGATATATGATGAATCATTTGTAGAATACTTATGAAAATAGCTTACTGTGAGTGGAGAAAGTCTTAGATGGCAGAGTAGTGGTATGGCAAGTTAAAGATTGCTGGTTTGAATCCCAGGCATGGCATTGAATTTTTTGTCTGATTGTATATACCCATCCACTCTTGTGTATATGTAAACAACCCATAGCTCTTTTCAGTGAAGGTTCCATGAATCTTTTCAATGAATTGGATCTTCTGAATGATCCTTTGATCTGTTATTTATAGTGAACATTTTAACCCACTGAGTATTTTAAACGCTTTTCATATACAGCACATTGCATCCGAGGTACTATGGGAGGTTAGGTTTTTTTATATAAGCTTAGTTTTCTGAATTCACAGAAGGTTAGTAATTTTTTTAATGAAAAGTGTTTAAAATTTCACTATAAATAACAGTTTGAAGGATCCTTCAAAAGATCTGATTCATTGAACCTTCAATGAAAAGATCCATGGAATTTTATTTTGTTCAAGTAACACAAAGTGGTGGTGGTTTTACAATAAAAAGTGTTATTTCCTTCTCATTTAGCACTTTATAAAACAAACTTTTTGCCACTTTTTAACGGTTTCCCAGTTCTGTGTTAAAACAGCTTATTCACACTACCCACTTCTTCCTTTGTCATGGCAACTCAAACACTAACTGATAAAGTCGAAGATTTGACCTGAGCTGAGCATATGAGTGCTAGCGTATTATGAATGACTGTTTGCTTATCATATTTCCTGTGTTATGCAAAGAGTTTATTTGGTGTTCAGATAGCACCGCTGCGAATTCATTGCTGCATTTCTCATATAGGCAAGAGAATAGCAGTCATCCATACAGTTGGTAATTAACAAAAAGATACTCTTTGATTGTTAATGCAATAGCAGGTAGAATTAAGAAAATCATATTTTGTAATCTCTTAACAGTTGCTATATATCCATAACCTTTAACAATGAGTTCTGACGATAATCACAATAAAATGTGTAGTTCTATACCTTTCCTACTCCAATGTTTCACGACACAATACGTTTGAGGAACTATTTACATTGGCATAAGCGTAGTGCTTAGTTTGAAGACAAGAGGAAGCATATGCTTTGTTTACATCAGAGAGAACTCTGGTTTACAGTGGATAGTGTGTAATATAATCACAAGGTGTTTGTAACCACAAATGTTTCCTTAATGTAAGCAATTTCTCTTTTCAGAAACCTACTTTTAAGGGTAGTTTAAACATGTGTGTTCTATTTAATTCTAGGATATACACAATGGAAAGTTGGAGTTAAGTTGTGGCTATTTGTGTCCAGTGATGGTGCTTCAAGTCAGAGCACAGAGAGTGACAATGACATTAATAGTGTTAAATGGTGTGGTGAAACTTGCTAATGACATTTATTGCACTGCTAATAGCAATTTAGTGAATGACAAATAATAGCTACACTATTGCATATAATGTGTGCAGAAGTTTCTTTGTAGGAAATGGAATTAAGTTATTCATGTCAAATTGTATTGCGCTATCTAGAGTAGAATAAAATAACAAGTGTCAAACCTGTGTTATTCTTCCAATTTTCCTGTCAAATTCCACATCCTACTGTTGGTTGGAAGTTCAAACAAACCATGGAGGCAGTTTAAGTGCAAAAGATTTTACTATGAAGCATGCAGAAGAAATTATTGCAAGGTGCTGGATCTCATTCACTCTCAAAAATTTAAATGTGACCATTATGTGTTATGACATAGAAACATTCAGCAACCACTATTAACCCCAATAATATTATATAAAAAGCAATGTATGTGCCGACTATTGGATAATTTAATAAGTTACACAGGAATAAACAGTTGTGTTTTTCATACTAGCCTAGCTGTGAGTGTTCAACTGATCATAATTGTGTTCTAATATTGTATTGCTACAGATGCCAGTGACAAGTTATTTTATGTGAGCTTTAATCGACTCCTTCAAAAAGAAATATGAATAACTCAAAGTGCAATCGCGATTATTGAAGCTCACGTAATTAACTTTGTACGTCGTCAGTAGCGATACAGTATTGGAACATATGATCAGCTGAGCAGACAGCTAGGCAGGTATGAAAAATACAGCTGTAGTAGGTACGAGTGACGTTATCATCCGAGAGCACGATTTTTCAGTTTAGTTCCATCCCAGACCACCACTCACGCTGCGATCGCCCTCGTGTTTCCAACGTTTATCACGAGAGTTGCACTTCTAATACTTTGCTGTTCTGTGTTTAGTTCGTTACGTACTTCTAAACTTGAAACAGCCAATCAGAAAATTCGCCTTTCCCGCAAAAGTACAACTAGTGACACACCGTGCTCCTGTGGGGAGTTAGTGCCTTCTGTTTCCACTTAGCCAATACCACCATCACCCCTATGGTGGATACGATACATGATTGAATCGTGGATTAGCGTAAACCATCAAACAAGGGGACTAATCATGACTCATGAACGAATCGATTACTTCAAAAGAATCGCTTGACCCAATTCATAAGGACATACAACTCATTGATTGCAATGTGGTCACAGAAAATTAATTAGCGTTGAATGAGACACCAACTAAGTAGGCCGATTCCGCTCTAAAAATAAGATTATTCGGCCTGGTACCTTAGCAATGTGCTCTATGAACAACAGCGCACAGCCCCCCCTCCTTCAAACTTAAAGCTGGATATGGAGCTTCTATGGACAACTCACACCGACTTGTTTTAGCCATAACTTACAAAATAATTACCATTTTACTTATACAGGACAATTACTGTTTTAAGAATAAAAAATTTAAATTCCAAATGTATAATTTTATTCGTAATGATTATCACATACTGTGTTACTGCCTCTTTTTCCAATTATAACATGACTAAAGGTATGTGCTGTCATCTGCTGTTGAAATAGTTCACCGCTATGCATGCAGATAACTGTGTATGTACAGTTTTAATTTCCATCCGATTACTTGAGCCACGGTCACTAGATGGTAGCAACGTTAACTTGGAACAACGCTGTCATATAGGCAGAAGTTTTTTCGATGTTTCTATTCAATCCTATAATGTTATTTAATTTTATTTACTGATCGCTGTCTGGTGAAGTAAGAGTAAATGGATTATCACTGCAGCTGCAACATAAATGGAATGTGAAAAAATCGATTTAGAGAATTGATTCGACTTCTCTGAAAAGAAGACATTCTATTGATATAAATATGTGAAAGGCCATCCTCATAACATAAATTTGGTGTAATAATCTTTGAGCATATGTTTAACATTTCAAGTTTCTTTTTAACTGAGCACTAATTTTCCCCCTTAAGCATTGTGATTGTATACATTAAATATTGTTATTTTTACTTTTGGTGGTTCTGCATTCCACCCGAAAATTGTATTTCGAGATTACACCACAAATACGTGTTTTAGGCCATTGAATTAAAAAAAATCTGATGTGTTACACTCACATGACTTTCTCTACTCTTGTACAAACTATTTTTACAAACGCTTATTCTCCATATGCTTCATGTTAATCGAGATGTTAATCTTATTGCTAACTTTCTTGTAGATGCAAGGGGAATATGGTAGGTTTTAAGCGATAGTCAGATATTTTAAGCGCTCGTTGCTATGTGGCGCATTCCATTCTCTTTGCATGTCCAGGGCATAAAGAAATGAATAACAATTTGTGAAAAAGTATAACTATTGGAAAATATAAGGGAATAACAAGCAATATCTCGAAAATGGTTCACTCAACAAAAAATATGTATATGACATAAATTGTGTATTTTAACGCGATCTATATTTTTTGTGTAGTAAAATTTTGTATATCTCTTATGGTTTACCAGTTATGCAAAAGTCGTTCACAATGAATACTTTTGGGGGCATTTCGAGAAAATTCGAGATATACATTTCATTTGTCATGAAAATATCTTAAACATATGTTTTAGTCGAAATCGTTAGAGCCATTTTTGAGAAAATTAAAATTTTCGAAAAATGTTCCATGTAATGGGTAATCTGAGGTGGGGGGATTTTCTTGAAAACCTTCGTGTCGCATCTCTGGAAGATACTGAACCTAAATACCAAGTTTGGTGTTTATCCGACTGTTCGTTCCTGAGTTATGCTGTTCACAGACACACACACACAGACATGTTTCCAAAAATGCTTTTTTTTTGGATTTAGGGTGTCTCAAAAAATGTATTTCCTATGAAATCTCGGTATCAAATGTTTGGGTGGAATACAATACTTCCCCTACTTACTATGCGTAGTAGAGAAAGTAAAAAAGGAAGAAGAAAAGCATTTTTAGAAAGTGCCCATGTGTGTGTTTGTGAACAGCATAACTCAAAACAAAATGTCAGACAAATATTAAACTTGGTATTTAAATTCAAGGGTGCGATATGAAGATTTTCAATAAGCCTCCCCACTCCGAACTACCCTTAATATGGAACATGTTTCGTTATTTTTTACTTTCTCAAAAATAAAACATTACCTTCTCTTTTATGGCATCATTTTTGGGTAACCCATCATACAGCAAAGAAATACTTAAAATTCAGAAAAGTGTAGCAAGACTTATGGGGTAAAAAACATCAACAATTAGCTGTAGGGCACTATTAAAAATCACCTGATACATTACATTCACATGACTTTCTATACCCTCTAATTATACTTATGAAAGCTTACTTTTATACCTACTTCATTTTAATCAAGATAAGCTTTTGCAGGTATATTAAATTACAAATTTTGTTATAGATACAAAGGGAAAAACGATAGACAAATGATTAAGAACTGGACGCTCTATGCTGGCCTTAAAATTCTGTATTGTTTCCATGACATTGCGAGAAACAACTGAAAATTGATAGGACTTAAAAAGAATGACAAAAGTATTAAACAATTTGAACCATTAATAACAGATATCTCAGAAATGGCTGATACCAAAAGAAAGGTATTTGAAATAAGTTGTGTGTTTTAATGAGATTTACATTTTTTGTGTAGTACATTTTCATATATCGCTTAAGGTTTAGTAATACAGGATTATAAAAATTCCTTTCGAATGAAGAGGACTTTGCAGGCTATTCCCAAAAATTCAAGATATACATTTTATTTGTCATGTAAATGTCTTTGAGGTATGATATTTTAATCAGAATCGCTATGGACATTCTTCAGAAAATCAAACATTTTGAAAAAAAGTTGCATGTAAAAGGAAGTTTGGGGTGGGGAGATTTTCTTGAAAATCCTCATGTTATATCTTTGGAAGGTCTGAACTTAAATATCAAGTTTGGTATTATGAGTTATGTTGTTTTCAAGCACACATGGACATTTTACTAAAACTTCTTTTTTTTTGGGTTCAGGGAGCCTGAAAACATATATTTCTGGTGAAATCTCAGTATTGAATTTTTGGGTGGAATACAATGCTTCCCTTATTTAGTATACGTAGTAGAATGTTAGCATCGTTATACATATGACATACTAGCTGGCTGCCTGACACTGCATGGACAGCTTTTTAACCTCAAATGGTATTTTAATTAATTAAAATTATCTCCCTGTTCTTTTTTAAATTATTGAAGTATGATCAGAAGATCTTTCCGGTGAATCCTACTCGGCAAGGTGGCTCCATGGTAACGTGCGAGGCTCACATGCAGAGGTGGTGGGTTCGATCCGTTGGGCTGGCCAGTCTGATTATGGGAATTTTATGGTTGGCAAGGTGAATGCTGGGGTGTTTCTCTTCTCTCATGAATTTAACTTCCATTTCATGTTTCAGGTGGGCCTAGGGGCTGTGATGGATGCTTGCTCGTTAGGAAGTTCTTTACAGATCTGCCGGGTGGCAGCCTTCTCTGAGTGTGACCAGGTCATCAAGCTTGGAATTGTTGGGGAGCTCTGCATGTCTATGTTGACTAGCCTATAGCCTCCTGTGGTTCTTTCACCTCATCTGTTCCTCATGGGATGGTAAGCACAAAAGATCCACGTTGGGTCAAGGTGTCCCCTCCATTCCCTGATCATACTCATATTGATGGTGAACCTTTCCCTTTGCTCCTTATAATTGTCATTTCATACAGCTCCAGATATGCTAATAATGGATTAAAAATCCCCTGATATTGACATAAATGGATGTGAAACACTGGTGGAACATCTCACTTCTGTATCCCCCCCAACAGTCTTCAAAGTTCTGGAAATGTTCCATAGCCTATAAGTACAATCATTGGTTGGAATGGTCTAGTAGTTTTTAGACAATCATAGTAAGTAATATTTTAAACCTTTGTACCTTCTCTTTTTTATTTATTTATGCATATAGAATGAGCTGATAGCTCTAAGGAGCAACTGTCCCTTATAATAGAACATGGCAGCTAAGCTACTATTATAAAACAAAAACAAAGACACAAACAAAGCCAAGATTAAATACTATAAGCCTAAGTATGCTCTACTAGGCTAACATTGCATACAATATACAGGCTATATTTTTGTTGTTTTATTACCTACTTGATCTAAAGTGCAACAGTATAAGATGCCATGATATTGTAACACCCCTACCAGGGGGTGGTAGCTCAGAGGTAGGGGATGCGTCGGTACTGGGGTGGTAGGTAGGCCAGGGTGGCATCCTAGGATGGGGGTATTTAAATAATGCACAGGGGATGCATTGAACCAATAAATTGTATTATTGAGTTAGTGCGAGTATATTCGGGCTGCTGATTGATTCCGCATAGATAGCTATTTTCCTGGTTACGTAGCATTTAGTTTCGCTGTGTCGCATTTCTTTGGTCATACAATGGCGTTCCCTCAGGGTGCACCGATTCTTTCTGGCCTGGCCTATTAATTATTTGCATCTTAATGTATAAAATTTATTTATTGGATGTGGCCCCATAGTTATTTAATAACATAAAACTACATAGACCCTTAACACAATACAATGAAATAGAGGTGAAGCTGGTGAATATGAAGATTCCCCACTCCCAAGCCACCAAGTTAACCTCTTTGGAAGAAATGCATAGTCTCTGACCATGGAGAAAAATAATATTCTGAGTTATTAATTATAGAAACATCCATTGTAAAATTTCTAATGTTACTGGATACAATTTTGTCCCTTTATACAAACATACCCTACTATAAAGTTCTCTGGCAACTCCAGTCAAGGTCATGCTCTATATATCTGTCTCTTTCTAGTTTCCCCCTCCGTTCCTCAAAGCTTGACACCAGAGCTAGAAAAAGACTCCTGCAACTGTAAGAGGGGAACTGAGTGAAGTGGGTAGATGGTTGCAATGCGTTGAGTGGACTGGCGAAAATGAAAAAAATTACAATTTTGATTATAACATAAAAACGTTCCAAAATGTACTGGAATCACACATGTGAAGCAATTGATAAAATACACTTAATGAAAGTGGAGTCAGGCTCAAGCTCACTACATGTTCTGTAAAATAAATGAGTGTGTTTACGTTGACTCTACTTTCATTAAGTGTATACAAAACATTGTTGTTAACAAAGGGAGGGCAACAGATGCCCGTTGTGATCTATTGTGCCTCCCAAAGATCTTTGCAAAGTCTGCAAGCCTCTTAGTAGAAACTTATTGAAATCCTCACAACTGCATGATGTCCTAATTAAAGTATTTAACTCTAAGAATTGTGAGAGTTTCACAGCAAACTGTTTCATGCCTGCATCTTGTACATGTTTGATCGAGTGCAAAATGTTCTCACATGAGGGTTGTCAACAACACTGGTGGTTGCATCAGTATCACTTGTGTATTGTTTCATTATCAGCAGATCTGATTCCCTCTATCATTACTATCTGCACATATATTGCCCAGAATTTGATTCATTTTCTGTGGAGTAACAACAACTGTTTTCTACTCTATGGTGTTCTCAAATACAAGCTAAGGCCTCTTTGCAAGCATGTTGTTTTAGAACTCTAATGTGTTTTATTCAAGTACAAGAGCTTTGTAAATCCGCTTTAATCTTTTAGTAATTTATGAAGCTTTTCAAAGGTGAAAGAGTCATCCAAACCAGTTGAGTGGTTTTTGAAATCACCCTACATAAAAAAAGTTTTCTCTTTATAATCTTAATAAAGATTATTCCACATTAAGACCAGGATACATGAATTTCAATGTCATATCGCAATTGAAATAAGGACAGTCAATTATGTCTCACCGCACAAGTTTATACAAGTAAAGCTTCGAGTATAAAGGAATACTGTAGTACAACAATTAATTAAATAGGTCTCTTAATTGAAAAATTAAATAAATTCATGCATGGGAACTGTTTGTATGGTGTATAGGAAGCTGATAACTGTTAACTTTCACTTATCATTACACGTATTTAAAACTTACCTCATGTATATATGAGGAAGATTGATAAGTCAGTGACTTTTTGAAGAAAATAACAATTTTACTTCTCAACATAATCTCCTTTCAATTCAATACACATTGTCCAACGTTTCTCCAATTTTGTTAACCCTTCCAAAAAAGATGATTTTTCAAACTCTGCAAAATATAAGGTAGTTTCTGCCATGATGTGTTCACTGGATGTGAATTTCTTCCCAGCAAGCCAATTTTTCAGGTTTGCAAAGAGGAAGAAGTCGCTTGGAGCCAAATATGGATAATATGGTGGGTGAGGTAGCATTTGTAGCCCAATTCCATAAATTTTGTGATGACTATGGCTGACTTGTGTGCGGATGCATTATCCTGGTGAAAGAGAACCTTTTTCTTCACCAAATAGGGTCGTTTCTTTAACAATTCCTTGTGAAACTGATCCAGCATTGTGGCATAATATGAACCTTACCCTTTTCCAGGTAGTGGATGTCTATCAACCCTTGTGAATCCCAAAAGGCAGCTGCCATGATTTTTTTTCCTGCTGACAGAATGGTCTTAGCTTTCTTTGGTGCGGGTTCACTGAAGGAAATCCACTGCTTTGATAGTTGTTTGGTTTCAGGTTGATAGAATGGATCAACTGTGATATAACACCACAAAAACTCATTTGGATTGCACTGGTACATGTTCAAACATCCCTTTGAAATGGTCACATGATTCTCAATGTGACACCCATCTTGCTGACAGCTTTTTCATACATAAAAATTTGTGCAAAATATTATACATCCGTTCATTCAAGATGTTAATGATCTTGGCTGTTTCACAGATTTTCACTCGGCAGTCTTCCAACACAAAATTGTGAACTCTGTTCACAATTTCTTCTGTTGTGACCTCAACCGGCTGTCCTGTGTGCACGGCATCTCTTGTGCTCGAATAGCCACATCAAAATTCTGTGAACCATACCATGTGATAGAGCAGAGTCCCCATAATACTTATTCAGCTTTTCTTCAGTTTCCTTCACCGTCTTACCACGCAAAAAGTAGTGCTTTATCAAAAGATGAAATCCACTTTTCTCCATTTTCTATGGAGCAACACACATCTGCTTACTTGCTCTCAACAATGTTCTAAGAAACAAATGATGATGAATTTCTGAGATTATACCCAGAATAGATGTAAGACTTGGATGCAAATAAGAAACCTGTGATTAGAACGCTACCTCTCGTCAAAATCATGGACTTATCAATCCACCCTATGTGGCAATTTGAAATTGATTGTGTGTGTTTTGTGTAAATTTGATGTATCAATGCAGTTTGATTAAATGCATAAAATAAATTACTAATGACCTGTAGGTTGTACAGACAGAAGCAGGGCTGCCTCCAGGAATTTTGCCACCACAAATATATATATATATATATATATATATATATATATATAGGTTCGGGGTAATCAATAAATAAAACTCAACTCAAGGAAAGTTATACATGGTGAAACAATGAGACTGTTCTGAGTGAACCATAAAATGCACAGTCTCACAATAAAAATGTTCACCTTCATCAGTAAATTAAAACAGTAAAAACACACACAAAATGAAAACACCCTGAATGTCGACTGCACAGTTTTTAATCTGCAACATATTTGAGCCTGGGTTTGGTTTCATTTATGAGTAACAAAGTTTATAAATTCCCTTATTTCATTATAATGTTATGTGCCACATTATGTGAGTGAGCCACTCTACCATTTGTACTTCAGTGTTGCTGTTAGTGTGCGATTGTCTATTTGGGCTGTTGTGTACAACAATAACACAGGATGTTGAGGAGTAATTGACCTGTAGAAATGGTCATGGTTCATGTAATCTTCTTGAGTTGAGTAACAGTACCTGGCCATAAAAAATTACATGTTCCAACATGGGCAATAATACATTCTGGTGTGTGACTTCATGGAGCTTTTAATTCTGCCATCAGTCCAGCCAACCATACTATTTCCCTGAAATTCTATTTTGTATTTGTCTTAAAAAGTAAGGCTCTTAGGCCTTGAACTGAAATCCAAGATCATGGGGGACCTTCCCTAAAGAGCTCTGCTGCTTTAAATGAAGAAATACGAGGTGTGATCCAAAAGTTTCCAGAATGACTACACAACGCTCTGCACTGTCACCCTCGAAGTAGTCTCCTTGGGAGTTGATACACTTGTCCCAGCGCTTCTGCCACTGCTAGAAGTCCTCTTCTTTCAACATGTTCAGAGCCTTCCGCAATTCGCGATGGATGACATCAATGTTCTCAAAACGGTGTGGAGCTGCATTTTAAGTCGCAGAAAAAAAGTCCACTGGTGCCAAATCTAGAGAATAGGCAGGATGGGGAACAGTATTCATCCTATTTTTATCCAAAAATTGGGGAACAGAAAGGGTTTTGTGCGCGGGCACATTGTCATGATGCAGGAACCAGTCACCACTCCTCCATTTCTTTGGCCGTTTGCGTCGCACATTCTCCCTTAATGTTTGCAGCACTTGTTTGTAGAACACTTGATTCACTTTTTGACCCTGTGGCACAAATTCCTTATGTACAATGCCTTTAATGTCAAAAAATACAATCATCATTGACTTCGCTTTGGATCAAACTTGTCTGGCCTTTTTCGGGCGTGGAGATGAAGGACTCTTCCATTGTGAAGATTATTGCTTCGTTTCTGGATCGTACCCATAAATCCATGTTTCATCACCACTAATAATTTTCTCCATAAGCTGTGGGTCATTTTGTAGCACGGCTTTCCTTTTGGTCATTTGAAAGCAGGTGGGGCTTGAACTTGGTGGAATTTCTTCTCATTTCGAAATTGTCTTTAAAAATGCCTTGAACACTTCCAAAGGAGAGTCCAAATGAGTCAGAAGGTTCTCTTATTGTAATACGCCTATCATTTAAGACCATTTCCCTCACCTGATTGATATTTTCATCAGTTTTGCTGGAACAGGGTCGCCCCGAACGATCTGCACCTTTAACTAATGTCACACCACTTTCAAATTTTGAAAACCACTCAAACTTCCCATAACTTCCTCCCCATAAGCTGTTCTTAGGCTTCTGTTGCAGTTTTACAGAGTTTAAAGCAAAATTTGATGTTCGTTCTTTGTTCTTCGTAATCTGACATTTTTGCTACATGAAAAAATCGCAGCACATGCAAAACACATGTTCACTTCAGAGCGTCTACCTCGTCACTGCATGGTCACAGGAAGTCACGTGACCTCTTATTTTTATCGGAAAGGAACGCTGCATGTACAGTCTGGGTAAGAATTAAAGAAATCTCAGCATCAGCATTGTTGCGAAGCCATTCCGGAAACTTTTTGATCACACCTCGTAAGTTTGTGTGTGGCAGGATGCTCATTTTGATCTGTTGGCATTGCAACATTCATATAGCGCAGACCTCATGTTCCTGGCAGGCAAGTTTCACCTGTTTAAACAGAGATATACCACCTTGTATGTTACTCTGTCTTTGATAACACTCCTTTATGAATTTTCAGAGCAGAAGTGATTTACTGTTTTGTACAACAATTCTGAATGAATATCATAATACTCTATCTCAATTGTTGTGAAAAGTGTCTTTTTTGGGGGGGGGTCCAATGTAACTAAATATTCAATCCAGTCAAGTAAATCTCATCCTTGTTCATTTATTCAAACTTTCACAACACCTGCGTACTCCAAATTCAAATTCTTTCTTCACCATTTGGATAATATTACAAGATACGAGTTTATCAGAAAATACGAGGACTACTAAAAATTTTGTAGAATGAATGTTTCTAAAACCAAATGAAATTTGTTTATATTTGACAACTACCTTCTAACGTTTTGTGAGTTGATTGCCATGTAGTTTGTTCAACTTGCTCTAATAGTTTAATTATCATTTAAGGATTTTGTGTTCACCCAAAAATCAATTTGACTAGAGAACATTTCCAAGCTATGATTTTTTACAATTTTAAATTGTCATTAACACCTCACAATGTGAAGATCAGCTTAGAAATACATTTGGCAAAGAAGTCCCATCTAAGGCAACAATTTATAATTGGTACAGCAAATTCAAAAGATATTGGTTTTTTCTTAGTGATGAATTTTGTGAAAGATATCCAAGAAATGCTGTTACTGATGAAAATATTGCCACCATTTGAGCAATGCTTAAAGAAGATCAATGGACATCTTATGAATTTATTTAGGCGAGATTGGTATGAGTCAAATCCAAAACAGTTTACATTAACAGTTAGACATGAGAAAACTTTGTTGTCAATTCATTCCACATAAACCTATTCCAATCAAAAATAACAACGCATTGATTGGTGCAGAAAATTTGCTTTGGAATATCATTAAACTATAGATGGGGAAAACATATCAGAAATAAACTGCACTAATTTTCTTGGAGTAATAATTGATAAACATTTAAATTGGCAATCTCATGTAGCATCAATTAGAAAAAAGATAAATAATGGCATTTATGTAATGAGATAATTAATTAAAATAATGGACAATGAAACAGCTCTATTATGCTTTTATATATTCGCATGTAAGATACGGAATTACGTTATGGGGAAATATTACAGTAAGAGAAATGGATAAAGTCTTTAAACTGCAAAAAAAAGCCATTGTAATAATAAGCAAAATGGAAAACAAACAAACTTGCAGGGGGGTGTTTAAGAATCAAAACTTGTTAACAGTGCCATGTATATATATGAATACATAAAAACTGTGATAAATATAAATATGCAAAAAAACTCCAGGTACATAACCATAATTTAAGAAACAATGATGATTATTATAGAATAACATTAAGGCAAACTCTAAATAATCATGCCATAGAAGTTAGCAGAAGAGAATTATTCAATAAATTACCTAGAGAAATAAAGAACATAAACCAGCCAAATGTAATGATGAAAACAATAAAGAAATACTTATTAGAAAATGAATTTTATAGTATAGATGAATTTAGACATGGTAAAGCAATGTAAAGTGAAAATGATATTTAAGGTAAACTTAATGTAAAAGGATAATTGATACTTAAGGTAAAAATGTTAATGAAAAGTAATGTGAAATTATAAGCTGTACTTGTTAAATTATTTTATATTTGTAATTGTATGTGTCCTTTAAATGTATTTAAAAGGATGATAATAAATAAATTACTGGTGATGAAACTTGGATTTATTGTTATGATCCTGAAAAGAAAACTCAATGGGTTTTTCAAATAGAACCTAAGGCTACAAAAGTCTGAAGAATTCGCAGTGCTGGTAAGATTGTTTCTAAAATGGACCATATTGCTACTCTAGTAGTAGTAGAAGATAGATGTGCCGTTACTGCCAATTGGTGCACAAATGTCTGCTTACTGCTAATTTTTTAAAAATTTCATGAAAAATCATGTTTCATCATGACAACACATTGTCAGTATGTGGATGCCCTAAAGATCAGCACCATGGATCCTCTAACATACAGCCCTGACCCACCAACTTCTGATTTCTTTTTGTTTCCAAAACTTAAAGATAAAATGCATGCAATCACTTTTTCGTCATCAGATGAAGCACTGGAACATTAAAACACCTGGTTTCTGAAGTGCCTCAAGAAGAGTGGCATCACCACTTTAAGGACGGTTTCATCAAGTGCAAAAATGTATTGATGTTAAAGGGGAATATTTGGAAAACAACAAATTCATTTAAATGTTTTGAAACTAATCCTTGTTTGATTTTCTAAAAATTTTCAGTGTCATCCTTGTATTATATACAATATTCTATAAATCCCATAAAATATGATTTTGTAATCATGATATACATTGTTTGCAATGATTCATGTAGCAGAAAGGACTTGACTTCTCCATTAAATTGTTTTATGTCAGTTATATTTGCCAGTACTTTATTACATAATTTATAAGAATATTTGTCCTGCATAATTGAACATGAAAGTATTGTCTATTGGAAGGGGAAGATAAGGAATTTGCACAATAGCTAGAACAAAGTCAAACTGGCCGCATGCCAGCAGTTGTTACCTTTCCTTCTCCATTGGCTCAAAGACAATAATTTTTTTCTGTGTGTGTTATGGAAGCGGATATCTCAGTTCATATATAGTTCTCCTTGATATTGATTTACAACTTCTGGTGTAAAGCTACAAGCTTGTCTTGTCTTGTTCGATATATTCCTGTCATTGCTCCAAACACACTTCAGCCTTGGGTTTATTGTGTTGCTGTTCCCTTTACCAAGGAATACAATCTCATAAGAATTATATTTCAAATTCTTGAGGTTCTAAAAATGTTTTCCCAAAAGTAATATATGCCAAGGCCACACAGGACTGTTTCAGTCGCACAATCTGCAACATAAGTTACCCCCACCATTCTAAGATGCTTTATCACAGGAGAAATGCAATAATTGTTCTCAGATGAATTCTGTTACATGGTTTTCTAATAAACATGTTTGTTTGCTGAAGTTTTATATGAAGTTGTACTTTGAATCAGTTCTTACTGAACATTGAGATGTTGCTAGAGCCAAGCTAACAGCACAATATGTTTCCTAAAATGTGGTCTATAGGACTTCCTCTTGTCTCTTATTGCTCTATCCTGTGTTTTGAATATTCTCTCACATTTTTCTCCCCAACTATTGTATTTCATATTTTAAAATGTGCTTTAAAAATGACCACACTACATCCATACATTTCTCATGTTTAATTAATGTTACCAATCAATTAATTGAGCCACTAATCACCTTGTTAGGAAACAATCCTAAAACCCATACATGTTTATCACACTCTCATATTAACTACTCTATCAATTTCAAACAAATTACATCCATAAGTAGGTATTCACTTAGCATTTGTTAACATTTTCACTTGTTCTCTCATTTAGTCGTTCTCCATGGTCTAGGGGTACCGTGCTAGCCTCTGGTTCCCCAGGTCATGGGTCCAAAACTGGTGGAGGGCAATGGATTTTTTCAGGCATAAACATCCTTAGCATGGCTTCCTTCAGAAGGGAAGTAAAGCTGGTGATCTCATGTTGTAGATTTATGGCACATGCAAGAACCTCAAGCCATATAAGAGGCCTCTGAACAAAATTTCTGGTCTTTCACACCCAATACAGAATGGGACGCTAAGAACCACAGCAGTTAAAGAGCGTCCATAAATAAAACTCAATTTAATTTCTCATCATTCAAATAACACCAACTTAACCATATAATGTTTCATTAATTAAATCAGTGTCTACCTAAATGAGTGGGATTTTACTATTACATTGTGTCAGAGGATATTTTGTAAATCTATGAGATTCCCAAAGGTTTTATTTACTTCTGTATCGTTTTGATTTGTGAAAATATCTTAAGAGATACTCAGACAAACCTAGCATCACCCTCCATGGTGTAGTGGTTCCCATGCTAGCCTCTAGTTCCCAGGTTGTGCATTCAGACCAGGTGGAGGGCGATGGATTTTTTGGGGCATAAACTTCCTTATCATGGCTTCCCCTGGAAGTGAAGTAAAGTCAGTGGTCCCATGTTGTAGATCTACAGCAAGCAAAAGAACCTCAAGCCTGATAAAGAGGTCTCTGAGCAAAATGACTGGTCTTTCACACCCAATATAGAATGGGATGCTAAGGATCACAGCAGTTCGAGTGTTGATGAATAAACTTAAATTTATTTTTAGACAAACCTGACATTTCCATCCTGCTGATGGACCTGAGATGTTTTAAAAAGTCTCAGTTCATAGCAAAAAATCTGATGTGTTACACTCACATGACTTTCTCTACTCTTGTACAAATTATTTTTATAAACGCTTATTCTCCATATGCTTCATGTTAATCGAGGTGTTAATCTTATTGCTAATTTTCTTGTAGATGCAAGGGGAATTGCTAGGCTTTAAGCGATAGTCAAATGTTTTAAGAGCTGGTTGCTATGTGGAGTATTCCATTCTCTTTGCATGTTCAGGACATAAAAAAATAATAACGAATTCCCATTTGAGAAAAGTATAAGAATTGGAAAATTTAAGGGAATAACAAGCAATATCTCGAAAATGGTTCACTCAACAAAAAATATGTATATGACATAAATTGTGTATTTTAAGGCGATCTACATTTTTGTGTAGTAAAATTTTGTCTATCTCTTGTGGTTTACCAGTTATGCAAAAGTCATTCACAATGAAGAATACTTTGGAGACATTCCCAGAAAATTCAAGATATATATTTTATTTATCATGAAAGTATCTTAAATATATGATATTTTAATCAAAATCTTTAGAGTCATTTTTGAGAAAATTAAAATTTTCAAAAAATGTTCCATGTAAAGGGTAATCTGGGATGGAGGAATTTTCTTGAAAACCTTTGTGTCACATCTCTGGAAGATACTGAACCTAAATACCAAGTTTGGTGTTTATCCGACTGTTCGTTTCTGAGTTATGCTGTTCACAGACACACACACACACACACACAAACACAGACATGTTTCCAAAATGTTTTATATGCATTCAGTGCACCTTAAAACATGTATTTCCTATGAAATCTCGGTATCGAATTTTTGAGTGGAATGCAACACTTCCCCTACTGACTATACGTAGTAGAGAAAGTAAAAATGTAGAACAAAATTGATTGTTATGTCCACCAATCTAGTTGCATAGAATTAAAAATAGCTTTAACGCATTTAAGGCTTAATAAGTTATAAAATTTTAATATCTAATGTAGAATCGAAACCCAGTCTCTAGCATGACAAGCAAGAGCACAAACCATTCCAACACACAGCAATTGTTTGGAATAGGGATCTATAAACACAACAATAGCATTTCAGTCACTGTCCTGAATTTTATGCTTTTAAATGGTAACAAAAATTCAAATCAGTATATTTATTTAATTGCTGTAATTCTTTGGGGTAGCTGAGTTTCAAAGCCTTTAGCCTCGATTCAGAGGCTGTCCATCTACAATAACCTTAATATTCTACCAATTTCAACCAAATGTGTAATGTGTCAGCAAATGTACCTCCAACTCCATACTTCAAGTGATCAGTGAGTTGTTTCAACCATTGTGTTAATAACTCAGCGAAATGTGCAACTTGGCTTGCTAATTATGAGAGATAAATACAACACAACTTTATGCCACTGGAAATTGCAGCTTACACTATCAAAGATCGTGTTGGAAGTATTCCCCATTTGCAGCAAGGCAGGCAATGTAGCATTTAAACACATTCTGATTTACATATTGCAGCTCTGATTCTGAAATGCTGCATATCTCTTCCCTATAGTGTTTTGTATGTCATCCAATGTTCGTGGGTGTGATGTATACACTTTGTCTTTCAAAATGCTCCACAAATAAGAAGGTGTCAAGTCTGGAGAACGTGTAGGCCACAGTGTTTTGCTAACTACCCTATCATCGAAGACTTCAGCAATCGCAAGTAACGCAGTTGTGGTTGTGTGGGCTGTAGCCCCATCCTGCTGAAAGATGCTATATCTCCGTTCTTCTTCTGTTAGCTGAGAAAAAAACTGATTCAAAATTAAGCCTTGATACCGGTCAGCATCAATTCTTTCATGTACGAAAATAGGACCGATTATTCGTTTAGCGCTCACGGCACACCACACGCCGATCTTGAGATCAATTTCGTCTCCTCCACGCAAGTAAAACCATGTCTCATCACTAAAAAACACTAGGTGCGGATCAATATACCCATCATGCACGGACTTTAGAAACCAATTACAAAACCTGATTCTTTTTTGCGGATCCGCACGCCCCAGCGTTTGTTTTTCTCTAATTTTATATGCGTCAAACTTAAGGAGTTTTGTTGCGATGTAGGCTGTTGAACGACTCAAACCCACTTGTTGTGCTAACTCTGAGATAGATTTTCGTGGCGACTCTTCTAATCGAGCAGCAATATCACCAAGCGTTTCTTCAGATAATACGCTGCGGCTTCGTTTACACTTCTTGTCCAAAACTGATCCTGTAGCCCTGAATTTGTTCACTATTTTGCGTACTGTTCTTCTGTTTGGCGGATCAACTCCAGGAAAGCGTTTCTGAAATTCTTTACGACACTGAGCTGGTGAACTGTGTTTCAAAAAGTTACTACAAATAAAAATTCTTTGTTCGGTACTAAATCTTAAAACCATAACTGAAAAAGCAGTAATAAATGGCGAGGTTACGTACGAACAATGGATAACACGCAAATCTCAACGTACTTTGGTGTCCCTATACTCTAGTTACCTTGACTTTGGTGTTCTGTGGTTTCAGCTACGAAACCAGCGCCTGCTGAATACGTTGATTCAGAACTGTCTGTTTAAATGTAAATCTCAGGTACGTCATACGCCGACACAAAATGCAGTCCATTACAACTGTAGCGAGGTCAAACAAACTAAATGCGCTGTATTCGTCGTATTTGACCCTTTTAGCTGTAACTGGTTTTAAAGACGACGATAGATATTTGTGCCCTTAGAGACTTGCTTACCCTGTCTGACTCTGAGGCCCAATTAGCTAAAGCTTTGAATATTTCTGGTAAGGTTTCTAATCTCGGGATTACCTTGGTTTGAATCTTCGCTGCAGTAAATTATGGGGTGGTGTCATATAAAATTAATGTTGAAGGGCATGCATCGGTGTTGATCGGGCTTCGGTAGCACTGTACCGGAACACGTTTTGCGTTTATATTTTAAGAAAAAATAAACCATTTTCTTGTTTATTTTAAGATAGGTATGCTTTAAAGAAACCATCTACACACACACACACGTGCCAAATGGCACCATCAGACTGAAAAGAGTTAAATTACTGGGGAAAGCGATTATTTTCCCATGCCAACCTGAAATAAGAAGAAAAAAACCTATATAAACATATTTTAAAAGAATGATCATGTATATGAAAGTAACTTAAAATGTATTTGGTGTTGCTACAGAACTTTATACGGCCATTACAAAGAAGTTTGCGAAAATATGTTCATTTAAATGTCTGGTATTCTTTAAAGACAAAAATTAGATACCCATTCTGGGTAATTAAAGTGTTAATTTTTGTATTAAGCCTAATATTGTGATGTTTGAGTTCTAATTAAGACACCATCTTGCAGAGAACATATATTTATAATAAAAATGAAGCCAAGAAGGTTCTGGTAATTTTCAATTTTGAATGAATAACTCACAGTAATGTGTATAATGAGATACCCTTAAACCGGAAATTTCATTTTTATACCCTTGGTCTCACTTGGAGAATAGGCTATATGCATTTTAATTATTTTTTCCAAAGGGGAGTGTGCTGTAATGGGGCACAAAAGCAAATAATCTAAATTTATCTAGCTTGTTATTTAGTTTTCTAGAATGTTATATTACAAAAGTTTATAAGCGTAAAGTTTCTGACAAACTTTATTATTAAATATAAGCATCACATCAGATGCTTTATAGATGTCACAGGACAGTGCAAGCTTGGAAAACTTAAACATGTAATAATAAATATTTAAAAAATGGTTAATGCTCCAAAGAAAAATTATTTGACACATTGTATATTTGAATGAGTTCTTGTTTGTTGTATAGTATAGTTTACCAGTTATGTAAAAGACATTGAGTTTCAAGAGGACTTCACAGAGTATTCTCAGAAAATTCTAAATATATATATTTTTTCTGTCATGTAAATATCTGAAACATATGGCATTTTAATCACAATCATTAGAGCCATTTTTAAGAAGAAAGAAAAAAAGAATATATATTTTCTGTGTATAATTTGTAGTGGGAGGATTTTGTTGAAATCTTTTTGTCACATTTTTACTGAACTTAAATACCAAGTTTGGTAATTGAGTAATTTTGAGTTGATGCTTATTTCTCTACTCCAAATTAGTAACCCTAGAGGAAGTAGGTACTGCATTGTATCCAAAAATTCAATACTGAGATTTCACCAGAAACACACATTTTTAGGCTCGTTAAATGCATTTTTAGAAAAAGACCTGTCTGTATGTGCGACTATTAACAGTCAGTTAAATATCAAGCTTGGTATTTAAGTTTCGTAACTTCCATGGATGCAACACCAAGATTTTAAAGAAAATTTTCCTACTCCAAATCACTCTCTATTGTCATTACTAGCTCACGATTTTGATTAAAATACCATGCATTTAAAGTCATCCTCTGTGGTGTAGTGCTTACCATGCTAGCCTCTAGTTCCCGAGGTTGCAGGTTCAAACCCAGCACAGGGCGATAGATTTTTTAATCCTTAGCATGGCTTCCTTCGGAAGGGAAGTAAAGCCGGTGGTCCCATGTCATAGCTGTATGGCACGTAAAAGAACCTCAAGCCTGAATAAAGAGGCCTCTGAGCAAAATTACCGATATTTCACGCCCAATATAGAATGGGACACTAAGGACTAAAGCAGTTACAGAGTGTCCATATATAAAACTTAATTTAATTTCCATGCATTTAAGATACTTATATGATAAACAAATTGTATAGCTTGAATTTTCTGTGAGTAGCTTGTGAAGTCCTCTTTGTTCTGAATCACTTTTGTACAATTGTGAAATCACAAGTAATCAGTTATATCAAATAAAATTTTTTGTGGCATTAACCATTTTCAAGATATTGTTTGTATGTTGTATCAATTTAAATATACTTTTTAAGAGGTAAGTCAATATCCGCTTTTACCTGTGGTCATGCAAAGATTTCAAAACCATGACATAGCAATAGGTACCCTTTTTAAAATCTGACTATTGCTTTAGCTTGCTTGTACCACAATGAAATGTGTAATGAAAGTTTATCTCTATTAACAAGAAGTAGATAGCAGAATAAGCTTTTATAAGGAGAATGAGTAGGGAAAGTTATGTGGATGCAATATACCAGATTATGCTGTTCACACATACACACATGGAACTTTTCCTATAACAGTTTTTTTGGTTCCAGGTGAAATCTTGTTATTGAATTTTTGGGCAGAAAACAGTGCTTCTTCTAGCTAGTATACATAGGTGGTAAAAAGGAGTACAAACACTGTGAAACTAGTCCTTGAGTTTTTACTGTAAGAAGTATGTTATATTGGTAGGACTGCACTGATTCTTAAATGAATGCTGCTCTTCAGCGTTTAAGTTAGTTTTAAACTTGACAGCACACTGCAATTCTTGGAGAAAAAGGTTAAAGGAGTAGGATGAATAGAAAAATGAAACAATATACATTTATTTAATTCTCTTACGTTCCTCTTTGTTATCAGGGAACCATTTTTGGGAATTATCATAAGGCAGATTTCGACATGCTGTGCTATTTTTGTTTGTAACTGTACCACATCTGCGGAGTTGTAAAAACAGAAACAAGTATTTCCAGATGCATGTAACATATTCTCTCTTCTGCATCTCTTGCACGTTTTTGTTACTCTCTGCATTCACATGGCTTTCTCTAACCTCTACTCACTGTTTAACAAAATATTATTACTAAAGCTTTCTCTTCTGTCTATTTTTTGTTAATACAGATAAACTTTCATTACATATTTATACATTTAGTAGTATTTATAAGAGGAATACAGTAGGCTAACGCGATAGTCAGATTTTTAAAAAACGTGTTGCTTTGTGATGGCTTTGAGGTCCCATGCTCTTTCAATGACCAGGAGAAAAAATGAATAGTGACTTATCCCTTGAAAAAAAGTATAAATATTTGAAAATTCAAACCAACAACAAAGAATATCTCAGAAAGGGTTAATGCCACAAACATTTTATTTCGCATACATTGTTAACTTTAACCAAATGTACAATTTTTTGTGTAGTAAGGCTTTGTCTATCTCCTACATTTTAGCAGTTATACAAATGTCATTATGAATGAAGAGGACTTCACAGGCTATGCCCAGAAAATTCAAAATTTTAATCAAACTCATTGGAGTGATTTTTGAGAAAAAGAAAAGTAATAAATTGTCCACTAAATGTTAGTCTGGGGTGAAGGATTTTCTTGAAAATCTTCATGTCACATTACTGGAAAATATTACACTTAAATATCATCTTTTGATTTATCTGACTTTTCATTTTGAAGTCTCTCTCTCTCTATTTCACACACACATAATGTGATATCAGAATTTTGGGTATAATGTAATACTTTCTCTAGCTGGTATGGTGTAGAAAAAGTAAAAATGGGTTTCAATGAGAAAGTTTTCTCTCAGCAACTAAATTTTATTCCGATATATGTTGCATATTACAGTGGATTCTCTTCCAGGGATATTAATTAAAATTAAAACATAAATGAAAAGATTTAACAGTCTCTGCCTCTTGCTTCTTCTTCTTCTTCTTCTTCTTTTTGGCGCGATCGTTGCTATAGAAATGAAAAGTTGTGAAAACTTCTTAAATATTCATCATACAACTTAGTATCATTTATTTCAAAATTGAAATTAATACATGTAAAATATACATTAGGTTGGGGTATGGAATAAGAATAAAAAATGCTCTCAGCTTTAGCAGTTTAACTTTTGACTACTGTTCAACAAACTGTGTGACGGTAATTTGTATAACAAATTACTCAGATGTGGTTAACGATAATAATATGAATATGTATTTTTATGTAACATTGATTTCAGAGGTTTAATAATTGTAATTATTAATGGTAAATAATAATTTTCGGCTCTACTGAAACTGTTAACAATAACACAATACTTTAGCAAGGGAGTGAGTTGTTTATCGTTACCGGGAACCAGGAAGTTACGTCATGTTTCGCGCCTTTTCAGTAAAAAAGCTTCCTGAACATTCTATAAAAGTAATAGGTATTAGTGGTTTTCATTGGATAGTAAAATAGACGCTAATGTTGGCGCGTTTTATTAGCCAATGGTAATTCATTTATAATCTTTAGGTGTATCTTGAGGCATGCCTATAAATAAGTCAGGTCGAGTTAGCGGGTCCCCCAGTGTGCAACAAGATTCCCGATACATTACACATCGTCTCCAGTTCGGCAAGATTCTCGACACAGTATACATCGTCCTCCAGGTCGGCAGGATTTACGAAGCATTACACATCGTTCGCACATTACACGTTGGCCGTTCAGTTCGTTAAATTACACGCAGTGAAAATCATTAAAGATCTAAAATATTACAAAGTCACTTATATACAAAAATTGAAGTACGTGAGTTAAAAGTGAGAAGTTATTATAAACAGTTTCAGTATGGCGATTATCAAGACAAAATTTGTGAAAGTGTTAGTGCACGTGCTCGACAATAAAACATTATAAAATACATTTCTTCACTAGTAATTTTTGGATAAAAGATTCCTTTTCCGCTTCACAACCTGCAAGAATTAAATGCCTACCTAAATAGCTAGCCGGAAGACAATATACATAACCTTAAAACTAATTCATAAAAAAAAATTGCTACGTCAGAGGGAACTACGAGCCAGACCAACGAATGACGTCACACAAGATGGTTCCACGCGTGAGGTAAGCAACGTTACGTGAGAAACATTATCCACAACGTGGTGAAGTAAACAATATACAATTTGTTCTCTCGCAAAATGGCGCCCAACGTGGGGCGACAACTAGGAAAGGAAGGCTAGACAACTAGGAAAGGAACAAGAATAACCAGAGAGGCGAAAGCAGCAGTGGAACGATCTACAAGATGCAGATTCCAAGACAGCAGGGTAAATCAACTACAAAAACATCGAGACAACGTAGATTCATCACGAAACAACGCAGAAGCGACATACAAATCTAGGAGAATGGGGCAGAACGCTGGACATCAAAACTACAGCATCAGACAGCATCAAAAAGGTAAATAAATGTTAATGAGGAGCGGTAGGATAATAAAAACAATGGCTACCAATAATACGGAGGAAATAATTATGGAGGGAGATAGTGTAATAGTTAGCTGTGACCCAATACAAAGTACAGGGAATAGCCCAGATTTTTTGGGGTTTGAAGATGAAAATGTTAGTGTAGAAAGTGAGAATAGGATAGCAGGAAATGTTAATCTTGATACTAGTATGATAATGATGGAAATGCTGAGAAATATGAGTAGGGAATTGAGGGAAGATATGCAAAAAAATAATGAGAATATAGAGAAATTAAGGGAAGATATGCAAAAGAATAATAGGGAATTGAGGGAAGATCTTAGTAAGAAAATAGATCAAAACAGGGAAGATATGCAAAAGAATAATAGGGAATTAAGAGAAGATATTGATAGGAGTTTAGAACAAAAACTAGATCAGAATAAGAGAGAATTAAGAGAAGATATTGGTAAAAGCTTTGAACAAAACAGTAAATCAATTGAAAATATTGGTAGGAGTAATGGGGTATTAGAGCAAAAAGTAGATCAAAGCAGTGAAGAAATGGAAAAGAAAGTTATGAAGCAAGATAGTAGTATGCCAAAAATGAGAGATGAAAATGAAGTAATAGCAAGTGAGATAGGAGAAAATTCAAAGAAAATGCTAGACATGAGCAAGGAAAAAGATAACAAAGAAAGTGAGGTTAATACTAAAAGTAAGGTTAATGTAGAAGGCGCAGAGTTAGGAAGTCAAGTGAGTAATATGACAAGTGAGTTAAAAGATATGATGGAGGCTACAAATGCAGATGTAAATCAGGCGCAAGTCAATTTCAGAGCGGAGATATCAGAAATGCAAAAAGAATCAGAAATGCAAAGAAGTAAATTGTACCAAGATGTTCAAAATGAAAACTCCAGTCCAGTACAGTTTAGTACAGATTTGTCAGAGTACTTTCAAAGTAAAAAGATAGCAGAAGAATTGAAAATGAAAGTTGTTAAAAGATGTGTAGTTCAAGAAACTGTAGATTGTTTTCAAGTATTATCAGGGAACGAAATGTCATATGAATACAAGAGGTTATTCATGAACAACAATTTGAAGGTTAGGTTACGGCTACGAGTAATGTTTAGCCATACACAATTTGATCCAGGAGGGTAAATAGCAACGAGATGTAAACTAAATGCTGGATAGTTAAAGACGACTTGCAGAGAAATGTATTGGAACGTAAGAGGGTTAATTATTTGTATATGTCATTTGAAAAGAGAAATAAGTTATAAAAAAAAAAAAGAGAGAGAAATGTTTTAAAAAAAAAAAAAAAAAAAAAAAAAAAAATAAATAAATAAATAAATAAATAAATTTTTAGTAACTGTAACAACATTTGAAAATTAAGAATGCAAAGATTGAAACTTAAGATGATATTAAATTAAAAGTACGTAAATACAATTCAAAGATTTAAAAATTAAGAATGCAAAAATTGAAACTTAATATGATATTAAAGTAAAAGTACGTAAACACAATTCCAAGATTTAAAAATTGAGAATGCAAAGATTAAACTTCATATGATATTAAATCAAAAGTACGTAAATACAATTCAAAGAGTATTGTTAAAATAAAATTCAGAATAACAAAAATTGGTAAAAATAAATAAAACAAATACTTATGTAGCAAACAGAAAAGGTGAAACATTGTCAAGATTTAAAAGATTTAAATATATTTGCAAAGTACAAAATAACAAAAAAATTGGTAAATATAATTAAAAATAATTGAAACAAATACTTATGTAGCAAACAGAAAAGGTGAAACATTGTCTAGATTTAAGAGATGTAAATATTTGTGTACAGGGTAAATATTTTTGGTAAATATTTAAAATTACAAAAATTCTTGAATGATAGATTTTTTTTGGTAACAATATAAGAAAGTAAACCATTTTTTGTAACAAAAAATTTATTGTAACGACAAATTAATATTAAAACAAATTAAACCAAAGCCAGTAAGTAGTGGCGAGATAAAACATATGTCGTGTGTTAAATACGTGTGAAGTGTTAAGTGAAAGTGAATATCGTGTGTTACAAGATTTAGGAGACTAAAAACAAAATTATAAAATTTCCAAACAGGTTATAAATATTTATAATTATATTTCTAGTGGGGCATATGTGACGGTAATTTGTATAACAAATTACTCAGATGTGGTTAACGATAATAATATGAATATGTATTTTTATGTAACATTGATTTCAGAGGTTTAATAATTGTAATTATTAATGGTAAATAATAATTTTCGGCTCTACTGAAACTGTTAACAATAACACAATACTTTAGCAAGGGAGTGAGTTGTTTATCGTTACCGGGAACCAGGAAGTTACGTCATGTTTCGCGCCTTTTCAGTAAAAAAGCTTCCTGAACATTCTATAAAAGTAATAGGTATTAGTGGTTTTCATTGGATAGTAAAATAGACGCTAATGTTGGCGCGTTTTATTAGCCAATGGTAATTCATTTATAATCTTTAGGTGTATCTTGAGGCATGCCTATAAATAAGTCAGGTCGAGTTAGCGGGTCCCCCAGTGTGCAACAAGATTCCCGATACATTACACATCGTCTCCAGTTCGGCAAGATTCTCGACACAGTATACATCGTCCTCCAGGTCGGCAGGATTTACGAAGCATTACACATCGTTCGCACATTACACGTTGGCCGTTCAGTTCGTTAAATTACACGCAGTGAAAATCATTAAAGATCTAAAATATTACAAAGTCACTTATATACAAAAATTGAAGTACGTGAGTTAAAAGTGAGAAGTTATTATAAACAGTTTCAGTATGGCGATTATCAAGACAAAATTTGTGAAAGTGTTAGTGCACGTGCTCGACAATAAAACATTATAAAATACATTTCTTCACTAGTAATTTTTGGATAAAAGATTCCTTTTCCGCTTCACAACCTGCAAGAATTAAATGCCTACCTAAATAGCTAGCCGGAAGACAATATACATAACCTTAAAACTAATTCATAAAAAAAAATTGCTACGTCAGAGGGAACTACGAGCCAGACCAACGAATGACGTCACACAAGATGGTTCCACGCGTGAGGTAAGCAACGTTACGTGAGAAACATTATCCACAACGTGGTGAAGTAAACAATATACAATTTGTTCTCTCGCAACTGAGAGGTTATATTGCCTTGGCTGCAGTGTAAGCTTTCTCCCACAAATTGATGGATGATTCAATGTTTGTATTGCCAAAATATACATCATAAATACAACAAAACTGATCTGTATCTACTTCATATTAAGCGAGATAAACACCTCTAAAAAAATGTGATAAAAGCGTTGGAAAATTCAAACCAATAGGCACATGCATCTTGAAATGGTTAATGCCCCCCCCCCCAAAAAGGCATAAATTGTATGCTTTAATGAGGTCTACAATTTTCCCCCAAAAAGGCATAAATTGTATGCTTTAAAGGTCTACAATTTTTATAAAGTAAGTTTTTGTCTTCCTCTTATGCAAATATACAATATTATATAAAATTTATTCTTAATGAAGAGATCTTCACAGGCTATTTCATGAGAATTTAGTTTTACTTCTATTTGCTCAAATACTTAAACAGTATTATAGATTTACTTACATTAAGGAATGTTCATTTTGGATATAGTCAGTTATTATATGTGTTTTGGGAGGTAGATAAAGTCTTAAGAAACAGCCATAAGGATATTAAGCACGGAGTATAGGAGATTATTCAAAGAACATAAAATACTACATATAGCTTGTATGTTCATTGTTGAAACATCTGCTTACCTAAAAAGAAATCATCCAAAGCCAAATAGTACCAATGGCCCTTAGGCATAACACACAAAGATGATTTTCACATTCAGATTTGTAGAGTAGAAAGTCTCAAGTCCAGTACAATAATAAAGGAATTAGGCTTACCAAGATCATCACCCAATGGAGTAGCTCAAGCCGAATTAGGGAGAATGGGAATTAAAAGAAAAATTGTGGAAAGAGTGCTAAAATATTGGATTAGAATTAGAAATTTCAATGATCAGAGCATTTTACATCAATATTTGATAGTGCAGGAAAGACTTAATCATAAAGAGTCTTGGCTAGGAAACCTTGATGAAGATAGGTTTTGGGGAGATTTGGAGAGATAAAGAATTACTACAAATAGGTTTCTAGGATGAAATTAGGACAAGAATAGAGGATATGGAAAAACAAGATTTATTAGCGAGTTTTACTTTTAAGAGCTCACTGAGATTATACAGAGAAATGAAAGTAGTATGGAGCAGGGAACAGTATGTTGGCATATGTGATAAAACAGCAACAGCAGGATTTGCATGGGCTAGGACAGCGGTGGTGAATTTGAAAGGTTTGAGAAAAGAGATTGATTTGGAGAAATGCCCACTATGCCACCGGAAAGTCAAAGAGTGGCACTTAGTTTTAGAGTGTGAAGAAATGAAGTTGCTTAGAAAGAGGATAGAGAAGAGAGAATGGTTAAATTTGCCAACAGAAATTGAAGCTAAAAAGTTAGTAAAATCTAGGAAAAATATAATAGAAGTAGGAAACTTTTTGGGCAGAGTAAGAACAAAATGGATGAAGAAAATTAGCAAGGAAGAGGCAAATGAGTATTAAATTACAGTAGTTTTTATTTGATATGTTGCAAGTAGGACCCAACAACTCGACAACCTCAAGGCTTGAGTTTGTTGGGGTCCAAGGAAAGCAACTCAAGGTAGAGTTAGAGTTAGTATTGGAGATTAAATAAATTGATAATTGTACTTTTAGATTAGGAGGAATGCTGGATACCAGTAGTTAAGAGGTTAGCTTTCTTTATATTTTATTGTTATTTTTAGTTAAGAATAAATTTGTAAAATTGTTGTTGTAAATTTGTACAATTAATGGGTTAATAAAATTACTTACTTACTTACTAATAAAGGAATAAAATTATTTAAGAGTACCAGGAAATATTTATAGTAACTTATATTATAATAGATTAAAATAATATTTTAATATTGGGTGAAAAATTTAATGCTGAGGCATGCCAAGGGTGATAATTTTCACATTTAAAATATATTTTAATGTAAAGTGCATTACAATCTTTCATCCACTTCTAAAATACATATCAGAGTAATTATTTTAATTAAATATGTAGATTTATCATTGCTGGTGGCATCAGGTTCTCTTAGAGATAATGAATGTAAATAAACTGGAGTTGAGGGCAGATGGTATAAGTGTAAGGAAGATGTTGCTCAGAGTGCAGTGAATTCATTGGTCCCTAAAATGTGTGGATTTCTAATGTGAGAAAGAGTACAGTCATTTTATGAGTGGAGGAAGTGAAGGGAGATAACAAAGATATAGTTCTAGCATATACTTCAGAAAAGATAAACCATCGCCATTGTAGTCATATCATTCCATGTTATAGAAGACATTATTGGGCATGAATCTATTATGTAATTGTTGAGATTTTTTTTAAAGATTAATGTCCATTAACTGGGTAGGTCATATCGGACAATGAATGAAATGATGTTCAGATGAGTTCGGAGTCCACAAATCTTAGAGTTACCTGATATTCATCTTTTTAGGATAAGGGAACAAATCCAGTAAAAAAAAAAAACCTTATCCAGGCACTCGTCCTAACTAAGATTTGAACTTGAGACATCTTGAATGTGGCAAAAAATTACATTGAGTTTTATTTATGGATGCTCTTTACCTACTATGGTCCTTAGCATTCCATTCTATATTGCACGTGAAATTTTGCTCAGAGGCCTCTATAAGGCTTGAGGATCTTTTATGTGGCGTAAATCTATGACACGGGACCACTGGCTTTACTTCCCTTACAAAGGAAGCAATGCTAAGGATTTTTATTATGCCTGAAAAATTCCATCGCCCTCCACCAGGTTTGAACCGTGACCTCGGGAAATAGAGGCTATTGAGAATTTATTTTTGTTAATCAGTAATACTAGCAGTCGTTCAGAAGTGAAATAAAAAGATTGTAGCAATGGATTAAAATGTTTTAATTCACTACTGTGATTAAAACCAGTACTTAGGCTGCTAGGAACAATGAGACAATCAATAGTTTATATGCCCAAAGCAAATAAATAAATAATTAAAACAAAGAAACAGAAAAATCCTTTCTACTGCAACACACCTTTTATTGAGAGAGTGAGTGTAAGAGCCTAGAACAACACTGTGGTTAAGCTGTTAAAACAAAGCAACTTGGATTGTGAAGGATATCATCTAGTACGAGGGCAATAATGAACATTTTTAGAATGCTATGTTTCTAAAAAAATGAAATTTGTTTATATTTGACAGCTACTTTCTAATGTTTTGGGAGTTGATTGTCATGGAGTTTGTTCAATTTGCTCTAATAGTTTGCTAATTATCATCATTTAAAGATTTTATGTTCACCCAAAAATGAATTTGACTAGAGAGCACTTCCAGGCTATGATTTTTTACGATTTTAAATCTTTACCAATACCTAGACAATGTGAAGATTGGCTTAGAAATGCTTTTGGTAAAGAAGCCCCATCTAAAGCAACAATTTATAATTGGTACAGCGCAAATTAAAAAGAGATCGGTTTTTTCTTGGTGATGAATTTGTGAAGGATGCCGAAGAATGCTGTTACTGATGAAAATATTGCCGCTGTTTGAGCAATGCTTAAGATCGATAGACATCCTATGAGTTTATTCAGGCAACATGAGTCAAATCCGAAACAGTTTACATCAACAGCTAGACATGAGAAAACTGTGTTGTCGATGGATTTCATATAAACTGACTTCGTTTTCCTTCATACCAATAACGTAATGCCACAACACAACTGTTACATGCAATATGAGGCACAACTAACTTTCTCTTTGAAATATGAGTAATGTAGTTTCTTGGTTTGTGAGTGTATTTTACGTACCTTCCCATCAAACATGTAACAGAACTTCTGAGGACTTTGTCTCCTGCATAATCCTGATGTAGAAGTCATACTCAAACTTTTATTTTAGCACTACACATATAGAAGACAAATGTGTGTATTAACAGCTCAACTGAAGCTGAGATCTATGATAGGTGTAAACGTAAACATAAATACCTCACAAGAAGACACACATTGATAAACACAAACATCTGGGTGATAAGGAAGTGAGCCAATTAGGAAGAAAGCAACAGACTTAGAATAACATAATGAAACATAGCAATAAGCTGTATATGCTGAATGAATTTAGCACCAGACACATATGTGCATAAACCAGATGTGAAAACCAAAAATGGACTTCATTTTTGAAATCAGGGCACTGATTTCCATTAAAGTCACGTATTTTCCTTTATACCACAGAATCATTGTTGTCCAGTGTTATCAAAGAAATATAGAGATATAAAATGATAAAACCTTTAAGCTGGTATGTTATCGTCACTGTTTATCCTTGACTAAATTACATTTAATGTGGGTGGAATATTTTCAAACAGCAAAGAATGAACAATGCGCTGCATTCCGCTTTGCTTTATTCCATCATGTTGTGTTAACCTAGAGTGTTTGTTTCCCTCACCCTTTTTGCTTTCTTTTTTTATAGCATCCTTAGAGGTCCTATCATTCATTCCTTTTTTTATCCTATACATTACTTTTGAATACCCTGTAGCCTTAACTCTCTCACTAACCATGAGCCAGCCAAATTGGGCTCTCCTCCTGTCATCATTGTCTCTATAACTTACAGGTGATAAAAGTCATACATCGCCTTTATGCATGACATCAAACTTCTCTTCACCTGAGAGCATTAGAGCATGCAACCTGCAGAGACCACTGGCCGAGCCTTCTTCCTTAACCTAGAGAGGGCAGACCGGTGGCTTGTTAAATGGAGTTTGTGGTACACTCAACAGGTTGAGGGCCAGGCAGCTATTGGCACCACCAGATCAGTCGAGGATTCATCATTGTTGAGAAGCCAGCATTAGCTGGTCATCTGGGAAGTGGCGTTGTCCACACGCATTTCGATCTTGTACAAAATTCTAAGCATTTGATTTGTAAGTAATTTATAAATTTAACATATTCAAGTCCTGTGGCATGCTTTTGGTATGGGGTGGTTTAGATCGAGTTCATAATATAAGAATTGCTTTTTTCAATGTACGTAAAGTATTTCGTTCGTGCAAGAAGAATGGGAGCAGACTTTATATAATTTATTGGTTGTTAACTCCTCTGTAAAACTTTAAGTGAAGAATTCAGAATATATATAATGATTGTTCAGCTGCAATGAATTTAAGCTTTCATTCCTGTATGTGTGTAAACCTTTGTCATGCATCAGCTATTATGATACTTTCAGTGCTAGAGTGTGTGTTTTGCTAACTAAATAATCTAATGGGCCCAGCATGCAATTTTCTTCTTGAAACACACATGCACTTCAGAAACTTAGTTAAAACCCAAAGCATGAGAAAACAGTGCACACTCATTTTATTTGAATAATCTAGCACCTTCATTATTATTTTGCATTTAGTCTCTTTCTAGCTTCCCCATCCATAACTTCTATAAATATTTAAATAACACTTCTCAGTGTTCAACATGATGTTAACCTATACTGCCTTCTGCCTGGCACCTGTTACCTGAATAGATGGATGACTTTTGTTTGTCATACACAATGAATGCAAGAAGTTACAGCATTCCAGCTTCTTTTAAAACTGTCTCCAACCCTCCTCAACATTTTCTCACTTGGTCCCCATTGTAAATGCAATAACAAAAAAGTTTCTCACTGGCTGACTTTTCTACTGCATAGGTATACAATTTTCCGATAATATTTAATTTAAAAAATTATAATGCTCATCTTATTAAAAGTAGAGAATTAAAACTGGGCAATTGTCAGCACTCAAGTTTACTCTACCTAAGAAAAAAATATTGTTGCATTCTACCCTTTAGTTGAATTGAATTTTATTTATGGACGCTCTTTAACTGCTGTGGTCCTTAGCGTCCCATTCTATACTGGGCGTGAAAGACCAGTAATTTTGCTCAGAGGCTCCTTTATCAGGCTTGAGATTCTTTTATGTACCGTATTCTATGACACAGGATCACTGGCTTTACTACCAAAGAAAGCCATGCTAAGGATTTTTACACCCGAAAAAATCCATTGCCCTCCACCAGGTTTGAACCCGCAACCTCAGGAACTAGAGGCTAGCATGGCAACCACTACACCATAGAGGGTGACTAAATATAAGACTTTTACTGAAAATCTTGTTTTCTTTAGAAATCTGTGGCCACGGAAATCTATAAAGGCCGTAAAAATGATATAACCTGACAAAAAAAAAAGGATTCTGTATAAGATAATGTTTTCAAAGCTGGAATTTATAACAACTGAATAACTACATCATGTTATTAGCAACTTGGTGAAGTGCAATAAAAGGATGAAGCTAATGGTTACATGCATGCATTACATAGAGACAGAAATATCCCTTCATAACGTCTTTTAAGGTTGAGACAAGCTATATAATCTGCAAACCATCAATAAATCATGGACTGCAAAGATTCCCAAATGCTGTATGCAGTCTTTCTTCCCTAAACTGACTTTAAAGTGAAAGAAAATCATAGCACAGAAATGCTAACACTGCACATTGTTAGAGCGTGCCCAGGCTTGCACACATTCCTATCTGAGCTACAAAGAGGTGCTTTGGCTTACCACAACTCATTGTTTGCCATTCTCAAATTTCCTATATAAACTTTGTTACAACCTTCACAGTTTACTTGGCAACTATCATAATCTATTTTCTGGAGGAATTCTTGATCTTAATCAGCCTCCTGCTTGTCTATCAGGTATTTATGAAATCTGTGCTCAGGAGTTAATAATGAAATCATTCTCCTCCTTGCTTCCCAATATTTTGATGTTGGGTTTTCAAAAGCCACAGGAGAGTCACAATTTTTTAGATGTTCCATGTCCATTTCTTCTTCCTTGGAGCACAGTAAACAATGTTGGCTATGAAAAGGTAATTGTGATCTAACAGAGGGGAGAGCCTTTAATTCCTCTATAATAATATTTATTTATTGTGCTAAGAGATTTAAAATTTGATTGTCTACTGAATTTTGACCCTAGCCACTCATTCTGTAGACAATCACTACAGTTTATCTATTTTAAAATTTCCTGTAAATAAATGTTCTTGCTTCAGTTTTTCATGTCCCATTTCCACTTGTTTTTCACTTGTCACTTATTGATTACTTTACCATCACACATTCACCATAATTTTCCATTCAAAGTAAGATACACTACCTCTTACTTTTCTCTATCCACTGTCCAAAGCCATTTATTTTTGACTTTACACAAAAACTGTCCAATGCTCCCAGCGTCCTTGCACATCATTTCAATTATAAGTGTATTTCTATCCCCCTTCAACCACTTCTTTTTAAAAAATCTGTTGTGTTACACTCACATGACTTTCTCTACTCTTGTACAAACTATTTTCACAAACGCTTATTCTCCATATGCTTCATGTTAATCGAGATGTTAATCTTATTGCTAATTTTCTTGTAGATGCAAGGGGAATTGGTAGGCTTTAAGCGATAGTCAAATATTTTAAAAGCCGGTTGCTATGTGGTTCTCTTTGCATTACCAGGACAAAAAAAAAAAAAAATCTGATGTGTTACACTCACATGACTTTCCCTACTCTTGTACAAACTATTTTTACAAACACTTATTCTCCATATGCTTCATGTTAATCGAGATGTCAATCTTATTGCTAATTTTCCTGTAGATGCAAGGGGAATATGGTAGATTTTAAGTGATAGTCAAATATTTTAACGCTGGTTGCTATGTGGGCATTCTATTCTCTTTGCATGTCCAGGACATAAAAAAATGAATAAAAAATTTGAGAAAAAGTATTAAGTATTGGAAAATTTAAGGGAATAACAAGCAATATCTCGAAAACGATTTACTCAACAAAATAAATGTATATGACATAAATTTTGTATTTTAATGCGATCTACATTCTTCATGTAGTAAAATTTTGTCTATCTCTTGTGGTTTACCAGTTATGCAAAAGTCGTTCACAATGAAGAATACTTTTGGAGACAATCCCAGAAAATTCGAGATATACATTTCATTTATCATGACAATATCTTAAACATATGATATTTTAATCAAAATCGTTAGAGCCATTTTTGAGAAAATTAAAATTTTCGAAAAATGTTCCATGTAAAGGGTAATCTGGGGTAGGTAGATTTTCTGGAAAACCTTCGTGTCACATCTCTGGAAGATACTGAACCTAAATACCAAGTTTAGTGTTTATCTGACTGTTCGTTTCTGAGTTATGCTGTACACAGACACACACACGGACATGTTTCCAAAAATGCTTTTTTTTGGATTCAGGGGGTCTCAAAACATGTATTTCCGGTGAAATCTCGACATCAAATTTTTGGGTGGAATACAATACTTCCCCTACTTACTATACGTAGTAGAGAAAGTAAAAATTCTCTTCTCCAACTTTCTGTTCCTTGGCACTTAAATATATGTGTTCAATGTCTTCATTAGCACCACATATCGGACATTGATTTTGAGGAATACCCTGTCTTAACCCTCTTAGCCTCCAAGCTCCGGTTCTTACCCATGCAATAGATTCTCTTCTTTATTTACTATGTCTATATGTTTTTCTCTACCCCATGTATTTTTCATTGGCCTATAACAAACTAATGAGCTCTTTTCGGCAATCTCACTGAACATGATTTGTATTTCTATATCTTCCAGTCTTTTCGTCGCCTTTTTCCTTACAATTTTCAGGTTATTTTCTCTCCTTCTCCACATGTCTCCTAACCCATTTTTCTCCAAAATGTTCCGTAAATTACTTACCCAACCATCATCCATTAAACTAATCTCTTGGTATTCTATACATTGTCTTAACACATTACTTTTCCTAAATTTAAAGTTGTAAACCAAAATTTCAAAGCTCTTTCCATTATCTTCCCCTTAGTCGCCACCCTGCCCATCTGTAATTGTGCTACCTGTCTTACACTTGCCTTCGGTAACCCTAGTATTTCTCTACAAAACATCCTGTGCACCTCATTTATACTTTCCCATCCTCTATCAAATCCCCATATTACTATACCATAAATCATTTTTGCCTCCACAACCATCTCAAACTTTCTCCAGCCATTTAACATTTATATTAGGTACTCTATATTTGCAGCTTCTAATTGCTGCCATTGCCCCTTTACCTTTTGCCAATGCACTTCTTTTGTTTCTCCCTGCATCTATTTTTACTCCTAAATAAATACAGTGATGCACCACCCTTCCATTTTTCATATTTGCTTAGTTTTCTATAATAGATGCTTAAAGGAAGCAATCCCTTAGCTTCCCATGTATGCATGAACTAAAGGGAGGGGCTACTTGTCAAATGGACTGAATCTAGTATAGTTCCTCTTCCTTACCAGATTCCCTCTTTTCACACTCTCCCTTGGTTTCTTCAACCCTTAAGATATTACTGTATTTGAGGCCTAGATTTATTTCATCTGTGCTGGCCAAAGGAGGATCAATATAATGATTTCCCAGCTAAGTCTGAAGTACTCATCAACCAGCTGCAGGTGTGGTCTTTGATGCAGTAATTTGTATCACAAATTACTTAAATGTAAATAATGATTGTAATATGAATATGCATTATTATGTGACATTGATTTGAGATGTTTGTTGATTGTAATTATTGTTGGGAAGTAAGTTTATACTGCCTTACTGAAACTGACAATAATAGCGTGCAATAATGCAGCGAGGGGGTGAGCTGTTTATCATTATTGGAAACGAGGAAGTTACGTAATATTGGCGGTTTTTCTTTTAGAATTTGCTGGAACATTTCCCTAGAGCATATGTATTCATAATTTTCATTGGATATAAAAATAGACGCTAATGTTGGCGCGTTTTATTAGCCAATTGCAGCTCAGTTATAATCTTTAGGCATATCGGGGTGTATGAGTATAAAAAAGCCAAGTTAAAGGTAGATCGCCCACAGTTCATCGAAAACATTTGCACGTAACACGTCGACCCCAGTTCATCAAAATTCTTTGTACACCACACGTCGCATTCCCGTCAGTTCGTCGAAAGTATTTGTACGGGACACTTCGGATATCAATTTGCAGGTTACGCGTAACAGAGTTATGAAAAATCTCAAGTGTTATAAAGTTAATTATACAAAAAGTTGAAGTACGCGAATTAAGAATTATCAGTAATGAAGTTATTATAACAGTTTCAGTTTGGTGAGTGTCAAGATCAATGTGTAAATGTGATAGTTAACGTGTTCGACAATAAAAGTGTAAAACAAATTTCTTCATCAGTGTTATCTTTGGATAAAAGATTCCTTTCCGTTTACACAACCTGTATAAAGAGAAGTGCTTGACCAAAAGGATAATAGCTAGCCGGAGGACAAAGAACCAAAATTAAATAAAATAACAGTAGCATTTTTTTTAAACAAAAACGAATACCGCCGCAAATTGCTAACACCAGATGGAGCTAACAAACCTAAC
This sequence comes from Deroplatys truncata, assembly GCA_030765065.1. Lineage (NCBI taxonomy): Eukaryota > Metazoa > Arthropoda > Insecta > Mantodea > Mantidae > Deroplatys > Deroplatys truncata. The sequence goes on along the minus strand of CM060976.1, from coordinate 226,709,710 downwards.
AAATGAATCACGTCACAAGATGGCTTCAACACGTTGAGCAATCAACAAATACTAAAACATTACAAGTATACAACTTTCATCCTCCAGGATGAGTAACGATCATTCAACTGCCAACTCTTAAAAAATGGTGTCCCTAAGAAACAGTGAAAACTGCTCATGAAAGAAAATGTTTCCCAAAAAAAGCACTTGAGTAATAGTCCCTCATTCAGATTTCCGCACAGGGATGTTTTGAGTAAACATGATCAAATTGTTAAGATTACAGAATCGTTGTTTGTTACAATTTCTATAATTTGCTATATTCAGCTTCATTCAGAAAGACTGTTAATTGCTGCATGTTTATGTGTGGTTGGATTGTAGCTCTCTGCTTTGATGCAGTTGTCTGTCTGTGTATACAAAAATCCATTTTCTCTCTTCAATGAAATAACTTTGATCTAGGAAAGGAAGGCAAATATTGAAAGTGAATTTTTTGCTACTGTTTTGTAGATTCCACAATTTTGGAGTACCTTGGCAGAATGTATTTTGTAACAACTATCATCAACATGTTTATAACACTACAAACCTCTTCTACAAATGTCTCTGAAACAAAAATATGAATTGAAGAACACTTTCAGTCATGAGGTACAGGAGGAGTTCATTAAGTAGACGATATATCCCATTCAAAAATGTAAGCAAATATGATCTTCAACATAAACTTGTAATTTTTTAATGGAAACTATTATTTTTTATGCATGATTAAAATGGCATTTGTTGCATCACATACTCACATGAAGTTGATGCTTGACTTCATGACTGTAAATCCTGTATTATTTGCAGTGCAATAATTGATAACACCAAAACTAACATTAAGAACAGTTTTTCTCGTAATGCAGTACATAAATCATATCACAATAAAATTAACTGCAATGTGAAGCTCACATGTGGTTGAACCTCAGAATGTGGAACTGATCCCTGCCTTTATTCCTATTTTTGTTTCACAAAACTTCTGCTGTGGGAGTGTTACGCAACTTACCTGTGAATAATTTAATTAAATTGGTGGACACATTAAAACTTCACATCAAAGTAAGTCAAGTTTTAGTGTATCCACTGACTCAATATTCAATTAAATTATTGTTTCACTTCACTGTCTCTAACTTCTGAATAACACTTTCTATTACCTCTGAATATTCATATAATTTTGGAACACACATGTATAAAACAACAGGATTGTATTCCACTTAACCAATATTTTATTCATTTTCAGATAAAATGATTTTCAATAATAGTAAAATATTGAGAAGATGTTATTAGGGAAGCAATTTCCAAATATTAACAAATTAAGAAATGAATTGCACTTAACACTGCTTCCCTAGGAACATGTTTTTGCTGACTGTTGCCAGCTATATATGAAGACTGGTGCTTGATGGGCTCCTCTATTGGTGGAAGGATGGACTTGTAGTTGGCGTTTCCTTTTATATTCACATCAAAATTCATGAGGTGGTCTTTGAATTTTTTTAATAAATATTTTCTTCAACTTTGAAGTAGGAATTAATTGAAACCAAATTAATTCTAAAGCCACACCAAAGTAATAGAATATTTAGTAAGAAACTATAATAAAATGGTAAAGCCAAAACAATGCTAAATAGAAAGAAATAAAATAATTACACCGAGTCACATCAAGAAAAGAAGAAGAGAAAGTAATGAAAAAACATGAATGTAAATTAATGACATTGTATTAGAAATTGTAAAATCTAATGAAGGTAATAGTAGTAATATAAGAACAATGGGAAAGATTTTAAAAAGTATAATGTGTAAATGAAGTATGTAGAGAAACAAATGTAAATAAAAGACTAGCGCTAGAGACGAGAAAGGGAATAGTATACAATAGGATAGTATTATTTTTAGTAAATATAATGTTATATCAAAAGCCCAGTATGGGTTTCAGCAAGGGAAATCTACAAATTCTCAATGCAGAACATTATTGAGGAAGTGTATAACATTCTAGATGCAGGAAAACAGTGTTTGGATTATTTCTTGACCAATCTAAAGCTTTTGACCTGGTTGACCATGATATGTTAATTTACAAATTGTGCAATTACGGTATAAGGGGAATTCCATTTAAGTGGTTTGAATCATGTCTTGGCAATAGAAGACACCTAACTGAAATAAGAAACTGAAAAGAAATTAAAGCTTCACGTTCTGATTTGGAAAATGTTAAATATGGAGTACCTCAGGGCTCCTTACTATTTTTACTGTATATTAATGACCTGGCCATACACAATGCTAAACTTGCTCTTTTTGCAGATGACCAAGCCTTTTAATTTCTAGTAAAGATATACAAGAACTTAAAGTAAACATCATTATGGCAACAGATTATGTAGTAAATTTGTTTAGTAACAACGACTTGTCATTAATAAAAATAAAAGTGTTGCCTGTATCATAAAGTTAACAAAAACTTAAATTTTGCTGAAGTTAATTTGGAAAATGAATTAATAACAATGTCTAATAAAATTAAATTTTTTGGAATCTGTGTTGACTGGGGAATCCACATTGATGTACTATCTAAAAAATTATCCCAAAAATGTTTTGCATTATATGCCCTTGTAACTTCAGTTAATCAATACAAAAAAGGGCAATCAGAATAATGTTAAACCTTTGCTGCAAACCTTACTTCATACTGTTCCTTCGCTTTTGTCTGTTCAATTTGATTTTATCACATTCTTGATGCTGAAGTTGTTTTTTGGTGCTACTAACCACATGTTGAATTCTTTAAGTTTTTTCTAAAATTGTTGTGTGGCTAAGTGATATGTGAAACTTTGCTTTTTCTTGCTGAGAATATAGTGCCTTGATTTACGTGTTGTTTTGTACTTTCCTGTCCACCAGTTCTCTGCTTCCAGTTTTTACTATTTCATCCTGGGGGTTAAAGATTCATTGTCTAGCATTTCTCTATTGCTATGAGTCATCCACATATATGAAGCAACACTAAAAAGTGTTAAGTGCAACTTATTTCTCATTTAATCTAAATTATTTGGTCAACTATCTAATATCACTGAAATATAACAATTTTTGTGTTGTATTTAGATATTCTATCTCACTGAAAACTGAGGTACATGTTTCAGTTATTTTAGCAGTGTGCATGTTTCTAACTCTGCTCTGAAAATGTTAAAATGAATGGCATTTTTATGTTAAGCATACAACTGATCGCTATAAAAGCTACAAGAAATGATCTCACTATATAGCAAAGCTGTTGATTGTTCTGGCAGTGAATGGATTATCAAGGATCATCCGATGGTCACCTTCCACAACTTGGGTTATCACTGTCTGTTTGAAGTACTGTAACAAAGAAACAGACATTTAAAATGTTACACTCGCATGGCTTTCTCTGCACATAATAGCATTGGTTTATGTGTCTGAACTTATGAAACATCTCGCCAACAACTGCAAGTAATGAGTTGAGATTTTATATTTAGGAGTTTGAAGAATATTGGTCAAAATATAAACATTCGTTAGCAATAACCGAGAATGATAAAGTTAAAATACATATATTGCAATATGAATATTCAGAATTAATGGGAAGCTTTCCCAGGTCCCACGAACAGGAGAGAAGACTTGATCAAATTTTAACTTTCTCATCAAATTTGACCAAGTCTGTTAGCTAGCAAAGTTCCAAAATTTAGCCTTGGTTCAGAAGCCTCTTTGTCTTAACTACCCTTAAGTCTGACTCACAATAGCTGGGTAACAAGAACAGAAATGTATATCGATGACCATACTGATAGCAAAGTGGAAAGTCTATTTTATGCATTGGGACATCATTTGTTTGTAACTGACCATGTAATGCAAGTTAACCAACAGCAAGATTCAATACAGTAAACAATGCAAATCCAATTCCTCTAGTTGTACCAGAGTTTATTAATACTGTACATTAAAGTTATTTGTTGTTTTACCATGGTAAATGAAGTCTCAGCCTAATAGATAGACAAAGTGCTTTAAAAAGTAAAATCAAAACTGGTATGTGAATGCCTAAATGTCCTGATTGCCCTGTCATCTGACAACTGGTGGGTGCCGGGGCATGAGGGTATCGATGGAAATGAAGAAGCTGATCAACTGGCTAAAAGGTTACTGAGACATCCTATGTTGGCCTTGAACCAGTGCTTGGAATCAATATAAGTACTATCAAAACCTTGGAAAAAAAAATCAACTCAGATGGCAAACTTATCCTGGACAAAGACAAGCCGGGAAATTGCAGCACTCATTCCAGATCTCTCCTGAAGTTGGACAGAAGAGGAACAAGGAAAATAGATTATGATTGGCAAAAACCTTGATAATAGTTCTTGTGACACACATACACACGCACACACATATAGGCACTATGAAATTAGTATACTTTACTTCAGTAAGCAGGACAATATCTGTACATACAAAGGAACAAACTAGGCAAATGCTCAGCTCTAATGATGATTACAGAGGATGCAATGGTGGCCTCAATTTCCACAATGTACATACTTGGAAGAGAACCCATGGACATTTTCAACAGTTGTTTGCAGTAAATCTTGGGAGATCAGCTACTGGAGCTGCCTAGAACACTAAGGGCCAATTTCACAGTTTAAGCTGAAACTTTATTAAGCTATGAACACCACTTAAGCGAGGCTTAAGCTTTGTAAGTTTCACAGTAGGGCACCATGTCTGGCTTTACTGAGCTGAATAGCGTTTGTGCATGCACATGGAGTGAATTCTCATCATTTGTTTATGGCGACACTGTTCCTAAAATAAGCTTAAGTAGACTAATAATTGAATTACTACTATCCATGGTCTAGAGGGCATTGTGGATACCGACATTTCGCCAAGTACAGCGCTTGGTATCTTCAGGGTGAAGTGATGCAGTTGTCTGTGGTGGTCGGAGCCTGAGGATGGCGCTCTTATATAGTGAGAGTTGGCGGGCTTACTGTGAGGTCCTTTGCAGTGATTGGCTCGCATCTCTAGGAGTGGGTGGGTTTGGCGAGGTATTATTATGTCTGCTATTTTTGTGTACGTGTTTCTCCAAGATAGCTGTCCAGGCTTTATGCACATGGAGAGCCTCTTCTTTTAGGTTAAAATTGGTTTTGTGTTTATAAATTTCAATCACTGCACAGGACCTCAAAGTAAGCCCCACTCACCCCCACTATATAAGAGTGCCATCCTCTGGTCTCCACATTCAGGCTCTGACCACTGCAGACAACTGAATCACTTCACCATGAAGATGCCAAGCGCTGTACTTGGTGAAACATCGGTATCCACGATGCCCTCTAGACCACGGCCTACAAGCCCGGATAGTAGTACTTTATGACGCCGGCCGTGAAAGCCTCAGCAAGCTTAAGTAGGTTATCCAGCAGCATATTGTGACTTTCTCCAGTTTTCAACTGTCACTTCACTTCTTGACATAGTGGCTAACACAATGTAGCCAATGGTTCACTCACTGGGGAGTCAAACACAAGACTTCTTCAATCTCTCCAAACTCATTGTAGGACTGCACTTGGTATCATAACCAGAATTTCACTCGCCCATTGACTGACTCCTTGCTTATGGAATCTTCCACAGAACATTCTAGATACACCTTCTGGAGGTAGGGGAAAGAAACTTCCAGTGTTTACACTGGTGAGCATGACTTATCTACGAATATCCGACATCAACCTCCCAATAACCTTGACCATAGCTACTGCATCACAATATAGTTAAAATGTACTGCAAACTTTACTTCTTAAGAAGATGTTAGAAATTGTCAAGCATCATAAGCATATAATAGAGTGCAAACAATTACACAGATTTCTATGGAGTAAAAAACCCATCATAGGGAAAATTGTGATGAGAAGATGTGAAACAATTTTGACAGTTCTGCGTGTTGTAGATTTTGAGATGCCAGCTGCGGTTAGCATTCTTCCACTTACATATAACCTCAATGTCAAGAGAAGCATTGCTTTGCTGCTGCAATACTTGATGTTACATTATGAAATATTAAAAAGCTGTTGCTGCTGAAATACGGTGCCATCAGATAAAGTGGCAACGCTGTTAGCAGCACTGGGTCATGGTCAAGCATCACTTCCCTCCTAAGACTCCAGTCCACGCTCATAGCCAAAGTCCAGTACATGATCCTAAGGTCAGGTTTGGTGTGCTGTGAGTGCAGCTACAATAATTGGCCCTATTTTCTTTCACAAAACAATTAATGCTGCACAGAACCAAGCCTTAATTTTGGAGCAGTTTTTCCCTCAATTGGTGTATTTCAACAAGATGGGGCTACGATCATACAGCACGGATTTCTTTGGATACAATTGCTGATGAGGTGATCAGCATACATGTGTGGCCTGCTCCATCCCTATACCTCACAGTCTGCAATTTAAAAGACAAAATCCGCAAACATTACAAGAAGTGCAAAATAATACATGGGAAGAAATAACCAATATTTCCCAAGAAAAGCTGCTGCCATGCCTGTCTTTGAGCACAAGGAGAATGTTTCCAACATCATATTTGAAAAGTTAAGCAATGTAAGGGACATTCAATATTGCAATAATAATGGTACCGGTTGACCTTATCCATTCATCCTATTTGTTTCAATGCATGGGGATGAAGTGTGGTGCATGTCCGCAACTAAGTGCCATTACCAGTGTTGCCACTTAATCTGATGATCCTGTATAAAGTAATGTGTTTTACATGTGATGGCAATGAGTGTGACAAAGTACATGTTAAAGTATGAACTATACATTTAAAGTTAAATTTTGCTTACCACTTGGTTTTATGTTTAATTCCATCATCTTTTATTTCTCGTACCATCATTAACAACTGTTTACTTAATTGAAATCTCTGTCATTCTAAACATGAAAATGGTTTAGATGCATTTTAAACATTCTAGGTCATCTTCCACTCTTCATATGAGTTAAAATGATTTGCATTTCCTTGTCATTAATGTTGTTTTCTTAGCTTAAACCACAGTTTAGTACAATCCAAGCCAAACCAACATAAGATCAGCTTACTTTTGGCACTGTGTGTTATAAAACCCCACTGCAGCTTAAACCACACTTCAGTACAGTTTAAGCCAAACCAACATAAGCTCAGCTTACACTTGGCCTGTGTGTTATAAAACACCACTGTAGCTTAAACCACACTTCAGTACAGTTTAAGCCAAACCAACATAAGCTCAGCTTACACTTGGCACTGTGTGTTATAAAACTCCACTGCAGCTTAAACCACACTTCAGTACAGTTTAAGCCAAGCTATAATAAGCTCAGCTTACACTTGGCCTGTGTTATAAAACTCCACTGCAGCTTAAACCACACTTCAGTACAGTTTAAGCCAAACCAACATAAGCTCAGCTTACACTTGGCCTGTGTGTTATAAAACTCCACTGTAGCTTAAACCACACTTCAGTACAGTTTAAGCCAAACTACACATAAGCTCTGCTTACACTTGGCCTGTGTGTTATAAAACTCCACTGTAGCTTAAAGCACAGTTCAGTACAGTTTAAGCCAAGCTATAATAAGCTCAGCTTACACTTGGCATTGTGTGTTATAAAACTCCACAGTTCAGTACAGTCTAAGCCAAGCCAAACATAAGCTCAGCTTACACTTGGCACTGCGTGTTATAAAACTTTACTGCAGCTTAAGTCTGATTTCAAGCTTAACCTTAAACAGTGAAACTGACCCTAAACAGTGCTGATGTTATTGGAGCACACAGATGTGGTATAAACTGATGGTTTGGTTTATATTGGCTGCTGAGAAAGCTCCATTTGAATCCAGTAGATTTTTATTTCTGGAAGCATCTCAAGGGATCTTACACATACAAATCTGGGATGCAGTGCTAGCTGCCGTGGAACCTTAGAGCTGTTGGAGCTCTCAAGCACTTGTTATACCTATAGATGACTGAACACAGGTGGATGATCGAGGTACAGCAGTATTTTGTTAATTTACGAATGCTTCAAAATGTGTAAGTGGTTTCTTTTTCAAGTTTTTGTGTTGATGTTACCTTTTAGTTTCTCATCCTTGCAAGAGCAGTGTAAGGTAATGTACTTTAAATACGTACAACTACAAATGCACACCTATGTACCTATTAGTTTTGAATTGTATTGTTTAATGTATACAAAAAACACAAAATAAAAGCATATCAATGATATTGTACTCAATATTTTAATGTCCTCAATACTTCCTACATTATGAATGCTAATATGACATTAATGGCAAGCTTGAGCTAGGGCCTGGGCCTGCTATTCCCCTGGGAAGGTATACCAATTAAGAAGGTAAAGTTTTAGATTATATTCATCTCCGTAAAGGTGCTAATAAGGTTGGGTTTATAGGGATTTTCTAGGTTGAGATATATTGCAATCCTAGCCTTGCATTACATATCATAAACATGCCAGACAAGAGGGTGGGAGTGATTATCTGCTCAGATAGCCAGGCAGCTTTATGGGAGTTAATTGGTCTGGCAATGTCAAAGGATGTTGGATACACTCTGTACCAGTGTCACTCTTGTTTGGTTCCCGGGCATGCAGGTGTTAGAGGTAAAGAGATGCTTGCAAAGAGGGGCTTGGGATTTAAATTGTAAAACTTAATGTATGGATTATGGAAATTAAATAAATACATACAATATGATGCAAGTCCTTTTGTGGCATGTTTATCAGAAGTATCAACTATGAGATAACCCAACTAACAAGAGGGCTCATCTTGAATATTGGAATTAACAAACCACAGCCCGGCAAACATATGAATTAATTTGGGGTCCAGGCGGCAAGCAGAGCGAGATTCTGTTGAATTTAACTACTGTAAACTTAGAGGTGTTATTTACTATCTCACTGGTAGACATCTACATATATGGAACTTATACAAGACCCTTTATGCAGGAAGAATGAAACCGTTCATTATTTAATACTATATGAATGTGAAGGTTTTGCCATGCATAAATACATGCTCTCAGCCTCCTTTTTCTTGGAACCAATGGATATAAAAAGGGCAAATATCAAGGACTTAATTTGTTTTATTAGAACCATTGGTTTTGATTGAAAGCGCAGTTTAAGAGGTACAAAGGGCTCTTAGAGCCTACTCATTTCTTCATTCACGATGACGTTGAGGTAAGCGAGACTCATTACTTCAGTTGGGCTGGACCATGTTGTGTAATCACACAATGTAAGCCATCCTAAAATGCATATAGTGGATTACCCTCAAACTTGGATATACCCTTCCCATTCTGTACCTATACACGGGCGAGTCAGAATAACACAAAAAATGTTAAGGTATGATTATATTACAGTATTTTCTTAAAGGGAGTATACGTCCGTAAATGTCTTGTTATTGAGCTAGAGGACATTAATGTTTTTCAAACGTTACATGAAATTCTGCCAAACAGATCCCTGTTCCCCCGTGGCATATTGGGGATATTGCTTATGTTTTGCTTTCTTTGCATTTTGGAATATCGCTTGTGTTCTGTTTTTAACATCATTCATATCATCATTAACGTAAAACAGCATTTTTTTATTTAAGTGGTAAGGCTTTCAGGTGACTTTGCAGCGCCTGTAAGAGGTGTAGCTTATTACTCTCAGCTATACTAAAGTGCTCCGTTTACTGCAAGCACTTTCAGTTTTACAGCCTATTATAAAAATGTTCCACTTTACTTACGCAGAACTCATGCATTCACCTTAGCCAACAGCTGTTTCAAAACTCCCACATATAAAAAAACAAATTATATGTGGGAGGTTTGAAACAGTTGTTGGCTAAGGTGGATTATTTAGCGGTAGTAGAAACGTGGTTAAAAGAGGAACAGATAAATAGAAAGGACTTTGAATACATTGGTAGGAAACGAGAGGTAATAGCTAGAAAGAGAAGGGTATCTGGAGGTATAGGTTTCTTTATAAGGAACAGCTTAAGTAAGGAAATTAAAGAAACATGGTCTAGTAGTAAAGAAATACTGTGGGTTATAATGGATGTTAAGTATATAGATGGGAATATACTCTGTGTAGGAATAATATATAACTCCTCGTATCCTCGCGGTTTCATAATCCTGATCTCCTTAATCAAATAAAAACAGATATAGATAGGCTGAAGGAGAAATTTGTAACTGGAGGTAATGAGACTTTAATATCAGGATTGAGGAAAGCGATGCATGTTTTTTTTTTTTACAGGGATCTTTTTTTCCTTTTTTAAAATTTGCTATTTTTAACACCACAATTAATCTACTTGTACTCAAACAGATTTCTCTATTAGGTCGTCTCAACTAAACAGCAATATTTGTCCACTTCCTCAGAACAATGTCAGGCCTGTGAAACTTCTTCCATGAATGGGATATCTACAACATACATACTCAGGGGTACTGAGTGTCACAATGGTATATGCAAGATTTTCAAAATAACCTCCTGTACATTATATATAACTTTTAAAGCATTTGTAAAAATATTGCCCCTTAACACTGTAGGAGAAGGGAAGAAAGTAAAGATATACTGGGATACCTAAAACTTGTATGCATTCTGAGACAGTGACATTTAACAGCAAAGAGTTGATATACTTTGAGGTTTGAAAACAAACATACAACATATCCAGTGGATTAAATTACATTCCATCCGACCTCCCTTAGTACTTTTTATGGATATATAATTTCCTTAAGTGCAAAAGGGTAATTTCAAATTTGCTTTGTAGATTTATTAGCAAGTAAAAAAATTGCTGAATCCTCTCATTCTGGATCAGCACTAGGTGTATCAACTATGTTTTCTGATACAGAAAACTATAAAACTGGATTATTTCAAAAACTGAAATCTAATTACTTGGTTCATGCTAATGTAATATGTGCCAAGGTTTTTCAAGGGTCCAATGCAGTTTTGTGCTTCTTTACATACCCACTGTTTGTTTTTCCTGCTTAGGATTGTAGAATGTAATACATAAATTAACAGAAATAACTTTGTAAGAGGAAGCGTAACTCCTCGACCACATGCTCCCGAGCTGTCAAGTTAGAAGTTCCAACAACATCTCACATAACAGAAGCATAGTTTCTGCTAGAAGTTCTGTAGAAAGCCTTTATGGTCATTTCTTCCTCTTTTTTTTTTTGTTCACACAATTCTGTACACAGAAAACAACTTGACTCAGAAGATAGGGTGAGGGGCAGAGCTAACAAACGACCAACTACAGTAGTGGCTGAAGTGTTGTCCATAGTTAAAAAAACTTATGGAACGAAGTGCTGCTACCAGAGTCGATGTAAGTGAAGGTTTCGACTCAACACACTGCGAACATCCTGGGTGAAGCGCAATGCATCCAACACAGGCAGCAGGTTCAGCAATGCTGTGTCCATAGGATCACTGAACCATGACTTTATGGGTATGGCATTATCTGGGTAGGCTCTGTATGCTCCTGGAGAATTGTCCAGAATGAATATGCTTGCCAAGTCACCACAGATCTTTAGTGTAACTACCAAGATCTGGAGTGCAATGCTGCCTATAATAACGCCTCTGCAGGATTCCCCGGTTGTTGTCCAGTTTGTCTGCCACAGCTGCTCCATAGATCTCCATACTTGCAGTGAAAATCACCAACTCATACCACTGTGACACTATGTCCAGGAAGTAATCAACATGTGGTCTCTTGTGCACAAAGAATCTCACAGGATGCCTGTCTATTGTCACTTTGAGAACAAAATCAGGTGGTGTTCCTGCTTTCACCATTTGCCGAACAACACATTATGATGTGAGTGTATCAGTGTCTCATCTAAGTCTAAAATCAGCACTTTTCGCTTCACAATACTAAGCCTATGTCTTGATAATGGAGACAGTGGAAAGATTTCACAGGTTGATGCTGTACAATCTGCTTCTTCAATAAGAAACAAACACAGGTCCAGACTCTTGACGCCAGTAATAAGAACACACGAATGCCCATTTGCAATTGTTTCAGCATTGGTGAAGTATTTAATGAACGTCCTTTTAAAGAATATAAAAAAGAATTCCAGTAGAATATCAAGTATCTAAGTAGTATTTGAAAAAAGCATCACATCTCTAAAAGCACCAAATAACGTTCTAATAAACTACGAGCGGCCATGATCGACCCATTTCTATACACACGCAACCTCTACGCCATGATTATGTTGGAAATGATTGGATGAGTGATGAAATGGTGTTTATAAGTGAGAAATTTAGGCAAAGCAAGGACAAATTTGTTGATAAAGGATGTGAACAATTTATTGATTTTTATGAGTTGAATGCTTTAGAAATTTTGAATGGAAAATATGGGGAAGATGAACAAGGGGAATTTACCTTTGTTAGCAATAATGGGCAGAGTGTAATAGATTTTGTTTTGTGACCTCCTAATTTAGGGCATATTTTAAGAAATTTTAAGGTATTAAATTTAAGCTCAACTAGAGGGCATTATCCACTGATTGTGGATTTTATGATGCACACAGCACAAGTAAAACACAATCTAAGAGTGGAAAGCTATTGTAAAAAAGAATATATTAGTTATAAATGGAAAAAAGAATTTTGTGACACATTTAAACAGACTCTAAATTATGGAAAGATATGTCTATGTGGAGTAACATTCATGGTTAAGAATAATCAAGTAGAGAGTGCAATGGACATCCTTAATACTGTTATGCAAAGGGTGAGAGAGGAAATGAAAACAAAGAAGAGGGTTTACACAAATGATAAGAACTGGTTTGACAAAGAATGTAGGGTATCAAAAAGACAAGTAAAACAACTGTTGGTTAGGTGGAGGGATTTAGGTGATAGAAAATCTAGGGACGATTATATGCAAGGGAAGAACTCACATAATTTATTGTTAGAACAAAAGAAAAGGGACTGGAGAGAAAGAAATGAAAGGAATTTGATAAAATGTCTAAATGAAAATAATGTTAATAAGGTATGGCAGGCTCTTAAGTTGACCTATAATAAATGTGTAACTAAACCCAATGTTGAGCCAGGACAATGGATGGAGTATTTTAAAACATTATATGGGAATACAGGAGTATAGGAATTCTGGGATTTCTGGAAATAGGGAATGTTTTTGTAGAGATATTGGATGGTGAAATTAGGAGTGAGGAAATAATAAAACAAGTTAAGTTACGAAGAAAAATAAAGCTACTGGAATTGATGGCATCCCAACAGAGTTTCATAAGGAGTGGTGTACTGAAACAGGAAGAGTGAAGATTTTATTAGATTTATTTAATGTAATTATTAGAAAGGGTTATGTACCTAAACGATGGAGGGAAGCTATCATCCATCCTATATATAAACGCAACGGTAATGTTGATAAACCTAATAACTACAGAGGTATTGCATTACTATCTAATATAGGAAAACTTTTTACACGCATTTTGGCAGCTAGACTACAAATTTGGGTTGAAGAATATAATATCCTTTTGGAATTCCAGATGGGATTTCGCAAGGGAAGGAGAACTACTGATAATTTATTTCTTATAAATACATTAGCAGACAAATATTTAAAAGAAAAAAGGGGTAAATTGTATATGGCTTTTGTAGACTTAAAGAAAGCTTATGACAGAATTGAGTTACAACTTGTGTGGCATAAATTAGTGTGTAAGGGAGTAAGTCAGCAGTTTTGAATATTCTTAAAGTACTGTATTTTGAGAACAACTTGTGTGTAAGGGTGGAGACAGGCTGTGTAACAAGAGAAATTCAACAAAAGAAAGACCTCAGTTAAGGATGCAAGTTAAGCCCAGTTTTATTTAATTTATACATAGATGATGTCTTACTAGAAATTGGAAGGAATAATAGCTGTGTACCAGTAATTAACAACATCCAAATCCCAGGACTTCCTTTTGCAGATGATCTAGTGGCAGGATCTATTACAGTAAGTGGTTTAAAACAATCATAACAAGCAATGATGTATATTGTAAAGAATGGAGATTAAAAGTGAATCAAGAGGAGACACAGATTGGTATTCAAAAAGGGAGGAAAATTAAGCAAATATGAAAAGTGGAAGGGAGAGAATAAAGATTGCAGGGTGGTGCGTGATTATTTATTTAGGAGTAAAAATAGATGCAGGGAGAAACAAAAGAAGTGCATTGGCAAAAGGTAAAGGGGCAATGGCAGCAATTAGAAGCTGCAAATATAGAGTACCTAATATAAATGTTAAATGGCTGGAGAAAGTGTATGAGATGGTTGTGGAGGCAAAAATGATGTATGGTATAGAAATATGGGGATTAGATAGAGGATGGGAAAGTATAGATGAGGTGCACAGGATGTTTTGTAGAGAAATACTAGGGTTACCGAAGGCAATTGTAAGACAGGTAGCACAATGAGAGATGGGCAGGGTGGCAACTAAGGGGAAGATAATGGAAAGAGCTTTGAAATTTTGGTTTACAACTTTAAATTTAGGAAAAAGTAATGTGTTAAGACAATGTATAGAATACCAAGAGAATAGTTTAATGGATGATGGATGGGTAAGTAATTTACAGAACATTTTGGAGAAAAATGGGTTAGGAGACATGTGGAGAAGGAGAGAAAATAACCTGAAAATTGTTTGGAAAAAGGCGACGAAAAGACTGGAAGATATAGAAATACAAATCATGTTCAGTGAGATTGCCGAAAAGAGCTCATTAGTTTGTTATAGGCCAATGAAAAATACATGGGGTAAAGAAAAATATATAGACATAGTAAATAAAGAAGAGAGAGAATCTATTGCATGGGTAAGAACCGGAGCATGGAGGCTAAGAGGGTTAAGACAGGGTATTCCTCAAAATCAATGTCCGATATGTGGTGGTAATGAAGACATTGAACACAGTATTTAAGTGCCAAGGAACAGAAAATTGGAGAAGAGAATTTATTATAAAGAAGTGGTTGAAGGGGGATAGAAATACACTTATAATTGAAATGATGTGCAAGGACTCTAGGAGCATTGGACAGTTTTTGTGTAAAGTCAAAAATAAATGGCTTTGGACAGTGGATAGAGAAAAGTAAGAGGTAGTGTATCTTACTTTGAATGGAAAACTATGGTGAATGTGTGATGGTAAAGTAATCAATAAGTGAAAAACAAGTGGAAATGGGACATGAAAACTGAAACAAGATAATTTATTGATGGGAAATTGTAAAATGTAAATAAACTGTAGTGATAGTCTACTGAATGAGTGGCCAAGATCAAAGTTCAGTAGACAATCAAATTGTAAATCTCTTAGCATTACGTTTCTGGTGCTGCTTGTGTAAACACAAAAAAGGATGAGATCTTTATGCTAAGATTTACCCAAAGAGACATTTGTCTCATCACAACACCTTTACTGCCATACATCAAACACTGTGAGAAACAGAAACAAGCGCATCATTTGGGAGTGCAAAAAATGTAAGAATAGTGACTCTAGAGGAGGGGGTTCTTGACCGGGTCCATAATTCTCCATCCACAAGCACAAGAGTATGCCATGCATACAAGGCACTGTTCAGTTATTAGAACTCTGTGCAAACAGCAATTACATCTCTATTATCTCACTGGGGCCAGATGACTTTCCACCTTGACTACACTTTGTCCGGTGGTTTCTTCATAAATGCATTTGTCAACCAAGATTTCCTATAACCGTATTGTGGACAGATGAGAAGGCATGTTTAACACACAGGAAAACCCTAGAATTACTAGTGTCACAAATTACCAACATGGTTTGCAGTGAACATTCTGAATAACACGCTTACTACCTCCACATTTACCTACAGTTTTTACAACATACTTTGCCAGAACTTCTGGAATGTGGTTAATGTGGTTCCAAGTTGATGGAACACCTGTGCATTATTCCAGTGATGTAAGAGATTTCTTAAGTGTAACACATCCTGATTGCTGTATTGGTAGAGGAGCGCTGTAATCATGACCAGCACATTCACCAGATCTAACCTTTGAACTTTTTCCTTTAGGGATATGTTCAGACTTAACAGTGAAAAAGAGCTGATGGCCAGGTTCTTTGTAGTATTTGATGCTATTCATATATGCCATGTACTTTTGAAAGATCTCGACAGTCATTGCAATGACCTATCAATTGTGCTCCAAAGTCAAAGGTCGGCATTTTGAACATCTTTTATAAGTGCTTATGCACCTGTTCAATTCCTGTTTTGTTCTTAAGCCTTTTAAAAACATATGTTTACATCATTTAACATTGTTTTAATTTTTCTCAAGTAACTTGTATAATGGTGGAGAAAATTTGACCAACAATAGTATTATTTGCATATGCTATTGACAATGATCTGTATTCGCAGCTGCAGATCAGTTAAAAAAAAAGTTTTGACCTACTTCAGAGCACAAGCATTTAATGGCATATCATTAAATAAAGATTCACAAGTTACTAAATCAATTTAAGAGAGTTTTGCATTGTTTAAAATTAAAGATACTAGCTACTCTTATTTCAAGGGCATTCTCCCAATGTCATGTAGCAAAAGATGTGTAGTGACCTGTTCAGCACAATTTATATAACCCAACTAAGTGTTTCAAAAACGTTAATGCTCTCTAGTTCAATAACAAGACGTTTACAGGCATACCTTCCCTAAAAGAAAATACTAAACAGAAGCCCTGAATCACACCTTACAATTATTCAGTGTTATTCTGAGTCACTCTGTATATATAAGCTTTTTTAATAGTTGTATTGTTGTTATGATACAGCTTTTAATATGCATTTTCCAATAGTTTCCCATTAAATGAATTGCAGATTTCAGTGATGATCTCCTATTTAATTTACGTAATGGTGGGAAGGAAACAAAAGCAAAACAAAGCCATCAAATATTACAGGAAACAGCTACTATAGTACATTTTTAGCAATTTATCTTAATGTGATATGACATAAAAAGAATATTTAATGCATGGCGCTGCCATTTAAACAATGAAGCCTGAATTTATATTGATAACATGAGTGTTAATTTGGAAAGAGGTGATTACCTGCATGAGACCACAGTTCTCATCCTTGTCCCCAGAAACTGGTCGCACAAGTGTGATGGCACCACCCAGAAGAATGTCTTTAGGCTGGTAACTGAGGAGAGCATTGACACGGGAAAGTATAATGTTGAGGGCTCTGATGATGGCATCCTTGTTCTTCAAGCACTCAGCTGGTAGGTCACTGACTGCTCTTTCCACACGAGCATCCCAAGATAGCAGACTCATCAGTTCTGGGTGTAACTGTGGCAATTAACATGGTGAGGTATTCACCATTAATAAAGAGTCTTGGCTAGGAAACCTTGATGAAGATAGGTTTTGGGGAGATTTACAGAGATAAAGAATTACTACAAATAGGTTTCTGGAATAAAATTAGGACCAGAATAGAGGATATGGAAAAACAAGATTTATTAGCGAGTTTTACTTTTAAGAGCTCACTGAGATTATACAGAGAAATGAAGGTAGTATGGAGCAGGGAACAGTATGTTGATAAAACAGCAACAGCAGGATTAGCATGGGCTAGGACAGGGGTAGTGAATTTGAAAGGTTTGAGAAAAGAGATTGATTTGGAGAAATGCCCACTATGCCACTGGAAAGTTAAAGAGTGGCATATAGTTTTAGAGTGTGAAGAAACGAAGTTGCTTAGAGAAGAGAGAATGGTTAAATTTCAAGCTAAAAAGTTAGTAAATGTAAAAATCTAGGAAAAATATAATAGAAGAAACTTTTTGGGCAGAGTAAGAACAAAATGGATGAGGAAAATTAGCAAGGAAGAGGCAAATGAGTATTAAATTAAATTACAGTAGTTTTTATTTGATATGTTGCAAATAGGACCCAACAACTCGACAACCTCAAGGTTTGAGTTTGTTGGGGTCCAAGGAAAGCAACTCAAGGTAGAGTTACAGTTAGTATTGGAGATTAAATAAATTGATAACTGTACTTTTAGATTAGGAGGAATGCTGGCTACCAGTATTCCATACTGCTGGATACCAGTAGTTAAGAGGTTAGTTTTCTTTATATTTTATTTTATTGTTATTTTTAGAAACTGGGTTAAGAATAAATTTGTAAAATTGTAAATTAAAAATGTGTATAACATCAGAATTATACTATCCACTATTTAAAAAAAAAATATTCACCATTAAACAGGATAACTGAGATACTTGGTGTAAAACAGTGGTTCCCAAACTTTCTCATACGCTGCTCCTTTTATAAACCCTTGGCACCCTGTCTGGTTGATGTATGCAACTCAAACTAAAAGATGCTCTAGATTAATTGGCTAGAAGACCAAGAAAACAAATTGATGCTGTCTTCACAAGAAGAGGAGGAAGTGGAAGTAGAACAAGAAGAGGAGCAAGAAGGTGAAAAGGAAGAAGAAATCATGAGCTTGAAGTCTGCACACCCAATGAGTAAAATTACACACATTTTTCTCTGTTTATGAAAGTGTCCTCAGTAAAGATACTACATACCTTCTGATGGTTGATGTGCAAGAGTTGATACAACAGATTTGCTTGCATCCTTGCTGAGTTAGAACTCTCAAGGTTGGCCAGTATCAGATGTGATGTTTCCAAGGCACCATCTACTAGCACAATCCTCGTCTTATTGCCCTGTGCTTCTAACAGCTTCGCTACTTGTAATGGAGGCCTCCTCCCCAAGAAATGCCAACCAGGTAGTAACATCCTGATTTCTGTACTTTTTGTATGCACTGCAATAACACGGTCACAAAATCTCCATTAATACAATCTCTAGCCATTATTCATTCCAAGACACCCTTATACATTATACTATTCACATAAAACTCTGATGCGCTACATTCACATGACTTTCTATACTCACTATCATTTATTTTTACATCTGTTCTACAAATTATTCTTAAAAAAGCTTGAAAGAAAAAAATCTACACTGTCCCGTAATAGCAAATAGAGAGATACCAGGTTTACTATACACGGATGATCTTATGGTCGGGGCAAAAACGGTAATTAGGCTGCAGAAAGCAATCAATGGAATACATGAATTCTCCGAAGAATGGGGAATTAAAGTACATATAAATAAATCAAAAGTTATGGTATTTAAAACAGGAAATAAACTAAAAAAAGAAGAAAAATGGCAGATGGGAGGTTTAAAGTTAGAAGTTGTCAAGCAGTTGGATTATTTGGGGGTGAGGATGAGTAGTAATGGTGAATGGGGGGCGCATGTTATGGCTAAAGGAAAGGTGCCAATGACAGGAGTTAGGATGTGCAAATACAAATTAGAAATGCCAACTAAATGTACAGAAAGAATATATGAAGCATTGGTAGAAGCAAGAATGCTAAATGCAGCAGAAATTTGGGGGGGGATCTCAATTAAGCAGAAAAATAGACAAGAGCTATAGAACGTTCCGTAAAAAGCTATTGGAGTTACCAAGATCAGCACCAGGGGAAGTAGCATTAGTGGAATTAGGAAGAACAAGAAGAAAGGGAGTGATACTAGAAAGGATATTGAAATTTTGGTTTAGATGCCTGAGAAAAGATGAAGGGGAAATTTTAAAGATATGCATGGAACAACAAAAGAGTACGAAAAATAAAAATAGCTGGTGGACAGGGATAGAAAAAACTATGGAGAAGATAGGAATGGGAGATATTTGGAGAACAGGAGAAAGAAATAGCAATGGCTTCTGGATAACAGTAAAAAACAGAGTGGAGGACATAGAAAGACAAAAGATTTGTGGAAGCTTAGAAAATAAAAAATCACTAGGGTTTTATAGATTAGTAAAAAGGAAATGGGGAAGAGAAGGGTATGTGGATTATTGCAATAGACAGGAAAAAGAAGCGTTTGCTGGATGAGAACAGGATCAATGTACCTGAGAGGGCTAAGACATAGAAAACACGGAATTCGTGAATTTGGCGGAGGTAGTGAAAGCACAGAGCATTATATGATAGAATGCAAAGAATTGGCAGAATGGAGAAGAAAAGTATGGTAGGATAAACGTGAAAATAGTAGCAATTAAAATGTTAACAAGAAAAGAAAAATAAGAATATGGGGGAGTTCTTAAAGAAAGTAAAAGAGAAATGGATTAGAACAGTAAGAGAGATAAGAAAGGCAGAAGCGCAAACGGAGCAGGAAGTGGATGGACAATAGGGATAAAAGGCAGCAAGTGATGGTTTGATGAGCCAGAAGGCCAGGGTGCCAGGCAAAAGATGTAGTATAGCTGGCAAGAAAATTTGTACACAGATTACAGCTTATAAGTGAAATATTGTAAAAAAGATTGTGTATGAAAAATGTACAAATAAAAGTATAAGTAAGTAAGTAAGTACTTTCTCTACCACATATAGCAGGTGGGGAAGTATTATATCTCGTCCAAAAATTTGATGTTGAGATTTCACCACAAATATAGTTTTGAGACCCCCTGAATCCATAAAGACCATCTTAAAACAAAGGTCTGTGTGTGAGTGCTTGTGAACAATATAATTGAAAAATTAAAAGTCGGATAAATACCAAATTTGGTTTCTAAGTTGAGTGTATTCCAAGCCGTAACACAAAGATTTACAAGAAACTACCCTTTACATGCATACATTTTTTGAACATTTTGATTTTCTGAAAAACAGTTAACGATTTTGATAAATATACCATATATTTAATATATTTGCATGGTAAATAAAAGGTATATCTTGAATTTTCTGGGAACTCCTCTTCATTCAGAAGGAATTTCATATAACTTGTAAAGCATAAGAGATAGACAAAATCTTACTACACAAAAATGCACATCTTGTTAAAGCAAACAATTTATGTTAAATAATTTTTTTTTGTGGAATTAACCATTTTTTAGGTATTCCTTGTTATTGGTTTGCAGAGAGTGGTTAAAAAATTTAAGGGTGATGACTGTAGCGAGCATGTACATATTATAAGTTATATATGATACATCAGTTACCAGTTAATGAAGAGATTCACTCTCATACTACAAGGCAGAATGTCCAACATTGCAGAGCAGTGCTTATCATAATGGAATAAAGTTATTCAGCAGGTTACCCCCTAGCATAAAGAATATAGAAAATGTAAATCTGTTCAAAAATAAGCTTAAATCATACCTATTAGTATATGCATTTTATTCGGTTTCCGAATATGTAAATGGATAAATTTGTATATTAAAGAAGTTTGCATTGGCAGCAATTAGAAGCTGCAAATATAGAGTACCTAATATAAATGTTAAATGGCTGGAGAAAGTTTATGAGATGGTTATGGAGGCAAAAATGATGTATGGTATAGAAATATGGGGATTAGACAGAGGATGAGAAAGTATAGATGAGGTGCACAGGATATTTTGTAGAGAAATACTAGGGTTACCGAAGGCAAGTGTAAGACAGGTAGCACAATTACAGATGGGCAGGGTGGCGACTAAGGGGAAGATAATGGAAAGAGCTTTGAAATTTTGGTTTACAACTTTAAATTTAGGAAAAAGTAATATGTTAAGACAATGTATAGAATACCAAGAGAATAGTTAATGGATGATGGATGGGTAAGTAATTTACGGAACATTTTGGAGAAAAATGGGTTAGGAGACATGTGGAGAAGGAGAGAAAATAACCTGAAAATTTTTTGGAAAAATGCGAGGAAAAGACGGGAAGATATAGAAATACAAATCATGTTCAGTGAGATTGCCGAAAACAGCTCATTAGTTTGTTATAGGCCAATGAAAAATACATGGGGTAGGGAAAAATATATAGACATAGTAAATAAAGAAGAGAGAGAATCTATTGCATGGGCAAGAACCGGAGCATGGAGGCTAAGAGGGTTAAGACAGGGTATTCCTCAAAATCAATGTCCAATATGTGGTGCTAATGGAGACATTGAACATACAGTATTTAAGTGCCAAGGAACAGAAAATTGTAGAAGAGAATTTATTAAAAAGAAGTGGTTGAAAGGAGATAGAAATACGCTTATAATTGAAATGATGTGCAAGAACTCTAGGAGCATTCGACAGTTTTTGTGTAAAGTCAAAAATAAATGGCTTTGGACAGTGGATAGAGAAAAGTAAGAGGTAGTGTATCTTACTTTGAATGGAAAACTATAGTGAATGTGTGATGGTTAAGTAATCAATAAGTAAAAAGTGAAAAATAAGCGGAAATGGGACATGGGAAAAAAAAAAAAAAAAAAAAAAAAAACACTGAAGAAAAAAAAGAGCAAGTTAATTTATTGACTAGAAATTGTAAAATGTAAATAAACTGTAGTGATTGTCTACTGAAAGAGTGGCCAGGGTCAAAGTGCAGTAGACAATCAAATTGTAAAACTCTTAGCACAATAAATACAATAACTATTGTAAATACTCGCTACAGTGTGTGTATGTGTAGGTTTGTACGAAAGAGGAGAGAGGGGGAGTAGGTTTTAAATTAATATTATACATATAATTAATTCAATTAATTATACTTTTTACAGACCATAGCCTGGTCTTGGCAAGTTTTTTAATATAAAGTCAACTGAAAAATTCAATGCCACAGCCGGGATTTGAACATGGTTCTCCCGCTCTCCGTGAAGTTGCTCTAACCATTGAGCTACTGGACAACATACTGGGAAACAACTTGCATCAATTGGGGAATGCAATGCCCCACCAGCAAGTTGTCACAGTAGCTCAATGGTTAGAGCACTCATGGAGACCGGGAGAACCATGTTCAAATCCTGGCTGTGGCATTGAATTTTTCAGCTGATTCTATATTAAAAAATCTGATGTGTTACACTCACATGACTTTCTCCACTCTTGTACAAACTATTTTTACAAACACTTATTCTCCATCTGCTTCATGTTAATCGAGATAAAACATTTGCAGACTCTTATCTTATTGCTAATTTTCTTGTAGATGCAAGGGGAGTATATATTTACAAGGGCAGTATCAAAATACAGTAGCCTTTAAGCACATACATATCTCTTAATAACTGGTTGCTAGGTGCAGCACTATTCCCTTTTCCACAGATTAATACTCTTTGCATATCCAAGACAAAAAAAATGAATAACGAATTCCCATTTGAGAAAATAAGTATTGAAACATTTAAGGGAATAACAAGCAATATCTCGAAAATGCTTCACTCAACAACAAAAATGTATATGACATAAATTGTGTATTTTAACGCGATCTACATTTTTTGTGTAGTAAACTTTTGTCTATCTCTTATGGTTTACCAGTTTACCAAAAGTCATTCACAATGAAGAATACTTTTGGAGACATTCCCAGAAAATTCAAGATATACATTTTGTTTGTCATAAAAATATCTTAAATATATGATATTTTAATCAAAATCGTTAGAGCCATTTTTGAGAAAATTAAAATTTTCGAAAAATGTTCCATGTAAAGAGTACTCTGGGGTGGGGGGATTTTCTTGAAAACCTTCGTGTCGCATCTCTGGAAGATACTGAACCTAAATACCAAGTTTGGTGTTTATCCAACTTCGTTTCTGAGTTATGCTGTTCACAGACAGACACACAGACAGGTTTCCAAAAATACTTTTTTTGGATTCAGGGGGTCTCAAAACATGTATTTCCGGTGAAATCTTGGTATCGAATTTTTGGGTGGAATACAAAATGTTTTACAGCTATTTTCTATTTGTTCAGCTTAAATATAAAAACTTGTAATATGCAGGCCATCAACTCGCTACTCTATGGTGCACAGAGAAGTGCTCATTTACTCAAACCTGTGCCCGAGATAGCACATAGGTAAAAGTTAAGTTGAAAAAACAGAGGTAAAGGAAGTAAAAATTATTTTTCAGTTTGACTATAGAATCATAATATTCAACAACTTTGTGCTTAATACAGGTTCGAACCAAACAGCTGTGAACATAAAGACAATCTTATGAGCACCATATTAGACATAATTTCTCCTTGTTTTCTTTGTACTGTTAAATTCTTAATACTTAAAATACAAATTATTCTTTCTTTCTACAGCAGCAGATTAAAATATTTTATTAATGTGCTGCAAATACATTACTAAACCATGAGGGAATTAAAAAAAAAATTAAACTGCAATACTTATGACTTTTGTTTCCTCAGCAAACCGATATGTTTCATTACTATAAAACTTTTTGCCCCTCCCATTAAGTTGCACTAATTAATGCTTTTTTTTAAAAAATCATACTGACATTAATTATGACTTAATAATAATAATAATAATAATAATAATAATAATAATAATAATAATAATAATAAGAAGAAGAAGAAGAAGAAGAAGAAGAAGACGAAGAACAACAACAACAACTTAATAAATAATACAAATTTTCCTTAGCATTATTCGTGACTCACAATTTTTAAATGAAAGGAGTTTTTCACCACCACTTGAGGTGCACCATCACTTTGTATGGCAGTTTAGAGAACCACTTGCATGACTTCATAGAGGAAAATGGTACAACCCGAACTATTAACCAGTTTATGATGCCTGCTGTAATATTGTTATTAATACATATGAAATTAAGTTAAATATTTCAAACACAAAGTTCAGATAAATACACAAATTCTAATCAAGCTGCCTAGTTGGAATTTGCCAGTAATGTTATATTAGGAAACCTAACAAACAATATATACATTTTTGTTTTGTTTTTATGTTGCTTTAATGTCATTGTATATGAAGACAGTGAAAGCAAATCTAGGTTGCAAATGACAATTACAGGGTAGCTGTAACTTAAGAAAGCTACTGTCTTTAAGCTCAAAACTACTTTCATTAAATGGACTGTTAATGGTGACACTTTACATTCTCTGCAACATGAGGGTGCTATTTCTTAGTGTTAAAGAATCACAAAGGTAACTGAAATCCTTGCTACTATTTTGTTTATTTAGTGGATAACAAACATTTTAGAAAAAGCATGTCTGTAGTTATTAACAACATTTAACTAAAATATTGTAGCTTTAAAGCTACTAACAGAGAATCACTAAAACCTACCAATACATGAAATAACTGCCTAACACCAGCTTCGCTTTTTCTGAAAATTCAGAGCATGTTTCCAGCAATAGTCCTTAGTGTTTTAGTTAATTTTTCAACTGGTGTTGAAATGAAACTCCAAATTGTAAGGAATGTTTGATGATACATGGCTGTATAGTTGAGAGAAAGCTTCATACTATATTAATAATGTTCCTGGGGGTGATCCTGCAACTCAACATACTGAAATTACCTTGACTCCATGGTTTGGGTATCTGCCAGCATATCTCTGGTAGCTTGAGATGGTGACTGCGCTAAACAAAAGAAAGGAGAAAAAACCTCATTAATGCTGCAATAATTAAATAATAAGGTTAATAAAAGTACTTTGAAGGTGATGGACTTTGCATCTAAACATCCATGACTGACATTTCATCACTAATTGCTGCATTAATCAAGAATTCAAACTATAAAATATCCTGTTATTTTTAACATATCCTCTGCTCATTTGCAGCAATTATTTTGCTCATTATTCATCAACACAGAGCAAAACATTCTTTAATTTTATAAATATGGCACAGTATTTTCACTTATTTACTATAAAAACTGGTTTTTTTTATTTAAAGTTCCTTTTACTTAATCCGAAAACTCAATGGTTTTACAAAGAAATATTTTCTGTGTTAAGATACCACAAACTGTGTATAAGTTAAACTAAATATCAAGTAAACCAATGGTAAGGTTGTGCAGACTGAAACATTGAAACAGCTTATGAAGTATCCAATACCAGTAGTTTTACATCTTTCTTTACTAAAGTTTGAAAATTTAAATGATTTCTTTGATAAAACAGCACTATTACTAGGCCATGGCATAATTATGTCCCAGAAATGTTCATGGTTGCGTACAATGTAATCTCACTGTGAAAAAGGAAAGACAAAAAGATAATTTAGAAAGATGTGGCAACAACTCTGCCATTAGCTTATTAGAGCAAAATGAAAATTCTGTTAAATATAACTCACTTCAACTGATGAACGAAGGAAATCTGTGCCATAATCCTGAGGATACTACTTCTGGAGGTGTTGAACAGGAGAATGAACTGCAGTAGCCCATATATAAAAAAATTAACAGTTCTGAAATTCAAAGAATGCAAAAATGAATTTCAAATTTAAACCTTAAATTGTAATATATAATTTCAGTTCTAGCTTTCTAACAACTGTAAAGCCCAACTAGGATACTAAATAGACTGTTTTATTTTTCACTAGTATTTCACTCGTAAAATGACCATTATTATTAGTGTTATCATGCACACATTGATTAGATTCGAACTGCAGCTGAATTACAAAATGTAATATTACTCATGAGTGGTCAATAGAATTTTATTTTGAAAATAAATGCACATGTAATGCAATTCTGGTTAGGTTATGGATTTAATTTTGGTTAATCTATATTATTTACATTCATACATCCTACTTACCAACAGGCCTTTGAAAAAAAATAAATCGCTTCTTTCTTGGTATTTGTACGCTATTGTATGTCTTTAAAATCTTGCCAGTTCTAGTAAATCCAAGAATTTTCTTCTCAGATTCCTCTCGCATTCGTTAAAATACGATCCGCAGCTTTAAAATTTCGTCTCTAATCGGATACACTTGCCAACTTTAAGCTTTGTTCACACGTACATTGAGCTCAAATACTGTACAAGTGTACAAACCGGTTCACAAATATTACGAAAACGACTTGGTACATTGTAAACTGTTTTATTACATCTGGGACTAAATAGTGTTATTTTTAAACCTTAATATTCAACACAAAGGTGTAGAATAATTGAATATTGGCAGTATTGAATGGTATATAGCGCTTGCAGAAAGCTCTCACGAAGGTGTACGAACACCACGCTTCCAAAGCGAATGTCGCGACCTCTGCCATGTTGATTGCTGAGGCTTGAAACTAAACTAAAATAAAGCAGAATTTTCGTATCAACCACAGAACAGCAAACTATTGTATCAACGAGCAATTGTGTAAATGTAGGAGTTTATAGTGATACCTTATTTAATATTGAGTACCAAATAACGCGCATTCGATGTTTAAAACTGGAACATGACCTGAAAACCTAGTAAGGTAGAAGACAGCTTATGAATCGAAAGTTTAGTTGGTTTTAGTGAAGAATTGAAAATATATATATAGCGAAAACAAGCTAACCTTAAATATAAACTATACTTAGTATGTTAAGGTGTTAAAATGTGTGTTTGTGCTATTTAGTGTTGAAATGTGTTCGAATTAGGGACTGTATTTCGAAAAGTTTATTTTTATGGATTGCACACTAATATCGTAAAACGAACAAGAGAACTCATGCTCAAAGGTTATGTCTGATACCGATTTCAATTTTGAATGTGATGAAATGATAATATTTTGGGATCCATAGTTTGATTTTGGATGTGTATTAGTGTTGTGCTGAAACACTATTTCCTGTTGTTATACCAAATAAATAAATTAGAACATAATGCTCTTTTCATTGCAAAATAACTTAAAGCATTTCATAAACAGAAAATTCTCCATATGTACTGTATATCTTTGGGAATTTTTTGTCAATCTGGGTAACTCGGGTTAAGCGTTGGCCTTAAAAGCACAAATAGTTACTTAAAACTTGTGTATTACCACATTATTGCTGAATGATTTCTACGTATCGAAATGTCAGCTACCATATTTATGACAAAACACCCAACTTAAATTATATAAATGTATAACATGTATTGCATGGCAAAATATCTGCTGAAATAGTTATTCCTTTTTAAGTATCTACTTTATTTACATACACCTCATTTGTGAAGTCATAGTGGGAGCTGCCTTGTAAAAGAAACTTCTTGGTTTCATTACTTGATAGTATTGAGTAAAGGCTGGTTCACAACCAACGAGAACGGTAACGAGAACGGGAAAGTTGAAATACATGTATTCAAATGGGAGTGTCCACAACCGACGGGAAGCCTTCCCGGGCCCCGGGAACGGGAAGAAGAGTTGCCCAACTTTTAACTTTCTCGTTCTCGTTCCCGGGCACGGCATATTAGATCTCTATTGTGCATATTAGACTCTTCACTCTAGAGGTTATTCTAAGCGGCCGTGACATGAAACAGCCACTAGTGCTCTCTATAGTCGCTCGCTGGAAACATGAAACTGTAAGGAATTAGTAGTAAATGTGCTTCCTAACCTCACCCCGACACCCGCGAATCAAATCAACGGTGGTTCCTCTGGTGAAGGAATCATTTGTAGTTTGTTTATATGCAACTCAAAACTGGTTATTACCTAAAACACAATGGCAAAAGCTACAAAGAACAGCTAAAACCGGTGGAAATGAAAAAAAGAATAAACAATTTTAATGTATGCCATTAAATAGAGGAATGTAAGTTTGGCATAAGTAGAGGAATCGTAAATGTAATGAATATGCATTTAGATAATGTTTACTCTATCGAATTTTGACGTTGGCTTGGCTAAATTGGAAGTAGGTGAATAAATGTCATTGGTCAGTTAAAAACAAATGAAATCCCAATGCGCAAAATCGACTTTCACTTTGTGATCGATATGCATTCCCGTTCTCGTTACCGGGCTGTTGTGAATCAAAATTTCTTGCTTCCCGTTCTCGTTTCCGTTCTGGTTACCGTTACCGGGTGGTTGTGAACCAGCCTTAATGCTATCTGTGTTTTAAATGTTGTCTCATATTCACACTTCTAATTGGGCAGCACTATGGCCTCTCACAAAAAAGCCTGGATTCAATCCTAGGGATCAGAGGTGGGATTTTGTGGTAGATAAAATGATAAAATGGCAATTAGAATCTTTGAATGAACTTGAACTGGAAGATCGTTCCCAATCGTTCATTTTCGGCATTCGCTCGAACTTCGGGGAGCTATCTGCAAGCGCTAGTCAACTAAATAATGATAAACATACCAACTGTTTTATTTATTTTTTTGTGTGGGGGAGGGATCGCTTACTCACGCCAGTAAAGATCTGTGGTGAGATCCTTGATTTATATAACCGCTGGATCGTTTACCATCATGTAATAAGAATGTGAGCCCTTGTCTGGAAGGCTCCGCCGACAAATTGGACGGATCCATCAGAGAAAGGATAATCGTATCGTTACATTTTCGCAATCCAATATTTCTGATAATGCTTTTATAACGAAACATACACAGGTAACATCAGCATAATTACGACTGAAGTAATATTAAACCTCGATAGCCGTTTTTTTAATCAACCATATTATCTCCATAACATTACAAAGTTACAGAGTATGTTTTACAATTTGCAAGCATTGTTGTTCCGATTTCTATTCAGTGACAACACCAATGCAAGTGCGTGGCAAAAGCTGTGACAATTTTACAAATACTAAACTATGCCCTCAACATTTTACAGGCAAATGAATCGTTATGCCTTTAACATTTTACCGGTAAAAGGACTAAACACAAAACTGTTTACACCTAATTGCAAAAGCTCAAGTTACATGTAAAGGCATTAATACTGCTTTGTTAAACTTGTCATCAAATGGAAACAATTATGTGCCTTAGACCTTACAGGAGCATTATTTGATGTAATTTTAGTAAACAATTTACCTATTCCGTTTTCGTATATACCAGGTGTTAAAAAAAAGTATTCCACATTTTGAGAGGTGACTGTGTGGACCAAAATAAAAAAAAAAGTCCAGTAAACATGTGTTCTAAAATATAGCTATGAGCACTTGTTCATCTTCGGTACTGTGGAACATTTCTTCTACAGCAAGCTCTTCGCTATTACATACAGCCTACAACAGTCAGTAAACGAATGACACATTACTCTGTTATTGTTCATGGATGCATACAGCATGCAGCAAACACCAATTAGTACTGTTTCTATAAACTGTATTCACAGTTCTAGGTAGGTGCAAGGCATATTCTTATTGGTTCTAACGGAATCAGTTTGTGTTTTGATAAGTTTGTGAAATGGTTTAACATTGTAGTTTTATCTTGAAATCTTTGGTGTATGCAGCTGCCATTCAAACACCACAGCAAGGCGTCATCATTATCTGCCAGAGCATCCGTGACCAACCTGGGATCTTTCAGAGTGCGTGATTCCCTAAGACATCGGGCAGAAGTATGTCTTACTACTGCACTCAACCTATTAACCGTTTACAACAATTCATACAACAAAACTATTACCGCAAAGTAACAAAAACTTTTATTCTGCGTACGGGCCTCACGAGCTTTGCAAGAAGAGGGAAGACTACATATTTGTGAGAAGCCTCTGATAAAATCAAATCAGTATAAAAGAAACGTCGTAATGAGTCGTATATAAAATGAGCTCCATAATAGTTTAATTTTTTGTAGTAATGGATAAACGTATTTATAAACTCTGTGAAATAAAGTGCAACATATACCTACCACGTGCTGTATTCACTAAATGCTCAAAATCAGTAACAGAACTCGGTGCTGACAACTAAAGTTTTGTTCCATTCTTGCACACTTGTGCGTATTTCACTTTATCCTTATTTCTGACAACACCTGACTTCTGTTTATTTTATATTACGTCAAGGCCTTGTTTATTTTTATAAGTGTATGCATTCCTTCCAGGGTTCAGAAGTCCAAAACATGTATATTACCACGCGCCAGCAGTATAAACAAATGCATCAACAGCGGATGGGAAGTGTTCGTCATGCTGGAGGTTTTAGGCGGAGGGCTCGGCTGGAGTGTTGGACAGCATCGACGATGATTAGCTGTCACATACGTATCTGGCAGTGACGTGGTCCGTCACTGAGCTGTCACAAGGGACAAGCTTTTTTTTTATGAACGCTCTTTAACTACAATGGTTTTTAGCGTTCCATTCTATATTGAGTATGAAAGATCGGTAATTTTGCTCAGAGGCCTCTTTATCAGGTTTGAGGTTCTTTTACGTGCCGTAAATCTACGACATAAGACCACCAGCTTTACTTCCCTTCCGAAGGAAGCCATGCTAAGGATTTATAATACGGCGATTACATGAATGGGCACCATACTGAGCACCACCTTTAGCGATAGTTCACAGTGCAAGTCATATGTAATCGCAAGCAGATTACATTAGAAGCTATGCTTTTTCAAAGTAAGAGTAACGTGTTGTCATTTGTTTACTCCACTCTGTAGGTCATACATGAAGTAAAGAGCTTGCAGTAAAAGATGTTTCATAGTAGCAAAGATGAACAAGTGCTTATAGCTTTTAAGGCATGCATTTTAAAACCCATGTTTACTGGCATTTTTTTTCTTTCTTATTTTGGTCCACGCTACCACCTCTCAAAATATGGAATACTTTTTTTTAAACATCCGGTATAACTGTAGTTTTCGTCAAAATTATTTCAGTAATAAAAAGGTGCTAGCTGATGCTCACAAAGAAAGTTTTTTTTATAGAAGACCATGTCTAAATAGTGCTTTCCATCAATAGAAGCATACGTCAACCTATTAAGACAGCCTACAGACTAACAGAGAATAGGTGAATATAACCTGATTTCTACGCGACGGAGGCAATGACAAACACACGATGTATGAGGTCGAACTATGACCTCAGACACTTAACAACACGCACTGCCGTCCACGGGTTCCACCATCTGGTAAGGGACATCACTTTAGTTTTAGAACTTCATATTTCCTTCTCCGGGCTTCAGCTGTAACAATTGTTTGTAAAATGACTACTAGGTACCCACAAAGGCTGTTGTAAATTAGGGGTTTCCAGTTTTCCTTTCAAACAGCTATAACCTACTTATCTAAGACAACAGTCCTTGAGTGCGGAAACCTGTTTAAACATTAAAATGACATAGAACCTGCTAAGTACGTATGTATCCCGGTTCATATGTTATATTAATTAAAGTTACATTGACACGTGTGAAATGTATGGCAACAATTTAAATGATGCAGATCTATGGTGTTTACGTAGCTGCGAACACTTAAACTTTTGTTTTTCAACCTTTGCTTGCTATTACAACCACATACAGCATTATTTATTCCATGATTTGACCTTTAATTCCATTAAAATACGCTACAATCATATACTTTACAGTGGAATCTATACTGCCAACATGACGTCTTCTGTGCAGACGACGGCTCAATTTCATTCGTAAGAAGTCCGTTTAGGCTCTCCCCTGTAAATGCTCTTCCTCCATATGTGGGACTCCCATCAGCTTGGTCCTCCCCACTAAAACCCTTCACAGGGGTACCACCTAACTTTTCGACGATGGTAGCGCGATGCCGCATAACACACGCGTTAGTCGATTAAAGATGTTTTGCTCCACCCAATGAGCGGGAGGGGGTAAAGTCGAAGCGATACGCTGAAGGAATAAGGATAATAATATATAAAGTCTATTTGCGTATCACCTAAATAAATGTAGATGCATGTAATATATGTTTATAAGACTGTGCAAAGTAGGCATACGCCGGGGAGTAAACATACCGTTAGGGGACCGGAATGCCGGCCGAACATTCCTTTTGTCTAATGGCACACATGTGACTTGGGGAAACAAGGCAGTCAGAAAGTTAGGGTTAAAAACCTTAAGGAATTAGGGGCGAAGGGTAAAGATAAGCACTTGTAATCTGGAATCCGACGCGAGCAGACGTGGACAACACCACGGGCTATCATGTGGCTATAACTTGATTGGCGATGGTGTAGTTAAATATATTTGTGCGACCAGATGTTAAATATATTTGTGTGGAGGGATCGATTGCGAGAATGGTTTTAAGGAGGACAGAATAAAACGTATAAAATAATATAAATGTCATCGGTTAACACGACTCGAGATTAAGAGAACCCTATATATATATATATATATATATATATATATATATATATATATCCATGCTCTTCCGATATTTCACCGACCTCCTTCCTTTCCCCCTGCAAAACCGATACCGTACAAATATAACACCCAACGAAGTCCGTCCCAATAAGGCACCCAACGACGCCGTCGCAAAGTATAGAACCAAGACTATAGCCATAACAAGATGTCATGGCTGCAGCCTAGAGGTTAGAAGAGGAAGATTCTATGTAGGTTTACTGTCCTCGTCAAAGAGGCATTCTCGAAATGAACTGTTGAGTTGTGGATCCTGTGGTTTTGAGTTGCTTTCTGCGTGGAGCTGGTGCATCCTACCGTTCCCTCCAATTGTGCAGCCTACGGTGCCCAGCTTTTGCTGAATGGCTTCATTGATGTTGTATTTACTGCTGTATTCTTGGAGCGTGGAATGTGTAGCAGTCTAAAGTTCCTGAATGCGATTCTCCAGGGCTGTCAGCTTCCCATCACATTTCGTAACTACGCATGGGGGTCCTGAACAGCATCGCGTAGGCCCCGGATTTCCTTCTGGAAGCTGTAGGCAATGAGATGTTCTGAAACTACTGAATGTTGTCGCTCAGCATCTGCTGTGGAGGCGTTGGGGCAGCTCTTCGACTGTAGGTGAGGCTACGGTGGCCGGCTGCTCCTTAGCAGCCCTTCTCCTGGAGCGACGGTTGCTGCTCTCAAGTCTGCCTTATTGCTACAGCGCTTTTTGTATGCATATTGCAACCTCACATTGCGCATTTTAATTTTGCTCATCCGCTATGACAGGGAACGCTGATCCACACCATTATCTCCCTTTCTTCCTCAAAGTTGCGAGGAAGTAAATACCATCATTACAAACGTCTAAGATTCAATTTTTATTCGATTATTAAAATTTAGTAGGCCTTACGGTGCATTAAAATATAAATAACAATGCCGAAGAATTCATAGTACTTCAGCCATAACTGAAAATTAAAATAGCTTGTGAAAGTCAAAGTTCTAGGCCTCTCGCTGCGATGAACACAAATCATATCCGTACCAATAGTAGGTACATTACCCAAATTTAAAAAGCGCAGCATATGCGGCTCTCTGAGCCGGTTAAGCAGAAGCCAGAAACAGCTTCTCTATCAACATGACCTGCAGCCCATTTGAAGCTGCATACTACCCAGCAAAAATAATCTCATAGTTTTAGTGAGTTTTAAATATCGCATTATCCTTTTAAAAAAATTAAATTGAGTTTTATTTATGGACGTTCTTTAACTGCTCTGGACCTTAGCGTCCAATTCTACATTGGGTGTGAAAGACCAGTGATTTTTTCAGAGGTCTCTTTATCAGGCTTGAGGCTTTACTTCCCTTCCAAAGGAAGCCATGCTCAGGATTTTTACGCCCGAAAAATCGTCCTCCGCCGGGGTTGAAACCGCGATCTCGAGAACTAGAGGCTAGCATGGTAACCACTACACCACGGAGGACAACTTTTACTTGTTTCGTTTTAAACCGCGGGGTTCTTACCTGCGTTCATGCATCTTATTTTAACTTTGACTGGGCGCTAATGACCGCAGCAGTCGTGCGCCCTAAAACCCCACTGCTGCTGCTGCTTCTGACAAGTTATCCTTTTAAGATGAGCCCAGTGTGTGTTATTAGGACAATCCTGAAATCTACTAAACAGATTTAGAGCAAAACATAAATTAGGCCTAGTGCCCGTCACTAAGTACATCAAGCAGCCAACGAGTTCTCTATAAGGTTGTTTAATGAAATTCTTATCATCAGTTTCTTTGGTGAGGTGGAGGGATGTTTATTTCCTTACATATAGGCATTTAAATCTGAATAATAACCTTTCAATGTAGGACAATTTATGGACTCTAATAAGGCTCTTTAAATCCCGACAAACTTCTATTCTTAGAAGCCTTTTGACACTTCCTAAACAAGTCATATCAAATTATGACATTAATTTACTTTGGAATCTTGTAATTACAATTTCAGCTTTGTGTAATAACAAAGTGTCATAAACAAAAGAAATACATATAATGGTGAATTATCATATTTGTTTTTAAATTTGGCATACAAGCAAGCGTCATATAGAGAATATTTAAAATCACTGCGTATCATAAATTTGTAAAATGCATTATTCCAGCACTTAGGGCTTTGTTTAATACAATGATTTGTTCAACTTACAAGCATGTTTCTCACATTTCATATCTTCTGGAAGATGCATGCATATTTCTTCTTTCATGTAAAAGCGCTGTCTTAGCATCAATTTGTTCAATCAGTATGTTCTGATTTCCTATGCATAACAGGGTTGTCAAGGTAGATATTTTACTAACTGGAGCATAGGTTTCATCGTATTCTGAACTCTCGTATGCTTTTCACCTAACCTTGCCTTGTAAATGTCTCGGTTCTTTCTAAATTCCCAGCGACTATTTATTATTTTCATGTATGGTTCTTTTTAACAATTGTCCAAGTAGAATGCTTATCGAGTTATTTCGTTTTTTCGTTTATTGCTTATGCTTCTCTTTATCTTCTGAATAAACCTTCCTTTTTAGTTCTTGGTTCACGATTTTGCAGTGAACACTCTACGTTTAAAGTAGTAAACTTACACACAATCTCTCAAATACATTGGCTGTCCTCTAGTGTGTTTTCTGAATTTCTTCTTCATCTATACCAGATTGTTTTCCTTCTTCTTCTTGTTTCTGTACATTCTTCTCGGGGTCCAGTTTTTACTCTTTTCCCTTTTCTAGTAATTCTGCAAATTTTCTGTAGTGAATAATGGCTTCTTCATTTCATTAAATATCACATCTCTTGCCCGAACTACTTTTCTTTCTTCTATATGCCACAGTCTTAGTCATTATACAAAAGTATCAATAGTGTTAGAGATTGTTTAGAACTTTAAAGTGATCTAGATTCTTTATATGGAGCAAAGCGTACAAACTTCCATTTAATATTAGTAAGTGTGTAAAAAGGGATTTTTACATCAATGGGACACCACTCGTTGAAGTAGTGTGAAGAAAATAAATATTTAGGAGTACATTTTACAAGTCTCGGATTTAGCAAATACACTGAATTAATCGTAATAAAATCGCTAACATGTCTAGGCTTCATTATTAAATTACGAAATCCTCTTAGATATATTTCAATTTTAGAAGGAACATCACCGGATTAGTATTTCTGTATAAAAGATTACATTCTATTATTGGTAATATTAATATTATCGCAAATATGTTATTTTATGTACCAAATAAAAAAGTAGAGTTAAGCTTTTCTCACTCCGAGAAAACACAGAAATCCATAAGAATTCACCATTAAATAGAATTGTATATTTATATAACAAACTTCATTATTTCTATGTAGATATCTTCAACATATCTGAAACTCAGTTAAAAAATCATCCATTTTTTGTAATTATCACAAGCATTTAAATTGAAATAGTTGTATAATTGCCATGTCACTTTCTCTTTTCTATTTGTTCTTATTCCTTATTATTTTTTCTTATTTCGTTCCTTTTCTCAGGAACTTTTATTGTTATTTATATTTTTGTTCGTTTTTTGTGTATAAGCTAGATTTATAAATGATTGTACGTTACTACATTTTTGTAATGAACAAGGTAATTGGGATTATGCCTGTTATGTTCAGAACAATAAATAAATAAAAAGGACATAATCCTCTCAGCTATAATTTCTTACTTTTCTCGGACAACTTTCCTTTCCTTTCTTCCTTATTTATACGTGTATACACCTCTGAGCCAAATACATTCAGCTTCTTGTTGTTAGCTTTTGTACCATTCCAAATCTTAGCTGGTGTTTTATTTTGTAAAGTGGGTAATCTATTTACTGTGTATGTCTAAGTATAAACGGCTTCTCCCCAGCATATTTCTCGAAAAGGCTATCTACAAGTAGCGTTATGGCCTTTTCAATTATCGTGCAATTCATGCACTCGCTCTTTCAATTCAGTTGAGGCGAATGCGGAATTGCCTGCTCAACTGTAATTTCTGCATTTGCACAAAATTGTTGAAATTCTTTATTCATAATCCTTGCCATTGTCACATCTAAATCTTGAGAGTTTGGAGTTAAAATTTTGTTTCCGCTAACTCGACATATTCCTTGAGACACTTTATGACTTCTCTTTTATTTTCTAATAGACAAACCATCACAAAATGACTATACTCATCCACAAACTTCAACATGTATCTCTTATTTTCGTGCCTTACAGGATTTAGAGCTATATAGATTCTGAATGGATCAATCCTAAAGCTTTTCTCGATTTAGCATATTCTGTATTAAAGGGCAGTCTGGTCTAAATTAAAGTATATTTATGGACGCTCTTTAACTACTATGGTCCTTAGCGTCCCATTCTATATTGGGCGTGAAAGACCGGTAATTTTGCTCAGAGACCTCTTTATCAGGCTTGAGGTTCTTTTACGTGCCGTAAATCTACGACTCGAGACCATCGACTTTACTTCCCTTCCGAAAGAAGCCATATTAAGGATTTTTACGCCCGAAAAAAATCCATCTCTCTCCGCCAAGTTTGAACCCGCGATCTTGGGAATTAGAGGCTAGCACGGTACCACTAGTCCACAGAGGACGCCACAGTCTGGTCTGACGGCCTTTTAGACATGCTTCACATAATTATAGTTGAGAAGTTTCACTCTCTAATTAACTAGATTTCTTCTCTTCAGTTCTTGATGCATGGTTTAGCTGTGGTGTAGTAGCTCGTCTTGTGGAGCTATACAGTACGCCTTTTGCGCCTCTGCTATCTTTTCTTTAATACTGAAAGTTATCTCATACGAGTTGTTTTTGCTAAAACCTTTAATAATCTCTTAATTGTGTTTGTATTCTTTTCGAACTGAATCCCAAATCGGATTCTTCTATTCTTATTAGAGAAAGCAAATTATTTGCCAATTTTTATACAAGTAGCATTTTCAGTACCTACTAATAATACCTATTTTTGTTGCCATTAAGATTAACCCCTTATCTTGCTTGTTAATGTTTATTCTAATTGGTTCCTGTAAATCTATACATCTTAGAAAACACTTTTCTGAGTTCAGCAGATGATCCGATACTCAAAAATCAACATAAAAATTTACACTATTACCTGTTTCGGTTCCTAACCTATAATTTGCTATGAAACATATTCCATCTTCATCTGGATCTTCTTTGTCCACCTGGTTCACTTCCTTCTTCTTCCTTGGAAATTTGAATTTACCTTCTGACTTCTTATGCCCCTTTCTCCCGCAGTAGTAGCAGTCATATATAAACTTTCTTTTTTGAGGTTTGTTCTGTTTGGTAACAAATTGCTTTAAACTTTCTTCCTCGTTCTTAAAACCTACTCTTTTAATTCCTTCGCCAAAAAGTCGATTCTTAGTCCATTGTCTCGATCATTGTGACTGCCATGTCCAGTGGCGGTTGAACAAAAGTGGATGCAATGGTACTACCAGAAATACCTCCCCGAAATTGTTATATGATGCAATAAATTTACTACTGTTAATGCCTCGTGATTAACAATTTAAAAAGATTTGCTCTCTGTTGGAAAATACCACATAAATCTTCAATCTGTATAAACAAGAGTAACGGTACAGCTCCAGTGACAGCGCAATTCTGGTCTTGAAAACAAACCTGTAGTTCACTTTTTAATCCGTTTTCCTCAAAGAACGGATATACTTCCGTTAGTTCCTTGAGACACATTTCAGGGAAAGTTCTTTGTTGCAAATCTTTCAGATTCGATTAACTTACGTCTTCGGAATTTCCTCAAACATAAGCCCTTTGTACTTAGAGAAGTGTCATTTCAAGATAAAATGCTTTCTAAAGGGTTTGCAACATACAGTGCGATTTAATGATAGAGGCACTATTACAAAGTGCAAATACACGTACTAATGAAACTAAAACAGTTCCCGTTCAAATCACGCGCGTATATTCATGGCTGGCCGGGTGCAGGTGCTGTCTGTAGTCTCTGCTTCTCTTTCAATCGTCTGCTGGACTGCTTCCTGCTCATGATTAATTTAATGTTATGTACAAATAATGGAAAATTAATGACGAACATGATGCAACAAAGTACGGGTTTATGATTTTACGCTACAAGTGATTGATACCTTATTTCTCACTTCTCAGTATAGCACATTTTGTCCTAGGTGTACAATCAAGTTGGTACTTATGATTTGCATGTGCTACCAAGTAAGCCTTGACAGGTACTAACTAGCACGAATATGGCAGGACCTTCTAGAAACAACAGAGGGTCCTGAATATGGGCTATTCTTGTCTCTCCAATCACTGCTAGAGTCATGACTGAAAGCCCAGTATATTACGAGTCCATGCCAGGACAGAGGTGGCACGGGTCCATGGAATAAAATATAATAAGGTTTTAAACTTTCGATTTATAATCGCTACCTTCAGCTTCTATGTCTTTATGTCAGACAAGCCAATTCATTGCACCTAAGAATAATAAGCATGGTCGTATTCTTGATGTAATCGTGGAGTATCCAAATAACTTAAAATAAGTATTTCGTTTTATTAAAGTAGTGCTATGGCACGGAGGCACTAACCCCGGAGCCGCCCCTGGTCATATGTATGATGACATGCAAGCAGTAATTAGTAAACGATCTGTCACTCGGTTTCGTTTTCACTTCTGACGTTTACGCGGATCTCTGATCAGCTTGTCAGATATTAAAATGAATTCTTCGGTTCTGTTATTTTTATTGAACTTAAGCGTTAGCTTTCTCAATAGAAGTTGCGACGCAATACCTGCACACTAAAATTCAGCTAATAGCTTCTGAATGTTTGCTTGCTTTGCCGCAGTCGGTCTTTGATTTATAAGCGCGAGTCGTTTACGCAATGCACCGTTTGTGGTATGGGATGAGATAGTTGGTGGCTGGCAAGAGGAACCACCCCAGTATTCGCCTACCTCTCTTTTAGATATGAAACTGTTATTCTGGCGCTCATGCTTATTATTCTTAGCCCCATGGATGTTCATTTATAGGTAAACACCAGGTTCTTTCATTGCAACAATGCAATTCTTTCATTCCTTCTTAGCAACGAGACAGCCGCTCGCTAGCAGACGACAGCCGCTATAACACATCATTACCCGAGACAACAATGTTGATATTCATTATTTTTCTTCATCTTTGAACAAAAGAGGAATAACAAATACTGTGCGCCATAGTACGGCTTTATATAAAGAAAGCTAAGGCCATAAGCATTTTTTTTTATGATCGTGTTATTTACTTTTACAATAGAAGTATTGTGTTCCATTCCGAAATGTAATATCGAGATGTTGCTGCAATTATGAGTTTTGAAATCCCTAGCTTTTGTTTTAAACAAAAAAGGCAGCGCAGGTGTGCCTGTCTGTGTACAGCATAATTCAAAAAATGAAAGATGGAT
This sequence comes from Deroplatys truncata, assembly GCA_030765065.1. NCBI lineage: Eukaryota > Metazoa > Arthropoda > Insecta > Mantodea > Mantidae > Deroplatys > Deroplatys truncata. Next base: position 226,669,881 of record CM060976.1, on the reverse strand, counting down.
AAATATACACTTTTTACATGAGTCAACACTATTTAAGGGTGCCAAGCGAAGACTTTCAAGTACATTTTCTATCTCAATCCCCTATATGGACAAATATTATTTGGTATTTTCTAAAATATGTATGACTAATTTTGAATATAAATATTTTTGAGATCTTGTTATTCTAAAATAAGTATATTTTCAATTTTGTATAAATGTGAAGGTCCTTTCATTCTTATTAAACCTTATGTAAATTGGAAAAAGACAGCATGCTACTGAAAGAAAAAATCTGATGTGTTACACTCACATGACTTTCTCTACTCTTGTACAAACTATTTTTACAAACGCTTATTCTCCATATGCTTCATGTTAATCCAGATATGGAGATGTCAATCTTATTGGTAATTTTCTTGTAGATGCAAGGGGAATATGGTAGGTTATAAGCGATAGTCAAATCTTTTAAGTGCTGGTTGCTATGTGGCGCATTCCATTCTCTTTGCATGTCCAGGACATACAAAAAATGAATAACGAATTTGAGAAAAAGTATAAGTATTGGAAAATTTAAGGGAATAACAAGCAATATCTTGAAAATGGTTCAATCATCAAAAAAAATGTATATGACATAAATTGTGTATTTTAACACGATCTACATTTTTTTGTGTAGTAACATTTTGTCTATCTCTTATGGTTTACCACTTATGCAAAAGTCGTTCACAATGAAGAATACTTTTGGAGACATTCGCAGAAAATTCGAGATATACATTTTATTTGTCATGAAAATGTCTTAAACATATGATATTTTAATCAAAATCGTTAAGAGCTATTTTTGAGAAAATTAAAATTTTCGAAAAATGTTCCATGTAAAGGGTAATCTGGGGTGGGGGGATTTTCTTGAAAACCTTCGTGTCGCATCTCTGGAAGATACTGAACCTAAATACCAAGTTTGGTGTTTATCCGACTGTTCGTTTCTGAGTTATGCTGTTCACAGACAGACACACATGGACATGTTTCTAAAAATGCTTTTTTTGGATTCAGGGGGTCTCAAAACATATATTTCTGGTGAAATCTCAGTATCGAACTTTTGGGTGGAATACAATACTTCCCCTACTTACTATTCGTAGTAGAGAAAGTAAAAAGTAGAGCTCATTAAAGCTGTCAGATAACATATTTTTGTAGCATTAGCAGCTTTCGAAAAATCCATTATTTTATTTTTCTTCTCCTTAACATTTATAAATTTCTATTTATTTACATTTTTAGGCTTTGTATTTCTCAAAATTAATTTTTCTGCACAACACAATATAAGTATGTGTACATCGATAACATAGAAAACTCAATTACAAATCATTTGTTTAAAATCAAAATGATTCCAGAGTTCAAAGAGCCCTGATGTTAATCAGGGAAAAACCTTATTCAGGTAACCCAATCTATCTGGATTCAAACTCGGGACCTCTTGAATGGAAGCTTACACCCTACTCCAATGCCACAGAGGTGGCCAACACTATTTTCTAAAACTTATACATGTATTTGAACAGTTGCAGACTAATGGAAAATAAGTCAACTCTTGAACATTATTTAATTTTAAAGATTTTTTTCTAACGAGAGAACTACGTGTACTACATAACTTTAAAATATGCTATAGCATGACAACAATTTCCAACTTAGAATGTGTGGCACTGCTTCTCGGTGCATCATAGCCAAAATTTTGTCTGTTTCATATTTATTTTGCTGGGTGGACAGGTGCCAGTGTCAGATCTTGTATGCACTTTGCCATGTCCCTAATCTGCTGATTAACTTGTGAACCTTAATTCTTGCAGACAGCTACTTGTGCAATAATTGGGTCTATCTTCCTTAGAAATTCAATTAAGTTCTCTACTGTTTGCAAAAAATAACATTTTCTGTTTGTTAACGACACTTTAATTGACAGAATCATATCAGCGCCACCAGTGTGCCGGAATTTTGTTCTGCAGGAATTTTTTACGTGGTAGTAAATCTACTGATATGGGGTTGTTACTTTCAAGCACACTTACAAGCCATTGGTCTGGGCTGGGTTTAAAACCACAACCTTGGGGTCAGAAGGCCCATTTAACCAACTGAGTCACCCAGACCAACTATAGTATTGTTTAGAGGTTGTAGGGAATAGTTGCTCCAACAAATATGGTTTTACCCCTCTCAGGATTTGCCTTATGTGCTTCCGTTCTGTTATGTGTGGGTTAGCGAGATCATATAACACCATTACATCATAGATGTAATGCTTGGTAGGTTCACTCAGAATCCTTGTCTTAGCTTATGCTCTTAACATCTTGTCCTCTGCCGCCTGTATTAAAGCTCAACACAACCTTTCCTGTAAGTCTACTCAGGTGACATCCAGTTGCCTCAATGTGAATATCTTAAACAACTTGCAGTCTGCAAGAAACCTGTCAGCTCTTGGTGCTACACTAATTCCACAGAAGTATATTATCTTATGTCACTCGGTCACCACGTAACCCCGAAACTCTTAAATGTTGGCCTAGCCTTGCAAAATGTCTAACTGATTTATTTCTGTTCTGACTGGGCTATCATCATTACACTTAGTGTTTGCCATTCAGGGGAGGGGAAAAAATACAAATAAATGCTGTTTAAACCCAATCCAATGCTTGATCATGATAACACTCTCTACTACCTCACACAAGATGGCTTCCTTGCAGGATCAGCATTTTTATGTGCCCTACCGCCATTGTTATGTGTGAGGAACTTCTTAATCCTGGCATTAAAGCTTAATACCAAAATATTTTTACAGAGTAGGAGGGAGAAAAAGAAAAGAAAGAAATAAAAAAAGCATGTGAATTGAAAGCTGGTGACTCCACCAAACTGTAATGACCCAGGTAGTCCAGGGTGTTACATGTCGATGTTATGAGCACTCACATAGGGTGAGTATGGAGGGGATAATGCAGCTTCCATGACAATGACAACTCCAGGTGAAGTTACTGCCCATGCTTGAGCCCTTTATCCTATTCTAAAGGCCTATGGACCAGTTTGTTAGAACCTCAGCTTATTGCATACATGGCTGCCAGTGCAGTTACTTCTTATGCACAAGTTCACTTTCCCGAGTGCTGCCTGACTCTGATACCTGGGATTTGTTCCCAACCAAGGGATGCTACAGGATTGTCAAAATTGGTTCAGTTACTCCCAAGATTAGCCTATACACATATTTTATAATTTAAGCATAGATTCCATAAAAAAGTTAATGCCACACCTCTTGATCCTAATATTAAAAAAATATGTATTATTGAAAAACACAATCATTTGCCTTTATAGTAAAATGCGAAACTACAGAATCAACATAGACACACACTAATTCATTTCACTACATCCTATCTGTGTATTAATAAAAGGCATTAATTTCCAATTAATTAATTAATTAATTAAAAAAAATCATACTTTTAATTTATTAATATGCAGCTAATTTATATAAAAATAACATAAGAAACGTTTTCATAATACAATACAATCACTGGGTATATAAAAATTAGAAAGCAATTGGAGCACAATAAACTATAACACTGTAAAAGCATATTATTACATTAGGATCTAATGTTGGAACTTAAATACATGCTTAACAAGATCCCTTCGTAGTGAAAATGCTTCGTCACAGGTCGCGCAACCATATGGTGTCTCTCCTGTATGTGTTCTAACATGGCGGTCTCTTGATGATGACGATGAAAATGACTTCTTGCAGACTGTACACTCAAAGCTTTCACCTTCATGAACTTTAATGTGCTTAGTCAAACAGTTTCTTATGATAAACTTTTTACCACATAAATGACATTCATAAGGACGTTCACCTGTATGTTTCCTTAAATGAGCTTTAAGCTCAGTATTTTGTACATATTCTTTGGGGCACAAGTGACACTTAAATTTTTTATGCTTTTGTCCATGAACATTCTTTGTATGGCGCCATATTCCTGCTGGGTCCCTAAAAGAGCTACCACAAACCTCACATACATAAGGTCTCTCACCTGTATGGATCCGAATATGGTTCTGTAAAGTGGTCTTAACTGGGAATTTCTTTAGGCATGTGGGGCATTCAAATGGCTTTTCACCAGTATGCTGCTTAATATGGGCTTGATAACCTTGAATAAGTACAAATGCCTTTCCACAAAATTCACATATATACGGCTTCTCTCCAGTGTGTCTCCTGCAGTGGATTTTAAACAATGTTGATGAGGCATATACCCGGCCACAATCCACACATTTGTAACCAATTCCACTATGTGCTCTCAAATGTGCCAAGTAATAACTTTTATCACTGAAGGTTTTACCACATATTCTGCATGGCTCCTTCTTGTGGCGTGACATGTGCTTACATAGCTCTGCCTCACTCGTCAGCACCTGTGTAAGAAGATTTTCATTTTTTTCCATCAAATAGAAAATAAACTAAAATGTTAAAACACTGGTCAGCAGATTAAAAACCATTGTTGCTCCATTTACTTAAAAATTCTATTCAATCATGTGCATGGAATCAAGTTCGAATAGAATTTTTAAGTAAGTGGAGCAACAAGTGTTTTTACTCTGTTGACCAGTGTTTTAACATTTTATTGACATGCTCCACTGTATTAAACACTTCATTTTAATTATTAGTTTTATAAAAAGTAAACTCTTTTAAATATATTCATAATGACAATTTGAAAATCAATATTTTATAACAATTCTTCACTTATCTTTTTTAGAAACATAAATTTAAATTCAACAGGACATGTGTCATAATCATTTGATTAAAGCTTCAGCTTCGCCTTCCTTGTTGACCTGTTTGTTTACATCGTTACAGTTACTGCCACTTGGTGATGGATTCTTTGCTATGGTATTGCCATCTACTGGAAGTAAAACAAATATGCTGACAGAATCAATCAGCATTATTTCAAAATTCATTACATGATCTTCATTCTTCAACATAAATATTTTCTCCCGCATCATTAAATCTATGGGTACATTTAAATGTTGTAATAATTTAACTTCTGGATTTATTTAATGATTAAATGAACAAAAATGATCTGCCACAGCTGATTTATCAATTTCTTTGTATTTGATATTTCTAAAATGCTCATCTATTCTGGTTTCCAAATGATGTTTTGTCTTTCCAATGTAAACCCAGTCATAATCTAAGCAGCTTAACTGATACTGCCAGACTATTTTTACAATTTTTATCTTTTTTAGAGAAACCTATCAAATGTTTTATATTGTATTTATTTTGAGGAATCAATATTATGCCCTGTTCTTTAAAAACCTTTGTGAATTTTTTATTTGTTCAAGATGTTAAGTAAATTTTTTTAAAAATATAATCATCTTTTATTTTTTAAGGGTGGAAACATGTTTAACAGCCTTCTGAAATTTAAATTTAATTAACAATGAGTCAACAAGGAGGACGAAGCTGAAGATGTATGATTATGAAACACGAGCTGTTGAATTTAAATTTATATTTTAAAAAAGATAGGTGGAGAATTGCTACAATATTTATTGCCATAATAATATATTTGTGTTTGCTTCACTGCCAATAGCTTCATTTTTAAGTGTTAAACTCTTTCGAAGCCTTAGCAGCACCTAAGACTGATGTATAAAATGCCTAGGAACAAGAAACTGGAATGGAATATGCCATGTACAGTCAGGAATCTTTTCCTAAGTTTGGTAATTGTGATTTACTGCTTTTTATGCTGGTTCATGGAAAAACTAAAATAGGAACCAGTGTGAGAAGAGAAAGCAAACCTGAGCATCAAGGATTTTTTATTCACAACAAACTGACACTGGGAAAGTATATCAATTAATGTATACATATATAACAATGTAGCAAATTTGTTATGCAATTGGATGTTGCGATTGTGTATAACTGATTAATGATATTTTTATTTTCCTACTGCTTGCTTACAGAAAATAGTAATTTGCACTATACATAAAAGTTCAAGATTTCACTGAAAATTATTGTTTTGAGCTCCACTAAATCCAAAAGACATTTTGTGTGCATGTGTGCGTGTGCGTGTGTGTGTCATAATGTTTTTGATCTCATAACTTATATTTAAATCACCAAAACAGTAAAATTTGTCTTCAAAGCGTGTTATCCAAGCACTTTCAGTCTACAATAAACTACTTGGAAATACTTAAAACAGAAACAATTTAAACATAAAGTTAAACACCATCTTTTAATCCACATGTTGTACAATATATATGGGTTCATGGCCACCTCATTTACCTGACCTAATGCCTTCATAATCATGATTGCTTTATATTATTATTTAAAGCTGCTGTTAACCTAGTAAGTTGTAATATGACTGATATCTTTAAGATTGTAATTTGCTGAAGAGTTTGAATTTTTGTAATTCTTTGGTGAATAAAATATATGTTGGTCCATCTGTCCCTTGAGGTTGTAATATTCACCCGAATGAGTATAAAAGTTCTAGAAAACAATTAAATAGAATAAAAGGGAATAAAATGTTAAGTAAAGAGTAAGAAGATAAATAAAGCTTGCTAAGAAATTACATAATAAAAAGGAAATTATTAAAAGAATTGTTAAGGAAAGCAAATGTATTGTGCTAAAACCAGAATTCAGACCGAGAATGGTGGGTGCGTAGAATACAAACAACTTTCAGATAGCTGAAAACAAAAAGGTTTGAGAACAAAGAGTAACCCAAAAAACAGTCGAGCGGACAGAAAATGTAATCAAACAAAATAATGTAATAATTGTATATGTAAACCAATGAAAATGAATTACAATCTGTCACTTAAACCAATAAAGTTAATCAAAAACAACCTGACTAGGAAAACTAGAGGAACTATAAAATGAACATGAAATAGAAAATTTATCGAGCATGGGAGCTCAGTTTTGAATGGCGTTAAAATCATCATTTTCTATCTTGTGCTTGGACAGCATAACTCCTGATTCAGCTGCAAGAATGTGAGTCAGGCAAATTTTGCCATCAGTTAAGTTCTCTGGGAAGATAAGGAGAATAATACTGAAAGAGCTTTAAGATCAATAAATTACAAACAATTTTAATAATTTTGTTTAAACATGGGTATTGGGTTGAAACCTTGTGTCCAGGAGCCAGGGAACAATTGTTTTATTGTGCAGAAACATAAAGAGGTAGTTAAAGAGTAAATTACCAGTGTTTATTTACCTGCTTTCCACACATCCTTAGAAAAGAGATCTCATTTCCAAGAAGCCCTCAATTATAAACTACCTACATTACTGAAGCCAGCTGAGGACATAATGCCTTTTTTCTTTCAAACTCCCCCATAAAGCGTGTAATGCGTGTCGAGAAGTTTACTGTTGAAATGGTGATGGTTTACAAATTTTTCTCTCTTAGATAAGACATGATGGGGAGGGGAACATCCCCCCCAAAGGCTGTTCTTGGCATTGGGTATATTCCTACTTACTCTGCATACTTCATAATTGTATGATGTGTTCAATTTCCCTTGAGCATTGCTCACAGTGGAACCAAATGAACAAACACAAACAAACAAACATCACTGTATGGGCTCAATTTGCTTTTTTCCCATATGACCTGTCAATAAATTTAAGGTTCCCATGTGCTGTAGGACCTCCACTGTGTTATATCAAATGTTATATATGGAACCTTTCCCAGGAAAAGGAATCAAAGTGTATTTTCTATTCAATAACTGTAAGTTTTATTAACTAGAACTGGCTTTGTGTATGCATAAGTGACTTAAGTGCAATTACCTATAAGATCATTCCAATAGATTGTAATAACAGACATTCAAGAGGTTAGAATTTAATAAACATTTTAATTGGGTAGGCCATTCAAATGTATATTAATGTAGGCACATGTTCCTTAAAATACCATACAAATGTGTTATACAGTATTATTAAATATGAATGATTATGAATTAAATATGAAAGATCAAAGTCCCACATCAAACTTTAAGTTTCAGTCTTCATAGTTAACCAATATTAGCCAATCAATGATAAATTATTGTCCTTGTACATGCTGTCCGTAGACTAACCTTGGAAAGGTAGAATTAGACTAAACAATTCATTGCCATTGCCGGATTCGAACCATGGATCTTCAGTTTTCTGTGCAATTGCTCTAACCAACCGTGGTTCATATCCCAGCTCTGGCATCAAATTTTTCAGTATGATTCTACATTTCCAACTTTCAGGCTACACAAAGTAAGTGTGGATTAATTAATATCAGGGAAATAATAGTTAACAATTAAATAAAGAGGAGAGAGAACGTATTGCATGGGTAAGAGCAGGAATATGGAGATGAGGCTTAAGGAAGGATATTCCACAAAGTTATTGTTCTATATGGTGGAAATTGAAGATTTTGGATATAATACTTAAATGTAAAGGAATGAAATTTGGAGGAAAGAGTTGTGATTTGAGATAGAAATATAGCTGTAATTGAAATGTTTCACAAAGATAGTAGTGACATATTTGAATAAAGTGAAGAATAAATAAATCTAAACATTGAATAGAAACAAATAGCAAAATAAATACAAACTTATAGCAAACTAAAACTAAGGAATTAAGAAATGCAGTAATTAATACAAGGATAGTATTATAAATCATGAATATGACTGGTAAAGAGTTGGGGCTAAATGCCAGTTTTATTCACTTGTACATTGCTTAGCACAAATAAATAAATAAACAGTTATTCAGTTTGAATCCACTTAAAAACTTATACTTCAAATAAAATAATTTTGTGTGAACATATTTTCCATATTTCACCAGGAAAATTTGAAAACTCATATCAATGGTAGCTGTACCCTCTTAGAAGTCTCAATTGGGCTGATGTCTCAGTGAATAATAGGCTTGCACTTCTTTGAGGATGGCAGAGAACTTTTACAGGGACAGCTACTGTAAAATGTTAAGATATATTGTGTATCCAGCTGTATGAGTATAGAGTAGAGAATACACCGGGATTGGGCAGCAAGACGAGGCCACGTCACATTTTGCCAGAGAATTCATGCAAGTGGTAAGGACAGCTTTTCAAGACAATCATTTCTGTGGGATCTCTGAATTCCCTTGGCAACCAGTTCCCCATATCTCACAGCACCAGCTTTTCTTCTCTGGGCATAACTAAAAGAATTGTTGTTCACTAATAAGTCTCACATTGCTGAGCTCAAGAAAAATATCCTTGAAGAAATTCAGTGGAAATAGCCAGAGATGTTTCTAAGGTGTTTTTGGAAAATGTGAATGAAAGTGCCTGTGTGATGGTCATCTAAGAGATATTGCTTATATCATACCTGGGTTAAAAAGCTTTCCACGAACATAGAATATCAATAAATATATTAAAAACCAAAAGAATAACTAAATTAGTTTTAAACCGTAAAGAGACTACTCCATTCTGTGTGAACAGTGCTTTTTTAAAATTATTGTGTTACTGAATCACAAAGTTGACTAAATAAATGCATCACTTCCTTGGAAAATGCTTAATGTATGAGATACCAAGTTTGATATTTAACTGGCTTTTAGTTTTTCACCTCATAACTTGCATTATGATCATATCTGTGAGTTTAATAGAAGATCCCCAGAAAATCTGATGTGATAGATCCACATGACTTTCTCTACCCTCTTGTTTATTAGTGGGTATACACTCAATTCTTACTAAAGCTTATTTTTCTATCTACTTCATTTTAATCTAAATAAACCTTTGCAGAAATAGCTACATTACACATTTCATTATACATACAAAGAGAACAGCGATAGTCAAATGTTTAAGAACTGGACGCTATATGCTGACCTTAAAATTCCATACTGTTTCCACGCAATCGTGAAAATTGATGGGACCTGGGACTTAAAAGAGAATGGCAAAGTATTGAATAAATTGAACCATTAATAACGTAATCTCAGAAATGGCTGATGCTACAAAAAAATTTATTGAAAAAAACTGTGTGTTTTAAAATTATCTACATTTGTTGTGTAGTACGTTTTTGTCTATCGCTTAACGTTTACCAGCTATACTTATAAGATTTATAAGATTATACATAATTTCATCCAAATGAAGTGGACTTCACAGGCTATTTCCAGAAAATTCAAGATATACATTTTATTTCTAATGTAAATATCTTTAATATATGGTATTTTAATCAAAACTGTTATTATTTAACAAATAAAAAATGTTGAAAAATGTTCCACGTAAAGAGTAGTTTGGGGTGGGGGATTTTCTTGAAAATCTTTGTGTCGTATCATTGGAAGGTATTGAACCTAAATACCTAGTTTGGTATTTATCAGGATTTTCCGTGCACACATGCATGCACACACGCACACAGGCCTTTTTCTAAAAATACTCTTTTTGTATTCATGGGACCTCAAAGCATTAGTTTCCAGTGAAATCCCAACATCAAATTTTTAAGTAGAATACAATACTTCCCTTACTTACTATATGTAGTATAAGAGAGATAGGAATAATAGAAATAACAAATGACAAACTAAACAGACAATTCACAATGCAACACGTCTACCAGCAACTAAAGGGTATAAAAAAAGTAAAGGCAGTAGGATATGATGAAATACCAGGAGAATTTTGAAAAGTATGTGGCAAAACAAGAAAGGGCTTAGAAGTGATGACAAAGGTATTAAACAAAATAAAAGAAAGTGCTGACATCCCAGAAAGTTGCAAAATAAGCACGATACATAAGGGGAAGGGAGGACCCAATAAACCAGGAAATTACAGGGGAATAAGTTTGTTATCTATTTTAGGAAAAATATACTCAGGGATATTAGCAGAAAGGTTGAAAAATTGAAAGGAACAAAAAAAGAAGCTGTTAGAGTTTCAGCAGGTTTCAGTAAAGGGAAACAAACAATAGATAATGTGTTCATAATAAAGACAATAATATACAAATACCTCAGTACGAAGAGAGAAAGGGTATACATGTTCTTTGCAGATTTTGAGAAAGAATTTGATACGATAAGCAGAAAATCTCTAGTATGGAAATTAAGGAGAAAAGGGGCAAGTGAAAACTACATAAAGAAAGTAGAAAAATCTATAAAGGGGTGAAGTTTGTATAAGATGGGAAAAAAAACAAAATCATGGAGATGACAGAACAAACCAATGGATTGAGACAAGGATATAAATTCAGCCCAATTTTATTTAATTTATTCTTAGATGATATAATAGGCCAAATCCAAAAGGGAAATCAGCACTGCACGGCAATAACAAATAAAGAAATTCCTGGATTAAATGCAGGTGATTTAATGGTAGGATCTATAACAGTTGGGTTACAAAAGGTAATAAAGAAGTTCAGAAATTCTGTGAAGAATGGGAAATCAGAATAAATGTAAACAAGTCAAATGTTATTGTTTTCAAAAAAGGAACTAAACTGAGAAAAGAAGAAAAATGGGCACTAAATAGGAAAGGATTAGAAGTGTCAAAGAATTTTAATACTTAGGAGTGAGGCTGAACAAGGGGAATGGAGGCCCAAAGTAGAAAAATAGAAGCAAAAGCAAGGGCTGCAATGACAGGAATAAGAATATTTAAATACAAGCTAGAAATGACAACCAAGTGGCTGGAAAGAATGTACAAGGAATCGAAAATGCTTTATACAGTAGAGATCTGGGGGGGGGGAGCACAGATGTAAGTGAAAAGGTAGATCATATGCACAGAATCTTCTATAAAGAACTATTAGGGTTACCAAGATCAGCGCCAACAAGTAGCTTTAGTAGAACTAGGAAAATCTAGAAGAAAAGGAATAGTAATGGAGAGAATAATAAAATTCTGATACAGATGTTTGGTTAAAGAAGAGGGGAAATCTTAAAATTATGCATGAAAAAAACCTTAGCAAAAACAGTTGGTGGGCAGGCATAGGAAGAATTATGGAGACAATAGGAATGGGAGACATATGGAAGCTAGAAGAAAGGAATGAAAGTGATGTAGGTAAATTGATAAAAAGCAGAATAGAAGACATAGAAAGACAGGAGATATGGGGAACTTTAGAAAACAAGAAATCAATTCTATAAACAAATAAAAAGAAACTGGGATGAGAACCATATGTTCATTAGTGTAACAGACAAGAAAAAGAAGGGATAACTTGGATGAGAACAGAAACAATATTTCTAATAAGGATAAGAGGTGAGATAAAGGAATATGTAAAGTGCTGTGAAAAAGAAAGTGTAACACATTATATGAGAGAATGTAAGGAGTTAGAGTTATACAGAAAAAAGGTTTGGGAGGAAAAATGGGGAAAATGTAGCTATAAAAATGTTAACAGGGAAAGACGAAAAGTAGATTAGAAGCATAGGTGAGTTTTTACAGAAAGGAAAAGAAAAATGGACAAGAAAAGTAAGGAGTATACGAAAAGAAGACAGAGGGAAGGAGGGGATAACTAAGATAAAGGGGAAGGGATAACATAAGCTACCAGACGAGAAAACAGCTTGGGTGCCATGCAAACCAAGATAGCAACAAGATTACTTTAATTTGTACATAGTTCATGTTAGACAAATGAAAAAAAATTGCAAAAGTTATGTAGAAGAAGATGTACAAATAAATTCATTCATTCCTACTATATGTAGTAGAGACAGTAAAAATTATGCCATAGGAAAGTGGAGAATATGCACATCCAATGTAGCAACCCCATTAAACTTCAATAGGTGATATATGACTTTGAATAAGCATTGCATAACATAGTTTGCTTAGTTTCTTGATCAAAAATATTAGAGAATTCCATGACATGTCAGAAGGACCATATTCCTAAAAATGTTGTATATGGGAGATGATTGATCAAGTACATAGATCGTTCTGTAAATGTATGTTAGGTTTATCTATTTCATCACCTAATGGAGCAGCAATGTTGGAGTTGGGAAGAGTAGGTAGCAAGGGCATGATAGTAGAAAGCGTACTTAAATATTGGCATAGATTGAAATCATTGGATGAGCACAATATCTTAAGGCAATGTTTAATAATAAAAGAAAAATCCAGTGGTGGGATGAACTGGGCTCAAGGAATAAGGAGAATTTTACAGGAAATAGGAATGGGTAACTTATGGGAGGAGAGAGAGGGGTTAGTTAAAGGTTTCTGGAAAGAAGTGAGGAACAGAGTAGAAGATATAGAGAAACAAGAATTATTTCAAAGTCTGGAAGGAAAGAAAAGTTTGGAACTATATAGACAATTAAAGGTGGACTGGGAAAGGGAGAAGTATGTGGATGTAGATAATAGATTAGTGAGAGAAGGGTGGCCTGGTCTAGATTAAGTGCACATAGGCTAAGGGGAGATAGGAAGCGAGCGAATTTGAATAGGCGTCCTCTTTGTGAAGAGGCAGATAATGATTTGCATTATATAATTGAATGTGAAGAAACTAAGTTGTGGAGAGATCAGTTTTTACCTAAAGAATGGGAGAATGTTAACAAAGAAGTATTAAAAGTTAGGATAATGAAAATACAAAAGGAGAGGAATATAAAAAGGATAGGAGAATATATGGGGAGAGTAAGAGAAAAATGGTTTAGAAAACTAAAGCAACATGAATTTTTATGACCCACCATGCATAAATAACCATGGTGTTAAAATGCATGATGGACCAAAGAAAGAAAAAATAGCAACTCAAAGTAATGTATTAAAAATTTTAAGAATTTTGTATAGCATTATGAAAATAAATATATACATACATACAATAAAAACGTTGTATGTAAATTTGTTTAATCAATGAATTTCCAATCTTAATACTTAGATTAGTTTGCTGACTTATCCAGGGACTAAAATGAATGCATACAGTTTCCTCAACATTTAAGATCAACATATTAAAGAAAAATTCCTCAACCCATCCAGTAATCGAAAGCAGAACCTCTGGATTGAGATCATCTTGTAGTTTACCAGGAAAAATGTGAGACAGTTGGGGAATTTAATATTTTACTGGCATGTTGTCATGGTAGCTATGTTAGTTTCAGCATTAGCATGAAAAGCTGAAAATTTGTGGTTCAAATCCAAGCTATGGCATTGAATTTTTATGTCTGATTCTATCTTTTGTATTATTTCCCTGTTGAAATAATATCACTCTGTATCCTTGAGAAACAGACACTATACATAGATGCCCTTCTTACCTTCATGCAGATCTGGCATCTAAATGGCGTGGAACATTTATGTGGCTCCTGGGATTCCCTCGAGGGGAAAACTTCTGAGCATGTTGGGCATTTGTATACAACATTTACAAGGCACTTAATGATTTCTTTCTTAGAGTCTTCACTGTCTCCTCCCAATGACTGTTCCCTGGATTCTGTTTCATTACTGGAGTCAACCTCTGGCTTCAAATCCTCTGGCATAAAACCAATTATTTCCGGCTTTATTTCCAAGGATTCCATTTCAAAACGATTGATCACCTGCAACATTTCATTAATAACACTATGTCTAAATTAATGGGAATAAAACTGTGCCTGTTGCCGTCAATAATGACTAACAACAAATGACTGCCATGCTAAAGGCCAGTTGCATCCTTAGATCAAAACATGTTTTTGAAGCTGCAACACAAGAAGTTATGATTGCCTCATAATTCTAACAACAATAAGAATGAAACAAGAAATTACTTTGTGGCATAGAAGTTGAACCTGCAATCTATAAATAGAGCAATAAAACCAACTTTTCTTAAATATACTACAAAAAATTGAGAAATGATAGCTAGTGAGAAAGTACTAATAAACAAAAATTAAATAATTTTTTCCTGCAAATTAATCCACTCAAATCACAAATTTATCATAACTGTGAAATTAAAAAAGTGAAGTGGTGCAAAAGTACACACTTTATTTCCATATAATTTTCTTTTTTATTTCTGCTGTCAACTGTCCTAAAACAATTTGCCAGATAACACTGAACAAGATGTTGGCACCACACAGATAGTGCCTGCCTCATTCTAAGTGTGTGTGAAACACCATTACAGGACAGAGAAAAAAGCAAAGAATTTTATCATGTGCATTAATAAAAGCATTATTTATAGTAACCATACCAACTGCACAATAAATTTCACTATCTGCCATAATTATAATCTCAGATTGATGTAAAATAATGAACCTCTGATAAATGCTCAGTCTATGATAAATTTGTAAATAAAACTTACAGAGTTGCTTGCATGAGCACAAAGCGACAGACCTGTGGGAATGCTCTGGAAATTAAGGTTGAAAAATGGATGTTGGTTTGGAGATCTACAGGCTACAAAATGGCTTTTATAACATGCAATATTTGCGACAGGCAGGGATATGGAAACAAGTTTTGTGAAGCTACAGTTCTGGATTATCCTAGTATGGCTGTGCTGTTCATAATTGGCAACATGGAACTCAATCCACGATCAGATGGAAGAGGTGATCACAAAGATTAAGGCAATATCAGAGGGTACAATGAAGTGTAGGAAGAATTGAAGTTACCAACTGCATATTGATAGAAAAAAAAAAGATATGAAGTATTTGAAAATTCAAACAAATAACAAAGAATATCTCATAAAATGCTAAATTTGACAAAAAGGGGGGGGGGAATTACATTTTAAGTTCTAACAATATATGCATTTTGTGTGTGGTAAGCTTTTGCCTACCTCTTATGGATTACAAGTTATACAAAATTCATCCAGAGTGAATAGGACTTTGCCGTTATAGATTTTATTTGTTATGCAAATATTTTAAACAGGTGGTACTTTAAGAAAACTTTAAAGCCATTCTTGAGAAAATCAAGAATAAAACCTTTTCCACATAAAGGGTAGTTTCGTAAGGGGATTTTCTCAAATATCTTCATGTTGCATCCTTTGGAAAGTGCTGAACTAAATAGCAAAAGTGGTATTTAGGCATCTTCTTATTTTTGAGTCATGGTGTTCACAGACATACAGACACAAATACACATACTCACACACTTTTTTCTAAAAATCTTTTTTTGGATTCAGTGAGCCTCAAAATGTGTATTTCCAGTGAAATATCTGTACCAAATTTTTGGGTAGAATGCAATAATTCCTACATGATAGAGAACATAAAAATCTCTGGCTTCATTTTGTGCTTCATTACAAGAACTTTGACCCTTGTAAGCAAAATTCTTTCTTTCAATGGCACTGTCACTTTTCACATCACAAGAGAACAGTAAACACCCACTTTTAACATTGCCATTTACAAAATAAATGAAAGTAGAAAGCAATAGGGGGGTGCGTGCATGCGTGCGTGTGTGTGTGTGTGAACAGCGTAACTCAAAAATGAAAAGATGGGTAAATACCAAACTATGGTGTTTAGCTTCCAAAGATGCAACACAAAGATTTTCAAGAAAAACCCCGTGCCCCAAACTATCTTTTACATGGAACATTTTTCGAAATCTTTTATTTTCTAAAAATTGACTTTAAAGATTTTGATTAAAATACCATATATTAAAGACAAATGAAATTATATTTTGAATCTTTTGGGAATAGCCTGTGAAGTCCTCTTTATTCAAAAGGAACTTTGTATAATCTTGTATACATTAGGCGTCAATGAAATTTGGTAAACATAAAGCGATAGACCAAAATGTACTATACGAAAATGTAGTTCTGTGTCTCCTCTTTAAAATACACCATTTATTTAAAATAATCTTTTGTGGCATCAGCCATTTCTGAGATATCTGTTACTAATTGTTTGATTTATTCAATACTTGGTCATTCTTTTTAAATCCCATGTATTTTCAGTTGTTTCTGACAATTGCATGGAAACTGTGAAATTTTAATGCCAGCATATAGCGTCCAGTTCTTAAAATTTGACTATCACTGTTCTGTTTGTATCCTGATGAAATGTTTAATGTAAGCTATTTCTGCAAAGGTTTATCCAGATTAAAATGAAGTAGATAGAAAACTAAACTTTCGTAAGAGTAATTTGTATACCCACTAATAAAAGATAGAGGGTAGAGAAATTTATGTCAATGTACGCATTTTTTTCTTCCCCTGGTCATGCAAACAATGAAATGCCAAAGCCATCACAAAGCAACGAGCTGTTTAAAGATTTGACTATCACTGAAGTCTCCTGTACCCCCCTTGTAACTACAAGAAGTATGTAATTTATATGTATGTATGCATGCATGCATTTCCACAAATATTTATTTCGATTAACAAGTAGTAGAATGAAGAATAAGCTTTTGTAAGAATAGCCATAATCCACTTTGGTGACTTTTGCCAACACAACACCACACGAACATTGGGCAAACATTGTTTTGATGGAAGATGACCTTCCTGTTTACCAATCTTGGTCTTTTCTTGCACACCTTAGTTTTCATATAGTCCAGAAGGTTAGCATAATAAACTCTTGTGATAGATTTTCCAGGGGAAAGATAATCAATTAGCAGCACACCTTTGGCATTCCAGAAAAGCAACACTGATCTTCCTGGCTGATTTCATATTTTTGCCTTCTTTTGGTGGTGGAGAATCTTGATGTTTCCATTGCTTAGACTGCTGTTTTGTTTCAAGTGTGTGGTGGTGCACCTATATTTCATCATTTGTTACAAATCAACACATAAAGTGTCTCTAAAAACAAGCCAAACTTTGCACAGAAATTTGCAATATGATTCATATTTGATCCAGAGTCAGAAGTCAGGGTAGATAGTTTTTTTCATGTCCAGCTCTTCTCTTGAAATGTGAAACACACATTCCCCTGAAATAACAAAGTTTAGGCAATTTTGGATACACACATTTAGTGATCTTGCAGTACATGTTGCGTACTTTATTATGATTTCTGATGTCATGGTGGATTTTGATTTCCTGCTATGTGTATCGTCTTCCATGTTTTATGGCAATGTTTAAAGTCCATGGACCACTTAGAAATAGTTGAAAATGATGATGCAGGTTTCCTTAGAGTATGTGTATATTGGTATGTATTTCTATTACATTCATATTCTTTCTTACAAAGTACTTCATATCTACACAACGCTTGGCATTTGTGTTTCCCATAATACACACTTGTACTATAACAAAAAGCTATGCTTATTATGATTCTTCAACAATCTCTATGTTATTGTGCAAATATTTATGATAGACGTCTGGTTTTGAAAATAAAATTGCTTCAGAAATGCTACTGCAATCTGTGAGTCATTCTAAGAACTTTCCAAATAATCCTTGTAAAATACAATGCTGTTAAAATTTGATAGAAACTATTTTGCTCATGTGTAGTTTTGAAACTTAAAATGTACTTTTTTAGTGTATTGCAAACACCTATAAAGAAGCAGTACTAAATATTGGAAAAAATTAAAATTCAATCTTAAATTTCATGCACATTAGTTATTGATGTATGATATACTTATTTCATTTCTTTTCTTTGCATAACTTACATCCTTGATAAATAATACACACTTGTAAATTAGGCTCATCACACTTTAACCCCCTGGTTGTATGTATGGTGCAGAGCCTCACAACAAATTACCATCATTATTATAACCATCCTCTCTCTCTTGCTCCTTCTTTGAATTCCTTGCCCATTTATTCCTCACTCTTCCTAAGAATCCCCCTGTCCTACCAATTTCTTCTCCTCTATTGTCCGCTAACATTTTAACTGCTATTACATTTGCTAATTTATTCATCTCATTCCCAGTACTATCCCTCTACCTTTTAATCATTTCACATTCAATTAGGCAGTGGTAATTGTATTCTTGTTTCCCAACATATTGGATTTCTTCTGTCAAATTTGACCTTAACCTTTAAAGAAATAATATACTTGTTCACATCCAAGCATAGCCCACCTGTCCAACTTTGTCCGAATAATCCACATATTTCTCCGTACCCTAATTTCCTTTAATTTTTCTATATAATTCCAATAAGCATTTATCCTCAAAAGTAGCTCGTATCTCCTATTTCTCTATGCCAACTCGCTACCTCATCTCCATCCAGAATCCATTGCTATTATTTTCACCCCGTATTCAACTTCTCCCATCCCAATGTCTTCACCTTTCCAAACCAACTCTTTCCCCCATTACACATCTCTGACATTTTATACATTCTTTTAAACCATTATTCATCATCTACTTTCAGACATCTATAAGAGTATTTCAAAATTCTCTCAACTATTAACCCTTTCCTCCCTATTCTTCCTAGTTCAGTCAAATTTACTCCTTTAGGTGAATTTTTGACAAGCCCTAAACCTCTCTACAAAACATTCTGTGCCATTCCCCATATTTCTAAAACATACATCATCTTTGCTTCCATTACTGTTTCATTTCGTCTTTTTAACCATTCCATTGATAATGTAGGTATTTTGTATAAACATCTTCTGACTGTTTTCATTACTAATTTTCCTTTCACTAGGACAGTCTATGCCTCTCAGCTTCCATTACTTGAAAATTTTACACCCAAATAATAAATTTCTTTTACTACCTCTATCTGCTTTCTGTTTATACCATCTTTCATCTTTCTTAGCCTTATTCCCCATTTGAAAACTATTACTTTTTTATTCCTTGCAATTTATCTTTTAGACCCCAATCACAAAATCTTGTTATTTCATTAATAGCACGCTGAAGCGCTAAAACAGTTATAACTTCCATAATCAGATCATCTGCAAAAACCAAACTTGGAATTTCTTTTTTTCTGATAAGTGGACAATGACTGTTACTCTTCTTTAGCCTATCTATATCATTTATAAATAAGTTAAACAAAATTGGGCTCAGTTTACAACCTTGCCACAGCTAAATTTTGTCCCATGTAATTTGTTACTCCATTTGTTTACCATCTTACATAAAATTTAATTCCATCATATATTTTTTGTAAGCCTTAAACAATTTTTTCTCTGCACCCTTTACATCTTAGTTTATGTGCCAATGCATCTCTGTTTATCGTATTGAAAGCCTTCTCAAAATCGGCGAAAAAAATATATACTCTTCTCCTTTTACTTCTCAGGTAACCACAAGTTCGCAGCAATGATGAGTGCTAAAGCTTTGTACACAACTGCCTGGGAATAGAAATGAGAACCAAAATGGGAATATGAATACACCACAAACAATCATTCAAATTGGATATGGCAAGCAGAAGTCTTAACCTCAATTAGATGATTGAAATTTATGCTTCTAAGGTTATTCACAGTAATGCAGGAATAGGTAGCAGATTGAGAAGAGAAAGCAAAAATTTTGAGCACAGTAGGCTTTTTAACAATTCACAACCGACACAGGCAGTCAAGCTCGTTAAAACACAAGACTTGTAAGTGGGAGGTCCGCAGTAAAGTTTAGCCAGGACACAAATGCTGGGGAGGTACCTTTAACTTAGGCCCAAAGCATTTCCTTCCCAATTATCATTTCGTGTATCTTCATGACCTGTCCACTGTCTGTGGTGCTGTATGTAGTAAGAATGGGCATTATTTAAAAAAAAAAAAAAAAAAAAAGGCAATGGAAAGCACTTACAAAATCAATTTTGCACTTTAAGATATCATTTGTTTATAACTGACCAATAGTATTTTTTTCTGAATGCAGGTTAGAATGGACGATATTGTTGTTTGAGCTTAGTGGCCCGTGCATATTTGCCACTAATCAGCATTAATTGTTTGTTCATACCCATCTACCCGTGATGTATAAAAACTCGTGCACCTATAATCGTTTCTGAATAACCATCTTAATGCAACGCTTGCAGCTTTGCTGCCTTAGTGCTGACTGACCTGTCATCTGTGGCCTGTGACATATTCAAAGCGATAAGCAATACACCGTAATAAACAAATAATGTATTTGAAAGTTTGTGCAAGGATGACTCAAGTTGTAAGCGAATTGAGGTAATTACTGTCCATTCCAAACCAGAGTGCGCTTTACTGTAAACAAGCTTTGTATTATCCGCGCGAAAGTAGTTCGCAATCTAATACAGGTTAAAAAACCTTTTACATGCAGAATTAGTTTGGGCCAAAATTATTAATGTTTAAAAATTCCTTCTAAAATTTAAATTATTATGCTATTTATATTATTTCAACTAATACTATGTAAATGTAAGTGAGTTTATGTCAAGTTTGAAAAAAAACTTACTAAGATGCTGAATGTAGAAACTCTCTATGTGCTGAAATTATACTAAGCTATATATACATTGGTTTTACACACTCACAGGTTCACCCTAAGAAGGTCTTCTTTGTGTGATAAAATTTGAAAGACTTATCTGGATGGACATAACACTTGTCAAATAAAGCACCAGGAATGGTAACAGCATACATTATCTACAAATTCAGGCACTCACCACTTGAGACATTTGAGCCATTGTTACACCCACTTTGTTGTAGAGAAGTTTCTATATCCATTTCTTGTTTAGTAAGCCAAGGACTAAAAATACAAATTATCGCTGAATTTATCCAAGTATCTGTTAGTGCTCATTTTGATGCCATCTTTACCTATCACACAAAAAGCTCTAAAAAACAGAACTACTAATACAAATACATATGCAACCTAATAAACTTGTGGCTGGGAATTCCCCAAGCAAGTTTAGCAGGCTATGAATGGTATCCTTGCATACTGCTGACATCTGACATATTCCCATTTTTATCTAGATTATTTAAATAAAAGGATACTCTTCATACAGTTAGATGTTAAATATATAAAAATGATAGTTGTTACTCTACTCAGTTTTGTGTCACCACATATTTAAAATTTGTCCAAATTTGTGAAGGTATTAAAAAAAAAATCTGATGTGTTACACTCACATGACTTTTTCTACTCTTATACAAACTATTTTTACAAAGTCTTATTCTCCATCTATTTTATATTAATCGAGATAAACATTTGCAGAAACCATCTTTTGACGTGCAAAGAGAATTACATTTTACACATAGCGACCTGTTCTAAAAATATTTGACTATCACTTAAGGCATACTATGTTCCCCTTGTTTTGTATTCGCAAGGGCAATATAGAAATACAGTAGCCTTTAAGCATATACATATCTCTTAATAGCTGGTTGCTAGGTGCAGCACCATTCTCTTTGCCTTAGATTAATACTCTTTGCATATACAAGACAAACAAATGAATAACGAATTCCCATTTGAGAAAATAAGTATTGAAAAATTTAAGGGAATAACAAGCAATATCTCGAAAATGGTTCACTCAACAAAAAAAATGTATATGACATAAATTGTGTATTTTATCGCGATCTACATTTTTTTGTGTAGATCTTATGGTTTACCAGTTATGCAAAAGTCGTTCACAATGAAGAATACTTTTAGAGACATTCCCAGAAAATTCGAGATATACATTTTATTTGTCATGAAAATATGTTGAACATATGATATTTTAATCAAAATCGTTAGAGCCATTTTTGAGAAAATTAAAATTTTTTAAACATTTTCCATGTAAAGGGTAGTCTAGGGTGGGGGGATTTTCTTCAAAACCTTCGTGTTGCATCTATGGAAGATACTGAACCTAAATACCAAGTTTGGTGTTTATCCGACTGTTCGTTTCTGAGTTATGCTGTTCACAGACACACAGACACACACACGGACGTTTCCAAAAATACTTTTTTTTGGATTCAGGGAGTCTCAAAACATGTATTTCCAGTGAAATCTCGGTATCAAATTTTTGGGTGGAATACAATACTTCCCCTACTTACTGTACGTAGTAGAGAATGTAATAATGAATAAAAAATATGGAATATTAAAAAAAAGAAAGAAAGAAAGAAAAAAAAAAAAAATCTGACAATGCTGGTACAAAGCATTACAGTACCTTTCAAATGGGAAGAGTTCTGCTCTCCAGCACATCAGTTATAGACTATGCATTGTCAATTTGTTCCACCAGGTTTTTTCACATTTCCCTCTCACTCACACAGTCTAGCACAAGGTAATGTAAGAATAGTCAACTTGACACTTTTGAACATGCATACTTGAATGTGTACTGCTTTCTTTTTTATGCTATATATGAATAATGAATTAATTATCTTTTAATCCAATGAAACTGCCAGTGGCTCCCCCTATCGCCATCATCAGTTATGTCAAAAGACAGTCACTGTCTTCATCATCTGAATCGTATAAACTAATGACAATCAGTCCCAAACTCTCTTCATTACCTATTTCTTTCCAAAAGTCATCCTCTCATAGCTTTTCAACATATTGCACACAGGATTCCCAGTCTTGTTGTGTTACCTTGTTAATTTCTTCATAAATAAGTCATTAACATCCATCAGTTTAAATCTGTTATTTCTGTTTGCAACCCCCCATTTTATTTGAGCCCACACTAACAAAATTGGATTATACTGGCAGTGGTAAGGGGGCAGGTATATGTCCCATTTCATTCACAAGTAGATCCAGCTGATATGTTTTTACCTAGTTTATGAACAGTAGGAATATTTTCAGTTTTCATGTTTAGTTTCCATAAGCATTAAAAAATTTGGTCCTTCTACTGGTGTATTGTTGTTTTCAACAACAGAATTCAATGATGCATTATCCATTATAATGATGTTTCCCTCTTCTAAACATCTAAGAATCTGTTCAAAAACCATTCATTAATTTATCAGCCGTCACTTCTTCATGATAGTTTGAGGTGATTTTCGACTCTGAAAATCCACTTTCTTTCAGGTAGGAATCCTTCTTGGCAGATTCTACATGACAAGTGATGAGCCTATTGCCTTTTTCCAACAGGTACCTCTAGAACATCCTATTTAGGGAGTCTTGGATTTTTGAGAGAGATTTTTATTTATCCAAGTCTTATCTAAGTAAAATACAGGTCTTGTATCACCAGAAATTCAAATTTTGTGCATTTTGCATAAGAATTTTATCCTTGCTACAAAATGGTACTCCTCTCCATTAAAAATTGACACCCTCATCCTGTCAAAATTCTGTAGGTCCAATATGTTTTCTAGGGGACACACACTGGAATACCACTGGCATATTTTCCAGCCTCTTCACAAATGTGAGACACACTTGCTTTGGTTACAACACATGTTTTAGCAGTTATTGCTGAGCATTTTTGAAATCATGTTGATTTCTCTCTTCCTTGTTGCTGTATCTTTTAAAAAATGTTTATACTCTAAAAATAATAATTTGAGCTTGGCTTCACAATACCTGCCCCTTTGGCTAACCACTAAATTTGCCACTAAAACCATTGCACAAATTCATACCTTTCTTTTGCTACTTGAACAGCTGATTATTGATATGAAGTATTTCAACCCTGAAGGGTACACACAAGGCCCAGATTCTGCTTATACGTCATAAATATGTCACAGTTAATGTTCTCCATATGCAGCATTCTGCTTATCAGGCTAAGTAAGCTGTTGGCTCTCATCTTGAACAACAAAGAGAGAGGAAATAAGCAAATTACTGGTGCTTATATATATATATATATATATATATATATAGAGAGAGAGAGAGAGAGAGAGAGAGAGAGAGAGAGAGAGAAATTCATTTATATTATGAAAACTATTTCAGCTAAAAATATGTGGTTTTCATGGATGTGTAACAAACCTTCCACCTTCCTCGTGGATTAATTTTTATAAAAGTACAATATTTGGTAGCGTAAGCGCAACTCATGAGAGACAAATTCACTTGACATGTAACTCTTCCTATAAGCTGGAATACAATATGTGAGCATTGCGAGATTTGCATTCTTTCATGGTCTCGTGGCACTCAAGAGCAGACATCATGTCATTTGAAAACAAAACTTAGATAGATCCAACTACAAATGCACAGTTAATAACTAAGTTCCCCTTACCTCCAGATGCTTGCGGTTATGTCCACATAATGATTGCAAAGGTTTTAAAGGCCATTAGAGTTACAATCAGTGACTCTTAAACTAAATGCCACAATTGATAGCAGAAGCGAACCTGGGAATAGAAGCATGCGCAGCTGCCAGGAGTTGTCCTGCTTTTGTTTTACAGGGGCTGGTACCAGAGAGGGCTATAGTGGCTATTAGGGGTCACAGCCTCCTTGACTATCTTCTACAATGAAAACAGCTAAAGAAGAGAGTTCATGAAGAATATCTAAGGTAAAGTGACAACATATAAAAGAATATTCTCTGAAAACTCACAAATAAATCCACCTCCCCAGGAAAGCAACAGTAGCACTATTCAGATTATAAACTGGACTGATTGCCTAGCTGCTCACCTCCACAGATTAGCAATATACCCATTACCATAATGCATATTGTGCAGGGACAGGAACTCCATTATGAATATTCATCATCTCCCTCAGTGTAAAGGTACAAGAATCACTAAAATCACCAGATATCTACAAATGCAACTAACATCATACTATTGGGAGACAATGGCAAATGGAGAGCATGCAAACACCAGAGCATTAGCAACCAACCAACCATAAAGACAGCTATGCACAGTTTGCAATGTTCAAGAACAGAAAACTTTAAGCTTGATCAGCTTTCTCATTAGCATTTCCAAACTCCCAAAAGTTGTGTATGCTTATATTTAAAATTGTAATTGTGTATTTTACCCTTGGCCTCATTTGGTTTTGTATCCGCTCCTGTTCAATTAAGCACAGGACTTTACATTTATGATAAACTTTTATTGTGCATTTGTACTTGGTAATACATACCTCCTGTTTGTTTTCCTCTTCATTATACTGTTCATCATTTCCACCAGCATTTGCCTTTTCCATGCTATGCACTATATCAACAGAAAGCTCTTGTTTCAAATCCTCCAGTATAACAGATACCACATTTTCATTGGAGTTTAAAGATTCCTTTATACAGATAGCTGCATTCCAAACATTTGTTTTGGAGGTCTTATCCTAAACATAACAACAATTTTAAAAATGTATATCTTGGTTACACCAATACCAAATTTGAGTGCAATAAATAACATTTTGATCTAATACTGGCCAACAGCAACTAGATTAATGGCTACATCATCAGCCCACTGGAAAAAGTTGACAATTTAAATATCATGAAAAATATATAGGACTTGCCATGGAAATCCCATATCTCCTTTTCTGATAGAATTGTGTATGAGCTATTTTGAGACCCATCATAAAAGCCTTTCCATTATTCTTTAAAATGCAAACACTGGATGAAATTATAAGCAGTGAATTCTTCCAGGCTAATAAACCATGGTTTGCTGGAGTTTTGACATCCAAACGCTTTGTCCACATCTGTGGTTAACATCTTCAGTGGCATGATCTTAATCTTCTGGGTGAAAGTTCAGTTGCAACTAATTCGTTGGCTGGAGCTACTGAGGTATTTATACATGAGCTGCTCACACAGCATTGTTTTATCTGGACAGGGTGATATTGTCAGTGCAGTGGGTGGGGGATTGGCCTCTCCAGTGTTGTTGGTTCCTGATGGCTCATGTGCATTTTGTGTGTTAGTGCCTGTTTTATATGCTCAAGAATTAAAGCCAGATTTTATCAGTTTGAGAGCCTCTTTCTTTCCATTAAAGTTATTTGGATGTTTGTAAATTACTATTGCTTCTCGTTGTAGTCTGGCATAATAATACGGCATTGAGCAACCAACAACACTGGAGAGGCCAAGCCCTGCCCACCATACTCACATCACCCTGTCCAGCCGAACCAGTGCCATGCAAGCAGCTACCATATAAATACCCCAACAGCTTCAGCCAACAAGTTAGTTGCGACTGAACCTTCGCCCAGAAGATTAAGAGCACGCCACTGAAGATGTTCACCACAGATGTGGATGAAACATCTGGACGTCAGCACACCATGGCTTATTAGCCCAGAAGAATTCACTACTTATAATTCTGACTCCGGCTGTGAAAGCTTACGACTGATGACATGTTTGAAATGAATTGAAGGGATGCTTGTAACAGTGAAGCAAATAATTAACGTTTGGAAAATTGATCAACATTAAGCACTCATACTGCTCCATTTATCAAATAACTGGCAGAACATTTCCAAAACCTACTGTCCATATTTTTGGCTGCTAGTTGATTCCCCAATCTTCCTCCCTGGGTATCTGTAGCATCATCTGGCGTACAGCTGGTGAATTTAGAGATTAAACAATTTACTGCTGAATTTCTAAGTTCATAACTGAATGTTCAAAAGTTTTATATACTTCTTTCCCATAAGCTTGTTTCCTTGAGATTATACACTAATTTCAGCAGCTTGACTTGGTTAAGTGGAGCAATATGAGTGCTTAACATTAATTCATTTTCCATAATTTAAATGAAAGAAATTTTGGCTGGATATAATACACAGTGCTTCACTTAACACAATTATTTGCAGGATATGTTTTGGAAGCAATTGTTTCCATGTCTGCTGCAGGTGGTGTGTTGGTTGGATTTTTTTTTTTTTTTCCGTAGTGTTTAATGCCTGTTCTCACTACATACAACATCAAAGGTGATGGACACCGGTACGCAAAATGAAATAATAATTGAGAAAGGAAATATGGAAAGGAAAAGTTTCAGCTTAGGTTTTAGGGTACCTCTCTGTCATTTGCTAATTATAAATACTGAGGAAACCCCAAGAGAAACCAAGGAGGATGGAACTGATGGGATTTAAACAGCAGACCTTCTGTTAACGAGTCAATACCTTAACCTCCTCAGCTATCTGTGTCAGTTAAGAGTTGTTTGTAGATGGTGTGATGTACTTGTTCAAGTTATACAATGTAAGGATTTCAAAGTTCATTACTGTTTTATGTGTATGTTAATTATCCTTTTTAAAGATCTAACCCACTCTAAAGATTTTTTTTAATGTAGAATCATTACTCTGTGTTTATTTTACAAAACAAATATTTTTCCCATGGTGAATTCCAGTGCACAGCTCCAACGCTTAATTAATGCCATGTTTAGGTCTATTTCATGTTTCTGGTACAAGGAATTTGCAGCAACTGCTGAAGTACTTATTTGTATGCACTTCTTACTATATATGTCTTCATTTGTACCAATGTTCGTGTTCCTTTTGGTCTGAAGTACACGAAATAGATATATCAGCAATCACTGCACCTTTCTGAGATCAAAAACATGAAATAGACCTTAACACAATTTGTGAGCAGTGCACTAGAACTCAGCACTAGAGAAAAACAGTTATTTTTAAAAACAAACACAAAGTAATGACCTTAGAAATCCAGGCACAATAACTTCAGCAAGTTCATCATGGCATCTACAAACAACTCTAACCAACAAACCAGTTGACCTGCAACTGATAATGGAAACAACTGCTTCCGAAGATTGTCTTTTAAATAATTGCAGTATGTGAAGCACGTCAATTCATAATTCCTTTCATTTAGACGATGTTCTCAAAATTCCCAATAAATTAATGCATGATGCCCTTAAACTGCTGAACCTTCAGGAACAAGCAATCCATTTAAATTGATCAAAGATAGTGTTTTGTTTTGCTAGATACCATGAGTAACAACATTAGTTTTGGAATCCATTGAACACTTTCCCCACATTTGTGATTGATATGTATAAAAGTAGATTGAAAAAATAACATGTATGGCAATTAACGTTGGTTCACAATATTTGAGAACATAAAACAGAACGGTAATGACAAAGTTAAAATACTTGTACTATAATGTGAAGTTCACAATTAATGAGAAGCTTTCCCAGGTCCTGGGAATGGGAAAGAAAACTGGTCAAGTTTTAAGTTTGCTGTCATTCCCAGGATGCATACTAGACCCTTTAGAGTAGAAATATTCAAGGCAGCCGTGACATCAATGTCCACAAATAACTTTAATGTATGCTATTAATAAAGAAATAATGCTTAGTACGACTAGAGAAATCAAAGTAGTGATGATCAGCATTCAGAAAATTTGCTCTGTCAAATTTTGACATTCACTAACCTGCATTATATTAGCTGAATTGGAAGTAGGTGAAAAAATATTATTGGTCATCAGTTACAAGCAAATGATGTCCCAATTCACAAAATTGACTTTTCACTTTGCAATCAATATGGTCATCGATAAGCATTGCTGTCCTCATTTTGTGGGTATTGTGAACCAAAATGTTGTATGCCGTTTTGCTTCCCGTTCTCAGGTTATTGTGAACCAGAGCAACCATGAATTATTTCTGAAATCATCCTTCCCATATCATGTACTTATAATCAGTAGAAGAACATATCAGTTGTAGCAAACTGCAAATATGTATTTGTTCTTGTTAATACATGCCTTTCCCTGCTTTTCACTTTTTCCACTATTGTTTGCTTTTTCTCCACATTGCATTTTATCAGCTACAGATAGTTGCTGTTCCATCTCCTCTACTGTAAATGGAACTTCATTCTGGTTTTGTTCTTCCATCTCCTCTACTGTAAATGGAACTTCATTCTGGTTTTGTTCTTCCATCTCTTCTATTGTAAATGGAACTTCATTCTGGTTTTGTTCCATCTCCTCAATTGTAAATGGAACTTCATTCTGGTTTTCTCCCATCTCTTCTATTGTAAATGGAACTCCCTTCTTATTTTCTTCCATCTCTTCTATTACAAATGGAACCCCATTCTGGTTGTCTTCCATCTCCTCTCTCCTCTGTTCTGAGTCTTATTGATTCCTTTCCAGAGAAAGATGAATCTTCTGCATGTTTTGGGCAATGTAACCTGCAGGAGATGAGAAAAGTATTTC
This sequence comes from Deroplatys truncata, assembly GCA_030765065.1. Classification (NCBI taxonomy): domain Eukaryota; kingdom Metazoa; phylum Arthropoda; class Insecta; order Mantodea; family Mantidae; genus Deroplatys; species Deroplatys truncata. Next base: position 226,640,550 of record CM060976.1, on the reverse strand, counting down.
AATATGCAAGGATTTAATTTTCATCAACATCAAATATGAGTACCAAATTAACACTTATGACTAACAAAGAACAAAACACTTTAGGAAATATAGGTGTAAAAAGTTTTGATTTTCCCTAAGATTCTTTATTAAAACAGATATGTATTTTAATGAAGGGTGCCTAATAAACCATATTTTCTGGGAAAAAAGAAAACAGCACAATTAGTTCAACATAAACCGATTCCTTTAAGCACTCCTCAATTCTTAAAAAAGAAAGCCTTCTACACGAGCACGACACTTTCCTGTGTTGAGAGAAGCCCATTCTTGTTTACTTCTTTCTAGGAGCAACTGCCTATTCTATGGCCTTGGTTTCTTAAATACCTTGTCTTATGGCCTTGCCCAAATATGTTGTACAGTATTGTCTTATGATGGTTGGTTTACAACACTACCCATATGGTCAATCACCTCCAGGGAAACCTTGTTCCGTCAAGTGATGTATGAATCCCATTTATTAATTGGAGGCACCCAGAGGACAAAGTCCATTACCTCTAATGAGGGAGTGATATGGCAAATGGCGATGGAACAAGAGGAGCTACACCATTTAGGTGGACTCCGAATTACATTAGGGATATAAAAATGATAATAAAAATGAAGTGTTTAAAAACAGTGGGGCATATTAATAAAATGTTAAACAACACTAGTCAACATTTAAAAACACTACTTGCTCCACTTACTTAAAATTGAATTGGACATGTTTCAAAGAGGCATGCTCTCCATCCTCAGTGGGTTGGCTGACTAAAGTCCATGTCAGATAACTGTCTCCCCCCCTCCCTTGTTGCCTGAACCTACCACTCTTCCTATTGGTCAGTCACAAGACATCATCTATTGCCGGTATTAAACAGTATTGCCAGTATTAGATGTCTTGCGACTGACCAATAGGAAGAGTGCTAAATCTAGGCAATGAGGGAAGGTGGAGGCAGTTATTTGACATGGACTTCAGTCAGCTGACCCACTGAGGATTGACAGCACACCTCTTTGAAACATGTCCAATTCAATTTTAAGTAAGTGGGCAATTGTGTTTTTAAATGTCAACTAATGTTTTTTTTTACATTTTATTTTACATTGGGAATACTTCACATGAGATAGACAGAGGTGAAGGCTTGGACAGGGCCCACTTAAAACCTGAGAGTCAGGAATCAAACCATGGACCCTCAGCATGAAGGCTGCAAATGAAGCCACTAAGCTACCCTAGTGCCCCTATTGTCTTATGGTCTTGTCCAAATGTGTTATATGCTATTAAGGTTGAAAAATTACTTAGCCAAATTTCCCTAACTGTACAAAACTCTTTTCATCCATCAATGGCTGTGGTTCTTTATGACTCACATTTCTAAGTGAAGGAAACACTGTTTCATCATTAATGAAGTCCTGGATAAAGTTGCTGGAAGAATTGACCACTTGCAATACTGATCTACAATTGGGATTTTATAAGCAAGATCAAATTTTTTTATGCTTTATAAGTTTGAAGAAAGTTATGTTATCTGCAATTACAAAGCAAAGATATTTAATAAAACTCTTTGTTGTAAAATAATTTGAAAAGCAGTTACACTTATGTATTGTAACCCAAGTTTATGTTACATTTACTATTAAAAGGGAAAAAAAGATCTGGTATTACTTTCACACAACTTTCTTTACCCACTATCCTATATTTTTTTATATAACTTCTACAAACTATACTTACAAAAGCTTGTTTTTTTATCAACTTTATGTTAATCGAAATAAAGTTTTGCAAAAATAGTTGTAGGTACAAGGAGTATAGAGAAAATTGAATTGAAATTTTGGCTATGTTGCATTACTTAGGTCTTCAAAGCCAACATTTGAAATCCCAACAATTGAAAATACGATTGAGAGCCCTCGGCCTCAAGGGGTAGCCGAGGGATTGAGGGGCCACAGGTTCAAAGCGTAGCCAAGGGATGTTTTTAGGAGAGGAGTGCATCAGTTGCGGCGCGAAGTGACGACAGGGTGTAGCCGAGGGATCTGCACGTCTAAAACTCGAATGATTCACGTTGGCAGCAATTCCTTCCAAAAACGACTATATAAAAAGGTCCGCTTAACCGTTACTTTTGTTAACATTTTCAGTGAAGACCGAAGTAATTAAAAAAGCCAATGGTTTAAAGCTAGTTGGTATATGCTAGCTTTGAAATTTCACTATTACTCAAGTCCCATTCTTGTTCCATGACAGTGAGAAACAACCATATATCGATTGTACTTTAAAAAATTAAACCAATAACACCGCAAATAATGCGTATGACCTTTTTTTTTGTTCTTCTTTTTTTTTTTTTTTTTTGTAATATAAATTCTTGCTGTGTGCCGAATTACCCCTTGCTACTGTGTAATAAGTTTACAAAGATAAATATAAAGTCTATGTCGCTGTTTAACCGCCCCCCCCCAACTCTGCCTGACAGTAATCTTCAGAGGCGTCTGTAAACAAACAACAGAAGGGTTGTTGCATTGCACATCATGTCATGCTCGCGCACTTGCAATATTAAAAAAAAAAAAAAAAAAAAAACTATTAGCACACAGTTTTGTAAGCAAATTGGGTAGGTAGAAGATAGAACTTTTAAAACTTTCTCATCACCTTTTAATTTGAACATGTCGTTTTTTCTTTCCATAGTACGTCTGAGTGGTTTATCACTTGTTACAGGTTAAGATTTAGTATTGGGGTATAAATTACATTTACTATATTATGTTAAATAATTCCTGTTGCATACAATCCACCAGAGGCATTGTGGGAACGCTGCCAACATTGACAGCTCTAAGCCGCAAGGGTTAGTCCTGCATTCAGACCCTAAGCCGCAAAGCATAGCCTAGGGATGTTTTCTTTAGAAATAAAGCGACGACAGGGCTCAGCAGTAGGCTCTGTGAGACTAAACCCTAATGATCCAATCGCTTAGCAATATTTTGTGTTCTGTTGGCAAGCATTTGTTGTTGTTGTTGTTATTAAAGGATTGCTTACTTTGGTGTTCTGTGATCGCTTATAGACACTACTTCCCACCACAAAGGTTGGCTACTGAAAATGGATTTCGTAAAGTACTTAAGGTGCATTTCACCCGTAATCCAATATTGGACTAGAGCGTCCGCAGTATTACCAAATTCAATTGCAAACACTTCGAAACTACTCATTCTGTTTTTTGTTTCTTTCCAGATTTGAAACCACCATAATGATAAACATACCTCCTTTTTTAATTTTTGGCTTGGAGGGGAAATGCAGTTGAGCCAGTGAAGCTTTATATGTGTTGGGGCCATTGATATTATACAAGCAAGATGTACATCATGCACTAAGAATGCGAACTGTCGTCTGCAAGCTCTGTCATATTGGACGGATCCATCAAAGAATGCAATAATAAATCGTAAATTACATATGCTTTAAAACGTCAGAATGCAATGTTTTGGTAATGCTTTAATAATGAAATAATGCTCCGTTTTCTACTCAATGACAATGCCAATGTAAGTGCGCAGCAAAAGCTGTGACAATCTTACTAAAGAACTGAACTACGCCCTCAACATTTAATAGGCAAATGAACTGAATTATGCCCTTACATTTTACTGGTAAACGGACCAAAGTGTCAACACCTAATTTGTAAAACTCCAAGTTACATGTAAGGCCATTATGATCATCATGCTTTAGGTTTGATTGTGCATAGTTTTTTAAAACTAAAAATCCCGTAAAAATATGTATCCTGATGATTAAGTTTCAAAATAAAATAATACTTTTCATTGTTGGTATTCCAGATTTAGGAATGTCTTGTATCTCAAGTTTGAAATTTAAATCAACCCTGCATTATAGAAATGTAAATAAATGCGATTTAGCAATGTTTAAATAATTAGCACAGTATTAATATGTGCAATTAATGGGGTGCTTACACAACAACTACAACAGTGTTTATCTCCCTCTACACAAATACCATACCACTCTCCTGGTACAAATCACAGCTTGTGGTGGCCCATTCAGTATTCTTCGTTTAACTGCCTTTTCTTTTTAATAAGTGTGGAGGAAAGTTGATTATAGAAAGGAGTTCATATTAATTTAATAACTTTTAATTTTTTTTCACAGGCCTCAGCTGTTACAATCCTCTGTAAAATGACCGCTAGTCACCTATAAAGGCTGATGTATATAAGGGTTTCTAGTTTTCCCTTCGAACAGCTTTAACCCACTTATCTAACATCAGACCTTGAATGCGGAAACCTGTTTAAATATTAAAATGATATACAAACATGTATCCTGTTTCATTTGTTATATTAATTATTTAATGTTATATTGACACATGTGAAGTGTATGGCAATAATTTAAAAAATGCAAATCTGTGGTTTACACACCTGCGAATAGTTAAACTTTTGTCTTCCAACCTTTGAGTGTTATTACAACCATGCACAATAAGGTGTATTCCATGATTTGACCTAATTCCATTAAAATGCGCTACAATCATACACACTAAAATGGAATCTCACACGTCCAATATGACGTCTACTGTGTAGAGGACGGCTCGATTTCATCTGTAAGATGTCCATTTAGCGCTCGCTCCTGTAAATACTCTACCCCCACGTGTGGGTCTCGCCATTAGCATGGCCCTCCACACTAAACCCCTCCATAGGGAAAGGAAAAATAAATCTCAGGTGATGGTAGCACGGTCCCGCAAAACACCCGCATTAGTGACGAAAGATGTTTTGTTGCCGCCCAATGGACGGGAGTGGGTAAAGGATAGGTCCTATGCTACAGCCATGTCAAAATGCCCTTGTTGCAACCTAGAAGTTAGGAGAAAATGAAGGAAGTGGAAGATTTTACGTGGGTTTGCTGTCAGTCCGAAGACGTCAAAACGGCGTTCTGAAAATGAACTGTTGAGATGTTAGTCCTGTGGCCTTGAGTGGCTTTCTACATGGAGCTGGTGCATCCTGCTGTTCCCTCCAAAACCCAAAACCTGCAGCCTACGGTGTTTTTTGCTTAGTGGTTTAATTGATGTTGTTGTGATGTTAGAGCGTGGAATGTGTAAAGTCTGAAGTTCCTGAATGCTGTCCTCCAGGGCTGCCAGATTCCCGCCACATTCCGCAAATCTGCGTGGAGGTCCTGAATGGCATTGCACAGGCCCCGGATTTCCCTCTGGGAGCTATCAGCCATGAGATGTTGTGGCGTAGGCATCTTGTGTAGGGGCGTCGGTTGCGCCTCTTGCATTCTTCAGTGAATGAGAGAGAAACGGCTCTGCCCGTAGAAGTCGAAAAAGAATTAGAAGAAATTATTCTTAGTTTTGAGTCTGCGCTAATGGGCCTAACTACAACAGAAGTGCGAAAATTAGCTTACAACATTTTAGGTTCAAATCCGCTTCTAAAATGCCCGCTCAATCATGAAAGCAAGATTGCAGGTATTAAATGGTACCATTCCTTTATGAAGCGGCATCCTCATCTGAGTTTAAGACACCCAGAAAATGTTTCTGTTGCTAGAGCACACCGTTGTGCATTTCTTTGGTGTTCTACAAAATATTATTGACAATCAATTAAATGCGCTGAGGATGTATAACGTTGACGAAACGGGAATTTCAACAGTTTAAAAGAAAGCTCCCAAGATAGTTGGGGAGAAAGGAAACGCCACAATTTGTCAATTAGCTTCGGGAGAAAGAAAAGTAAATACTACAGCAGTTTGCTGTTGTAGTGCAGGCAGTAATTTTGTACCCCCAATGCTAATTTTCATAAGGACGAGGAACTGCATAGATCTCAAAACCGTAACACCCGGAGGCAGTCTAGTTAAAGTATCTGAGACAGGCTACATGAGTTCAGATCTATTTATAAAGTGGCTACGTTATTTTATAAAATTTACTAAACCTTCTGTAAATGAAAGAGAAAGTATCGCTTGTGTTCCATGGACATTCGACGCATTCAAAAATCTAGAGGCTATCAAACTGACTAAAGAAAATGTCATCATTCTTCTGCAGCTACCAGGACACACTACTTATCGCTTGCAGCCCCTTGACGTGACTTTCTTCAAACCTCTGCAGCTGTATTATTATGAAGTTGTAACGAAACATCTGCGGAAAGAGGAGAGGGCCACTCAGTTCAGTGTGGCAGTTATTTTTCCTGAGGCCTATGCTAGAGCAGCATCTAACACCATGCCTGGACTCAAAAACATCGGTATTTGGCCTCTTGATGAAATATGTTCAAATACACAAACTTTGTTGCACTAAACATTCTAGCACCAGCTTCCGACTCAATGGAAGGAACATAAGATTAGTTGCTAGATCAAACTGCCAATTTCGTAGATCCGGCATCACCTATGGGCAGTTCTGAAGAATTAGAATAAGTAGGCCTGGAACGTGAAAGAATGCCAAATGTCTTAAGGTTTCAGTGAAAGAGACTAGTCCTTTGCCCCAGATAACCAGCAAGCAAGGAGAACGTTTGTCAAAAGGTGCACAAAAAGCAAAGGTGTTAATAGCAATGACCTATAAGCTGCTGCTAGAAGAGGAAAAAGGGGCTGCAAACAAAAAGCTTGAGAAATTCAAGAGAAAACTCACCGACAGCTTCGAAAGTCCTGAAGCAGGAACAAATGGAAATCCAAAAGGACGCCGTTCAAGAAAGAAAGTTTGCCAAAAAGTGTAGGATCAACGAAAAATGAAGAATCGTGGTTTTGCTTCATTTGTGAGGAAGATAAGGTGGAAAATATGGTTCAAACGTGTGCACAGTGGGTGCATGAAGAATGTGCTGGCAACTACAAAAATGACATTGTTTTCTTTTGTGACACTTGCTAATTGTGATATTTGACATTTTGACGTTGGTCATTTTTGTGTATTATTTTTCTCTTTAATTGTGTTTCATGCGTATTATGTTGAATGTTAAGAGCCCAATTAAATGTTAAGCCAATTGAATTCGATGCCAATTAGCGAGATATGATTTTGACAACTACAAGTGCGATTTCGGCAACAGTTTCCTAAATGGCATCAATTGCAACAAAAATTGTATCCATTTTAATACTATTTATTACCGATTTAAATATGTGACAAAAAAATATACGGAATGCTTAAGTATTGACAATTTGAATGAGTAATATTTCCGGTTACGATTTTGTATGTTTATAAAGTTAAGTTAATATTTCTATAAACTGGTGCGTTTTAGACCACCTACTCTACCTATTTAAGATGAGCCTAATGTTTGTTATTAGCACAATTCTGAAATATACTAAACAGATTTTGAGCAAAACATAAATCATGCCTAGTGCCCATCACTAAATGCATCAAACAGCCAATGAGTTCTCTATAAGGTTGTTTAATGAAATTCTTCTCATCAGTTTCTTTAATGGGAACTAAAACTTTCTCTATAAGTGTGTTTATTTCTACAATCAGACATTTTAAATCTGGACATTTTAAAACTTTTCCATGTAGTATTTTGATGGACTTTAATAATGTAGTTATTTTAATTTCGATAAACTTCTAGTCCTAAAAACCCTTTGACAAGTCATATCAATTGTGACATTAATTTCCCTTGAAATCTTCTGATTACAGTTTTGTCTTTGTGTAATAAGAAAATATTATAAACAAAAGCGAATGCATATAATGGTGAATTATTGCTCTCTTTTCACATTTGTTATACAAGCAAGTTCCGTGTAGGGAATTTTTATGTTTACCTTTATGTAATGTATGATTTATATCTTGCTTGGCTGAAACAAATCGTAGTACTTATATTTGAAATCACTACGTATCATAAACTTATGAAATGCATCGCTCCAACACCTAGGGCTTTGTTTAATACAATGACTTGTTCAATTTACAAATATGTTTCTCACATTTCATATCTTCTGGAAGATGCAATACCTATTTCTTCTTTCAATACACCATATAAAGCGCAGTTTTAACATCTTTTTGTTCAATCAGCATGTTCTTCTGGTTTCCTATACATAGCAGGGCTCTCAAAATAGGTCCTAATTTACCTACTGGAACATAGGTTTTATCGTATTCTGAACTTCCATATCCTTTTGCGACTAACCTTGCTTTGTAAATGTAGTCTCCATTCTTTTTAAACACCCAGGGACTATTTATGATTTTCTTGTCGGATTTTTACTTTCTCTACTACGTATAGGTAGTAAGTAGGGAAAGTATTGTATTCCACCCAAAAATTCCATACCGAGATTTCACCGGAAATACATGTTTTGAGACCCCCTGAATCCAAAAAAACCATTTTTGGAAACATGTCCGTGTGTGTGTCTGTGTGTGTGTGTGTGTGTGTGTGTGTGAGCGCGCGCGCGCGTGCGTGCGTGCGTGTCTGTGTCTGTCTGTCTGTCTGTCTGTGAACAGCATAACTCAGAAACGAACAGTCGGATATACACCAAACTTGGTATTTAGGTTCAGTATCTTCCAAGGATGCGACACGAAGGTTTTCAAGAAAATCCCTCCACCCCAGATTACCCTTTACATGGAACATTTTTCGAAAATTTTAATTTTCTCAAAAATGGCTCTAACGATTTTGATTAAAATATCATATGTTTAAGATATTTTTATGACAAATAAAATGTATATCTTGAATTTCCTGGGAATGTCTCCAAAAGTACTCTTCATTGTGAACGACTTTTGCATAACTGGTAAACCATAAGAGGTAGACAAAATTTTACTACACAAAAAATGTAGATCGCGTTAAAATTCACAATTTATGTCATATACATTTTTACTTTCTCTACTACGTATAGTAAGTAGGGGAAGTATTGCATTCCACCCAAAAATTCGATACCGAGATTTCACCGGAAATACATGTTTTGAGACCTCCTGAATCCAAAAAAAGCATTTTTGGAAACATGTCCGTGTGTGTGTCTGTGTGTGTATGTGTGTGTGTCTGTGTGTGTGTCTGTGTGTATGTGTGTGTGTCTGTGTGTCTGTGAACAGCATAACTCAAAAACGAATAGTCGGATAAACACCAAACTTGGTATTTAGGTTCAGTATTTTCCAGAGATGCGACACGAAGGTTTTCAAGAAAATCCCCCCACCCCAGACTACCCTTTACATGGAACATTTTTCGAAAACTTTAATTTTCTCAAAAATGGCTCTAACGATTTTGATTAAAATATCATATGTTTAAGATAATGTCATGAGAAATGAAATGTATATCTCGAATTTTCTGGGAATGTCTCCAAAAGTATTCTTCATTGTGAACGACTTTTGCACAACTGGTAAACCATAAGAGATAGACAAAATGTTACTACACAAAAAATGTAGATCGCGTTAAAATACACAACTTATGTCATATACATTTCTTTTGTTGAGTGAACCGTTTTCGAGATATTGCTTGTTATTTCCTTAAATTTTCCAATACTTATACTTTTTCTCAAATTCGTTATTCATTTTTTTATGTCCTGGACATGCAAAGAGAATGGAATGCGCCACATAGCAACCAGCGTTAAAATATTTGACTATCGCTTAAAAGCTACCATATTCCCCTTGCATCTACAAGAAAATTACCAACAAGATTGACATCTCGATATCTCGATTAACATGAAGCATATGGAGAATAGGCGTTTGTAAAAATAGATTGTACAAGAGTAGAGAAAGTCATGTGAGTGTAACACATCAGATTTTTTTTTTTACTTTCTCTACTACGTATAGTAAGTAGGGGAAGTATTGCATTCCACCCAAAAATTCGATACCGAGATTTCACCGGAAATACATGTTTTGAGACCCCCTGAATCCAATAAAAGCATTTTTGGAAACATGTCCGTGTGTGTGTCTGTCTGTGTGTCTGTGTGTCTGTGTGTCTGTGAACAGCATAACTCACAAACGAACAGTCGGATAAACACCAAACTTGGTATTTACCTTCAGTATCTTCCAGAGATGCGACACGAAGGTTTTCAAGAAAATCCCACCACCCCAGATTACCCTTTACATGGAACATTTTTCGAAAATTTTAATTTTCTCAAAAATGGCTCTAACGATTTTCATTAAAATACCATATGTTTAAGATACTTTCATGACAAATAAAATGTATATCTTGAATTTTCTGGTAATGTCTCCAAAAGTATTCTTCATTGTGAACGACTTTTGCATAACTGGTAAACCATAAGAGATAGACAAAAGTTTACTACACGAAAAATGTAGCTCGCGTTAAAATACACAATTTATGTCATATACATTTTTTTCGCTGAGTGAACCATTTTCGAGATATTGCTTGTTATTTCCTTAAATTTTCCAATATACTTTTTCTCAAATGGGAATTCGTTATTCATTTTTTTTGTCTTGGATATGCAAAGAGTATTAAGCTGTGGCAAAGAGAATGGTGTTCCACATAGCAACCAGCTATTAAGAGTATGTCAATTCTTAAAGGCTTCTGTATTTTTACTTTCTCTACTACGTATAGTAAGTAGGGGAAGTATTGCATTCCACCCAAAAATTCGATACCGAGATTTCGCCGGAAATACATGTTTTGAGACCTCCTGAATCCAAAAAAAAAGCATTTTTGGAAACATGTCCGTGTGTGTCTGTGTGTGTGTGTGTCTGTGAACAGCATAACTCAAAAACGAACAGTCGGATAAGCACCAAACTTGGTATTTAGGTTCAGTATCTTCCAGAGATGCGACACGAAGGTTTTCAAGAAAATCCCCCCACCCCAGACTACCCTTTACATGGAAGATTTTTCGAAAATTTTAATTTTCTCAAAAATGGCTCTAACGATTTTGATGAAAATATCATATGTTTAAGATAATGTCATGAGAAATGAAATGTATATCTCGAATTTTCTGGGAATGTCTCCAAAAGTATTCGTCATTGTGAACGACTTTTGCATAACTGGTAAACCATAAGAGATAGACAAAATTTTACTACACAAAAAGTGTAGATCGCGTTAAAATACACAATTTACGTCATATACATTTTTTTTGTTGAGTGAACCATTTTCGAGATATTGCTTGTTATTTCCTTAAATTTTCCAATACTTATACTTTTTCTCAAATGCGTTATTCATTTTTTTTATGTCCTGGACATGCAAAGAGAATGGAATGCGCCACATAGCAACCAGCGTTAAAATATTTGACTATCGCTTAAAAGCTACCATATTTCCCTTGCATCTACAAGAAAATTACCAATAAGATTGACATCTCGATATCTCGATTAACATGAAGCATATGGAGAATAGGCGTTTGTAAAATTAGATTGTAGAAGAGTAGAGAAAGTCATGTGAGTGTAACACATCAGATTTTTTTTTTTTTGTTGAGTGAACCATTTTCGGGATATTACTTGTTATTCCCTTATATTTTTCAATACTTATTTTCTCGAATGGGAATTCGTTATTCATTTTTTTGTCTTGTATATGCAAAGAGTATTAATCTGTGGCAAAGGGAATGGTGCTGCACCTAGCAACCAGCTATTAAGAGATATGTATGTGCTTAAAGGCTACTGTATTTCCAAATTGCCCTTGTAAATATATATTCCCCTTACATCTACAAGAAAATTAGCAGTAAGATAGACTCTGCAAATGTTTATCTCGATTGACATGAAGTAGATGGAGAATAAGCGTTTGTAAAAATAGTTTGTACAAGAGTAGGGAAAGTCTTGTGAGTGTAACACATCAGATTTTTACTTTCTCTACTACGTATAGTAAGTAGGGGAAGTATTGCATTCCACCCAAAAATTCGATACCGAGATTTCACCGGAAATACATGTTTTGAGACCTCCTGAATCCAAAAAAGGCATTTTTGGAAACATGTCCGTGTGTGTGTCTGTGTGTGTGTGTGTGTGTGTGTGTGTGTGTGTGTCTGTGAACAGCATAACTCAAAAACGAACAGTCGGATAAGCACCAAACTTGGTATTTAGGTTTAGTATCTTCCAGAGATGCGACACGAAGGTTTTCAAGAAAATCCCCCCACCCCAAACTACCCTTTACATGGAAGATTTTTCGAAAATTTTAATTTTCTCAAAAATGGCTCTAACGATTTTGATGAAAATATCATATGTTTAAGATAATGTCATGAGAAATGAAATGTATATCTCGTATTTTCTGGGAATGTCTCCAAAAGTTTTCTTCATTATGAACGACTTTTGCATAACTGGTAAACCATAAGAGATAGACAAAATGTTACTACACGAAAAATGTAGATCGCGTTAAAGTACACAACTTATGTCATATACATTTCTTTTGTTGAGTGAACCGTTTTCGAGATATTGCTTGTTATTTCCTTAAATTTTCCAATACTTATACTTTTTCTCAAATTCGTTATTCATTTTTTTTTATGTCCTGGACATGCAAAGAGAATGGAATACTCCACATAGCAACCAGCGTTAAAATATTTGACTATCGCTTAAAAGCTACTATATTCCCCTTGCATCTACAAGAAAATTAGCAATAAGATTGACATCTCGATATCTCGATTAACATGAAGCATATGGAGAATAAGCGTTTGTAAAATTAGATTGTAGAAGAGTAGAGAAAGTCATGTGAGTGTAACACATCAGATTGTTTCAATAACTGTCCACGTAGAACGCTTCTCAAGTGATTACATTTACTCGTTTATTGCTTCTATTGCTCTTTATCTTCTGACTCTAAACCTTGCTTTTTAGTTCTTGGTTCATCATTTTGTAACGAACATTCAACGCTTAAAGCAGTAAATTCACACATAATCTCTCAAATAAATTGGTTGTCTTCTAGTGCGTTTCTCTTAGTGTGTTTTCTTATTTTCTTCATCGTGTTTAGATTTCTTTTCTTGTTCTTCCTCTTCTCCTCCTCCTTCGTCTTCTTCTTTTCGTTTCTGTATATTCTTTTCAGAGACTAGTTTTCCTCATTTCCATTTTCTAGTAATTTTTGCAAATTTTGTTTATTGAATAATGGCTTCTTCATTTCATTGAGTATCACATCTCTTGCCCGAACTACTTTTCTTTCTTCTGTATTCCATAGTCTATATACATTATCACGATATTATATCATATATAATTCCTTACTGTTCTTGGACATCTTTCCTTACTCTCTTATTTATACTTGTATATGCCTCTAAGCCTTCGGCTTCTTGTAGTAGCTTTCGTGCCATTCCAAATCTCAGCTGGTATTTTGTGTGAGGTGGATAATCTATTTAATATGTATGCCTACGTATAAACGGCCTCTCCCTATATATCTTTCACGAAAAGAATATCTGCAAGCAGCGTTATAGCCTTTTAAATTATCGTGCGATTCATTTGCTCGCAATTTCCATGCATTTGTGGCGAATACGTAATGGTCTGCTCAGTTCTAATTTCCTTATTTGTACAAAATTGTTGAAATATTTTATTGGCATAATCCTTGCCATTGTCGCATCTAAATCTTGAGGTTTTGGAGTAAATTTTGTTTCCACCATCTCGACATATTCCTGAGATACTTTGAGACTTCTGTTTTAATTTTTAATAGATAAATCATCATAAAATGACTATAACCATCAAGAAACATCAACATGACCTCTTATTTTTTGCATAACAGCACTTAGGGCCACATAAATTTGAATGGATCAATTCTAAAACTCTTCTGGGTTTAGCATATTCTGTATCATTAAAGAGCAGTCTGGTTTGACGGCCTTTTAGACATAACTCACATAATGAGAGTTGAGAAGTTTCACTCTCATAGTTAATAACATTTCATCTCTTCAATTCCTTCATTCTCTCTAGTGATGATGCATGGCCTAGACACCGTGTCATAGCTCGTCTTGTGGAGCCAAACAGTTCGCCTTTTGCACCTCTGCTATCTTTTGTTTGATCATATCAGTTGTATTTTTCTAAAACCGTTAACAATTTCTTCATTGCTTCTGTAAAAGTTACTTTATTATTTTCGAACTTAACCCCAAGTCTTGATTCTTCTATCCTTCTTAGCAAATTATTTGGCAAATCAGGAATGTAAGTACATTCTTTATAGCAGTATTTTCAGTACTAATAACATCTATTTTTGATGCCATTAATCCCTCATTTTTCTTGTCAATATTTATTCTAATTGGTTCATTTAAATCCATGCACTTCAGAAAATACTTTTCTAAGTGTTGCCAAATGATCCGATGCTCAAGAATCAATATAAAGTTGTACACTGTTACCTTTCTCGGCTCGTAGTCTATAGTTTGCTAGGAAACATATTTCATCTTCATCTGGATCTTCTCTTGGCTCTTCTTTCTCCACCTGGTACACTTCCGTCTTCTTTCTTGGAAATTTGAATTTACATTGTGACTTCTTATGTCCCTTTCTCCCGCAGCGGTAACAGCCATATATAAATTTTCTTTCTTGAGGCTTGTTCTGTTTGGTAACAAATAACTTGCTTTCTTCCTCATTCTTAAAACATTTTCTTTTGATTTCTTCGTCAAGAAGTCGATTCTTGACAAATTCTAATGCTAATTCTGAGCCCATTGCTCGGTCGTTGTGATAACGACACTCAAGTAATTAGCAACACTTGTCACTCGATTTCGCCTCCGACGTTTCCAGATTCTAATTAGTTTGTCAAATATTAAAAAGAATTCTTCGATTCTGTCATTTTCACTGCACTTAAGTGTTAGCAATTTCTTTCTCAATAGAAGTTGCGACGATATACCTTCAAGCTGAAATTCAGCTGTAAGCTTCTGAATAATCTACTATGCTGTGCCACAATCCTTGATTATTTATAAGTGCCAGTCGTTTATGCATTGTACATACAATGTGTTCTTGGCTTTTGCGTTTTTAGCTTAGTCTCCCGATTTTACCGCAGTAAATTCTTTTTCTAGTGTCTCCAACAAGGAGTACTTCCAACACAAGCCTGATTCCGATTATGCAGTTATAAACCATGCGTAGACAGAATTTGAGATTATTTTTAAATATTTAAATGTTGCTTGTCCCTTAAAAAATTTAAACCATGAGTTTAAGCAGAGTTGGAAAACCAAAGGTATTCAAATATTCAACAATAAATTGAGAATGTTAAGTAAATTAGCAAGGGAAAACAAGGCATCGGAAACGTTTGAGCTATACTTGGCTTATTATTATTGTTATTATTATTATTATTATTATTATTATTATTATTATTATTATTATTATTATTACAAAGTAATCGAAAGTAAGAAACTTCAAAATGATAAATTAATAATAGCATCAGCAAATAAACCCGAAACAGTGTGGAAAATTATAAGTCAGGAAACAAACAACGTCTGAAATAAATAAATTACAGAAGGGTGACACAGTAGTATCCGAACCGGGGTCAGCAGTTGAAATGTTTAGTAACTACTTTGCTGGGATAGCCAAAACACTAACAGGGTGTACCAAAATAACAGAAGCAAAAATACTAAAAAAAAAATCATATCCCACAATCTTTCTTGCACCCACAACAGAAGATGAAATACTCTATATAATAAAAAATATGAATAACAAAACATCACTCAGTATAGATGGGTATTCAAATGTTCTGCTTAAACAATGCTGTATCCACGTAGTCACGCCTTTAAAGTATATAATATAGTTTTCCAAAATGCTTAAAAGCTGCAAAAATAAATGGATCCACAAAAATGGATCAAAATTAGAAGTCCAGAATTATAGACCAATTTCTATATTATCAGTTATTTTTCTAAATTACTAGAAAAGGTGGTATTCTTTTAAACTAAAGATGAATAACAAATACTATGCACCATAGACATTTTCTTCTTTTTTTCTTTTTCTGTGTTTATGATTGTGTTATCTATCTTTACATTAGGTAGGGAAAGTATTGTGTTCCATTTAGAAATGTTATCCAGATGTTACTGCAATTACGAGTTTTGAAATTTCTAGAATAAAAACTTAGCTTTTTAATTTAAATAAAAACGTCAGCGCAGCCGCGTGTGCATGCGTGTGCCTGTGGACAGCATAACTCGAAAAAGGCAAGATGGATAAATACTACGCTTTATACGCGAGACAGACCCATTTAAGGACACCAAGCGAAGACTTTCAAGAAATTTTCCTATTCAAACAATCCTTTATATGGACAAATATTATTTGGTATGTTCTAAAATATGTATGACCAATTTGAATAAAATATTATATGTTTGAGATCTTGTCATTATAAAAAAAATCTGATGTGTTACACTCACATGACTTTCTCTACTCTTGTACAATCTATTTTTACAAACGCTTATTCTCCATATGCTTCATGTTAATCGAGATATCGAGATGTCAATATTATTACTAATTTTCTTGTAGATGCAAGGGGAATATGGTAGCTTTTAAGCGATAGTCAAATATTTTATCGCTGGTTGCTATGTGGCGCATTGCATTCTCTTTGCATGTCCAGGACATAAAAAAATGAATAACGAATTTGAGAAAAAGTATAAGTATTGGAAAATTTAAGGAAATAACAAGCAATATCTCGAAAACGGTTCACTCAACAAAAAAAATGTATATGATATAAGTTGTGTATTTTAACGCGATTTACATTTTTTGTGTAGTAAAATTTTGTCTATCTCTTATGGTTTACCAGTTATGCAAAACTCGTTCATAATGAAGAATACTTTTGGAGACATTCCCAGAAAATTCGAGATATACATTTCATTTCTCATGACATTATCTTAAACATATGATATTTTCATCAAAATCGTTAGAGCCATTTTTGAGAAAATTAAAATTTTCGAAAAATGTTCCATGTAAAGGGTAGTCTGGGGTGGGGGGATTTCCTTGAAAATCTTCGTGTCGCATCTCTGAAAGATACTGAACCTAAATACCAAGTTTGGTGTTTATCCGACTGTTAGTTTTTGAGTTATGCTGTTCACAGACACACACACAGACACACACACACAGACACACACACACACACACACAGACACACACACGGACATGTTTCCAAAAATGCTTTTTTTGGATTCAGGAGGTCTCAAAACATATATTTCCGGTGAAATCTCGGTATCGAATTTTTGGGTGGAATGCAATACTTCCTCTACTTACTATACGTAGTAGAGAAAGTAAAAAACTGATTTGTTACACTCACGTGACTTGCTCTACTCTTGTACAAAGTATTTTTACAAACGCTTATTCTGCATCTACTTCATGCTAATCGAGATAAACGTTTGCGGAAACTATCTTATTGCTAATTGTCTTTTAGGGGCAAGGGGAATGTGGTAGGCTTTAAGCGATAGTGAAATCTTTTAGAGCTGGTTGCTTTTAGGAACATTTCATTCTCTTTGCATGTTTAGACATTAAAAAAAACGAATAATGAATTCCCATTTCAGAAAAAGTATTAACTATTGGAAAATTCAAACAAATAACAAGGAATATCTCGGAAATGGTTCACTCCACAAAAAAATGTATATGACATAAATTGTGTGTTTTAATGAGCTCTGTATTTTTTATGTAGAAATATTTTGTCTATCTCTTACGGTTTACCAGTTATACAAACGCCATTCAGAAAGAAGAGGCTTTTGGGGACATTCCCAGAAAATTCAAGATATACATTTTATTTGTCATGAAAATATCTAAATATATGATATTTTAATCAAAATCGTTAGAGCCATTTTTGAGAAAATCAAAATTTTCAAAAAATGTTCGATGTAAAGGGTAGTTTGGGGTGGGGGATTTTTTTGAAAATCTTCGTGTCGTATCTTTGAAAGATACTGAACCTATCTTACCAAGTTATCCGACTTTTCGTTTTTGAGTTATGCTGTTCACACACACACACACACACACACACACACACACAGACACGGACATTTTCCTAAGAGTGCTTTTTTATTCAGGGGCCTCAAAACATGTATTTCCGGACTATACGTAGTAGAGAAGCTAAAAAGTATATTTTGAACTTCGTATGAATATGAAGATCTTTTCATTCTTATTAAATCGTAAATAAGTTGGAATTAGACAACAAGCTACAGAAAAAAGTACAGCTCATTAAAACTACAGTTTGTGTCAGGTAACATTTTTTCATATCGTTAGCACCTTTCGAAAACTCCCTTGTTTTATGCTTACATTTTCCCGTGCTGGAGTACATCATCTGATAGAACCTGTTCGCAAATTTGCGATATTCATTTTTCTTCTCCTTAACATGAGTTTGTTATAAACAAAACCGACTTATTTTGTTTATAACAAGTTATAAACAAGTCATTTTCGTTACACGTAAAATGACTGTTTCGCAAAAATATTTCTATGATTGTAGCATTTATCAACTTCTATTTGTTTATATTTTAGGCAGCGTATTTATCAAAATTAATTTTTCTGCACAACGCAATGTAGGTGTGTGTGCATTGAAAACATGCAAAGCTCATTTAGAAATCGTCTGTTTAGAATCGAAATGAGCCCAGAGTTCAAAGAACTCCGACATTAATCAGGGAAATACCTTATCCAGTTAATCCAATCCAACCGGATTCAAGCTCGGAATCTCTTGAATGGAAGCATACATCCTATCCCAATACCACAGAGGTGGTCAACACTATTTTGTAAAACTTGTATTTAGAGAGTCGCAGACTAATGGGAAATAATTCAACTCTTGAACATTATTCAATTTAAGAGATGTTTTTCTAAAGACAGGACTAGATGCACCTAGGGATATAACTTTAAAATACGCTATAGTATGACACAATCTCCAACTTATTTCTTTGAGTTATTATTATTAATTATTATTATTACTACTATTTAGGTGCTTTAGCTGTACCATCTCTACTTGGGTGAAATAGGTCTGAACAGATTTTAAACAATGTAGTTATGAAAAACTGTTTCTGCTATTTAATTGAATGTTATGTGATTAGATGTTTCAAACATGAATATCTATGACGGTTTGTCTCCTTCTGCCTCCCTTACCCTCCCTCTCCCTCTCCCTCTCCCTCTCTCTCTCTCTCTCTCTCTCTCTCATGACAATTTATCTTCTTTAACCTACAAGGAGAGGTCTTGGATTTATAACGGGCCTTCCGAGCCAGGGATTCATTAACTTGGTTAATTTACTCAATGTATGTAAATATCTCAATTCATAAAGAATAACTGGCATAAAGCATACGTTCAATGATAACACATGAGTAATATTCTAATACTTTGTGTATATCTGAAAGTCACAGAACGCGGGAAACATGCATAGATACCTTTTGCCTGCATTACTTTTGGCAGGAATGCTTTTAGCAAAGAAAAAGAAGAAATGGGTCTATCATTTCCACACCAACATACTACCGAAGAAACACAAACGTGGCCTGAAGCTGCTGAAAGGGACGTTTGTCGAGAACATCAACTATGTTTTCCTACGTGGGTAGAGAAAGTCATGTGAATGTAACACATAAGATTGTTTTAAATATAGTATTAAGTCTTGACGAAGCGTTGTAATGTTCTCCATATATTACAAATGGAGAATAAATGAAATGTGATATAAAAAACGAAAGCACTGCATTCAGAAATAGGGACGATAAACTTTTGTTTTCACGATATTAAAACACATTTTCATAATTGAAGTAGCTGTTATCTGCAGGGGACTTGTATGTCCATCTATGCAAGCCATGTTAGTAAAGTCTATAATATACTCGTATGGAACCTCCAGGGGCAAGGTGTATATAGACGAAGAAGAAGAAGAAGAAGAAGAAGAAGAAGAAATAAGGAAAATGCTTCTATAATTTCCAAATACCTCGAAATAGTTATTATAACTAATAATTTATGCACTCACATTAAACGCAGAAAACGGGAATAAAAAAAATACTTTTCAAACATCCAGGTTAATTAATTAGTTTTCCCTTGTAGCATTCAATGCAGGCAAAAACTTCATAAATCTGGAACTGCAATACACGTGAGAAGTAACGGTGAGGTAGGAGGGGATATTTCTGATAAGATAATAACGTGGGTACGCATAGTTGCCCACAGGTAGCTGTAGGTTTGATTACACTTTCACAATAAATTAATGAATCACTTTACAGGAAGTGAGAATGTTGAAGAGTAGTTCTGTTTGGGGCTGGTTGCAGCCAATAAAAGACAACTTCAAATCTCTTGGTGAGTCCTTTTAGAAAGTATTAATTTTGTTAGAACGTGGACTAAAATGATATAGTGGTTTTATATATGAAGGGTATGAAAACGGAGCTATGGAACTTTTAATGTATTAATCGAAGACGGAGGCTATTTACGTTGATTATTTCTGACAAAAACTACGTCCATAGTAATCTGTAAGTATTGTGCTGCATTCGTAAGCTGCATCTGAATCGTTTCAACCACCACGTCTTACAAGTATTTATTCTTTTATGTTTAAGGTTTTTCTCTAGTTTGAATTAGCTTTGGCCATCTCATCTGCTTGTGGAACGATAATTTATTTCTGTAATTATAATTTGTTTTATAAATCAAATTAAAGGAATTCTCTTCATTTATTTATTTTTCTTTCTTAAAACTAAATTCACACATTTTGCGCAATATTGTTTCCAGATGACAGTTGCAGCTGACATATGCATTTCATTTTGAGTGGGTTTGTATGCCATTCGCCATTAACTTTCACACATTCGGAGTGAGGATAACTGATTTTGGGTGAAAATATCGTTAATTCTGAGGGGCTTTACACAACATGGGCTCGAAAATGATGCTGGCCTGTCTGAAGTTGCGCAACAGTGTATGGAAATAGCCAGAAATTATTTTATAAAACAAGTAGTTTAGATGAAACTGTAAAAACACACTGTACACTTTATTAAATCATTTCTAAGTACTTAAAGAACGGCAATTACAGTTTCATGTTCATGTTTGGAGTCGTGAATGCACCTACCACCAAATACTGACTGAAGACTGCAAGAATCAGCGAACAGCTGATAATTTCCGTTTATAACACACATTTAGAAACTATTCCGTTTAGAATAGTTTCCATTTATGGCATAAAACACCAGAGATTCGAACGGCTAGAAAAGGTAATAATAATTCCAATGAAATTCTGAAACATGCATATTTTATTTTTTCTTAAACAAAAGTATGGAGTGGAAAATGTAGTGATGCAGATAATTGCAAAGAAAACTTGAACGACTTGTGTTATTTCATAAATTAGGCTGAAGGATCGCCAGTTGTCAGAGCAAAAGAAAAAATTGCTGCATCGTGTTTATATCGCTATGAAATAAAGATTATTAGGAGGGGGTTATTTTCTAATGAGTTAGGATTGTTGATTATCGCAATAATTTGGCACATTTAATATATACCTATGTGTCTTGGGCTCATATGCCTCATTTTCGTTTTTTGGGTAGATACATATTAGCAGACATCAATGAAGACCTGTTCAGAAGAAATGTACAATTTTCTTTTAACATGTGTCATCGCTGTGACATTTTTTATATAAGTTTGCGTTTAGAATCTGAAGTGCCTGCTTATTAAGAACAAATATGCTCAAAAATTGTGTTACCTTTATTTGCGTCTTCATCTGGTGTCTATGGATACATATCTCTTCTAAAATATATCTATCTACTTTCATTAATAAAAAGTTTCCAAAAAGCTGATACGAATAATGCTGTAATATTGTAAGACAGAATGGGAGGGATATAGCTTCAACTTTCAAGTAACTAACGAAAAGTGAATGTAATAAAATATTCTAATTGGAATGTTATTTTTTTATCGTACTAATTAGGACATAAATGGATCATACATTTCAAGAACGAATGTGTTGTGAATAATACGGTTGTAATAGTGAGATTAAAACAAGAAGAAACTTGTGACAGTTGCTAATGGGGAAGGTTTTCTAGAAACGTCCCTTCTGCTTTTCTCCTAGACAGTAAGGTGCAATCACACTTGTGCTCTTCGCGTACAGACTGAACTTTGAGGAGTAGCACGTAACTACAGGGAGAGCCAAAAGACTACGAACCGGCTGTGCGATTTTCCTGTCCGCGTCCTCGGCGTTCGTTGCCGTCTGCCGCTATCGTAGAAAGGCGCGGATGAAACCATACAACATTTTCAAAACTACTTTTAAAGGCTTTACTTAGCAACTTTATGAAAGTGTGTTTGAGGACAGAATTATTAGCAGAGATTTGTGGCCCCTCGGTCCCCCGACCTAATCCCCTGCGATTTCTATCTCTGGGGTAACTTAAAACAAAGTGTACAAGACAAACCCACACACCCGGGAAGAATTAAAAAAAAATATCCGCCAGGAACTTGCCAGCATTTCTCAATGTGAACTATGGCGAGTGATGGGATAGTTTCCTAAAGAGGTGCCAAAAAATGTATGGACAACGACGGTGCCCAGTTTCAGCATCTCCTTTCATAAAGTTGGTAAGTAAAGCCTTTAAAAGTAGTTTTTTAAAATGTTGTATGGTTACATCCGCGCGTTTCTATGATAGCGCCGAGGACGCGGACAGGAAAATCGCCGCGGAGGCGGTTCGTAGTTTTTTGGCTCTCTCTGTATAACCAGCATGTATTATTATTATTATTGTTGTTATTATTATTATTATTATTATTATTATTATTATTATTATTATTATTATTATTATTATTATTATAATATTCTTTATTATCGCTTCAACGTTATGTTTTCTCACCATTTTTGTGATCTTTCGTATTTTCATTATTTCGGTCCTTTGATTTCATTGTTACAACTGTTTTTGTCCAACTGTGTAACGCTGAAGGAAGAACAGTAACAACTTATAATAAGCATATTTATAAGTTTCTTCAAACTTTTAAAATTCATTAAGTCATGGAAAAGCTGGCAGCTCATATGTGCGGAAACGTAGTCCTCCCACTTCCCAATTCTGTGTGAGCATTCACAAATATTTTGTTGTTTTAATATCTGTGTAATATAAAACGCTTGAGAGGTGTCTTCGCATTGTCTATCTAATGTAGGTAAACTGGGAGCTGTTGACCTTCTCGGTTCTTTTCGCGAAACCGGGGTTAGCATGGGGAAAGGAAATCAAATTCTCCCACCACCACTACAACAAGCGGCGTAGAAGGACCGTTGCACCCCTGACCAGCAATCTTACTACCTCAGCCTGCCAACGCTTCTTCGTCGTCGGCTGCGTAGAATGTACGACGCGGAGCGAATAGAAACACGAGCGTTGGAATTTATTTCAAAATTGGTTATTTGACCAAAGCTGATATATGGCTACAAGTAACGTCGTCGTCGTCGTTGTCGTCGTCGTGAGCTACAATCAGTGTGCTCAAAAGGTTTAGATTTGCAACTTTGAATCAAACACAAATGTGGCAATAGACCACAAAATTTCTAACTGCCATTTTAGGTGTGTTTGCAACTGCTAAGCATCTATTAGAATGGCTTCTTCCATTTGTCATCTGTAAACTAAAACAACTCATTAAGTGCTGCACATGCGGAGTTCAATGTTTATATGTAAGAGTATGAAGAAAATTTGTTAATAATTTTTTTCGACTTGCTCATCATAATACCAAAAGGTGAATTTGTAAATAATTACAATTTAATTTTTGCATATTTTTTGTACAGTTTTTACATTTTATATACCATGGTACCTATGTACATATATGTGGTTTTACAGGTTGAATAAAATATCCTCCATCACATATGTGCATTATTATTATTATTATTATTATTATTATTATTATTATTATTATTATTATTATTATTATTACTATTTGTCCTGACTTTGAAATACTTATGTTTTTCAAGAAGCAATGTAACTTGTAACTTGTCATGCAACCAAAATTCATTTGTTGGAGCTTAGTCAAGTATTTATATTCACATATGGAGTAAAATTGTTTTTGTATACATCTCAGGGTCTGTTAGGAGAGAAAAGAGCAAAATTAATAATAAATATGTTGGAAAACGTTTTATTGCTTTTAATTAATTTGCATGAGACTCTTATTGAATATATAGTATGTGCATTAGTGAGTTATGGTGGATAATATATTTAGTGGTTACTAATATTTAAGAATTTTATAAATCTTACTATTTTAATCGTAAATACTTCAGCGGAGGATAGAATAAATATTTATTCTCATTTTAGATGTTAAGGTACACTTCTACACTACCACTTGACACTTTCCCACATGGAGTGCAATGTTTCCCACAAACACATTTCTCAATGTGGTTTTATTACACAAAATAATTTGCTACAGCACTTTTCCCACTATTAACAACCTTTTCTAGTGGTATGTTTTACTTTCTACCTCACTAATTTTTGTATAATTCTTTTTAGCATCTTCCTTCTTCTGCAGTGATCTAACAGCACCTTGATTTTATGAAGGTTCTAATGGTATCTCCTCTTCATCATCTCCAGCATTGTTTATTTCTTGCATCTAGCAACCAAATTGCATTGACTTACACTTTCTTTCTTTTTTTCTTCTTTTTTTTAATTTAAAAGTTTAGCGTCTTTTAGCTGGTTAGGTTGCATTGAACAATGAATGAATGAAATGGGTAAAATAATGCTCAAATGAGCTTGGGATCCACAGAGCTTAAAGTTACCCAACATTCATCTTTTTGGGATAAGGGAAAACCCCAGAGAAAGCCTTGTCCAGGTAACTCATCCTAACCAAGATTTGAACTCAGGACTTCTTGAATGTGAGGCAAACATCTATCCCTACACCATAGAGGCATGGTGTATATATACATATTTGTTGCATTTCTCGTGATGTCACTATTTAAACATTAATAGTCATACAGTTTTACCTTTGTTGGTTGCTTTTAGAGTTCTAAAATAATTATATTGAATTTCTTTTGCTGAAAAGCATTTAATATGAATAATACACACAGGGAGTGTGTAATGTTCTACAAATTTTATTTTTATCACTTCTAGGACATAGGTACTGATTATTTTGTTTCTAAATAATCAACTTATATTTTGCTTTTAGTTTTCCTTATGGAATACAGGAGTACAAACTATTTTATTAGCATGGCTATTAGCAGTTTGTTTTTAATTTGGGCTCATTATGAAACCAGATAGACTACAACATTACTTTGATATAGCAAATATGACTTAGAAATTAGGTACTATATAATTTTGTAGATTTTACTTCTGCAAATGTATTGAACCCCTAATTGCCCTGTTAATTTATACATATGGAAGCTGCAGTTTATTCATTAATTTCTTATGTATTCCAGAGCTGAAGAAGGATAAGCACACTGTTGGTAAAGATCCACGCTGCAGTTATGTAATCAGCAGTTCCCATCTGAAGGAAGATGAACTCAAGTCAATAGCAAAAGAGCATTTTAAAATAACAAGACAAAAACAAACAGTATATCTGGAAGACCTCAGTAAAGATGGAACATTTGTAGATGGCAACAGAGTTTCTCCAGGAAGTAAAGTTGTTTTGAAACATAAGTCGAAGATTGCAGTGGGAAGCTCTTCTCAGAATGGTAAATGAAGGTGTTTTTATAAAAATACTAAGTTAACAAATATAACAGAAACATTATATTTGTAACAATATTTTGCATCATCACTTCTAGAATTACTTTATTGAAATCCCTCATTAATTTTGCTTAATGTTTGAAACCCAATTAGGCTATATTGCACTGTACACCTATAATGGTTTAGTGGTAGATGTGCTGAGATGCTTAACTAGGTACTAACAATTACAATAAGAAGAACCTGTTGTGATACATCAGACATTTTTCTCTACTTGCTATCATTTACTTTCATAGTTATTCCACAAATTATAAATAAAAAAAGCTTGTTTTTTTCTCTCCATTTCTATTAATTATGGTAAATATTTGGAGATATATGCTAGTCTCATATCTATGGATTCTTTGCAAGGACCCTGGGAAACAGTGCATCATCCATTTAACATTTCAAAGAATACTGCCTTAAACATTCCAATAAGTAACAGTGTACCTTTTGGAAATAGCTCATGCACAAACCTTTTTACATAAATCGCATAAATAACAAGCTTTATATTTCTCCTAAAGTAGCATTTGCCTATTTCTTATAATTTCCCAGTTATATAAGTATAACATTCAATGAGAATAAATGGGATTTTTCCAGCTAAGTAAAGAAAATTCAGAATATACAATTTGTCTTCACAGATTTAAACATACTTTATTTTAATAAAAATTGCTAGAACTATTCTTGAAAAAATACAGTATAACACAATTTTTAACAATAAAAGGTGTCTGGGGTAGACAAATTTTATGAAAATCATTGCCTTGTATCCACGAAGGATGCTGCACTAATATATAAAGTTTGGTCACATGCACATGCACTTTTTTTTTCCTAGCAATTCATCTTTTTGGATTCAGGGGTTCCTACAATATGAACTTCTGATAAATACTTGAGACTTTATTTGATTTTTATTTTTTTATTAATGAAAATATAATACTTTCTCTACCTATCACATGTGAGCAGCTGAGAAAGTAAAAATGTACTGTAAACATACCCTATAGCATACTATCAATAGTTATTTGTATGCTACATGATAATCTCAGTTTCACTTCAATACTTTGCCCAGAAGATGTAACGGTATTACTTACAATGTTTGTTTACATCAGTGTTGAAGCCATCTTGTGACGTCATTCATTTGTTTGGTTTGTAACTCCATCTGGCGTTAGCAATTTGCGGTTCCTAGTATCAGTTTTTGAAATAATTCATTTCAAATGTCCTCCGGCTAGCTATTATCTTATCTTGGGTCGAACATGTGTCTCTATACAGGTTGTGAAGCGGAAAGGAATCTTTTATCCAAAAATTACACTGATGAAGAAATTTGTTTTATAATTTTTATTGTCGAACACGTTCACTATCACTTTTACATATTGATCTAGATACTCGCCAAACTGAAACTGTTATAATACTTCTTACTGATCACTTTTAATTCACGTACTTCAACTTTGTGTATAATTAACTTTATAATACTTTAGATTTTCGTAACTTGTGAATCTATAGCCGACGTATCTCATACAAATATTTTGACGAACTGACGAACTTAAGACGACGTGTATTGCACTAAGAATTTTGATGAACTGCATGAAGACGACGTGTAGTGTACACAGATTTTTGATGAAATGCTCACAAGCTACCTCGAACCTACCCTATTTATACGCCTGCATCAAGATACGCCTAAAGATTATAACTGAACTGCAATTGGCTAAAAAAACGCGCCAACATTAGCGTCTATTTTAATATCCAATGAAAATCACGAATACATATTACTTTAGGGAGAACACATTCCAGAAGTTTCTACCGAAAACGCGCCAACATTACGTGACTTCCTCGTTTCCAATAATGATAAACAGCTCACCCCCCTCGCTGCATTATTGCTCTATTATTGACAGTTTCAGTAAAGCCGTATAAACTTATTTCCCAATAATAACCACAATCAATAAACATCTGAAATCAATGTCACATAAAAATGCATATTCATATTACAATCATTATTTACATTTAAGTAATTTGTGTTACAAATTACTGCATCAAAGAAAAGAAGCCTTCTATATTGTGGATTCTTATGAACTGGATGAAAAATAATTAGCTTGTTTGGAAATTGAAGATCATTTTGTGTCAAGCCTAAGGGAATTTTATTTCAAAGAACTGCAAAGGGACATGCAAATGCAAACCGGCTGAAAAATTCTGTTAGGTCTTTGGAAGGCAGAGCAGTCACTGTGTAAATAAGAAGTTAATGCGTTACAGCTTCAGTGTATACTGAGTACTATAGTAACTATTCATATTCAAATCTTATGTTAAAAGTTGTCATACCTCATAAACAGAAAGGTTAGTCAATAGTTTAGTGTGAGGCTGAGAAGGCATTTGACAAGTTGTACTTTTTCTTCCACTTACCTATACTTGTATTGTATTCCACCCAAAAATTTGATCAAAAGTATATGTTTTGGGATTCTCAGCATTGTATGAATAGCATAACACAAAAATGAAAAGTTGGGTAAATGCCAGCCTTGGTATTTAAGTTCAACATCTTCCAACGCCTCAAACTAATCTTTATATGCAATAATTGCCATTATTTTTTTATTTTCTCAAAAACGGTTGTAATGATTTTGATTAAAATACCATACATGATATTTGCATTACAAATAAAGTGTATATCTTGAATTTTATGGGAATAGCCTGTCATTCTGAATTACTTTTGTATAATTGGTAAACCATAAAAGATAAAAACATCTTAGAACACCAAAAACTTTATATCAAGCTAAAGCACTCATTTATGACAAATAAAGCATTTTGTGGCATTAAACATTTCTGATACACTTTGTTATTGGTTTGAATTTTCAAATACTTATACTTTTTTCAAGCAGCAAGTCACTATTCAGTTTTTCTCGTAGACATGCAAATAGCATGGGATTTCAAAGCCACCACATAATGAACCACTTTTTAAAAATCTGTCTACCGCTTTAGCCTATCCTTTTTATATCTGCAATGAAATGCATAAATGTGCAAATAAATTTAGTCTCAATTAACAAGAAGAGATAGTAGAATCAGCTTTTATGAAAGTGAGTAGAGAAAGTCATTGAATTTACACATCGGATTTGGTTTTGAGTTAGTTCTTATTTTAGGAGGTATATTATAGGTCAACTGTTGGGGACCAAACTTGAAGTTCGTTGCAACCACACGTATATTACCCACTTTCCAGTAGCCTTTGCCCCAAATGTACTTTCCGGTGTTAAAAATATTAACTTTGTAATTTTGACTGTTTCTTTAAATATTATATAGTATAGTATAGTATTTATTGTGCTAAGAGTTTTACAATTTGATTGTCTACTGCACTTTGACCCTGGTTACTCATTCAGTAGACAATCATTACAGTTTATTTACATTTTACAATTTCTTGTCAATAAATTATCTTGCTCTTTTTTTTTTTTTTTCATGTCCCATTTCCACTTTTTTTTTTTCACTTTTCATTTATTAATTGCTTAACCATCACACATTCACTATAGTTTTCCATTCAAAGTAAGATGGACTACCTCTTACTTTTCTCTTTCCACTGTCCAAAGCCATTTATTTTTTACTTTACACAAAAACTGTCCAATGCTTCTAGCGTCTTTACATATCATTTCAATCATAAGTGTATTTCTATCCCCCTTCAACCACTTCTTATTAAAAAATTCTTTTCTCCAATTTTCTGTTCCTTGGCACTTAAATACTATGTGTGCAATGTCTTCATTACCACCACATATCGGACAATGTTTCTGAGGAATACCCTGTCTTAGCCCTTTTAGCCTCCATGCTCCGGTTCTTAATCATGCAATAGATTCTCTCTCTTCTTTATTTACTATGTCTATATATTTTTCCCTACCCCATGCATTTTTCATTGCCTATAATAAACTAATGAGCTCATTTCAGAAATCTACTGAACATGATTTGTATTTCTATATCTTCCAGTCTTTTCCTCGCCTTTTTCCAAAAATTTTTCACGTTATTATATATGTTTGCCTTGGCTGCGTCAGTATTATTGTTAGAGACATGTTTCTCTTTGCAGGGTTGTGGTGTGACTGAAGAATGTACACTTACACAGACTATAATTTTACTTCACTCCTTTTATTAATGCTTGACACGATTTAAATAACACTTCACTGATATAGAGAGAGCTGTGAGATTTTTTTAAATTAATTACTTGCACTTTTTAACATGTAAACTACTGAATACATATTATACTTCTCGAGGACACATCTCGCATCTGGTTAGGAACACTGTGTCCAACCAACGCGTCCAGTTATGAGTGCTGTCTACAAGCAACTGACTTGATTTCTACCGCCTAAATTTGTAAATTTCTGTATTTCAAGTCTCTGATTGGCTATTCCTACTCCAATAGAATACTTTAATTTAACTTAAGCTTTTTCTGGTTGTTGATTGGCTATTTTATAAACTGTCACAAAAATTGCATTATTGTTGCTCCAAGAATGATAGTAGCATTATTAAACTTCCTTACTCATTATTGCCTCAAGGTTACCACATTGTTAGCAACTTTTAACCTATTATTCTCACAGCTCCTACATTATTAAATTATGTAATACATTCACATAACATTGTTACACATGTATACATAATATAAACATTTATAATGACTGTAATATACACTTTTTATATATTGTTACATACACATATTGCTTTAAGGCAAGCTGTTATTGAATTACATATATATATATATATATATATATATATATATATATATTATATAATTAGACTGAAATCATTTAAGTGTTAAAAATACTGCCTCAGTATTTATTTCAATAAGCTTCTACTGTCTTTTCCCACTATGCTGTCAGTTATTTTGTTCCTTCAAACATACATTAATTGGAACTATGTTGCTTTCTTTAGTGTTTCAATTTTTGGACAAAAAATCTTGTGAGGAAGCTGCTTCAGAATACCCAGATGTAGTGCGTAATAACTACCTTATATCCAGTGAGCTTGGCAGTGGAGGTTTTGGAACAGTCATGCTTATCTATGAAAAGGTCAGTCTTTACTTATCAAGACATGGTTCAACATGGTAACTGCATCTTAATACCTTCTTTGAATGTCACACAGTTGCAGTGAGTTTTATAAAGGTATTCCTTTTTTTTTTTTTTTTTTTTTTTTTTTTGTCATACAATAAAGTGAACAAATTCTAAGTAGGAGTTCCTAAGAAGTTAATGCAAGTACATCAGCATTCTTACTGATGAAATGATATTTTGAAAAACAGGAAAGCTGTTCACTCATTCTTTCTACTTTTAAATGTAATGTTTTTATACTGTCATCAAGTGAAATATATGCTGTGTTGGCTAATTATACATAGTAGGTACATCCTCAACAACTCATGATGAAAAGCAAATCTGAAATGAGGAACTTCATATTCCATATCTTAACTTGTGGATAGATATTATTTAAATTTCCTTAATTTTGGACATTTTCATTGTCAAGGAGACCTCATTGGTGAAAACTGGGCAAAAATAGTAAGTAATTACCATTTAGGCTTAACTTATTATAAAGTTTGATTTTTCATGAATGTTTTTATGTAAATAATTTTTTTATTTGAGTAAAAATGAGGGAGTTAAGTGACAATTTAATTAACCTGAGTGGAGGGCATGGTAATCCTTTTAAGTCTGCTTTTTCTGATATTTCTCATATTTATTTCCAAAATTTCTAGAAGTGTATTTGCAATTTGGTGCACATATGTTAATCAGTTTCTAAATTATCCATTTTAAATAAAAGCGTACACCATTTTATGACAAATACATAAGTAAGATTTTAGGCAAGTTAGTGTGAGTGAATTTTCCAGTGCATGTTACTCTTTTGTAATATTTTTTGACATTTTGCACATTTAAATTGCTCCTTACTATGTAATTTTTAAGTGATCAGGGTGAAACTTGAGACATACTTTCCCCAATACATGTTAACTAAAGCTTGCTATGTAATTATTAGCAAAAGGAGAATGTGTTATTCCATCAAGCTCACCCAAGTTTGATAAGTATATTTTTTTGCAAAAGCTGAAACTTACAGTAGAAGAAAAACTATTTTTATAAAGCAATTAATTTAAAAGTGTACTCCTAGCAAACTTATTTTATACCTTAATAAGGAACATAAATCTGAAATATTGTTTGAAAATAATTAAAATGTAAGGAGCAGTTTTTATAAAATAGCTTATATGTTTATTTTCAAATACATAATCCAGAAACATTATATATGCACCAAGGTTTGCAACCATACTTATTTATACAGACATGAGATGTGTTAAAAAATTTAAAAAACCTCAGTAGAGGCCTTGGGTTTGGGAAATTCACAGATTAATCACTTTGAACTATTT
This sequence comes from Deroplatys truncata, assembly GCA_030765065.1. Classification (NCBI taxonomy): domain Eukaryota; kingdom Metazoa; phylum Arthropoda; class Insecta; order Mantodea; family Mantidae; genus Deroplatys; species Deroplatys truncata. The sequence goes on along the minus strand of CM060976.1, from coordinate 226,609,030 downwards.
TATTTAAGAAATGGTTTTAATTTAAGAAAAACAACTGTAGCTAAGTTACTTTTGTTCTTTTCCTAGATCACTGGTAAAAGGTTTGCAATGAAAATTATAAACAGAAAGCAAACTACTGAGAAATACATGACGACAGAAAAGAAAATACTCAATAAAATAAAGCATGTAAGTATTCAACAGTAATCTTGTGAATTAAATCATAGCTAAAATGATTTGTGTATAGAGCTGCTACTTCAGGGCACTTTCCTTCCTGAATTGCATAAATCACCACTTCTGTTCAGTGGTAATAAATGGTGATTCATAAGTACCTGTACAAGCTTCATGGGTGTAATACAGAGATAAAAATAATCTGATATGTTACATTCACATAACTTTCTGGAGTGCTAAGCTAGCTGTTGAAGATGAAGGTTGTGTGTGGAGAGCTTAATTCTTTAAAGCAAAAAGGAATTAAGGAACAATGGGAGTGGACTTTAGTACATACAGAGCTAGAATTGGCTCTTTTGGAAACAAGAAATTAAGGGGCCATAGAGTAGCAGAAAATGGAGGAAAAATCAATATATTTGTCATGAAAATAGTTATCATGACTCTGCTAGTAATTGGAGCATAGAGATGAATCCCAGACCAATTGAGGAACAGACAATTTTAGAGCATTGTAAGTAAGTTGGAAGGGATGGAGATGCGTCTAAGTAATGAAATGAATGGAGTTATGAAAGAAAGAAATTAAGGAAGAAATCAAGAAGAAAATTCAAGGAATGAATAGAGAAATGGAATATGTCAAGATAAGGATAAACAAAATGGAAGAGAGATTTTGAAAATTAACTCTGATATTTTCGAGTATAGAAAAAAGAAGAGAGATTTGGCCTACTCAAGAGCTGATAGAAATTTCAGAAAGAAAGCTGGAAATGAAATTGGATGGATGAGAGATTGCAGATGCTTACAGGATAGGAAGACAGAGAAGAAGAAGGATAACATCACCAACATCACCAGATTTACATAATCACAAATGGTCTACAGGTGTTAAGCTGAACCAAAATGTGAAAAGGAAGTATTTATTTATTTATTAACAGGGATTTGTCAGTTGAGCAGCATAAAGTAAAATTCTAATTAGTGCAACAAGTCAAGAAGGCCTGAGCTGAAGGAAAACAAGCATACATATGAAATTTTCAGCTTTGGATAGAGCAGTAGCTGAGAACAAGAGGGAGTTATGGAACAATAGTGGGAGGGGAGAGATGAACTGCAAATTTTAAGGCTAACACAATGTGAAGGAGGGGCAGTCAGTTCAAGGAACAATGTAATAGACTGTCCAGTGAGTGCATGCTACCAGCAAAGGAAGGGGAGAGCTGCCATGGTCAACCAGCGGGCGAGCTAATGACATCACCATGGAAAAAAATTCTGGTGTATGGAAGGCTAACATAGCAAATGAGACAGCTGGCACACGGAAAAATAGGAGAGGCCAATGACTCCAATAGATCATCTAGTGTCATTTTAACAGACCAAGGGAGTTTATTCAAAATTGATTGGGCAGTCCAGGGGCAAATTGAGAATAAAAATATATGAGGATTACACCAAGAAAGAGAGAAGAAAGGCCTGAGTGTCATCCGTAGGAGTCAGAGGAATTTAAAGGAATTCAGATTCAGGGTGGGTTCACAATAGAAGAAAGCTGGAGGGGAGGAGGTTGTAAGGCTTTTTTTCTGGAACTGCGAGGGTGTACTAAGAGAACCGAGTAGTGATCATGTCAGAAGCATTTTGAAGGAAGCCCAGACTTTAGTTGTACATGGTTGGAAGAAGACAATCAAATAGATATATCAGGTTTCACATTTATTAATAAAATGGGAAGGAGATAGAGGGCAAGATGGAGAATGTCTGGCAGGGTGAGGACATTTCTTAAAAATGATATAATAAATAAAGTCAAGGAGAGAAAATCTAAGCTAGATGATGTGATGTGGTTGGTACTACAAGATTGGAAAATGGGTCTGGGTATAGCACAACCCACTCCAAAACTCCAACTTTTATAATCCTTTACTCCTCCATGAAATGGAAAATGAAATGGAGGAAATAAGGAGTGAAATATGCCCTGAATGAATTCATGATAGTGTGGGATTTAAATGCAAGATGTAGATGTAGTGGCTCAAGGGGGGATGAGATTAGAGAGGATGGCGAAGGTTTGTGTGTCAGAACCAGTAAAGATAAAATAATAAGTGAAAAAGGTTTAAAACTTATTGATTTCTGTGAAAATACAAATTGCATTATATTAAATGGGTGTTGGGAGAAGGGCAAGGAAGGTGAATTTACATGTGTCGGTGGGGTAGAACAGTGTTTGGATTGTGCACTTTGTGGTGAGGTTTTATTACCATTGATAGCTAATTTTAAAGTATTGAACATTTCTGGTAGCAGTGTTCATTTTGCTTTGGGTATTACACTAACAATTAATACAAGTGTAGATGAAGTGATTAGTGCAAAGGGGAACAATTATGCAGTGAAAAGAGAATGGTTCAAGTGGGTTAATGAGAAAGGTGAAGAATTCTATAGAATAGCAGATTCTGAAATGTCAAAATTATGTGTGCATGGTATCAATTCTGTGGTGAATAAACTTGAAGAAAGGTAGCATTGGAGATGTATACATTTATATTAGAGTGGGTAGGAAGAAACATGAAGCAAAATACTAGGAAAGTTACTATGGTTAATGATGGTGACTGTAGGAATATGCATAATCTGGTGAGAAGGGCAGTGATCCTATGGAGGTAGAGTAATGGAAGTGAAGTGAGAGATATGATCCAAATAAAAGACGCCTTTAAGCTGATGTTGGAGATGAAACAAGATAAATGAGGAAGAGAAAGAGCAAGTGAAAACAAAGCTAAAATAATCTTAGAAGGGGCTGCACAAATTTGGCTGGTAGATGGAAAATGTACAAGAAAATAGGCTAAAAGAACCTCAATTAAACCAGCAGAATGGCTCTGATATTTTGAGCAGTTGTTTGAAATGGAGGACAGGGTTGTAGGGAGATGGAAGCTAGGGTTGGCCTGAAGTTAAATTGAGGAGTTGGATAGACCTTTCTCAAAAGACAAAATTCTGAAACAGGTGGAGGGTTTTAAAAAGAACAAAGCAGTGAGTATTGATGGTCTAACAGCAGAATTTATTCAAGCATGGTGCAAGGAAGGGGATAGTGTTTAACTAGACTTTTGAATGGAATGAAGGATAACAAATATCTCCCTAAGAGTTGGAGGGTGGCAATAATTCAGCCTATTAATAAAGGAAAGGAGAGTGTAGACGATCCAGGTAATTATAGAGGAATAGCACTGCAGTCAAATTTGGGGAAAATATTTACTGGATTGTTGCAGAAAGGAAGAGACTTGCAGAAAGGAAGAGACCCAAAGATTGTCACAATTTCAAACAGGATTCAGAAAGGGGAGGAGGACAGTTGGCAATATATTGATCATTAAAACTTAAGCTGACAAATACCTGTGGGTAAAAAGAGGCAGAATATATGCAATATTTATAGATTTTGAGAAAGTGCATGATAGAATAATAAGGAAGGCATTGTGGTATAAGTTAAGACTGAAAGGTCTAAGCAAAGGTATAGTGGAGTTATTAATTGAATTATACCAGCAGAATACCTTTTGTATCAAATGTGGGGAGGAAGAAGTGACAGCTGAAGTTTTACAGAAACTAGGACTCAGGCAAGGTTGTAAACTGAGCCTTATTCTGTTTAATTTATTTATAGATGATATTATGGCCAGTCTTAGTTTTGCTAATATACACAAGCCAGCTATTGAGAAAAGGGAAATTCCAGGTCTACTTTATGCTGATGATTTAACGGTGGGATCAATATCTGAAATTTGTTCAAGTCATGCCATATCTGAAATAGAGGGATATTGTAAGGTATGGGGTCTTAAAGTGAACCAAAGCAAGACAAAGATCATGGTGTTTAAAAAAGAAAAGAAATTAAAAAATCAGAAAAATGGCTCATAGGGTGCAAAGAGATTCAAACAGTAGAGGACTTATAATAATAATAATAATAATAATAATAATAATAATAATAATAATAATAATAATAATAATAATAATAATAATAATAATTTATTTCATCCAGTTGATCATACATCTGATTTTGGACATGTCAAAACAATTACATCTTTACAAATCCTTTAAATCATACAGACATTTGTTTATTAGATACACCCTCAATTTCCTTTTGAATCACTATTTAGAAACATCAACTACAGATTTTATTTCCAGTGGTAATTTATTAAATGGTGTGATTCCAGAAATATATAAATCCTTTAAAGATACACTTTTTTTTTTACACTAGGTATGTCTAAAGTAGTCCAAGTTCCCTCTTGTATTATGTTTATGGATTTGGTTGTTTTTAATTGATTTGTACTTATCTATTACACACACTATTGTTCTATATGCACAGAGAGAGTACCTAAATAGTATAGTATAGTATAGTATTTTATTGTGCTAAGAGTTTTACAAATTTGATTGTCTACTGCATTTTGACCCTGGTCACTTATTCAGTAGACAATCACTACAGTTTATTTACATTTTACAATTTCTTGTCAATAAATTATCTTGCTCTTTTTTTTTTCATGTCCCATTTCCACTTTTTTTTTTTTCACTTTTCATTTATTGATTACTTAACCATCACACATTCACTATAGTTTTCCATTCAAAGTAAGATGCACTACCTCTTACTTTTCTCTTTCCACCCTCCAAAGCCATTTATTTTTTACTTTACACAAAAACTGTCCAATGCTTCTAGCATCCTTGCATATCATTTCAATTATAAGTGTATTTCTATCCCCCTTCAACCACTTCTTATTAAAAAATTCTTTTCTCCAATTTTCTGTTCCTTGGCATTTAAATACTATGTGTTCAATGTCTTCATTACCACCACATATCGGACATTGGTTCTGAGGAATACCCTGTCTTAGCCCTTTTAGCCTCCATGCTCCGGTTCTTAACCATGCAATAGATTCTCTCTCTTCTTTATTTACTATGTCTATATATTTTTCCCTACCCCATGTATTTTTCATTGGCCTATAATAAACTAATGAGCTCTTTTCGGCAATCTCACTGAACATGATTTGTATTTCTATATCTTCCAGTCTTTTCCTTGCCTTTTTCCAGAAATGTTTTACGTTATTTTCTCTCCTTCTCCATATATCTCCTAACCCATTTTTCTCCAAAATATTCTGTAATTTACTTATCCTCCATCATTCATTAAGCTATTCTCTTGGTATTCAATACTTAACACATTACTTTTTCCTAGATTTAAAGTTCTGAAGCAAAATTTCAAAGCTCTTTCCATTATCTTTCCCTTAGTTGTCACCCTGCCCATGTCTAATTGTGCTACCTGTCTTACAATTGACTTCGGTAGCCCTAGTATTTCTCTACAAAACATCCTGTGCACCACATCTATACATTCCCATCCTCTATCTAATTCCCATATTTCTATACCATACATCATTTTTGCCTCCACAACCATCTCATAAACTTTTTCCAGCCATTTAACATTTATATTAGGTACTTTATATTTGCAGCTTCTAATTGCTGCCATTGCCCCTTTACCTTTTGCCAATGCAAACTTCTTTTGTTTCTCCCATTTATTACCTCCATCTATTTTTACTCCTAAATAGATAGTCACGCACTACCCTGTAATCTTTATTCTCTCCCTTCCACTTTTCATATTTGCCCAATTTTCTCCCCTTTTTGAAAACCACAATCTGTGTTTTCTCTTGATTCACTTTTAACCTCCATTCTTTACAATATACATCAATTGCTTGTAATGATTGTTTTAAACCACTTACTGTAATAGATCCTATCACTTGGTCATCTGCAAAAAGAAGTCCTGGAATTTGGATGTTGTTAATTACTGGTGCACAGTTATTATTCCTTCCAATTTCTAGTAAGACATCATCTATGTATAAATTAAATAAAACTGGACTTAAGCACAATAAATACTATACTATACATCCTTGCCGAAGGCCTTTCTTTTGTGGAATTTCGTTTGTTACACAGCCTGTCTCCACCCTTACACAGAAGGTGTTCTCAAAATACAGTGCTTTAAGAATATTCACCAATTGCTGACTTACTCCCTTACACACTAATTTATGCTACAGAAGTTCCTTCTCTAAGTCTACAAAAGCCATATACAATTTACCCCTTTTTTCTTTTAAATATTTGTCTGCTAATGTCTTTATAATAAATAAATTATCAATTGTTCTCCTTCCCTTGTGAAAGCCCATCTGGAATTCCGAAAGGATATTATATTCTTCAACCCAAAATTGTAGTCTCGCTGCCAAAATGCCCGCAAAAAGTTTTCCTATATTCGATAATAATACAATACCTCTGTAGTTATTAGGTTTATCGACATTGCCCTTGCCTTTATATATAGGATGGATGATAGCTTCTCTCCATCGTTTAGGTACATAACCCTTTCTAATAATTACATTAAATAAATCTAATAAAATTTTCACTCTCCCTGTTTCATTACACCACTCCTTGAGAAACTCTGTTGGGATGCCATCAATTCCAGTAGCTTTATTTTTCTTCAGTAACTTAACTTGTTTTATTATTTCCTCACTCCTAATTTCACCATCCAATAGATTTCAATCCCATAGAGTATGTGTGAATAAAAACATCCATAGTATATTAGTTTCAATATGTTACCATCACTATGATTGTTGAAATATCTGAGTAGATACACTGTTTTACTAATTTTACCACATACATGTTTAATATGCTCAGCCCATGTTAGCTTTTTATCAACAATAATACCTAAAAAGCTATGTGATTTTACATCCAGATTATTATTATTATTATTATTATTATTATTATTATTATTATTATTATTATTATTATTATTATTATTATTATTATTATTATTATTATTATTATTATGGACTTTTAGTGATATTTTACCATCATTTTTATTGAATTGCATCACTTTAGTTTTTTGCATGTTGCAGTGTAAATTTATCGATTTCAAGTAATTCAGCAACCAGGAGGTGGTATTGTTTATGGTAGTATTTAATCCTTCTACTGTTTTATTCCAGCATACAGCTGTGGTGTCAGCTGCATAAGTTATCACTGAAGTATTTGGTGGATTTTTAATGTCATTAATATAGATAATAAATAATAATGGTCCCGACTCAGTGCCTTGTGGTACGCCATATTTCACAGATCCCAAATGTGATTTGATTTGTTGTATACATCTCCTTTTTTTGTATGTTATTTCCATAATTTGTTTTCTTCCAACCAGGTAACTATAAATTAGGTCCAGGGGTAATCCTCTTATGCCATAGTTTTCCAATTTACTAATTAATATATTATGGTTGACACAGTCAAAAGCCTTAGATAAATCAAAAAATAATGTACTGACTTTCTCATTGTTTTCTAAATTCCCAATTATTTCATGTATAGACTGGTTAATGGCAGAAATGGTGAATTTCCCTTTTCTAAACCCATGTTGAAACTTCCTTAATATAGTGAATTTACTTAGATAATTATCCAGTCAAGGTTCAATTTAAATATATTATAAAACTGGTTCCATTTATCATTTACATTACCAATACTATATAATGTACATTCCCAGTCTATTACAGCTAAACTATTTATTAAGTTATTTAAGTTTTCACTACTTATGTGTCTTACTGTTCTAATTACTTTACTCGCTATTTCATATTTGGATACATTAAAGTTAGTCAGTTGGGCATAGTGATCAGAGATATAGGTTTCTAAAACCGCAGAGGATATTTCTGTTACATTAGATGCAATATGGTCATGGTAGATGAGGTACTATCAGTTACTCTAGTGGGTTCTTGAATTAAATCTTTTATATTATATGAATTAAAAACCTCTTTTAGGCATTTGTATGATTTATTATTAGGGTCTAGTTAATATTAAGATCTCCTGTTAGAATAGCTTTAGCATCTTTCTTTAAATATTGTTGGAGCATAATTTCTGGCTGTAATATAAATTCATTAACAGAAGATGAGGGCAAGCAGTATATTCTAAATACAACAACATTACCAAGGTTAGTGGCAATTTTAATTGCAGATGCTAAAGCCTTTTATATTTAGTTCTGTGAAATTTATTTCTTGCTTTATGTATATAATAACTTCACCACTTTTATGTTTGGACCTACAGAATTTAGAAGCTATTTTATAATTTTCAATATTACAAATTTCATCCCTCTTTGCACCATGCTCGATTTTAATGCAGATATCAGCATCTACTTCGTTTAATATTTCTGTCAATGCTAACAGTTTAGATTTCATGTTTAAATGAAATACTTTAAGCATATTACAATATTGTTTTTGACCATTAATTTGGCATGATTGGTTTGCCTTAGTTAAACTGACTAAGTCTGCTACCACAGGCTTTGACTTAACTTCCTCACTACCTACCTTCGGTTTCCCTTGCACATGACAGAAGAGATAGTGTTACAAAGTAAATTACCAAATATAAAAACACCTCCTTTGTTTAGGTACACACCGTCCTTAGCAAAGTCATTGTCACTTAGCCACCAGTTACCATCCACCATTTGACAGTCTTTCACTTTGCACAACCAATTCTATCTCACTGTTGATCCTAAATGTCCTTCTATTACTCACACCTTTTCTTCATTTATTTGGGCATCAAACTAAACAGAAAAGGGAACTGGAACAACAGAAAAAATGGGCAGTATGCCTAAGGGAGATTAGCAATTGATGAAAGGTTGTATGCAGCCCTAGTGGAATCAAGATGGTCATATGAAGTTGAATTATGGCGGATAGAAAATGGGTGAGAAAAAATGGACTTCATATTAAGATCATTCTACATACTTATGTATTCCACCCAAAAATGCAAATTGAGTTTTCATTGGAAATACATATTTAGAGGTTCTCTGAATGCCAAAAACAAAGAAAGAAAAAACAAATGTTTTTTCTGGACTTGTGTCTGTCTATGAATTACATGACTCAAAAATGAAAATTTGAAAAATACCAAATGTCATATTAAAGTCAGGCTCCACATAAGAATGACAGGCAGAGATTTTCTAAAGAAGGAAACTCTAACCCAAACTACCATTTATGCAGAAAACATTTCATTAGTTTTCATTTTCTTATAAATGGCATTAATGATTTTGATTAAAATATCATTAAGATATGTGGATGACTGATAAAATACATATCTTGAATTTTCTGTGAATAGCTTGTGAGGTTCCATTCATTCTATATGAATCTTGTATAACCAAGAAACCATAAAAGACAAACAAAAATTTACTTCAGGAATAACGTAGTGCTTGTAAAATATGCAGCCTATCTCAAATAATTCTTTTTCTTAGTATAACTGTTTTTTAAATATTTCATGCTGTGCATTTCAAATGTAAGAGTAACATCTGACAGGAGATGCTTTAAAGTTTCCAATTCTTCTTTCATATTTCCTTTGCAAGAAGTCATTACTATTTCTGGATTTATGTCCCTTGCTTCCAATTAATATTTGAATGCTGTTTTCACATGTTCTATAATAGGTAACTAACAGTAAGTACTTATTGCTTAATTTAAAATCATTTCCAGCCAAAACTGTATTGGGAATGAAGGTATTAGTTTTTAAGAATGTTATAATACATAAGGCATTGCTAAAATTTATAATGGATAGAGAAAGTTAATGTGACTATACCACATCAGATTTTTATATTCAAAAAGTTTGTGCAGGTATATTTCATGTGCAATTAGATGGAGCACATTGAATTAAAAAACAAGATGTGTTGTATACAGTAGAGTTTCAATATAACATTGTATGCTGGAATGAGTCGGCAACATTTTTAAACATTTTTTTCTCTCCACTTACATCTATTTAAGATTAATTTCTGGGAACATATTCCCCTCATCAGCTTTGTGACTGACTATCTTAATAAATAGACTTAAGAGGAGGAAAAAGTGATTAAAATGGTTGTTGACTCATTTTAACATAAGTTACACCATTTTATATCCAAAATATTACTTATCAAGAAATCAACACAGTGAAGCACTTGAATCAATGATTTGCATAAGCTTGCGTCACTTCTATCTAAGCTTTACTGATCACAAATTGTACATGTCTCAAGGGCAATTGCCCTTATCCTCAATTATATGTCAATATGTATGAATATGAAACTGTTGAAAGGGAAAAGAGAAGTGAGCATAAGGCCTAGAACCATTACTCATGGTAGTGTTTGAACTGACTTGTGTTATAAATTATGTAGCTGTATATAGAATTACATGAGTACAAAATGCTGGAAATACATCTTATAACATTATAACTGAGGCTGCATAAAGTAATTGTTATCTAACAGGAGGGAGAGCCTATAATATTTTCTATGAAACTTAGTGGAAACAACCTGGACAATAAGTTCCGTCTCTATCCTTGCTATGATGGAGCTGTTAGTAATCATGTCCTTACATGATGAATGAAAGAGAGGGGCTCCTCATCAATTAGCACTAGTCAGTTTGATGAATTAAAGACCAATTCTGTATTCTTCTTCTTCCTTATCAGATCCCCTCTTTCTACTTTTCTATACAATTTTCTTTCTACTTTTCTGATATATACAATACACAAACAAAACAATATACCAGATGAAATGAGAGCCATAGTATATAGCTGATTCTTTTAAGAGCTTGTGGAAAGCAGCAGCAGCAGCACCCAGAAGCTTTGATGATCTTCATTCTTCTTCTTGCTTTCTAATATAATTTTGAAGATAAATCCAGATGAGTTGAGATTAGTGCTGAATGCTTATGCTGGTGATCCATATCCATATTGGAGTTTTCTTCATTGTAAAGTACACATTTAGGTGTAGGGTATGTGTCAATTTGTCAAAAAATGTTGAAATATTGATTATATTTCCAGATATCTATTCTGATAAATCCATATTTTGCATTTCTTTGACCATGGGAAATTTATGCATTATTTCATTACTGATTCCTCGAAGAATTCCACTGGCAGTTTGTTTTCTCTTAGGTAGACTTCTATTTGTGTGTTTCAAAAAAAGTTAAACTCTCATTAGATACACTATGTGATCAAAAGTATCCGGACACCCCCACAAACATACGTTTTTCATCTTAGGTGCATTGTACTGCCACCTACTGCCTGGTACTCATTATCCATGATCTCAGTAGTCATTAGACATTGTGAAACAGCAGAATCGGACGCTCCATGGAACTCATGGACTTCGAACGTGGTCAGGTGATTGGGTGTCACTTGTGTCAGAAGTCTGTATGCAAGATTTCCACTCTCCTAAACATCCCTAGGTCCACTGTTTCTGATGTGATAGTGAAGTGGAAACGTGAAGGGATATGTACAGCACAAAAGCGTACACCGACCTCGTCTGTTGACTGACAGAGACCGCTGACATTTGAAGAGGGTCGTAAAGAGTAATAGGCAGACATCTATCCAGACCATAGGAATTTTCAACTGCATCAGAATCCACTCCAAGTACTATGACAGTTAGGTGTGAGGCGAGAAACCTTGGATTCCATGGTCGAGTGGCTGCTCATAAGCCACACATCATGCAGGAAAATGCCAAATGGCACCTCGCTTAGTGTAAAGAGCATCAACATTACATGACTGAACAGTGGCAAAATGTTGTGTGGAGTGACGGACGAATCACAGTACACAATGTGGTAATCCGATGGCAGGGTGTGGGTATGGCGAATGTCCGGTGAATGTTATCTGCCAGCGTGTGTAGTGCCAACAGTGAAATTTGGAGTTGGTGGTGTTATGGTGTGGTCATGTTTTTCCTGGAGGGGGCTTGCACCCCTTGTTGTTTTTCATGGCACGATCACAGCGCAGACCTACATTGATATTTTAAGCACCTTCTTGCTTCCCACTGTTGAAGAGCAATTCGGGGATGGTGATTGCATCTTTCAACACGATCGAGCACCTGTTCATACTGCACGGGCTGTGACGGAGTGGTTACATGACAATAACATCCCTGTAATGGACTGGCCTGCACAGAGTCCTGACTTGAATCCTATAGAACACCTTTGGGATGTTTTGGAATGCTGACTTCATGCTAGGCCTCACTGACCTACATCAATACCTCTCCTCATTTCCACACTCCATGAAGAATAGGCTGCCATTCCCCAAGAAACCTTCCAGCACCTGATTGAAAGTATGCTTGCGAGAGTGAATGCTGTCTTCAAGGCTAAGGGTGGGCCAATACCATATTGCCTTCCAGCATTACCGATGGAATGCGCCACAAACTTGTACATCATTTTCAGTCAGGTGTCCGGATACTTTTGATCACGTAGTGTATGTTAGCTTCTACTATACAAAAGACATCTATTTCTTCTTCTTGAAATATTTTTATAAATTCTAATTTCTTAGCTTGTGACATTCCACTGCAGGATTTTTATCATAAGTTTATGTTCAGGTTTACTTCTTCTTGTGTCTGCTGGAGATCCAAATTGGGGAGATTTTAGCTCTGAATTTATATCTTGAAGAAGCAGCATTATGTTATCACATTGTTGTTCATTTAACTCAACTTGATAGGTAAATGTGGATTACAGAACTCCATGATGTGAACAATGTTACCCACTATAGAAGGAGAAATAATAGGAAAGAAAGACAAAAGGATCCCCTAAGCCATAAACACTGTAATGCCATCACAGTAAAAACAAACAAGGGTTCAGTCAAGAAAGGCTGTATAGAAAAGTTGTTGTTGTTGTTGTTCACCAATGGCACTGGGGATTAATTGATCTGCATCATTTTCCCTCTGGCCTCCCAATATAAAGTCTGTAAGTTATCGCTTTTAAGGCTTTTGCATTTGGCAAGACGCTGTTTGTTCAGGATGACTTCTTCATAGAGAGTGCACTTGGGTGTAGGTAGGCATCGTATCTTTTAGAGGTGCTCTGCGAGGCAATCGTGGCCAGTTGCCATCCTAAATAAGGCCACTGCAGTCTTCCTTGGCATTTTTTGTATATCAACTCTCTTTAATATTCTTATAATCTTTATCTTTTAATTTACCTTCTTCATCAAGTCTCTCTTGAAGAGACATGCACATGACTTAATATTCTTTCTTGATAAAATCTGTGTCTGTATTTTATTGCTTTTTTCTTTTTCATGGTACCAGCCCTGTGTTATTAGTATAATAAAAGATGCTACCACTGCCACGGAACTGTACATTATTATGGAACTGATGCAAGGTGGAGATCTGAGAAAACTTATTAATTCAAATAAGTTGATAAAAGAAGACCAGACAAAGCTGATTTTCTTTCAGCTGGCAAAAGCCATTGAATATCTGCACAGTCAAAATATAGTTCACAGGGATATAAAGGTAAGCAGTTTCAATAAGTCATTGCATTCATAATTTGCCAACTTTTTGTTTTATTTTGCAAGTCTTGATGCTTTAGCAAATCCTTGGTGCAAATAAGATTAGAATTCACTGAAGCCCTGCCATTTGAAATTAAAAATACTTTGCTTCCTCAGATGAAAGCAGAAAAATAATTACATCTACCTACTTAGATAGTCTCGATTAAACGATTGTTAAGTTGATACCTAATAGCTTGGAATTTCAGGCAAATGCCTATTTTTACTTTCTCCTTTACTTATCTATAATAAGAAACAGGAAGTATTGCATTTCACCCAAAACTTCTCTATCAAGAACTCACTGGGTGTATATGTTATAATGCTCTCTGAATCCAAGCATGTTTAGAAAAAATGCCCATATGTGTGAGTGAGTCTCTATCTGTGAACAGCATAATTCAAAAACAAAAAGTCAGAAAATACCAAATACCAGCATCTTCCAAGAATACAACATGATTTTCAAGAAAATCATTCCTACCCCAAACTACACTTTACATGGAACATTTTACATTATTTTTTTATTTTCTCAAAAAATGGCTCTAACAATTTTGATTAAAATGCCATATGTTTAAGATATTTCCATCACAAATAAAATGTATATCTTGAATTTTCTCTAAATGGTGTGTGAAGTCCTTTTCATTCTGATTAACTTTTGTATAATTGGTAAACCATTTATACAGATAGACAAAATCTTACTGTACAAAAAATGTAGATCTCGTTAAAGCATACAGTTTACATATGTCAAATAATTTCTTTTTCTGTCATTAATCATTTCTGAGATATTCTTTGTTATTGGTTTGAGTTTTCAAATAGGTAGTTATACTTTTTTTCAAATGGTAAGTCACTATTTGCTTTTATCTCATGGTTGTGCAAACAGCCATCACATAGCAATGCTGTTTGAAAATCTCACTATCACTTTAGACTAGTACACCCTTCTTGTGCTTACAACAAATGTAGAACTGTGTAATGAAAGTTTATCTTGACATAGCAAGAGGCAGAAGAAGGGTATGCTTTTGTAAGAATGGTTTGCAGAATGAATACAGAAAGTCATAAAATGCCAAATCAGAATTTTAATTTGTGCAAATGAACTAAAATAAGTTAAATATAATAAAGTCAAAATGAAAGATAATGAAATACAATGAAGGGAACATACCCAACAAGTACAAATTTAACAGCCCTGCGAAACACAGCTGTAACGCAATCCAGATTGTGTACTAGGATGTGCTGTTAATGTCTTGTAAACAAGCCTCATACTGCTTCATTGGAGCTGATGAGTGGCCTTTTATAGACTTATAGGCCACTGAAAAATACATGGGGTAGGGAAAAATATATAGACATAGTAAATAAAAAAGAGAGAGAATCTATTGCATGGGTAAGAACCGGAGCATGGAGGCTAAGAGGGCTAAGACAGGGTATTCCTCAGAACCAATGTCCGATATGTGGCGGTAATGAAGACATTGAACACATAGTATTTAAGTGCCAAGGAACAGAAAATTGGAGAAAAGAATTTTTTAATAAGAAGTGGTTGAAGGGGGATAGAAATACACTTATGATTGAAATGATATGCAAGGACGCTAGAAGTATTGGACAGTTTTTGTGTAAAGTAAAAAATAAATGGCTTTGGACAGTGGAAAGAGAAAAGTAAGAGGTAGCGCATCTTACTTTGAATAGAAAACTATAGTGAATGTGTGATGGTTAAGTAATCAATAAATGAAAAGTGAAAAACAAGTGGAAATGGGACATGAAAAAAAAAACTGAAAAAAAAGAGCAAGATAATTTATTGACAAGAAATTGTAAAATGTAAATAAATGTAGTGATTGTCTACTGAATGAGTGACCAGGGTCAAAGTGCAGTAGACAATCAAATTGTAAAACTCTTAGCACAATAAATACAACTAAATATGTAGACTGTGAACAAGTAGTGCCTTACTCGCTCCACTGATGCCCCTTATATACCTGGCTTTCTAGGTCAAAGCATCAGTAATGTAGAACATTGTATATTCAGTACTGTTGTTGCTACACAATTAAATCAATAGCAATAAGCTAGATAGCAAAGGAAAACAATTATGTAACTAAAGCCATCTACCAAAAAACTCACCTACACAGATGGTATAGGATGTCATCTATGTACAAATACTTAATAGGAAATGAATTTTATAGTATAGGTGAAGTTAGACATGGAAAAGCAATGTAAAATGAAAATTGATATTTAAGATAAACTTAAAGTAAATGCAATGTAAAAGGATAATTGATACTTAAGGTAAAATTGTTAATGAAAAGTAATGTAAAATTATAAGCTGTGCTTGTTAAACTATTTTATATTTTTAATTGGACGTGTCCTTTAAATGTATTTAAAAGGATGATAATAAAATGGAATGGAATGGAACTAGGCCTTCTGCCAGGCACATACTGAATCACACGTATAAAATTACCTAAAGGCAGCTGTCATGATATTACCAAGATGTTAAAACAGCAATGGAAGCTCTGGTGCTACCACTGCCTTGCACAGGGTGGAAGACATGGTTTCAGCATTGAAACATTCATTGTCAGTATTTGCCATTTTCATTGTAAGAACTGGTCTTCATTCCCTCCACCACAAGTTATGCCTCTTCTTTCACTCCAAAATTCCTACTGTACTTCCTTGTTGTAGAACATGCAAGGGAGGTGTTGTCATGACAAGTTTTATGTACTAGCCAATAGGGAAACTTAAAATTTAAAGTGAGTAAGCATGTACTAAACCTTTGGAACTTCACTAAAGTCATACAGCTTCATACCTGTTTCCTTGAATCCTTAATGAAGACTTATATCCCTGCTACTGAAACCAACTATCATTTATTTTTTTCTTCAAGAGAAGTTTAGGTTTATTATTCTGGACCTGTTTAATTGACTGTCAAATGCTGACACCTGCACATTGAATAGTGAAAAAGAGAAAAGTTCCATGGAATTCCCATAACTTAACCAAGGCTAGCATGTACCAGTAAATAAAGTTGTTTGCTTCATTTGTCCTGACCTTAACATTTAGCCTGTCACTGCAAGTGGTATGACATGTGTTTCAGTTGTGCAATGTTATGAAATACTGCATGGTAAATCATATTTTATTTTTAACAAAACGGATGGATAAAAGATTATAACAAATTTTATTCCTTTTGATGCCTGCTATATAGCCTTTGTTTGGATACATGGCTAGACTAACAGGAATTTTCTTGGCACCAGGGAGCACGTTGTTTGCTGGAAAAGTCAGATATTCATAGCCCCTTAACTTCAAGTTATAGATTTCTGATGCAAATTACAACTACAATAACCACATATCTTTGTCATAGAAGAGGGAATTAATGATGTCCTTGTGCTGCTATATATTTCTGAATCTTTTAAGAAAATTTACATCAATACACTTTAATTCTTTCTGGCCATGTAAATAAAATTATGCTTCATCCATAAAAAAAATTAAATGTAGGTCAATACAGCAATCATTAACATTATCCAACATCCAATTATAGAAATTAACTTTACTCACATTATTTCATGGTTGCAAATCCTGAGCCATAATTATCTTACAGGGTTTAATTTTAAAAGTTTAATGGTATTCCAAACTGAGACTTGCAAAATTCTTGCTTCATATGCAAGCTTTTTCAGGGATTTCTTTGGACTTCATTGTAACTTTTCTCCGATGTCATTGAGTTTTTCTTCTGTAAGAACACAGTGGTTTAATTTTGGTTTCTTATCAAGAATAGAACCTGTTTCCCTAAATAGATTTAGAAGGTTACAAACCATTTCTCTGTGCGGTGCACAAACAGCAGGAAATCTGTCTATAAATTGCCATCTTACTTCTCTATAAGAGTTTGTTATCATATAGGAATCCTACATGAAGATTCTGTGTGCTAAAGAAAATGGACTTCATTATTATAACAGTACTAACACACTATAACACTGAAACACATTTCATAATGTATCAACCTCTGTACGTACAGCACAAACTTTGCATCAACTAATTAGTGGCTCTTACAGAGATGAGAGAAAGTGGAGGGAAAAAAGAAGTGGTTAGAAACAGCACAGTGCAGGGCAAGCATTTCCCCATAATATGGCGTGCATCCAAACAAAGGCTCCGTATTTGTAGTTTAAAGGTTAACAACAATGCTTCCTCTACCTTGCATGGGAAGTTGCTTCTGTGTATATCTTCTCCCTATTTTTCTAATCATTAATATAAAACCATTTATTTATTTGCAGCCTGAGAACATCTTGCTCTCCAACAATGAAAAAGAAACACTGATTAAAGTAACAGATTTTGGTGTTTCTAAAATTTTGCATTCAAACACAGTTATGAACACCTTTGTAGGCACCTATGGATATATGGCGCCAGAGATCCTACAACATGCTGGTAAACCATATACATACACAAAGAATGTAGACATATGGAGCATGGGAGTAGTGATTTTTTATTGGTAGGTACACATTTGTTTAACTTTATTCATAGGAGGAAGCTTCTAATTGGTGGAATACTTACTTCATTATAATTGTTACTTTTAGCTTGACTGGGTCTCATCCATTTAGACGAGAGGCAGATTACATGGAAGGTTTTGTATCATTTCATTCTGAAGTGTGGCGATCCATAAGTGCTTCAGCACAAGATTTGGTTAAAAGAATGCTAAAGGTAACCGACTACGAAAGAATAGCACTTCCAGCAGTCTTGTCACACAGCTGGTTGAAGGCAAGTACAAGCTCAAGATTACTTCCAGAGAGTACATAGAAAGAGGAATTATTGGGTGGAATTATTGATGAATCTGCAAGACAGAAATACATCATAATTTCTTGCATAATAGTATCAATCTTGATTGACATTTCTGCAGATGTCGTTTCTAAAATGTTTAACTTGATGGTCTGAGATTGGGAAATCTACAAGTTCACCAGTTTCACTCTATTTCATTGTATATTTATGTCAGGAGTTTCTCTATTATGTAAGAACTGTGTTATTAATCAACTATAGGGACAAAGAGAAAGGAAAGTGTTAGCTTAAAAAGATTATTAAAAAGGGAACAGTTAAATAGCATGTACCATTTCGCTTATTTAAATCAGGTCTGGGGAACATGCAACAAAAGTTTAAGAAATGAATTAGAAATACTACAGAGGGGAGCAATAATGATATTGCATTATATTTAGTCACAAAAACCCCAACCTTGAATCTTGGGATAAAACTCAGACTTACAACTTTTATGTAAAAAGTTATAAATAAAATCACTAAATTAAACTTGAACATTAAAATAAATATTCTGAAATCCATAACCACTACAAGACAACAAGATATTATTCAATTAATAATGCTTCCACTAGATATGGCATTCAATCTGTGTTCTACACAGCTTCCAAGCTTTATAATTCATTGTCAAGTGAAATAAAATCTGTATCAAAGCTGCATATACTTAAAAAGAAATTAAAGCAATATTTAGGATATGCACTGCCGTAGAGTGTATTTAAATGAGCCAAACTTCAATTATTACAGATGTGTTCTGTAAACTTTATTTACATTTTAATTACCCCCAACCACCAAAAATTGTGTATGTACTGCCCTGGGTAGAGCTCTAGCTCATTAAGGCAAATTGTAAAATAAATAAGTAAGTAAATTGAATCACAAGAATTGTTTCATTGCCAAAGATATTTCAGATGCTATACAATATTTCCAGAAGTTGTCAGGCAGAGGTTAAGAAAATAATAAAGACAATATCTGCCAATATTTTGTACCCATTCCCATGAATATAAAGGGATCGTTTATCCATTAGGAACATTGTGAAGCTGTTTGAGATAACAATTATAAGGGGTAAAGAGGGATGTTCTACCATAATAAATATGAGGGGAGGCAAGTGAAATTAGTTAATGACAAATTCAAGATTTAAAAAACCACCCATGCAATAATGAGTAAGCTAGTTAGTCAACAATTAAAGAGCCAAATGTAACTGTCATTAAAATTAAATCTAGGAAAACTAATTAGGAATTTAGCATTTACAGAAAGCATTGTATACTGCCTCAAGAATTGCCTTCACTGAGTTAAATGCTGTCCTAGATTTTAACTCAAGCTAAAATGTTTTTTTTTACAATGATAACTGTTAAATGCACCCAAAACTAAATAAAGAAGAATGAAGTACTTTATGAGAGGTATATACATGATTTTTGTATATACATGGTGAGGAGGGCTACTTGTTTTATAAATTTGATTCCACTTAGTGAAATCAGTGTGAATGTTCTTACAAATACTAGATATAATTCACAGGAAATTTAAATCACTTGTTTAGTTTAGTACTTGTTGTTTATCTAAAAAAAGGCCACAAATTTAGCTTAAGAAACACAACTCTTATTCATGTTCAGTGAGATTGCCGAAAAGAGCTCATTGGGGGATAGAAATGCTCTTATAATTCAAATGATGTGCAAGGACGCTAGGAGCATTGGACAGTTTTTGTGTAAAGCAAAAAATAAATGGCTTTGGACAGTGGATAAAGAAAAGTAAGAGGAAGTGTATCTTACTTTGAATGGAAAATTATGGTGAATGTGTGATGGTAAAGTAATCAAAAAGTTAAAAACAAGTGGAAATGGGACATGAAAAACTGAAACAAGATAATTTATTGACGGGAAATTGTAAAATGTAAATAAACCGTAGGATTGTCTACAGAATGAGTTGATGGGAAATTGTAAAATGTAAATAAACTGTAGTGATTGTCTACATAATGAGTGGCCAGGGTCAAAGTTCAGTAGACAATCAAATTGTAAATTTCATAGCACAATAAAAATAAAAATATACATAACCTAAAAACACACATTTGCTCATTACATTTTTCAGTTGTAATTGAGCCCTACCCAATCAGCATTTGTAGGGCCTTCTTTGTAATAATATTACTCCTAGTGTCATTGATAAAAATAAAAGTGGTTTATTTGCTCTGATTCCTTCACAACAATTGAGCACTGTGTACTTTAGTAAATACACTAAGATAATTAGTAGGTTTTAATACATTTAAAGGTATTAAAGATAACTTAAACCATTTCACTTCAAAATGTTTTAATTTCTTTATAATTCCCCCAGAATGAACTGTGCACAAATACTTAAAATCCTTGAATCTTATTACCACGCCCTAAATAACAGAGCTGATGGTAATCATGCATACATATTTCAAGGCTAAGACAGGGTATTCCTCAGAACCAATGTCCGATATGTGGTGGTAATGAAGACATTGAACACATAGTTTTTAAGTGCCAAGGAACAGAAAATTGGAGAAAAGAATTTTTTAATAAGAAGTGGTTGAAGGGGGATAGAAATACACTTATAATTGAAATGATATGCAAGGACGCTAGAAACATTGGACAGTTTTTGCGTAAAGTAAAAAATAAATGGCTTTGGACACTGGAAAGAGAAAAGTAAGAGGTAGTGCATCTTACTTTGAATGGAAAACTATAGTGAATGTGTGATGGTTAAGTAATCAATAAATGAAAAGTGAAAAAAAAGCGGAAATGGGACATAAAAAAAACTGAAAAAAAGAGCAAGATAATTTAGTGACAAGAAATTGTAAAATGTAAATAAACTGTAGTGATTGTCTACTGAATAAGTGACCAGGGTCAAAATGTAGTAGACAATCAAATTTGTAAAACTCTTAGCACAATAAACTATTCAACTAACATATACCAGAAAAGCATCATAACTTAGATAATGTGAACAAATTTTGCAAGTGGTATCATGTATCTTTTACTATTCACAGTACAACTTACTGCACTCACAAGATAGTGCTATCACAGAACATAGTTCAAATATGTTGGATATTGCACTTACCCTTTGCTAACTTAGAGAATTTTCCTCTTCTGACTCCTAAAGTGTAGGCACAGCTACAGAAAAATAAACTGCACCGAATAGCTTTTTTACCTCTTCCAGTAGGACTCTGAAACTGCGGTTATATTTTTCTAAATGCTCCTTCCTGGCTTCTTGCTCAGTATTATTTTATGAGCAAAATCCAGAAGTTTAGGCAAAAAATAAAATGAGATTACTTAGTGGTGCACAAGGCATTCACTGTGGATGTAAACATGGACCTCCACAGGAATTTCAAGGTTCAGGTAGCAACTTCAGCGAGCTGTAACAGTGGCATAAATTTACACAAGAGAGTTATGTCTAAAATTAATCATCAGAATCATACAAATTAATATGCAGAAATAAATCTGGTACCTACTTCTGATGGTGCAAAATAAATAAATAAAATAAAAATTAAAATGCTCAAGAAAAATGCAGCACGTTGAAGTGAGGTGTATACCTAAATTTAGTATATAAAATCTCATATCCTAAATGTAATAGTCCTATTTCTACCAAAATACTTGTATAGGTAAGATATTTCTACCAGAGAAAATATGTATATCATCTCAAGGTTTAATAAGTAAGGCTTAAAAAACTCATAAATATATTACATATGTAACCCAGCATGAGAAAGTATCATGTTTGTTTAAAATTTTTAATTCAGTAAAATTCTCTAGCTTAGGACATTACCCAAACTTGGGAAAAACTTAAATACCTTTTATCATCAAGGTTAAAGGTTAGAAAAAGATCAAATGGAATACTACTTTAGGAATATGTTTTACATTACAGGGTGACCAGATGTACAAATGGGACCAGTGCCAGCCATAACGATAAAAGGGTAGCTAATTATAATAAATTAAATTAGGTATGTAGGTATATTAGAAAGTTTACTTGTGTCTGTTAGTCAAAACTGAAGCAAAGTTTCAAAGACATTCAACTCCATCCTCAGCTATTAGTCAACTGAAGCTGGTTCTGTCTTTGGTCAGTCTTGAGTTGGTCTCTACTTGACTGCTCTCTGGTGGATATTCTACAATACTTGAAAATGTCACTAGTTAGCAGAATTTCAAAATTTACATTGTTTACATTTTTTATAATAGATATCTTTTCCCATACAAAAAGTTCCAATTGATGTAAGTATTTTAGCAGTTTGATCTCCTGTCTAATATCATATTCTCTGACCAAAAATGATGTGCAATGGTCAATTTATCCACTTGTTTATACTCAACATTTCTTTGGTGCTCCTTCAATATAGTATATATTCTCTTCATCTTTCCTTAAAACACTTGTCACAATTATTGCATTGTATCTGGTAGATGCCAAATTTTTCTATATATGGTGTGGTATTGTTTGAAGGTTTATTTAGCACACTTATCAAATTAAATCTATTTTTGAGGCCAATTTGATAGTGCAGTTCTTAAAAAACACATTCAAATCTCTTGAATGTCCATGGATGGTATGTATATGTTTTGTATTTCCAAATTGGTTCTCCTAAGTTTTTCAGTATTGTATTTGTATTTATTGTGCTAAGAGTTTTACAATTTGATTGTCTACTGCACTTTGACCCTGGCCACTCATTCAGTAGACAATCATTACAGTTTATTTACATTTTACAATTTCCCGTCAACGCATTCTGTAGACAATCACTACAGATTATTTACATTTTACAATTTCTTGTCAATAAATTATCTTGTTCTTTTTTTCAGTTTTTTCATGTCCCATTTTCACTTGTTTTTTCACTTTTCACTTATTGATTACTTAACCATCACACATTCACTATAGTTTTCCATTCAAAGTAATATAAGCTACCTCTTACTTTGGGTTATACTCATTTTTTTAATTTAGTTGTCTATATGCATAGGTTTCCTATATGTCCCAAATTCAATTTTATTATTAAATGTTATTATTTTTAGATCCAAAAATGGCAGAATACTGTCTTTCTCCATTTCAACTGTAAATTTTATACATGTGCCCTAATCACTTTGTCCTGAGTTATGGTAATATCCCAAGTTATAACATTTTATTTATTTTATGTATTTATTGTGCTAAGAGTTTTACAATTTGATTGTCTACTGCACTTTGACCCTGGTCATCATTCAGTAGACAATCACTACAGTTTATTTACATTTTACAATTTCTTGTCAATACATTATCTTGCTCTTTTTTCTTCTTTTTTCAGTTTTTTTTTTTCATGTCCCATTTCCACTTGTTTTTCACTTTTCATTTATTGATTACTTAACCATCACACATTCACTATAGTTTTCCATTCAAAGTAAGATGCGCTACCTCTTAATTTTCTCTTTCCACTGTCCAAAGCCATTTATTTTTTACTTTACACAAAAACTGTCCAATGCTCCTAGCGTCCTTGCATATCATTTCGATCATAAGTGTATTTTTATCCCCCTTCAACCACTTCTTATTAAAAAATTCTTTTCTCCAATTTTCTGTTCCTTGGCACTTAAATACTATGTGTTCAATGTCTTCATTACCAGCACACATCGGACATTGGTTCTGAGGAATACCCTGTCTTAACCCTCTTAGCCTCCATGCTCTGGTTCTTACCCATGCAATAGATTCTCTCTCTTCTTTATTTACTATGTCTATATATTTTTCTCTACCCCATGTATTTTTCATTGGCCTATAACAAACTAATGAGCTTTTTTCGGCAATCTCACTGAACATGATTTGTATTTCTATATCTTCCAGTCTTCTATATCTTTCACGTTATTTTCTCTCCTTCTCCACATATCTCCTAACCCATTTTTCTCCAAAATGTTCCGTAATTTACTTACCCATCCATCATTCATTAAGCTATTCTCTTGGTATTCAATACATTGTCTTAACACATTACTTTTTCCTAGATTTAAAGTTCTGAAGCAAAATTTCAAAGCTCTTTCCATTATCTTCCCCTTAGTTGTCACCCTGCCCATGTCTAATTGTGCTACCTGTCTTACAATTGACTTCGGTAGCCCTAGTATTTCTCTATAAAACATTCTGTGCACCACATCTATACTTTCCCATTCTCTATCTAATCCCCATATTTTTATACCATACATCATTTTTGCCTCCACAACCATCTCATAAACTTTTTCCAGCCATTTAACATTTATATTTTAGAGGAGTGTTAGCCACCTTTAAACTTGACTTATGAGCGTGGTTTACAGGCAACTATGTGGATAATGAGCACTATCCCTCTGTATTTATATCAGAGCTTTACATAACTCTTTCATTTCTAAAAGCCGTATACCTTGATTAAACTTCTGAATCTTGTTTCTGACATATTGTAACAAAGAGCTACACATGTGAAAAGCTTGTATGAGAGAATGTTTTGGTTTCTCTTATAGTGTGCAGAAATTAACATTTCCAATATGCAGGAATACAAGTTTCTTTAAAGCTGTTTATCTTGCAGGATGAGAGCATGCTGAGAAAGGCACACTCTCTGATGTGGCCAGGAGAACCATACCCTGAACCAAAAGTGTTCAGAACTCCACGTTCTCAAAGAAAATACAGCGTTGGTGAGGAACCACGTGGAGTGTTGAGATTTATGTCTAAACCATCTCTTTCAAATCTTGCACATCTGGAAATGGATTTTATGCCTCAAGCACAGAAGAGGCAGAAACCTCCGGCACAACGACCCATTTCAAGTCCCCACTTGTTCAATTATGATCCTCAAAAGAAACCAATACCAGAAGAAAAAACTCCAGTTCAGTCCAAAGGAAAAGTTAAAAATATTGCAAAAATATATGAGTCAAAGAAATAAATTTTCTCTTCCTGGAAATATGCTATTATTGCATGTAATGTATTGTACCGCTTACTAATTTGTGTTTTTTTTTTTTTTTTTTTTTTTTTTTTTTTTTGTGAATGACAACTGCATCGTAAATTCTGTGATAAACACGTTTAGCAATGCAGATCAAGATTGCTAATGTAAAACAATGTAAAGGTGTGACTGAAAAATTGTGATAGTTTCTGAAATGTTAGTACAAATGAACATTGTTAACAGCTGTGCTGTTATTCTGGTAATAATTGAAATGGAAGAATTGTTGAATTATTTAGAACATTGTTAACAGCTGTGCTGTTATTCTGTAATAATTGAAATCAAAGGATTGTTGAATTATTTAGGATAACAAGAACATTTTTCATTGCTTTTCTTTAAGACTCAGAGTACTGTTCTATGACAATATTACTGTGCAACAATAATATGAAAGGAGTATTGTACCATCTTATTCACTTGTTAGAGGAGTTATGTGCTCAAGCAATATAGCAGAATTATTGTCCTTCAAAATCTTTTCTTGGTTCTACTTTGTTTCATTACATTTACTATTTAACAAATTACGTAGTCGGCAAATTTAACACAATTAGTTTCTTATAATTCAATGTTCCTCTAAATTATCATGTTAGCCTCTAATTCCCAAGGCCATGGGTTAAAACCTAGCAATGGCCAATTTTTGTGTGTGAGTATGTTATTAATTGAAAATATGCATCACAAAACCAATCTGTGCATAAAGGAGGCGCTTGTGTTAACAAATTTATCCACATTTTATCAAACAGTACCACAATGATTGGCTGCCCATCCTGGCCCATGGGTTTCTCGTGGTTTCCCCAGATCGACAGACGAAAGCTGGTGTTCGGTAGTTTATGGTTCTGCATTCTGTAGAAGTTTCTTCCCTGGCATCACTGCAGGAACTGCTTAGTTAGGTCTTTCCTCCAAGAGGGCTCTGCATCAGGAATGCTGAAGGTTGATTGCTTGTGGGCAGGACTGGGCGGTGTTAGATGTATTCAATCTGGAAACATTAGGGACCCCATCTGTACTTGCACCTGTTGTCATCTGGATCTGGTCATCCTTTGGGTCTCTCCCCTCATCCCTCCCTCCCAGTAGTCACTGGTGAAAGTACAAGGGACTGACTGGCCAGCATGTGATCCTCTGCTCCGGTTTCAGGGGCCCCATCCATTCGTTTATACATTTACTAAAACATTTTACTAAAACAATGCTTGAAACAGAGAGACAGGACCATAAAGTTCATCCATACTTTAACAAACAGTACCATATTTTAACCAAAAGATGCTTGAAACAGAGAAGTAAGTATATAATTTAAAAACTGATTTTGATTTTGTATCACAAATAGTTCACTTCCTAATCATAGATGCTTCAGAAGGCTCACCTCCATCATCAGCTGTAGACTGACTGCACCTTTTTCTTCTTGTATTTTTGTCTTTCTTTTTGTTATTATTCACATTTTACCTTTAGGCTCTCTAATTAATACTCTTCTACGTCACTCTTGCCTTACTGATGTTGATTCATAAGTTTATCTCATAAAGTTACTTGTAATTTTTATATAATAATTCAGTTAGTTATATTTATATTCATTTTGGTTTTTCTTTTATAATAGTTTTTATTTTACAAAATTTCCTATGTTCTTAAAACTAGCATGTTAGTGAATTTTGCTTATGTACATTACTCTAATTGTCCTAAAAGTCACTGCTGTTTCTAGATGTATAATGCACCTCATAGAACTTTTTTGAAACACTGATTTATACCCATATATTAGCTTTGAATGTGTGGAGAGTTAAACCATTTGTATGAATGCTTTAAGTACGCTAAGTTTGCTCCCTATCTCCCTTATTTTTAGTTAAGAAGTGGATTTACCAAATATCTCACTAAATAACAAGCCCACCACCATGGTGTAGGGGTAGCATGTCTGCCTCAGATTCAAGGTCCCATGTTCAAATCTTGGGTTGGGGTGAGTTACCTAGATAAGGCTTTTTCTTGGGTTTTCCCTTATCCTGAGAAGACAAATGTTGGATAACTCTAAGCTCCAGGAACCCTGGACCCATAGGAGAATAATTTCAACAATTCCATTCATTTACCATTCGATACAATCTACCCGGTTAAAGGATTTATTATGTTAAGGACCAGAATAAGAAAAACATCACATAACAAATAGATATTAGAAATTAGTATAGGTACCAATAGTAAAAAGGTTTTAATTCTATTTACATCAGTTTATTTGTACTGTGTTTTTAATTAATGTAATTATTCAGCTACAAAATATTTGTCAAACTACAAAGTAAAAACTAACCTTAGAATGTCTTGGAAGTTTTTTTAAAACCTTTTCTAAGTCAAATGTTATATCTCTATAAGCTTGATAAAAGCAAACTGATATTAAAATATTTATGGGAGAGGGAAATGACTGTCCCTTTTGTGGTCTATTGGTACTATGCTAGCTTTTAGTTCTCAAGATTGCAGGTTCAAACCCAGTGGAAGGCACTGGATTATTTTTAGGGTGTAAAAGTCCTTAGCATAGCTTCCTTTGGAAGGGAAGTAAGGCCGGTGGTCCTGTGTCATAGATTTATATACATAAAAGAGGCCTCTGAGCAAAATTTCCGGTCTCTCATGCCCAATATAGAATGGGGATACTAAGAACATAGCAGTTAAAGAGTGTCCATAAATAAACCTCAATTTAATTTTTTTTGCCTCTTCTGCCCCCTCTGATTGTACCTGTTAATTTTTTTCTCTTCAAAATTAATTATTTTTAAAATCTACAATGAAGCTAAGGTTTATAACACCAGGTAACTAATCATTTTTCTGGCAAAACTGCAAATTGAAAAAATGCATGATCATCAAACTTCTGGCATTGCACTATAGCTGAGTGCTTCAATATATTCTCCTGTATCAACAAAAGCACTATTTACCTTAGTTATCATCTCATATAGTATATCTGAGAGATAGAATTACAATTTTACAATTAACACAGTTAGCTCCATCTCTAATAGTTATTAAATACGATGCTTAGAAACCTAGGAAATGAATGCTTTAATACTAAAATAAAACCAGTTTCAACATAGTATATTATGCAACAAGAGTATAATGGTAGTGATTAAAATGTGAGTATTATTATTAACTGAGCAAGCAAAGCAAAGCGAGGTTAATAATTATCATATGAGCGTTTTAATCACCATTATAGTCAAGTTTCATGTGACTGTTTATGCTTGACCATGTATCTAAATTAAAGGTTTCATAAGTATTTGTTTCTGGTTTGAGTGATGTGTTACAATCGTTATTCCTTTATCTATGGTTACAATACAATGACCTTGTAGCACCTGTGTCAAACAAAGTTGCTAGCCTTTGTGAGACGTACTACGCAGAATAATTTATACTTGCGCTTTCACAATGTTACATGGCCACTTCTGATTGGTCAAATACCAATACTTTAATGAACAGATGTACTTTAATGAGGCCCATTAAAGTACTGCTACCAGTCATATAAATACTACATTTTCGCATGGTCGAGCATAAAATTTATTATAGTATATGTGTCTTTGCTCATTCCAAATGTGATATATGACCAGGTCACTACCACTCTCATCCAATGTATGGAGAACACCAAGAAAAATCATACAATGAGTGTGCTGAAAATTTTTAAGCTATGTGAGGGACATGTAAAAACAAACAAAATATATAAGATTGTACTTCACAAAAACTTTATCAAGTATATGTCTGCTATTTGTGTAGTCTTTCAGAGTACTGATTTGTAACAATGTCTTTTATGACTGAGTTTGGTGATCTAGGGTAAGCTGCCCAGTGATATTGACTGCTTGCTCTCTAACCCTTTAAGCTTAATGTGAAATGTATAACATACACAGAAACATATTATTTGCTCCTGATGTGTGGCTAGAGGCATTTGGTGACAATTTCTCTACTGCACAAATTGGAATATTTTTCTGTAATTTTTGTATAAAAATATTACTGAAGTTAGAATATGGTAAAATATATTCTGCAGAAGTTGCTGCCAGCCTCAAGAAAAGATTTGTTTCCATGTTCAAGAATATCATAGTAGTTCTAAGTACTGAACTGTTTTATTAAATTATTAAGATCTTTTATTCTTGAAACAAAATAAAATATAGTCTATGAAATGAAATGGTAGTTTGAAATTCTGTCGGTATCAGTGAAAAAAATATTATGAGATTATGAAGTACTGTGCTTAAATTATAGAAAATGTATTGAACTGTGGCTTTTGTTCATATTTTCTTTATAAGCATGGATATATGAATAGCTTGTTATTCATTAAGAGCTCAAGGAAAATTAGGTATTTAATTTGATGCAGGTACTGAAAATTCATACTGATTGTACTCTGCCTTTACATTGCAGCCTTATAGTTATTATTCTCTCTGCAATGGGTAATTCACTTTTCACCTATTGCTTTATTTCTTTAAGGCATTATGAAGCTTTTTTTTGGAATACAAGAGAGTATATGAGACACATGAAACCACTCAGGTTTTTTATGTGAGTATGTGTATCCATGTGTGAGTGTGTGTTTGTGCAAGCATGGTTGCATGTATGCATGGAGATAACACTATGAATGTCAGAAAATGTAAGTAATTAGCAATTTTATTAATGAAAATATCTGATGTATCACACTCAAATGACTTTATGCTTACAACCTCACATAATGAGTTATTAGTATCCATTCAAAAAGTGATTCTTCTGTTTATGTTATGTTACAATACATTTTTGACTAGAAATAATATCAAATAAAGCAATATGGACAATACTTGAAAACAAATGATAACCACTTGTATATTGTGAGTTAGTTTTTGTTACTAATAAACCCTTGTGGGGGGAAAAAAAAGTATAATTTCTTAAAATACTTTATCAATGGCACATAATAGTAAAATATGAGAAAATTTAAAAGATGTAATAACAAATATTTTAAAAATAGCTAATACTACAGAAAAAGTTACTTAACTTTTTTTTTGTTTTGTTTTTGTAGTAAGATTCTGTCTATCTCTTATGATTTAGCAGCTATGCAAAATTGTAGAAAATTAATTCAGACTGAAGAGGACCTAAGGCCATTTAGAGAATATTTAAAATGTATGTATTATTTGTCATGCAAATATCTTAAGTATATTATATTTTAATTAAAGTCATTTTAGCCATTTTTCAGAAAATAAAAAATAACAATTTTTCCATACATAGCCTAATTTGGGGCAGCAGTATTTCCCCAAAAATCTTTGTCTGGTATGCTTAAGCAGTATTGTCTCAAATATGAAATTTGGTGTTTGATTTTTTGGTTTTGAGAAATTGTGTTTGTGCACATACACATACACACACATGCATACAATTTTTCCTAAAACTACTGCATTTTTATTTATCTGTGGACCTCAAAATATGTATTTCTGGTAACATCTCAATAATGAATTTTTGGTTGAAATTATAGTAGAACACATTTTTCCTCTACCTATTATAAGTAGGTGGTGGAGAAAGTAAATAGTGTGAGGCATTATTTCATTGTTGTAAAAAATGTGAAAACAAATATAAAATTCCCATAAATTGCAACAGAAGAAGCAGCATAAAAGGAAGTCAGCAATTAATGTTTAAAGCTCAGTTAAGACCTAAGAAACAACATAATCTCATATTCATTGTCTTTCTGGTATATCCTTCATATGTTAAACAAAATTTTAGTTTTTTGCTCAAGTATTTTAGTAAAAGTTTTAGATTATAATAGCTGTTGACAGTTTTCTCTTCACAATAGATCATCATCGTCATCGTTGTCATCAACAGCAACAGCTGTATCACCACCACTATTATTATTGTTATTATTATTATTATTATTATTATTATTATTATTATTATTATTATTATTATTATTATTATTATTATCATCATCATCATCATCATCTCTTTATTGTTTTTGTTATATGAAAAAGTAAACGAATACTTCAATTATGAGACATTTATGTCAGTTTCATAAGCTACATATTAAACCATTTAGAAACAATTGTCTTTCATTTGAGATTGAAGCTTTAAAAATAACTCTGTATTATAGTAGCAAAATTTTGAAAACTTGAAAGAAAGATGTGAGAAGCCTCATTTAAGAGTATAGTAAACCCACAGTGATTGATTTTTTATTCTTAATAATACCTTGTATTATTATGCTTGTGGTTTGTAGTGATGTTTTTCATGTAAAATATCTCAAACTGCATGTCTGGTGCAAACACATTTGGTTCATTTATGATATATGACAGATTTTAAAAACAGGGTACCAAAATGTATACCTACCTATTGGATAATGCTTTCTTTAGCACACTTTAAACTTTAAAATATTAACAGTGACCTGCCAAATAATTTTTTCTTCTGCTTCCAGAGATATTAAATGGGGAGGGGGGAGCAAAGGTAAGAAATTGTGCTGCCATTACCATTCCAGATCTATTATGCTATCCCAATTTAGGTCCACCAGTCCAATACAATTTAATACTGAACAGAATGAAACCCTGAACTATGATGATTGAAGGCTCTTTCAGCTGTCCCATCTTATACAGGTATCCTTAAGTGTACAGTATATGGGAATTAGATAGAGAATGGGAAAGTATAGATGTGGTGCACAGGATGTTTTGTAGAGAAATACTAGGGCTACCAAAGTCAATTGTAAGACAGGTAGCACAATTAGACATGGGCAGGGTGACAACTAAGGGAAAGATAATGGAAAGAGCTTTGAAATTTTGCTTCAGAACTTTAAATCTAGGAAAAAGTAATGTGTTAAGACAATGCATTGAATACCAAGAGAATAGCTTAATGAATGATGGATGGGTAAGCAATTTATGGAACATTTTGGAGAAAAATGGGTTAGGAGACATGTGGAGAAGGAGAGAAAATAACGTGAAAGATATAGAAGACTGGAAGATATAGAAATACAAATCATGTTCAGCAAGATTGCTGAAAAGAGCTCATTAGTTTATTATAGGCCAATGAAAAATACATGGGGTAGGGAAAAATATATAGACATAGTAAATAAAGAAGAGAGAGAATCTATTGCATGGGTAAGAACCGGAGCATGGAGGCTAAGAGGGTTAAAACAGGGTATTCCTCAGAACCAATGTCCGATATGTGGCGGTAATGAAGACATTGAACACATAATATTTAAGTGCTAAGGAACAGAAAATTGGAGAAAAGAATTTTTTAATAAGAAGTGGTTGAAGGGGGATAGAAATACACTTATGATCAAAATGATATGCAAGGACGTTAGGAGCATTGGACAGTTTTTCTGTAAAGTAAAAAATAAATGGCTTTGGACGGTGAAAAGAGAAAAGTAAGAGGTAGCGCATCTTACTTTGAATGGAAAACTATAGTGAATGTGTGATGGTTAAGTAATCAATAAATGAAAAACAAGTGGAAATTGGACATGAAAAAAGAACTGAAAAAAAAAGCAAGATAATTTATTGGCAAGAAATTGCAAAATTAAATAATCTGTAGTGATTGTCTACAGAATGCATTGACGGGAAATTGTAAAATGTAAATAAGCTGTAGTGATTGTCTACTGAATGAGTGACCAGGGTCAAAGTGCAGTAGACAATCAAATTGTAAAACTCTTAGCACAATAAATACAAATACAATACAAGTGTACAGTATCCTATAAGATGAGGGTTTTATCATGCTTAACTTTAGCAGTCCTGCAGTTTTCATTCTGGAACCAAGTGTTCTGTTTAAATATGAACATTCCAAAATGAAGTGAATGGAAAGGACAGATGAAACCTGAGAAAAATGAAAGTTCAATCTGGTATATTAAAGGTTCCAAAACCAAATCAGGAACAGCGGCTGGACCCTATAGGACTGTCACCAAATGCTCATTTGACAATATGGCACATCTTTCAGGCTGAGATATTTACTACTTTAGCCAGCATTTTGGGAGTATCAGAAAGGGCTACTAAAGATAGATTTATTCTTATGCTCTGATAGTCAAGCTGATACCTCAGCTTTTACATTTTAATCCTGTGTTGTTTGTATGCTTCATGTTACATATCTGTATTTATTTAATATTATAATTGCTCCTTTAGATTATTTGCTTAAAAACATTATTTTACATTCTGTATGTTACATGTTACAAAGAACAATAAAAGAATTGAATTGAACTGAATAGAATATCTTGATAGTTTGGTGAGATAAAATTGGCACCTATGCTTAAATATGTGTGTGCTTTTAATTTATTCATTAATTTAACTTTTATAATTCAACCTTACTATTGTATAAAATACAGAATTCTCATGTAAGATCTTGAAATAGTAAAATACAAGGTGTGGATTTCAATGAAGTAGTTATGCTCTCAATCTTTATTTTTCTTAAATCATCTCTTAGTTCCTTTTATATTTTCCCTATTTCTTAGTTGACACAGGAATTTGATACCACTTACAGTGTGTGAGTCACCTAAAACCTCCTCAAAACAAATAAAACAAATATCTCTGAAAAAATAGGAGTTGAAAAATGCCTTTCACAGGCATGAAGGTACCTAGTGGAGGAGCTCATTAAAGTAGTTATAGGCCATTAAAAATGTAAGAAAATATGATTTTCAATATAAACTTATGCTTTTTAAAATGGAAACCCTGTATTATTTTTATGCAAATAACAACATAGAAAATAATATTAAGAATGGTGTTTGTTGCATCACAATAGGTCAGCTACATACCAAGATTGTAATGTGAAGTTGATGCATAAGATACATTGAAACATGCATCAGTTGCACATTCTGAAATTCAACTACATTGCTGATTCTCAAGCTTTAACTTCATATTGCTGTTAATCGCAGTGTGATTCACATACTAAAATGTGACAAAAGCTGTTCTTCATATCATTTTCACTGTTATGAATTGCACTAAAAATAACACAGGATTTCAGTCACCAAAAAAAGAGGGGAAATAAATAGAAGATTACCTAAAATACACTTGATGAATTTGGAGTGAAGCTAGTAAGAGTGTTTAGGTTAACTTCACTTTCATCAAGTGTATTTTATTAATTGCTTCTTGTGT
The DNA here is from genome assembly GCA_030765065.1 of Deroplatys truncata. Classification (NCBI taxonomy): domain Eukaryota; kingdom Metazoa; phylum Arthropoda; class Insecta; order Mantodea; family Mantidae; genus Deroplatys; species Deroplatys truncata. Next base: position 226,575,097 of record CM060976.1, on the reverse strand, counting down.
GTGATTCCCCCACTTTTTGGATAGAAATTTACCTCTTTCATTGTATCTCAAGTGTCAACTTCACATTACAATTTCTTAATTTCTTAGGATGTAACTAACCTACTGCTATGCAATAAATGCCTTTCTTAGACCTATTTTCCATCTTTCTTTTCCATAAAAATAATACAGTGTCTCCATTTAAAAACTCACAAGTTTATGTTGAAAATCACAATTGCTTATATTTCTAGTGGCATATATCATTTACTTTCCTGCCTTTATGCTGCGAAAGTTGTTTTTCAATTCCTAGTTTTGTTTCAGAGATATTTGCAGTGGAATTTTAAATGGCTCACCTGGTATATTGCCATGTTAGAGTGGTAATAATGAAAATGCACAAAAATGACATTAGCTGAGTGGGCACCTAAAATTTCAATAGTGATACCTTGCTGTGGTTTACTGCAGAAATATTGCATTAAATTGACAATGATCAAGAAACAAGAACTGCATTACAACTGAATAAAGAAACTTTCACTTTATAATTTAGTTAAAATTACTGAGTTGTATTTCTTTATTCAATTGTTAGAATTCATTTTGTTGTGCTTTCCAAAAAATTATTTATAATTATAAGAATGTTATTTACTAGCCTGATGGTAGGTTTTAAATTATTTAATTAGTCAAGGTTGAGTACTGAGTTAATAAAAGTTAGATGAAATTTCAGTTTTTGTATAACAAAGTTATATAAAATAAGAGGATCTGATTTGTTACACTGACATGACTTTCTTTACTATCATTTATTTGTATATATCTTCTACAAAATTTTATTACAAAAGCTTATTCTTCTATTTCATGTTAATCCAGACAACATGTTTGGAAATGGTTTCATTACATATTTCATTGTAGGAAAAGGGGGGTAGAGAAGGCTGAAGCAATAATCAAATTTTTAAATCAGGGAGTCTCGGGAGTTATATGGGGGATGTAGCTAAAGGTGAAGTTCTCACCTAGGGTGAGCAAGGGGAAGGTGGCCTTGAGCTCTTTATTCTACTCTAAAGCCTATGGCCCAGGTGTAAGTACCTGAGCTTATGACATACCTGCTTGGCGGTGAAGTTACCTCTTTTTCACAAGTTATAAAAATCCTCATGACCATGACCAGTGTGGAGACATTTTGTAGTGAGTGTCATAATGGTCTGCTTCAGTGATCTCAATTTAGTTGGCTTAAATATTTTACCCTGTGAAGCATCAGCATTCTTTTAATCCAGATTCACCACTTAGCCTAATTTCAACACTTTCCCAAGTGTTGCCTCACTCTGATGCCTAAGGTTTGTTCCCAGTCCAGGGATGCTACAATATGCTGGTTTTGAAATTCCATACTCTTTGCATGACGTCACAAAAAATCTGATGTGTTACACTCACATGACTTTCTCTACACTTGTACAAACTATTTTTACAAACGCTTATTCTCCATATGCTTCATGTTAATCGAGATGTCAATCTTATTGCTAATTTTCTTGTAGATGCACGGGGAATATGGTAGGTTTTAAGCGATAGTTAAATATTTTAAGCGCTGGTTGCTATGTGGCGCATTCCATTCTCTTTGCATGTCCAGGACAAAAAAAAAATGAATAACGAATTTGAGAAAAAGTATAAGTATTGGAAAATTTAAGGGAATAACAAGCAATATCTCGAAAACGGTTCACTCAACAAAAAAAATGTGTATGACATAAATTGTGTATTTTAACGCGATCTACATTTTTTGTGCAGTAAAATTTTCTCTATCTCTTATGGTTTACCAGTTATGCAAAAGTCGTTCAGAATCAAGAACACTTTTGCAGACATTCCCAGAAAATTCGAGATGTACATTTCATTTGTCATGAAAATACCTTAAACATATGATATTTTAATCAAAATCGTTAAGAGCCATTTTTGAGAAAATTAAAATTTTCGAAAAATGTTTCATGTAAAGGGTACTCTGGGATGGGGAGATTTTCTTGAAAACCTTTGTGTCACATTTCTGGAAGATACTGAACCTAAATACCAATTTTAGTGTTTATATGACTGTTTGTTTCTGAGTTATGCTGTTCACAGACACACAGACACACACACACACACACGGACATGTTTCCAAAAATGCTTTTTTTTGGATTCAGGGAGTCTCAAAACATGCATTTCCCGTGAAATCTCGGTATCGAATTTTTGGGTGGAATACAATACTTCCCCTACTTACTATACGTAGTAGAGAAAGTAAAAATAAAAATCTGATGTGTTACGCTCACATGACTTTCTCTACTCTTGTACAAACTATTTTTACAAACACTTATTCTCCATATGCTTCATGTTAATCGAGATATCGAGATGTTAATCTTACTGCTAATTTTCTTGTAGATGCAAGGGGAATATAGTAGCTTTTAAGCGATAGTCAAATATTTTAACGCTGGTTGCTATGCGGCGCATTCCATTCTCTTTGCAAGTCCAGGACATAAAACATCTGATGTGTTACACTCACATGACTTTCTCTACTCTTATACAAGCTATTTTTACAAACGCTTATTCTCCATATGCTTCATGTTAATCGAGATATCGAGATGTGAATCTTATTGGTAATGTTCATGTGGATGCAAGGGAAATATGGTAGGTTTTAAGCACTAGTCAAATATTTTAACGCTGGTTGCTATGTGGCGCATTCTATTCTGTTTGCATATCCAGGGCATAAAAAATTGAATAACGAATTTGAGAAAAAGTATAAGTATTGGAAAATTTAAGGAAATAACAAGCAATATCTCGAAAATGGTTCACTCAAATAAAAAAATGTATATGACATAAATTGTGTATTTTAATGCGATCTACATTTTTTGTGTAGTAAAATTTTGTCTATCTCTTATGGTTTACCAGTTATGCGAAAGTCGTTCACAATAAAGAATACTTTTGGAGACATTCCCAGGAAATTCAAGATATACATTTTATTTGTCATAAAAATACCTTAAACATATGATATTTTAATCAAAATCGTTAGAGCCATTTTTGAGAAAATTAAAATTTTCGAAAAATCTTCCATGTAAAGGGTACTCTGGGGTGGGGGGATTTTCTTGAAAACCTTCGTGTCGCATGCTTGGAAGATACTGAACCTAAATACCATGTTTGGTGTTTATCCGATTGTTCGTTTTTGAGTTAATGCTGTTCACAGACACACACACAGACACACACACACACACACACACACACACACACACACGGACATGTTTCCAAAAATGCTTTTTTTGGATTCAGGAGGTCTCAAAACATGTATTTCCGGTGAAATCTCGGTATCGAATTTTTGGGTGGAATGCAATACTTCCCCTACTTACTATACGTAGTAGAGAAAGTAAAAAAGTGGTGGCTTAACACCTCAGAAAGTATATGATGAAAGTGTTGTAAAATTCAAACTTATGGCAACAAATACCTTACAAATGTCTAATGCTACAAAAAAGATCTGATGTGATACATTCACACGACTTTCTTTACCCTCTCTCATATATTAGTGGGTGTACAAACTATTCTTACTAAAGCTTATTACTTTCTCTACTACGTATAGTAAGTAGGGGAAGTATTGTATTCCACCCAAAAATTTGATACGAGATTTCACTGGAAATATATGTTTTGAGACCCCCTGAATCCAAAAAAAGCATTTTTGGAAACATGTCCGTGTGTGTCTGTGTGCATGTATGTGTCTGTGAACAGCATAACTCAGAGACCAACAGTCGGATAAACACCAAACTTGGTATTTAGGTTCAGTATCTTCCAGAGATGCGACACAGAGGTGCGTTAAAATACACAATTTATGTCATATACTTTTTTTTTGAGTGAACCATTTTCGAGATATTGCTTGTTATTCTCTTAAATTTTCCAATACTTTTTCTCAAATGGGAATTCGTTATTCATTTAACACATCAGATTTTTTTCTATCTATTACAGTTTAATCCAAATAAACCTTTGCAGAAAAAGCCACTTACACATTTTGTTATAGATACAAAGGGAACAATGATAGTCAAATGCTTAAGGACTGGAACGCTATATGCTGACCTTAAAATTCCATACTATTTCCATGCAATCGCAAGAAATAACTGAATGTTGACAGAACTCCAAAAGAATGGCCAAGTAATGAACAATTCAAACCATTACTAACGGATATCTCAGAAATGGTTTATGCCACAAAAAACCTTACTTTAAATAAATTGTGTGTTTTAAAGAGATCTACATTTTTTGTGTAGTATGTTTTCATCTATCGCTTAACATTTTCTAGTTATACAAGATTATACAAAATTCTCTCTCTATTCCCATAAAATTAAAGATATACATTTTATTTATCATGCAAATATCATTAATGGTATATTAATCAATATTGTTAGAGTATTTTTCAGAAAATAAAAATATTTAGAAAAATGTTCCATGTAAAGGCTAGTTTGGGGTGGAGGGATGTTCTTGAATATCTTTGTGTCACATCTTTGGAGGGTACTGAACCTAAATACCATGTTTGCTATTTTATCTGATTTTTTGCTTTTGAGTTATAACACACACGCGCACGTGCACAAAATTTTTCTAAAAAAGCTTTTTTTGGATTCAGGAGGGCTCAAAACATGTATCTCCGGTGAAATCTCAGTATCAGATTTTTGGGTAGAATGGAATACCTTCTCTACTATGTATAGTAAGTAGGGGAAGTGTTGTATTCCATCCAAAAATTCGATACCGAGATTTCACCGGAAATATATGTTTTGAGACCCCCTGAATCCAAAAAAGGCATTTTTGGAAACATGCCCGTGTGTGTGTCTGTGAACAGTATAACTCAGAAACGAACAGTCTGATAAACACCAAACTTGGTATTTAGGTTCAGCATCTTCCAGAGATGTGACACGAAGGTTTCCAAGAAAATTCCCCCATCCCAGATTACCCTTTACATGGAACATTTTTCGAAAATTTTAATTTTCTCAAAAATGGCTCTAACGATTTTGATTAAAATATCATATGTTTAAGATATTTTCATGACAAATAAAATGTATATCTCGAATTTTCTGGGAATGTCTCCAAAAGTATTCTTCATTGTGAACGACTTTTGCATAACTGGTAAACCATAAGAGATAGACAAAATTTTACTACACAAAAAACGTAGATCGCGTTAAAATACACAATTTATGTCATACATTTTTTTTGTTGAGTGAACCATTTTCGAGATATTGCTTGTTATTCCCTTAAATTTTTCAATACTTATTTTCTCAAATGGGAATTCGTTATTAATTTTTTTGTCTTGGATATGCAAAGAGTATTAATCTTTGGCAAAGAGAGTGGAGCTGCACATAGCAACCAGCTATTAAGAGTAATATCTATGCTTCAAGGCTACTGTATTTCTATATTGCCCTTGTAAATATATATTCCCCTTACATCTACATGAAAATTAGCAATAAGATAAGAGTCTGCAAATGTTTATCTCAATTAACATTAAGTAGATGGAGAATAAGCGTTTGTAAAAATAGTTTGTACAAGAGTAGAGAAAGTCATGTGAGTGTAACACATCAGATTTTTTCTATGGTATCTCTTATGGTTTACTGGTTACACAAATAATACAAAATGCATTCAGAATGAAGAGGATCTCACGGGCTATTCACAGAAAATTCAAGATATGTTATATTAGGTATGCAAATGTCTTAAACATATGGCACTCTAATAAAAGCTTTTATGGTCAGTTTCAAGAAAAGTAAAAGGCTTCAGTTTTTCTTAACCCTGGTTACAGGTTATCTTTATTTCTGCTTTTGTTATATTGTTGTACCTCAGTTAGGCAAGGTAGTCAGAGTTGGTTGTTATGAAAATGATGTGATGCTAGGGCATAGAAAGTGTTTGCTGCTAGGCACACAATTCTACCTTGATATGGACCTGCTGAGGTGTGTGTGTGTGTGTGTGTGTGTGTGTGTGTGTGTGTGTGTGTGTGTGCGCGCGTGTGAGGAGCACAAATGAAAACAAATGTGAATATTATAATTACTGTTTAAATCATGCAACTTCTAAGGATGCAACGCGATAAAAAATTGTGTTCCCTAAACTATGAAGCAAATATAACACTTTTGTACAAACTTGCAAACTAGTATGGCATAATTGAACAGTGGTACACAGTGAACATAATTTTTAAAGTGAGACGGTAATTTGTATCACAAATTACTTTAATGTAAATAATTATTTTAATATGAATATGTATTTTTATGTAACATTGATTTCAGAGGTTTAATAATTGTAATTATTATTGGTAAATAATAATATACGGCTCTATTGAAACTGTTAACAATAACACAATACTGCAGTAAGAGGGTGAGTTGTTTATCGTTACCGGGAACCAGGAAGTTACGTAATATTTCGCGCCTTTTCGGTAAAAAAGCTTCTAGAACATTCTCTAAAAATAATATGTATTAGTGGTTTTCATTGGATAATAAAATAGACGCTAATGTTGGCGCGTTTTATTAGCCAATAGCATTTCATTTATAATCTTTAGGTGTATCTTAAGGCAAGCCTATAAATAGCCATGCTCGAAGTCGATCGCCCCGCAGTTATACAAAATTCTCCGTACACTCCACGTCAATTCCGCAGTTCAACAAGATGTCGCCAATCAGTCCTTCATTTTCGTCATAAGTTACACGCAGCAGAAGTACGAGAAATCTTATAAAATATTCTAAAGTTAAATATACAAAGTTGAAGTACGTGAATTAAAAGTGGTAAGAAGTTATTATAAACAGTTTCAGTATGGCGATTATCTAGATAAATCTGTGAAAGTGTTAGTGCACGTGTTAGAAAATAAAACATTATAAAACACAATTCTTCACTAGTAGTTTTTGGATAAAAGATTCCTTTTCCGCTTCACAACCTGTAAGAAAAACATGCCTACCTAGATCAGATAATAGCTAGCCGGTGGACATTTAAAACTGATACAAATTGCTACGCCAGAGGAATCTACAAACAGAACAAATGAACCAACCAACGTATGACGTCACACAAGATGGTTTCGCGTGAAGAAAACACATATTTGCTCTCGTAAATTGGCTTCCACAACGTGGTGCTACAAATACACAAATACAACACTAATACCTCTTTCAAATTGGCGCCAGCAACGTGGGGCGAAGCGACCAGGAAAGGAATGAAGCAGAGTAACCAGGAATACAGCGGTGAAATGGTCTACAAGACGCAGATTCCAGAGACGAAAGGGACGACTGACTTCGATCGTAATTCCGAGATTGCGATGCAACAAGGAATTCAGCTACAAGAAAACATCGAAACGACGTAGATTCATCATAATACAACGCAGAAGCGACATACAAACCTAGGAGAATGGGGCAGACAGCTAGACATCTAAGCAACATCAGCAGATTGCACCAGAAAGGTTAGAAAAGTGTGATTTTAATTCTAAAAAAAAAAAAAAAAAAAAAAAAAAGTGTAAGACAAGAAACAATGATGGAAGGGGATAGTGTAACAGTTAGCTGTAATTCAATACAGGATACAGAAAATAGCTTAAACAATTTAGTATTTAATGGAGGAAATGTTAGTAAACAAAGTCAGAATAGAATAGCAGGAAATGTAAATTTTGAGGCTAGAATGATGATGGAAATGATAAGAAATTTTTCTGAAACGTTAAGGGAAGATGTGAAAAAGTATAATGAGAATATGCAAAAGAGTTTTGAGAAATTAGGGGAAGCTATGGACAGGAATCATAAGGAATTAAGGGAAGATATTCGTAGGAGCTTTGAACAAAACAGGAAATCAATTGAAAATATTGGTAGGAGGAATGAGATATTAGAGCAAAAAGTAGATCAAAGCAGTGAAGAAATTGAAAAGAAAGTTATGAAGTTAGATAGTAGTAGGCCAGAAATGAGTGATAAAAAGGAAGTTGTAGTAAGTGAGATAGGAGAAGTTTCAAAGAAAATGCTAGACATGAGCAAGGAAATAGGTAATAAAGAAAGTGAGGTTAATACTAAAAGTGAGGTTAATGTAGAAGGCGCAGAGTTAGGAAGTCAAATGAGTAGTATTTCAAGTGAGGTAAGAGAGATAAATGAGGTTATGAATGTAGATGTGAATAAGGCGCAAGTTAATTTCAGAGGGGAAATATCAGAAATACAGAAAGAATCAGAAATGCAAGGAAATAAATTGTACCAAGATGTTCAAAATGAAAACTCCAGTCCAGTACAGTTTAGTACAGATTTGTCAGAATATTCTCAAAGTAAAGAGATAGCAGAAGAATTGAAAATGAAAGTTGTCAAAAGATGTATTGTTCAAGAAACTGTAGATTGTTTTCAAATGTTATCAGGAGATGAAATTTCATATGAATACATGAGGTTATTCATGAACAATAATTTGAAGGTTAGGTTACGGCTACGAGTAATGTTTAGCCACACACAATTTGATCCAGGAGGGTAAATAGCAATGAGATGTAAAGTAAATACTGGATAGGTAAAGATGACTTGCAGAGAATGTATTGGAACGTAAGAGGGTTAACTAAATGTATATGTCATGAGAAAATAGAAATTTAATAAAATAAAATAAAAAAAAAAAAAAGGAGAAATAAATATTTAAAAAAAAAATATATATATACATATAACAATTTTTAGTAACTGTAACAGTATTTGAAAAGAAGAAAGTAATAATTGAAACTTAAGATGATATTAAATTAAAAAGTACGTAAATACAATTCCAAGATTTAAAAATTAAGAATGCAAAGATTGAAATTTAATATGATATTAAATTAAATACAATTCAAAGAGTATTGTTAAAATAAAATTCAAAATAACAAAAAAATGGTAAAAATAATTCAAAACAAATACTTATGTAGCAAACAGAAAGGGTGAAACATTGTCTAGATTTAAGAGATGTAAATATTTGTGTTGAGGGTGAATATTTTGGTACATATGTATAATAATTACAAAAATCTTAAATGTATAAATTTTTGTCAACAACTTAATGTAAACAATTTGGTAGCAGTGATTAAATAGTTTAGGGTATAGTATTTGCTATAAAAAAATTTGTGATATCAGATTAATATCTAAATTAATTAAACCAGAGCCAGTAAGTAGTGGCGAGATAAAACATATGTCGTGTGTTAAATACGTGTGAAGTGTAAAGTGAAAGTGATAGCGTGTGTTCCAAGATTTAGGAGACTAAAAACACAAATTATAAAATTCTAAACAAGTTATAAATATTTATAATTATGTTTCTAGTGGGGCATATGAGACGGTAATTTGTATCACAAATTACTTTAATGTAAATAATTATTTTAATATGAATATGTATTTTTATGTAACATTGATTTCAGAGGTTTAATAATTGTAATTATTATTGGTAAATAATAATATACGGCTCTATTGAAACTGTTAACAATAACACAATACTGCAGTAAGGGGGTGAGTTGTTTATCGTTACCGGGAACCAGGAAGTTACGTAATATTTCGCGCCTTTTCGGTAAAAAAGCTTCTAGAACATTCTCTAAAAATAATATGTATTAGTGGTTTTCATTGGATAATAAAATAGACGCTAATGTTGGCGCGTTTTATTAGCCAATAGCATTTCATTTATAATCTTTAGGTGTATCTTAAGGCAAGCCTATAAATAGCCATGCTCGAAGTCGATCGCCCCGCAGTTATACAAAATTCTCCGTACACTCCACGTCAATTCCGCAGTTCAACAAGATGTCGCCAATCAGTCCTTCATTTTCGTCATAAGTTACACGCAGCAGAAGTACGAGAAATCTTATAAAATATTCTAAAGTTAAATATACAAAGTTGAAGTACGTGAATTAAAAGTGATAAGAAGTTATTATAAACAGTTTCAGTATGGCGATTATCTAGATAAATCTGTGAAAGTGTTAGTGCACGTGTTAGAAAATAAAACATTATAAAACACAATTCTTCACTAGTAGTTTTTGGATAAAAGATTCCTTTTCCGCTTCACAACCTGTAAGAAAAACATGCCTACCTAGATCAGATAATAGCTAGCCGGTGGACATTTAAAACTGATACAAATTGCTACGCCAGAGGAATCTACAAACAGAACAAATGAACCAACCAACGTATGACGTCACACAAGATGGTTTCGCGTGAAGTAAACACTAATCCCTCTCTCAAATTGGCACCACAACGTGGAGCTAACTATAAGATCTTCAAGATATAATAATTTACGTAAAACAGAATACGTAAGCTATACCGCATCAAATGTGAAAGTCGATTGGAATCCTTTCCATCTGCAGATTAACCAATATTTTATGCTCTTAAATTTACATATTGTTATTATTGCTACCTCATAGTTATGAGGAATAGCGTGTATAATTTACACAGAAAAGATTACTTTTGTCTTAATTTTCCTCCTTCCCATAAAAGATACTGTAGTGACCAATTCAAATACCATGCACTTGAAATGATCACATAACAAATTAAATATATATTTTGAAGTTTCTGTAAAACACCTACAAAGTCAATTTTTCTTTGCAGTTTATATATCTCAGGAATCATAAAAGAAAGACAAAAATTTATTAAGTGGAAAATTTATAACCCAGTAAAATACATTAAAAAAAATATAATAATAATAATAATAATAATAATAATAATAATAATAATAATAATAATAATAATAATAATAATTTGTATCAATTACAAGTAGGTAGTACATTTTCCTATTACTTCCCTGATTTGCAGTTTAATTATATGCTATTATCCTCTCTCAGATTGAGGCAGTATTTTTAACACTTAAATGACTTCAGTCTAATTATATAATATATCAATTCAATAACAGCCCACCTTAAAACAATATGTATATGTAACAAGATATAAAAAGTGTATATTACAGTCATTGTATATGTTTATATTATTGTATACATGTTTAATAATTTTACGTGAATGTATTACGTAATTTAATAATGTAGGAGCTGTGAGAATAATAGGTTAAAAGTTGCTAAAAATGAGGTAACCTTGAGGCAATAATGAGTAAGAATGTTTAATAATGCTACTGGTAATTATTGGAGCAACAATAATGTAAATTTTGAGGCAGTTTATAAATAGCCAATCAATAACCAGAAAAAAGCTTAAGTTAAATAAAAGTATTCTATTGGATTAGGAATAGCCAATCAGAGACTTGAAATACAGAAATTTACAAATTTAGGTGGTAGAAATCAAGTCAGTTGCTTGTAGACAGTGTTCCTAACCGGACGCGAGATGTGTCCTTGAGAAATTTAATATGTATTTTGTGTGAGACAAAAATAGTTTACGTGTTAAAAAGTGCAAGTAATTAATAAAAAAATCTCACAGCTCTCTCTCTCTCTCTATATCAGTGAAGTGTTATTTAAATCATGTCAAGCATTAATAAAAGCAGTGAAGTAAAATTATAATCTGTGTAAGCCTACATTCTTCAGTCGTACCACTCCCTGCTAAGACATTCATGTCTCTAAAAAAAATATAAATATTGACGCAGCCGAGGCAAACATAAATATATAATATTTAAAAAAACAGTCAAAATTACAAAGTTAATATCTTTTTAAACATTTTGGGCAAAGGCCACCAGAAAGTACATTTGGGGCAAAGGCTGCCGGAAACTTTTTACCATACGTGCGGTTTTCTACTACTTCAAGTCCAGCTCCCTAAGTCAAAATATAATACATCTTCTTCAAACTGACTTTCCATACATAGCAGCAACAAACCTTCTTCAAGATAAATTAATACTTCCTACAATTTTTTTTATATTGCCTTTTTCATCTTCAGTTTTCTTTTAAATTATCCTTCTCTGTGGAAAACTTATTAGTAGCCCATGTTTGTCCAGCAAATCAGGAACAAAAATTATCTAAATCAGCACGTGTGACTATAACACTTTTATTTTCTCTACCACTCAGTTATGGTAGGTAGAGAAAGTATTGTATTCCACTCAAGAGTGGAAGTATTGTATTTTACATTGAGCTTTAATGCAAATACATGTTTTAAAGTCCCCTGAACCCCCAAAAACCATTTTATAAAAAGTTCTGTGAAAGTGTGTGTGTGCGCGTATGCATGTCTATGAACAGCATAACTCAAGCATGTAGTTAGATAAATATTAAATTTGATATTTAAGTTTAGCATCTTCCAAGAATGCAATGCAAAGATTTTCAAGAAAATCTTTCTACCCTAAATTACCCTTTCTGTAGTATTTGATATTTAAGTCCTTTTCTTTACATAAATTACATCCTTGACAAATGATACACATTTAAGACTTTGTGAATTAGGCTTCACATGCTTTAACCCTCTGGTTGTAACCCTCTACATGGACAAATGTTTGTTGTCCTTTACATACTTTCTTAAAATGATGGCTATGTATTTAAGATATTTGCATGTGTGTTTTGAACTTTCTGTGAATAGCCCTATTCTGAAGGAATTTTGTATAATTTCGTAGAGCTTGTAAACAATAAGAAATAGGTAAAAATTTACTGCACAAAAAATGTGGAACCTTAAAACATACAGTTCCATTTTATGAGGATATCACAGTTAAGTTTGCTGCTCTCAAATACCAAAAGATTGACTTACTACGTGGGTGAATCTTGTATGATAATTTTTATGTTTATTTATTTAAGCTAATACATACTGGAGTATGACAAGGCATTCAGCCCAGGCTCTTTGCCAGTCATACCCACCGAACAGAACTACTTCTACACCCATTTTATAATTCTCTATAATTACTATGTAGTTATTTATGCTTTTAAAAATTCTGCTATCTTTCTTTACTAAAGTCTGCAACCCTTCACATATCTACTCTTTAGGGCATGGTCCAGCATCCTTCCAAGGAAGTTTCTTCCCATCCAATGTTCTAAATGTTCTAGCTGATTTCTTTTCATTCTCATAGAATGCCTGTTTCCTTATAAGTTCACGCAAAAATTCCTTGTGGATGGAGATGTTCACTAATGATATGAGTCTGCCTTGTAACATAATGTTACTAGTGACAGATTTAATTCTTTTCAAACAGGAGAAACTTCTTTCCACTGATGCACTTGTTAGTGGGATTGTTAAAACTAAAGCAAATAGCAGCCCCAAATGGGGTTGCCTAGTTGAATTAGGAAGAGTTGGAAGGAAAGGAATAGTGTTAAAATGCATTATGAAATATGGGAGTAGGATCCAAGCATTGGAGGAAGGAAATATTCTTAAAAACTGGCAAAGAATTGGTTATCTCAATTAAATGAAACTGTGAGGGAAGTAGGATTGGGCGAGCCAGCCAATATTCAGACGAGGGGACAAAATGTATGTAATAAAGTGAAATTCAGGGTTGATGATATTGAGAAACAGGAGATATATGGTAGTTTAAGGGATAAGAGAACCCTGATATATTATCTGAACTTGAAAAAAGATTGGGGAAGAGAAAATATATTGATGTGTGTGATAAAATGGAAAGAGAGGGCCTGGCGTGGGCAAGAACAGGAACCATGTTGTTAAGGGGTTTAAAATTTGACAAAGAACTGTGCCCACTATGTGGAAGGGTAGATAAAAATTTACACTGTATAATAGAATGTGCAGAAACCAAAGTTTGGAGAGAGGAAATATGAATAGGAAGTGGGATAAATTACAGATAGAGATATTATTTTTAAAACTCTTTGGAAACAATAAGAAAGAATTTTGGAAACAATTAGGTAAATATACATGGAAGGTAAGAGAGAAATGGTGGAGGAAAATTATTAAAGAAAAAGAGGAATGCAATAATAGGAGTGATATATAGGCAAAATATAGATGAGAAAAATTTAAATTGCTAGTTTTGGAAAATGTATATAGTAAAATGAAGGGTACATATACACAAACAACCAGGGTGTTAAATGTATATGATCCTATCTCAAGAAACTCCAAGAATAGCAATTAATGATATACTTTTGTGAAATAAAGTTATAAATAAATGTTACTATGGCACGATGTTACTGTATTAATAAGCCAAGCAATCTATATAGTATAAAAATTGTAAACTAAATTGTAAAACAAGTTGTATAATAAAAATTCATTCATTCATTCATTCATTCATTCATTTATTCATTCATTCAACTAAAGCAAATAATTTGTATCATTCCTCAAAGACATCCTTTTTTTTTTCTCTGGCACAATTTAAAAGACTCCACTCCACTGTAGTAACAACACCTCATCAGCATTTTCATTGAATGGAACATACTCTGTATGAATCAAATCAGGTATTTCTAAGCTTTAAAGAAGTGTTCAATTGCAGCTTGCATTTCAGATGTTGGGTAGAATTTTCATGTTTATTTAGAGCTCATGTTATGTTCTTAAAATATGAAAATCCTTCCTTATTGCAAACATCATGATTATTATTAAAAAGTAAACAGAGCCAACAAAATAGTTTTTCTGGAGGTATTACACAACCACAGGAATTCAGGAAACCAAGATGTTTTAGAATTAATATTATAGCATACACCAGGTTTTTCCTTTTTTACACAAATACTTAAAGGCGTGGTAGATTTTCCAACCACTAAAACATCTCTCTTATCTTCATCTTTCCACCTGGAAATGGTGTCTCAAATATATTACAAACTATGTCATTAATTGGATTCATTTTGCAAATACAAATGATAACATACACAAACACTTGTAACAAACACCTCACATGAAGAAAAGCAAGCATGACCAATGATCCCTCCCTTAAGGGAGCATGAAAAGAATCAGTTGGGAAAGGAAGTGAAAAGATGTTTGTATGTTGTGACTGTCCTAGCACTTTGAGGTTTAAAATCACAGGGAGCAAAGGTTTGACATCAAATTGTCATAGCATGCATGTAAACTCAAGAGAAAGACACAACTTGGCAGTCACTGTCTATTCATGTCCATTAGCAGGCATAGTGGATACAGAGAGATAAGAAAGAGTTCAAGAATCTTCCAACCCCTGTCTTTTGTTCTCCCTTCATTTGGTCAGCCTGGAATTGCATAAAACTCCTTGTGAAGGGCTGCAGATTAAAGACAGCAGCAGTCTCTGGAAACAACTAGACTGAGAATTTTCTAATAACTACATGATTATTTAATTTTTAAGCATAAAGAACATGAAGGGCTCCTTCACTCTCTTCATTCCAAAAAAAGTCACTGACTGGAGGAGATGCTGAATGGAAAAAACGTTTGGGATAGAAGAAGACATTACAATGATAGGTGATATTGAGGTAAATAGTTTGTTTTCAGAGACGAAGAGGAAAGAATGGGGAAAGCTGGTTTTGTAGTGAAGGATTCATCCTTGGAAAGAAAACTGTGATTGATTGATTGATTGATTGATTGATCTATATTACCTTACAAGAAGTTTCATTCTAAAAATAACTTTATTCCTTATACAGTAATACTTAGAATATAAAATTAAATCCATAAACAGAAATATATGATACTATAGACCAAAATCTCTGTCTCTTGCAGGATTTTTTAAAAGCATCTAACATTGTTTCTTTCGAATCATACAAACAGTTTTGATGAATGAAGACATCTTAATTTAATTGTACTGGTATGTAAATTCTCCAAAACCATTGTACTTGTATACAGACTTTCAAATTCACCTCAAACCTTTAACTGTTTTAAACATATAAATATTTGAGATAAGAATAAGTTAAGAATATATAATTTTTTTTCTATATAATTGGATTCTATGCCTACACTGTGAATTGGAAAAACTATTATTATTCTAATACTGCTCACATGTATACAGTGACACAGGTAATGATGGTTCTGGAAGGGGTATGAACATTTTTAGCTGCATTCATAAATTCACAGAATTTATTAGCATATATATGTGAAGTGGGTATGGAAAAACAATGTGCAGAAAACTGTGGAATAGAAAGGCAGTAACTACCAAAATAAGTAAGCATTTTGAAGTTAGGAACAAGGAGTCGCAGAAGCCCTTTTTACTGTTTTACATGTATCAACTTTAAATCCATTACATTGTGAAACCTATTTATGACATGTCAGAATTAAAAGAAATGTGCTCTTATACAGCACTAGTGACTGTCACTAGGTATGTTTGATGTGAAGTCTACTGGATGGTATGGTAATACCGTCTTGTTCAGTACAGTATGCACATGTGATGGTTAATTTCTCATTGTGTACTAGTACCCATTAGTTGAGACAGTACGTACATGCTTGTCATGTGAGTTACTTTTAATTTTGAATGGAAAATGAAGATGTTTCATAAAGTCACATTTTAATTATGTTCATGCAGCTCTCCTGTGGTCATGCTGCAACTGCGACTGCATGTTCCTAACCTCAAAATACTTGGTTTGGTACTGCCTTTCTACTCTACAATTTTCAGTACATTGTTTTATCATGTGTGTATATGATTTCTGTTATATATGCAATACAGTATATATAATTTTTTAAAAAAATTGTCACGACCTTACCAATGTAGTTAAAATTATTTCACAAATTTAAGATTGTAAGATAAGCTGAAGTGTTTAAAAAAACATATCTTTACATATTTGAAGTAATGTTGTGATCAGTATAAAATTAAGTGTAGTTGAATTGAAGATCCTTCTACACTTAACACTTTTTGGATGAACTGCTGCACCTACAGACTTGAAATATTTATATATGAGTTTGAGTAGCATATATTGCATTTCAAATTTGGTTGGAATCAGAAAGTATGGAGTTGAATTTTACATATAAGAGCTTGAAGAACATTTCTTAACTCAATTCAAATTTGGTTTAAATTGGTACCATATTAAAGATGCTTTATATCAAAAGTGCTTTAAAAATTCAGATTTTTTACATGCTGCAAGTATGAGTTGAAATGCTATATATAGGAGTTTAACATTCATTCAGACATTTAAAATTTGGATGAAACTAGTATGAAATGAAGGGTAATTTATATGGAGAGCCTTTTAAACTGTAGCATTTCAGGATAATTTCAATATTATCACAATAATAAATATCACAATGTTGCTGCACTACGTCTGTCACAAAATAAACATACCTGAAATTTAAACCTGTGCATTCATTTACAATTTTAAGCCTTACTTTAACTTATTTATGTATACATGCACTTATTTATGTATACATGCACTTATTTATGTATACATGCACTTATTTATGTATATACACACTTATCCTATGCTATTAAATGAGTTAATCTTGCATATATATTTATTTATATGTATTCCTGTTCACAAAATCTGTGCTTTGGATGACAAGAAATCGATCTAGATGTGTCTCATCTCCAGGAAAATTTTTTCATAGATATTTTAAAAGAAGTATAACTGTAAACAATAACTGTACATCAACAAACTTAAAGCCAGCAAAAGTAGTCAGTCATTTTGTAGAAAGAAATGCTATACTTCTAAACAATTTAAATTTCTCTCATTGTTAATTAGCAATAAGCTTATTTTATCAAAGCCATACCTTAGATGTGATAAGTAACATATACATGGAACAAACAATAAAAGAAAACTGTCATGGTGGTAGTTATGTTGTGCCCATGTGATACATTCTAGAAGTAAGCATATAACATAAAATGTTATAGTTTCTGGGGGACTCTCAGAAAAATGACTGAAAATGACAGTTTAATTCAGGTGTATAAGCATAAATGGAATTTAAGTGATAAAATTATTATCAGTTCTGTAATTTTAGATTACAATTCCAGTATAAAAGGATTTGGTGAGTTTGTTCTCTTTAGTACCCTAAAAAATTCCTTGTAATATGTTAATACTTTAAATCTGCCTTCTTACTTCTGGAACATTTTCAATCAGCAACTTAAACTTTTATTGTAGCTGACATATTAAATTCTACCTAAATTATGGTCTCAAACTTCTGTGAAACGCCCGTGACATCACCAAGCAAAGCTCAGGTGTCTTGGCACTTTATGCTAACAAGGCAGTCATCTCTTTCACTCAGATGCAGCTACATTATCATTACACATTGGTAATAGGTAGTAGCAGTCAGAAGTTTGAATACTCCATGGCTGTGTTTCACAACTGATCCATTGCTGTAACAGGGGTACTGATACAAAGAAAATATTTGGAGGGAGCAGAGCTCAGTAATGATATTGGAATTTGTACAACATTAGTCATTCTCTTGCACATGTTGTGCAAGCCAAACTTTAGTGTGTGAACAGAATATTTTGTTGAGTTTGGAATACAAAGTTTGATATTTTGTTGATCCCTAAAAAATAAGCATTTATTTCACATTTTTTCAGACCTTAGACTCTGCATTATCTTTATTAGATGAATTGTCAGACAACAAAGGATCTTCAGGTTGAGAAATTTCATGCAGAACAGAATCCTGTTGAGTTGCCCTGTTATTTTCATCCTTATTAGTTTCAGTTGGATACAAAGGATCTTCAGATTCAGAAAGTTCATGCAGAACAGAATCCTGTTGAGTTGCTGCCCTGCTATTTTCACCCTTTTTAATTACAGCTGGCCATTTTGGCTCTGATTGCATCACCTTTGGGGATGGACTTCTTGAAACAGACCATTTACTTCTGATTTCACTGGGCCTGCTGCCCGAAATGGTGCGTTGTCTAATAATGCGCTTTTGTGCTCTTTCAAGTATTGCTTCAATTCCTTCCAGCTCTTGAGGCAAGTACCCTTCAAGATCTGTAAGCACAGCATTGAGATTTTATTAGTGATTACTTTTGTTCAGATGGAACACATTAAATATTGTACATTTTGAACACATATTTCCTAGAACAGTTAACCCTTTTAATTACTAAACCTTATTGGTATTAAGCAAAAATTTGATGAAATCTTAATTACTGACCAGAATGTATCTTCCTTCGTGGACTGACAAACTCATCCATAACTGTTGGTGAATCCGGAGGAACTGTTGAGGCTGATTCACGATTGGCACGTGCTGCTAGGTATGTAATTCGACGTGCTTTGATGTGCCGTTGCTGCAACTGATCACTCAGCTCTTGGTAGTCATCATCAATCAAATTTGGATTATATCTTTCATGGAACTGTGGATAATTTAAAATTATTGATAAGTACAAAAATTAAATTTTAGAAATATTTAATAACTACAAGACATGGAGCCTTATTAACTAAAGAAAAATCTGTAATATGCTAAGTGAAGCTGACAATATACATAATTTATTGTTAGAGCAAAAGAAAAAGGACTGGAGGGAATGCAATGAAAGGAATTTGATAAAATGTCTAAATGAAAATAATGTTAATAAGGTATGGCAGGTTCTTAAGTCGACCTATAATAAATGTGTAACTAAACCCAATGTTGAGCCAGGACAATGGATGGAGTATTTTAAAACATTATATGGGGAAGACAGGAGTATAGGAATTATGGGATTTCTGGAAATAGGGAATGTTTTTGTAGAGATTTGGATGGTGAAATTAGGAGTGAGGAAATAACAAAACAAGTTACTGAAGAAAAATAAAGCTACTAGACTTGATGGCATCCCAACAGAGTTTCTTAAGGAGTGGTATACTGAAATAGGAAGAGTGAAAATTTTATTAGATTTATTTAATGTAATTATTAGAAAGGGTTATGTACCTAAACGATGGAGGGAAGCTATCATCCATCCTATATATAAATGCAAGGGTAATGTCGATAAACGTAATAACTACATTATTATCTAATATAGGAAAACTTTTTGCGGGCATTTTGGCAGCTAGACTACAATTTTGAGATGAAGAATATAATATCCTTTCAGAATTCCAGATGGGCTTTCGCAAGGGAAGGAGAACAATTGATAATTTATTTATTATAAAGACATTAGCAGACAAATATTTAAAAGAAAAAAGGGGTAAATTGTATATGGCTTTTGTAGACTTAGAGAAAGCCTATGACCGAATTGAGCTACAACTTCTGTGGCATAAATTAGTTTGTAAGGGAGTAAGTCAGCAATTGGTGAATATTCTTAAAGTACAGTATTTTGAGAACACCTTCTGTGTAAGGGTGGAGACAGGCTGTGTAACAAGAGAAATTCAACAAAAGAAAGGCCTCAGGCAAGGATGTAAGTTAAGCCCAGTTTTATTTAATTTATACATAGATGATGTCTTACTAGAAATTGGAAGGAATAATAACTGTGCACCAGTAATTAACAACATCCAAATCCCAGGACTTCTTTTTGCAGATGACCTAGTGGTAGGATCTATTACAGTAAGTGGTTTAAAACAATCATTACAAGCAATTGATGTATATTGTAAAGAATGGAGGTTAAAAGTGAATCAAGAGAAAACACAGATTGTGGTATTCAAAAAGGGGGGAATATTAAGTAAATATGAAAAGTGGGAGGGAGAGAATAAAGATTACAGGGTGGTGTGTGACTGTATTTATTTAGGGTAAAAATAGATGGAGGTAATAAATGGGAGAAACAAAAGAAGTTTGCATTGGCAAAAGGTAAAGGGGCAATGGAGCAATTAGAAGCTGCAAATATAGAGTACCTAATATAAATGTTAAATGGCTGGAAAAAGTTTATGAGATGGTTGTGGAGGCAAAAATTATGTATGGTATAGAAATATGGGGATTAGATAGAGGATGGGAAAGTATAGATGAGGTACACAGTATGTTTTGTAGAGAAATACTAGGATTACCGAAGTCAATTCTAAGACAGGTAGCACAATTAGACATGGGCAGGGTGACAACTAAGGGGAAGATAATGGAAAGAGCTTTGAAATTTTGGTTCAGAACTTTAAATCTAGGAAAAAGTAATGTGTTAAGATAATGTATTGAATACCAAGAGAATAGCTTAATGAATGATGGATGGGTGAGTAATTTACGGAACATTTTGGAGAAAAATGGGTTAGGAGACATGTGGAGAAGGAGAGAGAATAACGTGAAAAATTTTTGGAAAAAGGCGAGGAAAAGACTGGAAGATATAGAAATACAAATCATGTTCAGTGATATTGCAGAAAAGAACTCATTAGTTTGTTATAGGCAAATGAAAAATACATGGGGTAGGGAAAAATATATAGACATAGTAAATAAAGAAGAGAGAGAATCTATTGCATGGGTAAGAACCGGAGCATGGAGGCTAAGACGGTTAAGACAGGGTATTCCTCAGAACCAATGTCCGATATGTGATGGTAATGAAGACATTGAACACATAGTATTTAAGTGCCGAGGAACAGAAAATTGGAGAAAAGAATTTTTTTAATAAGAAGTGGTTGAAGGGGGATAGAAATACACTTATGATCGAAATGATATGTAAGGACGCTAGAAGCATTGGACAGTTTTTGTATAAAGTAAAAAATAAATGGCTTTGGACAGTGGAAAGAGAAAAGTAAGAGGTAGTACATCTTACTTTGAATGGAAAATTATAGTGAATGTGTGATGGTTAAGTAATCAATAAATGGAAAGTGGAAATGGGACATGAAAAAAAAACTGAAAAAAAAGCAAGATAATTTATTGACAAGAATTTGTAAAATGTAAATAAACTGTAATGATTGTCTACTGAATGAGTGACCAGGGTCAAAGTACAGTAGACAATCAAATTGTAAAACTCTTAGCACAATAAAAAGATAGGAGATAGGAGTAATAGGATTACTAAAATGTAATGATTTCAATTTTATTTCAAATAGGTACCTAATATATGAGTAAAAATTATATTTTGTAAAATGTAATGATTATAAGTAAAAACAACTAAAATAGTAACTGCTACAGTAATTCAATTGTTTTTACTCAATTACTACCCATCCCTAGGTACAAAATATAATAAAGCACTAAACACTATAAATGATAAAAAAAAAAAACGAATATATACCTTCTGGTATGGATTGCTTCGGAAAGCCTTGTTCAAAGTGTTAGTGCTAGTTCTAGCATTCATCTGAGTGCTCTCTCTGGATTCAACTGAATTTGCTCTTTGTCGAAATTCCACGCCAGGAAAGAGGCTGGATATGCGATATGTTCTTCTGGCACTAGATGTACGTCTCATTCGAGGAGAAGTCAAGTCATCTGGCAATATTGCAGCTGCAGCATTCTCATCATGTAGTAAAAGAGCCTTCTTCTCTTCTACTAGGGTCACAGGGCCATAAAGATGCGCAAAATGTTCTCTGAAATTGCATTAAAATAAATATAAATTTTAAATTCTCAGATTTTGACCAATTTAGTAAATATCAATTTAAGTAATAAACCATAAACAAAGAGAATAAAAATCTAATGTGACATACTCCCATAACTTTCTCTAGTAAAGAGAGATTCATATATATGCATTATAGCATTTATATAAATTTGATACTTCTATCCACATTAAATTACTCATGATATATTTTTGGATAAAATTATTTCAAATTAAACAATATGTACTTAGTTACACATATACAACATGTAGAAACAACATTCCAATGTATAGTCACTATAAGGAGCACTTATGAGTGAAGCAGAAAAGAAGATTTGCAAACTTTCAAGCATGTACTCAAATGACACAAACTTATGTTAAGTGTAAACTTCCAACATGAAATACTTAAAATGACTCTAGGAAAAAATTTATTGGACACAAATTCTGTATTTTAACGAGCTCTACATTGTTCCCTTAATACATTTTTGTCTAACTCTTAAGACTTCCCAGTTATACAAATCATACAAAGTTCAGTCAGAATGGTGAGGACTTCATTGGTTATTTACAGAATTTGTCACATCATATATTATATTTTAATCATAATCATAATCCATTTTTAAGAAAATGAAAAATTTCTCCACATAAAGAATAATTTGGGATGGGAAAATTTCTTGAGAATCTTCACCTGGAATGCTTAAACAGTGTCTTAGTCCAAGTATGAAATTCAGTATTTATTTGACTTTTCATTTTTGAGTTATAATATTGACAGACATAAAAGATTAAAATCTTAATATAAAATTTTTAGTTGGAATGCATTACTTTCTCTACATACTATAGGTAAGGGTAGAGAAAGTAAGTTGTTGTATTTTGATAAAGGAAAGAAAGAGAGAAGAGTGGAAGGAAAGTAGAAAGGAAGGGGAAAATATTATTTCATTGACAGCAATATCAATATCACAGTAATTTTGGAAAAGAAATTGTGAAAATATACAGTATGTTTCTTGCACTTCACTATTTTTTGAGACGGTAATTTGTATCACAAATTACTCAGATGTGGTTAACGATAATAATATGAATGTGTATTTTTGTGTAGCATTGATTTCAGAGGTTTATTAATTGTAGATAGTATTGGTGGATAATAATATGCGGCTCTACTGAAACTGTCAACAATAACGCAATGATGCAATGAAGGGTTTGAGTTGTTTGTCGTTACCGGGAGCCGGGGGGTTGCGTAATGTTTAGCGCCTTTTCGGTAAAAGCTTCCAGAATGTTCTATAAAAGTAATATGTATTCGTGGTTTTCATTGGATAGTAAAATAGACGCTAATGTTGGCGCGTTTTATTAGCCAATAGCATTTCATTTATAATCTTTAGGCGTATCTTGGGGCAAGTCTGTAAATAAGCCATGTCTGAGGTAAGCGTCCCCCAGTGTTCAACAAGATTCTCAACACGTAACACGTCAGCTCCCAGTTCAACAAGATTCTCATGTCGGTCTCTAAATTCATAAAATTACGCGCAGCAGAAGTACGAGAAATCTTATAAAGGATTATACAGTTAAATATATAAAGTTGAAGTACGTGAGTTAAAAGTGAGAAGTTATTACAAACAGTTTCAGTATGGCGAGTATCCAAATTAATTTGTGAAAGTGTTCGTGAACGTGTTCTGCAATAAAGATTATAAAACCAGTTTCTTCATCAGTATCATTTATAGACAAAAGATTCCTTTCCGCTTCACAACCTGCAAGAGTTAAATGTCTACCTAAATAGCTAGCCGGAGAATAATATACATAACCTTAAAACTAATTCATACAAATTGCTACGCCAGAGGGAACTACAATCAGAACAAATGAAACGACCAACGAATGACGTCACACAAGATGGCTACACGCGTGATGTAAACAACATTACGTGAGAAACATTATCCACCACTTGGTATTTTAAAACATATATACAATTTGTTGCTATCACAAATTGGCTCCCATACGTGGGGCTACAATAATGTTAAACACATGTAACAAATGTTCACTCGCAAATTGGCGCCACCAACGTGGGGCGAAGCGACTAGGAAAGGAACAAGAATAATCAGGACGTGGAACGAAAGCAGCAGTAAAATGATCTACAAGACGCAGATTCCAGAAACAAGAGGAGCGACAAACGGCGCGGATAAGTGGATACAAAAAACATCGAAACGACGTAGATTCATCACAACACAACGCAAAAGCGACATACAAATCTAGGAGAAAGGGGCAGAACGCTGGACATCAAGGCTACATCAGCAGACAGCGTCACAAAAGGTCAGAATATAGTAATTTTTGTAGAAAACAAAAACAATGGCTGCAAGTAATACAGAAGAAACAATGATGGAGGGGGATAGTGTAACAGTTAGCTGTAATTCAATACAGGTTACAAAAAAAGGCTCAAACAATGTAATATTGGAGGGAGGAAATGTTAGTGTAGAAAGTAAGAATAGAATAGCAGGAAATATTAATTCTGATACTAGAATGATTATGGATATGATAAAAAAGGGTTTTGAGAAATTAGAGGAAGTTATAGACAGGAATCATAGGAAATTAATGGAAAGTATTGGTAGGAGTAAAGAGGTATTAGAGCAAAAAGTAGATCAAAGCAGTGGAGAAATTGAAAGGAAAGTTAAGAAGCTAGATAGTAGTATGCCAGAAATGAGAGATGATAATGAGGAAGTAATAGTAAGTGAGACAGGAGAGATTTCAAAGAAAATGCTAGACATGAGTAGGGAAAGAGATAACAAAGAAAGTGAGGTTAATGTAGAATGTACAGAGTTAGGAAGTCAAATGAGTAGTATTTCAAGTGAGCTAAGAGAGATAAATGAGGTTATGAATGTAGATGTAAATGAGGCGCAAGTTAATTTCAGTGGGGAAATATCAGAAATACAGAAAGAATCAGAAATGCAAGGAAATAAATTGTACCATGATGTTCAAATTGAGAACTCCAGTCCAGTACAGTTTAGTACAGATTTGTCAGAGTATTCTCAGATTAAAAAGATAGCAGAAGAATTGAAAATGGCAATTGTTAAAAGATGTATTGTTCAAGAAACTGTAGATTGTTTCCAAATGTTATCAGGAGATGAAATTTCAAATGAATACAAGAGATTATTCATGAACAACAATTTGAAGGTTAGGTTACGGCTACGAGTAATGTTTAGCCACACACAATTTGATCCAGGAGGATAAATAGCAATGAGATGTAAAGTAAATGCTGGATAGTTAAAGATGACTTGCAGAGAAATGTATTGGAACGTAAGAGGGTTAACTATTTATATATATATATCATTTGAAAAGAGAAATAAATTATATATAAAAAAAAAAAAAATGTTTAAATAAATAAATAAATTTTTAGTAACTGTAACAACATTTAAAAATTAAGAATGCAAAGATTGAAACTTAAGATGTTATATTAAAGTAAAGTCCATGAATACTATTACAAGAGTATTGTTAAAATAAAATTCAAAATAACAAAAATGGTAAAAATAATTCAAAACAAATACTTATGTAGTAAACAGAAAATGTAAAGCATTATCTAGATTTAAGAGATGTAAATATATGTAGAGGGTGCATATTTTGGTAAATATGTATAATAATTACAAAAATCTTAAATGTATAAATTTTTGTCAACAACTTAAAGTAAACAATTTGGTAGTAGTAAATAAGTAATTTAGGGTAAAGTATTTGCTATAAAAAAAAAAAAAAATTTTTTTTGTGATGTCAGATTAATATCTAAATTAATTAAACCAGAGCCAGTAAGTAGTGGCGAGATAAAACATATGTCGTGTGTTAAACGCGTGTGAAGTGTTAAGTGAAAGTGATAGCGTGTGTTACAAGATTTAGGAGACTAAAAACAAAATTATAAAATTTCTAAATAGGTTATAAATATTTATAATTATGTTTCTAGTGGGGCATATGAGACGGTAATTTGTATCACAAATTACTCAGATGTGGTTAACGATAATAATATGAATGTGTATTTTTGTGTAGCATTGATTTCAGAGGTTTATTAATTGTAGATAGTATTGGTGGATAATAATATGCGGCTCTACAGAAACTGTCAACAATAACGCAATGATGCAATGAAGGGTTTGAGTTGTTTGTCGTTACCGGGAGCCGGGGGGTTGCGTAATGTTTCGCACCTTTTCGGTAAAAGCTTCCAGAATGTTCTATAAAAGTAATATGTATTCGTGGTTTTCATTGGATAGTAAAATAGACGCTAATGTTGGCGCGTTTTATTAGCCAATAGCATTTCATTTATAATCTTTAGGCGTATCTTGGGGCAAGTCTGTAAATAAGCCATGTCTGAGGTAAGCGTCCCCCAGTGTTCAACAAGATTCTCAACACGTAACACGTCAGCTCCCAGTTCAACAAGATTCTCATGTCGGTCTCTAAATTCATAAAATTACGCGCAGCAGAAGTACGAGAAATCTTATAAAGGATTATACAGTTAAATATATAAAGTTGAAGTACGTGAGTTAAAAGTGAGAAGTTATTACAAACAGTTTCAGTATGGCGAGTATCCAAATTAATTTGTGAAAGTGTTCGTGAACGTGTTCTGCAATAAAGATTATAAAACCAGTTTCTTCATCAGTATCATTTATAGACAAAAGATTCCTTTCCGCTTCACAACCTGCAAGAGTTAAATGTCTACCTAAATAGCTAGCCGGAGAATAATATACATAACCTTAAAACTAATTCATACAAATTGCTACGCCAGAGGGAACTACAATCAGAACAAATGAAACGACCAACGAATGACGTCACACAAGATGGCTACACGCGTGATGTAAACAACATTACGTGAGAAACATTATCCACAACGTGGTGCTTTAAAACATAAACATATATACAATTTGTTCACTCGCATTTTTGGGATATGGTTCATTTTAAAACCATTTAAGAAATGAGAAGTAAACATCAACTGTTTGGCTTGTCCATCTTCATTATTTGTTAAGCCCAACTAACAACATTTTTCAGAAAATGAGAAAAATATATCACTATATGTGAGAATGAGAAATAGTTTTATGAATATTATTACTTACATAAAAAGATGTGATTAGTTGCATATCATTTATACAAATCATAAAGGTAGAGTTTGCTTCAATTACAAAATTTGTTTAGAGTCAATGACTATTTTGAAACTACAAATAAATTTCAAGATTTTTTCTCTTTTTTGTAGGAGTCAATAGTTCTGAAATTATTTCAGATAATGAAATATGTGATTCAATATCTTTTATAAGATGTGAGTCTAACTCAGTTTAAACTTTGGGTGGACTTTATATATTTTGGAAATGGGTAATAACTCACTAATTCTTTTCACTTTTATTTTAATTTTGGTCATTCATAATATTTAAAACAATCCCAATACTACCAAACTTCAGCAACTTTTTAAAATATATTTCTATAATTTCGCTATAAAAAATGAACAATGAAACTTATAAGATAATTTTGATTCAAAAGAATAAAGAAACATTGCATTAATTCAGTGCTTGCTGGAATTATTATTGAAGGATATACTTCATAAAATCTTTCTCTGAATTACTGCTGCATTGTTTAATTTAAAGTTTTGAGATAAACTATAGCAAGAATAAAAATCAAAGCTACAAGATTTTTACTCACAATCTAATCCTTCAGCATTTTCGGTATTTGACAGACATTTCCAAAACATAAAATGATTTAATGAATATGAATTGCACATGCTTAAAACTACTGATAAGATAGTATCAACTATGGTAACTTACGTGAGAGTTAGTTTCTCATAGAGCTTTGTCAACTCATTTTCTGAGCCTTCTATGAGGAACAGCCTTTTTAGGTATAAGTTATCTATTTGCTCAAATTTCCTCTGTGAAAAAAAAGTGGTAGATAAGTATGCGTAAATTCCTTTGCAACCAGAGGCAGATCCAGGATTCCCTAAAGTGAAGGGGAGGGGCTAATTTTTTTTAAAGCAAATTATCTTACCAGTACCACAAAGCAAAAATAATGAGTAACTGGGACTTTTACCTCCGTAGAGATGAAATTTTTCAAGTTTATTTTATAATATAATAAACAATAGTTAAGGTGTAATGTACTGTCATTTATTTTACCTCTAGTAAACATAGTCCCCATTATTAAGTCTACCTGTTTTCCTGTGAAAATCTCAAAATTAGTTGGGATAGGAAATGTATTAGAGGCATTTATCCTTATTTCTCAATCTGCAGATTCTTTTTATTTTTCAGTAATAATTATGCCAACGCCACTGGAACAAGCTTTAATTGCAGAATTTTGATATGTTTTATCTTCTGCTTAATTTTCTGGCTTTTTAAAAAGCGACAAAATTGATTCAATAGAAAATTTATGCTTGTTAGTCATTTCATTGCATAGAAAATAGCAAGCTTTCAGCTAATATTTGAAATATTACTTGTCAAGTAAAACTAATTTTGAAAATTTAAACACTGAGTTAATGCACTCATTTCTGCAAGTTCATAATTTATTGTGAAGCACTGGACTCATGCAGTCACTGAAGTAACAGCAAATGCTGACATGCAGCATATTGTTGCCAACAGTATTTTTAACTCCTTAAAAAGTGCTCTGCAAGATGACCATCGATTTTTGGCATACATTAATATAATTGCCTTTTTCTGCAATTCAAACATTTGCTCACTTTCACTACATGCACCCCAAAAACAATGCCATATCGCATGAGATTATGAAAATTTGCATAATAAACACTTCTTTTGCATTTTTAGATTTACTTTGTTATGAATAGATCTTAATAAACAAGCTGAGCTCAGTTTGGAAGCTTTCAAAGGGTGTTTGCTCAAACCCAGCAAATACTTCGGTGATATACTCAAGGCAGAAATAAAACTGTTGGGTTTAATTTTATTGAAAAGCAACTTTGCAAACCTAAATGTAACTAGAAGAAGCTAAAGCCTTCCCCTCTTCCTGGATCTGTTTGCAACATGACGAAAACTAATAAGTATATGATTACTGTAGGTACTGAATGTGAAGGACTGCAGTAAAACAAACCATTTTAAGATTAATATATCTCTTAAAATATCAACCTAGTTTCCAATGCTTTTCATCTGAGAAATGTTGTTTTATTTAATTTGCTCCTCCCTTAATTCTTCCCCCATGAATACTGAGGATTATTAGTAACATTTTTAGAACTGCTAAATATATCAGGAAGTAAAGAGGTTCACAATCATTCTATTCAACATCTCAAAAGAACCTGGGTGATGAAACATTAATCCCCATTCCTCTACAAAATACAAAGAAAGAATAAAAGAACAAATGAAAGAAAAATATACATAGGAGCCCTGTCTACATAATATTTTCCTAGACTGACTATTCATTCAGCAGCAAATTGTTCTCATATGCTGACATTTGTTACACTTCTGAATTACCCTTATGTAGAAATCACCTCGCACTCCAGAGATCTCTTCAATACCAGCCATCATGGTGTTCATCACCTGAAATATTTACTATATGAGAATACAAACATCATCTTACTTCCTATTATGAAACACAATAAAATAATTTTCATTTTGACAGTACAAATTATTGCGATCTACTCACGTTTTCTGAGATTTGCCTGACTATAGTTTTTGTTTCATTTCCAGATTTTGCAATATTCAGTAGTTTGACAAGTGGCTTCACAGTGCTGCCCTGCCAACAAATTTTGATTTTTCTATTATATGTCATACTTATTCATCAACTCAGATATACAGTTATAAACAAGATAAAGTGTAACAAAGCATTGACTTTCAGATGCTATTATTATTATTGTTGTTATTATTATTACTACTACTATTGTTGTTGTTGTTGTTATTATTATTATTATTATTATTATTATTATTATTATTATTATTATTATTATTATTATTATTATTATTATTATTAATAATAATAATAATAATAATAATAATAATATTATAGGAAATAATCTCAAAAAATACATTTTTAAGAGGTTCTTCATATAAACTAGGTATCTGTGTTTTTTATTGAGAACCTCCAGCTTTTACCGTGGACTCAAAACTACATTGGGCCTTGGGGATATTTTATATGAGCAAGTCAGAAGTTAAGGCATGGGTAAGGACCAACTTAAAATCGCCGCCCCAGAGCCAGGAACCGAACCCCGGGCTCTTAGTATGAGAGCTGGAAACGAAACCACTGTGCTATCCCAGTGTCCGCTGGTCTTCTTTTGTTAACCAAAGGAAATCTTTTGCTTGTCTATTATAACACTCATATTGTATGAATTCTTTCAGATGGTCAGATAAAATATTGAAGGCTACTACAGCTAGATGTACAATGCTTGTGGTATCATATTTTGTGGAAATCACTCTAAGACATGTAGATGGTGACTCTGTTTGATTATTATCATCATTATCATTATTATTTATTATTATTAATTATTATTTATTATTATTTATTATTAACTGTTATTTATTATTATTGTTGTTGTTAGTATTATTGTTATTGTGGTTATTATTATTTTTATTATTATTCATTACTTAATATGTATTCTCTGTATATAGCACTGTAAAATGTATATTTTCTGTATATATCTATCATATTCCTCACTATATTACTTGAATCTTGATGAAGCCATGAATTTGTAAGAAAATTCTCTCTGTGAATAAAAAAGAAAAAAGAAACACACACACACACACGCACGCACGCACACATTAGATTTAATAAGCTCGAGTTTGATTTTGTGTTTAAAATGCTGGAGTGAATGTGAAATGCTAAGATGTAGTGGATTAATTTTGGTTGTGCTATAAAGATAAATTCTGGGGGTGAGCAGGGAGAAATCATGTAGAATTCAGATGGCCCTATTCTGTAATGTTTTTGTACCAATTTCAACAAAATTTTAAAATGTGTGGAGGAATGCTAAATCCTATATATAAAAGTTTAACTTATTTAGCCTATTGCCTAGAAACTACAAATGTTTCTGAGACTGACTTTGTAGCTAACCTAATATTATACTATTTCGACCAAACTTTAATTGCTTATAGAGTAAAACTTTTCACCACACATTTTTCCTTGAGATCCACATTCTGTGTGATGGTATGTTGAACCATGAACTTCAAATAGGGGGCACTTATGCTAATCACCATTCTATAAAGGGATGAATGAAAAACTATCGTGTGTATAAAATTTCACCCTATACTTGCAACAAGATGCATAAAAAGGGTATAGTTTTTCAGGCTTTCCCTGTAAACTACCTTTAATTTTGCAAGTATGATTTACAACAAAATTTTAAATGTGTTTTAAACTCATAAATATAAAATTTCAATTGCAAATAGTCAGCAGTTCATCTAAAAATTATCATTTTAAAAGAATCTTTATATTAACTACCTTTAATTTTGTACTGCCTTCAATCAAATTTGTAATCTACTGAGAAATGTTCTTCATTTCTTATGTACAAACAGGTTATCTCTAAACCTGCAGCAGCTTGCCTAAAAATCATAAATTGTTAGGGAGTTCTCACATGCCCTCTTCCTTACTTTGTTAAGTTTAACCAAATTTGAAGTATGCCAACAAATTTTATTCAAACTATTATATATAACATTTTAACTCAGCTGTTTTATGTGTGCAGATGAATGAAGCTATTAGGTGCTTAACAATGCTGGACATAGAACCTACCACTTAATATTTCTAGTAGTATCTTATGTGTCTACAAGGGCATATCCAAAGGGATTGAAGGAGGTAATGATGCTTATGGTTCATGTTTGACTGTTCCATTAGACACAACTGCAATTCAGTTAGAAGTTAGAGGTTAGTTTCACAGATTTGCTGCCACATGCATCTATTGATATGAAAACTGGGATTTAGTTGAGCTTGTACTTTCTGGTATTCAATATTATTACTTTATTTTGTTTTTTAGAGAAATACTAGGGTTACGAAGGCTATTGTAAGACAGATAGTGCAATTAGAGATGGGCAGGGTGACAACTAAGGGGAAGATAATGGAAAGAGCTTTGAAATTTTGGTTTAGAATTTTAAATTTAGGAAAAAGTAATGTGTTAAGACAATGTATAGAATGCCAAGAGAATAGTTTAATGAATGATGGATGGGTAAGTAATTTTGGAGAAAAATGGGTTAGGAGACATGTGGAGAAGGAGAGAAAATAACGTGAAAAATTTTTGGATAAAGGCAAAGAAAAGACTGGAAGATATAGAAATACAAGACATGTTCAGTGAGATTACCAAAAAGAGCTCATTGGTTTGTTATAGGCCAATGAAAAATATATAGACATAGTAAATAAAGAAGAGAGAGAATCTATTGCATGGGTAAGAACCAGAACATGGAGGCTAAGAGGGTTAAGACAGGGTTTTCCTCAAAACCAATGTCCGATATGTGGTGGTAATGAAGACATTGAACATATAGTATTTAAGTGCCAAGGAACAGAAAATTGGAAAAGAGAATTTTTTTAAAAGAAGTTGTTGAAGGGGGATAGAAATACACTTATAATCAAAATGATGTGCAAGGACACTAGGAGCATCAGACAGTTTTTGTGTAAAGTCAAAAATAAATGGCCTTGGACAGTGGATAGAGAAAAGTAAGAGGTAGTGTATCCTACTTTGAATGGAAAACTATAGTGAATGTGTGATGGTTAAGTAATCAATAAGTGACAAGTGAAAAACAAGTGGAAATGGGACATGAAAAACTGAAGCAAGATAATTTATTGATGGGATATTGTAAATGTAGATAAACTGTAGTGATTGTCTACAGCAAGGGTGGCGAAAACGACTTCCTTCCGCGAGTCACCAAATATGCAACATGCACTGCATCACTCATAGCACGTGAAAAACAAAGGGATGGTTGCAGAAAGGGAACGGCGCCTGCGAGTCAAAAAAACTCGCGAAGCACTCTTTCGCCACCTCTGGTCTACAGAATGAGTGGCCAGGGTCAAATTTCAGTAGACAATCAAATTGTAAATCTCTTAGCACAGTAAATAAATACAAATAAAAAAATACCAAATACAAATATTGCTAACCTCAATACATAATGGAGCCTATGGGATCTGGCTCTGGGCACAAACTATGATACAAAAATGTATTATCCCAATCATTTTTAAATGTTAGTTCATAACAAACTACTATCCCTTATACTGGACCATTTCCATTTCATCTTAACATTCCAAAGAAACCCCCTAATCTTGTTACTAAGACTGATCACTAAACATTTTCTTAATCACTACACTTTTATTACTCCTAAGTCATTTTTCTATAATCAGTTTTCTCCTCCATTCAAGTTCAACATTCTATCAAAATATGGACCCCATCTTCATTATCCCCACAGATCGGACATGTGCCCTGTGTAATATTACCTACCTCAAAAACCTGTTCATTTCCACACACCTAATCTAAGCCATGGAATACTCTCCCTCCCCCTTTTGTTATACACATCTAAATTAATTCTGTTTTAATCATTTTATAAGAAAATCAAAGAACTGCTCTAATTCTCCGAAGAGTGTGTCTATCTGTATCTTCATATTTGGAATGAACATAACAAAATCCTCTCAGCATTGGATGTCTTTGTAACCTACTATCACTAAACCATACTTATTAGCCAATTGACAAAGCTCAAATGTTTTTCTCAGTATCTAAGGCAAAATTTTAATGTATTCTCTACTGACGTTTAACTAACATGCTATCAATATTTCATTATTCTTTCCATCAGCAGCCCTTTCACATTGACCTTGCCCAGTTCTACATGAATGAATAAATGATTTATTGTCTACTTTGAACTTACATGCAATTCATACAATGTTCACAATACAATGGAGTTGCTTATTATTTCACTTCCCCTTATATTTAACATTCCGTTGTATATATAATGGGGTAGTATAATTTTCCATATTTACTTTTTTGCCTTGTTACCCTTTTTCCATATATTTTCCAATTTGCTTCTTTTAACCACTTTAACCTATTTTTTCCTACATATTTTCCTGTTTTCCCCATATATTCATATGATCTTGTATTAAAAATCTTCCTAACTTTTAGCTCTATTGGCAAATTTTTCCATTTCTCTAGTATTAAATTCTCTCTTCTTTATCCGTGTCCTCAAATTCCAGAATATAATGCCAATTGCCATGTAATCCATTTATTACACCTGTCCTTGCCCATGCATACCCCATTCTGCCTCTTTGTGGCATACTTTGATGTATCTTTCTCTTCCCCATTCCATTTTAAAATATTGATAATCTATTACTGACCATTTTTCCTTGAAACCACTTATAATTTCTTGCTTTCCAATATCCTCCACTCTTGTTCTAATTTCTTTCTAGAAACCCTTACTCCCAACTCTACATAACAATGACCCTACATTAGTTGTTTACTGAGGAACCTAACATAAGCTTATAAAATGATCTTAATATCAAGCCCATTTTCTCATATCATCAATCCTCCAAATTTCAACTTCGTATGACCATATTGACTCCACTAGGGCTCTATACAACCTTGCAAACCATACTACCTTCATCATTGGCATTATATATATAAAAATGTTTTCAACGATCACATTGCTGGCTAATACCCATTTTTTTTCTTTCTTTCTTTCTTTCTTTCTTTCTTTTTTTCTTGTTTTTCCAAACACTCTGTCCTGCTCAGTTTGATGTCCATATAACTGAAATCTATAACTTTTAATTTATTTCCCCACCATAAGCCATTAATCTAATTTTATCAGTTTATTTTCTTTTTTGAATACTACTAGCATTGGTGCTTATAAAGAGTTGGTAAACACATTATATAGGCATTATTTTGTAGTGCTTCAACAAGAGTCAAACAATTAATTATTCTTCCTAATATCCCAACTGTGGGACATAAGGATCTCTAGCTAGATTTTCCATAACCAGTCAGCTTTCTAAGCACCTGAAGTCTGTCACTTGAGCTTGCAGTGATGAGTGAATAGTTACTAGCATGTGTATTACATTACTTTAAAACGAATAAAGATTATCATACTTATAACAGTTGAGTTGTGAACTTTGATCTTCCTGTTTCATTTCTTGAAGCTATCGCTGACACCTGTTGATTCATTTCCGCCCTTTCATGTCGATTTTCTCTTGAATCTATATTGTCCGTATCACGTACCCTTTGATTGTCAATCCACAGCTGAAAGTTTGTAATATACGCCATTTTTCCCAAAGCTCTTGCTTCTTTCATTTTCTGAATTAAATTTCGTTGTAATGCTCTCTTATTTGGTGAAAGGTCTTTGTTAATAAAGATATTTGTTCCTTTCAATTTTTTGGCTCTCCTAAGCACTTCATGCACTAACTGTATTCTTGCTAGCTTCACCATTATTGCCCTCTTTCCAACTTGCCTCCCAAATCTAAAAGCCTCAACAATTTCCCATCCGTACATCTCTAATTCAAGCTTCTCCTTCATTATCTGCGTTATTTCTTCAGCTGGCCATATTCCTCTTCTCTCACTTACACCTAGAAACACCAGATTGAATCTTCTTTCCCTCTCCTCCATTCTTTCCATTCTTTCCTTAATTTCATTTACTTCTTGTTTTGCTTTATACACTTCATCTATAATGTCCTCCTTAATATCCCTAATCATAGAGCACAATTTATCACTAAATCGTTGTTCCATACCTTCCATTTTATCCATTTTCTCATTTAGGTTCCCCAACAGTTCTTGAATATCCGTAGGGCCTGGATTCACTTCCACTCCTCCAATCACTAGTAGAATAGTTAATACAGTCCCAATAATCAAAACATTAACCATTTCTTCGCCAAAATGTATTCCTCTTGTTCCCGCGAATTTCATTCTCAAAATTTGCCCAATTCTCGCTCTATACACAGTTATATCCACACCCATTGTTACTTAGCTGCTTATTGCTTCAAAATCACGAGCTCCTTCCCAACACAACCGTTTTTGTGTAAAGTAAAAAATAAATGGCTTTGGACAGTGGAAAGAGAAAAGTAAGAGGTAGTGCATCTTACTTTGAATGGAAAACTATAGTGAATGTGTCAATTTAGTGACAAGAGATTGTAAAATGTAAATAAACTGTAGTGATTGTCTACTGAATAAGTGACCAGGGTCAAAATGCAGTCGACAATCTAATTTGTAAAGCTCTTAGCACAATAAATACTATACTATACTATACTATACTATACTATACTATAACAGTTGAGCTACTGATTCTATGCATTTACAGTGTCATTGACTCATTAGAAGACTTATGGTGTAGGTATCCCATAAAGGAGTAATTTTATACAATAAGATACCTAAATCTTTGAAAGTATTGTCAGATAAAATTTTCAAGTTGAAAGTTCATAAATTGTTATGAAAGTACACATTTTATAATAAAAAAGATTTTCTAGAAGCTAATATATACGACAACCATTACTTGTGTTATAGTATAGTCATTATAGTGTAACATATGATGTGGTATTTATGTTACATATTGTATGTTGCAAATAAAGGTTTGTTTACATAACTTTAACTGCCCCACGTATGGGAGCCAATATGATGCGGTATTAATGTTGTAATTATTTAACATTAATTGTAGCTCCGCGTTTGGAAGCCAATATGCAACGGTTGTTGCTTTACGTAATGTTGTTTACATCACGTGTGTTGAAACCTTCTTGTGACGTCCTACGTTGGTTTGGTTCGTAGCTCCCTCTGAAGTTAGCAATTTGTATTAATTAGTTTCTGAAAGAATTTAAGGTTATGTATATTGTCCTCCGGCTAGCTATCATCTTATCTTGGTAGAACTTGTATCTCTTGCAGGGTGTGAATCGGAAAGGAATCTTTTATCCAGAAATTATACTGACGAAGAAATTGGTTTTATAACTTTTATTGCTGAACACATTCACAAACACTTTTACAAATTAATCTGGATACTCGCCAAACTGAAACTGTTTGTAATAACTTCTCACTTTTAACTCATGTACTTCGACTTTGTGTATATTTAACTGTATAATATTTTAAATTCTCATAATTCTGCTGCGCGTAACTTATGACGAAATGAAGGACTGACTGGCGATATGTAGTGTACTGAGAATTCCGTTGAACTGGGGGAAACGCTCCCTTGAACCTGGCTTATTTATAGGCCAGCCTCAAGATACGCCTAAAGATTATAAATGAACTGCTATTGGCTAATAAAACGCGCCAACATTAGCGTCTATTTTAATATCCAATGAAAACCACTAATACATATTTCTTTTAGGGAACATTCTAGAAGCTTTTACCGAAAAGGCGCGAAACATTACGTAACTTCCTGGTTCCCGGCAATGACAAACAACTCACCCCATTGCTGCATTATTGCGTTATTATTGACAGTTTCAGTAAAGCCGTATATTATTATTTACCAATAATAATTACAATTAATAAACATCAGAAATCAATGTCACATAAAAATACATATTCATATTACAATCGTTATTTACATTTGAGTAATTTGTGATACAAATTACCGTATCACATATTATTTATTTTTATGTATATATTTAGATTTAGATGAAGTAAGCAAGTATATGTTACTTGGTTAGTTAAATATACTTATGTATATTTTCTGAAAAGTATATGTAAATTCTCACAAATATTTTATATATATATATATATATATATATATATATATATATATATATATATGCATATTGTACGTCTTTCAGGAATAGTGATTGGATCTAATCTTATCTAGTGGGTGTTAAATAGACAAAAATATTTTGCTCAAGGACTCTTTTTCTCAGGATATGTGAATAAATATCACACAAGATCACTGGCTTCACTTCCCTTCAAAAAGAAGCCATGGTAAGTATTTTTATATCCACAAAAAGCCACTGCCTTTCACTGGGTTTGAACTCATGACCTCAGAAATTAGAAGCTAGCATGGTAACCAGTGCACCATGAAAGATTGGTGCTAAAATAACAATCACGAACATTTACTGTACAGCATTTTTATGCTTTCCTTCACAACTCAAAAAGAGGCCAAAATTAGTTGACAGTATAATAATCTTTATAAACCTCTCTTTTTTAGTTCTTTATTTTACTAAAAATGGGTAATAAAGATGCAATTCAACATATGCAAGCATGGAACAGTTAGAGCTAATCTTGCAGAACTAAAATAATTCAAAATGCAATCTGTTACCTGTATGAAAACTGTGAACAATATGACAATGAGTGTGGTAGTTACAAACACTTTGTGAGGTTTTATAGTGTCTTCATCAAGCATTTCCACCATGGAGAATGCCACAGCTCCACGTAGACCTCCATATGCCATTATGAACTGTTCCTGTAAATTGATCTTTTTTACCCGGAACCTGTTTGCTATCCCTGTTAAAAGGTACACACCTGGAAATTTCACAATTGATTCAGTTTACTCTTACAGCACATTTTTTACCTAAAAGAGAAACTTACACACTTATAGGATGGTGCAGATAAAAATATCCACTTCCCATTTGAATGTGATATTTGACTATGCAGATAAATAGCCATGTAAGTATAGAGTAAGAAAATCTGATGTGTTATATTCACATGACTTTCTCTACCCACTATCATTTATATTTATATAACTTCTGCACACTATTCCTAGAAAGCTTATTTTTCTATAGTTTACATCATATTAATTGAGATAAAGCTTTGCAGAAATAGTTCCATTACACATTTTGTTGTAGGTACAAGGATGACAGAGGAATGAATTGATAGTCATATGTTTAACAGTGGCTGCTATATGCTTGCTTTGAAATTTCATACTCTTTCCATGGCCATGGCATCATGAGAAACAACTACAACAGCACTTTGAAAAAATAATAAAAAGTATTGAAAAATTAAAACCAATACCAATGGATATCACAAAAATGCCTAAAAATTATCTCAAATAAATTGTGTGTTTTACAGAGTTCTATATTTTTTTGTGTAGTACATTTTTTATCTAGCTCTTAAGGTTTACCAGTTAAACAAACTATACAAAATTCCTTCCTAATAAGGACTTCACAGGCTATTCCCAGAAAATTCAAGGTATACATTTTATTTATCATGAAAGTTTCTTAAATATATGATGTTTTAATCAAAATTGTTAAGGGATGTTGAAAAAGTTTCCTTGTAAAGGGTAGTTTGGAGTGGGGGATTTTCTTGAACATCCTTGTGTCACATCTTTGGAAGATTCTGAAGTTAAATACCAAGTTTGGCAACATATTGAACCAAAATAAAAGAATTATTCCATAATATTTATATAAATTAAAATAATAATTCAATCTATATTTAAATAAAAATCTATCAACATTTCATTTTTGAGTTATACTTTTCATAGACACACCAGATACAAAGACCTTTTTCTAATTTTCTTTTTTCTTAATTCAAGGTCTCAAAACATTATTTCTGATGGAATCTGAACATTGAATTTTTGTATGGAGTACAATACTTCCTCTTAAAGCACAAGCAAAGTGCTGAAAAGCACTCACCATTTATAGAAGATGTTGAAAATTAACCCTGCACCATCAAAACACAACTATGGGCATTTAATCATGTTCAGATAAGCCCAACATAAAGTACTGGTATCAATGGTGGCAGCTTCAAGGCTGATGTCTTTCAGTTCCTGTACTTCAAATGTCACCCACAGGAAAAAAAATCTGGTGTAATACATTCATGTGTCGTTTATTAGTGAATATACAAAGTTTGTTTTCTTATCTACTCCATTTTAATGGAGATAAACCTTTCCAGAAATAGCTGCATTACACATTCATTATCCATACAAAGGGTACAGCAAAAGTGAAATGCTTTAGAATTGGATGCTATATACTGGCCTTAAAATTCCATATTGTTTCCATGACATCGCGAGAAACAGCTGAAAATGACAGGACTTAATAAAAATGGCTAAGTATTGAACAATTCAAAACATTAATAACAGATATCTTGGAAATAGCTGATGCCACGAAAAAAGTTATTTGAAATAAATTGTGTGTTTTAAAGAGACCTACATTTCTTGTGTAATAAGTTTCGATCTATTGCTTAATGTTTACCAGTTACACAAGATTATACAATATTCCTTCAAAATGAAGAGGCTACTCCTAGAAAATTGAAAATTTACATTTTATTTGCCATGTAAATATCTTCAATATATGGTATTTTAGTTAAAATCATTAGAACCATTTATTAGAAAATAAAAAATTTCAAAATATTCCATAAAAAGGTCCACACATATGGACCTTTTTCTAAAAATGCTCTTTTTGGATTGAGGGGCCTCAAAACATGTACTTCCAGTGAAACCTCGGTATTGAATTTTTGGGTGGAATGCAATACCTTCTCTCCCTACTATGTACATGGCAGAGAAAGTAAAAATCAGAATAACTTCTGTAGAATTTCTTTCTCTTCTTACATTTTTCACACATCCCATAGTGCACCATTTTTTAACCAAACCCTGTATTGCTGTCTTTGCCATTCTCCTCTATCCGGGAACCTGTCCCTGAAAATGTTGCAGGTGTCCTTAATCAAACCTGTTTTCACACACATTTCTGCAATTGCCATTCTTTCTTCTGTCAAGTAAG
This sequence comes from Deroplatys truncata, assembly GCA_030765065.1. NCBI lineage: Eukaryota > Metazoa > Arthropoda > Insecta > Mantodea > Mantidae > Deroplatys > Deroplatys truncata. The sequence goes on along the minus strand of CM060976.1, from coordinate 226,534,663 downwards.
TCATTTTGCAGAATGTGAACAGACACTTACAATTCAACTGATGAAATACACTGAAACACTGACAGAAGAATGCCAAGAATTGACTAGGGATGGGTAGTTCACAGACAATTATGGTATAAAATTGTCCATTGTTGTAGCTGTTTATTCAGTTTGGTACAATAATGCAATTTCAAGCAGATTATGGCATTCACATTCAAATGGGAGGCAGGCTACTTTTACCTGTGCCAAGCTGTACCTGTTAGATCATTTTTGCAGTAATAGATTATTGTTATAAAATGTCAATATTTTGTCATACCTACATATAGAAAGCTGGGTTGCTATGGCTAATTATTGATGTTATGAGCATTAAACTGAACTTCAAACAACTTTTAATTTGTTTAATTATATTTGATATCTAATTGACATTATTTTCTCAATGTTTCATAAAATGAATAAAAATCTAACTTGAGACTATATACACTTACCCACAAAACGTGCAACGAAACAGAGAGCAAGTGTCCATAGTGCAAAGCCTGTATGCCAAACATGACGATCATTAACAAGGACCATACCAAGGAATAGGAAAATAATGGCATCACTCGTTGAGCTGTAAACATTGCACCAAAGTTAAAGATGTGTAGCCAAAATCTCTCAATTTCAACTTGTAATTTTTTATTTTATGTTATTTTATTAATATTATTTGTATTCAGAATTTATTGAATTATTTCACATATTTTATTCAGGGATTTATTTTCTCTGGATAAACTATTCCAGATTAATTTATAAGCTTAATCCTTTTGTTCAAAAGGAAGTATTATTGTGCTCTTCCATTTGTACTGGAATATAACTTGCTTTTAGTTTCATCTTATAAATGGTAATTTTGGGATTTGGAGACTTGGATTAAAAATTGTTGTAAGCAGAAATCACTCATTCTTGCATGTCATGCTGATTAGCAGTATTCTCTTTTCTACTGCTATTGTCTATGCACTCAAGATTTAAAGTTTGTCAGCTGCTAACATCCATAATAAAGTAACAGAGATTGAAAGAATGCATTGTCAAACCATGGCTTAAATGAAACACACAAAGCACCAACATGAGATTTTTGGAGACTTTTAAATGCAAAAATTTCAATCTTCTTCTAAGCACTACAACTTCATTAACTGAATTTTTTGGCCTTCTCTACAATTTTCTTTCATCCTGTACAATCTTTGGTTAGTTCAATCTAATTACTTATCTGCATGTTTTTTGGATCTCTATTTATATCATCAAAATATCTGTGCAAGATTTCATTAATTCATTGAATTTACAATAAAGAGCGAAGTGGTGACCAGTGGTGAACGAAGAAGATATCTAATATCTAGAGCATCTGAACAGAGAAAACTAAGGCTGAATTACATGGATTTATAGGAGCTCTTGGGATCAGTTTAGCATGTGTTTTCTACCATTCTTAACAATACCTGCCAGTGAAAATAAAATGTTTTCCAGATGGATGTCCTTTTAATTGAGACAGAAGCTCTATAGAGTAGAATGATGTAAAGAAATGATCTAGAAATTCAACATGAGGAGCCTGAGAAAATATCTAACATAGTAACAGGAAATGAAGCTGGATTTATCAGTTTGACCTTCAAACCAAACCCTATCCCGAACTACCCATGAAAGTCAAGAGACCATGTACATAAATAAATGGATATGACAGGTCAGTAAATTAATGAATTTTGAGTCTTATGGGAGTAGAATGAATGGTGGTTTGAACTAAGAATCATAAGTGGAGATTTATATGCTGGAGTAATATTATACTAGAAATTATTCATGTCTAATCGTACAAAATGTCTATAGCTTGGAATAGAGTCATGGCTGAAACCAAGCCATAGAGTTTATATTGTAATGTGCTTAGTACTTGAATAACCATGTACAACAAAAAAGAGACCAAGTAGTGCAATAAAGACAATAGTTTTCACTTTGCTTTCAATAAGTGGTCATTTGGCAACCTCTATTTTACAAACTCAGAAGACAGTTATTGAAAGGTGAAACACTGAGGTCTGTATTCCCAGAGTGTTAATGGTGGCCAAGCACTAGGCTGAAATGCATTTCATTGTATCATAACTATGCTCATTCTAGCAACACAACTCTGACACTTTTAGATGCTGTTGATGCATCCATCTTACAGTCCAAGCCTCAAAACACGTGACCTATTTTTTTTTTACTCTACAGAAAAAAACAGTTTCAAAATCAGTGATTTGTTCCAGTCCAGGAGCAGCAGATACAACCAATAAGGAGGTATTGGGTATTGTGTTGGAAAATACCCATGTTTCAGAAGTGGTTACAGAGGACATAAATTGTCTTTGGTGTCAAAGAGAGTACCTACTTTAAAGAGGTATGATCATGACTACCCTTATAAACTCATCTCATAAATTCATCATTAAATTCCTTATAATTTATACAATAATAGGAAAATAATGGCAATGGGCAAGGGAGAATAAAACATATAGTACAATGATGCACCAACCATTCTGAGATTTTATACCTTAGGCCCTTTCAGGTCCTCTGACAATGTTCCACTTGTTATGATAAACAAATCTCCTCTGTGATTATCAGTTATGTTATTAAAATATTGACCCTAATAAGATTACAAAAACTGGTAGCATCATTGTGTAATTAGAATAATAATCAACCAACATACACAGGAACTAATGTTAAACTTACAGTTAGGACTTAATCCGACATTCTTTGGGTATTATACAGAGTGAACCAGACCAGCAGCAACAGTAATTATTTTGGAAAATATGGTATTAAAATATTTGTAACTAAAGCACCTTGAACTTTCCTTGAGCTTGATTTCATCACTCAGCCGTAACAGAAAGTGGGTTAGTAGTGAATAATTTTAAAATTTTAAATGGGAATGGAGGCCAAACAACTTTCGTAGGAAACATTTTTATTAATTTATACTCTTTCAGTGATTAAAGCATACCTGAACCCCAAATATGCAGATAGCTCATATTGAGAAGTGTTACAAAAACAAAACTAAAATTAATGTTTGCAAAGGAAGCTCAGATGGCCATGAAAAACACAATGACAAGCAAGTGTTTTGTTTTCTTTATTTTTGTGGCTAATGAATTAAATATAAAAGTTAACAATGATTTCAAATACCTTAGGTCTACTACAAACAGCAATGGATTTGATATGTTGATGGTATTAGGGAAATGTCTAAGCTGGCGAGCATAAGTGCTGAGGGATATCCTTAACACGTTCATCAGGTATCTTGCAGCTTGTGTACAAGCAATTGGACAACTACAGCCTAACCACCCAAAAAAAAAAAAAAAAATAGATATATGCTTTTCTCCTTGTGGGAGTAGGAATTAATAAAACTGTTTCCAGATTGTCGAAAAGAGCTCATTAGTTTGTTATAGGCCAATGAAAAATACATGGGGTAGGGAAAAATATATAGACATAGTAAATAAAGAAGAGAGAGAATCTATTGCATGGGTAAGAACCGGAGCATGGAGGCTAAGACGGTTAAGACAGGGTATTCCTCAGAACCAATGTCCGATATGTGATGGTAATGAAGACATTGAACACATGGTATTTAAGTGCCAAGGAACAGAAAATTGGAGAAAAGAATTTTTTAATAAGAAGTGGTTGAAGGGGGATAGAAATACACTTATGATTGAAATGATGTCCAAGGACGCTAGAAGCATTGGACAGTTTTTGTGTAAAGTAAAAAATAAATGGCTTTGGTCAGTGTATAGAAAAAAGTAAGAGGTAGCATATCTTACTTTGAATGGAAAACTATAGTGAATGTGTGATGGTTAAGTAATCAATAAGTGAAAAGTGAAAAACAAGTGGAAATGGGACATGAAAAAAAACTGAAAAAAAACAAGATAATTTATTGACAAGAAATTGTAAAATGTAAATAATCTGTAGTGATTGTCTACAGAATGAGTGGCCAGAGTCAAAGTGCAGTAGACAATCAAACTGTAAAACTCTTAGCACAATAAATACAAATATCATACCAAACATCATATCATATGAAACTTGTTTTGAAGAACTCTATCTAATGGTACACTACTTGATCACCACTCCCTTTGGAATTTTAAAGTATAATACATCACTGAACCCCTTTCCAGTTATGGTTGATTGATGAACTCAAGCTCAAGTGTAAGTTCACATTTTTGTCTTGAAAATTTTAATGCCATATTTTCTGAAATAAATTATTATTATGGGATGGTCTGGTTTACCCTGTTAACTGATTAATAACACACAGAACTTAAAACCTAATTCATTAAAACTGAGGTTTTAGAGCAATATTTGGAGAAAGTTAAAAAGCTAAGGAAAAGTTACATGTGTGTTTATTTGAAACTATTTAATATGTTGTACCATTTTCAGGTCCTAAAAACATGGAATAAAACTAATTAATGGTGATGCAAGTAAATCCCAGGATTATTGGAGTTTAAGGGTAACTGCCAGGATGAGGGAAAGACTCAGAAAGGAAAAGTCTGAGAATCAACTATTTTTCATTAACTTGCTTCGCAGCATTGGATAATTACATAATATAATGGAGGGAGGAAAGTGGATGAGAGAATATACAAAAATTATTTTTACAACATAAAAACATAAGAAAGACAAATGATAAAGATATCAAAGAAGCCAAAATTGTTAGATGATGTATTTAGCATGCAGTGCAGTCATACCATGCTAATTCTTTTTATATTTTATGCTTATGTTTAAGAAAAACCAATGTTTGCAGAGTACAGATTATGGAACATACTTACCTTAGCATTTTTGTGAAGTATTTTACAGTTGTATAAGATTTCTGTGATATATTTTTCAGTGCATAATGAGCTTGAACTAATCCACACATTATAATACTGAAAAAATGGGAAAAAATTATTTTAAATTTAAAAACTTAAACATACATATTCAGTGTTTATAAATATCATAGTCTATCTGCATAGTCTATCATACGTTAATTTGCAAGCTTGCCATGGTCAGTAATCAAAATACAGATCTTGAGATTTCTTACCAATGCTATACAAAACCTTCTCTATCTGATTCATATAACCCAAGTTACCTTCGAAGAGATCTCAGTAACTTTGAGATGTACAAGCATCATTTAAAAAGCCCTTGGAATGCCCCACAGATTGCAGCAGCATTTCTGAAGCAATTTTGTTTTCAAATCCAGTCATCTTTTATGGAAACATCTGAGCAATAACATAAAGATTGTTCAAGAATCATAGTAGGCATAGCTGTTTGTTACACTACAGATGCATGGCAAATATTGAACACTGTGTGGTTATTAAGTACTTTGTAAAGAAGAGTATGAATGCAAAGGAAATTGTACCGATATGACAAACACTCTAGGAGACTCTGCACCATAATTTTCAATGATTTTTCAAGTGAACTACAAAGTTTAAATGTAGGTTGAAAGATCACGCATGTAGAGAAAACCAGAATCTGCCATGACAATAGAAATTACCAATAAAGTGAATGACATGGTTCTGCAGGATCGTCAAATGAAGGTGTCTGAAATTGCTGATGCTCTTCATATTTCAGGCAAAATGTTTCACATTTTGAGAGAAGAGTTGTACAGGAAACAATTATCTGCAAAATGGGTGCCATGGCTGGTGACTCGGAGCAAATCTCTGAGCAAAGTTTGACAAAGAAATCCCAGCAACCCTATGCAATGATTTGTAACAAAAGATAAAACACAGATGTGGTATTAAAACCTGAAACAAAGCAGCAATGTAAGCAATGGAAGCACCAAGATTCTTCACCACCAAAGAAGGCAAAGTGTGTGAATCAACGAGGTAGATGATGGGATCAGTTTTCTGGGATGCCAAGGGTGTGCTCTAATTGATTATCTTTCCCCTGGAAAATCTATCACAGAACATATTATGCTAACCTTTTGGACCAACTGAAGACAACAATATATAAAGAAAAATTGCAAGTTCTCTTTCATCAAGACAATGCTTGGCTTCACACATGTGTTATTGCAATGACAAAAATCAACAAAGTGTATGATTTGATGCCACATCCACCTTATTCCTCTGGCTTAGCTCCACTAGACTTCCATCTATTCCTTAAACTGAGAAGATTCCTTGGTACTAAGAAATGTTTGTCTGATGAAGAAATCATCATTGAGTCATACTTTGCACATCTGGAGGAATCTGACTTCTGTGATGGGAAAAAGGACATAGAGCATCAATGGATCATGTGCACGGATGTCAAGAAAGACTATGTTGAGGGGTGGGGGGGTTGAATTAAGTTACACTCCCATGACTTTCTCTACCCACTCTTCTATAAAATATTCTTAAAAAAGCTTACTCTTCTATTTACTTCTTGTTAATTGAGATAAATGTTTGCAGAAATGCCTTTATTATACATTTTGTTGTGGGCAAGAGGGGGATACAAGAGTCTTAAGGAATAATAAAATGTTTAAAAAGCTGGCTGCTTAACGATGCCTCTGAATCTCCACTCTTTGATGACCATGGGAATACAGAATAGTGACTTAGCACTTGAAAAATTCTGAGTCTTACATCCACATGATTTTCTCTAACCATTGTAATTTATTTGTATGTATATAGCTTGTTGATATTGAAAATATGAATATGTGGTGCCATCTCTATGAACAACTTTTTTAACTATTAAACTGTGTTGGCAGAACTGTGATCATTGTGTGTGTGCATGAATTGTGGTCTATTCTTTTCTACATGCTTATGTTACAAGCATGTGAAAGTTATTTTGCTGCAAGTACAATGTAATTTGTTTCTTAAAATTAAATAAATATCATTAACGGGTTATGAGCTTAGACTGTACATGAACTGGTGCATATGTACTCTTGCTCGCAATTGAATTTGTCAATGAAAAATCTGATGTGTTACACTCACATGACTTTCTCTACTCTTGTACAATCTAATTTTACAAACGCCTATTCTCCATATGTTTCATGTTAATGGAGATATCGAGATGTCAATCTTATTGGTAATTTTCTTGTAGATGCAAGGGGAATATGGTAGCTTTTAAGCGATAGTCAAATATTTTAACCCTGGTTGCTATGTGGCGAATTCCATTCTCTTTGCATGTTCAGGACATAAAAAAAATGAATAACGAATTTGAGAAAAAGTATAAGTATTGGAAAATTTAAGGAAATAACAAGCAATATCTCGAAAACGGTTCACTCAACAAAAGAAACGTATATGACATAAGTTGTGTATTTTAACGCGATCTACATTTTTTGTGTAGTAAAATTTTGTCTATCTCTTATGGTTTACCAGTTATGCAAAAGTCGTTCACAATGAGGAATATTTTTGGAGACATTCCCAGAAAATTCGAGATATACATTTTATTTGTCATGACAATATCTTAAACATATGATATTTTAATCAAAATCGTTAGAGCCGTTTTTGAGAAAATTAAAATTTTCGAAAAATGTTCCATGTAAAGGGTAGTCTGGGGTGGGGGGATTTTCTTGAAAACCTTCGTGTCGCATCTCTGGAAGATACTGAACCTAAATACCAAGTTTGGTGTTTATCCGACTGTTCGTTTTTGAGTTATGCTGTTCACAGACACACAGACACACAGACAGACAGACACACAGACACACAGACAGACACACACACGGACATGTTTCCAAAAATGCTTTTTTTGGATTCAGTGATTCTCAAAACATGTATTTCCGGTGAAATCTCGGTATCGAATTTTTGGGTGGAATGCAATACTTCCCCTACTTACTATACGTAGTAGAGAAAGTAAAAATTTGTACGTGAAAACTGGACTCCTTGTATGACAAAATGGCTAACAGCAACAGTGACTATAAAATACAAGTGGATAAACTTGAAGGTCCCGAGGACTGGACAAAATGTGTTGAAGTTGTTGCAGGAATATGCACTTGAAGATGTTGACGGTATGTGCAAGTGTCCTGAGCTTGCAGAAAGTGCGACTGTGGCAGAACAAGTAACATATAGAGGTGGTGGAAAGACAATACAAAAGCAGTATAAATTTATTGACAAGTATACAGGAAAAGCCGTTGTTGAGCTCGTCTTGACATGCAGCCATACAAGTGAAATTTAGGACAAGTTGTAACATTCATGGTTAAGAATAATCAAATTGAGAATGCAATAGATATCCTTAAAACAGTTATGCAAAGGGCGGGAGAGGAAATGAAAACAAAAAAGAGGGTTTACATATATGATAAGGACTGGTTTGACGAAGAATGTAGGGTATCAAAAAGACAAGTAAAACAACTGTTGGTTAGGTGGAGAGAATTAGGTGATAGAAAATCTAGGGACGATTATATGCAAGGGAGGAATTCACATAATTTATTGTTAGAGCAAAAGAAAAAGGACTGGAGAGAATGCAATGAAAGGAATTTGATAAAATGTCTAAATGAAAATAATGTTAATAAGGTATGGCAGGTTCTTAAGTCGACCTATAATAAATGTGTAACTAAACCCAATGTTGAGCCAGGACAATGGATGGAGTATTTTAAAACATTATATGGGGAAGAAAGGAGTATAGGAAGTACGGAATTTTTGGAAATAAGGAATGTTTTTGTAGAGATATTTGATGGTGAAATTAGGAGTGAGGAAATAATAAAACAAGTTAAGTTACTGAATAAAAATAAAGCTACTGGAATTGATGACATCCCAACAGAGTTTCTTAAGGAGTGGTGTAATGAAACAGGGAGAGTGAAAATTTTACTAGATTTATTTAATGTAATTATTAGAAAGGGTTATGTACCTAAACGATGGAGAGAAGCTATCATCCATATATAAAGGCAAGGGCAATGTCGATAAACCTAATAACTACAGAGGTATTGCATTATTATCGAATATAGGAAAACTTTTTGCGGGCATTTTGGCAGCGAGACTACAATCTTGGGTTGAAGAATATAATATCCTTTCGGAATTACAGATGGGCTTTCGCAAGGGAAGGGGAACAATTGATAATTTATTTATTATAAAGACATTAGCAGACAAATATTTAAAAGAAAAAAGGGGTAAACTGTATATGGCTTTTGTAGACTTAGAGAAGGCTTATGACCGAATTGAGCTACAACTTCTGTGGCATAAATATTCTAAAAGCACTGTATTTTGAGAACACCTTCTGTGTAACGATGGAGACAGGCTGTGTAACAAACGAAATTCCACAAAAGAAAGGCCTTCGGCAAGGATGTAAGCTAAGTCCAGTTTTATTTAATTTATACATAGATGATGTCTTACTAGAAATTGGAAGGAATAATAACTGTGCACCAGTAATTAACAACATCCAAATTCCAGGACTTCTTTTTGCAGATGACCTAGTGGTAGGATCTATTACAGTAAGTGGTTTAAAACAATGATTACAAGCAATTGATGCATATTGTAAAGAATGGAGGTTAAAAGTGAATCAAGAGAAAACACAGATTGTGGTTTTCAAAAAGGGGGGAAAATTAGGCAAATATGAAAAGTGGAAGGGAGAGAATAAAGATTACAGGGTAGTGCGTGACTGTATCTATTTAGGAGTAAAAATAGATGGAGGTAATAAATGGGAGAAACAAAAGAAGTTTGCATTGGCAAAAGGTAAAGGGGCGATGGCAGCAATTAGAAGCTGCAAATATAAAGTACCTAATATAAATGTTAAATGGCTGGAAAAAGTTTATGCGATGGTTGTGGAGGCAAAAATGATGTATGGTATAGAAATATGGGGATTAGATAGAGGATGGGAATGTATAGATGTGGTGCACAGGATGTTTTGTAGAGAAATACTAGGGTTACCAAAGGCAATTGTAAGACAGGTAGCACAATTAGACATGGGCAGGGTGACAACTAAGGGGAAGATAATGGAAAGAGCTTGATTTTGGTTCAGAAGTTTAAATCTAGGAAAAAGTAATGTGTTAAGACAATGTATTGAATACCAAGAGAATAGCTTAGTGAATGATGGATGGGTAAGTAAATTACGGAATATTTTGGAGAAAAATGGGTTAGGAGATATATGGAGAAGGAGAGAAAATAACATAAAACTTTTTGGAAAAAGGCAAGGAAAAGACTGGAAGATATAGAAATACAAATCATGTTCAGTGAGATTGCCGAAAAGAGCTCATTAGTTTATTATAGGCCAATGAAAAATACATGGGGTAGGGAAAAATATATAGACATAGTAAATAAAGAAGAGAGAGAATCTATTGCATGGTTAAGAACCGGAGCATGGAGGCTAAAAGGGCTAAGACAGGGTATTCCTCAGAACCAATGTCCGATATGTGGTGGTAATGAAGACATTGAACACATAGTATTTAAGTGCCAAGGAACAGAAAATTGGAGAAAAGAATTTTTTAATAAGAAGTGGTTGAAGGGGGATAGAAATACACTTATAATTGAAATGATATGCAAGGACGCTAGAAGCATTGGACAGTTTTTGTGTAAAGTAAAAAATAAATGGCTTTGGACAGTGGAAAGAGAAAAGTAAGAGGTAGTGCATCTTACTTTGAATGGAAAACTATAGTGAATGTGTGATGGTTAAGTAATCAATAAATGGAAAGTGAAAAAAAAAAAAAAAAAAAAAGTGGAAATGGACATGGAAAAAAAAAAAAAGAGCAAGATAATTTAGTGACAAAAGATTGTAAACTGTAAATAAACTGTAGTGATTGTCTACTGAATAAGTGACCAGGGTCAAAATGCAGTAGACAATCTAATTTGTAAAACTCTTAGCACAATAAATACTATACTATAAAAAAAAAACACACGTAATTCAAAAGAAGCAGTGCACAACAATTAAACATGTTGATCAAAGCTTTTTTTAATGTTCAACATGATGACAAAGAAGATATCAGCATGCATGTTGTAAAATTGCAGAAGCTTTTTGTTGATTTGAACAACGAACTAAAGAGGCATAAAGAAAATGTTCTGTCGAAAGAAATTTTAAATGGTTGAATTTTATCCATGCTGAGAAAGGAGTATGGCCATTTTAAAGACTTATGGGACACAATTCCATCAGATAATCAAATGGTGAACTTGCTGTTTGAAAAATTGTGCATGATTGAATTGCATGACCAAGCTATGGTGGAATAATCACTGAAGTTGTCGCTTGTGGTGATGTCCCTGTGTAGAAAAAATCAGAAAAACAAAAGTCAAAATAGTGAAAAATGAAACAGAATTTTTAATGTGCAAAACAGAAGTTTCCATGTCATAAATGTCAGCAGTTAGGCCACTGGGCAGTAGAATGTCCCTTAAAATGACAGATGGCAGCACTAGGCAAAAAAAATCTGAAAAGAATGCTTGCATTTACATCATGTGTCTTTGGTACCTCAGTCAATAACCTTGTGGAAGTCGACAGTTGGTACTGTGACAGTGGTGCCACACATCACGTCACTGTGAGTAAACAATATTTTGAATCTTATACAAAATTTACTGTTCCTGAAAAGATTTCACTTGGAAAATGAGGTGTAAGCATGCTGGCTCAAGGACAGAGAACTGTGAAAATTCACACATTTGAACAACTCCTGGAAAAATGCTGAACTGAAAAATGTGTTTTACGTTCCTGAAGCAAGTGTGTGTTTTTTCTCTACATGCTTTTATTACAAGCATGTGAAAGTTATTTTGCTGCAAGTCAATGTAATTTGTTTCTTAAAATTAAATAAATATAATTAACATAGCTTCTGCAAACACTTCTTTGAAAGATATTTTTCTATCTACTTCAAGTTAATCATGGTAAACCTTTTCAGAAATTATTTCATTGCATATTTCGTTGTAGACACAGGGAGGATAGAGGAAACAGATCGAATGTCAGATGTTTAGAAGCCGATTGCTATATGGCAGCCTTAAAATCAGTCTTTCCATGACATCACAAGAAACAACTTAATAGCAATAGCCCATGAGTAACTATTAAACATCTCAAACCAGCAATAACAATTATTTTGGAAATAGCTGATGCCACAAAAAGAGCTATTTGAAATAAATTATGTGTTTTAAAGAAATCTACATTTTTTGTGTGGTTAGGTTTCGTCTCTTTCTCTCTCTCTCTCTCTCTCTCTCTCTCTCTCTCTCTCTCTCTCTCTCTCTCTCTCTCTTATGATTTGTTCGTTATACAAAATTATACTAAGTTCCTTCCTAATGAAGAAGACTTCACAGGCTATTCACAGAAAACTCAAGATATGTATTTTATTTACCATGTAACTATATTAAATATAGCATCTTAATCAAAATCGTTAGAGCCATTTATGCAAACGATATCGAAAATTTTTCCATAAAGAGTGTAGTTTGGGGTGGAAGGATTTTCCTGAAAATTGTGTAGCATTTTAGAAGACACTCTACTTAAATACTAAGTGTAGTATTTATTTGACATATCATTTGTAGTTATGCACACGCGCACGCACATGCACACGCATGCACACACACACACACACACACACACACACACACACACACACACACACACACACACACATTTTTCCAAAAATGCTTTCTTTGGAGGGGGTATCAGTGTGCCTCAAAAAACGTATTTCCAGTAAAATTTTGATATTACATTTTTAGGTGGAATACAATATGTACTACCTACTCTTACCTACTATAGATATGTGGTAGAGAAAGTAGAAGTTTTAAGCATTTCATGAAAATTCAAACAAATAACAAATATCTTGGAAACAGTTAATATCACAACAAATTTTATTTGACATAAATTGTGTGTTTTAACAAGATCTAAAATTTTTGTGTAATAAGATTTTAGCTATCTCTTAAGGTTTACCAGTTATACAAAACTAATTCAGAATGAAGAGGACTTCACAGATTATTCATAGAATGTTCAAGATATAAATTGTATGTCATGTAAATATCTTAAACACATGGTATTTTAATCAAAATGGTTAGAGCCATTTCTGAAAAATAAGAAAATATGGAAAACACACACAAACACACGTGCATGCATGCGCGCACACACACAAACACCTTCTAAAATGCTTTTTTTTTAGTTCAGGGGATCCAAAAATGTGCATTTCCGATGAAATCTTCATATTGAATTTCTGTGTGGAATACAATACTACTCCTACTTACTACACGAAAGGTTTAGAGAAAGCAAGAACAATTTCAACAAGTTGTGGCATTATTTTGTGCCTGTTCTGAGAAAAGTTCTGAGAACTTTTCAAATGAGGCTCATACCTTAAAGGTAACTTGCACTGCTGCAAGTATTTTTATTCACAAGTTACTAGTTAACCACCCTGTACAATTCATTGATGGCTAATAATCGTTTTCCATGCTGAAAATCTAAGGTTGGAGAGTTGAATCAGAGTTGAAAAATAAATGCATGATTTAGCACTCCCACCTTAGTCTTTCCAGGCTGCAAGAACAATTATTAATAGAAAATCCTTTTGCTTTTAGTTATCTTCACATCTGGTCTAGGAAATTCTGCAATTCTCATCAACACAAAATGTGGCATTGCAAGCTGATCTTAAACCAACTTTTAAACCAAGAGCTATTATAATTAAGATTTAATGAACAAATTTGTATCATTGAACATACCTGATAATACCTGAAAAATGAAATAGTTCAGCTGTTAGATAAGATAAATAAGCCACACCAAGAATTGCTAAAGGCTCCACAACTGAAAAAAGTTTTAAATAATTAAATGAGTAAATAAATTCAAAAATATATAAACAAATAAGTAAATAAAAGATACTGTCTGAAATCAGCTAAAAAGTACAAAATAAGTTTGTGAAAATATTAGATATGTTGGACTCTATGTGGATTACTCAAATTATATCATGACTAAATTAAATGAATGTGCAAATGAGACTGATAGTTTTTAGAAAGCTCAATTCTTTGGTAATTAAAATTTTTAGTTTGAAAAAAGATAAATTACTTTAAAGTAACTACTCATACCTCTACATTCTTGAGTGGTTTTTGTTATTAATGCCGTGAGAAGACCAAAGACCAGTCCAACTGCCACTCCTCCACAGCTGACTGTAAAGAATGCTATAAGTGCCAAACCATATTGAACTCCTGAGATACTAGGCATACTGCAAAATGTAACCATTGTTGTGTATAAAACAACTGTAACAGCATCTAAAAAGAAAAAGAAAATCTGGTGTGTAACAGCTACGTAACTTTCTGGAACCATGGTCATTTATTTTCAATAGCTCTCTGTAACTTTTTCTACAGATGCTTAGTTTCACTTTCATGTATTGCATTCCACCCATAAATTTTATACCGAGATTACAACAGAAATTCATATTTTGAGACTTCCTGAATTCAAATAAAGCATTTTTATAAAAAGGTCTGTGTGTGTCTATGAACAGCATAACTGAAGAACGAAAAGTCACTTAAATACCATACTTGGTATTTATGTTCAGCAATTTCCAATGATGTGACATAAGGATTTTCAAGAATATCCTCCACCACAAACAACCCTTTAGATGGAAAATTTTACAATTTTTTACTTTCTCAACAATGGCTTTAACAATTTTGATTAAAATACCATATCTTTAAGATATTTGCATGACAAGATGAATATCTTGAATTTTCTGGAAATTGCTGTGAAGTCCTCTTCATTCAGAAATAATTTTTATGTAACATTTGTCGTGGTAACTTTCGTATTATCTTATTTGCTGAGCGCCTGTTATTGTTTTACTATTTTGATTTTGGGTTCTTTGTCCTCCGGCTAGCTATTATTACTCAGTCGAGCAAATCTCTTGAACAGGGTGTGTAAACGGAAAGGAGTTGTTACTAAAAGATAACACTGATAAAAGAATTTGTTTTTACACTTTTATTGCCGTCACAATTAATTAATTTCACATAATTACTCTTGATACACGCCCGACTGAAACTGTTATATTTTCGAATGTAAATATAATCACTTATTTGCCGCATATTATTAATTTACGTATTTCACATTTTTGTAACTAACTTTACGACGCGAGAGATTCTGTAGAATTGCGTAACGTGTACTTTGTGAATGATTCTGTTAAACTGCGCAATGTGTAACCCGTGAATGATTCTGTTGAACTGCACGTTACCTGTCTTTGGCTTCATAATTTATACTCCCTCACCCCGATATACCTAAACATTATAACAGAGCTGCTATTGGTTAATAAAGCGTGCCAACATTAGCGTCTATTTTTATATCCAATCAAATTACTAACACATATGCTCTAGGGAAGATATTCCCTCCATTTCTAAAGAAAGGCACGCTACTCTAACATCATTTGCTTGTCTCTTCTAATTGATAAACAACTCACCCCCTCGTTTCATTGTTACCCGCTCCTATTGTCAGTTTCAATGAGGCCGTGTAAACTTATTTCCTAACAATGCTTATAATTAACAACCATCTCAAATCATTGTCATACAATAATGTTAATTTACACTACAATCACTCTGGCATTCACAGTGTTGTGATATAAAATACTGCCTCACAGTAAACAATAAGAAATAAGCAAAAACTACACACAAAATGTAGACTTTTTAAAACACAATTTATCTCAAATCACATATTCTATGGCATCAGCCATTTCCAAGATATCCATTATTATTGGTTTGAATTTTTTTTATACTTTTGTCATTTCTGAAAGTGCTGTTATTATTCAGTTGTTTCTCATGTCATGGAAAGACTATGGAGTATCAGGCCAGCATACAGCCACTTACTTTTAAACATCTGACCATCGCTTCACTCTCTTTCAGTCTCCTACAACAAAATCTGTAGTTAAATATTTCTGCAGATGTTTATCTTGATTAACAACAAATAGATGGAAAAATAAGCTTTTGTAAACAGTTTGTGGGAAATATATAAAAATAAATTATAGTTGGTAGATAAAGTTATGTGAATGTAACACATCAGATGTTTTTTCTAATGTCTGTTAATCATGATAAGTATTTGTCTAGAATGGTTTCAATACATCAACTTTTAGTGATGGTATTCCTACTGCCAACTGCTTATTATTTAATGACAAAAGCATCACTGTTTCTTGTCGTTCCCCAAGGTCTAAGGGTAACCATACTAGCCTTTAGTTCCCAAGATCATGGGTTTAACCAAGCGAAGGCGATGGATTTTTTTTCAGGTGTAAAAATTCTTAGTATGGCTTCCTTTGGAAGGGCAGTAAAGCTGGTGGTCCTGTGTCATAGATTTACGGCACATAAAAGAACCTCAAATCTGATAAAGAGACCTCTGAGCAAAATTTCCGGTCTTTCACGTCCAATAGAATTGGACGTTAAGAGCCATAGTAGTTAAAAGAATGTCAATAAATAAAACTCAATTTAATTTATCACTGTTTCTAACTTTCTTTTATATATTATATCCAATACACATTTCATTCAAGCAACCCAAAAGCAGACAGGAGGCTGAAAAAACAGTCAATAACTTTAAGAGGAGATCAACATTATGCTAACTTTGATATTGTTAACATCAGCTCCAAGAAGCCGAAGAAGGAATGGTAGCTTAATATTTCAAACTATGCTGCTTAAAATATTGCAAAATTCAAAGGAACAACAGTGAATGTTTCAGAACTATTAATACCATTAGATTTTATTAGAGAAAAGTTATGTACTAATGAAATCTGCATTTCCCTTTTGATTTATTCATAAAAATTCAATAACAATAAACATATGCTCTTCACAGAATATCCAACGTACACCAACATTTCATTTTTCTTAGATATCTCAAAAGAATGATATTCTAACCAAAATGTTAAAGCAAAAACTAAAAATTTTATTTCACATAAAGGCTTCCTTTTGGCAGATAGGGAGGGCAGGGGTAGTTTTCTGAAAATCTTCATCACACTTCATTTACTAACGTTTGACATTTACAGAGTTTTCATTTTTGTGTTATACCTTTCAAATACAAAATATCCACTGACAAACAAACACAAATAGACCTTTTCTTAATATGCTTTTTATGGTTTCAAGGGATGCAATAAAATAGATAAATAAATAAATAAATAATAATAATAATAATAATAACAATAACAACAACAATAACACCACCACCATGCTTCTTCTATAAATACCTAAGCTGTAGAGAAAGTAAAAATTGTTAATCCTAATGGCTATCTTATAAAAAGAGAACATTACTATTCACTATAAAAATGTATAACAAGCTGTGCTCCGTAATCAAATACTTTTATACTGTGGTAGTTCTCATCCTTATTTGCACCTCCAAATCTATCTCACTACTTCTCCATTTTATTAATAAAAGAGCAAATAATAAGCTTTATTACTTGAAATATGTCATAAAATCTAAAGTTTCAATATTTGGTAATAATTGTTTAGAAAAGCTATTACCTGAACTTTCTTACATGTGAAAAACGAAAGAAGTTAAGCTTGATTTAAAGAAAATTAAGAAAATTAAGAAAATTCTTTGTTACATTCTGAGCATAGTATTCCAATGCATATATTTGCAGAATGAACCCTTTTATTAATGTATAAGAGATTATCTGCACACAAAGGTCATGTAATGTGAATTAGTGAATGTCAACTTAGGAATCATTTTTAAAACTAAATGTATATGAAAGAAATGTGTATTATACGTATATTAATAAACAGTACTTAAAGCTCTTGTCAAAAAATATAAGTAAAATAAAACTTCAAATACAAATTTTCATAATTCATTAATGACGATAATATAGATGATTTAACGATGGAAGAGTTTCAGGATGTTTTAAATGTTATGAAGAGTAAGAAGGCACCAGTGACAGATAATATTAATATAGAATTGATAAAATACTCATATCAGAAAGATAGAGAGAGACTCTTAAATATATACAATTTATGCTGGCATGGCAAATGTGTACCTCAAGAATGGCTAACTGCTATAGTCATGCCTATCTTCAAGAAAGGAAACAAATCTAATTGCAATAATTATAGAGGAATAAGTTTGTTATTATCAGCTTATAAAATATACTCAAGAATAATTACAAAAAGACTTGCTAAAATAACAGATTGTTTATTATTGAGAGAACAAATAAGTTTAGAAAAGGATTCTCATTCATTGACAATGTATTCACCATCCAACAAATAATAGAAAAACATAGAGAATTTAATATACCAAACATATATATTATTTATAAATTATGTGAAAGCTTTTAACAGTGTTGATAGGGATAAACAAAAAATGAATACCATTTCATATAATAAATGTTGTTAAAAGCCTGTATGATAATTTTAGGATAAAGAAGGATGAAAAATTAGTGAAAACATAATTCTTACCACTCAAGGACTTAGGCAAGGCTGCCCAATGTCTCCAATATTATTTAATATATATCTTGATGATGCTATAAGGCAATGGAAAACAAATGTTGATATTGGTTTTAATATAAATAATTTTAATTATCCACGCTTTTGTATGCTGATGATCAGATCCTGTTAGCAGAGTCAGAAAATGACTTACAAAGAGTTTTTTATACTTTGGACAAAGTGATTAGTGGCTATAATTTAATAATATCTACAGAGAAAGCTAAATTAATTGTATTCCATAGAAAATTCCCAATAAGAGGAAGAGTAATAATAAATAATAGCATTATTGAACAACATAATAATTTTAATTATTTAGGATGTATAATAAGTTATCATTTTAATTATGATATAGAGAGGAAAATAAATAACTTTCAAATAAAGTGTGGTACTATTATAAGAACAATGAAGGGGAAAGTAAGGAAGGATGTGCTTCTAAAGTTTTATAAAGTTATGGCGGTTCCTGTTCTTAGATCATGGCAGGCTATAAGTTAAATGATAAGAAGAGAAGTGATGAATCAGAATGGAGCTGGGTATTTTCTCAATAAATGAAGGATAGCTGATTATAGGATAAAATGGAAACGTCACTTAGAGAGACAACCTGAAAGCAACATAGCCAGACAAGTTGTATATTATACGACAGGCAAAAGAAGTATAGGGCATCCCAAAACAAGATGGTCGCAGCAATCTTTGAGGCCAGAACAGACATGGATGCCTAATCTCTGACTGTAGACGACGGCTAATAATCCACACCCTCTGATTAATTAGTATGATTAGTTTAATTATTTTGAATAAACTAATGTTACTCTGGGAAGTACTTATTAAGTGAAGTTCTGTTTTATTATGACAATAAAAAGTTGGCAACTCTAACTGAGGTTGTTCATAATGTAGAGTTTAAATTCAGATTAGGTCATGTGCTTATTCTACAATTATTAGAACTGTACATCCTTTAAGTTCATTGCAGCTTTGTTAGTTTAATTTATTAAGCTACCCATGTCTCCAAAACCATTATTAGCAGTCTTTTGCTTCTGATGATGATGGTTTATTGTCCATAAACTTCCTATACAGAGTTTCAAGCATTGTCAGAATATTCATGGTACAATATAGTGTACATAATTTACAAATAAATTGCAGCATATTCCATTTTGCCTTTTTTGCAGTACTTTGATACTAATATTTTAGTTCTTTTTACTTATGTCCACAACAATTATCACAATTCATCTATCCTATGTATACATTTTTTAACAAGTATATTTTAAGTTCATGTTTAAATTTCTTTCCTACTTGTAATTTAACATACAATGGTAATTTATTATGTAATATCAGACTTTTGATTAACGGATCCTTACAAGTTGATTTGACATTAATATGAATTCTATAATAATAGTCCTTACCTTCGATAAAATAATTAATATAAAGTGCTATTACCTAACCCATTGTTTTTCTTCTCTATTGCAATAATTATTACTTTATAATTCTATACTGTTACCTTACCATTAAGCAAGGATTCTCCAAACACAAGGTAGTACAAATCTTCATTAACACCAATTTCTTGGAAAATAGCAAGAACTGCCACAGGATCTACAGCAGAAATAAGTGCTGAAAATACCATACATTCTGTCATACCAAGATAATATGATTCGGTATCTTCAGGATGTAAATGTATTCCTCCCATAAGACCAAATGTAGATAACAGATAAAGAAGAGGCCCTAGAAGAGAAAGCAAAACATAAATTAATTAATCATAAACATATAAAAATAGGCAGGTTATGCAAACATTTTAAGAAAGAGTATAAGGACAAACATTGTTACTTTCTGTAAGTATAAATATTTTATACTTACCGATTGTAAATGTGTTGAATACAGTTCCCTTAAAAAAAGAAACAGCACCTGTGAATAACTGTGAATCAAGTTTTATAGACATAAAATTAATAATAAGACTATTAAAATTGTTAGAAATTCATCCCTTTTCTAGTTTTGTTGACAATTCTTTTTGCATATCCCTGACCCTTCAAATCCCAGTTTCCCCTTTAGAACTCCATTTACTTCAGAATAATGACCACTAGAGAATTTAGGCAAAATGCCTTTTTACTGAGTAGTAATAAATCAAAGTTTTATTGTGTCTTGAGGTATTTGGAAGTGATAGAATCAGTTTATATTTTGTCTTTTTAAGGTCTAGCTGACCAAGCGAGGTGATGTCGCAGTAATATGTGTGTGACTTGAATTTGGAAAGTCCCAGGTTCAAACCCCTGGGGCCGACCAACCTAACCAAAGCTTTTTCATGGTTTTCCTCAGTTGGTTTTCCTCATGCTGGGTTGGATAATTTGATCCATGAATTTTCTTATCATCCCTTTCATCACTACATTTCATTTTCTCCTTATTCACACCATACCAGGCACTGGACTGATCACCTATCTTGGTTACATGGTTGCATTCATATTACATTCAGGTAACTCTAGATGATGGATACAGCTTGGGTCCTTTACGTTCGAATGTGACCATCTTTTGTATTATAATGTTTGCTACCACTAAGGGTTCAGCATTTCTATCTGAAAGTGGGTTCCCCAGTGTCAGGAAGTATTGTAGGGAGAATATTGTAACAGATAGTGATGATCAGTTATTGTTGCATGAAAACAGACATAACATTATTTAATTACGATGCCAATATTTAGTCAACCATTGAAAAGTAAACTTCACAGTGATGTTATTGAATTTGGTGCCCATGTGTTTTCAACTAATAGAGCAAATTTATTGTGTAAGGTTTGTTAGAGAACCATAAAATAAAAAAATTAAAAAATTGAACTATAAAGTGCAAATCTGATTTCAATTCAAAGAGAGGTGATAAGAAAATAAGCCTATTTCTGACCATCATTGTAATATCTATCAGACAGTCACAACTTTCATATATTTGTATAAATCATTAGTTGATGCCGTCAGGGTCTAATACAAGAACATTTACAGCAATACCTTGCAATACATATGCAACAATGAAAATGTATAACTTGTATGGTTTTTAAATGTTGGTTATTAAGTATATTATAATTAAAATTGGATGAAATGCCTTTTTTAAATTTAATGTACCTTTTTTGCTTGCCTATTTTGATTGTTATAAATGCCCAAACATCCAGGATCTAATAACCACTAATAAAATAATAAGTAAGTAGAATGTTGTTAACTCTGTGCACAGCTTCAAATTAGAGGTCACTCAAGTTAAAGCCACCATGTAAGAGAAAATATACCACCACACATATACATACTTACCACAACTGCAAACATTAATATAGTTTGAGCATTGTATCCAAACGCTCTGTTGTATAGCGAATAGGATGATTCAAGCACAACCCTGCAGGAAAACATAAGTTATTGCTGTGACTTGCAATGCAAATAACTTTTTAAACTGACAAAAAAACTTATACTAAAGAACTTATGTTGGAATGAGTCTATAACTTTTTTAAATGCATTTTTCTCCAGTTATGACTATTTATTATCATGAGTTCTGTGGTCAAGAACCGATAATTGGGAGGATGTTCCCAGGAACTAGTCTTAACAAACAGACATAAGTGGAGAAAAAAGGCAATTAAAAAGTTGTTGACTCATTCCAACATAAGTCATTATGACTCTCCACTATATATATATATATATATATACTTATTGTTTATTTACATTAGACTAAAGAGTTACTAAGACATCCTTGAAATTCTAATTGCCCCTCATCACTGACAATAATGATTTAAATACTATGCCATTTCTATAAGGTAAAGTGATTTTACTTACGGTGGTAGCAAAATGAGAAAGAACAGACGTGGTGTGAATGTTGGCAGTATAAATTGATCTGAATTATCTTGTTTCACCATTATATTGTCCTTGGCGCTATTTGGTGATGGCACTCCACACATGCTGGAAATGTTACAGCAACAATTTTAATGTGTTACTTTGAATTTAAAGATTTAAATAATTAAGTTTTCAGTCCAAATCAAAAAGTGTAACTACTGTGATAAGTGTAACACATTTGACAGGTTAAGTTATGATAATAGGACACAGAATTTGATTCATTAATTCTATTGAATAATGAAACTTCATCCATAACAATAAGAACATCTAAAATAGCTTAATTACTTATGAAAATTGTGTGTTTTTTAATCAACATTTAACACTCATATTGCTCCATTTATCAAATTACTGGCAGGATATGTTTCAAGGACTTATCATCCCCATTCTCAGTTACAGGTCCTCAAAACATGTCCTGCCAGTAATTTGATACTGGAGCAATATGAGTGCTTAATGTCAATTAAAAAATGCATAGTTTAACAAATGCACAAATTAAAATTTGTATTATTTTAGCTTCACTTTTTCACCAGAACTTACTAGGATAGGTTTTGGAAAGCGCTGTCTCCATCTTCAGCCTGGACTTACTGCTATGCTTCTTCTTGTGACTAGGAGATGGCATTCTCTAGTTGGACGTACTGTGTAATGAGATCCTTTTCACATGGGACATCAAAGTTTAATATAATGTGCTTCTTCTTATGAAGGAATAACTTTTCCCAAATGGAGAGTTCTGCTACTTTTCTAAGGGCCTTTAAAAGCTTTGGTTTTTCTTCTAGCTGATGATTTGTGGACCAAAAATGCTCTGCAACCGCTGGTTTTTCAGTTCGTTTATATTTCACATTTCTCGTGTGTTCTGTAAACTTTATGTCTGTATTCCTCTTTGTCTTCCTTATGTACACTTTCTTGCAATCCTGACATATATTTCATAAATATCAGAAGTTTTTCCCACTGGAATTTTGTCCTTTGTATTGGTCCTGAATATATTTTTTAATAAATGTTTGTTATGAATATTTTTGTGAATTTTGGGAAGGCCCATGGGTGGAAAGTGAATTTTTTTAACTTTTTAGTTGCTTTAATGTTGCTTAGTGTGGTGATTTCCTTTACTTGTTTCTTATTTTTTAATGTATTTATCTTCCTGTCTACTAACTCTTTGGTGAAGTCATTTTTATGTACGATTTCCAGATCTTGTATTCTTTTTTGTAGACGTGTTTGTTCATTGGTATTTTACCAGTCTGAAGGTAAGACTGTTTATTATAGGTAGTATATTTATGTTCTCTGGGGTTGTAGTTGTCATTTTTAATGTACACCAAAACTTATTTTACTCTGATACATCATGATTATATATCCAGAAACGGGAGCATGTTATTGCAGTTTCTATTGTAAATTTTACTGATGTATCTTATAATTTAAATAGAGATGTTGCATCCTTCATGAACGTCTTATCTATTATGGCAGAAGTGTGGTCTACATATCTGTAGACTTTTACTAAAGTTTATATATGTGATGAAAGGCTTCTGTTATATGTATTTCCAATGAACTCGTGTCTAAATTTGCCAGAAATGGGGAAAGTGGGTTGCCCATTGCTAAACCATTCATCTGGGAGTATAATTTGTTCCTGAACGTGAAGTAATTTTGTGTGATGCATAGTTTTGTAAATATCATATATTTATTGTAAATATCATATATGTAAATATCATATATTGCTTCCTTATCAATTTCTGTGGAGTGTAGCCATTTTTTCAAAAATGCTTCTAACCTGTGTTTTGTATGTTATGAAACAGTGAGATAGCATAAAAAAAACAAGCACATCGTTTTCTTCTATTTCTATATCTTTAATTATCCCAATGAGGTCACTGGTGCTGCTTATGCTCAGGCATTTTGGTTGAGGGAGTTCCTGAAATTTATTAAGTAACCAATTTACCAGATTGCATGTGGATGAATCCATTGTATTGATTATTGGGCACATTTTATTACTGGGTTTGTGAATCTTTGGTAGCCCATTTATATCTTGGGTGTCTTTGGGTTGCTTGACATCAGAATTTTCTTTTCTTCTTCTCTTATAATGGTTTTTATCTCTTTCAGAGTAGATAGAAGTGATTTTGTTTATTTCCATGTCTGATCGGTTTTTAATGGTTCAAACTCATTGTCATGTAACATGGTATCCATCTTTGTTTCATACTCCTGTTTGTCCATGATCACTAGCTTGTTTCCTTTATCCTACCACATGTAAAATACATCTTTCATATTGAGGTTTATGATAGTTTTTTTGTGTGGTTATTTCCGTGGTTGGTTTTCCTTTTGTATCAATGGATGATGATGGGTTTGAATTTTTCTCTGATGATTGCTTTTTCGTCTTCTTGTTTTTTGCAAATTGCTGTCCTTACATCTGCTATATACCTATTTATTCATGTTTCCAGAGAAATTTATGCAAGTTTTCAAGCCTTTGTTTAAAACTTCTAACTCTTGTATTGAATAGGATTCTTTTGATAAATTTACTATGTTGTTTTTCAGTTTTTCTTTTATCTCACTATTTTCATACATTGGTTTTGTCTTCTGAGTAAGCACATGAACTTATTGTTTAGCATGTTTCTTTTCTGTTTTAGCCTCACACTTAAGCAATCGAAATAGTTGTCTTCTAGATTTTTCCACATAGTATCTAATTTCAAATGAAGACTTTACACTCTTTTATGCAGGTTACAAATTGTTTCATATTGTTGCTTTTTCAACTTCCATTACCTTCCTCTTCACTGCCTTTTGGGCTTTGCTATTACTGTTTGCTTTTACAATTTTTCTAACAAATGTGGGTGTTATATTGTATTTCAGGCTGTTGTTTATAAACCAAATATCTGATGCCAGTTTCCTTTTTCTCTGTCTTAGTTTCAAAAGTTTTAATTTCTGCTTTGACCTCTTTTTCCAACATATTAAAGTTTGAATTCAAATGTAATGGTCTCATCTGTAGTGCATCCATCTTGCCACTTATCCTCGCGGTGTAAATTCTTTAAATTCCCAACAAACTAACGTTCAAAATTTTTTTTAAAACTATTTTGGGAATCACTGGAGACAGCAATCTCCAAAACATGTCCCAGTATGTTATAGTGAAAAAGTGAAGCTAGAATAATAAAAATCTTAATTTGGGCATTTATAAAAAGTTCACTATGATTCCCAAAATAGTTTAAAAAAAAAACACACACACACACACGCACACACGCGCGCGCACGCATGCACATGCACACACACACACACACACACACACACACACACACACACACACACACACACAGAGTTTAATATTTGCTTCACTGTGTTCAAGTTCCAGTGATTTTAAATTTAGGTATGTGAAGATTAATTTTAAATATTTAAGTTTTAAAAATAAATTTAATTTTAATAAAATACATATATAACTATGTATAAATATGAGCTAACTTACTACATGATTCCACCAACTGACACTCCAGCAATTATCATGAGGCTGAAAATAAAAATAAAATGCATACATACCAATAATAATTTGCCTTATAATAAAATAGTTAAACTTAATTTGTTCTAGGATGTACAGAGGGGATGCAAAGAGTATGGCAGGGAGTACACCCATAAAATATGCAGTTTTCTCGCCAGTTTTAGGAATTTCTTCCCAAAATGTATTTATTTATATTTATAATACTCAGCTTATTCCATATTCATTGCATAAGGACACCATAACCTTCTTTAAAATTACAGTCCGTGTAATGTTTGAGAGAAACAAATCTGACACATTGTGTTTTAGCGACCAGCAATCAAGAATGAAGAAATCAGCAAAGAAACATGTGTTTTGTTTTCCAACTTTATGAATTTTTACAGTAATTTATTATCCTAAAGAGTAAATAGAGTATAAAAAATAAAATTGAATTCATAAATTATAGTAAATAGGCATGTATTCAAAATCATTAGGTTACTTAAATTTCCTTTCAAACACATTGTTTAAAAGCTTGAAATTCCAGCATTAATCCATGTTTTATAACTGTTGTGAGCCCATAATTTGTACCCCTTTTTCAGAAATTGCATGCCTACGGCTAATATTCCAGTATACATATAAATAAAAACATTTTGACTGTTTATTTGTTTTAGTGCATTTTAATTATTTTAAACAGACACAGTACTAGCAGTCACATGGCAGACCTTGGCCTGCTTGGAGATTAGTGTCATGGGAGGAAGTAACAGTTTCAAAATTACTCTAATTTAGATTGATGGTCTATAAAGTCAGTCAGTGAAAGAAAAATGTAGGACAAATTAACTCCCAGTCAGTGTAAAAAATGAGGGCATGAAAGATGTTCAGAGCTACAGATAAACACAGAAAAAACCTTAACCCTTGGAAGACTATCTGGCACCAAAGTTTCTTTCCATATGCTCACATGCTATAGATTGGATAATAATCTATATTGTTCAATTTTATAGAATCGTATCTGAAGTGGGAGAGGGAGAGCGTTCTGCTATTTCAAATGTGACTAAAGAGTTCAAATTAAATACTAATGCTGAGTATTTCACAATAGTATAACTTAAATAATGTGCCTTTTCCCCCCCTTTATTTGTATAAGTTCACTAACCTCAGTAAACCCTTTCCATTTAACCTATTCCATCAAACCATCTCAAAATTTTGCTTTAATCCACTACTTTTTTAAGACAAATCCTGACCATATCATTAATATTTTATACATGTAGTATTCAAAGTGTTAGTATTTCTCATTCAATACTTCAAATTGTTTCCGTTTCTTTCTCTCTCTCTCTTTCTTTCTTTCTTTCTTTCTTCTTTAACTTGTAAATTTTCAAATAGATTTTTCATATAGATCACATATTCACTAAACACATTAAATACCTAATAAATCTTATACTTTTATTTTACTCCTTAATTATAAATTATTCTGTTTAATTCTATTCATAACTTTTGACAGCCACTGTCAAAAATAACATTCACTGTCACAAAGAAAACTATCTTTCAATTTATGCAGACAAATGCTTTTTGTAAAAAGCAGAAAATATATTAGCAGATCCATAAATAAGACTGAAGAATAAGAAACCAGCATTTTATTTTAATTGCTAATGTCCAAACTTACCATGACTCAGGAATGTGTGCTGATACAAAGTGAGCATGATGAAAGGCTGCAAACAAATGTATTTTGCTTTATTGGTTTTAGTTATATTTTCAATAGTTAGTAGGGCTCTGAGGTTCACACAAAACCACTGCACTCAGGCTAAGTGCAGCTACATACAGATTGCTCCCAACAAAGAGTTTATTGCTGGGAGGTTGATCTCATAAATCTATATACCTTTACAGCTCAAGCTTGCACAAAAAACAATAAAAACATCAAAGCCCTACTATATGCAACAACAAAAATATAAGACATGACAAGAATTAAATGGAACATTTTGGTTGAATTGTTCAATATTGAAAAGAACAAAATATTTTTTTTAATGGATTTAACATATTGTTTCATAACCTACTGAGCAAAGCACATATAACACATAATGTTGAATAGAAGTATCTCTTGCCTTTTTTGTGCCCAAATACTCCAAATATAATTGTTCTTTATATCATTTTATTTTCAAGAGAACTAAGTTCCGAAGTTCCTAAGTTCAACTTGGAGCATTAGCTGGATCAGTGATGCTAACTTAGCCCTTTTATGGCTAAATATAACCAGCCCTTTTTGAAGAGATTGTTAGCTGTTAGTTTGTATAAAAAGTCCCTAAAGGTATTTCCAACAATTTTACATAATGAATGAGCCAATTTTAGCTATTTTAAACATTGAACCATTTCTAGCTATTTTCACTTTTCATAGTCTATTTTTACATTAAAATCACCAAAATATGAAAGAGAGGTTAATTATATATACTTTAATGAAAAATGGATTAATTAGGTAAAAAATATGAATCAAAATCTATCACTTGCAAATTTCCACACTTTGGCGTCTGCGCAGAGAAGCATGGACAGCTAAATTCCAAAGTAAGAATTTCCACTGAGTTTCAGTCTACAAACATTTGCAAGCTAAGGGTTAGAATCTGTAAGGATGAATGTTTAAATGTGACATGTCATGGGTTAGGGGATTTTTGGGTTAAAATTGGATATTTTAGAAGAATTTTTTGGAGGGAAGTGAGATCAAGAACCAAAGACGTGGATAGACAAAATTTATTTGATAAGATTAGGAAGAAGAGTTCATTGGAATTTTACAGGGAATTAAAAGAAGACCCAGGAGAAGTGCATTTTAATTTGCATAAAGGGATAGCCTCATTTTGATTAGGTATTTGAAAATCAAGGGGAATAAGGGGGGGATATTATCCTGGGAAGGTGCCCCAACTGTGGGGATAAGGAAGATGAAATTTATATTATCTTCCAATGTAATGCCTCAAATGATTGGAGGGAAAGCTTAATGAGCAAGAAATGTTACTGGGGAATAAAGTTTTTTGAAGATCACAAGCAGATACTTAAATGAGGAGAAATTTTATAGAAGGTAAATAAAGATGATCAGTTGGTCAGATGATCAGAATGGTCAATTGAAAGGTATGTAACTTAGATAAACATTAAATATTAGAGGTTATCTATGTAATAATTTTACCTTTGTACAGGGTGGACTATTTAAGTTAAGATTGTACATATCTCCAAAACTAAGCATTGTAGAAAGTAATGTTTTAAATAAAAGTTGCTTGATATTATGGGGGAAAGTATTCCATTAGTCGTGTTTTTTTTGGAGAACATTATGATAGCCATTTTAGGATCAATTTAATTTTTTTAAATGGGAACCTACCTCATAAAAAACTAAACAACATTTGTATAAAGCACTTTGCAATTGTCTTTCATCAACGTAAATAACAATGAAAATTTTGAATGGCTGTGTACGAAGAGTGCAATGAATGGCTGGACCAACCATGGATGGTCATTTGAGGGTCAAGTTAGATTTCGAAACTGGGAACCAACATTTTTTATTTTGTTTCCTTATTTCTCATCACAAAATAAACAGATTTTTATAAACCAATTTCTAATGAGAAAACAACATACCAAACGTAGGTTCCCATTTAAAAAAATTAAATTGACCCTAAAATGACCATCATAATGTCCTCCAAACAAAACACAACTAATGGCATTTACTTTCTCCCATAATATAGGAAACTTTTATTAAAGACATTTCTTCTACAATGCTTAATTTTGGAGATATTGTACAGTCTCAACTTAAATGGTCCACCCTGTACATTGAGTTATGGCTTTGGCCAACTAACTAGGATTACCAGATCACAACCAAAATATACTAGCACCATAAAAAAAAGTGGAATGTCAATGAAATTTGCATAGGCAGTGAGTGCTAAATACTCATGTTACTTTTCTTTTTAACTGTTTTTCTAGCATAACCACATTACTCATGAGCATATTGTGATGAAAAGGCAGAAAATTATTCCTGAGCAAAAGAAATTATTTTGGCAAGCCAGGAAAATTATTTTACAAAGCAGAAATCTCTGTCATCTCTCTCATTAATGTATTATTTGAAGAAATGTGATTACTGGCACACTGAGTACCTATTTCAATTGTACCACATACTTAGATAGTGCATTTTTAAATGTACTAACTACAGTTATACTTTTTACAGCAAAAATAATAATAATAAAGTACATATTATATCAACAGTATTTGACTAATAACATGTTCACACACTTTGTATGCATGGTAGATCATTGCTCTAATTGCATCACAGTTTTCATAAAATAGCTTTTGACATTATCTCATAATTTAATAAGCAGACTAAATTCTTTTCAAAGGCAGGTCCAGGGAGGGGATAAGAGGGATTTTAGCCCACCTTCCTTAGACAATGACTTTTACATTTGGGGGATTGTGCAATAAAGTTGGATATTTATAGCATATTTGGTGCAATTACTCACTAGAGTTTTATGATAGTAAAGTACAGATGCTTTCAATTGCCTGTAAAGTTAATAAATGCTTGATTAATTTAAAGTTGGCAGAAAAATAATGCTAAGTCTGTCGAGTCTTACTTTGCCTACTGTGTTTCAGTGAAAGTGTTGCATCACCATGACTTGCTTTTGTTTGATAGATGACCTCTGTTATGAAGTCTATGAAATAAAGGTATCCCTTTTCAGCTTTGTATTTGAACAATTTTTGTATATTTAATGAGTATTCTATTCTTGGAATTTCATGGAGGACAGTCCCCTTCAGTAAAATTATTGGGGAGGCAATGTTCCGGACTTTGTAAGTTAGGAAGACAGAAAGTGCCTCCCCCCCAAATCATGCCTATGCCCCTTTCTTAGCTTTAGAAGATTTTAAGACAATGAATTAAATTTATGAAGTTGCTTTACTTTGTTC
The DNA here is from genome assembly GCA_030765065.1 of Deroplatys truncata. NCBI lineage: Eukaryota > Metazoa > Arthropoda > Insecta > Mantodea > Mantidae > Deroplatys > Deroplatys truncata. The sequence continues at coordinate 226,504,342 of CM060976.1, read as the reverse complement.
AAATTTAACCTACCTAAGAGAAACTTTGGTTATTTAATATTTTTTTATCCAGCATATGATGACATGTAGCCATGGTCTTTTCATTATGAATTGCAGATATTCCAATGCCTATATACTAATGCAGTCTGTTATGGTAACGTATTGATGAAGTTGGCAAGGCACAAAACTAAGAAATAACCTAATGAATCACAAAAGTTGTGATCTCAGAGTTCAACAATCTTACAATTTATGAAAATAACAGAGCTAATCCTTTATTTTTGTTTTTGGTAATGTTTAATGCCTATTCTTACTGAGTATAGCTACACAGACAGTAGACACTGATGATACATGAAATAGAATGATAATTGGGAAACAAAATTTGGGAAGGAAACATTCCAGGCATAAGTTTAGGGTACCTCCCCATGTTTGCCATTTATAGGACTGAGGAAAACCTGGAGAAAACCTTACTCAAGGAGGACAGTCCTGGCAGATTTGAACCACAGACCTCCCATAACAATTTTGTGCTTTAACAACCTTGGCTACCCATGTCATCAGTATATAACAGAGATAAGAATATGCTGTTGGTGGGTATTATTAAACCAGTAGAAGTGAATACATCACATTGTATGGTAAGTTATGATGAATTAAAAATTTAAGTGGTCCTTCAAAGAAGTAAACATCCAATCCAGAGGGAAATAAAAAGCTAAGAAATTGAACTAATTTAAATCGAACTAACATGTTACTTTTGGAAGCTTATTTCCGGGTTTAGACTATTGCCACAAATCTTTGAACACTGCTTCTCAAAACAACAAGAGAAGTTTCCCAACCATACGTACACCGAATATGTAGAAGCCTATGTTTGGAGTTAAGAAGTAGGTAAGGAAAGAAAGATGTGTTGCATTAAATCAGAACCACTAGCAAATGGTTTTTATTTAATTTGTGAACATTGATTAACGTGAATTCTTTACACACTAATAATATGTAAATAATAATAATAAATGTGTAAACCTTTATTATGTATTTTTTATACCATTTTGTGGTGAAATAAAAACTATAATTTATCTTAACTAAAGTTTGTTGCATTATTAGTTTCTGTAAAACTGAAATGGAACACAGATCACTGATACAATGGAGGAAATTTGCAAAATACCACTATTAAGGAAGCAAAATGCCCCTTTAGTGACTAAAGTTTACTTTGTAATATGGTATAATGTCATAAAAGATTGCATCTCCATTTAGAGAATGGTGAATCTTCTGCTGATTCCCTTCAACAATGACCAGTTCAACCAATGAAAAAAAACTGTTTTTGCTTGACTGGAATAACTCTTCTGTCTCAGAATTTTTTTCACAAGTATGTATTTGTACTGCTACTGACCCTTCCTTGGCAAAAAAGTCATCTTAAACAAACATCTTTTAAGATATTTAACTTATTTCATGCAGGAAGTTCCTATGCAGAGCATTCAAGGTTTCCAAATATGTAGGAACAATAGGACTAAATGATTCATCAAAATAGGTATATCATTATTATATCTGCTCTAGAATAATGTTATTTTTGTAAAAGAAATAATTTAAATGTGTTCATCTCGTTATGTTCCTATGCATGTTTCAAACTTAATTATTTTGGATAACTAAAGTACTTATACAAAGTGCTCTTAAATTAATGCCTCATTCCAACAAGAGAAATTTACTTACCAACTTTTGCAAGTCCAGTAACCAGGATGAACATGGTGAATGTAAAGAAGACTCCTATTTCATCCCATCTCCAGCTGGCTACATGAATTCCATGATGTTCATTGATTTCTTCCATATCAAAATAATTGTTTGTCACTACTTCATTTTGAACACTTAAGTTACTGTCTACATAGTCCAGTATTCCAAAATCTTGATCATTTGGAATGGCTTCATATACTTCATTAGTCTTGGAAAGTGGTACCACAGAAACTGGAGCATACTGAACGTTTGGAAAATTTCTGTCTCTTGCATCATTGAGCACAACACGTTCTTGGGTATTCCTTTCAACTCGAGAGAAATTTTCTGTTGGAAACTGGTGAAATACGCTGTCAGAGTAAATTACGGTGGTCTTCTTTAGATGTATTGGATGACAGATTATCTGTCCCAGGCAAACAGCTATGTTTAGGAACCATACTTGCACTGCAGCTGCCATCTGCTATCATCGATGCCTGTAAACACATAAACAAATGAAAAATCGGAAGTGTTAAATTCACATTATTATTTATTTTTATATAGCTTCTACAGACTATTCTTACAAAAGCTTATTTTTCTATCTGCTTCATATTAATCAAGATAAATCTTTACAGAAGTAGTTTAATTACACATTTCATTCTAGGCACAAGGCGATAGAGGAAATCAAGCTGACAGTCAGATATTCAAAAGCATCTGGCTCTATCCTGGCCTTGAAATGCCATACTCTCCCCATGATATGGCAAGAAACAACTGAATAGCAGTTGTACTTTAAAAAATTAAGTATTAAAAAATTCAAACCAATAACAACATATCTTTAAAATGGCTAATGCCACAAAATAAGTTATTTGAAATAAACTGTGTTTTAAAGGGTTCTACATTTTCTATGAAGTAAGTTTTTGCCTACCTTTTATTGTTTACCAGTTATACAAAATCATAAAAAATTCTTTTCGAATGAAGAGGATTTCGCAGACTGTTCTCAGAAAATTCAAAATATGCATTTTATTTGTAATATAAATGTTTATATACGATGTTTTAATCAAAATTGTTGGTCACTTTTGAGAAAATAAAAAATATTGAAAAATTTTCCATGTAAAGGGTAGTTTGGGGATTTTCTTGAAAACCTTTGTGTCAAAGTTTTGGAAGATACTAAAGTTAAATACCAAGTACAATGGTATTTATTGGACTTTTCGTATTAGAGTTATGTTGGTCACATACACACAGACATTTTTCTGAAAATGCTTTTCTTGGGTTCAGGGGGCTCAAAACATGAATTTCTGGTGAAACATCAACATTACATATTTTGGATGGAACACAATACTTCCTCTACTTACTGTAAGCATGTAATAGAGAAAGTAATAAATGTCTGCTCATTAACAGGCTAAGGATCCAGCAACCAATGTATGTGCAACCATACTATAGAGTTCCGTACATACACTACTGTTGATACAAATATGCCACTGCACTGCCTTATTTGCTACTGTAAACAGTACAGTCTAGTGGTGGGAAATGAAGTAGGACACATACATCGGAATGAAAGACAGAAGTGTATTGTGCGAGGGCAGATCGAAAAGTAACGCACAATAATTCTTTTACAAAAAAGTTTAATAGTTAAAACAACAACAAAAAATTACAAATGAACTTACACCTTTTACCTACTTTTCAACATAGTCACCAAGTTTCCCAACACATTTCTCCCATCGTGATACCAGTTTCAATATGTCCTGTTCGTAGAAGTCCATTTCCTTGGAGTATAGCCATCTGCGGACTGCTGATTTCACTTCCGCATCTGTCGCAAGACCTTGGCCGGCCCCGACGATGCAAGGCTCAGACTGTATGGTGGATGCTGGGGCATCTCCCAACCAAATTTGGTGATTTTCTGACATATAGCAGCAGCAACATGGGCGCGAGCATTGTCATAAAGAATGTTGATATCGTCAGCATTCATATTGTGGCATTTGTCACGAAGGGCACGACGCAACTTCACCAAAGTTTTCATGTAGGCTGCAGCATTCACAGTGGCGCCGTGTTCAGCAAAGTCCACCAATACAACACCATGCATATCCCAGAACACCGTCACGAGCACTTTCCTAGCAGATTGAGTCACTTTGAATTTGTTCTTCACTGGGGAACCACTAAGTGATGACTTGATTCATTTATTAGCTGCAGACACCCAGGTCCATTGGCAATGAGGATGGCAAACATTTGATAACATTGTTGTTAACAACGTTGATACAGCCTTGTAGGGAATACAAACATTGTGTGACACATTTAGAAGAACTTCATGATATGAGCCAATAGGTAATGATCATACTGTCTGGAGACCATACTTTTCTTGACACATAGCCATGACAATGTTATGGATTGGTGGAAGAACTCTGCAGTATGAGAACAATTATTTGTAACTGATTAAATTTTCCAATGACATAATTTATACTTAACATCTCACTTCAGAAATCCTATCTACTTTTTGAAACAAAATGATTAAAATGCAGAAATTGGAAACAATGCACAAAAATACATTACCATCATGGACAGACAAAATCCACCAAATGAACTAACAAAAGTCAGAGTACTTGGAACGTACTTGAGCCAGCCACTGCTATTTCTCTTACACATAAATGACCTTCCCAAATTTCAAAATAATATCATGCATGGATGATGCATCAGTCATACTTACAAATAAAGACATAAGTATTTAAGAAAAATGTTATAACTACAGAAACACAGGATATCTATAATTACTTAAAACACACAACTAACAGTAAATCCTCAAAAACCAATAGCAATCATGCTTGAATATCAAAATAACAGATCTAAAAATGAAATTCTAAATGTGAAAATAAATAATGAATATATTGAGCAAACAAAGACTACAAAATTTCTGGGAGTAATTGCAGAAGAAAATGTAATTTAAATTCCATGTTGAACACTTATGTAAAAACATTAATACCTACATATAGGTATTGAGAAATCTAGCAAAATATCTAAAATTAAATCATTTAAAAATAGTATATTATGGATTAATTTTCCCACGTCTTCAGTATGTACGCATGGTTTTATTCACCATGAGAATTTTTTTACAATTTCATACTTTCATCAAATCTCAATAATAAGGAATACAAACTGGATATATACAAGAATACAGATTTTGCAGAAGAGTATAGTTATATACAGAGAATACATAGAAAATAATCAATAATAATAATAATAATAATAATAACAATAACAACAACAACAATATATATACTAAGATTAGTTTCTAAAGTATTCAAAAAACTTTACATACTGTTTAAGCTTTGCTCAATTAAATTTTTTTAAAATTTGCTTGCCAAATTGAATTTGGTTATAATTACCTACTTTATTTGTAATTAGATTGTACATATGCATGCACTTATGCAGTACTATTGAGATCACCTTTTTTGTTGTTTTTTATGTGTCTAATTTTACTTTCTCTATTACATACATAGTAGGTAGAAAGGTACTGCATTCCACCCAAAACATTGATACCGAAATTTCACCGGAAATACATGTTTTGAGCCCCCCTGAATCCAAAAAGAAATTTTTAGAAAAGAGTTCTGTGTGTGTCTGTGAACAGTAAAACTCAAAAATGAAAACACCTAACTTGGTATTTAGGTTCAGTACCATCTAAAGATGTGATACAAAGATTTTCAAGAAAATCCTCCACCCCAAATTACCCTTTACATGGTACATTTTTCGAAATTTTTTATTTTCTAAAAAATGGCTCTAATGATTTTGATTAAAATACCATATTTGAATTTGAATTTATTGTTTGTCAATACAGTGTGATACACAATTGAACCATGTCATACATACATTATACATTACTAATATACAAGCCATCAAAACGTGTATAGATAAATTACCAGAAATGCAATTAAAATGGTTAGAGAGAATTTATACTACTGTAGTAGAAGCCAAAATGTTATATGGAGCAGAAATTTGCGGCCTGGAAGAAGAGTGGGTAAATACAGACATGATCCATAGGAGCTTTTGTAAACAAATATTGGGCTTACCATGATCATCACCAAATGGAGTAGCTCAAGCCGAATTATCGAGAATGGGAATTAAAGGAAACATTGTGGAAAGAGTGCTGAAATATAGAATTAGAAATTTTGATGATCAAAACATTTTACATCAATGTTTGATAGTGCAGGAAAGACTTAATCATAAAGAGTCTTGGCTAGGTAAGATAAAGGAAACCTTGATGAAGATAGGTTTTGGGGAGATTTGGAGAGATAAAGAATTACTACAAATAGGTTTCTGGAATGAAATTAGAACAAGAATAGAGGACATGGAAAAACAAGATTGATTAGTAAGTTTTACTTTTAAGAGCTCACTGAGATTATACAGAGAAATTAAAGTAGCATGGAGCAAGGAACAGTATGTTGATATATGTGATAAAACAGCAAGAGCAGGATTTGCATGGGCTAGGACAGGAGTGGTGAATTTGAAAGGTTTGAGAAAAGAGATTGATTTGGAGAAATGCTCACTATGCCACCGGAAAGTTAAAGAGTGGCATATAGTTTTAGTGTGTGAAGAAACGAAGATGCTTAGAAAGAGGATAGAGAAGAGAGAATGGTTAAATTTACCAATAGAAATTCAAGCTAAAAAGTTAGTAAAAGTAAAATCTCGGAAAAATATAATAGAAGTAGGAAACCTTTTGGGCAGAGTAAGAGCAAAATGGATGAGGAAAATTAGCAAGGAAGAGGCAAATGAGTATTAAATTATAGTAGTTTGTATTTGATATGTTGCAAGTAGGACCCAACAGCTCGACAACCTCAAGGTTTAGGTTTGTTGGGGACCAAGGAAAGCAACTCAAGCTAGAGTTAAGAGTTAGTATTGGAGATTAAATTGATAATTGTACTTTTAGATTAGGAGGAATGCTGGCTACCAGTATTCCATACTGCTAGATACCAATAGTTAAGAGGTTAGTTTTCTTTATATTTTATTTTATTGTCATTTTTAGAAATTGGGTTAAGAATAAATTTGTAAAATTGTTGTTGTAAATTTGTACAATTAATTGGGTTAATAATAAAATTACTTACTTACTAACATATAAGGTAATTTATGTACCATATATTGTACTGTGTCGTGCATTACATCAATATACAATAAATACAGATAATAAATTATATAGAGTATAGATACACTGTATACACTTAAAATAGTGGATATACAGCGTCACATATTAAAACTAAAATGTAGTGTAAACCATTTTAATTACACATTATAGAAGAATAAAAAACACACGAATATATACAAATTATACATAATAAATTACAAGTCATGTACAAATTGATATTACAATACAAAATTTAGTATTTACAGATTTGCTGTTACTATGTAGGTATGTGGAAGTTAGATTAAGAATGTAGGATTTAAATATTCATCCACGCTATAAAATGCTTCATTTATTAAATAGTTTTTAAGACAGTTCTTTAATGTATTATAATTTACACAAGCTTTTATGTGTTGAGGCAGTGCATTGCAAAGCTTTGCACCCATATAACTAGGCACCTTTTCTGATAGATGTAATCTGATTCTAGGGAGGTTTAGTGATAGATTTCCCCTTGTATTATGGGTGTGGATGTCTGACATAGTTTCCATTGGAAATTTGTACCTCAATAAGTATAAAATTGTTCTGTAAATAAAAAGGCTTGGTAATGTGAGAATTTTTCGTGCTCTGAATGCGTTTTTGCAGGATTCGTTGTACTTTAGACCCCCAAGATACCTAATAGCCATTTTCTGCAATATGAAGACCTGAAGATTTTGTTTTGATGTATTCCCCCTAATTCAATCCCATATGAAAGGAGAGAGTGAATAAGCCCAAAATAGATAATTCTAACTGTAGAGGTAGGGACAGAGTTTCTCAAACATCTGAAGAACATAGAGATTTTTACTAACTTTGGCTACTATCTTGTCAATTTGTGAGTTATAGGAAAGCTTACTGTCTAGAGTAATTCCTAGTAATTGCACCTTGTCTACACTTTTTACTACCTCACTCTCAATGATCAATTGTGGTGGATGGTTTATGGCTTTGAATCCAAAGGTTATCATTTCGCATTTTGAAGGGTTCACACTTAAGATTGAATTTTAAAAGCATTCAATTATATTTTTAACTGTATAATTTAGATGCGTTTCTAGCATTAAATTATTTGTATCTCTTATAGCGATAGTTGTATTGTCTGCATATTGGAAAACCTTTATATCACCTGAAACACATTTTTCAATGTCAGGCATGTAAAGAAAAAACAAAAGTGGGCCGAGAATAGATCCCTGAGGGACTCCATGAATTATATTTTCTGGACTGGATGTAACTTCGGATGAACTAGTAGTAAATTTAATAATTTGTTTCCTGTTTGTCATGTATGATTTTATAACTCAAACCCCTAATGCCAAACATATTTAATTTTCCATTAAAATAGTTGTATCAACGCAATCAAAAGCTTTTGTTAGATCCAAAAGTACGCTAATGTGTCTTACAGTTTCTTCTATGCAGTCAGCAATGGCTGTTATAGTTGATTTATTTTTTTACACATCCATTTTGTATAATGCGCAGCAATTTGAACTTCTCAAGATATTTTATAATTCTATTGTAAAGTATTCTTTCAAAGATTTTGGAGAGCACTGGTAAGATTGATATTGGTCTATAATTATTCATGTTCTGTTTGTTACCTTTTTTGTATATCGGTATGACTTTGGCTATTTTTAAGTTATCTGGGAATATCCCTGTTGCTAGGCAAGAGTTTATTGTGTCAGCAATTTCAGAGCTACATATTTTCAGTAGTGTCATTGGAATTCCATCCACACCTACACAATTTTTTGATTTTGATGTTTTAATAATATTAGCAATCTCCACATTATGAGTGGGATAAAGGCAGATACTTGAGTCTATTTTTGAATTTTTGGGTATATTCTTTGTGACACTTGTTTCAGATTTCTTTGTGTTTAAGTTAATGTTTGTTCCCATTGAGACAAAGTGTTTATTAAAGGCTTCAGCAATCTCTGTTTCCTTGGTAATTAAGCTTTCATTACTTTTTTCACTTAGTTCTATAAAAAGTTTTTCAGAGTGGATTGAGGTTTGCGGAATCCATTTATGATTTGCCAACTAAGTTTACTAATATATTTGGATTCAAGGATCTGATTACTAATGAAGTTGCATTTGGCTGTAGCTATGGTCTGGTTATATGTGGATTTTAGCTTCTTTAGTTCAATACTAATAGTTTCAGATCTACTGTGCTTAATTTTTTCTGTAGCCAACTTTATGAGAATATGCAGTTTCTTTATGTCAGTGGTTATCCAATTAAAATTTTCCTTTTTTCTGGAGTTCTGATTTCTAGCATAGACAAGTGGACAGCAAATATTTACACAGTAGTTTAAAACATTATAGAATATGCTAAGTTTATTATTTAATATTAATAATATTTACCTGATAAATAAAATGTACATTTTGAATTTTCTGGGAATAACCTCTGAAGTCCTCTTTATTCAAAAGGAGTTTTGTATAATCTTGTATAACTGGTAATGTTAAGCAATAGACAAAAATGTACTACACAAGAAATGTAGATCTCTTTAAAACACACAACTTATTTCAAATAACCTTTTTTGTGGCATCAGCTATTTCCGAGATATCCATTATTAATGGTTTGAACTGTTCATTCTTGGTGTCTTTCAAACCCTTTCAACATTCAGTTGTTTCTCGTAATTGCATGGAAGCAGTATGGAATTTTAGGCAGCATATAGCATCCAGTTCTTGTACATTTAACTATTGCTGTTCTCTCTGTATCTATAATGAAATGTGTAATACTATTTCTGCAACGATTTATTTGGATTAAAATAAAGTAGAGAAAAACAAGCTTTAGTAAGAATAGTCTGTATACCCATTAATAAGTGATAGGGGGTAGAGAAAGTCATGTGAATGTTACACATAAAATTTTAATTTCTTGAAGCAAGCTATGGTCAGGTTGATTATGGTACTATATAAATTGTGTTGTATGTTCTGTTTGTTTGCTTGCCAGAGAGTGATATAGTTTGGAAATACATTTTCATTTTTTTTTCAGTTGGCATAATTATTTTTAAAACTGGTGCCATTCTTTGTCTTTTTTTGTGATGGAGTTCAGGTTGAGGTTGACTATATTAGTGCAATCTCGTGTGTACTACTTTTTGCTTATTAGAATCTGGTTACGCTAGTTAAACTGAAATGTTTTTTGAAGTGCGCCAGTAGCAAACATTGCCAGTGTTACTAAACGACAAAACAGAACCTGTCATATTGACATTGAGGACATAAGGCTGTCGTCACTCGTTATTTGTTTATCAAAAACTGCCAAATACAGTGTGGGCGTTTTAAGGAGAGGCCGCAGACCGGCTATATGCGTAGCACGCTGTACTGCAGTGACTTAATCCTATGCGCAACTGACGGCGCATGACGCGTTCAGGGTTGTCTTTAATCAGCTGTGTTTCTGTCGCTGCTGTGCTTTTGCTGTAAAGAGCGTTAACATTGTGCATCTCAAAGGTGAAAGTTTATTCAAGACTTCTGTGTTGTGTGTGATTTGCTTAAGAATGTAAATGTCTTGTTATTAGTACACTGCAATGCCTAACGGCAAATTCATGCTTGAACAACGAATTTTTATGTAGGATACATAGTAAAAACCGAATCGTGTAGACAATTTCAGAAGAAACTTCCTGGTATTTCAGTTCCAAGTAAGAAACTTTTAGACGTCTGGTTAAATAAATTTAGGACAACGGATCGTTAAACCTAAGAAGCGAAAACGAAATGTTCTAACGGAGGAAAAAATTGACGAAATTGATGCATCTATTCGTGGGGAACTCTAAAAAAAAACAGTTTATATGAACAATCCCCACAACATAGACCAACTTAAGGAAAATATAAGAACAGGAATTATGAACATTACGCAAGAAGAACTTGTGTGCCTGAATGGAAATTTCATTCGAAAATGTGAAGAATTCTTCACGCAGATGGACAGCACTTATAGCATGTTACTATCACTCGTGAGTAAGTAATGCAGGAGTTACGGAACGAAAAACCCCCAGTGTAATAGGTATGCAGCACTCATTCCGCGATCCGTGGCCTCGCCATAAAACGATCGCACTGTAATAGGTACTAGCACAGCGCAGAAGCAGCCTTAACCTGCAAATTATTCACTCAGCAGCTCGGAGTATCGAAGCGCAAAAGTGATCATTTGCCTATGAAATTACTACATTTCAACAGAAACACTCTTGGAAAAAAGAGGGTAGCCAACACCGTCAGTGTGACACACGCATACGTCTAGTCGGTTTGTCGAATATTGAGCAATACTCTCCGTAATCATCTGAGGTTTTTAGTATCGCACAGCATTTTATGTTAAATTTGGTGGGTTCTCTTTGAGCTTTGTGCAATATTTTCCGTTACACCTAGTCATTTTATTGAAGAGTACAAGTATCTTACGTTTCTCAAATATTGTGCAGTATTTTCCATTACTTCTGGTCGGTTTGTCGATTATCGCGTGGTCTTTTCTATTACTCTGGTCGGTTTGTCAAGTATTGCGCGGCGGTTTCCGTTACTCCTGTTCGGTTTTCGAGTATTGTGCAATGTTTCCGTTATTCTTGGTCTGTTTGTCGAGTATTGTGCAATATTTTCCATTGTTCCTGATCCATTTATCGAGTACTACTCAGTATTTTTCCTTACCCCAGTTCGGTTTTCGAGTATATGCAATATCCCCCGTTACTCATGGACCGTTTGTCGAGTGAAGCGCAATATTTTTTCATTTTGTCGCGTAGTAGGTATACGTAACACTGGCAACGTTTACTATTCTCGCACTTTCAAGAAGAGCGCATTAGTTGAACTTCTATCGCTTCTGAAACAACCATTACCTTTTGCTTTATATACAACCGAGCTGCCGAGTGCGTCATTTGTATGTATCTTAGTAGGTACTGACTGGACGCCGTGATACTAGGTGCTATTTTTCAGTGACCATCACAATATCCTCAAGGTCAACAAGCATGAAGTCTGGCGTGGTTTCAAATAACAAACCCGAATTTAAATGACTGAATACATCGTCACTGAAGCATTCAGTAATTTCCTATTCCTGCAATTCAGGCTTCTATCTGGACACAGGAAACACCAAACAGCCCGAAATATCCAGGAACAACCCTGCCCATATATTTATGTGAAGGAAGCTCAAGATAAGTGATGCCTTTCATATTCAGTGGTGGCTTGTGACTTCCAGATTGAGTGAGCCCGGTGTAAAAGTGAATTCTTTATAAATATACACCATTTAGCCTATATTCTCTGTTACATCAAGTCAGTTTGGCGAATGCTTCAACTGTCTCTGGCCTATTAATTTACTAAAAAATAAAATATTCGACACTTAAATGTGTTACTTAATGCTCAATAAACTAATACCTGCATATTAATGGTACTCAAAATAAGGTTAATACACACCCATTGGCTGCTAAATTTTGCCGTTTTGGAGGTTTTTTTTTTTTCAGACTACAGACGCGCATGCTGTAAGTGGATTCAATTTAATTTATTTATTTCATAACAATAACTTTACATGTCGAATACGTTAAAGGTTACAGCAGAGAAAATATGAACTTAATAATTGCTTTAAAACTATGTACAGTTGTTTATATTTTCTAATCAGAAGTATAACAGTAAAGAAGATAACCCATTTAGCCTACGAATGCAAAAATTCGCCAACTGAATAATTGCAGTTTGTTATTAAGAAGATTCTAAATATTTGTTGAAGCTTTGGGGTGGGGGTTCACTTTTTTTTTCTATTTCAGAAGGTATTTTGTAATAAACATTAATGCCTTTGTAGTAACAACTATTCTCAATACAATTTTTGTTTTGAGGGATTGTAAGTAATATAGATTTCTCTTTTGTATCATGATTATGAATCTCTGAAGTAATAAGGAATGCTTTGATATGTGTTTGTATTTGTATAATAACTTTATACAATATAAACAGGGTAGTGGCAAAATGTTTAATTCTCTAAAGTACGGTTTGCAGCTAGTGATGTAAGGTAAGTATGATGGGAATGACTTCACTCACTTGAATCCATTATACTAATAATTTACCGGAATCTGAAAGCAGAACTTTGATCTAGAAAAGGTGCTTTTTTCTCTTGATTTTTTTAAAACCCTTTATTCTACAAAGCTTACTTCCCAAACGCATACCTACTATAATACACTATTTCTGCACTCGTTCCGTCCTCTTCTGTAGTAATATGCCGCAGCTATTGAAGTCCGAAAGTTAACGCTTTATTACGCAATACCTTGATTTATATATTACTGTCAAGGTAGGTAGAAGTAGTATTTATTATTGTAACTGCACTTTTAAGCACATGTGCTTCCACCTGTTGCTTCACTATCACTGAAATGAATTTGTGTTCTTTTGTAGTTTGTGTTAGTGCTGCAGAACCTCCAAATAACAGCATGAGTGTCTTTATGTACCCTTCCCGTTCACCTTCAGCCCGAGGCATGGTGCACGGACCGACACAAAGCAGAATGTGAATAAAACACATGTGACAGAGATGGTAGACAATACCGTTGTTTTCAAACGATCTGTAACACTAAACTGAAGTACATACATACACGGCCGCATCAGCTCTATTTGTTTCTGAACTGCTCGAAGCCTCGAATACAAGAAACGCACATTAAAGAGAATTAAATAGGAAGTCCTACGATTTTTAAAATATTTATTAGCGTGATTTATTATGGTGTATTTATCCTTATCTCTATTATGAAACTGAGGTGTGGGAGTGTGCAGCAAAGGTGCTCATGAATGAATTAGTGGTACGGAGATAAAATGCATTAGAATTGTTTTTAATACAAAATTTAGGACTCTTGTAGGAATGCCTTTAAAAACCACAATAGCTCTATAGTTTATTATTTGTACCTATGTATACAGGGCTGTAATGTATATACAAAATAAAAATTTTACAAACAAAAAGTGATATTCGTGGGTATAATACAAGAAGCAGCAAAAATTACCATAGGTATGGTATACTTGTAATAAGCAAATTGTATTTAAGGGTATCAATGTAATTGACATTATAGCATTTATAAAACAAGTTACCTATAGAAGCGAAAACTTTCGGCAAATCTAATTTTAAAGCCCCGTTAAAGAAATACTTAATAGCAAACTGTATGTATTCTTTGAACAAGTTGTAAATCTTGTAAACAGGAAAATGTAAATACGATCCAAATTGATGTCTGACATTTGTATAAAAGTCTACTTAATTAAAAATGCGTTATTATTATTATTATTATTATTATTATTATTATTATTATTATTATTATTATTATTATTATTATTATTATTATTATTAAATGTGGAAAGAAATGCACAGCGTTATAATGTAACGGGCATGCTGGTCAGTAAATATCTTTGAATTCTTAAATATTCTATTTGATAGGGCAGGGCTTGACCCAGTGGCGCCATTTTCGTGATATAGACTTCAATGCAGACCACATAACTGTGTATCAGCTTGTTAATGAAGCACAGAATTCAACTGAGTCAAATGTTTGACTTACAAGCTAATGCCTTGGGTCAGTAATCTCTTGAGAAGTGAACTCTGGATCCTAACATATCCAGGATGGGAGTCCAGCATTCTCCTAGTGACCGAGGGAAGCTAAAAAAAAAAAAGAAAAAAAAATCTTTGGTCAGATTGGTCGGCTCCGGGGGTTTGAACTCAAAACTTCCCAGATGTGGGTCACAGATATTACCACTGGGTCATCGCGCTCATCAAGTTCCAGCGCACTAGGCTACATTAGGATTCCACAGCTTTTTCTTTCTTTCATCGCTTTCTGTTTTTTTTTCTGTTTTTAGTTTCAAAATGTTACACACAATGCGATACGCTGAGTTTTTTTTCTTCTCAAAAGTACTAAAAGGTATCAAAATCGCAATGCAAAAGTGTTGGAGACACCTAACTTCAGAATATACGCCGTTCTCATCTTTCCCTTGAGGAGAAGATCAAAAAGAAGCTAAAAGGGTCGTTCATTGCCCGAGTTAGCCTATTCAAACTTCATCCAGCCGAAATAGTCCATTAATTGTGAAATTTATGGTAAGCATTTATGGTTGCCTGGATGTGAGCAAACAATACTCTTGTTTTTATTTCCCTTGTCTGCCCTTTGATGGCGATGACGCATGAACAAAGAGCGATGTAACAGATCTAGGATATTTGCCCTTAAATACTTAATGAGATGACTGTACAGATACTGAATTATTTTTATGCTACTTAAGTAGTTACAATTGCTTCAAAGTAAAATTTTGATATAACCAACTACACTGCAGCACCACGAGCACAGTGGGTAGAGAAAGCCATGTGTATGCAATACATTTTGACAGTCGAATTACTTTGACTAACTCAGATCCTAAGCTCTTTGGCTGATTCTTAATTCCTTGGTGTTTCATTAGATGTTAAGTGGTATTTTCACAAATCGCTAGAATCAACTTCTATTGATCGATCACATTCGAGATCCGTAACTTCTCTTCGATATGTAGAATTTCGCAAAATGCATTCTTGTACTCGTATAAGGACGTTTGAACATTCTGATGCACGCTCTCACTCCTGTGCTAATTCGCAGTGCTAACCAGGGGCACCTCGTTCATAAGAGCTGCAGCACTTCTACTTTAACAGACGATTCAGAATAATACTTTTTGTTCCTTTATATTGTAGTGTATGTGTGTGAATTGTCGGTCGGGCACATTATGGTTGTGTATAATGATATTGTTGAACTAATTATTTCGTTTGTAACTTTGAATTCTTGTCCGGCGCGGCATACTCATCTCCAATTCCTAGTCAAGGGGGGTGAAAGCAAGTTGAGAGAAGAGCCTCTTTGTCTGAGAGCGTGGCGTCGCCAATAGCGTCAGTCTAGTGTATATCTTCAGAGTGTGTGGTTGTATGTAGGAATGCGTGTTGCCGTGTGTGTGCGTGGGGCATCTTCCCCAATGTTTGTCTGTAACCTTTTGGAAATTATGTAGCTGCACCAAGGTAACTTTATAATAAACCAAACATTGGTTTATTATGTTATAAATATCCCACGCCCGCTTTGGCTTTGTGCAGCAAGTTCCTGGTATCTTTTGGTTGCCACTGATGCTACGTCCCCAATGTTTATGCCGAGGTAACTAAATTTAATATTTTAACTGCAAGCCTTTTGGCCTCATCCCGGTGTATAACAATATGATAATTAATTATACATATTTCAAATATTAGTCTACTCAGGCCATATTCTGAGTATTGCATTTCACCCAAAAACTCTATGCTACGATTTCATAGAAATACACGTTTTGAAGTTCCGCAATAAAAAATCATTTCTAGAAAAGCGTCCGTGCGGGCGTATGTGCCTCTGTGATCAAAACCCAAAAACGAAAGGTGTTATGAATACCAAACTTAGCATTTAAGTTCGATATCTTACAAGGATGCGACATGAAGATCTTCAAAAAAATCCCAACCCCAAAGTACTCTTTACATGGAAAACAATTGTATTTCTTATTCTCTCAAAAACAGGATAATGATTTTGATTAAAATGTCATATGCTTAATATATTGTCGTGAGAAATTAACATTTATATCTTGAATTTTCTGTGAATAGCTTGTGAAACCCTCTTTATTTGAATAAATTTTGCATAATTTTGAATTAAAAGGAAACCTTAAAAGATAGATAAAAACTTACTACAGAAAGGATGTGGAGATCATTAAAATACACAATTTGTATCCAATAAACTATTTCATAGGCTTATCCGCTTTCGAAACATTCCATGCTAATCGCCAACTAACGGATATGCCTGAAACTTTGCGATACTAGTTTTTTCTCTCTTTCTTTTCCTTCTAAAGCAATATCTTGTTACTACGATCAAACATTTAAATATTTTTTTCCGTATGATGCAATTAAGGACATCTCGCTTAATTTGAAATTATTCTTAGGCAAAAATACATCGTGAATAACGTAACGTGGATAGAAGAAACACTTTTTATATGAATACATACCACAATACTATATAACGGATATATGTGAATTTGCCTTTGGTAGAGAAAGCAGTTTGAATGTACCACAAAAGATTTTTAATTTTTTTTTCAAAATAAGGTAAAACTGTTTTTTGAATTCAAAATCACCAATCGATTTTTACTTTCTCTACTACGTATAGTAAGTAGGGGAGGTGTTGTATTCCACCCAAAAATTCGATATCGAACTTTCACCGGAAATACATCTTTTGAGGCCCTCTGAATCAGAAAAAATATTTTAGAGAAAGCTCCGTGTGTGTGTGTGTGTGTGTGTGTGTGTGTGTGTGTGTGTGTGTGTGTGTGTGTGTGTGTGTCTGTGAACAGCATAACTCAAAAACGAAAAGTCGATAAATAAGATTTTTATGTAACTAATATAAAAACTATGTTTAGTGTCTGTCCTCAATATTTTGACAAAATCACTGAAATAAAAAATCTGATGTGATACATTCACATGACTTTCTCTATCTATCTTTTATTGGTGGGTATTCACTCTATTTTTATTAAAGCTTGTTTTATCTAGCACATTTTAATCCAAATAAACTTTTGCAGAAATAGCTACATTACACATTTCGTTATAGAAACAAAGGGAACAGCGATAGTCAAATGTTTTAGAACTGGACGCTATATAATATTTTCATGCAACAGCGAGAAACAGCTGAATGTTGACAAGACTTTAGAGAATGGCCAAGAAATTAACAATTCGAACCTTTAATAAAGGATATCTCAGAAAAGGCTTATGTCACAAAAAACTTTCTTTTTTATGTAGTATGTTTTCGTCTATCGCTTAACGTTTAACAATTATATAAGATTATACAACATTTTTTCCAAATGAAGTGGACTTCACAGGCTATTCCCAAAAAACCTCACTATATACATTTTATTTGTAATGTAAATATCTTTAATATATGGCATTTTAATCAAAATCATTATAGCCATTTTTCAGAATATCAAAATTTTTGAAAAATCTTCCATGTAAGGGGTAGTCTGGGGCGGGGTATTTTCTTGAAAATCTTCGTGTCGCATCTTAGGAAGGTATTGAACCTAAATACCAAGTTTGGTATTTATTCGACTTATCGTTTTTTAGTTATGCTTTTAAGAGACACACAGATAGACACACATAGGCCTTTTTCTAAAAATTCTTTTTTTGGATTCAGGGACCTCTAAACATGTATTTCCGGTGAAAACCCGACATTGAATTTTTGGGTGGAATACAATACTTCCCCTACTTATTATACGTAGTAAAGAAAGTAAAAAGATGTAATACAACTAGGTGTTAGGAATGTTTGTGAACTGCCCTCCCAGATCAGTTGAGTGTGGAAGTGTAGAAGAGTGTGCAAGCAATAAGTGATTAGGTTTGCAGGATGGGGTACACGTAGACCGAGCAGAGCCCTCTCGTGTCGGTCCGACAAGGTCAGTGTTGCGCCCAGTGTAGTGAGTGCAGAGCTGTCAAACAAGGTGGAAACAATAAAGTGAGTGCCACTATGCCTCGTCGACGTCAAAGCGAGCCATATCGGCATGTGAGTGAGTTCGAACGGGGCAGAATGATCGGTCTCCGGGAAGCGGGTTTGTCATACCGTGACATTTTGGCTCGTACAGGGCATGTTGCTACGACAGTGATGCGTGTGTGGAAGCAGTGGACAGATGAAGGTCGTACGCAGCGAAGAGCGGGTACTGGACACGGCACAATACCACGTCATCTTGTCCGCATGGCCATAACGGCCATAACGGTTGGACTGGTTGCATGCATGCCATTACGTCGGCTTCCATTGTCCAGAAACCACAAGCTCCCCCGACTGCAATGGGCACGTGAACACCGTCACTGGGGTGCTGAGTGGAAGAATGTAGTCTTTTCGGACGAGTCCCGCTTCAACGTGTCCTACAGTGATGGCCCATATGTGTCCGGCGGTACCGTGGTGAGCGCAATCTGGAGGTCTGCATTGTTGAGCGGCATAGCGGACAAACACCAGGTGTGATGGTTTGGGGCGCCATTGGTTACAACAACCGATCTCGCCTCCTAAGAATTGAGGGCACTTTGAACAGCAACCGATACCTAACGGTGGTTGTAGATCCTAAGGTACTCCCTCTGCTTCAGGCATCTCCACAGGTCACATTTTAACAGGACAATGCCCGGTACATATTGCGAGGAATGTACAAGCCTTCTTCGAAGAGCGACGGGTACCATTGCTTCTCTGGCCTGCAGGTTCGCCTGATATGTCGCCCATCGAACATGTCTGGGATATGGTTGGTCGGCACCTGGTGCGTCACGGTCCTCCAGTAACCAGTGTCACGGATTTGTGGGCTCAAATACAAACTGCGTGGAGGGAAAACCCTCAGGAACTTATTCAGAACCTTTTTGATTCAATGCCAAGGCGTATAGCAGCTCTAATTGCAGCGCATGGAGGCCACACCAAATACTGAATATTAGGGCTCAAAGGTCATGTATAGATTTGAAAAGTATTTAATAGTTTCTTTGATCAAACTAAGTTATACCTCAATCCAATCCCAGCATATTCCACCTCCTTGAAGAGACAGAAGATTTTAAAGCCCCATTCACAATGAAGACGTAACGTTACCACAACGCAGTGCAAGCGCAAGCTGAGGTAAAGACCATTGACAATGCAGCCGCAGACGTAACGCAAGAAGTTGGCACGGGTTTCTAGATCCGTAAATTGCATGCGAAATCTTCCGAGTGTACAGCAAGTTTCAAATTGAATTACTTCATTAATAATATTCAATATGAAAATTCATCTAGTCTTTATACTAAATAAATAGGCCATAAAAAGCAAACAAACAGATCAGCGTTTGGTGTCAGCATTTAAAATGGCATAGCACGGTCAAATGTAAAAGCACCATGATGGCGCACCAAGCGGGATGACTCAGTGGCAACGTCTGTGGTCCGCATTCGGGAGGTCTTCGGCGATCGCCCTCTCTGGTCCATGGTTTTTTCATGGTTTCTCCTGGTCGTCAGGCGAATGCTGGGGTGGTTCATCTTCCACCACGGCTTTCCTCCCTCTCATTTCCTGTACCTATAGTCTTCCCTGTCATCGGCAACGGTGTTCGGTGGATTGTGGCTGGATGGTGTCTTGCGCACTGTAGTGGTTTCTTCCCTGGCTATGGGGTCTGCTCAGTTAGGTCTCTCCTCCGGGTGGGTTTCGCCCCGGGGTTCCGCAGGAGGTTGGTGGCTAGTGGGCGGGCCTGATGGCATCGGATGCTCCATCTACAAAAGTTAGGAACCGCATCTGTGCTTGTGCCCGTCGTCATCTGGATCTGGTCGCCCTTCGGGTCTCTCTCTTCATCCCTTCCTCCTGGGGTCACCGATAGAAGCACAAGGACTAACTGGCCTGAGTGCGGTGCTCTGTCCCGGTTTCGGGGGGTCCCTTTTATTTAATTCGAACCTTTACCTTTACCACGATGGCTTAAAATCTCGCACCGCGATGGTGTGTTGTTCAGAAGCTGGTATTGCACGCCCGCAGCGCAAGCATAAAGTTTGCAGTTTGCAAACTCTTGCGTTACGTAGCGCGTTGCGTGACTGTCTGTGAATGCTTCCATTAAACATGGGTGCCAAGTCTGGGCTCACTTTCCATTGTGAATGAGGCATAGTCGTTAAACGATCACGCAGGTGCTGACAATATCCCATTCAGACGATTCACATTCCAAATAGAGAATGAGTGTATGCTATAAAAGCTTAATATCTTAAAGTAGAAGGTATGTTGATGCACAGTTTCGGGCAAATAAGCCATGAATGACATTGGGGGTGGGTCGTCAACCCCTGCGTGGCCCTGATGATATGCTATTGAGCAGAAGGGAAGTAGACAAGATAGGAATGCGAGTTTTATTGAGAGAACATGCCAATACGTTGTAACGAATAGAACAGTGTCCATTCCAAGGATGTTTCCAAAAAGCAATCCTTGTAAAACAAAACAACAAACCACTCTCTGGAATTAATTGTTCTTCCACACAAACCGTGTGTTGGACAGGGTTGGAAAGGTAGAATCAGACGACCATAGCCGGGATTTGAACCACGGATCTCCCGGTCTCCGTCTCGTTGCTCTAACCACTGAGCTACCATGGCTCAGGTAGGACATTAAATTCCTCAATGATTCGCATGTTTCCCATGTTTCCCCAATCTCTGTTGTGTGTCTGCCTCACATATAAGAGGTGCCGAATTCGAATCTCGGTTCGGGTGACTTACCTGGATCAGGTTTTTGTTGAGCATTTCCCTTTGTCCTTCGAAGACGAATGTTGGATAACTCTAAGCTTTATGGACCTGGGTTCGTATGAGCATCAATCCACCCATTTCATTCTCCATTGTCCGATTTGGCCTAACCGGTTAAAGGTGATGCAGTAATTTGTATCACAAATTACTTAAATGTAAATAATGATTGTAATATGAATATGCATTTTTATGTGACATTGATTTGAGATGTTTGTTGATTGTAATTATTGTTGGGAAGTAAGTTTATACTGCCTTACTGAAACTGACAATAATATCGCGCAATAATGCAGCGAGGGGGTGAGCTGTTTATCATTATTGGAAACGAGGAAGTTACGTAATGTTGGCGCGTTTTTCCTTGAGAATCTTCTGGAACGTTTCCCTAGAGCATATGTATTCATAATTTTCATTGGATATAAAAATAGACGCTAATGTTGGCACGTTTTATTAGCCAATTGCAGCTCAGTTATAATCTTTAGGCATATCGGTGTGTAGGAGTATAAATAGGGTAGGTTAGAGGTAAAGTCCGTCAGTTCATCAAAATTCTTTGTACACTACACGTTTCATTCCCATCAGTTCGTCGAAAGTATTTGTACGGCACACTTCGGATATCAATTTGCAGGTTACGCGTAACAGAGTTATGAAAATTCTCAAGTATGGTAAAGTTAATTATACAAAAGGTTGAAGTATGTGGATTAAAAGTGATTAGTAAGAAGTTATTATAACAGTTTCAGTTTGGCGAGTGTCAAGATCAATATGTAAATGTGATAGTGACTGTGTTTCGACAATAAAAGTGTATAATAAATTTCTTCATCAGTGTTATCTTTGGATAAAAGATTCCTTTCCGTTTACACAACCTGTATAAAGAGAAGTGCTCGACCCAAGAAAAGATAATAGCTAGCCGGAGGACAGTAAACAAAAATTAAATCAAATAACAGTCGCATTCTTTCAAACAAACACTAATACTACCGCAAATTGCTAACACCAAATGGAGCGAACAAACCTAACAAATGAATCACGTCACAAGATGGCTTCAACGCGTGAAGTAAACACAAATACACAAACATTATAACATTAAACCATCGCAAATTGGCACCACAACGTGGGGCTACAATAATGTTAAATATAAATAACATTAAACCATCGCAAAGGACGTTAAACTAAAAACTGATGTGTTTGCATTTCCATGTCTTTCTTTACACTTTCTACTACAAACACTTTTTACAAAACCTTATTCTTCTATGTTCTTTTTCAGTCGATATAAACTTTCAGTACATATACATATACACACATTTTCCTTTTAGGAATCAGAAGGATACAGTAAGCTTAAGCGAGTAGATTTTTAAAAGGCTGTTCGATACTCTCTGCAGTAGCACGAGGGGGGGGGGGGGAGGAAAAGAAAACTTTGATGTGTTGTATTCAATGACCTTCTCAGCCCATTAATATAAAGCGTGCTTTCACGACATCTACATTTTTTGTCCAGAAAGACTTCACCTACTTTTTATAGTTTATCAATTATATACGAAGAGGACTTCAAGGCTGTCGCCAGAAAATTCAAAATATACATTCTATTTGTCATGCAAATGTATTAATCGTATGTTATTTTAATCAAAAGTATTATAGTCATTTTTATAAAATAAAAAGTAATGAAATTGTTTCTATGTAAAGTGTAGTTTGAGGCAGGGGAATTTTCATTTTTGAGTCGCATTCTCGAAAAATGCTGAACTTCAGTACGAGCTTTGGAACTGGCATCGTTTTTTATTTATGCTGTTCATACATATATACATGCGCGCTGGCGGTTTTCTAACAATGGTTTTTTTTATTCAGGGACCTCAAAATTTGTATTTCTGATGCAATCTCGGTGTCGAATTTTTGGGTTGAATGCAATACTTCTTACTGTAGGTAAGTAGTAGAAAAAGTAAAAAGTGAATAAAAAAAGAAAGAATTGAAAAGGAAAGAAAAAAGAAAAGCAGAAAAGACTTCAAAAGGTTTCGCAAGAAGTGCTGACTGAACTGATCTTACATGGACTGATCGTACCGTACTAATTTGAAGTCTGAAGACGAGTTGGATAACTGTGGCATAATTTCTCGTCACGTCTTCTGCATGTGCAGTTGTGCGCTGTGCTAAAGTCTGGAAGTTGTGAAAAATGCGCTCATAACACAGCCTTTATAGTCATGATAGTGAGTAAATTCATTAGGTTTTTTAAACTTCTCGCAAAAATACGCATTTATTACTATGTTTAAGTACTTAAAAGAACAATTAATGAAGGAAAGTAATCATTTCAAAATGTAATGCAAAAGTGAATGTTGCATCTCTTTAAAAATGCATGCATTAATGTAAAAATATGACGTAACTATCACTGTTCTTCCTGGCGAAGGCATTTATTTCTAATTTTTAGAATGGGTTCGTGGGATCGCGGCGTGTTTATATCATCTAATTCCCCTCTTATTTCGTGGAATATTTATATTAGCGGATATTTTATATGAGATCAGGAAAAGAATTTGAGCACTCGTACGAGTATTTTAGAACTGTAGAAAACTGCAGGCTACATAATAAAGGGTAATTGCGCGTCCCGAATTTCGCGGGACAATCCCGCATTTTGGAACTTTTAAATTTAACCCTGGCGGGACTTTCATTAATCTTTGTCTTCTTTCTTTAGTCAGGTTTTCGAATACTTCGACAATCGATAGTTATGCTGTCCACCAAACAGTGGATTCCGAAACAAATTGCGTCATTATTTTACGGCCACTTAAAGTTATTTTTTTCAATTTTTCAAACTATTGTGTAGTGAGTCAGCTTACCCCACCTAGGAAACAGGATGGCACAGAATGTGGGGTAAGTTGGCTACATGTTATTTAAACGGAAAATGTGCGTTTTAAATAAATTATTAAAAACAAATATCATTATCAAGTTATTAAGAACACTTCAGATATATAATTACAGATTCATCATAGTAGAAACCCTAACATATCAACCCTTTTTTAAACATATCAACAGGTCCATAAAGTAAGATATGACGTCCAACGTTAATTAAACACTTAAATGGTAATACTAAAACGAAACACTGTACACAAATTAATCGGAAATGTTCGAAAAACACTTTTAAACACACAAACTGCCTGTTGCCATCATTGTGCCAACTTGCCCCTTGTCTAATTGTTTTAAAGAAGCTCGATATAGCGATCAAGAAGAAGGAATTAAACTACTTAAAACACCAAGGAATAAAGCCATTTAAAAGCACTTTCAAACAAAACATTCCGAAGCCATTTAATATTGGACATGTACCCAGGAAAAAGAAATTCCCCATAAAATGAATATTTACTAACATCGCGGGAAAAACAAGTTCATGGCTTCCTTCCACTACAACCTGTCACAAAGGATTGTCGCTTCCGTGGGACGTGTATTTGGAGACACGGAACAGTATGTCTGCATTCACTGCAATGTGTTAACTAAGGGTTGAAATAAGAGCCATGTGCCAACCTGCCCCTCTTAACACTACACTTAAAGCAGAGCTTCAAGTAAACATTAAGTTTAGTATGGCATGTAAAGACTTTTCCTGCTTACTCAGTGATAAAGCAATTCTATCATATAAAAGAAGTAACAAGAAGTACTTCTTTAAACAGAAATAATAAAATTCAACCTTGTTATGTACTTCCAGAAATGTATCCATAGACCAGCAAATAAGCTTTAAACGCAGAAACAATGTTCAATCTTGTGTTTAATATTTGAAAAATATTCCAATAGGCCTGGAACTAATTTTTACTTTCTCTACTATGTACTTAGTATGTAGAGAAGGTATTGCATTCCACCCAAAAATTCGATACTGAAATTTCACCGAAAATACATGTTTTCAGGCCCCCTGAATACACAAAACAAAAAAAAAACAACATTGTTACAAAAAGGTCCGCGCGCGCGTCTCTGTGTGTTTTTGTGTGTGTCCTTGAATAGCATAACTCAAAAACAAAAAGTCGGATCAACACCAAACTTGGTATTTAAGTTCAGTACCTTCCAAACATGCGACAAGTAGATTTTCAAGAAAATCCCTCACCCCAAACTACTCTTTAGATGGAACATTTTTGGAAATATTTTATTTTCTAAAAAGAGGCTCTAACGATTTTCATTAAAATACCACATATTAAAGATATTTCCACGACAAATAAAATGTATATTTTGAGTTTTCTGGGAATAATCTATGAAGTCCTGTTTATTCGGAAGGAATTTTGTTTAATCTTGTATAGCTGGTAAACGTTAAGCGATAGACGAAAACGTACTACACAAGAAATATAGATCTCCTTAAAACACAATTTACTTCAAATATTTTTTGTCGCATAAGCCATTTCTGAGATATCTTTATTAAAGGTTCGAAATGTTCATTACTTGGTCTTCTCTTCAATTCCTGTCAACATTCAGTTGTTTCTCGCGATTCATTGACACTGTATAATTTTAAGGCCAGAATATAGCGTCCAGTTCTTAAACATTTGACTATCGCTGTTCCCTTTGTATGTACATATAACAAAATGTGTAACGTAGCTATTTCTGCAAAGGTTTATTTGGATTAAAATGTAGTAGACAGAAAAACAAGCTTTAGTAATAATAGTTTGTATACCCACTAATAAACATGGAGAGTAAAGAAAGTAATGTGAATACTACATCAGATTTTTTACGTTGCACTGTGTCCCTCAAACTCGTGATATGTCCTTGTTTTTGGCCTCCTCTTATGGAGGTGGTCACCGTAGCAACATTGGAGCTTTCAAAACGCACCCCTTCTTATATGTTCAACACCTTACGTATAAATTACTAACAATTATGTATATCGAATAATAAAACGCACCCAAGAAAGTAAGAGACATAATAACGAAAGTCCGTTACCTTATCCGTCTGATAACCACACGCGCACAGCACACGAGAGTAACTACGTAAGCCACAAAACGTAACATCTTATCTTGTTTAGTTCCGGATATGAAAATTTAGCACCAGTTTTCTGCGTGAATGGGAAGAGTAAATTATAGCTAAGAAGTCCTTAATAACGTGCTAAACTGACGGCAGCCTTGCTTCTCTCTCTCTCTCTCTTCTGCCCACGAAGCTAGATGCATTGTACAACCTTAATTGGAGGGTCAGTTGAAAACTTCTTTTGTGATCTCTTTAAAGAAGCCGGTGACCTATTATATCCTTAAGAGTACATCTCCGGTTGCTGTGTCTTATCTGTTTTCGGCGATTTAACCCTTTGTTTACATTTCCGTCCTGGTCTTACACAGCAAAGGCAGCAGGATAACGCAAATAGGAATCCTGAAAACAAGTGGAAGGTATGAAAGTTCAGAACATTTAACACTGGCAGAAATTATATTCCTAGTACTAACGGCACAACGAAGAATTTACTGCAATTATGATCGTTTCAGGTGATACTTTGCTATACATATTCGGTTACAAAAATCAATTGATCATAACTAGGCTTCGGATACGGTTGCTGTGTCGTTGCACTTTGACTGGAAAACAGTTACGTACGTACAGGGTTTCACTGAAACGTCCCCGCTCCCCTAGCATTGCCAGTCATTCGCTCTAACCAAGCGATCTCGTATATACAGCCTGTTCTGAAGTTACAAAGTCCGGCCGTTGATAGCTGACAAAACATGCCGAAAACAACCAGTAAGAAACCAGTCTTACTTGTAAATGAATATGGACGCGAGTATTTTGATGTAAGCGGGGAAAATTATTTTGTAAAGTATGCCAGATTGAAATCAAAGGGGAGAGAAAGGTTTTTATTGCAAGACAATGTAAGTCTAAAAAACACTTACAAAATATTACATTGCTTCCTAGAAATGAAGTGGTGAGGATATATTATCCACATCAGAAACCACGAACTCATGCAGCCAAACCGAAGCTTACAGGAATTCGCCTGACTTGATGGTAAACACAAATATCCCATTTAATAAGCTGCAAAATTTTGCTTTTAAAACGTTTCTGGAGAAATTTACCGCTATGAAATTTCCTTGTTAGTCTACTTTACGCAAATTTTATTTCTTTGTCATAGATGGCAACACAAGAGTTCTTGAAACTTGTTGATAATTTGACACAACACTTCACAGAAGTAGGCAAATGTTCTGCTGCTGAAATAGCACAGCAGAAACTGAAGGGTGTTTTAGATAAAAACCCAGGATATGCAATTATGTTCCGTATTAGGCATTAATAAAAATATTCTATTATAATGATATTCTAAATAATGAAACTGCATACGTTTCCCAGAAGTGTGTGACGTTCGTAAGTTTCGTTTTGCATTAGTAACATCATATGATGTGGAACGGAGCTTTTCAAGATATAAACTTTTTTTGAGTTTGAGAAGAGGTTTAGTTTTTTATACATTCAGAAAATATATTGTAATCCATTTTAATCCATTGAAACTGATTACTTCATGTGCCACAGTTCAGATTTATTATTTTGTTCATATTATTTATACTTTGTAATAAAAGCTTAAGTTTACTACAGAATTGTATACTTACTTCTGTACCCACCTACACTATGTGATCAAAAGTACCCGGACACCCCACAAACATACGTTTTTCATCTTAGGTACATTGTGCTGCCACCTACTGCCTTGGTACTCATCCGCGACCTCAGTAGTCATTAGACATCGTGAAACAGCAGAATGGGACGCTCCGTGGAACTCACGGACTTCGAACGTGGTCAGATGATTGGGTGTCACTTGTGTCAGAAGTCTGTACGCGAGATTTCCACATTCCTAAATATCCCTAGGTCCACTGTTTCTGATGTGATAGTGAAGTGGAAACGTGAAGGGACATGTACAGCACAAAAGCGTACATACCGACCTCGTCTGTTGACTGACAGAGACCGCCGACATTTGAAGAGATCGTAAAGAGTAATAGGCAGACATCTATCGAGACCATCACACAGGAATTCCAAACTGCATCAGGACCCACTCCAAGTACTATGACAGGCGTGAGGTGAGAAGCCTTGGATTCAATGGTCGAGCGGCTGCTCATATGCCACATATCACGCAGGAAAATGTCAAACGACGCCTCGCTTGGTGTAAGGAGTGTCAACATTACACGGCTGAACAGTGGCAAAACGTTGTGTGGAGTGACGAATCACGGTACACAATGTGGCGATCCGATGGCAGGGTGTGGGTATGGCGAATGCCCGGTGAACGTCATCTGCCAGCATGTGTATTGCCAACAGTGAAATTCGGAGGTGGTGGTGTTATGGTGTGGTCGTGTTTTTCCTGGAGGGTCTTGCACCCCTTGTTGTTTTGCGTGGCACGTTCACAGCGCAAACCTACATTGATATTTTAAGCACCTTCTTGCCTCCCACTGTTGAAGAGCAATTCGGGGATGGCGATTGCATCTTTCAACACGATCGAGCACCTGTTCATACTGCACGGGCTGTGGCAGAGTGGTTACACGACAATAACATCCCTGTAATGGACTGGTCTGCACAGAGACCTGACTTGAATCCTATAGAACACCTTTGGGAGTTTTGGAACGCCGACTTCGTGCCAGGCCTCACCGACCTACATCGATACCTCTCCTCAGTTCCGCACTCCGTGAAGAATGGGCTGCCATTCCCCAAGAAACCTTCTAGCAGCTGATTGAAAGTATGCCTGCGAGAGTGAACGCTGTCATGAAGAGTAAGGGTGGGCCAACATCATATTGATTTCCAGCATTACCAATGGAGGGAGCTATGAAATTGTACGTTATTTCCAGCCAGGTGTCCGGATGCTTTTGAACACGTAGTGTATAACCAAAGGACCGCAGCATTTGTCGCCGCGGATCGCGTTCTGATCTATGAGGAGAGGGGGAGCGTTGCAATTACCAGAAGGTACTGGAATCACTAAAAGCAAGTTGGCACTGAATGTCTTACGTTAGAATTTTCTAGCATATTTAAAGTCTCTGAAAACCCCGCATAAAGGGGCAGTTAGTACGCGTGTGTTCGGTCGATCAGTTGGCTGAGTGGTCGTACAGACTCTGTGATGTAAACGAGCGAAACAACAAGCGATTCCCCTAATTATATTAGCTTAATTTGAAAACGAACACGTATGAAGGAGTCCTCAATCCTGGTTGCTATCGCTATTAGACCGTAACGAGAACCTATCGTTCTTTGTATCATAAAATCCTAAACATAACCTAACATTCAGATCGTATAAAGCGACAGAAAACACAGAACTTCCATTTGCTACGAAACTCCTTCGACGTAGAAGTCCATACATGACATCCAAACGTGGCGTCCGAGCTAACGTCATGGTCCAAGTGTAAGGCAAAACCCTTTTAAAACTTTTAACGGCCATTCCTTTATTTCTCATGAGCTCCTGTATGGACTTCATTAATTAATTTTGTCTCAGTCTCCTGCCCATGGAGTATTACATATTATTATGTCATGCTTCTGCATACAGTAGGAGCCTCAAGAAGTACTTGAGAAAACAGAGAGAAACCAGTAGTTAACACATAGGTAGTAGCTTCTGTGTAGTGTTTTGATGCGGCACTGACATGCGCTAGCTCCCGTCTGTTTATTCGTGTCATTTCTGTGTAACCTCATTCTTGAAGAAAACGGTTTACTGAGAGATACGGAAGCAGATATCATGACCTACACTCTTTCCTTCCGACTAAATGCCACCAGTGTTGTCAGCTTCAAGAAGTTTTGATGTCCATATCTGTACTGCAAAATGTATTACGGCAATATTATACGATATAACTAAAAACTTTTCTACACAGTGAAGTGCAGAGGAAACATAACGTGTACTTACATATGTGTATGGATCGTAGAAATGATAATCGACAGAGAAAGTCGCGTGTCTGTCACGCATCCTTTCCGAACTTTTATACGCAGCTTTGAGCATTTTTGTTTTCTATGTTTAGCTTCTGACAGCAGTTATGCTAAACTAAACAATGAGCAAACCGCGAGCATACTTGACTTAAGTCCAGCAAATTTTCTACGTTTATATTGGCCTACATGATGGCATTGCCGTTAACTCAAATGTTTGCTTGTAAATTAGCATTCAATCGTAAATGATGCCCCATTTGCTCATGACGTAAAACCCAACAACACTGAAGGATACGCAGTATTTCGTAGAAGCTTGATCACAATTCTTCATTGGTGGACTAAGAAGGGCACCCCCTTAGTTTATGAAGAAAGACCACACAAAAAAACCTAGGTACGAATCGTGTTGCTTTGGTAAAGTCCAAACCAACACTTTTATTTATATTTTATTTGCTTAACCAGGGGGCATTTGTTCGTTCAGTCAGTGAGTGAATTTGTCTTAGCGGTGGACTGTATCTCAAAAGATGTTCCACCAACTCGAAAAAAAATAGATAGGTCGTATCAAATAAGCTTTACATTTACTAATAGGTGGAATAAGAATTAGCTGGCCCCCTAGCTCCGTCGGTAGAACACCTGCTTACTGTGCGAGGGTCCCGAGTTCGATTCCCGGGGTGGGAGTTTTTCTCTAACCGAGATTATTCCCTCCTCAGAGTCTGAAGTATGAATGAGAGAGAGTATGTGTGTGTGTGTGTGTGTGTGTGATCTAATGATTAAAAAGCCAAAAAAATGCCAGAAATCCAACGACAAGAGAACACGAGTTAACACCATTGCCAATAGGCAATAAGTTCCAAAGGAAAGGCCACTGATAAGACCAATGTAGTTAAAGGCGGGATATAAAAGAAACAGAATAAGAATTAATCTCTCAATGAGGATCAGTAACTTACAGTAAAATTAAGTAATCTAAATACTTAAATATTACCTTTAAAAGAAATTTTTATTTAATAAATCATTGTTTTCTCAAAATTTAAATTATCCTAGCATCTAACGGATAAATGTTGGAGCACTTATATGATGACTGAAAATTTAGAAATGAAATTGTTCAATTACTGACTGCATTTTGCTCATTGTTAAGGTATCTTTCAAAATATGTTAGCCACTTGCTAAAGGAGTTCTGGATTCGTCTCTGCAACACTTCCTTAATTTCATATTAGCTCAGTACTAGATGGGTATATCCTGTGTACATACTGAGGCTTTCACGGCCGGCGTCACGACTACTAGTAATAATTGAATTACTATAGGGTAGTTAAATTATATTCGAACCCACTCGCGGCCTCTCTCTACTGCGCGAGACAGCCGGCAGTCGCCGGGGAAATTACGCCGGCAGAGACGGACTAAAATCCTTACCTTATAGTAGATGCTGGAAATGTTGACCTTCTGCGCTCAGACAGGCAGTATATCTCGTGTAAATATTCTCGCTCACTCTCCGAAGCTCAGCAGCAGGAATTATTGTGATGAAACGCCTCATTATGATCAGAAATTTGGAGTGTGGTGTGCGTTAAGTGCTAGAAGAATAATAGGGCCCATATTCTTTGATGAAACAATAAATGCAGAGCGACATCAGAGGTTAATTCTGAGGCCATTTTGCAATCGCTTGACAGAAGAAGAGAAATCGTATGGTTGGTTCCAGCAAGATTCTGCAACAGCACATATGGCTGTCGAACCATTACATGCAATAAGAGAGGTGTTTGATGACAGAATAATTAATGTTGATTTGTGGCCCCCCCCCAGACCTAACGCGTTGTGATTTTTTATTTATGGGGCTCTTTAAAAGACAAAGTGTATAGTTCCAATCCTCGCACACTACAGGAACTTAGAGAAAACATTGTACAAGAAATCACAAGGTTTTCTCCGGTTTCCCCCGGTGCTGTCATTCATCTCGTTCACATCTACCATCTACTTCCTCGCTTTCATCCCCGGACGTCGGACTGATCACCCACCCTGGTTGTTCACTCTTGCTCCTCGACAGGCTTCACTTGTAATTCCTACATAAGAAAAGGATAAACGGACGAAGAAGAAGAACTTGTAGAATGTACCGATACAATGCCAGGTAAAACAGCATGGCTTTTACGGCACGTAAAAGAACCTCAAGCCTGATAAAGAGGCGTCTGAGCAAGATTCCCGGTCTTCCACGTCCAATATAGAATGGTACGCTGAGAACCATAGCAGTTAAAGAGCGTCCATAAATAAAACTCAATTTAATTTAAGACAGCTAGTGAATGATAAAACCCTGTAATAGTATCAATGAATTCAAAGACAGATTATGGAAGAAATGTATGAGGATATTTCCAGCAGTTCAGAAAGAGAAGCTATTGCATGAAGGCGTTTGGAAATTGAAGGGTTTTAAGCAAACAGGGAATTGTGCCTGGTGTGGACGTGAAGAGGATGCAGACCATTTAAATATAAGTATACCACGAATTGCAGAGAAGAGTTAGAAGCAGATAAGTGATGTAATGAAGAAAACGTTTAATAAAGCAATCAAAACGTTAGGAGCGCAAACAAGATAATCAAATTCTGGGAACGCGATTATCTCGTTTCGAACGCGATCAGTGGGAACACACTACCAACGTAGTGCGATTAGTGCCAGTGTGTACATAGTACAGACTGATCCTAAATCCCTCCAGGATAGTGGAATAAGCGAGCTGTGGGAACCCTGATTCCATGCATTTATGATGTTACAGTGGTGGACTGGTTGGAATGAAATGCGAGAAAGTAGTAGAAAGAGAAAATAAGTAAATAAAAATCATTATTAACTTTCCATTCACAGAAGATGTTCAGAATGTTCACCTTTCTGTTAAAGGTAAAGATTATCACTTTTAATTTTATTGCTAAACTTTGATTAAAGTTTCTTTTGTCACTTAATTAGTGTAATTTATTGTTGCCAATTTCAGTTCATCTGTTGTTTTCGGATTACCTTTATACACTGTTGACTTTAGAGCACAGAAAAAGAAATAATTAGGGTCTAGCACTTCTTTCAGCTTCATGAACAGGACCAGCCTCAAACAAACAATTTATTAATCGTAAGCAGTATCCCAAATGGTAATCTGAAATTTGGAAACTGCTCTGTAAATTTTTGTTTCACTGTTTGTGTATACGTATAATTTCCTCTAAAATATTCTCCACTAAATCGGAAACACTTCCAACTTAACTGAAAGCACGCACGCACGCTCACACACACACTAACATACAAGCGCGTACGCACTGCAGAGACAGCCTGACAATGACAATTGATTTGTATCACAAATTACTTAAATGTAAATAATGATTGTAATATGAATATGCATTTTTATGTGACATTGATTTCAGATGTTTATTGATTGTAAATATTGTTGGGAAGTAAATTTATACGACCTTACTGAAACTGTCAATAATAGTGCAATAATGCAGAGAGGGGGGTGAGCTGTTTATCATTATTGGAAACGAGGAAGTTACGTAATGTTGGCGCGTTTTTCCGTTTAGAACCTTCTGGAATATTTTCTCCCCAAAGCATATGTATTCATAATTTTCATTGGATATTAAGATAGACGCTAATGTTGGCGCGTTTTATTAGCCAATAGTAGTTCAGTTATAATCTTTAGGCGTATCTGGATGCAGGAGTATAAATAGGGTAGGTTAGAGGTAGCTTCATGGCCAGTTCATCAAAAATCTGTGTACACTACACGTCGTCTTCAGTCAGTCAGTTCGTCATACATCGGATATAGATTCACAAGTTACGCGCAGCAGAATTATGAAAGATCTAAAGTATGGTAAAGTTAATTATACAAAAGATTGAAGTACGTGGATTAAAAGAATTATCAGTAAGAAGTTGTTATAACAGTTTCAGTTTGGCGAGTATCTAGATCAATGTGTAAAAGTGATAGTGATAGTGAACGTGTTCGACAATAAAAATTATAAAACAAATTTCTTCATCAGTGTTCCTTTTGGATAAAAGATTCCTTTCCGTTTACACAACCCTGATCAAGAGACATGTTCGACCGAGAGATAATAGCTAGCCGGAGTACAGTAAACAAAATTTAAATCAAATAACAGTCGCATTCTTTCGAACACTAACACTGATGCAAATTGCTAACACAAGATGGAGCTACAAACCGAACAAATGAATGACGTCACAAGATGGCTTCAACACTGATGTAAACAAACATTATAAGTAGTACCGTTACAAATTGGCTCCCATACGTGGGGCAATTAAAATTATGTAACCAAACAAAACAAAAGCAGCACAATATAAGATCTTCAAGTTCTAATAATTTACGTAAAAACATATTACGTAAACATTAAACTACTACAAATTGGCAACCACAACGTGGGGCTACAATAATGTTAAATACCAGAACATTAAACTACTACAAATTGGCACCCAGAACGTGGGGCAGAGTGACCAGGAAAGGAACACGATGACCAGGAAAGAAGCAGAGTGACCAGGAAAGGAACCAGGATGTGGAACGAATGCAGCAGTGAAATGATCTACAAGACGCAGATTCCAGAAACAACAGGGACGACAGACTACGCGGATGATTGGACATCGTAATTCCGAGATTACAAGGCAACAGGGAAATTCAAACTACAGGACAACAAAACGACGCAGATTCATCGAAGCGACATACAAATCTAGGAGAGAGGGGCAGGAAGCTGGACATCAAAGTAACAGCAACAGACAGCATCACAAAGGTCAGAGTATCGTAATTTTTTTTAGAAAACAAAATTGTAACCTTCAAATGTACTTAAGGAGTGGTAGGATAAAGAAAATAATGGCTACTAATAATATTGAAGAAATAATTATGGAGGGAGATAATGTAACAGTTAGCTGTAATTCAATACAGGATACAGAAAATAGCTTAATCAATGTAGTATTTGATGGAGGAAATGTTAGTGCAGAAAGTCAGAATAGAATAGCAGGAAATATTAATTTTGATGCTAGTACGATGATGGAAATGATAAGAAATTTTGGTGAAATACTAAATACGAGTGTAGAACAAAACAGGGAAGATATGCAAAAGAATAATGAGAAATTAGAAAAGAAAATAGATCAAAACAGGGAAGATATGCAAAAGAGTTATAGGGAATTGAGAGAAGATATTATTAAGAGTGTAGAACAAAAAGTAGATCAGAGTTTTGAGGAATTGAGAGAAGCTATAAACAAAGATCATAGCAAATTAATGGAAAATATTGGTAGGAGGAATGAGAAATTAGAGCAAAAAGCAGATCAAAGTAGTGAAGAAATTGAAAAGAGAGTTATAAAGCTAGATAGTAGTATGCCAAAAATGAGAGATGAAAATGAGGAAGTAATAGCAAATGAGATAGGAGAAGTTTCAAAGAAAATGTTAGACATGAGCAGGGAAATAGGTAACAGAGAAAGTGAGGTTAATACTAAAAATGAACATGTTGATGTAGAATGTACAGAGTTAGGTAGTAGAATGAGTAACATTTCAAGTGAGATGAGAGAGATGAAAGAGGTTATGAATGTAGATGTGAATCAGGCGCAAGTTAATTTCAGAGGGGAGATATCAGAAATACAGGAGTCAGTAATGCAAAGAAATAAATTGTACCAAGATGTTCAAATTGAAAACTCCAATCCAGTACAGTTTAGTACAGATTTGTCAGAGTATTCTCAGATTAAAGAGATAGTAGAAGAATTGAAAATGACAGTTGTTAAAAGATGTATTGTTCAGGAAACTTTAGATTGTTTTCAAATGTTATCATGGGACGAAATTTCATATGAATACAAGAGGTTATTCATGAACAAAAATTTGAAGGTTAGGATACGGCTACGAGTAATGTTTAGCCACACACAATTTGATCCAGGAGGGTAAATAGCAATGAGATGTAAAGTAAATGCTGGATAGGTAAAGATGACTTGCAGAGAAATGTATTGAAACGTAAGAGGGTTAACTAAATGAATATGTCATGAGAAAACAGAAATTTAATTAAAAAAAAGGGAGAAATAAATAGTATTTAAAAAAAATAACAATTTTTAGTAACTGTAACAGTATTTGAAGAGAAGAAGGTAATAATTGAAACTTAATATGATATTAAAGTAAAAGTACGTAAATACAATTCCAAGAACATTGTTAAAATAAAGTACAAAATAACAAAAATGGGTAAAAATAATTAAAAACAAATACTTATGTAGCAAACAGAAAATGTGAAACAGTGTCTAGGTTTAAAAGATATAAAATATATTTATGTAAAGGGTGAATATTTTTGGTAAATATGTGTAATAATTACAAAATTCTTAAATGCACAAATTTTTGTTAACAACTTAAGAAAGTAAGCAATTTTGTAATAGTAAATAAATAATTCAGGGTATAGTATTTGCTATAAAAAAAATTTGTAATCTCAGATTAAAGTCTAAACACATTAAACAAGAGCCAGTAAGTAGTGGCCAGATAAAAAAAAAAATATGTCGTGTGTTAAATACGTGTGAAGTGTCAAGTGAAAGTGATAGCGTGTGTTCCAAGATTTAGGAGACTAAAAACCCAATTATAAAATTTCCAAACAAGTTGTAAATATTCATAATTATGTTTCTAGTGGGGCATATGATGCAGTAATTTGTATCACAAATTACTTAAATGTAAATAATGTTTGTAATATGAATATGCATTTTTATGTGACATTGATTTCAGATGTTTATTGATTGTAAATATTGTTGGGAAGTAAATTTATACGACCTTACTGAAACTGTCAATAATAGTGCAATAATTCAGAGAGGGGGGTGAGCTGTTTATCATTATTGGAAACGAGGAAGTTACGTAATGTTGGCGCGATTTTCCGTTTAGAACCTTCTGGAATATTTTCTCCCCAAAGCATATGTATTCATAATTTTCATTGGATATTAAGATAGACGCTAATGTTGGCGCGTTTTATTAGCCAATAGTAGTTCAGTTATAATCTTTAGGCGTATCTGGATGCAGGAGTATAAATAGGGTAGGTTAGAGGTAGCTTCATGGCCAGTTCATCAAAAATCTGTGTACACTACACGTCGTCTTCAGTCAGTCAGTTCGTCATACATCGGATATAGATTCACAAGTTACGCGCAGCAGAATTATGAAAGATCTAAAGTATGGTAAAGTTAATTATACAAAAGATTGAAGTACGTGGATTAAAAGAATTATCAGTAAGAAGTTGTTATAACAGTTTCAGTTTGGCGAGTATCTAGATCAATGTGTAAAAGTGATAGTGAACGTGTTCGACAATAAAAATTATAAAACAAATTTCTTCATCAGTGTTCCTTTTGGATAAAAGATTCCTTTCCGTTTACACAACCCTGATCAAGAGACATGATCGACCGAGAGATAATAGCTAGCCGGAGTACAGTAAACAACATTTAAATCAAATAACAGTCGCATTCTTTCGAACACTAACACTGATGCAAATTGCTAACACAAGATGGAGCTACAAACCGAACAAATGAATGACGTCACAAGATGGCTTCAACACTGATGTAAACAAACATTATAAGTAGTACCGTTACAAATTGGCTCCCATACGTGGGGCAATTAAAATTATGTAACCAAACAAAACAAAAGCAGCACAATATAAGATCTTCAAGTTCTAATAATTTACGTAAAAACATATTACGTAAACATTAAACTACTACACAATTCACAATCCTTTTTATAATAGGGATGGTGGGTGCTTCGGACACTGAATACTGCTGCCATGTTCTTGACAGAACTTAAACAATAACTTGCTACCAACCGTTTTTAAGAAATAAATTGAGTTTTATTTATGGACGCTCTTTAACTGCTATAGTTTTTAGTGTCCCATTCTACATTGGGCGAGAAAGACTGGAAAGTTTGCTCAGAGGCCTCTTAATCAGGCTTGAGGTTCCTTTACGTGTCGTAAATGTACGACACGGGACCACCGGCTTTGTTTCCTTTTCGAAGGAAGCCATGCTAAGGATACCAACCGTTTTGGGAATTACTGAAGGCTAGGCTACTATGGAGAGACTAAAAGATCGCATTGTATAAATATTATAGTTCTCAAGCGTTTTACTCATTTTAGAGTAAAATGACCGGTTTATTTGCATTGAAGGGGGAGTGGAAGATGAGGTACAAGAAGTTCTAAATGTTTGTATTACGTGCTACAAGGCATATAGCTGATATTTCTGTTGTCAAATGCTATAATAGAACAATAGTGATCCATTATCTTGAATGACTAAATTCTTTATTCAGTTAATGAGACTAGTTTCCTTGGTGCCTTGATTAACAAAGATGGCTTTGTCAAGCATGAAATAAAAAGAACAGGATTAAGCAAAGTGGCTATGAATAAATTATCAAACGTCATCAAAGACTCGGGCATATCCAGGAATACTAAAATAACACTTGTTAAGACCATAGTCTTCCCAGTCGTATTATATGGTAGTAACAGTTCGACTCCTCGTAAGGAAGATTATAAAAGATTAGACTCTTTTGGATTGTGGACCTGAAGGTAAAATGATACAAGAGTCTTGGAAAGAAAAAAGAACAAATGCATCAATATTACAAGTAGTCAAGTCAGCATCACAGAAGGTAACAGGAAACAAGGCAAGAGTAGACTGAGGTAGACTGAGATGGATGGACGGAATGTAAGAAATCATAGGATCTGGGCTGACTACTCAGCCCTCACCCTCGGACCCTAGGAGATATTCTCGTGGGGTCAAAGACACTTCAAAAGGAATGGCCAATACAGAACATAAGAAGGACCAACGTTAGGCTGGCAACCTAAACTGCTGAGCATATCCCAACGGATCTCCATAGATCGTTCGCGATCTAAGAACTACTGCTACGATGTATAGTTTATCAGCTCCAGCAACAACGAGTAATCGTCGTATCTACACATCTGCAGTGAATGTAGTTACCGTTACTTTACTATTGCAACCGTACACTAATGTAACAGATACACTAATTTAACAGCTACGATGAAACCGTTACCTTAGTATCAACTGGTACTGTCAGGAATAATCCAGAATGTATGTAGGCAGTTCTAATGACGTAAATGGACCAAGTCCAAGCAAAAAGATTCGTGTGGCAATGAGCTGTAAATTAACTACTTAGGGAATACGACATTGCTGACCCCACCAATTGTTTGGTTAGAATAAAAAAAAGAAATTACTGTTTTTGTGAGTGGCGGTCATAAAAACCAGCCTTGCTTACATCGTAAAAATTAGCATGCAGCACAAATTGCGGCGTCGGATTGGAGCAGTCTTTAGTTTCAGCAATTAAGGAGGAATGACCCGGGAATGCTAGAGGGAATTTAGTACTCGAGACATAGAAGACTACATTGCTACAAACAGATGCAAAGAGCCATTCTTCAGTTTTTCCTTTAACATTCTTTGTTAATACGAATTCTTATTTTTTTTTCATGCTGAGCTTGGGACTTTGAGTAATCGTAAGGTAACTTCCATATTAGAATGCATAAAAGCTCTATGTGTGCTTGCAGCGAGGAATGAGGTATATTCATCTAGCCTGATAAAGAGACCTCTGAGCAAAACTACCGGTCTTTCATGCCCAATATGGAATGGGACGCTAAGAACCATAGTAGTTAAAGAGCGTCCATAAATAAAAACTAAATTTATTTTATCTGGGTGCCTGGGCACTGTGCAGCTGAAGGCAATGAAACAGCTTGCAAAGCAAGAATTGATTGCTCTAAAACCAGCTCTCGGCATACCTAAGTATCTGGGGAGAGAGAGAAGGAGAAAGAGAGAGATGGACCGATCAAAAACATGAAATAGCGGAAGATAAAACCAGTTTTGAAATATGACAAACTATATATTAGTAAACCATGTTCAAAAGTAGCTGGAGAACCGCTGAAGTTCAAAACAGTACCAGCTCAAAACAGTAGTGGCATTTCTTACAGGACATGCACAAATAAGGAAACACTTAAGTAATATGCGACTGTATCAAGGGACTCTGGACTGCAGATTTTGCAGCAAAGAGAGTGAAACAGCGCATCATATTATCAGCAACTGTGGCGCATTGGCTCACAGAAGACACAGGTATCTGGGATTCCATTTTGGTAAATTTAAAAGCTCTTTCCCTCACGGACTTACCTATTCGTTAAGGATACATGGGTGATGGAGTAGAGCTAATAATTTCGTAGGGCAGCACAATAAGCTAATGGCTACAATACAAAAGGATCTTAAGCAGACGGGCCCTTAAAAAAATCCTTGTTCAAGATGGTGATTCTACAGAGCACTGAATGTGTCGCAAGCATACTGTGAAATAGAAAGCAATTCCACCGAACAGATAGCCGGGATCATTAAGGGACGGACTCGTAAACGGGAGGTCTGAGCTTGAAATCCCTGAAGGTTTCTTCAGGTTTTCCTCAGCCCTCAAATGCCGGAGAGGTGCCATTAACTTAAGCCTGGATTGTTTCCTTCCCTAATTTCCTTTTCCAATTATCAGTTCATTTCATGTATCATCAGTGGCGCCTATAGTGGCATATGTAGTCGGAACTAGGTATTTTAAAAAAAAATCCATTCCAGAATTTGATGATAGATGTAAGTATAGGTTATTCAGCGGAGGGGGACCGTCGCACAGCGACCTACAGAGATCTATTGCGGCTACCACTCCCCAGGGAGAAGGAATGGGGTGAAGGAACCACAGGAGGCTACAGGCCGTAGGCAGACAGGCCACAGAGACACAGAAAGTCCCTAACATTTCCAAGCTCGCACACCCGTCCCACTGCTGGAGCCGTCCACCAGTGAAGCAGTCCTCTGGTATCCACGGGGAATACTCTTTCCATTGAGCATACATCCGCGCCATTTGTCCGGCACCGCCATGCACCACGAAACCTAAAAGCACACCTGAAAGATGAGAAGGAAACGGAATGAAAGGGAAATGGAAAAGAAATCGCGATAGAGAAGAAACCACCCCAGCATTCGCCTCCAATCCCGGGGGAAAAAATTGGGACCTCCGGAATGCGAGTCGCACAGTTACCGCAGCGCCACCTCGCTCGGTAGAATCTAATCATGTTTCACATATATTAAAATGGTTTACTTCCAAATAGTCATATTGTAAGTTTTGTGATACCATTTACCTGCAGCAAAATAAACAAACGTATTGTCATTACATATCAAGAGGTGAGAACAGTCTGCAGCTTTTGAGTTGGTGAAACAATAGGTACGTACAGTACGGTACTAGCAGAGCACGCAATTCTGCTTGCGTTATTGCATTAAACATGAAGATTATTCTCTCTCTTTCTCTGTCTCTCTCTGTATGTCTCACTTCATTTTCTTCCCCTCCCCTTCTATCTCTATAACTTCCTCTGCCTTCATTTCCCCTTCCCATCTTTCCCCCTTCTCCCTCTCATTT
Organism: Deroplatys truncata; assembly: GCA_030765065.1. NCBI lineage: Eukaryota > Metazoa > Arthropoda > Insecta > Mantodea > Mantidae > Deroplatys > Deroplatys truncata. The sequence goes on along the minus strand of CM060976.1, from coordinate 226,463,301 downwards.
TCCATTCTCACTTGCCTTACTTCTTAACATGTCATGATGTTAAGACATCAATAAAATGTTTTTCTTAGGGTGTTAATGAACAATAAAATATGAAGGACTGGTACGTTTTGTTAAACTGTCAGATTGTGGAAGTGGATAACATGGCTTTGCTTCCACTCTTTCTTAATGAGAACAATAACAGAGAGAAGAGAAAGAGGAAGAAGAAGAAGAAGAAGAAGAAGAACAAGAAGAAGAAGAAGTTGAAGAAGCTGCGTATTGAAATAAAGCAACGCAAGAATTCAATATAATCGTATACCTACCGTAAAAAGAAACTGTAATATCGTAACGATCGCCGAATTTATCGATATTAACTTCAACCTATTTATTATTCTTATGTTGGCACTGTTTAAGTACCATAGAGACTTGCCATTACTTAGAACAAATAAAGTATACGATTACGATGAATTATTTTATTATTTTATTTCACACAGAACAACAAAGAAAAAGAAGAGAGGTTGGTACTCGTTTGTCAGCTGTGTTTTGTTTAGCTGTTACCTCACTGATATAGATGACCTTGCGCTTACTTGTTCTTAGTGGACGAGAGAGAGAGAGAGAGAGAGAGAGAGAGAGAGAACAAGAACAACAAGAAGTATGTTGCTGGACGGAATATTAAATTCTAAGTTAGACAGGTTTTTCCTTTGTATCAGAGTTTATTCATGCAAAATTTGGTCGGAATTGGGTAATTGTGTGGAGTCGTAATGGGTAGAAACAAACAAACAAATCCTCACTTTCCAACTTACTGTCTACACACGGCCAATCCCAAGGAACAGTTATCGAATTATATTGTTATTATTAATCAGTATTATTACAATTTAAAGTCTTACATTCATTTTTACTTTCTCTACTGCATACCTATAATAAGGAGAGTGAGTAGTATTGCATTTCATTGCAGAAATTAGCAATAAGATAGAGTCTGCAAATGTTTATCTCGATTAACATGAAGTAGATGGAGAATAGGATGGAGGATAGTTTGTAAAAATAGTTTGTACAAGAGTAGAGAAAGTCATGTGAGTGTAACACATCAGAATTTTTTTCTATCTACTGCATTTTAACCCAAATAAACCTTTGCAGAAATAGCTGCATTACACATTTCGTTACAGATACAAAGGGAACAGCGATAGTCACATGTTTAACAACTGGACGCTAGACGCTGGCCTTAAAATTCCATACTGTTTCCATGCAATCGCGAGAAACAACTGAATGTTGATAGGACTTAAGACAATAACCAAGTAATAAAACATTTGACAATTAATAACGGGCGGCGCCGTGGCCGAGTGGTTAGACCGCTCGAGGCGGACCGGGTTCAATCCCAGGGACCTGCATGTGGGATTTGTGGTGGACGGCGGGTTTTTACTCCGGGTTCTCCGGTTTCCCCCGCCATTCATTACACCAACTGCTCCATCATCACCTTTCCTTTCATCCTTTCACCAACATTTCGTTTCGCCTACTTCCTTCATCCCATACCAGGCATCGGGCTGATCACCCATCCTGGATGCTCTGTCTGATCCATGAGTGTCTGCTCCTCGACGGGCCTCTGACCCCAGGCACCCGCTTGTAAGTCCTGGGGGGTGTAAGTCCTACATGAGAGGAGGGTAAACAGATAATGAATGAATGAAAATTGACAATTAATAACGGATATCTTAGATGTGGCTTATGCCACAAAAAAACTTATTTGAAATAAATTGTGCGTTTTAAAGGGATCTACATTTTTTGTATAGTACGTTTTGGTCTATCCCTTAACGTTTACAAGTTATACAAGTTTATACAAAATTCCTTCCGAATGAAGAGGATTTCAAAGGCTATTCCCAGAAAATTTAAGATATACTTTTATTTGTCATGTAAATATCTGTAATATGTGGTATTTTAATCAAAATCGTTAAGGCCATTTTTAGGAAATTAAAATTTTTGAAAAATGTTCCGTGTATAAAAATACCATACTTAGTATTTAAGTATGGTAGTTATTGGACTTTTCTTTTTCAGTTATGCTCTTCACACACACACGGACATGTTTCCAAAAAGACTTTATTTGGATTCAGGGGAGCTCAAAACATGTATTTCCTGTGAAATCTCGGTTGTTGTTTTTTTGTGGAATGCAAGGCCTTCCGTACCTACTATGTACGTGATAGAGAAAGTAAAATATCGATTTGGTTATTCAGCAATTTTTTCACATTCTACATAAATTTCATTTGTTTTAAAGTTAGCCCAACTCAAACCGCAAGAGATGACCACTGCTGCGTTGTAACGAGCTCTAATAAGTAACAAGTTGGCTGAATACATTTACACTTCATCCATCAAGAAACGTCAATGGTGAGGGAACACTGCAGCTGAAAAAACGTGAGGCATTCTGGGACTCTGTGTACAAGCCCCAGATATTGCTCAACAATTTCGGCGCTTAACTGCGTCTGTGGTCTGGGGGTTAGCATGCTAGCTTCCAAATTGTAGCGATATTTCCGCCTGATTAAGAATACATAAAAAGGAACTCTGTAATAATTATAGTTTAGGGATTATTAATAATTAATTAACATTAAATTTGATAAATTTCCATAATTTTAAAGCAATAGGATTAAAAACTATATCAATCGAAAGCCCTTCAGAAGCTGTAAATATGTTTTAAGTTTCAATAATATTCTTAAATAAATAAAGGCGTAATTGCATAAGAAAAGCTGCAAGATTTAGGCAAAAATGAAAGTAGCTTCGTTTTAGACTGTCCATTATGTTTTCCGAGTGTGGGGCCATAAAAATCGAAACCTTCTTTTGTACTTCGTGAATTTGAGGCAAGTTTTAAGGGTAAATAGACGCTATGAGGCAACAGACATTTCTTACAGATAGGCTTTGAATTTTCAACCAGGGAACCAATAAACGTAGAAAGTAAGTGCGAGAACAAATGGTAACATAGGAAGACGCAGTGAATGTATAACATTTGGAGGCGAGCAGTCGTTATATGTGAATGCGAGCGTGGTTTTAGGACAGTTTGTCATGATTCTTCGTTGAGGTAACATGTAGCACTCCGGGTCAGAAAAGGATGCAAGTTCCGAAATTTGCTAAGCACCGTACAATTATGCAATTATAAAGTGATGTATGTAGAAAAATTTATATTATGTGCTAACTGTATTCTTCGATATAATTATATCCAAGTTCACAAACGAGTTAATTTAGTCAAGTGACTATTTCAAGTTCGCGTGAATCTAAAGAACGGTGATACAGCACCGAGATATTAGGTAACTATCCGGAGCAAACTTTAGTGTTCCAAGAGACAATAGTGGGAAGACAGTGTTAAAAGAATCACACGTGTTAGGGAATACCAATTAATCTTGCAGGATTTCTAGCCTAAAGAGTGAGAAAAATAAAAACAGTGTTTCTTTCAAGACAATATCCTGGTGTCACCACTCCCTCAATCCTACCCTGACAACAACTGTAAGGAATTTCAGGTCGATTCGCCGACAGTTGACCCTGAGATTGACGAGAAGTGCTTCCTGACTGACATCGACGATTACGAGTCCTGAAGACTTCACCTACAATGATGCAGGTGACTACAACGAAGTAGCAGTCAAAATGCTACAAAATCCAGAGGTTTTGGCTCGATTCCTGGCTGGAGGATGGGAATTTTCTTTAGCCAGGATTATTCTCCATCCTCCCTAGAGTCTGGCAGTATGAGTAAAAGTGTAAATGTGAGTGTGAAATTAATATTTAAATAGAAAACGAAAGATTAAGACCATATTAAAACGAGTAAACATTGCGATGGGCAATTGTTCCAAAGGCAAAAGCCGCCGATATGACAGATGTTAAAGGCGGTATATAAATGGAAGAATTTAAAAAAATAAACTACAAATGACATCTTTTGTCCACTGAAAGCTAGTTCTAAAAGTTCATGAATCTAGAGGTAGTGTTTTTCTGCACAACAACGGAGCACCAATGCAGAGATGTCCCCGTAGGAGGTATTAGTCATCAAGGCCTTCTAATACCCACTTCCTAATTACTAGATTCAAATGTTGGATACGTTGATGATATCACACTGGGGAGAAACGTTGCCAAACAGGGAAAACAAATGAACATGTTAATTAGAGAGTTAACGTCTCTGCAACTGACCGCTGTTAATGCTTATTCCCTTTTACTTTCTCTGCTACTTACCTATAGTAAGTAGTGTAGTACTGTGTTTCACCCAAAACTTCGATATCGAGATTTCATCGGATATAAACTTCTAAACTCCCTGAAGAAAGAAACAAAGAACATTTTAGCGTCTTCTAAGGATGATACCCTTTATATGGCAGAATATTTATTATTATTATTATTGATTTTTGCGGCGGTTCTCTGGGCGCCAATTTTGCGGCACGGGATTTGCAGGAATGGTCCCGGGTTCGATGCTAGCTCAGGGATTTTCATGGATCTTGGATCTAGGGTTAGTGGTTAATACGACTGTTTCGTTTTCCTGCTCGTTTATTTCCCGTCACTGTTTTAAAATTTGGTTCCTGATGTTACCTTTACTGTTGTGCTTCATACTATCGATCCTATCCGTCGACACATCGCTTAAGAACCACCTCCAAGGAACAACCACGAAGAAGAAGCGTGTCTTCAAAACTCTCCCATTTCTTATTTTCAAAATTCTCATCTCCCCATTTCATTATCGCATGATTTCTGCCTTCTTTCTCATTGGATGCCTGAGGGTTTTGAGAACATTGACTCTTTTCTACACATGTGATTTCCAGGCGACCTAACGGTATATTAACAAAGCGTATTCTCTTCTCATTCGGTTAGAATAAGGGAAAAAACCCCATTTCCGGACCGTTGGCTGGCACTGTCTGTTCAACACATATTCACTTGTAGATGTAATATTCACTTCTCAGTCTTATTTAATAATACAAGGAGAGCCAAAAAACCTACGAACCGCCTGCGCTCGTTGCTGCCTGCTGCTATCATAGAAAGGCGCGGATGAAACCATACAACATTTTTAAAACTACTTTTAAAGGCTTTACTTACCAACTTTATGAAAGGAGATGCTGAAACTGTCACCGTCGTTGTCCATACATTTTTGGCACCTCTTTAGGAAACTATCCATCACTCGCCAATTCGAGTCAACAGTTGAAGCCCGTACATATGTGAATACGATTTTGCCCCCCCCCCTTTTTAGAGAATTAACAGCCAGGGAGCGTGATTTGCCTTTTTTTTCAAGACTCTGCAACAGCTTATACGACCAATATTTCGACGAGAAAAATTGAAAGTGTGTTCGAGGACAGAATTATTAGTAGAGACTTGTAGGCCCCTCGGGCACCCGACCTAACCCCCTGCGATGTCTATCTCTGGGGTAATTTAAAGCAAAGTATACAAGACAAAACCACACACCCTGGAAGAATTAAAACAAAATATCCGCCAGGAAATTGCCAGCATTTCTCAACGTGAACTACGACGAGTGATGGATATTTCCTAAAGAGATGCCAAAAATGTATGGACAAGGACGGTGGCCAGTTTCAGCATTTCCTTTCATAAAGTTGGTAAGTAAAGCCTTTAAAAGTAATTTTAAAAATGTTGTATGGTTTCATCCGCGCCTTTCTATGATAGCAGCAGACGGCAGCGAGCGCCGAGGACCGGGCAGGAAAAACACCGCGCAGCCGGTTCGTAGATTTTTGGCTCACCCTGTACTATTCCTACTGTTATTAATATTTATTTTACTTGTGGATATAATTTTATATTTAGCTACTCAGAACGTACTGTTTCATTTTCTCAAAACCTGATCTAAAATTTTAATTAAAATGACATATGCTTAAAATATTTGTATAACCCCCCCAAAAAACTGTATATCTTGAATTCTCTGCCAACAACCTGTGAAGTCCTCTTCACTCTGAATGAATGTTATATAATTTTGCTTAACTTGTGTAATGAAATACACATAAACTTACTACACAAAATAAATATAGATCTCGTTAAAACACTAATTTATGTCAAATATTTTTGTGGCAGTTACCATTCGTGTGTATGTAACACATATGATTTGTTCAGAGAGAGCCAAAAAGCTGCGAACCGGCTGCGCGGTGTTTTTCCTGTTCGCGACCTCGGCGCTCGCTGCCGTCTGCCGCTATTATAGGAAGGTGCGGATAAAACCATACAACATTTTTAAAACTACTTTTAAAGGCTTTACTTACCAACTTTATGAAAGGAAATGCTGAAACTGGCCACCGTCGTTGTCCATACATTTTTGGCACCTCTTTGGGAAACTATCCATCGCCCGCCTAGCTCACGTTCAGAAATACTAGCAATTTCCTGGCGGATATTTTGATTAATTCATGTGCCACAGTTATTTTACATGGTTTTAATTTCAGCAATTTGGTAGCTCTTCGCGCAGGGGCATAAGACATGCCTGCCTGTTCTGAAAGACACCTAAGTGATTTTTGGGGGAATCTTCCAAACGATGACCGATGTCGTCTAATGTTTCTTCGGTAAGAACCGAACGCCGTCTTTTAGATTTCTTAGCCTGAACACTTCCTGTGGCCTGAAATTTATTGTAAAGTTCATGGATTGTTGTACGGCCTTGAACTTTTACACCTGGAAATCTTTCTGCAAATCGTACTTTTACTTGACGAGCTGACTGAGTTAACACATACGAATCATAAATAAATACACGCTGTGCAGTAGAAAACATATACTGAGCCATTATATACTTTGTGACTAAGTATAGGACAAAATAACAAATACTCGTAATAACTGAACTACATCACATCACCTCAACTCAGTACTGCATTTCACCCTGCAGAACAAAACCACGTCAACAGCGTGACTTGTTTATAGTAGCACTGCGTTATCATGTTTCCACACGCCCAGTGGAAAAACACCGCGCAGCCGGTTCGTAGTTTCTTGGCTCTCCCGTTATATTGTCTACATACGTAAATCGTCTCATTGGAAATGCACGTTACGCATACTTAACGGTTCCTTATCCGGTAGTTTAACTAGTCTAAAACATACAGTCGTAAAGCTATGCTTTCGATGGGTGATGCGATATTTTCCAGCCAGCAGCAGAATTCGTTAGTTGTAAATACTCTTTGCAATATTTTTATTGCTGACGTACTAATTAGCAGTCATAGGAATTTCTAAGCACTAAAACCAAGATGGAAGGAAATAAGGTTGAACTGTCACTGGACTATAGCCATGGACGTTGTATATAATCCATCCCTCGTACTTTCTTTTGGCGTTCGTAGACAGCACTCGGAACGGTTTTTACCTGCCTGTCATTGGCTTTTCTTGTTTTGTATTCTTTGTAGTGCAAAGGTTTATGTATTACCTCTATTACCCCTGCATCAAAGCAAGGTGATGGTGATTATGACGTTGACAATTTAACATTTATCATGGAGTAATACATTTTAAATTCTGCAGTTCATGGAGGTTGTTGCAGACGCTACACATAATTATATCAGATAGCAAATATTGTGGGCCTTATTATAACGGCGCTAAAATCGCTCCGACGAGGAGAAAAAGCTGTGTAGTCTAGTTCAATCTGATATAAAATAGTTAGACACACTAGTTGTCGTTTCTATAGGGGATGAAATTTTCAATATCCACAATTTGGGGCCAGTATTCCTGAATTTTACTCCAGTTCTTTGTACTAAAAGACTGTAACAAACAAAACACCAGTTTTTTTTATCTTTCATAGTCTGGAAAATATTTTTTTTTCATTATACTTTCAAAGAATGTCACACGAACACCAAATTTTAAAATGTTTAATTTCTGAATGTTTTCCGCAAAGCAGAAGCCACACAAAATAGTACATGAAGTTTAGAGAATAAATAATTTTTAAAAGGCTATTATTTTGTCATGTGTGGGACACTTTACATAGGTAACAAAACATACTGGAAATATTAAAATAAAGAAATATGGCTTTAAACTTTGTTTGAAAATGCTAATAGGTATTTAAATTAGTAATGAATTGAAGAGTGTAAATATCCCAGTTTACAAAAATGATGTGAATTATGGAAGTTAAATATGTGAGTAATAAACATAGAAAAAAAACTCTTATTATTTATTTATTTTTCCATTTTTTATCAATTTCATTCATGCCCTGTGTTAGACAAAGTTGCGTACACGGCTAGGGAAGTTAAATTAAATTGAGTGTTATTTATGGACGCTCTTTAACTACTATGGTCCTTAGCGTCCCATTCTATATTGGGAGTGAAAGACCGGTAATTTTGCTCAGAGGCCTCTATCAGGCTTGAGGTTCTTTTACGTGCCGCAAATCTACGACACGGGCCACCGGGTTTACTTCCGTTCCGAAGGAAGCCGTGCTAAGGATTTTTACGCCCGAAAAAATCCATCACCCTCCGCAGGGTTTGAATCCGCGACCTTGGGAACTAGAGGCTAGCCCGGTACCACTAGACCACGGCTAGGGAAGTCGGATATACATATTAAATACACGAAATGGCGATACTTAAAACATTAGTGCGGTTAACATAACACACTACAATAATAAAAAATCTGATGTGTTACACTCACATGACTTTCTCTACTCTTGTACAAACTATTTTTACCAACGCTTATTCTCCATCTACTTCATGTTAATCGAGATAAACATTTGCAGACTCTATCTTATTGCTAATTTTTTTGTAGATGTAAGGGGAATATATATTTACAAGGGCAATATAGAAATACAGTAGCCTTTAAGCACATACATATCTCTTAATAGTTGGTTGCTAGGTGTAGCACCATTCCCTTTGCCACAGAGTAATACTCTTTGCATATACAAGACAAAAAAATCTGATGTGTTACACTCACATGACTTTCTCTACTCTTGTACAAACTATTTATACAAGCGCTTATTATCCATCTACTTCATGTTAATCGAGATAAACATTTGCAGAGTCTATCTTATTGCTAATTTTCTTATAGATGTAAGGAGAATATATATTTACAAGGGCAATTTAGAATTACAGTAGCCTTTAAGCACATACATATCGCTTAATAGCTGGTTGCTAGGTGCAGCACCATTCCCTTTCCCACAGATTAATACTCTTTGCATATCCAAGACAAAAAAAATGAATAACGAATTCCCATTTGAGAAAATAAGTATTGAAAAATTTAAGGGAATAACAAGTAATATCTCGAAAATGGTTCACTCAACAGAAAAAATGTATATGACATAAATTGTGTATTTTAACGCAATCTAAATTTTTTGTGTAGTAAAATTTTCTCTATCTCTTATGGTTTACCAGTTATGCAAAAGTCGTTCACAATAAAGAATACTTTTGAGACATTCCCAGGAAATTCAAGATATACATTTTATTTTGTCATAAAAATATCTTAAACATATGATATTTTAATCAAAATCGTTAGAGCCATTTTTGAGAAAATTAAAATTTTCGAAAAATCTTTCATGTAAAGGGTACTCTGGGGTGGGGGGATATTCTTGAAAACCTTCGTGTCGCATCCTTGGAAGATACTGAACCCAAATACCAAGTTTGGTGTTTATCCGACTGTTCGTTTCTGAGTTATGCTGTTCACAGACACACACACAGACAGACACACAGACACACACACGGACATGTTTCCAAAAATGCCTTTTTTGGATTCAGGGGGTCTCAAAACGTATTTCCGGTGAAATCTCGGTATCGTAATTTTGGGTGGAATACAATACTTCCCCTACTTACTATACGTAGTAGAGAAAGTAAAAATGCATAACGAATTCCCATTTGAGAAAATAAGTATTGAAAAATTTAAGGGAATAACAAGCGATATCTGGAAAATGATTCACTCAACAAAAAAATGTATATGACATAAATTGTGTATTTTAACGCGATCTACATTTTTTGTGTAGTAAAATGTTGTCTATCTCTTATGGTTTACCAGTTATGCAAAAGTTGTTCACAATAAAGAATACTTTTGGAGACATTCCCAGGAAATTCAAGATATACATTTTATTTGTCATGAAAATATCTTATACTTATGATAGTTTAATCAAAATCGTTAGAGCCATATTTGAGAAAATTAAAATTTTCGAAAAATGTTCCATGTAAAGGGTACTCTGGGGAGGGGGGATTTTCTTGAAAATCTTCGTGTCGCATCTCTGGAAGATACTGAACCTAAATACCAAGTTTGGTGTTTATCCGACTGTTCGTTTCTGAGTTATGCTGTTCACAGACACACAGACACACACACACACGTACATGTTTCCAAAATGCTTTTTTTGGATTCAGGGGGTCTTACTATACGTAGTACAGAAAGTAAAAAGTCGTACATAAAATGATACATTCACATTACTTTCTCTACTCTCTATCTTTATTAGTGGTATACACACAATTCTTACTAAATCTTATTACTTTCTCTACTACGTATAGTAAGTAGGGGAAGTATTGTATTCCACCCAAAAATTCGATATCGAGATTTCACCGGAAATACATGTTTTGAGACCCCTGAATCCAAAAAAAAGCATTTTTGGAAACATGTCCGTGTGTGTGTTTGTGTGTGTGTGTGTCTGTCTGTGAACAGCATAACTCAGAAACGAACAGTCGGATAAACACCAAACTTGGTATTTATATTCAGTATCCTCCAAGGATGCGACACGAAGGTTTCCAAGAAAATCCCCCCACCCCAGATTACCCTTTAAATGGAATATTTTTCGAAAATTTTAATTTTCTCAAAAATGGCTCTAACGATTTTGATTAAAATATCATATGTTTAAGCTATTTTTATGACAAAATAAAATGTATATCTTGAATTTACTGAGAATGTCTCCAAAAGTATTCTTCATTGTGAACGACTTTTGCATAACTGGTAAACCATAAGAGATAGACAAAATTTTACTACACAAAAAATGTAGATCGCGTTAAAATACACAATTTATGTCATATACATTTTTTTTGTTGAGTGAACCATTTTCGAGATATTACTTGTTATTCCCTTAAATTTTTCAATACTTATTTTCTCAAAGGGATTTCGTTATTCATTTTTTTTGCCTTGGATACGCAAAGAGTATTAATCTGTGGGAAAGGAAATGGTGCTGCACCTAGCAACCAGCTTTAAGAGATATGTATGTGCTTAAAGGCTACTGTATTTCCAAATTGTCCTTGTAAATATATATTCCCCTTACATCTACAAGAAAATTAGCAATAAGATAGACTCTGCAAATGTTTATCTCGATTAACATGAAGTAGATGGAGAATAAGCGTTTGTATAAATAGTTTGTACAAGAGTAGAGAAAGTCATGTGAGTGTAACACATCAGATTTTTTTTTCTGTCTACTACGTTTTAATCTAAATAATGCTTTGCAGAAATAGCTACATTACACATTTCGTTACAGATTCAGAACGAACAGCGAGTGAAATGTTTAAGAACTGGACGCTATACGCTGCCTTAAAATTCCTTACTGTTCCATACAATCGCAAGAAACACCTGAATGCTGAAAGGACTTAAAGAATGACCAAGTAATGAACAATTCGAATCTTTAATAACGGATATGTCAGTAATGGCTTATGCCACATAAAAACTTATTGGAAGTAAACTGTGTGTTTTAAAGATATCTAGATTTTTTGTGTGGTACGTTTTCGTCTATCGCTTAACGTTTAGCAGTTGTACAAGAGTATACGAAATTCCTTCCGAATGAAGAGGACTTCACAGGCTAGTCCCAGAAAATTCAAGATATGTACTTCATTTGTCATGTACATGTCTTTAATATATTGTATGTTAATCACAATCGTTAGAGCCATTTTTTAGAAAATAAATTTCGAAAAATGTTATATCTAAAGGGTAGTTTGGGATGGGGGGATTTTCTTGAAAATCTCGTGCTGCATCCTTAGAAGGTACTAAACTCAAATATCAAGTTTGGTATTTATCCGACTTTTCGTTTTAGTTATGCTGTTCACAGACAGACACACAGACATACTCGCGGACTTGTTACCAAAAATACTTTTTTATTCAGGGGCCTCAAACATGTATTTACGGTGAAACCTCGGTATCAAATTTTTGGGTGGAATACAATACTTCCCCTACTTACTATGGTAGTAGAGAAAGTAATAAACTTTCTTAAGAAATATTAATTTAATTACCCACTAATAAACGATCGAGGGCAGAGAAAGTTATGTGAATGTAACGGGTCAGATATTTCTAAAATGAATCACCTAACAAACTAACCTGAACATTCTGAAAACGTTTAAAACATTTCACAAAAGTTGCAACCAAATTCATTTAGAACTTTAAAAGCAATGGCGTACGACGAAAGTACGGCATTACCTTGACAGTAAACTTGACTCACCAGTAAGATTCGCTTCTCGGTAGGAGTTCCATCACTTCACACATACCTCTGGCTATAGGAAATGTGTCCAATATAAACCCGAGACTGCCAGCACCTCTCTCGACAAAGCCATCCGTCCATCTCGTGTGACGCTTGCGGCGAGAAATGCATTTAATGAATGACTGCTAGTGCTCGGGCAGTCATGTACTTTACTATGTAAATCATCCCAGTAGTCGGCCTCGGGCTAACGTGAATGCTTTCCCATCCTTATATAACTTAACTGGTTTAAATTCCGTTTCCAAATCAAAGTGAAGGTTACACAGTCAGAGCTTCATTTCATCCATAAATGTTATACTTTTATATGCCCAATTTACAGCCCATAAATTAAATTGAGTTTTATTTATGAACGCTCTTTAACTCCTATGGTTCTTAGCGTCCCATTCTATATTGGGCGTGAAATACCGGTAATTTTGCTTAGAGGCCTCTTTATCAGGCTTGAGGTTCTTTTACCTGCCGTAAATCTACGAAACGGGACCACCGGCTTTACTTCCCTTCCGAAGGAAGCCATGCTAAGGATTTTTACGCCCGAAAAAATCCATCGCCCTCCGCCGGGTTTGAACCCGCGACCTAGCTGACCACTTTGGAAATATTTCACCAAAATATTATTAAATGGTTCCTGAACTACCACAAAAAAACTACAAAATAAAACTGAAGATAAAACTCACACGACTTTATCTACGCATTGGATTGGACTGCGAAGCGGAGGCGATTCGACACCGATCCAGTAATTAGGATACTGCACCCCCACGAGGGGGCGCCACCAAAAGGAAGGGATGGCGTGAAGGGAGACGCCGGACGGCCGGAACAAGGAGTGACGGCACAGCAATGGCAGGGTTCCTACAGTTTCAAGATTGAGATGCCCCGCCAATCGGATAGGCAGACCGGGGACAGTGCCACACACAGGGTCCAAACTCCCCAAGGGGCGGTCCTTAGGCCCCGGTAACCAGGCGAAGGCCGAGTGAAGGAGAAAGTTCACAGAGAGCATCCTTTTCCCTGCCACGCTGCACTGAAACACCATCACCGACACTTGCAACTCTGAAACAGACCAAATGGGGCGAAGGATGAATGAAATGATTAATGGAACGAAATGCAGGGACAGGAAATTTCGGGATGAAAGAAACCACTCCAGCATTCGCCTGACCCGGGAAAACCCCGAAAAAACCATGGGTCAGAGGGTTATCAACTGAGCCATCCCGCTCTTTTTCTCTACCATTTCTAAGTCTCTATTTTCTTTATTTCTTTCTCTACCACGTACCCAGTAGGTAGAGAAGATATTGCATTCCACTCAAAAGATTCGATACCGAGATTTTACCCGAAATACATGTTTTGAAACCAAAAAAAGAACACTATGAACAGCATAACTCAAAAATAAAAAGTCTGATATATACCAAACTTGGTATTTACGTTCAGTACCTTCCAAAGATGCGACACAAGATTTTCAAGAAAATCTCCCCACTCCAAACTACCCTTTACATGGAACATTTTCTGAAATTGTTGCTTTTCTAAACGATTTTGATTAAAATACAATATATTTAAGATATTTACATGCCAAATAAAATGTATATCTTGAATTTTCTGGAAATAGCCTATGAAGTCTTCTTCATACGGAAGGAATACTGTATAATATTTTATATCTGGTAAACGTTAAGCGATAAACAAAAACGTACTACATAAAAAATCTGATGTGTTACACTCACATGACTTTCTCTACTCTTGTACAAACTATTTATACAAACGCTTATTCTCCATCTACTTCATGTTAATCGAGATAAACATTTGCAGAGTCTATCTTATTGCTAATTTTCTTGTAGATGTAAGGGGAATATATATTTACAAGGGCAATTTGGAAATGCAGTAGCCTTTAAGCACATACATATCTCTTAATAGCTGGTTGCTAGGCGCAGCACCATTCCCTTTGCCACAGATTAATACTCTTTGCACATCCAAGACAAAAAAATGAATAACGAAATCCATTTGAGAAAATAACTATTGAAAAATTTAAGGGAATAACAAGTAATATCTCGAAAATGGTTCACTCAACAAAAAAATGTATATGACATAAATTGTGTATTTCAATGCGATCTACATTTTTTGTGTAGTAAACTTTTGTCTATCTCTTATGGTTTACCAGTTATGCAAAAGTCGTTCACAATGAAGAATACTTTTGGAGACATTTCCAGGAAATTCAAGATATACATTTTATTTGTCATAAAAATATCTTAAACATATGATATTTTAATCAAAATCGTTAGAGCCATTTTTGAGGAAATTAAAATTTTCGAAAAATCTTCCATGTAAAGGGTAATCTGGGGTGGGGGGATTTTCTTGAAAACCTTCGTGTCGCATCCTTGGAAGATACTGAACCTAAATACCAAATTTGGTGTTTATCCGACTGTTCGTTTCTGAGTTATGCTGTTCACAGGCAGACACAGACACACACACACACATACACACACGGACATGTTTCCAAAAATGCTTTTTTTGGATTCAGGGGGGTCTCAAAACATGTATTTCCGGTGAAATCTCGATATCGAATTTTTGGGTGGAATACAATACTTCCCCTACTTATTATACGTAGTAGGGAAAGTAAAAATGCAGATCTCTTTAAGACAAAACTTATTTGAAATAATTTTTTGTGGCCTCAACCATTTCAGAGATGTGTTATTAATGGTTATATTTGCTCAATACTTTGTCATTCTTTTTAAGACGTGTCTATTTTCAGTTTCTTTCGCGATTGCATGGAAACAGTATTGCATTTTAAGCCCGTGTATAGCGCCCAGTTCTTAAACATTTGACTATCACTGTTCCCTTTGTATCTATAACGAAATGTGCAAAGGTTTATCTCGATTAAAATAACGTAGATATAAAAATAAACGTTGTAAGAATAATTTCTATACCCATTAATAAATGATACAGGTTAGAGAAAGTCATATGAATATAACGCATCAGATTTTTGGAAAAAGGTCTGTGTGTGTTTGAACAGTATAACCCAAAAACCAAATGTCCGATAAATGCCAAACTTGGTATTCAGCATCTTCCAAACATGCGACCTAAAGATTATCATAAAATTCCCCCACCCCAAACTACCCTTTACATGGAAAACTTTTCGAAATTTCTTATTTTCTCAAAAATGGCTCTAAGGTCTTGGTTAAAGCACCACATGTTTAAGATATATGCGCGACAAATACAACGTATATCTGAATTTTCTGGGAGAAGTCTATCAAATCCTCTTCATTCGGAAGGAATTTTGTATAATATTGTTTAACCGGTACACCACAGCCATAAGAGACAGACAAACGTACTACACAAAACATGCAAATCTGTTTAAAGCACAGTTTATTTCAAATAACGTTTTGTGGCATTAGCCATTTCTGAAATATCCGTTATTATTCGTTTGAATTTTTCAATCCTTGGTTTTTTTAAAGTGCTGTCGCTATTTAGTTGTTTCTCGCGATGTCATGGAAAGAGTATGGAATTTCAAAGCCAGCATATAGCGACCTGGTTTTTAAACATATGACTATGGCTTTGATTTCCTCTATATTCCTTATACCTACAACGAAACGTGTAATAAAACTATTTCTGCAACGGTTTATCTCGATTAACATGACATCGATAGTAGAGAAATAAGCTTTAGCAAGAATACTTTGTAGAAGCTATATAAAAATCAACGATAGTAAGTAGAGAAAGTCATGTGAATGTAACACATCAGAATTTTTTTTTCATATTAAGTCATTATTCTGTCATGTTACGTTGTTTACGATAAATGTTCGCCTAGAAAAAAGATTTCAAATTAAGAATGTGGACTTAGTTATATGCAACTTTCAAATGTTTTTATCAAATCATAATAACAAGCTCATGCGAAGGATGTGATACATTCAACGGCTTTCTCTACCAATGACAAATCCACGTGTATTAATTATATATTATTATACTATTCATGTAAAGGTGATCCTTCTATTCTCACTACGTTATTCACAATTATTTTCACCCTGTTTTTTCCAAAAAGTTCCCTTCTTTACTGTTTACTTCACCGCTTATCACCGCGATTACATACACACACACCCATGCCGGGACTCGAACCCTCAACCCTCAGCTTGGCGGAGCGCCAAAGCTACACGCCTCGGCGACCGCGGCTACGAGGGCCGGCACCTTGCAATTGTTTCAAATTAAACAAGAAGGTTTCAACATGCGGGAAACAGAATTCAAATGTTTATTCGTGGTAACAATTTCTTGCGATGGAAACAAGGGGGGGGGTAAGCAAGAATCGCAAACTTTCAAGCATGTCCGTTTTCCCTGTAATAACTTTTTGTATATCAGTTAAGATTTCCTTGTACGTAATTCTATCAAATAAGGGAAGTTCACAGGATATTCACAGAAAATTCAAGATATTGAAGCAGTACGTTTTGAGTAGCTAAATAAAATTATAATCATAGGGAAAATATATATCAATAACAGTAGGGATAGTATTAAATAAAACTGGAAAGCGAATGTTATTAAATGAGAAGGGTTAGACAGTGCCATCAGCGGCCGGAAACGGGTGGTTTTTCCCTCTATTGTTAAGTGTCCCGTTAGGAACACAGATGTGTAGAAAAGGGTCAATGTTCGCCAAAAGCCAGATAGCTTTAGTCATCCAATGAAAGAAGCTAGAAATCAGGTGATAGTGGAATGGGGAGATAGAAAATTTGAAATAGAGAAACAGGAGAGTTTAGAATACACACTTGACCGTGGTAGTTCCTTGGAGATGGTTCTTAGAAAATGTGTCGGCGGTAGGTGCAATGATATGACGCGTAGCAATAAGGAAATGCGTGTGTGTGTGTGTGTGTGTGTGTGTGTGTTTGTGTGTGTGTGTGTGTGTGTGTCGAAGTAATAGCAGGAATCAAATGTTAAAACGGTGACGGGAAATAAACGAGCAGGAAAACAAACAGTCGTATTCACCACTAACCCGAGATCCATGCAAAATCCCTGAGCTAGTACCGAACCCGGGACCATTCTTACAAATCGTGTGCCGCCAAATAGCCACATACCACCGCAAATAGGCAAATTACTACCGCAAATTGGCGCCCAAAAGAAGTACCCCGCAAATTGGCCGCCCAGCGTGGGTCTAGAATCAAACCGAAGGAGTACTACCGCATAATGCATTTTATTTCTCATGTCAAAATATTAAACATGTGGCATTTTTATCAAAATCGTTGCAACCGTTTCTGAGAAAATAAAAAACTAACGAAAATTTTTCAATGTAAAGGGTAGTGTGGGGTGGGAGGATTTTCTTGAAAATCTTCTCCTTGGAGGACACTGAACTTCAATACCAAACTACTGTTTCTGAGTTATGCGTTTCGCAGTTTAACAGACAAACACGCGTGCATCGAACTTTTTTTCTAAAAATGCTTTGGGGATAGGGTATATCGGTGCAATCAGGGTATCGACTTTTTTGGGTCGAATACAATAAGTTCCTCTCACCTGCTATATGTGGGTGGTAAATTAAGTATATAATGCAGATTATTCACATTAAAACGAATAAAACAATGTTTCAAGATATTAAGGACCTTCAGTTATACAATTTATTAACGAAGATAGCAAATCTAGTTTTTCTTCGTTTTCAGAACTAATATTACCAACTGTGCTAACCTTTTCAGACGCGACCATACCCGGTTTATTTCTTAAATTCTTAAACAATTATGCGCTTAAAAGCTGTTAACTGTTCTCGGGTTGGCTCAGTTGACTAAAGTACTGAACATCAACAGTCAGGCTTTCACTGTTAGAGGTTACTTCGTCGTTACCCAATAAAGGATGGGGTGGGTCCGCGTTAAATAAACGGTGATTGCCGTGTTAGATGTTGACGGAACTTAGATAGTAATGTGGTTTAACGCCTGTTTCACTTTTTAAAAAAGTAACAATGAAAGTTATTATTTAAGTTTTATTTAGTATAAACCATGCTAATATCCATAAATTAATCAAACTACCGAAATTTAGAGCAGTGATGCTAAAGATTTGACTATGGTCGAAAGTTGCTTATGATAAACACAGAGATTGAAATAGTTAACTATTCTTTACTTACGCTAGGAGTTCCCAATCAGTGCTCTGCAAAGCCCTCAGGACTCCCCAAGGCTTCAGCGGCTGCTCCAGGACAAGAAAAACAGAAGTTACATTCTAAACGAAAATTTTGCATGTTGAATTTTGTCCCTCCTCTAAAACTGCTATGACTCCACCATAGAAATTTATTCTAAAATGGATCTCCTCCCCCCCCCCCGGAGTGTAACGCCTGCTCTAGACAAACTTATATTAATAACGATTACCTTGTTGTCATTTTTTATACTGTGAGAGTTGAGATTCTACTCTGCTTCAATTTGTTGCGTCAAATCCGCAGGATTTCTAAACGAACTCTACATTCCTCTTGTATCTCGCACACACTTACTACTCGTCAAATAAATTGTGAATAATGAACGTTATTTATCTATGTTACTGATGATTCCAGATGACATCTCACTTGTCAGTGCCTGCGATTATGCACGTATTCTAAACTCGCGAACACAATAGGCATATGCCAGTATATTTTCAGTTCAACATCCAGATATCCGTGTACACGGATGATATTCGTGCCAGCATTGAGATCTAGCCATATACCTGAACCCCGGTATAATTGAAGGGACTTTACACTGTAATTTCCCAACATAAGATTAAACTGTAACAGTAATATTGTTGTTATAACTCTGGTAAGCAAAATTGACGCTTAAATTTGTTTATATTAGAGATTCCATGACAAAAACATAACTATAGAAAAGTCTTATGTGTTGCATTTACTTGACTTTCTCTAGTTACTCTTCTACAAACTATTTTTACAACTCCTCTTACAAAAGCGTATTCTTCTGTCTATTTATTGTTAATATAGATAGACTTACGTTGCACATTTGCTATTTCGTGGTAGGTATAAGAAGGATACAATAGGCTAAAATGATAATTTCGATCGCTATGTGATGACTTTCAAATTCCATACTCCTTTCATAACCAGGAGACAAAAATTTTTATGTTACATTCACATGATTTTCTCTACCCTCTATTGTTTATTACAAGCCATACAAATTATTCTTACGAAAGCTTATTTTAATGATCTGTTCTCGGGAAATCAGCCAGATCATTGTTGGGCTATTCTCCAAGCTCATGACGACTCACTCTGATATCGTCATCAGGAAAACTGGAGGCACGCTTATTTTCCTATCTACTTCTTATTAATGGAGATAAACCTTTCTGGAAACAGCTGCATTACACATTTCGTTATAGATACAAAGGGAACAGCGACAGTCAAATGTTTTAGAACCGGACGCTATATGCTGGCCATAAAATTCCATACTCTTTCCTTGACATCGCGACAAACAATTGAAAATCGACAGGACTTGAAAAGAATGGCCAAGTATTGAATAATTCGAACAATTAATAACAGATATCTCGAAAATGGTTGATGCCACAAAAAAAAGGTTATTGGAAATAAATTGTGGCTTTTAAGAGATCTACATTTTTTGGTTTAGCATGTTTTCGTCTATTGCTTAACGTTTACCAGAGATTAACCAAAATTCCTTCCGAATGAAGTGGACTTCACAGGCTATTCTCAGAAAATTCAAGATATGCATTTTATTTGGCATGTAAATGTCTTTAATAATGGTATTTTAATCAAAATCGTTAGACCATTTTTTAGAAAATCAAGGATTTCGAAAAATGCCCCATGTAAAGGGTAGTTTGGTGTGGGGGATTGTCATGAAAATTTCGTGTTGCATCTTCAGAAGGCACTGAACCTAAATAACAAGTTTGATGTTTATCCGAATTTTCGTTTTTGAGTTGTGGTGTTCATACACACATTCGGACACAAAGACATTTGTCTAAAAATGCTTTTTTTTTATTCACGGGCCAAAAACATGTATTTTCGGTGAAATCTGGTTGTCGTATATTTTAATGAACTTCCTTCTCTACCTACTAAGTACATCCGTGGTAGACAAAGTAAAAGCGAATAGCGACTTACCACTTGAAAAAATTCTGACGTGTTACATTCTTATGACTTTCTCTACCCACTGTATTCTTAGAAAAACCTTTTCTTCTAACTGCTTCATGTTATACAAGATAAACTGTTGCAGAAATGGTTTCGTTATAAATTTTGCTCTAGATACAAGGATATAGTAAGCTTAAGTGATAGTCAAGATTTTAAAAGAGAGTATCGTTATGTGATGGCTTTGAGTTTCATGCTCTTTGCATGACCACGAGAGAGAAAAAAATTCTGATGTTACACTCACATGACTTTCGCTACTCTTGTACAAACTATTTTTACAAACTCTTGTTCTCCATCTATTTCATATTAATCGAGATAAACATTTGCAGAAACGATATTTTGACATGCAAAGAGAATTACATTTTACACATAGCGACCAGTTCTAAAAATACTTGACTATCGCTTAAGGCGTACTATGTTCCCCTTGTTTTGTATTTGCAAGGGCAATATAGAAATACAGTAGCCTTTAAGCATAGACATATCTCTTAATAACTGGTTGCTAGGTGTAGCACCATTCCCTTTTCCACAGATTAATGCTCTTTGCATATCCAAGACAAAAAAATGAATAACGAATTCCCATTTGAGAAAATAAATATTGGAAAATTTAAGGGAATAACAAGCAATATCTCGAAAATGGTTCAGTCAACAACAAAAAATGTATATGACATAAATTGTGTATTTTAACGCGATCTACATTTTTTGTGTAGTAAAATTTTGTTTATCTCTAATGGTTTACCAGTTATGCAAAAGTCGTTTACAATGAAGAACATTTTTGGAGACATTCCCAGAAAATTCGAGATATACATTACATTTGTCATGAAAATATCTTAAATATGATATTTTAATCAAAATTGTTAGAGCCATTTTTGAGAAAATTGAAATTTTCGAAAAATGTTCCATGTAAAGGGTAGTCTGGGATGGGGGATTTTCTTGAAAACCTTCGTGTCGCATCTCTGAAAGATACTGAACCTAAATACCAAGTTTGGTGTTTATCCGACTGTTCGTTTCTGAGTTATGCTGTTCACAGACAGACACACACACGGACATGTTTCCAAAAATGCTTTTTTTGGATTCAGGGGGTCTCAAAACATGTATTTCCGGTGAAATCTCGGTATCGAATTTTTGGGTGGAATACAATATTTCCCCTACTTACTATACGTAGTAAAGAAAGTAAAAAAGAAAGAAAGAAAAGAAACGAATAGGGACTTAGCTTTTGAAAAAAGTGTACATATTTGACAATTCAAACCAACAGTAAGGCATATCTCGGAAATGGTTAATACCACAAAAAATTATTTGGCTTAAATTGTGTCTTTTAACAAGATCTCATTTTTTGTGTAGTAAGATTTTGTCGAGATTTGATGGTTTACCAGTTATACAAACTTCATAGGCTGTTCGCAGAAAATTTAAAGTATCATTTCATTTGTCATGCAAATATCTTAAACATGTGTTATTTCGATCAAAAACGTTAGAGCCATTTTTGAGAAAACCAAAAACAACGAACATATGTCCTTGTTAAGGATAGTTAGAGGTGGTTAGATTTTTTTAAAATTCTCGTGTTGCATCCTTAAAGATACTGAACTTATATGCCCAGCTTGGTATTTATCCAAGATTTCGTTTGTGAATTATGCTGTACACAGGCATACACAGAGTGAGTAGGTTTGTTGTATTATTTGCCCCACGTTTTGGGAGCCAATTTGAAGAAGGTTTGTTGCTGCTACGTATGGAAAGTCAGTTTGAAGATGTATTATATTTCGACTGTTGGGGAGCCGAACTTGAAGTAGTAGCAACCGCGCGTATGGTACCCGGTAGCCTTCGTCCAAAAATTTAAAAATAATAACTTTGTAATTTGACTGTTTCTTTAAGTACTATATATTTATGTTTGCCTCGACTGCGTCATTATTATTGTTAGAGACATGGATTTCTTTGCAAGGCGTGTACGATTTAAATAACACTTCACTGATATAGAGCTGTAAGATTCTTTTATTAAATACTTGCAATTTTTAAACACGTAAACTATTTTCTCACACAAAATACGTATTAAATTTCTCGAGGACACATCTCGCGTCCGGTTAGGAACACTGTCTGCAAGCAACTGCAACTCTAAATTGGTAAATTTTGCTATATTTCAGTTTCTGATTGGCTATTTTATAAACTGTCACAAAAATTACATTATTGTTGCTCCAAGAATGACTAGTAGCATTATTACACTTTCTTACTCATTATTGCTTCAAATTTACCTCATTGTTAGCAACTTTTAAACTATTATTCTCACAGCTCCTACATTATTAAATTACGTAATACATTCAGATAACATTATTACATGTATACAATAATATAAACATATACAATGACTGTAATATACACTTTTTATATATTGTTACATATACATATTGCTTTAAGGCGGGCTGTTATTATATTTTTTATTATATAATTTGACTAAAATCTTTCAAGTGTTAAAAATACTGCCTCAAGAGATACACACAATCGGTGTTCTTTTTAAATGCTTTTACTTTCTGTTCAGAAGGTCTCAAAACATATATTTGTGTTGAAATCTCGATATCGAATTTTTGGATAAAATACAATAGTTCCCCTACTTAGGTTCTATAGGTAAGCACCAGAGAAACTAAAAAGTATAAGCATTTGAAAATTCAAACCAACAACAAAGAATACCTTGGAATTGCTTAAAGTCACTTTTATTTGACTTAAACTGTGCGCTCTAACGAGATAGCCATTTTCTGTGCAGTAAGATTTTGTCTATCTCTTACAG
Source organism: Deroplatys truncata (assembly GCA_030765065.1). NCBI lineage: Eukaryota > Metazoa > Arthropoda > Insecta > Mantodea > Mantidae > Deroplatys > Deroplatys truncata. The sequence continues at coordinate 226,440,201 of CM060976.1, read as the reverse complement.
TTAGCTAATTATACAAAAGTAATTTTGAATGCACAGATTTCATTGGCCATTGGCACTAAAATTCAAGATATACATTTTATTTGTCAAGCAAATATCTTATTTTTGAGAAAATAAACCGTAACGAAAATTGTCCATATAAAGAGTAGTTTGGAGTGGCGAGAGGTGTATGAAAATCTATGTGTCGCATCCTTAGAAGACGCTGAATTTAAAGACCAAGTTCGGTATTTAACCGACTTTTCGTTTCTGAGTTATGCTCTTCTTACACACACGCACGCGCGCGCGCGCGCGCACACACACACACACACACACACACACAAAGTTTTTCTATAAATGCTTCTTTTTGTATTATTCAGAGAGCCTCAAAACGTGTATTTCCGTTGAAATCTCGGTATCGAATTTTTTGGTGGGATGCAATACTTCCTGTACTTACTACAGGCAAGTATATTCATTCATTCATTCATTCATTCATTATCTGTTTACCCTCCTCTTATGTAGGACGTACACCCCCAGGACTTACAAGCGGGTGCCTGGGGTCAGAGGCCCGTCGAGGAGCAGACACTCATGGATCAGGCAGAGCATCCAAGATGGGTGATCAGCCCGATGCCTGGTATGGGATGAAGGAAGTAGATGAAACGAAATGTTGGTGAAATGGATGAAAGGAAAGGTGATGATGGAGCAGTTGGTGGAATGAATGGCGGGGCAAACCCGAGAACCCGGAGAAAACCCGCCCAGACGCCGCTTCGTTACAGGCAAGTATAAAGGATGTAAAAAGGAAAAAAAGAACGCACGACAGGCAGAGAGACAGATTTCACTTGTAAGCTGCACAAGCCAAGACGGACAAAATATACGCGTGGTAAATGAAACAGACGCTCTAATAAGTTTTCAGGATCCAAATAAAATTTGTATATTCGATATTTCTTGAATCGTTTTGTAACTTGTTAATCAATATAACTGCTATTCGGTGTCTCTTACAAAGCCAAATGAAACTTATGCTACAACACATCGGGGCACGAGAGCGTTGTACGGGTAAAGAACCACAGCGATTCGAAGCTTAAAATGCCACCACTATGTTCCGCATATGCTTTGTGGTGGGATATTGCGCAACAAATAAAATATGAGTGACGAAAAGATGCACTCAAGTGCCCTTGCGTGTAAATATAACGGATGACAACTGTCGACACTATACATATATTCCTTGTTATTACGTATACTTGTAAACACTGCTTCCTTATGGCCCTTTCTATCGTCTTTGATTATTTTTCCCGACGTCGCGGGTTCAAACCCGGTGGAAGACGATGGACTTTTTCGGGCGTAAAAATTCTTAGCATGGCTTCCTTCGGAAAGAAAGTAAAGCCGGTGGTCCCTTGTAGATTTACGGCACGTAAAAGAACCTCAAGCCTGATATAGAGGCCTCTGAGCAAAGTTTCCGGACTTTCACGCCCAATGTAGAATGGGACGCCAAGGACCACAGCAGTTAAAGAGCGTCCATAAATAAAACTCAATTTAATTTTTTGTCTTTGATTATTTTAATGTCAATCCAGTAAATTCAGTACAAAATGTATGAGAAACCGCTTTTAAATGATCTAGAGATACTCTATGGACACCAGCAGATTATTTCACACAGGAGGAGCCTAAGTTAATAGCAGGGCTGGCCCAAGGGGAGGTCGAGCCGTGCCACGCCCAGGGAGCCAGGTTTTAGGGGCGGCAAAACCTTAAAACATGAAGAAGATATGTGAAAATAAGACGGAATTACAAACCATACTTAAGCATCTAGCGACTTTCTGGTTTGTTTGTTTTTTTTAATGGAACTGTGACAAGCGCCACAGTTTCGTCAACATGAATGCGACCCTCATTGATGATCGTTAATTCGAATTCTAATTTGAAAGTTTCGGTTGATCTGATGTGTTACACACACATGACTTTCTCTACTCTTGTACAAACTATTTTTACAAACGCTTATCCTCCATATGCTTCATGTTAATCGATATATCGAGATGTTAATCTTATTGCTAATTTCCTTGTAGATGCAAGGGGAATTGGTAGGCTTTAAGCGATAGTCAAATATGTTAAGAGCTGGTTGCTATGTGGAGTATTCCATTCTCTTTGCATTACCAGGACAAAAAGAAAAAAAAATCTGATGTGTTATACTCACATGACTTTCTCTACTCTTGTACAAACTATTTTTACAAACGCTTATTCTCCATCTACTTCATGTTAATCGAGATAAACATTTGCAGACTCTATCTTATTACTAATTTTCTTGTAGACGTAAGGGGAATATTTATTTACAAGGGCAATATAGAAATACAGTAGCCTTTAAGCACTTACATATCTCTTAATAGCTGGTTGCTAGGTGCAGCACCATTCCCTTTGCCACAGATTCATACTCTTTGCATATCCAAGACAAAAAAATGAATAACGAATTCCCATTTGAGAAAATAAGTATTGAAAAATTTAAGGGAATAACAAGCAATATCTCGAAAATGGTTCACTCAACAACAAAAATGTATATGACATTAATTGCGTATTTTAACGCAATCTACAATTAAAATTTTCGAAAAATCTTCCATGTAACGGGTACTCAGGGGTGGGGGGGATTTTCTTGAAAACCTTCGTGTCGCATCTCTGGAAGATACTGAACCTGAATACCACGTTTGGTGTTTATCCGACTGTTCGTTTCTGAGTTATGCTGTTCACAGACAGACAGACACAGACACACACACACACACACACACACACACACAGACACGGACATGTTTGCAAAAATGTTTTTTTTTATTCAGGGGGTCTCAAAACATGTATTTTCGGTGAGATCTCGGTATCGAATTTTTGGGTGGAATACAATACTTCCCCTACTTACTATACGTAGTAGAGAAAGTAAAAATTAATAACGAATTCCCATTTGAGGAAAAGTATAAGTATTGAAAAATTTAAAAGAATAACAAGCAGTATCTCGAAAATGATTCACTCAACAAAAAAAATGTATATGACATAAATTGTGTATTTTAATGCGATCTACATTTTTTTGTGTAGGAAAATTTTGTCTATCTCTTATGGTTTACCAGTTATGCAAAAGTCGTTCACAATGAAGAATACTTTTGGAGACATTCCCAGAGAATTCGAGATATACAATTCATTTGCCATAAAAATGTCTTAAACTTATGGTATTTTATTCAAAATCGTTAGAGCCATTTTTGAGAAAATTAAAATTTTCGAAAAATATTCCATGTAAAGGGTAATCTGGGGTGGGGGGATTTTCTTGAAAACCTTCGTGTCGCATCTCTGGAAGATACTGAACCTAAATACCAAGTTTGGTGTTTATCCGACTGTTCGTTTCTGAGTTATGCTGTTCAGACACACACACACGGACATGTTTCCAAAAATGACATATGCTTTCAGTGCACCTCAAAACATGTATTTCCTGTGAAATCTCGGTATCGAATTTTTGGGTAGAATGCAATACTTCCCATATTTACTATACGTAGTAGAGAAAGTAAAAAGAATAACGAATTCCCATCTGAGAAGTATAAGTATTGGAAAATTCAAAAAAATAACAAGGTATATCTCGGAAATGGTTCGCTCGACACAAAAAGAAAAAAAGTATATGACATAAATTGTGTGTTTTAACGAGATCTACAGTTTTTGTCTAGTAGAATTTTGCCTATCTTTTACGGTTTACCAGTTATGCAAAAATTCATTCAGAAGGAAGACGACTTTTGGAGACATTCCCAGAAAATTCCAGATATACAGCCTGGAGTGGGGGGATTTTCTTGAAAATCGTATCGCATCTTTGAAAGATGCTGTACTTAAATACCTAGTTTGGTATTTATCCAACTTTTGTTTTAGTTATGCTGTTCACAGACACACACAAGGACCTTTAAAAAAAACTGATTCAGGGGCCTCAATACATGTATTTCCGGTGAAATATCGATATTGAATTTTTGGATGGAATGTAATACTTGCCCTACTTACTATACGTAATACGGAAAGTAAAAATGGTGTATGACATTCCTATACCTCTCTGCATTTATTGTTTGTTCAGAAAATATAGGTTCTATTATCTGTGTGCATTTACTGCACACCACACACCAATTTTCGCCTCATGCAAGAGAATCTCGTGTGTAAAGTCCGGTTTATTTTACGACAGAACGTAACCATGTAAATGGAATCATGCTTCGTCACAGAAGAATACTAAGCGTGCATTTCGCAAAATCCAATTACAGAAATTTAACCAACTCTGATGATCAGTGAAAAATAAGGTTTACGCAATAAACCTCGTGCATTGGAAGAACTAAACGAAAACAGACGAGAAATTCACTCAATTTCAGATATTGAACTCTCGGGTGTGAATCAGACTTTCCTGATAAGTTGCCAGAAATGTGTGGATAGAGAAGGACAACATTTCCAACATATCTTATGATAAGGTATGTTTGTTATAATTGTAACTAACTGTGAGAACGTGAGGCGATTGTGGGGTATAACTGTTTTGGCGGTGATCAGAGCTGTAGCGGCCGGCTCGCGAGCCGCTGTGCGATGGCCGCAGTGTGAAAGAAAATCACTAGATTAAGCGCACACTAACAGCAACAGTACAAATGGTACAGTGCCTAATGTGGCATGTAAAATTGCAATGAAATAAGGGAACTTATTAGCTTTTAATACTCATAAATGCCCACGCTATAACTGGTTGGAAAGGCTATACGAAGCTGTAGTTGAATCAAAAATGTTATATGGAATAGAAATATGGGGAGTGGCAAAGGGATGAAATAAGATTGATATAGACTATAGAATGTTTTGTAGAGAAGTTCTGTGTTTACCTAAGGGTTCACCATGGGGCGTGGCACTGGCAGAGCTAGGAAGAGTAAGGAGAAAAGGTATAATAGTGGAAAGAATTTTGAAGTATTGGTATAGATGTTTAAATTTAGAAGATAGTAATATATTAAAAGAATGTATACAGTTTCAAAAAGCTGTCTTAGGCGAAGAGTGTTGGTTAGGGGAGATGGGAAATGTGCTAAAAGAAATTGGCATGAGGAATATTTTCCTATTAGATAAATATAATAACAGCGGGTTTTGGAAAGAAGTGAGATTGAGGGTGGAAGATATCGAGAAACAAGAGATATGGGCTAGTTTTGAGGATAAAAGATCATTGATCTTGTATAAATCAGTTAAAAGAAATTGGGGAAGGGAGAAGTATGTAGATATATGCAATCAATTTGGTAGAATAGGTCTTGCGTGGATGCGCACAGGAGTAATATTTTTTAAAAAATAATGGATATAATTGTTCGGGGAGATGTATTATGTGTGATGAATTGGGTAGTACTTTTCATTGTCTAATAGAATGTGATAAGGTTAAAAGGTGGAGAGAGGTTATATGGAATAAAAAATGGGACAAGCTAAATAAAGAAGCAGTAGCATTAAGAATGTTGGGAAGCACAAAAGCAGAAACAATTAAACTGATGGGGACATTTTAGGCAACACAAGGGATAAGTGGATAAGGAGCTTAAGAAAGGTACAGGAGAATGGGCATAGTTTGAAAAGTGGAGAGATGGTATAGTAGCTTTATCCCATATATACAGCCTAGGGGCTAAATATGGGAGAGCTAGAAAACTGGTGCACTAGACATAAGTTTTAGATGTAAGTTTTATTTGTATTATTGTAATAACGATGAAATAAATATTACATTACATTACTCATAAATGAAAACATGTCCAGGCCCAAATAGGTTGATTATTAACCAGTATACAGTCGAAGTGTGTTTTCATTTTGTATGTTTTTAGTCTTTTAATCTCTGATGAAGGGGTAAACCCGAAATATTGAACATTTTTATTGTGCGACTGCGTGTGTTATCTTTCACTCAGAACAATCTCCTTCTTTCATATGTATCCCGCCTTGAGTTTTATTTACTGATTACCCCTGCAAATAAATAAATGCATTAATATATTTACTTTGTGTGAGAATAAGTAGTCTGGAGGGCTGACATTGCAGATAAAAATGAGTATGTCTGAAAGCGTGAGGGGGGCGACATTTACAATTATCGCACGAGGTGGCAAAACTCCTGGAGCCGGCCATGGTTCCTAGGACCTAGGAGATAGTAATATATGCGGCGGTGTCGTGTGTGTTAATAAAGTTTGTGTAATAAATGTTCTGAATTTTTAATTAAATATGATTTTTTTTATTTAATTTAGGCCTCGGCTGCGTCAGTGATATCTGGTAGAGCAAGTATCTCTAAATTGGGGTGGTACGGCTGCAGAATAATTTTACACACTTTACAGCAATTATAGTTGTAAATTCTTACTTCTTTATTACTTCTTCACGGCAGTTGAATAATATACGTATATCAAATAACAATTTACTGACATATTTACACTATGGGATCAAAAGTATCCGGACACCCACACAAACATACGTTTTTCATCTTAGGTGCATTGTGCTGCCACCTACTGCCTGGTACTCATTATCCGCGACCTCAGTAGTCATTAGACATCGTGAAACAGTAGAATGGGTCGCTCCATGGAACTCACGGACTTCGAACGTGGTCTGTACGAGATTTCCACACTCCTAAACATCCCTAGGTCCACTGTTTCTGATGTGATAGCGAAGTGGAAACGTGAAGGGACATGTACAGCACAAAAGCGTACAGGCCGACCTCGTCTGTTGACTGACAGAGACCGCCGACATTTGAAGAGGGTCGTGAAGAGTAATAGGCAGACATCTATCCAGAACTTCATACAGGAATTTCAAACTGCATCAGGATCCACTACAAGTACTATGACAGGCGTGAAGTGAGAATCCTTGGATTCCATGGTCGTGCGGCTGCTCATAAGCCACACATCACGCAGGAAAATACCAAACGACGCCTCGCTTGGTGTAAGGAGCGTAAACATTACACGATTGAACAGTGGGAAAACGTTGTGTGGAATGAGGAATCACGGTACACAATGTGGCGATCCGATGACAGGGTGTGGGTATGGCGAATGCCCGGTGAACGTCAACTGCCAGTGTGTGTAGTGCCAACAGTGAAATTCGGAGGTGGTGGTGTTATGATGTGGTCGTGTTTTTCCTGGAGGGGGCTTGCACCCCTTGTTGTTTTGGTGGCACGATCACAGCGCAGACCTACATTGATATTTTAAGCACCTTCTTGCTTCCCACCGTTGAAGAGCAATCCGAGGATGGCGATTGCATCTTTCAACACGATCGAGCACCTGTTCATACTGCACGGGCTGTGGCGGATTGGTTACACGACAATAACATCCCCGTAATGGACTGGCCTGCACAGAGTCCTGACTTGAATCCTATAGAACACCTTTGGGATGTTTTGGAACGCCGACTTCGTGCCAGGCCTCACCGACCTACATCGATACCTCTCCTCAGTTCCGCACTCCGTGAAGAATGGGTTGCCATTTTCCAAGAAACCTTCCAGCACCTGATTGAAAGTATGCCTGGGAGAGTGAACGCTGTCATCAAGACTAAGGATGGGCCAACACCATATTGACTTCCAGCATTACCGATGGAGGGCGCCACGTGCTTGAACTTCAGGTGTCCGGATACTTTTGATCACGTAGTGTAAATATGGAGCTGTGAGATATTGGGTGGTATAAATAAAAGCAAGCATTAGCTCATTTCTCACTAATTCCAAGCATTTGCTAGGTTTCGTATAAATAAAACTTTTCTGCTCAACCTCCTCGTGAGCAAAAGCTTGCTGAACTTGATCGCTGAGCTATTGCTCGCGATATGGTATAAATAAAAACAAGTCCTGCTCGCCTTTAGTAAGCTTTTGCTTACTATTTCTTGAGGTACCTCCGTAGGTACCTCAGCTTGCTCAACTGCATTTTAATACATTGGTGGAGTTCATGATCATGGTTCCAGAGAGGAAAATAAAATCACACGACTTTCTCTATCACTCTTTTTACAAACAATTCTTACAAAACCTTATTCTTGGTAGCTACTTCTTGCTAATCGAGATAAACTATCATTGTAGGAATAGAAGAATGCAGTAAACTAAAATGATAGTCAAATATTTTAAATGTGAGTCGCTATTTGATGGATTTGAAATTCCGTTCTTTTCAAATGATCGCGGAAAAAAGAAAAAATCCTGATATTCTACATTCACATGGCTTTCTCTAATCATTCTTCTACAAATTACACTTACAAGAGCTTATTATTCCAGCTTCTTCTTGTTAATCTAATTAAACGTTCAATTTACACTTACAATTTTGTTATACGATACAGTAGGCAAAGTGAGTCAGCTTTTTAAAGAGCGCCTGAGTATATGAGGACTTTGAAATTCGACGCTCTTTTCATGATGACCACGAGAAAATATCGAACACCGACTTCCCATTTGAGAGAATTATAAGTAATTATCTGAAAGTTTAAACCAATAACAAGGAATATCTCAGGAATGATTAAGTTAAAAAAAGAAAGTAAAAAAATCTGATGTGTTACACTCACATGACTTTCTCTACTCTTGTACAAACTATTTTTACAAACTCTTATTCTCCATCTATTTCATATTAATCCAGATAAACATTTGCAGAAACGATCTTTTGACATGCAAAGAGAATTACATTTTATACATAGCGACCAGTTCTAAAAATATTTGACTGTCGCTTAAGGCCTACAATGTTCCCCTTGTTTTGTATTTGCAAGGGCGATGTAGAGATACAGTAGCCTTTAAGCACATACATATCTCTTAATAGCTGGTTGCTAGGTGCAGCACCATTCTCTTTGCCACAGATTAATACTCTTTGCATATTCAAGACAAAAAATGAATAACGAATTCCCATTTGAGAAAAAAGTATTGAAAGATTTAAGAATAACAAGCAATATCTCGAAAATGGTTCACTCAACAAAAAAAATGTATATGACATAAATTGTGTATTTTAACGGGTTCTACATTTTTTGTGTAGTAAAATTTTGTCTATCTCTTATGGTTTACCAGTTTACCAAAAGTCGTTCACAGTGAAGAATACTTTTGGAGACATTTCCAGAAAATTCAAGATATGCATTTTATTTGTCATGAAAATATCTTAAACATATGATATTTTAATCAAAATCGTTAGAGCCATTTTTGAGAAAATTAAAATTTTCGAAAAATTTTCCATGTAAAGGGTAATCTGGGGTGGGGGGATTTTCTTGAAAACCTTCGTGTCGCATATCTGGAAGACACTGAACCCAAATACCAAGTTTGGTGTTGATCCGTCTGTTCGTTTCTGAGTTATGCTGTTCACAGACACAGACACACACACACACACACACACACACACACGGATATGTTTCCAAAAATGCTTTTATTTTTGGATTCAGGGGGTCTCAAAACATATTTCCGGTGAAATCTCGGTATCGAATTTTTGGGTGGAATACAGTACTTCGCCTACTTACTATACGTAGTAGAGAAAGTAAAAAAGAAATGCTTTGATATAAATTGTGTGCTTAACGAGAACAATTTTCTTTTTGTAGTAAGATTTTTTGTACATAGATTTGTCTATCTTATGGTTTACCAACTGTGCAAAAGTTACTGAGAAATGAGAGGACTTAGGAGGATATTCCCAGGAAATGGAATATATGCATTTGACATGAAAACATTTTAAACATGTCGTGTTTAATCAAAATCGTTAACAGTCATTTTTGAGAAAATAAAGCTTTTGGAAAAAGTTTCCATGCTAGGGGCAGTTTGGGGGTTGGAACTTTCTTGAAAACCTTCCTGACGCATGTTTGGAAGGTGCTGAACTTAAAATACCAAACTTGTTGTTTAACGACTTTGCCTTTCTGAGTTTGCTGTTCAGACACAGCTGCGTAGTAGGATTCTTGTAGTAGAATCTCTTACAGTTAAGCGTTACATAAAAGCCATTCAGAATGAAGAGCACTTCACTGGCTATTCCCTGAAAATTCGAGATATACCTAATTACATTTGCCATGCAAATATCTTAAACAATAGCGGATTTTAATCAAAATTGTTGGAGCCATTTTTGAGTAAATGGATAGTTTTGGGGTAGAGGAATTTTCTTGAATACCTTATCACATTTTGGAGGATACTAAGTTTGAACTAGTTTTTTTTATTTATGCTGTTCACACACACATTTGCTAAAGACGTTTCTTTTTAATTCAGGCACTCTCAAAACGTGTATCTCTGATGAAATCTCAGTATCGAATTTTTGCGTAGAGTGCAATACTTCCTCTACTTGCTATACGTAAGTGATAGTGAAATTAAAAAAATTTTCAACACGCAAGGACTCGGATGTGTGCTGATATAAACAGTTATTTAAAAGACAAAATGTAAAAGGTTGCGCAACATTTTCTTCCAGAGGCAAATGAAAAACACGAGGTGGACCTTCTAACAATGCTGAAAAGCTCCTGACATGTTTTCATCTGGGTACTATAATGCTAAACAGAATGTGAGTGAGGTCATAGCAAGCCGCTCTTATTACCGGAAGACTGGTAATATAATCAAAGTGATATACAGACGGTAATATAATCAAAGCGATATACAAATAAACACTTACATAGAGCAGAATGTTCGCACAAATTTCAATTAAAACCAAACTTAAATTTAACTTTCAAATGAAACTCTTTAATACAGTTTAACTTTAATTCATGATAACATCTTATAAATTCTTGGAATTACGTAGTGATATTTTATATAGATGCAGAGGATATCAATATAAAGGTGCAAAAACAGAAGTACAAATAATCTACTTTCAATATATCAGTTGGTGACACGTTTGTAATACTATCAAATGAGGAAATGAGGGATTGAATTTAGAAAGGGGATGAGCGTTATCTGTTAAAAGTTGGGTGAATCTCAATGTCTGTTTCATTTGCGAAATCTTTAATTATAATTGTGCTATTTAAAATTTGATGTCTATTAGATTTCATAAATGAGAGTATGATTAACATGAATGAGTATATGTATATTTAGGTGCAGTAAAGATTTAAATCGCCTCCTGACAAAGAATGGGCATGTTTGTTTACTCAGATGATGTGTCGTGGTGAAGGTCACTGAGCAAAAGCTTCGTAGCTGATAGCAATAGCTCAACGAAGAGGGGAAATTTTTATTTATACCAAACCACGACCTGTTGCTCGTTTCTCAACTTCCTTGGAGCTAAAGCTCACAAGCTTTTGCTTGTTTTTATTTATATCACCCATTGTTCCTAACCACATTTTTAACGGTCAAAATTTACCTTTTATCAGCACTGCACTAAATTCTCACATCTGCACTACAACCACTGAACTGAACTGCTTGGGTACCTACCTCTTAGCATCCACAGTTTAAAATTTAATATTTCTAGTTTCTGGTTGGCTAAGCCTACTCTATCAGAACACCTTTAGTTTGACTTTGGCTTTCCGCAGCCACGTTTCCATTTATAAAAGTTTTTGGACGATACATCGGTATTGTTCCATGGTCTGTTGGTAGCTTTTTAACTTTCTAAGTTATTGTTGTCTCACGGTTACTTTATTGTTAGCCACCCTCTACTTCCACTTTATGACTGTTTGTTACGAAAAGCAGCTTGCTTCTATCCTCACAGCTCCTACGTTACTAAGCTAAGAAATACATTCACATAACATTTTATACATATATACCTACACTAAAATAAACATAATACAATGGCTGTTGTATACACTTTATATACTGTAATATACATGGATTTCTTATAGGCGGGCTATTATTTTATACTGTATAATTAGACTGATATCAGTTAAGCGATGAAAAATACTGCCTCATATAGCGATTTTCAAATAGCAAGAACTCTCAGTATTATTCTGCCAATGATGGCTTAAGATTGCCGATAGTAAAAATGATTTTTATTTAAGCTATTAGCAACATTTTACATAATATTAAAAGTATACATAAACACATAACATTATGATTTCCATCGTTGCACTAAGATGTATTAGATAACTAGACATCCAGACAAAAATCTCTTAGACAAATGGCTAACATTCCAAGTAGTGCTAAAGTTACCTTACTGAGTACCTATACTTCCACCTCAGTTTCACTTTTCTGTGTTGATCTCACATGCACTGATCTTGGTAACAAAACACGATTCACATGCCGCTAACCAGGTTATCAAAGGAGATTTCTTTATCTGCGTCTTATCTCTTCCTCAAACGGATTATTTCATCATTGCTGACATATTAGTTCAAATTACACAGATGCTCTTTCCCAGATTGTCCATATTAATACAGAAGCTGGGGACAATGTTAATTATTGCAACTGGCGTCTTTTATGAGTTACGGATTTAATACTGTATGTTCCGATTAAAACAGCGTTTATGTCGCTGGATAAAGAACTAAAGTGTTGAGATTGTATTTAAAAAGATAAACAAATATTCAAGGCGATTCTGGTCTCGTTTTCAGGGTCTCTAGCTAGGAACCAACTTTACCGACGAGATGGCTCCGCAGCAGTTGCCAATCCTACTGTTTCACTAGATCTGATTTAACTTGTCTACTGACTTGTTAAAGGGAAAGGATCAAACCTGATATTTTTACTTGGGCAATAATTGTTTAATCTAATAACGAAATTCCTGCTTTTGATACTGATACATTCATGCCACTCCCTGCTTCCCTACTAGTTTATGTGATATGTGATAAGAGCAAAGTCTTGACTGCTTTCTTTCTGCAACGAAATCTGAGCCGCCTCATGATAGCACAAGCAAATACAGTGCTTTTCCTTCAAACTGTGGCCATCGCATGGCCTCTCGCACACTACCCACTGCAGCTCGGACTCCCCACCGAAACAATTACAATATCCCCTACCCAGATTTCACCGGAAATACATGTTTTGAGACCCCCTGAATCCAAAAAAACATTTTGGAAACATGTCCGTGTGTGTGTCTGTGAACAGCATAACTCAGAAACGAACAGTCGGATAAACACCAAACTTGGTATTTAGGTTCAATATCTTCCAGAGATTTTCTGGGAATGTCTCCAAAAGTATTCTTCATTGTGAACGACTTTTGCATAGCTGGTAAGCCATAAGAGATAGACAAAATTTTACTACAAAAAATGTAGATCGTGTTAAAATACACAATTTATGTCGTATACATTTTTTTTGTTGAGTGAACCATTTTCGAGATATTGCTTGTTATTCCCTTTAATTTTCCAATACTTATACTTGTTCTCAAATGGAAATTCGTTATTCTTTTTTTTGTCCTGGTAATGCAAAGAGAATGAATACTCCACATAGCAACCAGCTCTTAAAATATTTGAATATGGCTTAAAGCCTACCAATTCCCCTTGCATCTACAAGAAAATTAGCAATAAGATTAACATGAAGCATATGGAGAATAAGCGTTTGTAAAAAGTTTGTACAAGAGTAGAGAAAGTCATGTGAGTGTAACACATCAGATTTTTTTATTATTTATTTATGGGCGCTGTTTAACTGGCGTGCTCCTTAGCACCCTATTCTATACAGACGTGAAGGACCGTAAGTTTGCTCAGGGGCCTCTTTATCAGGTTTGAGGTCTTTTACGTGACGTAAATATACGACACGGGAACACCGGCATCTCCCCGCAACCGCCTCACGTTCTCATACTAGTTACAATGACAATGATAATAAGCACAGTTACTTCCACGCTAGTGCTAAATGGGTAGAAAGAGTTAAAGATATTTGAAGCCTATGTAAAAGTGAAGCCACACGAGCGTTTACATCCAGTGCTCTCGTTCTTTTCTTCACTCATGGCGTAGCACAAGATAGATTCAGAAACTATTCTTAGGAGATTAAAAGACCCATACAAAAAGCTCTACTTGGAGTTACTTGATTCTGTTTTCCTATTTTCAATAATCACAACAAACAGCAAAATTCCCTATCATTAGTTGAAAATGAATATATACTAAGTCTAGTTTGAGTACTGGATACTAGTACCTTTACCACTACCGAACGGGATGGCTTAGGGGTTACGTCTGTGGCCCACATTCGGGAGGTCCCGGGAACGATCCCTGCGGACCGCCCGCTCTGGCCTATAGGTTTTTCGTGGTTTCCCCGGGTCGCCAGGCCAATGCAGTGGTGGATGATCTACCACGAATCTCCTTTCTCTCATTTCTTGTACCCATCATCTTCCTTGTCCTCTGTTTCAGAGTTGTAGGACCAGGCGACGGTGTTCGGCGGGTTGCGGCTGGGTGGTGGCTTGCGTTTTGTAAAGGTTTCTTCCCTAGCGTCGCTGCAGTACCGTTCAGTTAGGTCTCTCCTCAGCGTGGGGCTCCGTTCCGAAGGACTCTGCAGGTTCGTGGCTTGTGGGTAGCGGCCGTTGGACGTCGGATGCATTATATCTGGAAACGTTAGGGACCCGGTCCATGCTTGTGCCCGTCGACATCCGCATCTGGTCGCCCTTCGGGTCTCTCCCCTCATCCTTCCCTCCCAGGGTTCACGTTGGAAGCATAAAGGGCCGACTGATCTGCGTGCATTGCTCTGCCCAGGTTCCGGCGGTCTCTCCGGGATACGTGCCTTTACCTTTACCAGTGGTTAGAATGTAGTTTTGATTAGTACGGAATATTTTGTGGCATTTATCTTGTTTAATCTACTAATTACTTACTGGAAATTGGGAATAGTTCAATACTGGTTATTTTATGTTGTCGGCCTCCAGTAATAGTACTTGAATATATTTTTTATTTAAATTTAAATTATTACATTTTGGATTTTTACTTTATTATTTTTATATTATTCTTTTTATCTAATTTCTTTTATTTACTAGATTATAAGCAAAAATCTGTACAACTGCAATATTAATAATAATAATTAATAATAATTAATAATAATAATGTATAACATGAAAAGTGTCAAATAAATCACAAATTTGGAATACACGCCCTGGTATGAGAAACAAGGTACTAGGATAGCGTATTGCAGATTTTATTTTATTTAATCTCAACAAACGGATGCAAAGTAAAGTCCCCCAGATTCTCACCTTGCGCACAAATGTTGCATCCTTGAAAACCTTCCTTGTTCACTTAAGAAGTTGACGCTGACCTCTGACACATCTGTGTTGTTCCTGGCAGTTACTTCAGTGGACTCAGAGTCCTGGGTTCGATGGTTGGATGGCAGGGATTTGGAATTTGTGTTTGGTAGAGCTGAGGTTCTTGTTTTCAGGGGTGGTGACACTGCCTTGATGATATTAATAATTCTGCCGGCGAAGTTTGAGTTATTTCTTTATTTTGGTTACGAAGATTCCTAACTGGTCAACCCGCCACCTTCGTCGTCGAAACCACTGTTATTCTTATCACTTTCGAAGTCGCTACTTATATGTTTCTCCGACTAGCCCTCGAACTGCCTAGGTTTCATAACTTCATTTTTACACTATAAACTTTCTGATTATTTTCTTCTAATCTTGTTTCGTCGACCGTCCTCGTGGTTAGTTTGTACCGGAATGTGTCTCGGCGTTTCTTTTCCTCTTTCACGCCTTTCGCCAAACTTAGAATTTCCCCCACCTTTCTTAAGTTTCGTTCCGTCTTAAGTTCAAACGTATCATGTGATGCCTACGCGATCTTTTGATTGGCTATCATTTTGTTTCATGATTTTTATTATTGGCTATCCCCACTTGACAACTTTCACATCTGCTTCTTACAGCTTATTTTGAGTTTTAAAATCTTCCCACGAATATTCTTAGATCGTAGATAAGGCACATATATTTCCTGACCCTTTCTAAGCTTTGAAACCGTTGTAAACGGCCTGTCCGAGCCAAGATACAAAGGCGAAACTTCCGGTAGGCTTGTTGTCATCCACGCAGGTAAAATACCTTGGAGGACAACAAACTTTGTTTCCTGTCTTCCCTACAAAACCCATTCCTAATATGAATTCAGCACATTTTTGTCGCTATGTTCGATCGTATATTATTATTATTATTATTATTATTATTATTATTACTATTATTATTTCTCCTGGGTCTCGATAACCAGCTTCAAAGTGCAGGAGTGGAAAGGCTAGATTATCATAACCCTAACGTCCTCTTAACTCGAGCAAATTAATTTTGGTGCAAAAGAGACCCTTCACTGCTGTCATTAAACCTAACAGAACAATGTTATAAGTATTTCTTCTTCAAATTCAAAATATGATCTGTATGCAAGCATAGAAACAAAGAGCTGTTGCAAAACTGAGCATTACTTTCCGTTAGGAGCGCTATCGTAACCTTCCCGCGAAAAGAGGGAGAGCGGCATTTACGTATTAAGGGTATTTGATACCACGTATGTACAATATAAATGTCATGAGTCAAGCCGGAATTCGAACGTGGGACCCATGAAATAGTAGAAAAGCCAAAGTCAGTCTTTATTTCATCACTTTTAAATCAATCTACTGAAATCTGATATTTTCGAACACTTTCTGCTGAAATTTTGTCTTCTGGGAACGGCAACGCTGCTCCGCGGTAACGTGTGAGGTTCACGTTCGGCAGTCCCGGGTTCGATTCGCATTGGGCCGGCCCCGATTGGTAGGGGAATGCTTGGGTAGGGTTATATGATGCCGGGAACTTCCCTGTCATCTTCAAACTTCATCAGCTGCTCAACAGGTTTTCCTGGTTGGGCAGTTCGATAGCACTTCATCCAGACTAACAGCCATCGCCGAAGCCATCAGGGTCTCTTCACTTGGTCCCAGGCTGAAGAGCAACCCGGAGAGAGTCGTGAACTTCTTGCAGCAATTCAAGGAGTTCAACCAGCAACAGCAGCATCATCGTCAGTACCATCCTCAATCCTAACTTCCATTCTCTTCCTAAACCCTCGACATTCCCACTAGTGTTGCAGTCAGGTTTCATGGCTGCAACCTAGTAACCACCTTTACCCGCTCCCGCCCATAGGGCGGCAGCCAACAGCCTTCACTTACTAACGCGGGTGCTATGCGAGACCGCACAAAGCCACGCCATTCCACTTTTCCTTCTTCCTTTTTCCATCCGGTGGAGTTTTTAGTGGGTATGCCGACTATTGGTGAGTCCCATACTCTCAGTCCCGAATCGCATCAGGGCTGGGGTCAGCGATTAAATCATTTTCTCCTTCACTCCAAAAAAAAAAAAAAAAAAACCTGTCCCACATTTCCTGTCATTTCGTTTCCTTATCGTTGTCATGTTTCAAGGTCGAAGGACCAGGCGGGTGAAGCTTATGACAGTGTATTTGCCTCATAAAGCTAGACGCCCTGGCGTCGGGCCCTCAGAGAGACCTCTCTCCGTGAGGAGAGGTAGTATCATTAGAGGTTAGGTAGAGATTTTCACGGGCTCGGGTCGGAAAATACAGATGAAGAAAAATTAATTTATCACACACGGTATTTTTATCAAAATCATTAGCACCATTTTTGAGAAAATCAAAAATAAGTAACATTTTCCCATGTAAAGCAAAAATAAAGACGAAAAAAAATGTATCACAGTTTTTGGTGCGCGATGTTCAGATACCCAGAATAACACAATTATCCCAGCATGCTCAAATCCATAGCAGCAGTAATAGTAATAATAATAACAATAAGTAAATGCTCGCTTCGGCCAATTCGGATGTTACCACACGGCCTCAACAAATTCCGCGTGCCTCCGTCCACTACATCCTGGACAGAAAGCAACAATAGCCGCGGCAAGTGGTCAACAAGACAGGTATGCCGTCAACCTGCCGGTTACTACATGAGGATTCCAGGATCTCAGCCGCCAGTTTCTGTAAAGGGGCTCCTTAGTTGGTACCAATGACCTAAGTGCAACCCTTACCAGGCCTCCCAGCAGGGGAAAAGATTCTCATGTCGGCACCGGAAATCGTACCCGAGTCCCTTCGCATGCAGCAGAGCTTCAATTTTCAACTGAAAAATAACTTAATTTAAAATAAAATTAGACAATCGGGGCCGGGCCGGGTGGTACAGTATAACCTACTCTCGGGTTCGGTTCAGACCGAGCCGTGTCTAAGAATTTCTACCAGTGCAGATTTCTACGTGCGGGACGCCGCCTGGTCCGAGTCTAACGCCCCGGATGTAGTCGCCCTCTGTGTCCTTCACTTCACTCCTTCCTCCTGGAGGTTCCATATACGCTAAGTGCCGAAATCCTCTCCGGCTTCCTGGTAACCATGAACCGACTTTTACAGAATTTCTCACGCGGTCATTGTTTTTAATTAGACTCCGTGTGACATACGCTGTTTCAAAGACTGTCCTAATCGAGTACATTTCCTAATCATAGAGCCCCTGGGCTAACGGTTCTGCGAAACTGTTCTTTACAATACCATTAGGACCAGGATGTCTGAAAATTCCTATTACAAAGGCTTACAGAGTTCTGAATAGCAATCCATATCCGGAAACATGGCCCATTTCCATATTTTAGACACGTACAACCACTTATAATCTCATATACATGACCTCCAGAAAGTATTCGACTCACGTTCAACAAATTCTAGCTGACTTTTAGTGTGCAGATAAAACAATAGTAGATTATGATTACAAGGAATAAAAGTAGGGTTTTACTTTGCGGGTTTCGCAGTCCTACGAGCAAAAAAAAACCACTTTTAACACGTGTGGCATATACTATTTTTAGACAGCGCTCGAATTTGTAAAATATCAATAATATTATATTGATTCCTGAAACTAACGTCAGGTTTAGAACGCGGTTCTTGAAACAAGAGAAATGACGTTAAAAAAGCGAGATCTAGATGATTCGTTGATTCGCTAGCATAATTTTCAGTGATTTCAACATGTTTTGCCTTACACCAGCCCAATGAAGTGATTCAATGCTATATCATTATGTTTTCTGGATTTTTTTGGTTCTTTCTGCTGCTTCTGTAATTTCATTTGGCTTTTCAGTTTCTTTTGAATTCATAATTTCCGCCATTTAATCTTTATGTAGGTTACAATAGATAAAAGAATAAGGTTTTAGATCAATGAAAGCAGAAGACTGCCATATAACATATGGGTTATAATCGGCGCAACAGTTCTAGACACGTGAAAATCTTAATGAGAGCTATGATGCGAGTTGCTTACCAGATCAGGTGGTGACCGGTCGTCTCCATGCTGCAGGAGTGCGTGGGACAGTCATCGTCAAATATTCACACCGGTTATGCACTGCTTTGCGCTGATAAACTTAGTTATATACAGTATATTAAAATCCACGCTGTAAAAAGCGCTTAATATAAAAAACGCTGTCAATCATTGCCTCCAATTCTTCCACATCTAACAACCCTTCCTCTTCTGCGGAATCACTCAATTTATTGCCGTCATCACAGCTGTCACTACTTTCTGCACCATTATCCTGGATGAGAATTATTTCTATTTGATTTTCTGCAATTCCGTATTTTTCGGAATAATGATTCTTAATTTATTCGGCATGTCGCCATACATTTTCCCAATCTGGCCTTCCAATTTCAGCAAATTGCTGGCGTTATAACTGCTCCACATATTTTAATTTAAAAGTCATATTTCTGCATGCCACCCATTTTTTATATAAGCCCAGATTAATTCGACTGGGTTTAGATCTGGGCGATACGATGACAGTCTAAGTACATTATGGCGATGTTGTATTACTATCTGGTCAAGTATGTATGACTTCTGAAGCTGTTTGTTGACTTTAATTAAGTTATATAGCTTTGTTTTACTCATGCTTTCATCTAAAGCTTTATTATGTCTAAGTAACTAAGCTCTCATTTCTTCTTTCAAGGAAGTTGAGGTAGGTGGTTTGTGAATTTGAGTGTTGACGCATTGTGAAGCATTGTCGATGACCAGAACAGACCCAGCAGGCATATTAGGTATCAACATGGCGTTGATTCACTTCATGTAATTTTCTGTATTCATTTCTTGATGAAAATCTCCTGTTGTTTGTTGCGACTTGTAAAAGAAGGGCATTTGGAACGAAGCCGATCTTTCCAACAGCACGAACGATAAGTATTTGCTCTTAGGCAACAGGTGCCTGCAAACCTAATTAGCTATCGTCACTCCAACTTTTAGATGCTGTATGACTGCTGTGTATGTATGACTCATCTTCATACATTATAGCATTTTTCTGAAATTTGTAGCACCACCTTGAAAATTGATGCTGATATAAGTACATATAAAATTATAGTCATTTGGAAAGGTAGAATCAGACTGAAAAATTCAATGCCATAGCCGGGATTTGAACCACGGATCTTAGGCTTTCCGTGCCGTTGCTCTAACCGACTAAGCTATCATGGCAACATTTACTTTTTATTTTATTATTACTTTTTTATTTTATTTATTTATTTTGCTTTTCTGTTAGAACTCTTCTATTTGATTTCGGTTTCTTCCATTTGTACCCTAAATCTTTAATAATTTTTCTGAGATTTGTAGCACCACCTTGAAAGTTTCTGCTGTCTTTCAGCTGGATGAGCAATCTGCTTATTGTTAGCACAGTTTTTTCTTCCACATAGGAATTGTGAATCGTGCGCCGAATGACGCATTCGAAATCGTCTATTTCTGTAATACGTTTAGGGACCTTATGTTTCTTCCCAGGTGTGTTAAATGGTACTCTTTCAGCCATATGTTTTTTTCTCTTATCTTTGAGAACTCTGGAAACGGAACTCGGTGAAACACCAGTTGCTTTGACTACTCTTTCTTTCACTCTCACTTTTGTGGAACTCGGATATAATTTCTTCCTTCATCTCTGCTTCTTGCTTCATGAAGTCGATGACATTTGCAATTATTTCCCTACTTTGACTATGTAACACCTGCAAAACATAGGAGCCATGGTTATAAATATAACAAATATAAAATAAGTACTATTTAGATACTGCAGCTCTCTTTAAAATTACAACCAGATGCAGACACTTTCTATGCAGACTGTATGTGTTACGCACTGTGAGTAAGCAAAGGTATTATATCGCTTTCGTTGATAAAGCTAAACATAAACCATTCCTAGGCTCGGCAGCTGGGTTGGCAATCAAGGTCACGATTCCAGAAGTTTTGCGCGAGTAATAACTCTACAACGAATTGCGATAAATTGAAGTATGACGATTTGTATTGTGAACAGATAATGCGAGCGCTATGAGAAATTTATCACGTAAAAATCTGTGTTACACGCACATGACTTTCTCTACTCTTGTACAAACTATTTTTACGAACGCTTATTCTCCATATACTTCATATTAATCGAGATATCGATATGTTAATCTTATTGCTAATTTTCTTGTAGATGCAAGCGGAATTGCTAGGCTTTAAGCGATAGTCAAATATTGTAAGAGGTGGTATTCCATTCTCTTTGCATTATCAGGACAAAAAAATGAATAACGAATTTGAGAAAAAGTATAAGTATTGGAAAATTTAAGGGAATAACAAGCAATATCTCGAAAATGGTTCACTCAAAAAAAATGTATATGACATAAATTGTGTATTTTAACGCGATCTACATTTTTTGTGTAGTAAAATTTTGTCTATTTCTTATGGTTTACCAGTTATGCAAAAGTCGTTCACAATGAAGAATACTTTTGGAGACTTTCCAGAAAATTCGAGATATACATTTCATTTGTCATGAAAATATCTTAAACATATGATATTTTAATCAAAATCGTTAGAGCCATTTTTGAGAAAATTAAAATTTTCGAAAAATGTTCCATGTAAAGGATAATCTGGGGTGAGGGGATTTTCTTGAAAACCTTCGTGTCGCATCTCTGGAAGATACTGAACCTAAATACCAAGTTTGGTGTTTATCCAACTGTTCGTTTCTGAGTTATGCTGTTCACAGACACACACACACGGACATGTTTCCAAAAATGCTTTTTTTTTTGGATTCAGGGGGTCTCAAAACATGTATTTTCGGTGAAATCTCGGTATCGAATTTTTGGGTGGAATACAATACTTCCCCTACTTACTATACGTAGTAGAGAAAGTAAAAATCTGATGTGATAAATTCACATGTCTTTGTCTACCCTCTATCGTTTATTAGTGAGTATGCAAATTATCCTTACTCAAGCTTATTTTTCTATCTACTACATTTTAATCCAAATAAAGTTTGCAGAAATAGCTACATTACACATTTCTTACTAGATACAAAGAGAACAGCAATAGTCAAATGTTTAAGAACTAGACGCTATATGCTGGCGTTAAAATTCCATACTGTTTCCACGACATCGCGAGAAACAACTGAATGTTGAAAGGACTTTAGCCATTTTTTAGAAAATAAAAACGACAATCTGCTCTTAGTTCTCTTTCTTGGTGATGAAAATGTGTTATATGTCCAACAGACGAATATTTAATACCGCAAAAGCAGGTAAGATACTCAGTCTCAAAGCGTAGCCGAGGGATGCTTTTTAGAAGGAAAGCCGTGTAGCAAAGAGAACTAAGAGCAGATTTGCCAATAATTTTTTTTTGAAAAAGTTCCATGTAAAAGGTAGTTTGAGGTGGGGAGATTTTGTTGAAAATCTTCCTGTCGCATCTTTGGAAGACATTGAACCTGAATGCCAAGTTTGGTATTTATACGACTTTTCGTTTTTGAGTTATCGTGTTCACAGACACACACATGCACATGTTTCCAAAAATGCTTTATTTGGATTCAGGGAGCCTCAAAACATGCATTTCCGGTGAAATCTCGGTATCGAATTTTTGGGTGGAATGCAATATTTCTACTTACTCTACGTAGTAGAAAAAGTAAAAATGTGTCGCATTCACTTGACTTTCCCTCCTAAATCTTCTACAAAATATGCGTACAAAATCTTGTTTGCTCCTTATTAATCGATATAAAGTTTCATTACGCATTTCGTTGTAGATATAAAGATATAATAGGCTAAAACGATTATCAGATTTTTATAAAGCAGATCACTATGTGAGAGCTTTGAAATTCCATGATCTTTGCATGTCCACGAGAAAAAACGAATTGCGACTTGCCACATGGAAAATGTGTATTTGAAAATTCAAACCAAACAAAGAATCTCTCTGAAATGGTTAACGCCACGAAAAGTTTTGTTCGACATAAACTGTGCCTTTTAACGAGATCTACATTTTCGTGTAGTTACATTTTGTCTATCTCTTACACTTTGCCAGTTATATAAGTCATTCAGAATGAACAGGATTAACAGGCTACTCCCAGAAAATTCAAGATACGCATTTTATTTTTGATGCAAATGTCTTAAATATACAATATTTTAATCAAAATTGTCTTTTAGAAAACAAAAAATGCCAACAATTTTTTAACATTAAGGATAAGTTTGGATCGGGGAATTTTCTTGGAAATTGTGTCACATCCTTGGAAAATACTGAACTTAAACACCAAGTTTGGTATTAAACCAACGTTTCATTTTTGAATTATGCTGAAAAAAAAAACACGCACCTATTTCTAAACATGCCTTTTTTGGTTTCAGGGTGTTTCAAAACGTATATTTCTGGTGAAGGGTATAGAATATTTGAGTGCAATGCAATCTTCCTCCACTTACTATACGAAAGTAGTAAAGAAAGGAAAAAGTTGGAGTTAATTATTCTTCCACATAAGCCGTGTTTTTGACAAGGTTGGGAAGGTAGAATCAGATGACTGAAAAATTCAATGCCATAGGCGGGATTTGAACCGCGAATCTCCTGGTCTCTGTCCGGCTACTCTAACCACTGAGCTACCATGACAACATACCGGCACGATATTAAATTCTCTAAACTGACCTAATAGTGGTTGAAACTATGAAGCTTAAAATACTTACAACATTGTAAGTCGCCATTGGGGTATGTCATCTTAATACATTTGAGATCTCCTTGCGGTTTACCGGGAAAAGTGCGAATCAGTTGGAGATTTTAATATCATACCGGCATGTTGCAATGGTAGCTCAGTGGTTATCATGACCAGACACAGACCGGGAGATTCGTGGTTCAAATCCCAGCTGTGGCATTGAATTTTTCAGTCATCTGATTCTACCTTTCCAAAGGAAAAAGTTAATTAATTTGTCGTAGCGCGATCACTCCCTTGTTAGATTTTTTTCTAACAGGCTCTATTTTTTAGCTTATGTATAGTTTAATAGATCATACTAAAATCTCCATACAAATTGTATCTGTATTATTAAAACTATTTTAAACAATTTTTAATTTGAATCAGAATGTATTACTATAAATGTGCTATAATAAGGAACTGTGCAAGAGTTACCATAACTGATAATAAAGCTTTAAAATCACTAGTATAATTTTAATACAACTTTGATATAGCATTTTCAGTCCTACGTCCACAGATCTGTTGGATAGAATATCTTGTGAAGTATTTGAATGCAGTCTTTGGTGTGTGTTCTCTGCACAGTGGAGTAAAACAGTATTCTTCTTTTCCTGTGCGTCCCTTGTTTCAGTGGGCACTTCAGGAATACCCGGCCTCAGGTTTTATTTTCTTTGGATGAAGTGAGATTCTTGGCACGACATTCGTTTAATCAAATGAATGTGTGTAATTATCATACTCAGTTCCATCAGAGAATTGTTTTGAGGAAACAATCGTAATGATCATGTAAAATATCAGTGCATTTATTCTTCCCGTCTTCAGAAGGCTGATAAATGCGGTAAAAGACCAGCGGTAGCCTATTCTTGAAATAAAGTGTTCCGATTTCAAAGGTTCATGACATTCACACCTCCCTTTATGGTGTAGATTGTAAAGCTTACTTGCCTCCCCAGTCAGAATGTCGTCGTTGAGCAAGGTAGATATTGATAGAATATTCGTCTTCTGTTTTCCTTCGGCACGTAAATGCACAGAAGAAAAGTGTACCCAATGTGGGCATTGGTTATTGGGCTGTCTTTGCCTGAAAGAAGCAAAAGCAGTGCGGAATGTAAACTTCAAATGATTCTCCCACACCTTCTTTTAGTTAGTAGAGAAAAGTACTGCCACACACGCAACCCAAGCCTATACAACATTGCACATACTTAATGTTATTTACGAACGCCATCTGCAGAGAAATATGGCTCACTAGCCCTGGTGGAAGAAAGAAAAAAAATCTGTGTTACACTCACATGACTTTCTCCACTCTTGCACAAACTATTTTACAAACGCTTATTCTCCATATGCTTCATGTTAATCGAGAAGTTAATCTTATTGCTAATTTTCTTGTAGATACAAGGGGAATTGGTAGGCTTTAAGCGATAGTCAAATATATTAAGAGCTGGATGCTATGTGGAGAAAAAGTATAAGTATTGGAAAATTTAAGAGAATAACAAGCAGTATCTCGAAAATGGTTAACTCAAACAAAAATGTATATGACATAAATTGTGTATTTTAACGCGATCTACATTTTTTGTGTAGTAAAATTCTGTCTATCTCTTATGGTTTACCAGTTATGCAAACGTCGTTCACAATGAAGAATATTTTTGGAGACATTCCCAGAAAATTCGAGATATACATTTGATTTGTGATTAAAGTATCTTAAATATATGATATTTTAATCAAAATCGTTAGAGCCATTTTTGAGAAAATTAAAATTTTCGAAAAATGTTCCATGTAAAGGGTAATCTGGGGTGGGGGGGATTTTCTTGAAAACCTTTGTGTCGCATCTCTGGAAGATACTGAACCTAAATAGCAAGTTTGGGTTTATCCGACTGTTTGTTTCTGAGTTATGCTGTTCACAGACAGACACACACACGGACATGTTTCTAAAAATACTTTTTTTTTGGATTCAGGAGGTCTCAAAACATGTATTTCCGGTGAAATCTCGGTATCGAATTTTTAAGTGGAATGCAGTACTTCCCCTACTTACTATACGTAGTAGAGAAAGTAAACATTAAGTTACTGGATTTTATCAAACAGCGCGAGCGCGAGGATTTTATGGGTTAAATTAGTATAACGAGGCCAAGCAATTTGGCCACCTCGGCCTATCCATCTTTTTTATGAATTATCGCTTTAAGTTGGCCTAGAGTAGTGGCCGTTGTACTAATACTACATTTATCGATATAGTAATGTGTTCAATAGCACATCTTCCAAGAACTTGCCACTGTTTCACCAAGGAAGACAAAGGTTCGTTAAGCGAGGTGAAGAAGGTCAATCAAACGATCCTCCAGAATAGCTTCCCACACATCGCAGCCGAAATCGAGAGCCACACCCTTTGCACGCACAACGGTTCGGGTGCTCGTTGCGGGTTCTCAACAACTTAATGAAGCAGGCCTTCTTCTAATCACACATTTACTTCGTTTATATTCTCTGCTTAGAAAATATATCCCTGATAGTTTCCCCTGTTCCAAGACCTTGCCTAAGGCGCTGGTAGTGCGGAGGAGTCGCACCATGAGGACGAAAATGGGTTTTCTACTGATGTTCTCGAACTTAAAGAAAGACAATCCTTTCTCCACCGAACCGAAAGATACAGAAAGAAATTGGGAATAGAGGGCGCATTCCTAACCATTGCCTGGCAGAGGTCAAGCTTTCCTTTATTGCATATCTTTAGGGATAGTTTCGGCAGGTTTTGAAGTGATTGCATATTAAAGTGCAGCATTTTCCTTACTCTGTCATATGTTTGAAATCATTATTCCCATACCTATTGTCCAACCTGGTCTTGTCCCGTAATAGAATTCTTATAACTTGGTAAACCTATATTTCCAGAAATACTGGACATACCAACGTTATACATTTAAGGTACATTTGCTCACAGATTTAAAAAGCAGTTGAAATCAGTTCAACTTTGCAGACAAAATTCCAGTACTGCATCAAGTCATATTGCATTAAAAATGCAACAGTATTCAAATTCGTGTTGTGGCTAACATACATCTTTACTGTTGTTCCCACAGTCAAAATATAAAGCTGTGTTTATTACTAGCTGCCATAACCAATGTTGCATCAGTGGTTTTTTATATCTCCATGATGAGATATTTATATGAGATAATTATATTTATTATTGTACAATGATTATGATGTATTTTCCCTTTACCACTAGAACTGTAATTTCATAAAATTTTCATCCCATGTATTCATAACAATGGACCATAATTCGATATTCATAGAAATGGGAATAAAATATCAACAGATTTTGAATCTCTAATTCTAGCCTCCCCCCTCATTCCTTCCTCCACAAAAAGCTTCAAAATTCTGGAAATGTATAACCCCTAAAAAAATGTTAGGAGGTGAAAGATTATCCAAATTTTTGAGTCATTTTTACATAAGATAAAAAACTTTGAAAAAAAAAATATCATGCAAAACAACAACATTCAAAAAATACTTATTTGATTAGCAGATTTTCCAAGAACCAATCACCTGAAAATAAAATCCAAAATAAATATAATATGTTATATGGTTATTTCATCCAATTTTTCCAGTATGTAATCACTAATTCCAGTGTAATTTCAGCGTATCCAAATGCCATGAAAATGCTGTACTTGTTGGCATCATAGTTTTTAGGCACAAATTTAATCTCTCATGCTTCAGAATTTACTAGCTGAGCTAATTTTTCTGATCTAATAGTGTTCAACATTAGCAACACAATCCTGAGATCTTCTGAATTTTCAGTAAAACTTTCTGCGTAAAACAGAATGCTATGTACAAAAGAGCCATATATTTTTTTTCTTCTTTCTTTTTACTTTTTTTCTTATGTGTCACAATTTACAAAGTTTTATATTAACATTTTTATTTAAATATGCTTAACTGCTTTAGCAACTTAAAAAACTATTATTTTACATATCTTAGCATACTAACAGAATTACAATATAGTACCATGTTGTAATATTCACAGTTGCTGACAAAAAAAGATGTATTGATATACTGTTACAACATTTTTACACAATTTTGCACATTTGAAAAATTTATTTAGATTTTTAAAACCACTTAAGTCCTTCATTGAGATGCTTGAGTTCCCAGAAATTTTGAAGGGGTTCCTCCAATGGCCACACCGATAATGGTTTTGAATTATTATATGTTGAACTGTTTTTCTTGTGTTGCAGGTTGTGCATTCTGATGGTTGATCCTTAGAAAGGATGTAGGAGTGTAACAGTTTGGTTTGTCCAATCTGGATTCTTGTGATGAATATCTGATCCCAGCAGTTTAGGTAGTTGACTGAAAAGTGTACAGTGGAGTTGTTTCTTGCTTCATGTAGTTTTCTATTTGGTAGATCAGCTCAGAGTTTTTGCAATTTTTTTTTTTTTTTTTTATAAATCACAATTTTTGTGAGAGTTATTATGCTGCAACCATGACCAAACACTTAATCCATTCTTGTGGTACCGCTCTCTGTAGAAGTCATGACTATACCTTGCCATATTATTGTTTTATTGTAGGTTAAAATCCAAGTAACTTAGTGTAGTTTTTAGTCTCTTTTATTAAATAAAGAAGAAACTATTGTGTCCTATTGTTCACCTATAAACTGTTAAAGAAGACACTCATGAGTGGAAGGTGTAAATGTGTAATTAACATAATAGACAGGAAGATTATTTTGTGCATTCAGAGACCAATTCCACACTACATTTTCCTTGTAATAACTCAGATTTGCACATTGAAATGATGCTCAACTGAACACAAGATCCAAGGAACTGACACTTACCTGACATTTGTCTTATGAGGACAAGGAAATACTATCCAAGAATCAAGAGCAGGTTGCTCAGGTTAACCTTGGCAGGATGTTGATTGTCAAAATACCCAGCCACTTGAAAACAGCTTTACTGTGCGATGACATAGTTTGAAAGAGTTTTCTTGAGCATTTGCGTCTTTTGCTTAATGAGCAGGTGGGGTTTTTCCTTTGCTGCTCATGACCCAGTATGGTTAACCACTGTGATGGTCATCTGACCAAGCTCAATGTTGCCTAATTTGCAGTGCTGCTTATGTGGTCATTAAGCATAGCAGCAAAATAAGATGAAAAGAGGTTATAGGAGCAAGTTGCCAAGTAAGGTAAAGACAGCATCTAAGCTGAGCGGTCACCCATTACCAAACCAATGCTGCTTAACTTGCAGTTGTCAATGTCTGATAGTACTGACAGCCGTTTATGCCAAGGATCCTAAGGTATCTTTCAGCAGGTGGTAGTTTCTTCTGATACTCTGGTGCTCTGTCTGTAATGATCCAGAAAGTGCACCAGAGAGTTTAGGTAGGTGACAAGTTTTGGCATAGCTTTCCTGCACAATGTACACAAGACAGATTGTATATGAAAGATATGAGAAGGGAATCTATTGCCCACATCGTAGATCATCCTTTGCGCCATGTTCGGAATTCATTTGAGACCATGAATATCAGATTTCACAGTCATACAGAATTAAGGATAGAATAATCACGCTGCAATGATCTTTCATACAGGGGAGTATAAGAACATCATTAAACTTCAAATTAAAGATTAAAAACAGAAGCACTATTAACAGTGAAGTTCATGATGGTAGCTTGAGTCACACTTTTTTACTCACTTTCACTAATTAAAAGATGTATTACTTCAAATTACTTGTGATGGAAAGACTATTAATTATAAGGGAAAACAAAATTTTTGGGTATATAACTGAATGTAAATCATAAATGTACATACATTCACCATTTAGCAACTAAACTTATATTGATATTTAAAGAAGCTAGAAACAGTGATGTGTTATTGAATTTATTTAAAGGTGAGTTGAAATTGTTACACTAACATCACTTATGTTTACTTACTTAACATGTTTCGGGAAACAGCTGTTCCCATCCTCAGAAGCTAATCCGACTGGCCGGTATTTCCGTTTTGTTGACTGGATACTGTGGTGGCATCTTGTGGTTGTGATATGTATTTCCAGAGGGGACTTGGTGGCGGCAAATCAAAATTCATTAGATGTGTGTTGTGTTTTAGAATGGTGATCTTCTCCCATGCATCTAATTCAGCTGCAAATTTGGCTGGTTTGACTAATGTAATATTGGGTTTGATGCTGTGATTGGTGATCCTAAAATGGTGTGAAACTGCAGATTTGTCCATTTGTTTGTGTTCGATACATCTCATGAGCTCCTTTAGCCTAGTTTCTAGGTTTCTTTTTGTCTTAACAATATATACTTTATTGCAATCTGAACAATTGATTTTGTAGATTCCAGCTTTTTTTGTTTTGTGGTATGGGGTCTTTTAACTTGTTACAAAGTAATTTCTCTATGCTAAATTTGTTCTGTGTGGCTAGGCTGATGCTATGTTTCATGAAAATCTTCTTAAATTTGTGATATGTTCTTGGGTGGTATGTGAATTTCTTGAACTTTAGCTGTTTGGATGAGATTTGTTGTGTCTTTGATGCGTTTCTGTCATTTGAATTTAGCAATTTTTTTTATCAATTGTTGCTTTGTTGAACCCATTATTTATTGCTGTGTCTGCCATGTGCTGGTATTCTTATTTATTCAAGGGAGTATATACAAGTCTATATGTTAAGCTGTTTAGTACTGCATGTTTGTGTGTGTTTGGATTTAAACTCTTATTTTTTATGTAATTAGTAGAGTGTGTTGGCTTCCTGTATATACCAAAGGTTAGGTTCTTTTGTTCCCTGATGATTTTTAGGTCTAAAAATGGTAGCATGCCTTCTTTTTCTATTTCTATGGTGAATTTTATTGATTGGTTCTGCAGGTTTAGTAAGGTTAAGGAATCTTGTATGAACCTATTAGGGACAACGGCAAAGATGTCGTCAACATATCTGTGCCAAACTTTAAAAATGTATGGGAAGGAAGTTGTTATGTGTGTTTCCAAATAACTCATAAATAGATCTGCAAGGAAAGGTGAAAGTGGGTTGCCCATGGTTAGACCTGTTGGTTGTTGGTAGAACTTCTTGTTGAAACTAAAACAATTTTGTATGATGCACAAATTGCTAAGTTGTATGAGGTCTACTATTTCATCTTCTGGAGTGTTAGTCTGCTGGAGCCATTTCTTTAATTGACACAGGAGTTGATCTGTAGGAACACTTGGAAATAGTGCAATGACATCAAAGGAAACTAATCTGTCTTCTGGTTCAAGTTCCAGGAATTTTATCTTCTGTATTAATTCTTCTGAATTCCTTATGTTTTTACTATTGAATTTTGGTAGTGAAGAGAATCTCTGAACTAACCATTTTGACAGTTTGTAGGTGGGAGAATCAATATTGCTGACTATTGGTCTCATCTTGTTACCTGGTTTATGTATTTTAGGTAGAGCATACATTCTTGGTAAGTTGGGGTGGTCTGGGTTTAATCTTGATTTATCAGAGTCTGTTATAGTTCTGATTTCTTGAATGGTTTGATTGAAGGCTTTTAAGTGCAGTTTTAATGGGTCTTCTTGAATTTCTATGTAATGTTCTTGTGGTAGCACATTTTTGAAGTACAACTAGTTTATTTCCTTTGTCAGCTTTTGTGTATACTACTGGTTTTGATTTTGATCACGTGTTTGGTTGGGAAATTGATGTGGTTATCTGCTTGTATTTCTTGGAGAACTATTTCACATTATTTTTTAATAATAGTTTTACTATTTTCATTTAAATTGTAAAAGGCAATCTCAATGTCTGCGACTATTTCATCAGTTGTTTTTGTGTAGCCAACACATGTTTTAAGACCAAGGTTTAATACTGATAGTTCCGCTTTGGTGAAAGTTTCATTTGAGAGATTAATTACATCTGGGTATGGCGCCGTTTTGTCATTTTTTAGGTTAGGTTTATATGAATATTGCTTTCGGCGTAGTATGTCTAGCTTTTTCTTTAATTTCAGCGTTTTAGTTTTCATCCTGTAACTAAGAATGGTGAGAAATTTTGACTGCATGTTTTGCCAAAGTGGGTAGACGAGTGTGTTCATTAATTTAAGGTGAAGGTCATATAATTCCAGTTCCAATTTCTGTAATTTTACATAATGGTTGTTTCTCTCAATTACTATTACTTTTTTATCGGCTGATATTTGGTGTTTGCTGTGTTTGGGAGAAGATCATCATTCTAAAACACAACACAATGAATTTTGAATTGCTGCCACCAAGTCCCCTCTGGAAGTACATTTCACAACCACAAGATGCCACCACAGTATCCAGTCAACAAAATGGAAAAACCGGCCAGTCGGATTAGCTTCTGAGGATGGGAACAACCGTTTCCTGAAACATGTTAAGCGAGTGATGTTAGGGTAACAATTCCGACTCACCTTTAAATAAACCAAACTTATTTTTATTTGTCATTTGCTTAATTGCTTAAAAGTGTACATTGAATTTATTTGTACTGAAAAACGTATATTTTGCTCATTTTCAAAGTCGACTAAAATATGCAATAAAATTTTGGGGAGAAAAATATGAGAGAATATTCAAAATCCAGAAGAGAGAAACAAGAATAAGTGGAATAGACCACATGAAGTCTTGCAGATCATATTTTAAGGATCATAATGTACTACCATTAGCTTGTCTCTTTATAACAGAGGTAATAAATCATACAAAAAAAAACATCAAGGCGAACTACATATAAACAGATATCCACTTCCATATCACACAAAAGAAAAAATTACCATGTTCAGCAATGCAGGACAAATATTTTGAAAAATAATCTTATAAATATAGTTATTAAGCTATGTAATAAATTACCAGTAATTAAAGATATAACACAAATAAATTTAATGGTTCAAAGCCTTTCTAATGCAGCATACTGTTTATTCCGTATGTGAATATATGAATAATTAAAAATAATGTACATTGTATATTGATACTGGAATTATTAACTTGTACGATTAATGATGTTATAAAGATATGATAGGGAGATAGATCATTAATTGAAATAAATAAGTTCCATATATTAAATCAATGCACAGTGGAAGAAGAAAAGGTCACAAATTTGTAAGTGAATAAGGAAGTCATTACAAGGCAAGAAAAGCAATTAGGTAGAAGTCAGAGTAGCTAAGACAATTAGGTTCCAGTGAACTCAGTCAACAAGAAACTCACTAGCTCAAGGTTCAGGTAACAAGAACTCAGTATGTTAAGATCAAAGAGGTGTGTGAAAGTGTACATAAACCAGTTCTAGAAATTAGAGAGGAAAAGAATTCTTAGAATTTAGCTAGTCAAAGAGTAAAAGTTGTGTTACAGATGCGAAAGATTTGGGATATATAACATAGGAACTTTGGTGGAGTGGTTGTAAAGAAGGCAGTGGTATTAACATGCCATTGTTAATAAATTGGCATGTTATTTCTAAAATTAGCGTCTTTATAGAAGTGTTACTACGATCGATTACTGGCAGTCTGTAGCGCCTAAAGACCCTGCCTAGTATCACATACTTAGCGGCAGTCGAAAGGGGTAATTGTCGTACAGCATTTCAGCGATAAATTAAATGAGTTTTATTTATGGACGCTCTTTAAATGCTATGGTTCTTAACCTCCCATTCTATATTGGGCATGAAAGACTGGAAATTTTGCTCAGAGGCCTCTTTATCAGGCTTGAGGTTCCTTTTTGGCTGTAAATCTATGATATGGGATCACTGGCTTTACTTCCCTTCTGAAGGAAGCCATGCTAAGGATTTTTATGCCCGAAAAAATCCATCGCCCTCTGCCAGGTTTGAACCCGGCATCAGGAACTACAGGCTAGCAGGTACCCCTAGACCATGGAGGGCAAATTTCAGCAATTCATGGTAACTTACACTTCTCATTGTTATTATAGAAACCGTTATTTTGATGAATTTGGTACTTCAGAAATTAGCAGATATAATTCAATTGCTACAGTTTCTTCATGCTAAGATTCAGAATCAGCTTAACTCTTCACAGTCAAACCGTCGGTAACTCGCTTCAATAGTTCAAGTATTAGATCACATTAAATTTCTCAGTCAATTTAACTGGTATGTTCTATCCTCACCTCACCCCGCATACCATGAGAGAAAGATCTCATCACTCACCATTGTAGCGGCTGGCAGCAGATTCATCAGCAGATATCGGTGACGACTTCAGAAGTAGCAGAGAGGCGCTTTGTCAAATATTAGGGATAGGTCGTCAATATCATATATTGGAAAATCTTGTTTTATGTCATTTACAGAATATTGTATATAATCACAATTTCTATGAAGCCCATATCATGTAATATGATCCAAATGCTGAATTAAAAATTTGAATGGCACAATTTAAGGTATGTGGGCATGCTTGAGCAGAAAAAAGTTGCCGAACTGCAACTCAATTTTGCAATGTCACGTGGAGTCAAGGTTAGGCAATGTTTGAACAAGAGTCATAGGTATATGATCAAAGAAACCCAGTGGATTCTACTCCACCATACCTCAGAGATTGTTCTGAGTAAAGCTGTTTGGTCCAGTAGATGGAATGAAGGTTGGGCAATGTTTGAGCAAGAGTCCTAGGTGTGGTGGTGGTGGTGTGGAGTTTAAGGGCCCGTCGACGGCTAGGTCATTTGGGCCCAAAGAAAAACATAAAGACAGTTAGAACTGAAAATGGTCAATCAAAAAACGCATTAGAAGAGACTAAAACGAGATAGCCGTAAGATCATAAATTGGGTAAAAGAGAATAAAATCCAGGACTAAAAGTATCGGTAAAATGGAATAAAATCTAGGCCAAAAACAAAACTAAAAGGCAAGTTATACCTGTGGAGAAAACCCGATTTTGGTGACAAACCGCAGGGTTTGCCTTACTGCCACTGGGTCGTCACCTAAAACTGAGGGCAGCGTAAAACCCAGGCCATAAAACTGACGATCAGGGGCGTATTTCGGACAATCAAACAGTACATGGGACACGGTAAGCGGCACAGCACACGTCGAACAGACAGGGGCCGGGGCACCACGCAGGAGATGACCGTGTGTGGCGCGCGTATGCCCGATTCTTAGGCGGGTCAGAACTACTTCTGACCGCCGTGATCCCCAACAGGAAGTGGACCAGGGTTGTACGGTGTCCTTGATTGTCCGAGTTGAGTACCAGCCAGAGACTCCCATGATAGCTGCCAAGCTAAAAACAGAGGACGGTGGAAGTACCGCCGAACATCTGTAGAAGGCACAGTTAAGGTGGAAAAGCCCGGCAAACGGCATGCGGCCTTAGCAGCAGCATCCGCCTCCTCATTGCCAGGAATTCCCACATGGCCTGGAGCCCATGTAAAAACAAACTGGTATCCGCGACAGATCAACTGAGATAAAAGGGTTTGGATTTTTAAAATCAAGGTGGAGGAGCCGATAAACTGTTGCAGGCACTGGAGGGCGCTCAGAGAGTCGGAGCAAATAATAAAACGGCCAGGGGCAAACGTGGAGATAAAAAGTAAGAAAGAGAAGATGGCAAACAGCTCGGCCGTAAAAACTGAACTGGCGTCAGGGAGGCGAAATTTGAGCCCCACCGTCACAGATAAAACTGCACCCTGTGCTACCATTCACACGGGAACCGTCAGTAAACACCGGGGAATAGGCCCGGTAACGGTCTAGAATCGCGGAGAAGAGCTGGCGAAACACTGGCTGCGGGGTAGCGACTTTGGCATCACCCGAAAGTTCAAGATCAAACCGGGCACGTTGGAGCTGCCACGGGGGAAGACGACTAAGACAGGATCGCTCCACAGGAGGCAGTCGGAGGTCATGGGCGCAAAGAAGTTCCCGAAACCGAACACCACATGGGCGGGAGATGGTAGCATTGCGCACATAACGGTGGGCGAGTTCCGGATGGAATACACAGTGGAACGAAGGGTGACTAGGATGAGCCGCCAGCTTTGCAACATAAGAAAAGAGTAAAAACTCACGTCGAAGAGACAGAGGTGGTTCGCCAGAATCTGCATACAAACACTCGACACGACTAGTGCGGAAGGCCCCAGTAGCAAGACGGATACCAGTATGATGAACAGTGTCTAAAAGGCGAAGTTTAGAGGCGGACGCCGTGCCATAGATAAAACTCCCGTAGTCAAGTTTCGACCTAACCAACGAGCGGTACAAGCGGAGCATAACGGTGCGATCGCCGCCCCAAGAGGTGCCAGATAAAATCCTTAACACTCGAAGGGAACGATCGCATGATGCACGAAGGTAGCGAATATGGTGCTCCCAGGTGAGTCTATGGTCGAGGTAAAGGCCCAAAAACTTGACGTGCGCAACAAACGGGAGGGGTGTGCCATGCAAATGAAGATCAGGAGGAGGGTGCACACCACGAAGGCGATGAAAATGAACACACTGAGTCTTAGCAGGAGAGAACCGAAAGCCGTTGTGAAGTGCCCAGGTGGCGAGTGCGGTAATGGCCATCTGCAGTTGGCGTTCGATGTGCTCAAGGCTATAAGAGCGATAGTATAGCGCAAAGTCATCAACATATAGTGACGTTGGTATTCCGCTGCGAACTACAGTAGCGATGCCGTTGATGGCGATGGCAAAAAGTGGTACACTGAGGATCGACCCCTGGGGTACACCGTTCTCCTGGATCCTCGCCTGAGATAACGTGTCTCCAACACGGACACGAAAACGGCGAAGTTTTAAAAAGTTACAAATAAAAACAGCTAAATGACCGCGTAAACCGTAAGCATGCAGACTTCGGAGGATACCATAGCGCCAAGTGGTATCATAGGCCTTCTGCAAATCAAAGAAAACACCGACCACATGCTGCTTCAGAAGAAAGGCACTCTGGACATAGGCCTCAAGACGGGCGAGATGGTCAACACTGGAGCGATGGTGACGAAAACCACACTGAATATTACAGAGCAAAGCATTCGACTCGAGCCACCACACCAACCGAGCGGTAATCATACGTTCAAAGATCTTACAAACGACACTCGTCAAACAGATAGGGCGGTAGCTAGAGGGAAGGTGCCGGTCTTTTCCAGGCCGAGGGATGGGGATGACAATACCCTCTCGCCAGGAAGACGGGAAAACCTGCTCACGCCAGATACGGTTGTAAATGTCCAGCAGGAAGGAAAGCGCCTCACGCGGAAGATGTAGCAGCATTTGGCGGTGGATGTCATCGGGGCCAGGAGAGGTATCCTTTGCTAAGGATAAAGAATGGTCTAGCTCGGCGACGGTAAAAGCGGCGTTGTACGGTTCACTACGGTCACTATTAAAATCGAGGACTATCCGCTCCGCAGCGTCTTTGATAGGCAGAAAAGATCTATCATAACTATCCGTTTGGCTAGCAGCAGCAAAGGAGTTGGCAAAGGCTTCGGCTATATCCCGCTCGCTGGTGAAAATGGAGCCACTAACACCAAGACCAGGAATGATCGTCCGGCGACACTGGCCATAAATACGCCGAACAGCAGACCACACCTGCTACGCAGAGGTACGACGGGAAAGGGAAGACACGTAAGATTCCCAAGATTTCCGCTTTGCACTCCGAAGTACATAGCGCGCCTTAGCCCGAGAACGTTTAAATGCCACAAAGTTCTCCTCCGTAGGATGTAGCTGAAAAATACGCAGGGCGCGTTTGCGCGTTCTAATGGCCAAGCGGCATTCCTCGCACCACCAAGGTACAGGAACGTGACGCGGTGTAGATGAACCTCGAGGAATGCTGGAATCTGCTGCAAGCAAGACAGTACACGTAAAATAGTCCACCATGTCATCGATGGTTGCGAAACCATCGTCCGGGAGAGCAATCAGGGAGCGGAACTTCCTCCAG
Organism: Deroplatys truncata; assembly: GCA_030765065.1. Taxonomy (NCBI): domain Eukaryota; kingdom Metazoa; phylum Arthropoda; class Insecta; order Mantodea; family Mantidae; genus Deroplatys; species Deroplatys truncata. The sequence goes on along the minus strand of CM060976.1, from coordinate 226,402,939 downwards.
TCAGCCTTGGAAAGAATCCAGTTGGGATGTCGAGAAGGCAAAGGATGGTGTCCTGTGAGGTGAATGTTAATGGGAAAATGATCACTCCCATACAGATCCGAAAGCACCGACCAATCAAAGAGAGGAACTAATGTCGGGCTGCAATAAGCAACGTCTAAGGCTGACGGTGTCCCATAGGTAGATGACAAAAAGGTAGGGACACCAGTGTTCAACAAAAGCAAGCCGGACAGATCACAAACGTCTGCTACAAGGTATCCACGAGCATCATCAGTGTCGGAGCCCCACACAGCATTTTTGGCATTCAGATCACCAAGGAAGAGGAGCGGTGTGGGAATCTGCGCCAAAAGCGCCCGAAGATCCATCTCTTGTACGACACCGACCGGCGGCAGATAGACATTACAGACAGAGAAACAAATGAAACTGAGTTGGACACGCACCGCCACAGCTTGTAACGGCGTAGTAAGCGGTATGCGGGCGGCAGAGATGTTAGGCGCCACCAAGATAGCAACGCCACCGCTTGCACGCTGTCCAACAGGAGAGTCATGCCTAAACGCCGTAAAGTCACGAAGGTGTAAAGTGTGATGAGGCTGCAGATGGGTTTCCTGTAAACAGACCAGTGAAGGGGAGCGTTGTGACACTAAATATTGGATGTCCGGAGCACGAGCCCGGAACCCATTAACATTCCACTGGATTATTTCCATAGGTCTTCCCGTTGCACCAATAGCAACGGATTAATGGACCGACTTAATCTTCTTTCTCACCTTGGCCGACTTCGGACCAACGATTTGAAAAGACTCCTCTGGCGACTGCTCCGAGGTTCGGGAGTCCGAAGATCCCCTGCGGCTCGTAGAGCGAGACCGGGACTGCACAGAGGAAGCACGGCTATTGGTGCAATGGGAAGACCTGGAACGACTGCGGGCATTAGAAGACTTAGACTTGTTAGCGCCGGTAGACGCTTTGGAAGATGATGGTGGCACGGCGGAAGATGGAGACCGTGGTGCAGGTATGGCACGAGACAAAGAACTACTTACGGGTAAGTCGGTCTGTGTGGAAGCATTTACAACGGGCGCAGTTTGTAGGCCAACAGAGGTAACAGGAGTGTGGCGGGCCGCAACCGAATAACCCGTAAGGACACAAGGGTTCAGCTGCTCAAAACGGCGACGTGCCTCGGTAAAAGTCAAACGTTCCTTGACACGCAACTCCTGTATACATTTCTCATCGAGGAACTTCGGACACTGTCGGGAGCTAGATGAATGGCTCCCGCCACAGTTCACACAGCAAAGTGCTCGAGTACAGGCCGAGTCCTCATGGGCTGGAAGACCACAACGCTCACAAACAGCACGGTTGTTACACGATCCTTTAGTATGTCCGAAACGCTGGCACTGAAAACAGCGCATGGGGTTCGGAACATACGGACGTACGGCGGCACGCTCATAGCCACAGAAAATATAATCAGGTAAAACAGTGCCCTTAAAGGTTAGAAATACCGTACGTAATGGTTGTTCTACGCCATCCTGTTTCCGGGTTAGGCGGTACGCTTGAGAAACGCGTTGATCAGAAAGGCAGGTGACGATGTCCTCGTTTGTTATACCGTCCAGACTGGAGGTGGTAACAACTCCCCGACAGGAATTCAACGATTTGTGTGGGGCTACACGGATGGGGTAGGATCCCAACAAAGTTGCCTTCAACAATTTCTCGGATTGGTCGGCCGTATTGGTTTCTATCAAAAGCGTACCATCCCTTAGGCGTGTTGCATTTTTAACCGGGCCACAGATACGGTCAACCTCGCGTTTGATATAAAATGGGCTAACGTCCTGCATGGTTTTTCCTTCACTCGCCAGGTGCAAAATTAAAAATGTGTCAAACAAAGTAGGGGTTTTGCGCGGATGCATATTGATAAGGACCCCCTTCCGGAACCGTCGGCGTCAGCCTGCCATCTGGGGGTTAAAGAAGAAAAGACACCATATCTTCACGGTCTGTGCCGTCATGGAGACCCCTCCCATGACTGATCGCAAAGCGTACCTCAGAAGGGTTACCCTCCAATCTCCACTGCTTGTCCACATGTGTAAACCGTTCACCACGCACACCCCGGCTTTAAGCCCCTACCACAGGAATAACCGCCTGTGGCTCCCCACTTTAGGCTGCGCTGCCGTCAAACACAGACACGGATTCAGGGGACTTGTGGTCGATTACACCGGGGTTCCGTCAGCGGTAACACGTCCAGCCCCTGATACTAACCCAACGGCTCATGGCCGTCGGGACATGAACACAGGCCGGGCCCCTAGAGAGCTACGTGGGTGTACATGACGGTGTGGACGGGCTCCGCACCTAAGGCTACACATGGGGGCAGTGCGAAGGGTCCACCCAACCTTCGCGCCTGAGACCCCCGTAGGGCACACACGTCGGAAGCCGCGCTGAAACCGTAGGAAAGGACCACGGAGATAGAAAAGATCCCTGCTGGTGAGACAGGAGTTAATAAGCCTAAGACAGTACCAACTAAGAATCAGAATAAACCTAGAAGAGGAAGAGTGAGAAGAAATAAAGTAACGTGGCACAGTTGATGCGGGTGGAGGGGGTGAAATGGAGGCGAGTGGCTCGGGACCCCGGGTTCACCAAACCCGTACTCACATGAAGTGAGTCCCTGGGGGCGGGGATGAAAGGGTGAATATGGCTATGAGTGGCTCGGGACCCCGGGCGCGCCTAACCCGTACTCACACGAAGTGAGCCCCTGGGGGGAAGAGTCCTAGGTATTTGACCAAAGTAACTGAGGGGATTCTGCTCCACCATAGCCTCAGAGGTTGCTCTGAGCAGGGCCCTTCAGTCTGATAGATGAAGTGAAGGTTAGGCAATGTTTGAACAAAAGTATGGAGTGAAGGTTAGGCAATGTTTGAACAAGAGTCTTAGGTATTTGACTAAAGAAACCCACAGGATTCTGCTCCACAATAGCCTCAGAGGTTGCTCTAAGCAGGGCCCTTCAGTCTGATAGATGGAGTGAAGGTTAGGCAATGTTTGAACAAGAGTCTTAGGTATTTCACTAAAGAAACCCAGAGGATTCTGCTCCACCATAGCCTCTGAGTAAAGCTCTTCGATTCAGTAGACGGGGTGAAGGTTAGGCAATGTTTAAGCAAGAGTCCTAGGTATTTGATCAAAGTAATCCAGGGGATTTTGCCACACCATAACCAGAGGTTGTTTTGAGTAAAGCTCTTCAATCCAGTAGATGGAGTGAAGGTTAGGCAGAGGTTGAGCAAGACTCCTATGTATTTGACCAAAGTAACCCAGGGATTCTGCTCTGTAGCAGCTTTAGAGGTTGCTCTGAGCAGGGGTCTTCAGTCTGGTACATAAGAGTGACAGGCAGTGGTTGAGCAGAAGTCCTAGGTATTTGACCAAAGTAATCCAGGGGATGCTGCTCCACCGTAGCTTCAGAGGTTGCTCTTTGGTCCAGTATATGGAGTGGAGGTTAGGCAGTGGATAAACAAAACTCCTAAGTATTTGACCAAAGTAAGCCAAAGAATTCTGCTCTGCCATAACCACAAAGGTTACTCTGAACAGGACACTTTGGAACAGTAGACGGAGTGGAGGTTAGGCAGTGGTTGAGTAAGACTCCTAGGTATTTGACCAAAGTAACTAACTCTCTGAATTCTGCTCCACTGTAGTCTCAGAAGCTGCTCTGAACAGGGCTCTCTGGTCCAGCATATGGAATGAACATTAGCCAGTGGTTGAGCAAGGCTCCTAGGTATTTGACCAAAGTAACCTAGGAGATTCTGCTCCGCCATAGCTTCATCAAAAATTACTCAGAGCTCCTCAGTCCAGTAAATGCAATGAAGCTTAGACAGTGGTTGAGCAAGACTCCCAGGTACTTAACCAAAGTAAGCTAGGGGATTCTGCTCCATCGTAGCCTCAGATGTTACTCTAAGCAGGGCTCTTCAGTCTGGAAGATGTAGTGAAGGTTAGGCAGTGGTTGAGCAGGACTCCTAGGTACTTGACCAGTGACCCAGGGGATTCTGTGCCACTGTAGCCTCAGAGTTGCTCTGAGTAAAGCTCTTCAGTCCAATAGTTGGAGGAAAGTTATGCGGTGGTTGAACACTAGGTGATTAATCAAAGTAACTCTGGGATTCTGCTCCACTGTAGCCTAAGAGGTTACTCTGAGCAGGACTCTGGTCCAGTAGATGAAGTGGAGGTTAGGCAGTGCTTGAGCAAGACTCCTAGATACTTGACAAATGTACCCTTGGGATTCTGCACTGCCATAATCCCAGAGCTTGCTCTGTACAGGGCTCTTCAGTCCAGTAGATGGAGTGGAGGGAAGTAGTAATGGGCATGAAAAAGCACTCACTTCGAACAAGATGCAAACTCAGGCTCTATAGACTAGAAGGCAGACATGCTATTGCCATACTACAGAGGTGTTCAATTCCAAACTTTCATATATTCTTTCAGAGATTCTCTCTCTCTCTCTCTCTCTCTCTCTCTCTCTCTCTCTCTCTCTCTCTCTCTCTCGGCGTTAAGAGAAAACTGTTATAGCTTTTAATTTCTTAGCTCTGATGACTTATTATGCATTCATATGTATTATGTAAAAGCTTCACATGTATATATGCTTTTTCATTTATTGCTTTATGTATGGCGGGTTCAGTTTGATTGCCTTTGGAGAGTACATGTCTGGATAACATGTTTTTCTGCAGATTTTCCATATCCTACAAAAGAATAACAAGGAAGCAAGTGACTCAGAATTTGTTTGTACCACAATTTTATTCTTCTAATCATTTTCAGGAGATTCTCTCTGTGGTAAGTGATTCAGTTATATTTTCAAACTTTTAAATTCTTTTGACAGCTCAATGAAATTCACGATAGAAACTGAATCCAACAATGAACCTCTGTTTTTGTAATGCTAAACTAGAATTTGAGATTTATAGAAAAACCATGCATACCAACAACCGTATAAAGAATTGTGGATGCAATCCAAAGGAACATATACATGCTACATTTCAATAGTTTGGCCTACAGATTGGAAAACGTACTGTTGAAGGACAAGGAATGCAAAGAAGAGCTAGAACACATCATGGAAATAGTGGACAAGAATGGTTTTTCAAGGCATTTAATACAGAGCAAAATTCAAAAATTTAAAGAAAAGAAAATAAGAGCTTCAACGATGCTGCAAAACATCACTGAAACTAAAACCTTCAAAAAGTTCACCTACCATCCTTGGGCATTCAGCAACTTTCAAAACATTTTCAAACATTGGAATATAAAATTAGCACTATTTAACAAACATAGTCTAAATAACATACTGAAAACTAATACCAAAGACAAAATTCCAAAGAATAAAATGCCAGGTATCTACCAAATTAATTGTGATGATTGCTATTTAATGTGTATAAGAAAAACAAAAGGGAACATGGGTTTGAGGCTTAAAGAACACCTTAAACATATTAAATATAAGAAAATAAAAATATGTGCAAATGCCAACCATTTCTGGATAAAAAATCACAATATTCAAAAGCAAGTAAAATTAATAAAGGCTGTAAGCCAATAGACTTAACCATATGGGAAAAGCTTTGGATACAAAAGAACAAGGATCATCTGACGAATTTAGTTTTCCAACAGAAAGGATCTCATCACTAAATACATCAAGCCACAAGCGACGCCTAAAAGGAAGTAAAAAAAATCCATTTGTGGCTTTTAGCTGACGATGGAGGCAAGATGTCTCTGAAACGCATTCGAGGTAAATCTCAAAATTAGTGAAGTTATTAGAATGCATGTACCACAATGAAAATAATTCTTGCAATACAGTATTATAATCAAAATTGTTAAGAGCTGTTTCTGTGAAAATAAATAACAAAGGTTATTTTGGGGTGGGGGGATTTTCTTGAAAATCTTTATCGCATCCTTGGATGATGCTGAACTTGAATACAAGTTTGGTGTTTAATGGACTTTTCACATTTGAGTTATGCTGCTCAGACAGATGTACACACAAGGACCTTTTTCTAAAATGTTTTTCAGGCAGCCTCAAAACATGTATTTTTTATGAAATCTTAGTATCAAATTTTTGGGTGATGTACGATACTTCCACTTCTCTGCTCCAGTGTAACACATCTCTTTTACATCTTGTTACTAACTTCTGTTTAGTTTGCTTTTGGTAAAGCTTTACCATTATAGCTTCCATATGTATAAATACTTCAAGCAATATGTGGCTGCATTCATTTCCAGCTCTTGAAGGTGATCAGGCATATGTGCACACAACTGTGCTATTCATATTCATCTAAAAGTTTTGTGATTTGGAAATGACTCATTCTGGGAATGGTAAAACAAAGGGTGAATTAAACAAGTAAAACATAAAGTAATATATTCCTTTGGAATAAATTTTCCATGTACATTATTGGAGTGTTTATAAAAAAACAAATTACAATCAATATGGCACAATATATCACTTACATCAAGATGATTCTTCTTCATCATGTGCCTTCTTCTTCTTCTTTTTCTTTTTCTTGCCTGATTCTGAAATTTAGAAAACAACCAGTTCAAATCCTATAGTAAAGCATAATAAATGCTATACATAAATGTTCCTACATACAGAAATAATGCACCATTAAGACAGGTTAACACTGGAACTTTTCATACAGAATTGTATACACATTTGAGGCAGTATTTTAATACCTGAATAATTTCAATTGTATTTTATAATAAGCAAATTCAATAACAGCCCGCCTTGAAACAATATGTATTTAATAATTATTTGAATTGTATGTAACAGTCATTGCAAATGCTTATTTTTATTATAAACATGTTTTATAATGTTATGTGAAAACATTATATACTTTAATAATGCAAGAGCTGTGAGAATAATAAGTTTTAAGTTGCTAACAATGAGGTAATAATGAGGTAACCTTGTGGCAATAATGAGTTTTAGAGTTTGAAAATTACTAGTCATGATTACAGCAACGATAATGCAACTTTCAGTAACAGTTTAAAATTAGCCAATCAACAGCAAAGAAGTTTTAAGTAAAATGCAGATATTCTATTGGACTAGAATTAGCCAATCAGAGACTTGAAATACCAAAGCTTACGGGTTTTGACTGTTGAAAGTTACTCAGTTGCTGGCAAACCTTGGTAGTGAACAGATGGAAGATGTGTTCCCTACAGAAATATTACGTGTGAATCGTAAAATATGTATATGCACTAAGTGAAAGTATTAAAGGTTCTCACAGTTCTTAAAAAATGTAGTGCTTTATAAAAATGTGCAAGGATTAATAAAAGATGTGAATTTAAAAAGTTAAATTCTGTGATGTCTACATTCTTGTTGACTGACGCCTTGACTAAGACACATGACTACAAACATTACTGACGCAGCCGAGGCAAATTCAAGCATAAATAATATATAGAAGCAGTTTTAATAACAAAGTTAAAAATTATAGTGTAAAACTTGGAGTGTAATAACAAAATTACATCTTGAAATCAGCTTCTCATATGTAGCAGCATATTGCGTAATAACAGTAACTACTACGTAATCAACAAATTCAAACCGACGCCCTAAGCATGTTGCAAACTCCTTAAAGCAACTAAATATTACGTAAAAACATATTACTAACTAAAATCTTCAAGTTGGCTCCTGTATGTGGGGCAGTTAAAATTACGTAACCAAACAAAACAAAAGCAGCACAACATAACCTTCTTCAAGTTTATGTAAAATAATATATGTGAAGCAAACAACTACTTCACATTTTGTAACAAACATATTCGTTATATACAAAACAAGCAAGGAGCAGTTACATTTAAAATATTTGTATAAGACTTGTCAGTTTCAGTATCGATATGAATTTTCCATTGTACTGGAATATTAAGTTATGAATCTTTTCTTTGACTTCCCCAATGTCTGCTTTCCTTATTTTGAAGACATCATAAGTAGAGACCCATAAAAGATGAGGGTATTTGTCCCAAAAAGGTAAACTTATTGTCACTGAAAAGCAAGGATGTTTTAATATGCTCTATAAAACAAATAAATAAAAGGACCTAAACATACAATTTATTATTCAAACTAAAACTATGTCACTGTAGTCCTTTTTGCTTTCTGTAGTTTGGTTCTTTTGTCTGTTGAAGCATTACTACAAATTGCAATCATTTCTCTGGCTTTATATTACTTCATAGGCTTAAAATTCACTTAGAACAAAAATGAATCTTACGGATGTATTGCAATATGTTATATATATATATATATATATATATATATATATATATATATATATATATATATAACTATATCTCACTTTTTCTGAAATGAAATGAAATTCTCAGTTCATATATAAGTAATTGGATGGAACATCTTCAGGTCTTATATGCAGATCTAAATATGCTGTTTGTTGTTCAACAATGGCACTGGAGATTAATTGATCTGCATCATTTTCCCTCTGGCTTTGCAATATAAAGTCTGTAAGTTATCACTTTTAAAACCTTTGCATTTGGCGAGATGCTGTTTGTTCAGGATACATCTTCTTCACAGAGAGTGCACTTGGGTGTAGGTAGGCATCCTATCTTGTAGAGGTGTTCTGCGAGGCAATCATGGCCAGTTGCCATCCTAAATAAGGCCACTGCAGTTTTCCTTGGCATTTTTTGTTATCAACTCAATCTTTAATATTCTTATAATCTTTATCTTTTAATTTATCTTCTTCATCAAGTCTTTGCTGTCTTTTGAAATGTTGTTTAATGTTATTTAATTGTTTAGTTATTTCTATTTGTCCTACAGGTTTTATATGTTGTATTGCACCTTTCTTTGCTAACTGATCCGCATGTTCATTGCCCAAAAGTCCAACATGAGCTGGGATCCATTGTAGAGTGACATGATTTCTAGTTTCAACTGCTTTAATAGGCTTTTTATTTTTTTAATATTTCTTGTTGTTTTATTATTGTACTTTACTATCCCATCTATGGCTGATTTTGAGTCTGATAAGATGACTATTTTTTGTTTTATGTATGGTCTATATAAAATGTTCTGTAATGCTGCTTTTATAGCTGTGAAAATAACTTTGTTATGGCATGCTTATAATTTGTTTTATTTCTCCTCATTGTAGCAGGAAGTTTGTATTATTTTGTTTCTATATTGTCAAAAGTGCGTAATTTATTCTATATACGCTGCAATGTTTATGCAGTTATTTTCAATTAACAATAATAATACAAAATAGTTATTATTCATTGACGTTCGCTACTTACGTACACTTTTTGTATGCGGCTTAGACACGATAGAAAGGAGAACAATCAGTTGTTGTTGTTTACTAGCCACTCTGGCAATGTTGCAACCACAATGTAGCCAACCTTACACGAAGCCACATGAACTGTCAAGTGCAAAGATACAGCGGCGAGGGTATAGTTTTCCTTATTGACCATACGACTATAAAGCAGGAACTCCTGATGCACTATCCGCTTGTAATCAAAGAAAACAGTAAGAAGAACCCTCACATGTGATCGAACTTGTCAAATTTTTTCGGTCTTAGCTCTTCAGGCAGTTTCCATTGGGACGATTGGGCCTTAGTTTCAACGTCATACCCATATACCCATGTTTCATCACCTATTATAACCTTCTTTAGAAGTTCTGGTTTGTTTTCGACTTTATTCAGCAATTTCTGAGCGATGTTTACTCGACGTCGTTTTTGGTCAAAATTCAATAATTTCGGAACAAACTTTGCTGCTACATGTTTCATGCCCAAAACATCTGCTTGACATGAGCCAAAGGATATGCCGACATCATCAGCAACCTCTCTGATGGTGATTTGGCAATTTTCCAGAACTATTTTCTTTACTTCTTCCACATTGTCATCAGTAATTGATGTACTAGGGCCTCCAGGGTGGTCGCCTTCAATGTCTTCTTGGTCCTCTTTGAAACATTTATACCAGTCATAAACGCTTCTCTTACTCATAGTAGATTTGCCAAAAGCCAGTCATCATTTCAAATAAGTGCTGCACTTTATTCAATTTTTCAAGCAAAATTTAATGCAAATTCTTTTATCCATCTTTTTCGAAAGTAAAAATTCACTGAGTACTTGAAAACATGTATAACTTTTTCGACTGTCAACGATAAACTAAATATTCAAAACAGCTGAAAATGCAAACACACATCAGGGACATGTGTAACAAAAAGATAAAACATAAGTTTTGAACATCGGATGCATAAAGCTCACGAAATTAAAAAATTCCCATTAATTTCTTATCACACCTCGTATTGAACTCAGTTTGTATGTGAAATAAGGGACCTTCACATCAGAAATAGTAGACAAGATCAGTCATAAAGATTCCTAGAAATTGCACCATGAAATGCAACTGTTCAAGTCAATAAATAAACCAGATTTGCAAACACATAAGCAGAAAATTCAGATCCTACAACAAATTTACTACATACTAAGTATTTGTTCTGCCCTGCATTAAGTGTCTGTTAGCATTCTGAATATCTGGGTGAATTACACAAGAGATAATCAAACAGTAAGTTAAAAAATTCTGATGTGTTGCATTCACATCACTTTCTCTAGTCACTATTATTTAGTTTTATATTTCTTCTACAAACTATTCTTACAAAAGCTATTTTTTATCTACTTCATTTTAACTGATATAAACATTAGCAGAAAGGGTTTCATTACACATTGTGTTGTAGGTACTAAAGACATACAGGAGGCTAAAGAGATAGTAAGAGCTTTATAGTGGCATTGGAATTCGATACTTTGCATGACATTGTGAGAAACAACTGAATGGTGACCAATAAAAAAATTAAAATAATAAATTATGAAAGAATTTCCAAGTAACAAGTAGTTTCAGGTGAGAGATTTTCTTGAAAATCTTTATGTTGATCCTTAGAAGATGCTGAACTTAATTACAAAGTTTGGTATTTATCTGACTGTTCATTTTTGTTATGCTGTTCACAGACAGACAAATGCAGGCCTGTTTCTTAAAATGTTTATTTATTTTATTTGCGGGGGACTTCAAAACACACATTTCTAGAGAAATTTCTATATAAAATTTTCTGGTGGAATGCAATACTTCCTCTATCTACCATATGTAGGCGCTAGATAAAGTAATTAGTAAAAATGTCTAATGGAGTTCTGCTCACCAGTAACTGATGCTTCCATCTGTTCTTCTTCAGCTTCTTCAGTTGCTGGTTCCTGCTCCTCAAGCTCCTTTTGCTTTTTCTTCTTCTTCCTTTTCTTTATTTCAAAACCTTCACCTACAAAAGAACAATAGGGTTTATATATAATTCAACTTGAATGTTTCAACCTGTCAGTGTTTAAAGTGAGAAAAGAAATTAAAATACTGAGCATTATACAGGGCAAATCAAAATGATGGACCTGATTTCAGTAATTTATTCTGTGAAATCTAACTAACATATATAATAAAATGTCTGCTTTGAAAGGTAAACTAACTGTTCTATGTATGCATCCCGTGTAATGCAACACACACCAAGCAAATAATCGATCTCCTGCAAACCCTTTGCAGCATGTCATGGTCAATTTCAGTAATAGTTGCTGTAATGCAGTTGCACAGACTTTTAATTTGGGGGTTGGTGTTCCACAAATGCATGTGCTTGTTCACATTCCCTGAAAGGTGCAAAGCTGCTTCATAACTGTAAATTAACCTTTCGGTGAACCCATCCTCCTCCATTGTGAAAGGAGATCAACACAGAAGGATGCTCGCCTTGCATAGTCTGTGTCTTTTAAAGCTTGAAACAGTTGCAAGTTGTGGGGTTTCAGTTGTAAACGTTTCCGAAGAACCCGCCAAACAGTTTTCTGTGGTAGATGAAGTTCTCTTGTTGCCCAGTAGGTAGACTTTTGTGGACTCCTTGCGAAACATGTGCAAACTTGTTCCATTGTCTCTTCCCCAGTTGAAGGATGGCCAGTCAATATTCATTTATAGATGCAGCCCAAATCTCTGAACTGCATATATCACGGCCTTACCAGTGGGTGGGTCTATCCGACATTTGGTTCAGAAATACCACTGAACACTAACCACAGAGTTTGTTATGTGATAATCAAGCACAAAGAAGGATTTCTGTTGTCCAGTCAATGCCATTTTCCTTAAACACTCTACTACTGACACTTTGCGGGCGAAAGCAGAAACAATATAAGGGAAGTAAACTTGGAGAGCTTACCTTTTAAAACCACACGTCTCATAATATGATACATTCAATAAATTTCACAAAATAAATTACTGAAATCGGGTCCATCATTTTGACTTGCCTATACTAGTTATCTAGATCCAGGAACGCACATGAAGGTGGACTGGAGAAGCCATTGCTCAGAGGAATGCTACTGCTTAACCTGCCTTTATGGGTGCTCCAAACTAATGATCACTGTGGCACAAAAAGATTTTCTTTAATTCATGCACTGTATGATTACAAATTTCTTAGAGCACATCAAGAGGGGTGGTGGTACAAATCTGCAGTACAATTGGATACTTCAGTTCAATACAGATACACTCAAATTTATTTCAACATAAAACTTTTTAAGGGTACTTGATACTGAAGTTTCAACAAAATTTGGAGGGGGAAAAAAATTTAATTTTCATGAAAAAATCTCATATACTGTACAATTGAGGTCTTGCCTTTCTGACCATTTAAATGCCCAAATAAAATGCTTAAATGGACATGCAAGGTGTGTACAAAAAGTGCATGAAATTTTAAAACTTTATACTCTCATATTCTTGTTTTTTTGAATTTCTGTCACCTTAAAATGTTTCTCGTGATGTAATTTTTGTTCAATGGCTTTCAAATTTTCATTAAAGAATATAAAGAACCTCTTTGTTTTTAAAATTCAAGTATAGTTTTGAATTTAAGGTTTCAATCGTGTGATGCACTATTGATTTTTAGAAAATTAAAACCATTATATACTTTACAATCTTTTTACTTTCTCTACCACATACATAGTAGGTACAGAAGGTGTTGCATTTAACCCAAAAATCTGATGCTGAGATTTCAATGGAAATACATGTTTTGAGGCATCTTGAATAATAAATTTAAAAAAAAAAAACATTTTTAAAAAAGTACTATGTGTATATATGTCTGTAAAGAGTGAAAAATAGGATAAATACCAAACTTGGTATTTAGGTTTAAGTACTTTCCAAAGATGCAACAAAGATTTTCAAGAAAATCCCCCTAACCCAAACTATCCTTTACATCGAACATGTTTCGAAATTTTTTATTTTCTAAAAAATGGTTTTAACAATTTTTATTAAAATATCATGCATTAAAGATATCTACATAACAAATAAAATGTATATCTTGAATTCCCTGGGAATATCCTTTGAAGTCCTCTTCATTTGGAAGGAATTTTGTATAATCTTGTATAATTGGTAAAGGTTTAGAGATGAATGAAAACATACTACACAAAAAGTGTAGATCTGTTTAAAACACACAATTTATTCCTAGTAACTATTTTTGTAGTATTGGACATTTTTGAGTAATCCTTCAGTAATGGTTTGAATTGTTCAACACTTACCATTCTTTTAAAGTTCAGTCGACTTTCAATTGTTTCCCACAATGTCATGGAAAAAGTATGAAATTTTAAGGCTAGTGTACAGCATCCACTCCTAAAATATCTGACTATCACTGCTTCCTTTGTATCTATAGTTAAACATGTAATGCAGCTATTTCCAGAGAGGTTTATATCAATTAAAATGAAGTAGATAGCAAAATAAACTTTCATAAGAATAATTTGTATACCAACTAATAAGTGAAAGAAGGTAGAGAAAGTCACGTGAATATAACATACCAGATTTTTAAGTGTTTAAAATTTTCATCAAACAAAGCATTTTAAAAGAGACATGATTTTAATTTTATTTTTAATTATTTTATTGGAAAATTAGATACATAAGACTATGAGAATTAATTTTCTGCTACAAATATGGATAATAAATCTGTGATAAAAATTGCAAAAATGGCTGAAATTTGTAGAAATTAGCAACACTAATTAAAAACTTTGATTGTTTGTGTCAAAATTCTAACATGCCATACAGTAGAACATCAATTATCCAAATACCGATCAATGAAACATTAGTTAACTGAAAACATTCCACTCTGCAAATTCAAATTTTGGTGCATATAGTTCTGAAAGGGGAAAAAATAATTAAGCAACTGTACAGAGAAATTGACTTGAAGGATGCTGTATACATGCAAAATCTTGGGCTACTGTCAAGGACACTGCACTAGCAAAAGCTTGGATAAGCTCCTTCTATCAGATGACTCTCACGTCAAGAGTCACCAAACAACTAACTTGTATTAGAACTGGCTGGGCTGATTAAAGAAACTTCAGGATTTGAAGAATGTGACCAGGAAAACATTCAAGACTGGCTCAAATGTGATGATGATGATGATGACCCTGGCTATCAAATATTTACAGATGAAATCATTGCCAGTGTCAACAACCAAAACCCTAGTGACGACGAAAAAATACCACCCAATAAAGAAGCTTTCTACTGCCTTGAGACAGTTATGAAGAGCCAGATAAAGAATGTGATGCTCTCCAATTGCTGTCTTTAAAATGTTTGCGAGACGTAGCAGCAAAAAAACTACTCCCAACTCTGAAGTCTCCACCCCCAAAAGAAAAAAATGAGACTCATTTTCCTAAATGTAGCCCTACTTTAAATGTCATTTTGAACTTGTCAAACTAGGCTAGTCAGTTCTCTTGTTACTTGTAAGACGTGCAATACAAAATAATTATATATGCACAGTTGTGTTTAACATCAGTGTTTTTTTGTTTCGTGTTACTCCTATGACACCTGGTACAATTTGCTTTCATAAATGATGGGTTATCAGAAAAATCAGTTATCTGAATGCCCCCATTCCCAATGGTTTTGGATAATCAATGCTCTACTGTACATCGCAAATACATTAATCTCAAGAAATATTTTCTAAAAATATTTTAAATTTGGCAACACTGGCATGATTATATGAAAGATACAGAAATACTGCTCAGGCAACATTAAATAATTTACAAATGAAACCATGAGGCAAGGTAATAAATACGTAAAACAATTTGAATCAACTTAACGTTCTCATGGCTTCCACTAAATATTTTAAAAATTCCATCACAGCCATTCAAACGAATGTCAGAAACTGCTCAGGAAGGAGCTGAAGACATGGATAATTGGCCATAAAACATGAACTATACTTGTCATCAGGTCAAGAAAAAAAGTGGCATCTTTGATCTTTCCTGCTCCCCTCCACATAGCAAGCTGTGCTGCGGCCAAAAATAGTCCCCCGTAGAACTTGGCAAAGGGGAAGCATATAAGCTTGCTGCTACATGACAATAAACTAGTGTAGTTATTTTGTACTACAGTACGTTAATGTTAAGTTATTTTAATGATACTAATCCAGGTTTAAATTGGAAATATTGCATTGATGCCAACGTTAACCATTTATAAAGCTATCCCAACAGATGCAAGTAATGGAATCATATAAGTCCATAACATGCCAAACAGTAATCTACAATAGAAGGGGTAATATGAATATGTATAATAAATTACATTTATACATTATACTTCATATCTGTATGTTATGTGCCAGTTGTATGAAAGCATTTGTAATCTCATAGGTTGGCAAACCTGCTGAAAGATCAAAATGGTGACAAATGGTGTGTAGTGCAATGAGTTCTCCTGCTCAGTATTTTAAAGCAAACAGGGGTGGTGCAAAATTATGTGCTAAGTATCAACAAATTGTATTGAATATGTACAGGTGGCTATCAGAAGAAAATAATAACTGGACTGTGGATTAAATTGTGCAAAAGACATGTTTACATAACAGGATTGTTGGTTTCCACCATTTATGCGGCTCACAAGGTAAGAGAGTGCAGAAAAATAAATATTCTGAACATGTATTAAAACATTTTCAACGGGAAGTTCAGGAATTTTTTTTAGAAAAAGAAATCCCAACAGTTACAAAAGTGACTTCAAAACTAAACAAAATAAATGAATGAGACATTGACGTGATTTTCCAAGCTTTAGCAAGAGCACTGTTTGAAGATTACCAAAGATTTAGGGTTCATTTTCAAGAAGCGCAGCAAAGCAGCCGTTCTGATATAATGTGATGATATTATTGACTGGCAATATAAAGACTCATGCAGTATTCGTCAGTTTAGAAAAGAGGTTTGTCTGATATATTTTCTAGATGAAACTTGGGAAATGCAGGGCATACCATAATGAAAGTCTGGCAAGATTCAACAATAAAAGTAAACGTCAAGCATTTATTGATGGACTTACAACAGGACTGAAGGCACCTAGTGGAAAGAGCGGACGATGATTTTGTAGAACATGCAGGTGTTGTCTTTAGGGCAAAAAATTTAACTGAGATTACTATGAAGAAACCGATGGCACAAGGTTTGAAAAATGGTTTCAATGTTTATTGACAAAACTTAATCAGCACAGTGTTGTTGTGATGGATAATGCAAGTTACCATTCTGTAAAGCTGGAACACGTACCAACTTCTTAGAAGAAAGCAAACATTCAGAGTTGACTTCACAGTAAAGACATTCATTTTGAGGAATGCCAAATTAAATCCAAGCTTTGGGGCTTGATTTGTGGCATGAAACACAGGTAAAAAATACTGCATTGACAACATAACTGAATAAGCTGGTCATACTGCTATGTTTACCTCTTTACCATTGTGAACTGAATCCTATACAAATGGTCTGGAGTCAGGTAAAAGGGCATGTTGCAAGGAACAATACCAATTTTATAATTGACGAGGTAGCAAAACTTCTTTGTGAAGGAATACAAAATGTCACATCTAAAAACCGGAGTAATTATGTTAGGCATACTGTGGGAGAAGAAAATAAAATGTGGACTCTGGACCTTCTTGTTGAAGATGTGCAAGAAAAAATGTTATGTTAGAGACCAGATTAAAAGGACATATGAGACACATCAAATATAAACAGATGGACAAATCTGCAGTTCCACATCACTTTTGGACAAAAATCACATCACACCAAATATAACACTCTTAAAACCAGCAAAACACACAGCAGAATTGGATATTTGGGAAAAGTTATTAATCACAAAACATAAACACCATGTGATAAATTTTGAATTGCTGCCACCGAACCCACTAGGAGTTTCATCACTACACCAGATTTTACCACACAGATGCATACTGGACAACACCACGTGGAACCAGTCGGTCACTTCTGAGGATGCGAGCAATTAGCTCTCGAAACTGGTCAAGTTGTAAAACATGTTACTGCTCCGACTCAAATTTTCTTATATACGTTCAAAAGAGCTTGGCTCCAATTGGACACTGACAACTCCCACCCATACATCTTTACCATCCTGCTTATATGTGCACACACGCATACCCCCCCCACACACAAGCACACATGCACTGCCGTTTGTGAAAATTGCAACACCAAGAAAGAATTTTTTGAATAACTCCAAACTTGGTGGGAGTGTAGAGAGTGAGCAAGCAATAAGTGATTAGGTTTGCAGAGAGATGGGGTATACATAGGCCGAGCAGAACTCTCTCGTGTCCGTCCAACTAGCACAGTGTTGCGCCCAGTGGTCAGTGCAGAGCTGTCAAACAAGGTGGAAACAATAAAGAGAGTGCCAGTATGCTTCAACAATGTCAAAGGAAGCCATATCGGCATGTGAGTGAGTTCAAATGGGACAGAATGATCGGTCTCCGAGAAGCGGGTTTGTCATACTGTGACATTTCGGCTTGTATAGAGCATGCTGCTACGACAGTGATGCGTGAGTGGAAGCAATGGATAGATGAAGGTTGTATGCAGTGAAGAGCAGGTACTGGACCACGGAACATGACCACAGCACGGGATGACCGTCATCTTGTCCGCATGGCCATAACAGACCGTACAACTTCATCCAGAGTGTTGGCTTGACGCTGGAGCACTGCAACAGGTGTGAACTTGTCTGCATCAACAGTTCGTCGCTGTCTGCTGCAGGTTGCATGCATACCATTACATCAGCTTCCATTGTCCAGAAACCACAAGCTCCTGCGATTGCAATGGGCATGTGAACACCATCATGGGGTGCTGAGTGGCTAATTGTAGTCTTTTTGGACGAGTCCCACTTCAACGTGCCCTACAGTGATGGCTGCATACATGTCCGGTGGTATCGTGGTGAGCGCAACCTGGAGGGCTGCATTGTTGAGTGGCATAGCACCAGGTGTGATGGTTTGGGGCATCATTGGTTACAACAACTGATCTCGCCTCCTACGTATTGAGGGCACTTTCAACAGCAACTGGTACCTAATGGTGGTTGTAGAGCCTGAGTACTCCCGCTGCTTCAGGCATCTCCACAGACCACATATTGGGAGAAATGTACAAGCCTTCTTCGAAGAGTGATGGGTACAATTGCTTCTCTGGCCTGCACGTTCACCTGACATGTCGCCCAACAAACGTCTGGGATATGGTTGGTCGGCATTTGGTGTGTCACAGTCCTCCAGTAACCAGTGTCACGGATTTGTGGGCTCGAATACAAACTGCGTGGAGGGAAATCCCTCAGGAACTTATTCAGAACCTTTTTGATTCAATGCCAAGGCGTATAGCAGCTCTAATTGCAGCGCATGGAGGCCACACCAAATACTGAATATTAGGGCTCAAAGGTCAGAAAGTGAAGTTTTCCAATAATGGATCTACTTGTGGAGAAGGGCGGGGGAGAAACATTTTAATTAAAACTTCACTTACATCAAGTTGTAAAATCTTTAAATGTTTTTAGAGACATTTATCTCCACCCTCAGGATGGTGTGTACATCATCTCATTCATGTTTTTAAAATTAAAATGAAAATTACTTCATGCTTAATAGTGCTATTTTTAATTTTTATGGAGAGGACAGTTTTGAGCATGTTACATGGATGGCACATCTAAGTAAATTTCAATAAGGGAAAAGTTTACGAGTATCTAACAAGTAATGTTTATAAAAACATTTTTGTCTTTTTTATTTATAGCAAAAAATGAGTATTTATATTGAAATCTTAATTTTAAATTCTTGGGTAGAATACAATACTTTCTGTGCTCTAGGTACTTAAGCAGTAAAGAAAAGAAAAATATAACTGGGTACATCCCGAAGAGGATAAGTAAACATTACAAATGATAACATGCAGTAAAAGTGCAGACTTTGAAAACCTATGCAAGTTGTACTCACCAACTGAGGTTTCCATTGGTTCTTCCTCCGCTTCTGCTTCCTGTTCTTCAGCATCCTTTTGTTTCTTCTTCTTCTTTTTCTTTGTTTCAAAACTTTCACCTATTATGGAAAGAAATGTTATTTGCATTATTTTTCTGGAATGCATACAAAGTTTAATGATCATTTTTAGAGGGAGCAGGTAAAAAAATAAACAGAAGTAAATTCCATGAATACAGGAAAATCATAAATTACATATTTTAATGAATATTTCCACCCATGTTCTTCAGAAATAGTCTTTAATTGATGTTTGCTTCTTTACTGCGTTTCTTTTTCACTGAAAAACAAACTTTACATTTTAAAATTCTGCTACTCATTATCACTGTCATCAACAAATGCTCATTTAGTTTTATAAGCTTGGCACTTTGGCAAACATCAATACCATTTCATCTGAATACCTTGTACTTCAAATTTAACATACCTTAAATAAGCAGGATTATGAGAAAGAATATACACATAAAACATTGCTGAACGTAATGGTTTCAAAACTGAACTAGTTGAGAAGAAAATTAAAAATTTCAAGAAGCAGAAATAGCTCAAAGAAATAGCTACACTAATCCTCAACAAGTATAAGCCTAAGTTTAAGAAGTTCACAACCACCCCTGGACGTTTCATAAATTAAAAATATCTTTAAAGTGTTTAACATAGCCCTAGCACTGCAATATAAATACAACTTTTAAAATGTGCTGAAATTGGAACACATACATAGAATCTCATCAGAAAAGAAATCAGGCATATATAAAATAGACTGGATTGAAACAGCATATATGACAGAATATGAGTACATTGGAAAAACCATGTAAAATAAAGTACAAGGCAGAAAGAACACTTCAGAAATACTTGATACAATCAATTAGATAAATCAGCCATAGCCAATCACTTCTAGAAAGAAAATCACAATATAGAACAAAAAGTGAAACTGACTCAGTACACAACCTATTATCTATTCCAAACCAGAGTGCCTTTCACTGAAAACAAACTCTTTGTATTATCCGCGCGAAAGTAGTTCGCAATCCCCGCCCATAATGTCTGCTTGTTCCCTCCCGCGTGCTTGTTGAACACTATTTAATCTATAAAAAGGCGCCCTGCGTGAGAATCATGGTTCAAAATGCAACCTGAGGTAACAATCGATTTTATAAGTATGCGGCAATGAACACTTACGTTAATCACAATCCTCGGGCAAAAGTGCAACACCCAAATCCGAATTCTCCGAAGGTAACTCAGCTGACATATCGGAATCAGAACTACTCTACAAAATAATGACAAGCTTATCCACAATTCCACAGCACTGTCGCACTTAAAACTTTATCCTCTTCTATGTTGTATTATGTCTGTTTGTATTCCGAGTTGAATTATGAAGTATTGTTTGTTTTTAGCCACTTTTTAACAGTTTCCCTTCTGTGTTTGACCAGATTATTCGCACTACACGCACCTTCCTCTGCCATATGAGCTCAAATACCAACTGACTAAATCACAAGATTTGACCTGAGCTGAGCATATGTGTGTTAGCGCAGAGGTCGTATTATGAATGACTGTTCGCTTATCATATATCCTGTATTACGCAAAGTGTTTATTCGGTACTCAGATAGCACCTCTGGGAATTCATTGCTGCATTCCTTGTATATGTAAGAGATTGGCATTCGTGTATACGGTTGGTATTAACAAGCAAGATGCTCTCGGCGTTAGTGCAACAGCAGGCGAAAGTCATATTTTGTAATCTCTTAACATCTAGTATATATCCATTACATTTAACGACGAGTTCTTATGATAACCGCAATAAAATGTGCAGTTCTATACCTTTCCTGCTCGAATATTTCATAATACAATACATGTATTAAGGAACTACTTACGTTGGCGTAAGAGTATATTCTTGGGTTCGTGATAAGCCGAAGCACGTGCTTCTGTTTACATCAGAGGGAACTCTGGTTTGGAATAGACTATAGTAGAGTTTGAGCTTATGGGAAAGAACATACATCAAAAGTTTCGAGCATCGAATTATTAACTTTGAAATTTCAAAAGACAATAGTAATCTATAAATTCACCAATCCCACACCAGATGATGCTACAGATACACAGAAAAGAGGATTGGAAAATCATCAATTAGTCAACCAGCAGCTGAAAATCGGAGAAACAGGTCCTTGAAACCAGGAATTTGGTAAGTGGAGCAATATGAGTGTTTAATGTCAGTTCATTTTCCATAATTTGTCTTGTACTTTACACTATAGAAATAAAATTAAGAATGCCTCAATATCCTCATATGGGCCATAATTGTCATCTTGACAGAAATTAACTCAAAAATGTAGCCGACATAGGAGACTGCATGATCCATGAACTCAGCCGAAGCACACGTGAAATTTAAATGACTAACAATCGCATGTTCCATAGTTGCTCCTGCATTTTTGATAGCCAAATGCATTCACCTTTCTCCGAACTACACCAGATAGGTGTGAATTTTGTCATGGTTGAGCCAGTACAGACTGATTAAAAAAGTAGTGGCAATTTCATTTACTATTATGTATATTTATATGTATTTATTAAGAAATGTGGCAAAATATCTTAACTTGAATGGTTTAAAAATAGTATCTTATGGACTAATTCACACTTATCTTCATTACGGAATTGAGGTGTGGGGAAGCACAGGCATAATGTAAACAAATTACTGGTACTGCAGAAGAAATGTATAAGATAGATTTTTGAAGTAAATAATAGTGTTGGAAAGGTAGAATCAGATGACTGAAAAATTCAACACCATAGCTGGGATTTGAACCAGGATCTCCAGGCTATGGCATTGAATTTTTCAGTTATCAGATTCTACCTTTCCAACCTTGTCCAATACATGGCTTGTGTGGAAGAACAAATAATTCAAATAATAGTGTGTTTTGTAGAGATATTTGTGAAATGGAAATATTAACTATTATTTTTTGTATGTATATAAAGTAATTATGTGTGTAGTAAGTAAGAATGCTATACAGATAAGAGATAATCATAAGTAGAATACAAGAATACATAAAAGTTATTACAGATATAAAGTAGATAAGAAAAGCTGTAGAGAGGGATCCTCTCATAATGGGCAAAATCGTATACAAGCTATCAAATGAACTGAAAATTTAAGAGGTTGACTTATTTCAAAGCTAAGAACATTCCTAATAAAATGCTGTACAGAATAGATGAATCATAAATAAATTTGTAATTACTTACTAATAAACGTATTGGCAAAAATGCCTTACCAGACCCGACGTTTATTAGGTATAAGGAAGTGAAATAAATTATCTTAGGAGTGAGTTTAGAACATGATGTGGTCTCTTCTATGTCTTGTGCCTACCTATCCGCCCGTTTCAGGTATTTCATTTATATAGGCAAATCACGCCAGGAACACAAAAAATGTAGCCATTTTTCCGATAAATCACATGCAAACTGGGTACTGCCAGCCTAAATAAAATGTGAAATGCACCAAATATGCGATGTGCTGTTGTTTCTGCAAACGTGAATCATTCGAGTTTTAGACGCGCAGATCCCTCGGCTACGCCCTGTCGTTGCTTAGCATTGGCCGCAACTTGCTACACTCCTCTCCTTCTAAAAAACATCCCTCGGCTACGCTTTGAGGTTGAGGGCCCTCAATCTCTCGGCTATGCCTTGAGGCTGAGTATCTCACCGGCTTCGGTGGTATTTCTCATATGTTGCCAGCATTGCGTTAAAGTCAGAGAATGAGATACAGTGCCATCTGTAGGACACCCAGGGACATGTAAGACTCACTTCAGTCGCTAAAGTCGGGTCCGGTAAGGCATTTTATCCAATGTAGTATTATTATTATTATTATTATTATTATTATTATTTTTATTATTATTATTATTATTATTATTGCATTGTTCACTTACTTGGTCCTGCCTCTTCTTTAGCACCCATTGACTCTAGCACTTCTGGAGCAAGCTTCTTTTTCTTTTTGGGAGGCATTTCACCTAAAATTAAAAATTAAGTGCATATGTTATATTTTTATAGCAATAAACACAATGTGGAATTATATCTCCTAAAACATAGTATGTTATGCAACTAAAATTCAATACGCAGCTTAGTATTTTAAGACTCCTATTTGAGGTTGCTTTTGAATTTCTATGCATAAGTTATTCACCTTAAATATATTAGCTTTTCTCTGAATCTACATCAGCTTGGGCAACCAAATTTTCAATGATTAACTAATCCTTCTTAAAAAGGTCGACGGCAACTATAAATGAAATTAAGTTTTCTCTAGAATTATACTAATTTTAATATGAAGTGAACACCTTCTCAGAAACCAAGGTATCTAGAAGTACGATTTCTTCCTGTGTACAGTGAAATCTCAAAACAACGTAACTCACTATAACACATATTTCACTTTTACATTTAGATTTTAAATCCCATACAATATGAAGCAAAGAACTTTCATTTTTATGTACTTGTTAATTATGAACACTTCAAAATTATGTATGCAGTTTTTATTAAATACATTTTCTTTGATAGTGTTATTTCATATTCTTGAATAAAAATGTCAATACATATTGTGTATTAGTACATTTTTGCTTCAATTTCAAACCGTTGTCCAGAAACGAACTGTGCAGTATCTGCCGCGTTAAGTTCTCTGAATAAATCTATCAAGAGTACCAACAAATGTGTAGCCACTTTCTGAAGCTGGCAACCTGATATAGTATTGATGAAACCATAGCCCTTTTTTATAAAGAAGGCTGTGGTTGCACTCAAATGCACTTGTGTTTCCGATTTTGTTTCAATTAAAGGTTTCGTTTTCACTATTAAACACAGGAAGATAGTTAAAGCCATTAAAGTCCACATCTTGCATTTTTACTGGTTTTTAAAGAGTACTTTGTTAAAGTTTGTGTCTTGCATTTTTGTTAATTCTTAAACAGCTGTTTGTTAAAGTTTGTATCTTGAATTTTTGTTGAGGAAGACAATTATTAAAGTTTGCGTTTTGTTGATTACAGAGTTGTTAAAATTTGTGCCTTACGTTTTTGTTGACCATTGACAAAAGAGTTGTTAACTTTGACAACACAATGTAGGGGAAGAAAATTACATTAAACTGAGTTTTATTTATGGACGCTCTTTAACTGCTGTGGTCATTAGAGTTCGATTCCATATTGGGCATGAAAGACCGGAAATTTTGCTCAGAGGCCTTTTTATCAGGCTTGAGGTTCTTTTATGTGCCATAAATTTACGACATGGGACCACCAGCTTTACTTCCCTTCCGAAGGAAGCCATGCTAAGGATTTTAATGCCCAAAAAAATTCATCGCCCTCTGCCGGGTTTGAACCCGCGACCTCGGGAACTAGAGGCTAGCATAGTAACCACTACACCACGGAGGACAACAGGGGAAGAAAAGGAAGCAGTTTTCAATAGAACAAAGTTGAGCTGATAAAGAAGATAAAAAAAAGGAATGAAGCAGACTGAAATAGCATTGTACATAATATCAAAACCACCACTTTTTCGACAATATTTCGTTGACAAAGAGAAAATACTTCAGGCATACAAAAGTCAACAATTTGCCCCAACAGAAAGAAGACTTAGGTTGGTGATTTCCATCAAGTGGAAGCAGCAGTGGACACATGGTTCAAAGATGTTAGGGCCAAGGGTGTAACAGTTTCTGGGCCAATGTGCAAAGCAAAGGAGTTTGCAATATTATTGGATTTCAAAGTGGTGGTTAGTTTTTTGTTTTTGGGAGTGGTACAGCATTTCCTGGAAAACCATTGTAGAGAAGCAAGAGATGATGATGTAGAAGTTGCTCGGGAATGGAAAGATCATCCTCCATGGTAGTGGTTACTATGCTAGCCTCTAGTTCCCGAGGTTGCAGGCTCAAACCTGGCGGAGGGTGCTAGATTTTTTCGAGCGTAAAAATCCTCAGCATGGCTTCCTTCGAAGAAGTAAAGCCGGTGGTCCCGTATCGTAAAGAAACCTCAAGCCTGATAAAGTGGCCTCTGAGCAAAATTTCCAGTCTTTCATGCCCAATATAGAATGGGATGCTAAGGACCACAACAGTTAAAGAGTGTCCATAAATAAAACTCAATTTAATTTGGAAATGGAAGGAAACGTATTTGAAGGATATCATCGTAAATTGCAAGCCAGAAGACTTTTCAATGCAAATGAAACTACATCTTTTTTACAAAATGCTGCCAAATAAAACAATGGCTTACAAGGGTGAGACCTACACCTGTACTGATGGTAAGCAATCAAAACAGAGACTGACAGCATTATTCTGTTGCAATGCCACAGGTACAAGGAAGCTGAAGCCATTCATAATAGGGCACTTTGCTAAGCCAAAATGTTTTAAAGGTGTTGCATCTCCGACCGTGAAATATATGGCCAACAGCAAAGCATGTATGACAAAAAAGTTTGTTTGCAGACTGGCTCATTGAGGTGGCTAAAGAGATGGGCAGAGATAAGATGAAAATTCTCATCATAGATAACTACTCTGCGCATAAAGTGGACTGCAGGTTAGAAAATATCAGACTTGAATTCCTACCACACTAATTGCACATCGATGTTACAGCCACTAAACCAAGGAATCATTCAGAATGTCAAAGTGCACTTTCACAAACGTCTGGTGCAATGTGTGCTTATCAACAAAAAACTTAAGATGCCTACCAACGTCAATATTCTGTGGGGTATCCAGGTGATAGCAGGGGCCTGGTGGGATGTGAAAGCAACCACAGTTGTGAATGGTTGGGGAAAAGCTGGCATTCTGGATTTTCAGCACCAGATAACACTGAAGTCTCTTGCGAGTTGTGGGAAGAAGTTGCATAGGGACTGGATCTGCCTTCCTCGTTACCTTTGAAAAGTATGTCTCTATGGATGATAAGGCAGAGACAACACATCACCTTACAGAAAAGGAAATAGTGGAGCCTCTGACTGCAGCAGCCCCTTAAGATGACAGTGATGACAAGCAAGAGGAAGTTGAAACTGCAGCTGAAAGTGTGTCTTCCGTTGATGCAATGAAGCATATACAGCCATTAAGACGATATGAAGAAAACTGACATTGTGCCAGAAAACATTCGGAAGTCGCTTAGTGAGCTTGAATAGTTTGTGGAAGAGAACTTGTTGAAAAAGTCAAAACTAACTAAAATCGATGACTTCAAGAGCTGTGTGTCAAGTGGAAAATGCCATCTAATTTGGTGATGTATTTTGTGTAAATATACGGATTTTAAATAGAGGTGCATACGTGTGTGTATTTATTTGTACACATAAGAACTTCAATAGGGCTACAATGATAGAATTCAAGGTACGTAACTATATGCACTAAAAAATGTTCTAATTTTTCTTGCATTTGGTAAACCTGTCAATTATAAGTCATCAGATCCTAATAAATTTTTGCATTTGCTAAATCCCTTTTTCAGTATAACATACTTTTCAGAATAAAGTATAAATCTTATGATTTTCTAAAGTACTTCATACCAAGATTCCACTGTAATTTCAAATCACTGAATACACTTAACCAGTCTAGAAGTTTTGTTTTACATAGTACTATAATAGTTCAATAAAAAAATATTCATGCAAAAACTTAATGATATATTTTATTTATTTAAAGGTGAGTCGGAATTGTTATACTAACATCACTTAACATCACTCACCTTTAAATAAATTCAATACACATCACTGTTTCTAGCTTCTTTTCATTACAATATCAACGTTAATGATATATGTTAACATTTATGAAAGGTAGAATCTAATTGAAAAATTCAATGCAATATTCAAACATAAATCTTCAGCTTATTGTGCCACTGCTCTAACCAACAGAGCTACCATGACATCATGTCAGCATTACAATTTCTGAAAATGACTCATATTTTCCCTGGTAAACCACAAGGCATTAGCAAATTCATTTTGAGGTAACATACGCCAAACAGCGACATAATCTTTTATGTACTATTAAATCCCAGGATTTATAGGCCAATTAATGTTAATTGTTCACATGCTGTATGTAGGCTAGTTCTGCGATTTAAATCCTGGCTATTAATATTTCAGTCTGATTCTACTTTTTCTAACTTTAGCCTATACATGGCTTCCGTGAAAGAAAAAGTAATAACACTTAAAAAGTTTACTTTAAAACATAACACTCTGTACTTCTTATGTCCAATTAGACTTAAATAAAGAAACGAAAAACTTTCATTAAGGTCAGACCACTAGTCTGAGCAAAATGTACCACAAATTGAAAAATGTAAACTTATAAACTTGTACAGACAATTCCATACACTTTCTTGCCATTAATTCAGGAAAGAGCAGTTAATCATTGAAAATTTTCCTCCCTTTGCAGTAGATTTTGAAAAAAGCTTATCCTATTTCTGTGAGTTTATGCATAGAAAATCCACAAACCTTTGCAATGCAGTATCCTTAAAACCTAGCTGACAGTGCCTACAAATCTGCTCATTTTTGGCTTCAAAAGATGTGAATAACTGAAATTTAGTCCATAGCAAAAGACAAGAAGAGATTCAAAGAAATAGTAGAAATGCTTAGTGCTACCACATTCTTTTAAAGCCATGCAGAACACAAGTGCAAACAATATTCATTACCTTCTGTATTACTGATTTCCTCGATAAGTGGTTTCTTGGGGGAACCTTCTACTTCACTGTACTTTCTCTTTGCTGTAGGAAGGGTTGAATCTGCAGCAGCAGGGTACTGCCTCACTTCACTGAAAAAGGAGAAATTGCTCATTAGCAAGCAAAAAATTAGAGAAATCCATTTTGGGTTCTTCTACCCTCTGGAAAAATTAGCAGCAGCAGAACAATCTGGGAGAGAAGGGAGGAAAACACATCTCTCTCTGGTACTTCTAAGCAGGCAGTGAACTGTAATCAATTTGGGAAAAGATTTTCATTCTATAACACAAGAAACACATGAAAATGGTTTGTGCTGGATATCAAATACACCTTACAAATTATGAATAATGATCATTTTAGCAAGTCAAATTAAATTTTATTAAAATGTTTATGTTTGAATCAGGAAATGCTGAAGCAATTTTACCGAATGCATTACCAATTAATAGGGGGAATTATTTACAAGTTTACTTTGTAAAATCAGAAAAAACTTCAGAAGCCATTGCTTCTATTGTTACTGTATTCCGTAACCATTTCATTGTCAGCAGCTTTAAAAAACTTCAATAAAACCTGTCTTCAGCGAAATTGAACGGGGCTCTCCAACATTTCCATTAAAGATAAGTTTCCAATTAACGAAGGTTCCTTTTATACACAATGATTTATTCGGACATGCACGGAAGAATAGTCCCGTCTTATGGCCATTTGCTATGTTTTAGGTTCGTATCCTTCTATTATTGAAGGCAGTTTAGCAATCCAATCAGCGATGGTTTCAATATTAACATCATTCGATTCACCACAAAGTTCGTTAAAAACTATCTGATGGCTTTTGCGGAAACTCTCCAACCATCCATTAGATGCTTTATATTCAGTCTTACCTAGTTTTTGAGCTACCTTTTTAGCATATTCCTGAAACATAGGCCCAATATGCGGTGATTGTTTGCCATAACACTAATGAACCACTCCCACACTATTTCATTAATGTCCCAGTTTTCTGTTTATTTTTACATTAGCACAATTTTCCCACCACTTCAAAATTTCTGTTTTCTTGTTTAGAATCTCATAAACTTGAGTTTTGCTTATGTTAAACACCTTCATGATCTGCTTTACACTAATTTATCACGTTCACTAGATAAATCACTTTCACTCTCATGTTAAGATCTAGCACAACTCTTGTTTTCGAAACCATGGTGACTACTGCTGAACTAAATCATCACCTATGTATAGTAAGTTTACAGGTGTACTGTTAAAAGCTGTATTCTATGCTGTCTGACAAGTCATTAGAGCAGGAAATGGAAAGAGAAGAGACAACAATAAAAGACAATCAACCGGGCTTATTGTTAACTAAGGTATGAGTGTGAAGGTTTCTCAATATTCGGACTGTCATTAACGCACATCCCTCCTAGACTGGTCAGATAGCAGCAAAATGGTCAAGTTTCAACTTAAACATCATGTACTTAAAGTATACAATGCAGACTTTCGCAGGGTGCCTGAAAATTTTCTAAACTCTGCATTCCAGAACTGGAAAGTTTCTGTTAAAGGGTGTACTTTGATTTCCATTTAATAAAGGGAATTTAACATGTTTTTCACCCCAAAATTCATGGGACATGAAATATTTCTGTTTAAAATGGATTTCCGTTTAACAAGGGGTCCATTGAAGGCAGGTTTTGCTGTATTAAGTAACATTTTAATGCTTCACGAAAACTAAACAACAGAATTTGCTTTAAAACAAAGACACACTGGATATGTAAAGGAATTTTAAAATGCATGAACTTGGTTATTTATTGACTCGAGGCAATGTGCTAAATTTATAAACTGACCATTGTGTAACAAGTCACTAAGAAAGAGGAATCTGCATACAGTGAAGCAACTACAATCATATCCAAGTCAGCATTATTTACATTTAACCACAGGTTTTCATTTTCTATATTTTTCTCCTGTTTTCCAATATTTAAACTACTTGAAAAATAAGTTGTGACTGTACCTTTTGCTGTGGTATTTTTCCAATCTGGCCTTGGCCTTCCCTGTTCCACTAATACGCCGTAGGTTACCCTCTTCTAACAATCGTATCCTAGCTTCTACTTTTACTTTGTGTTCTGCTCCTAGGTCTATGGTACTGTCTTCACCCAAAGCATCCACACGAGTTGCTAAAGCTGTTTTGGCAGCTAACATTCTTGATATCTGCACACAATAACAAAATGATAAGGCATTATTTCGTTACATATTACACTAGCAGACTTGCCAAATTCCTGAAACTGAAATCCTTAAAACTTGTCCTTGTTCAGCAAGTTAATAACTTTACAATGACATGAAATTTAGATGTGTAAAATGTTCAGTGCAATAAATGTACAAGAATTCCTGTAAAATAAATGGGAACTCTAATTTTTAAGAATCCTTGAGACCTGGTAATACAGTTTCTTTCTGTCACACTGCTGAAATTCTTCTTGGTACCATAGATAAGTATCAAACAGTAGCAAAGAACACCAATTTCTAGTCCATACTTTACACTTCAAACCATGAACTATAACAAAACATGTCACAAAATATGTGAAACTTATTTTGCAGCCACAGAGTGTGAATAAGATAAATAATTTATGAGAGAGAGTTCACTTTACAATTCAATTTATTCATTCATTACTGAATGTTCTTGCGCATTTACTGCCCATTGGTTACTGCTGGTTATCACTAGAGCTAACTCATGATGTAATCATATTTTAAACTTAACAAAACTGTGTATTTCTTTGTTGCAGCCCAGTGAAGGGGGAGCATAATGAAGATAGATGTACAGATAAGTTCAGGCCTATCACAGTACTGTATATTACTAGTGCAAAACATTCGGGCTATAGTCTAAAGTTAGCAACAAGTCTTACATTATTATCTCAAGTCCATGCTGAAAATCTGCAACATTTTAAATCAGCCCCATCCCCCTCCCCCCCAAAAAAGCATCCATCATCTTAAAGTCATGAAAATCCTTAACTCCCATAAATTTTAAGAGCAAACTGTAAAAGTTGGCAAGTATGCACTAGTCTTGTTAGTTCAAAATTATAAATACAAGACATTTTCCAAAACTTAGGTCCGGTGAACAATATTTAACAGATGGTAGGCCTGAATGAAGTTTCATGCCTGCAGCGCTGTCTACCAACTCCTGAGGAACCTAACGCAGTGTTGGTGTGATGCAGTAGGCGTTTGCTAGTCGGTGAGAGTAGATCGCAATGGCCGTGACAATCGTAGATGCCGCCAATTATGAAAGCGGTGTATGATTAGATTTTTGCTGGCAAAAGGATCGTCAGCTACAGACATCCATTGTGAGTTATGCCTCATGTATGAATTGGACATAATGAGTGACAAACAGGTTTGACACTGTGTTGAGAATTGGAATTGAACAGTGGAATGGTACGCCCAGTATTCAGACCGACAACATCGTTGAGCAAGTGAACCAAAAACTTTGAAGTGATCGGTATTTGATGATTAGTGTCTGGCTGATGAATTCCCAAATGTTGCTTGAACCTCACTTTTCAGGATGTTACTGAACAGCTTGGATATGGGAAACTTTGTGCGAGGTGGGTAACAAAACTGCTCACTGGTCAGCACAAAGAGCAACAAATGTGTAGTGACGGCAGTTTTTGGAGTGCTATAAACAAGATGGAGATGGTTTGTTTTCCCACACTGTTACAGGCGACAAGATATGGATAGCGTACACCAACACAGAATCGAAACAACAGTCAATGCAGTGGTGCTGTTCCAGTTCACCTAAACCAAAAAAGTGTAAGCAATCGCTGTACACAAATCACAAAATGATGGCTATCATGTTTTGGGATGAAAAGGGCATCCTTTTGATTGATTTCATGGTTCAACATTTACAGCTGATGTGTATTGTGCAATGCTTAAAAAACTGAGACATGCAATCCAAAATTGACACTACAGGAAACTTGTCTGGCATCCTCCTCCTGCACAATGCACGCCTGCATACCACTGCTAAAACCAAAGAGTTTTGTTTGGAACTCTTTAGCCACCCTCCATACAGTTCCGACCTGGCACCAAGCGACTATTTCCTCTTCTTGCATTTGAAATGGTGGCAGGGTGGACAACGATTTCAAACCGACGAACTCAAGACAAGCATTACCAATTGTTTGAAGTCCCAGGTGGCAGACTTCTATGCCGAGGGGGTAAAGAAGCTGGGGCAGCGTTACAGCAAGTGTATAGATGTGAACGGCGATTATGTGGAAAAGTAAAGTATATATGTAGGCTCCTATAACTGTCAATAAAAACCTTGTCTCATGAGCGATGTTGTTATTATGGCCAAACAGACCTTAGTTTTGAAATATGCCTCGTAACATTCTTTTAGTGTATACCACCTGTCTGAGAAATTGCTGGCATTATTTGGAAATATTTTTCGGCACATAATCCTGTAATTAACATTTCCATATAAGTCTAATACTATTGGACATTTTATGTTGCACAATTAGATGTGATTTGTTTACAAGTGATATTTTTTCATCTGTTTCTAATTACACCAATAAATGCAGCTTAACCAATCAAAATTTGATAGAGTAAACATTTCCTAAACACAGAGCTATTACTATATCTGATTCTTCTAGCAAATGTGTCTTACCAATCATCATTCCTTTATTACTAGTATACATTAAAGTTACTGTTTTACAATGCTCATTTAACTGCAGTAAGTCACAATGAACACTTGCCAGAATTCCTTCCACTTTAATTTTCTCAGCTTGTGTCTAGAGAGAGACCTAGTGACTGGTTTAGGTAATGGCCATTTTGAATAATTTCTACACTGAAGGGTCGGATATGCACAATATGATAGGAATATGCCATTTCCAGGAATGGGAACAAAAAACTTAAAAACTTCAGCAATTCCTCATTCCAATTCCAGCAAAGCTTCCTGTTAATGTGAAGATATCTTTTGATTTTATCATTCTCATTCTGATTTCTGTTCCTAGTTATAATGAGCCAGCATTAAAATGAAGTATTTACTGTTATCCAGGTTTGTTTAGCATAGCACAGGTAAGTTTACTTTAGTCTAATGTAGTTTTTGTTTTACTTTTATAATACCTAGCTGCCTTAATTCTACAGTTCCTCCTTAGAGCTATAGCTCGTTGGGACAGTCTGTATACATAATAAATAAATATACTGAAATATTCCTCCTCCTTTTTACTTTCTTCTAAATTTCATTCCATTCAATACATACCCTTCCTTTATTAGGTGTACTTGTTTGTCCCACTAATGAACTGTGATATATCAACCCATATTTTGGAGTGTCTTTTTTTGTTTTCAGTGCACGAAACAAGGCTTTTTCTGCGCCCAAGATTTGTATCGTTGATGCAGGATGCTTTGCCAGGTTAATCAATGAACCTGAAAAAATAAAACAATTGTTTTAGAAAGTTTACATAAGAATGTCTTTTGTTATAAATTTATTATTTTGTTTATGTTAAAATGCTTAACCTCCAGATTTTCTCCAGCTTTCTAGTCTCCCATTGTTATAACCAGGTATAGGAATTTTTAAACATTAAAGCCGGGACAAAAGGAATTGAAGTTGAATTGTTACTGGACCTTTCAAGTGAAACCGCAGATTACAAATCACCCACATTGCTCATGCAGTCAGTTGGCATTTGCAGACAGCACTCGTCAAACTGTGTTTACCTGCACACCAGTGACTCTCTGCCACTGCTGTTTACATTCTTTGTACCGAACTTAATGGTTTGAGTGTAGATAACTTGAAGCCAATAGTTTAAAAATTCCTATGCCTGGTTAGGATAATATAAGCTATTACACATAAATGGTTCACTTGACTTCAAACTATTTATATTTTAAAGTATTACTTATAAAGCACAGAAATCAGAAATTAACATGGGTTTTTCTGCAAAGGATTTTTTATATAATTTAAGGCATCCAATTAAAATAAAAGCTAATTTTTTAACACACCCCCCAAAAAAACAAAAAAGTTGTTCAGAGCGTGTAAAAACACCCAGGAATAACTTTGGTTTAATTTGAGGAGTATTTCTGCAGGTTGCCAAGAAAATCAGAATTAAAGTTATGATGCAAGAGAATTTTTTTAACGATATTTAAGATGAATTACATGCAGTTTCAAATAGTTTTTAAGCATGTGTATGATTAAATTTTAACATTTATAGTTCTAAACATTCATAAGTTGAAAATTTGGCATTAATCATCTAAATAGAACAATATTTTTACATAAGAATACCTGCATGAGAAATTAGTCGAGCACCAACCAACTCTCCAACCAAAACCGTTAGGTTAGGAGCCATTGCCATCATTCTACTTCGCAAGTAGTCGTACAGCTGGGCTCTGTATGATGATATTTCTATTACCTATAAAAAACAAGCAGGCCACTGTAGCAAATACTGCCAAGAATAATGCAGCAGGCAAATTTGGAAACATCTTTTGGCATAACCCTTGTAATGATAAATTGAAAACACAATGGGTGAATTGCAGAAACAATATTTACAAATGGATAGCACTGTGTAAATATGATTCTGATGTTGCAAAGATGTATAGCATTATACATTATCTACAATTAATGTTTAAGAGCTGATATTTAAACATCTCAAGAACACTGTTTAACCTCATAATTCTTACTAATGTGAGGTGTGTCTGCACACAATGGATCTCGTTAACCATATCACTATATGGAGACAGTATTGGAGGTTAGAAGACATCCTTTTCATTATAACTCTGTGTAATCACAGCAATCCTTTCCAATTATATGGCAAAGTGAAATTCAAAGCATGCTTATGCTTCTTGAAGGAAACTGTAATGAAAATGGTATGCGAGATCGGGCATTTGCTACAGCACAATATGAGAAGTATTGCCCAAACCATTGCAGCTTCTTCCAGCAGTACAGCTCTTGGCAATCCATATATTTATGCTGCAAATGGCGACATCATTAACATTGATGCATCAATCATATGCAGGATTTTAGACCATGTGCTTCCTGCAAACAACAGTATGAGAAGAAATGATAAACTTCCTAAACAGTGACAAGCTATCTTAAAACATAATTGTGCTGGTATTTCCAATTAAGTGTTAATTCTTGAGTATGTTATATAACCTCTTTATTATACATGATTCTACCTATTCATTACATACTTTGGAAATGCAATGAGACAACTATATTCTATTTTAATATATGAAAAAAAAGCTAGAAACAATGATGTATTTTTGAATTTACTTAAGGTGACTGGAATTAGTTACACTAACATCACTTATCTTTACTCATTTAACATGTTTTGGGAAGCGGTTTGGTCCCATCCTCAAAAGGTGTGTAATTGGTCTGTGTTGTTGGTGTTTCCGTTGTGTTGATTGTCTATTGTAGTGGCAATTTATACTTCCAGAGGAGACTTGGTGGTGGAAAATTAAAACTCATTAGTTGTGGGCTGTGTTTCAAAATGAAGATCATCTCCCATGTGTCTAATTCTGCTGCATATTTGGCCGGTTTGATGCTGTGGATAATTTTGCCAGGGTAAATGATTGCACACCTACAATCAGAGTAACCTGTTCTTTGTGCGATAGGGCTGTTGTTTACTGAAGGGATGCTTTTAACAACAATTTTTTCCTTAGAACCCGCTATTATAACGTTTACTCTCCTCTATAACTTTATGATGTCAGAAAGCACAGTCTTTCCTTTGACAGAAAATCTGACAACTCATTTACCCATGATGAAATTATTTATTTTGTTTATGAAACAAAAGACAGTAGCAACTGTTAAAACAAAAATGTGATGATTGCAAAAGAATTTAATTACAATAGGTAGAACATAAACAATGTCTAAACAAACATGGTTAAACAGTGTTTTAGTGATGGAATGTGTATCTTAACTAAAACATTGTTTAGCTAGACAATACCTACAGATTTTAAACAAGTTACTGTTTCTGCGATCGGCCCAATAAGTATAAACACTGTGACATTTAAATATTAACTCTACCCACGTTAGACATAAATGCAACTATTTCATTAGCTTCTTCTTTACAGGTTTACTGCATGGCTTCACACATAAGTGTGCATACTAACCTGGTCACATAGTTGCTGGATATTCATAATATCTTCTTCAGATATCTCTGTACCCATTGATATTTCTGCTGCTTCCTTCACCTTCTCCTCAATTTCTTCTGGCAAAATATCAGAGAGATCTGATGAGGCTGCATTTTCTCTTGTGCCTGTAAAAGAATCAAAAGTTGCAATCTAAGATACACACTCTTAACTTGCTTATGTGCAATAATACATCCCTAATGTGATGCTTTTTAATCTTTTTTTACTTTTACACAGCATATCGAGAGCCTTTGAAAACTCTACTGCTTTTGTGCCAGCGAACATTCCCTAAGAATAATCAATGTGGGTCAAATGACATGATGTTTGTAAGAATTTTGACTGCAATGAACTTTTCAAGGAGACCAGCTTTATGAAGAAAACCACTGTTAGGCAAAAGATGAAAGTGCCCAAGGGTCAATGTCGTCTGCATCAAAAGGAAGAAAGTTGATTTGGTAATGACAGACCTAGCTATCTGCTTGAATCTTATGGTTTACAACCTAAGGATGTAAATACCGAAAAGAAATATAACTACAAGTGCATTATTCCCTAGTTTTGATAAAAAAAAAATGTATGTGAACGCACACATTATAACATAAAATAAGCTTCTATGCTTACATTATCTTATGTCCGAGTTTCATTGTGAATGATACCTAAGTATGTTGCTTGGGGTGAGTTACCCGAATAAGTTTTTTTTTAAGTTTACCCTTATCCTCAAAAGGTGAATGGGCAACTCTATGCTCTATGGAATGAGCCAGTATGGCTCCTTTCCTCTCCAGTATCTCCAATCTGCCAGCACCACATTTGAGCAACTGGCCTTACCTACGCATTACTGGCCAAGGCTTCATCATGTCTTTTCGCCTGGCCAGCTGTGGATACCACCAGCTTGTGAAGTGGTATACTTCTCATGTTATATTTAATTTGTTGAGCCCCACGTTTGGGAGCCAATTTGCGACGGTATTACTTATAATGTTTTTGTATTTGTGTTTACTCCACGTGGTGAAGCCATTTTGTGACGTGATTCTTTGTTAGGTTTGTTAGCTCCATCTAGTGTTAGCAATTTGCGGCAGTATTAGTGTTTGTTTGAAAGAATGATACTTTTATTTTATTTAATTTTGGTTCACTGTCCTCCGGCTAGCTATGATCTTTTTGGTTGAGCACTTCTCTTTATACAGGTTGTGTAAACGGAAAGGAGTCTCTTATCCAAATATAACACTGATGAAAGAATTTGTTTTACACCTTTATTGTCGAGCACATTCACTATCACATTTACATATTGATCTTGACACTCGCCAAACTGAAACTGTTATAATAACATCATTACTGATCATTCTTAATTCGCGTACTTTAACTTTTTGTGTAATTAAATTTACAACACTTGAGATTTTTCATAACTCTGCTACGCGTAACCTGCGAATCGATAGCCGACGTGTACTGTACAAATATTTCTGCTGGACTGAGGGCGACGTGTAACGTACACATATTTTCGATGAACTGACGGACTGAAGGACTTTACCTCTAACCTAGCCCTTTTTATACTCCTACACCCCGATATGCCTAAAGATTATAACTGAGCTGCTATTGGCTAATAAAACGCGCCAACATTAGCGTCTATTTTTATATCCAATGAAAATTATGAACACATATGCTCTAGGGAAAATGTTCCAGCAAATTCTAAAGAAAAACGCGCCAATATTACGTAACTTCCTCGTCCCTAATAATGATAAACAGCTCACCCCCTCGCTGCATTATTGCACGCTATTATTGTCAGTTTCAGTAAGGCCATATAAACTTACTTCTCAACAATAATTACAATCAACAAATATCTCAATTCAATGTCACATAAAAATGTATATTCATACTATAATCACTCTTTACATTTAAATAATTTGTGATACAAATTACTGCATCACTTGACAGTGGTACCTTATCGGCCAGCACTTCGTTCGATGCAGTCAACAGAGGGTATACTAAGAAGAATATGGTGACGCTGCAGCTCGCTTACGATGACAGAATATATGTCATCGCTTGACCAGGACAACTCCTGGGCAACCTCAAAACACGAGAAGAAAGAAGTCATTTTCGCTGAGCGTAGTAGAAGGAACGTCAAAAACTCCTTTGGCTTATTCAAAATTCCTTAATAGCATATTCTTTTTGGATAAGTAATATTACTAAATTTAACAAGTTTGCACATGTGGTGAATTCCTTAAAGCACAGGATTAGATCTAACGCAATATACACACTCTGAAACTTTTGTAATGTGAATATTTAATAATTTAAAATGCAAGAGATAACAGAGACTTATACGAATTATTTAATGTAATAAAGCAAAGTTTGTACACATGTGTTGTTGAGAATACTGTAGTTTCACACTGCTGCAAGAAATGCAATATTCATTTCTTTCAAGTAGATATTTCTTTAACTTTTGAGATGTCCTTTCCTTATTTATACTTGTAATTGAAATTAAAACATATACAACCTTTGGAGATACTTCACATTCAAAGTATTAGAGTAAAATGGGCCTGGCTTGCGCATGTGTGGCGCACGTGCATGCAGCCTAACTCAAAAATGAAAAGTTTAATAAGTACCATAGTTGGTATTTAGGTTCAGTAACTTCCAAAGATGCGACACAAAGATTTTCAAGACAATCCCCCACGCCCAAATACCCTTTACATGGAACATTTTTCGAAAATTTTTAATTTTTTTTTTTAAAAAAAATGGCTATAACGATTTTGATTAAAATATCATATATTAAAGATATTTACATGACAAATAAAACGTATATCGAATTTTCTGGAAATCGCCTGTGAAGTCCTCTTCATTCGGAAGGAATTTTGTATAATCTTGTATAGCTGGTAAACATTAAGCAAGACAAAAACATACCATATAAAAAATGTAGATATCTATAAAACACACAATTTACTTCAAACAAGTTTTTCTGTGGCATAAGTTGTTTCTGAGATATCCCTTATTAAAAGTTTGAATTGCTCAATACTTGTCATTCTTTTAAAGTCTCATCGATTTTCAGTTGTTTCTCACAATTGCATGGACACAGTATGGAATTTAAGGTCAGTATATACTGTCCAGTTCCTAAACATTTGACTATTACTGTTCTTATTTAAAGGTGAGTCGGAATTGTAACACTAACATCACTTAAGTTTTTAATTAAATAAATTCAATACACATCACTGTTTCTAGCTTCTTTTCATTACAATATCAACGTATTACTGTTCTCTTTGTATCTATAAAGAAATGTAATGCAGTTATGTTTACAAAGGTTTATTTGGATTTAAATGTAGCAGATCATAAACACGAGCATGCACCAACAGGCACTCACCCACACATGAATACAAATCTTTTTCTAAAAGCGCATTTTTTTGAATTCAGGAAACTCCAAAAGTATTTTTTCGATGAAATCTCCGTATCAAATTTTTGGATGGAATAAATATTTTCTCCACTTCTATAAGTAGAGAAAGTAACAATACAAGTTACAAATTTTTTTTTTTTTTTTTTTACTGAGCTTATCACATGCCACTTTCGAGGTTTGCAAACCAAACACAGCTCTTTCCTTAAATTATCCCAACCCAATAGCTTTAAAGCAAATGCATGCATTTACGGCTAAGTATCACAGTTCTATTAATTTATTTAGAAGCTTTGCAACAGTGAAGGCGAGATTTAGTACTGAAGCATTAGGAGTCAAATTTGGAACACGTTTGCTTCACTTACTCTGTAGTTATACAGGACATGTTTGGAAGCTTTCACTTCTATCATCAGCTATAGGTTGACTGATGGTGTGGTGTCATCTTCATTTTGGTCTCTGGTAGATGGCATGATGAATTTGTATAGATGTCCGGAGGCAGGATTTTAAAGTTCATAACTCTGTTTGTGTTTGTTCGTGAAAACCTCTCATAAAGCAAGTTTTACAGGATGGTTTACTTCTTTTGGCAATTCAAAGTTTGTGTCTATTCAGTGATTGGTTTCCCAAATTGTGCTGCAACAGCTGATTTATCTATCTGCTTATATTTTAGGTTATGGACATATTCTTTGGTGCGGAAGTTTATGTTGCGTTTGGTTTTTCCGGTGCATACTTTATTGCATTCTTGGCAGTTTATCTTGTAAATTCAAAACTGAAGATTGTGGTACCTGATCTTTGGGAGGTGCTCACAAGTTTTTCAAGTTGAATTTATTTTGAGGGGCTCAAGATTATGTTGTAGTTCCTTTTGGAACCTGTAATGTAAAAGTAGATGAAATGTACATTTCTTAATTTTCTTGTCTTCCAAGGGTATTAGGGTAGTGATATTGCTGATTTCCTTATTTCTTCTGAATTTGTGTATTTTCCTATCATTCTCGAGTTAAATCCCATTAACAAGTGCTATTTTGGAGATTTGTTGGTATTCTTTGTTGTATTCATCTTTGCTTAAGGAAAGTCAATTAACCTGTGTACTAGACTAATGAAAATTGCCTGCTAGTGCTCTTTTTTCTTAGCAGTTTATTTTATCACTATTTGTACAACAATGACAACTTAATGAGCATTACTCAAGTAAAAGATTTTTAACAAATATAAAGATATGTGTTGCTGGGAATAAAGGAACATAAAGCATAACTTACCTATTATTTTGACAGCTTTGACAAACATGATGTTATCCGTGATCAATGTGCCAAGTTCTGGGAAGTGCCATCCATACCATTCCCTGCATCTCATGATGTAATTATTCAACTCTTTGTCCAAGTCATCCAATAGGCCTACAGCTTGTACAATCATTGTGTCAATTTTATCTGGACTGAATTTGAGCTTATACCTTGAAAGGCTACAGGGGGAAAAAAGAACAACAAAATTCCTTTAAATTGCTATTCATGAAATACGGCAACAATAATAGTTTTAACACCACTGGTTGACTAATGATAAACAACTTTAAAAGAAATAACATGAAAGCAGAAAGAAAAGCTTTTTTATTTAAACATTTCAAAGAACACATGTAACAGCGGAACAAAAGCAAGATGGAGTACTTATTGTTGTTTATAATCCTGAAAATTCACTGTATATATTCTGCATTAACATAGAACTAGTGGAACTGGGCAAAGCTTTAGCACTTTCGCAAAGGCAATGCAACATGAGCAGAAATCTATTAAAAAGAGCAAGTTGTTATCGGAAACGTATTTCATTAATTAAAAAATATTATATGCTGCATTCACATGTATTTCTCTACTCACTCTTCTATAAACTATTGTTACAAAAGCTTATTCTTCTCTCTACTTCCTGTGAATCATGATAAACTTTCATTATACATTTAATTGTAAGTGTAAGAAGGATGCAGTAGTCTAAAATGATAATCATATTTTTAAAAACCAGGTTCACTATTTGATGGCTTTGAAATTCCATGCTCTTTGCATGGCCACAGGAAAAATGAGTAATGATTTGCCACTTGAGAAAAGTATTTGGAAATTCAAACCAATAACAAAGAATGTATCAGAAATAGTTAATGCCGCCAAAAGTTATTTCTCACATGAACAGCGTGCTCTAACGAGATCTACATTTTTTGTGCAATAAGATTTTACCTTGTCTTATGGTTTGCCAATTATACAAAAGTCATTCAGAATGAAGAGGATTTCACAGGCTATTCGCAGAAAATTCAAGAGACATTTTGTTATGCACATATCTTAAACGTATGTATTTTAATCGAAGTTGTTAAGAGCCATTTTTGAGAAATTCAAAATTTTTCGTGTAAAGAGTACTTTAGGGTCGGGGGAATTTTCTTGAAAATCTTTGTGTCACATCTTTGGAAGATGCTGAACTTAAATACCAAGTTTGGTATTTATCTGACTTTTCATTTTTGAGTTATGCAGTTTTCTCTCTGTCTCTCACTGCCTCAAAAATGTATTCTGGTGAAATCTAGATATCATATTTTTGGGTGGAACGCAATACCTTCTCTACCAATTATGTATGCTATAGAATGCTAAATGTTTCTCTATTTTAACTTTAAAACACAAACCTTTTAATTTTAATATCCTAAAATCTACTATCTGTAATTGTTGCATACATAAGTGAATTATGTATATCAGAATATCATACTCTATTTAGTTGGTTTTTTTTGTGCAAAACATGGTGGATAGATGCACCACTTGCTGCATACACTGTGACTGGCAAAAACCCACATGGCCATC
The DNA here is from genome assembly GCA_030765065.1 of Deroplatys truncata. Lineage (NCBI taxonomy): Eukaryota > Metazoa > Arthropoda > Insecta > Mantodea > Mantidae > Deroplatys > Deroplatys truncata. Next base: position 226,361,008 of record CM060976.1, on the reverse strand, counting down.
CCTGCCAGGCCAGCAGTTGTGAAGAATCAGATGGCCATGACTGTAATAAGCTGGGTTTTAACTAACATGGAATCTTAAAATATAGAATTAACTGATCAGGTGCTTTATATCCTGATACTTGTAACCAAGGTCATATTGCTTCCTTAATATACCTTACGGCAGATAGCACGATGGCTCCCCTAGAAGATGAAAAGGCAATTCAGAAACTAGTTTTAAGTAGCATTTTAGGATTAATTATTATATGGAGTCACAAATATTGAATTACTAGATGTCATACAATCTGTGTCCTGACGCTTCAAATGAATGCTCATTTATATCACTCCATTATATAGTTTCTTTAATATTTGTTCCATGCCAATTGTAACCTTCGGTGAATTTATAAAGGATGAAAGGTGTCTATGATCATTCTTTTAAACTACGAAAGAGCACATCGTTTTGAATGTTTTTCCTTAATAAATGTTTTCCATAACGCTTTCTGTTCTTGAGATAATCATTGCTTTATTTGGTACGAGGGTAATCCCAAAAGTAAGGTCTCCACTTTTTTTTTAAAATACAAAGAAACTTTTATTGATAACAAATGGTACATAGTTTTGACGCTTTAACATTTGTCTATTTTTCCACATAATCGCCATTTCGGTCGATGCATTTTTGTAGACGCTGTGGCAGTTTTTGTATGACCATGTCATACCATCTTGCCGCCATGCTCTTGAAAAAGTGATGGACCTCATTTTTCACTTCATCGTCGTCACCGAAGCGCCTTCCAGCCAAGTGTTCTTTCAACTTGGGAAACAAGTGGTAGTCACTGGTTGCCAAGTCCAGACTATAGGGTGGATGGGTGATGGTTTCCCATCCAAACTGTTGCAGAAGATTCATGGTTTGACGGGCGGTGTGGGGGCGAGCATTGTCATGGAGAAGGCTTATGCCCTTGCTCAACATTCCTCTTCTATGGTTCTGAATTGCCCGTCTGAGTTTTTTTAATGTCTGACAATACCTATCGGTATTTATTGTTGTCCCAGGATCCATAAAGTCAACCAACAATATCCCCTTTCACTCCCAAAACACAGTTGCCATGACTTTACCGGCAGACTGTGTTCTATTGAATTTTCGCGGCTTGGGTGAACCGGAATGCCACCACTCACGTGATTGTTGTTTGTTCTCAGGTGTGAAGTGGAAAGCCCAGGTTTCATCACCTGTGACTATTGAATCCAAAAGGTTGTCCTTTTCATCTGCATAGCGTTGAAGAAATTGGTGGGAAGTTTCAGCGCATTGCCTTTTGTAATCTTCTGTCAGCATTCTTGGGATCCATCTTGCGCACACCTTCCGAAATTCCAACTCTTCAATCAAAGTCCGATGAATAGTGCTTCAAGAAATCTCAGGAACAACAATGCAGAGCTCATCAAGAGTGATCCGCCGATCTTGAAGCACGATTTGTTCAACCTTTGCGATTGTTTCGTCAGAAATGGACAGTCTCTCGCTTCTTTCCTCGTCATGAATTTCCGTGCGACCATTTGCAAATTTTCTACACCACTTGCGGACATTTTTTGACATCCATACAAGACTCTCCATACACTTCCATCAACTGTCGATGAATTTCGACAGGTTTAACCCCTTTTGCACTCAAAAAGCGAATAACTGTGCGAACTTCGTACCTGGCGGTAGTGGCTAACGGGAGCTCCATTATAACTGGCTGCCAAGCCAAGACTGAGGCCGCTAAGGGATGTGCGGTGGTTTCTGAAGAGAGTGGAGGGAGGAAGGAAAACAGCAGTATGGCCAACAACCACACAAACAGTTTCCCTGCGATCCCAGCGCTTTGGAGACCTTACTTTTGGGATTACCCTCGTACAATATTGCAACACAGAATATTCAACAGGTTAACTTTTAATTCTTCAGCTTCTACTGCTATGACAACAACGAACAAATAAACACTTCCAGTATACAAATAAACAGAAAACTACACATGATTGTAGCGCAATCTAAATAGCATATGGAATATGGAACTGAGGAAGCATTTACTATATTATGCAAATTATTAATAGGAATGCTCATTTATAAAGGTAAATAAAAGCTTGTGAAACCCAAGTTACTAGATTATGCATCATTTGAGGAAATGCTGACGATGGGAACAAACCGTCTCCCGAAACGCGTTCAAGTAAGAATATTTTAGTGATGTAGTGTAACAACCCTCAACTCTCTTTATTTTAAATTTCAATTGTATTTTATATAAAAGTAAATTCAATAACAGCCCGCCTTGAAACAATATGTATGTAATAATTATTTTAATTGTATGTAACAGTCATTGCAAATGTTTATTTTTATTGTAAACATATTTTAATAACGTTGATATTGTAATGAAAAGAAGCTAGAAACAGTGATGTGATTGAATTTAATGGTGAGTCGGAATTGTTACACTAACATCACTTAAGTTTACTCACTTAACATGTTTCGGGAAACGGTTGTTCCCATCCTCAGAAGTTAAATCGACTGGCCCGTGTTGTTGGTGTTTCCGTTTTTTGGACTGGATCCTGTGGTGGCATCTTGTGGTGGAGAAATGTACTTCCAGAGAGGATTTGGTGGCAGCAAATCAAAATTCATTAGATGTGTGTTGTGTTTTAGAATGGTGATCTTCTCCCATGCATCTAATTCGGCTGCAAATTTGGCTGGTTTGACTAATGTAATATTGGATTTGATGTTGTGATTAGTGATCCAAAAATGGTGTGAAACTGCAGATTTGTCCATTTGTTTGTATTTAATACATCTCATGTGCTCCTTTAGCCTAGTTTCTAGGTTTCTTTTTGTCTTACCTATGTATACTTTATTGCAATCTGAACAATTGATTTTATAGATTCCAGCTTTTTTGTCTTGTAGAATGGGGTCTTTTAACTTGTTACAAAGTAATTTCTCTATGTTAAATTTGTTCTGTGGAGCTAGGCTGATGTTATGTTTCATGAAAATCTTCTTAAATTTGTGAAATGTTCCTGGGTGGTATGTGAATTTCTTGAACTTTAGCTCTTTATCTTGCTGGCTGAGATTTGTTGTGTTTCTGATGTGCATCTGTCGTTTGAATTTTGCAATTTTTTTGTCAATAGTTGCTTTGTTGTACCCATTATGTATTGCTGTGTCTACTATATGCTGGTATTCTAACTGGTATTCTTTTTTATTTAAGGGGGTATATACCAGTCTATGTGTTAGGCTGTTTAGTACTGCATGTTTGTGTGTGGTTGGATTGAAACTCTTATTTTTTATGTAATTAGTAGAGTTGTGTTGGCTTCCTGTATATGCCAAAGGTTAGGTTCTTTTGTTCTCTGATGATTTTTAGGTCTAAAAATGGTAGCATGCCTTCTTTTTCTATTTCTATGGTGAATTTTATTGGTTGGTTCTGTAGGTTTAGTAAGGCTAAGGAGTCTTGTATGAACCTATTAGGGACAACATGATGATTATATTGCCAGAGTAGAAAATATGCTGCAACAAGAAAATTACATACAAATTCAAGAAGACCCATTAAAATTACATTTAAAAGCCTTCAATCAAACCATCCAGGAAAGCAAAACTATAACAGACACTGATAAATCTAGATTAAAACCAGACCACCCCACTTTACCAAGAATGTATGCTCTACCTAAAATACACAAACCGGGTAATAAGATGAGACCAATCGTCAGCAATATTGATTCTCCTACCTACAAACTGGCAAAATGGTTAGTACAGAGATTCTCTTCACTACCAAAATTCAATAGCAAAACATAATGAATTCAGAAGATTTAATACAGAAGATAAAATCCCTGGAACTCGAACCAGAAGACAGATTAGTTTCCTTTGATGTCACTGCACTATTTCCAAGTGTCCCTACAGATCAACTCCTGCGTCAATTAAAGAAATGGCTACAGCAGACTAACCTACTTGAAGAAGAAATAGAAGACCTCATACAACTTACCAATTTATGCATTGCACAAAATTGTTTTAGTTTCAATAAGAAGTTCTATCAACAACCAACTGGTCTAACCATGGGCAACCCACTTTCACCCTTCTTGGCAGATTTATTTATGAGCTACTTAGAAACACACATAACAACTTCCTTTCCATACATGTTTAAAGTTTGGCACAGATATGTTGACGACATCTTCGCTGTTGTCCCTAATAGGTTCATACAAGACTCCTTAGCCTTACTAAACCTACAGAACCAACCAATAAAATTCACCATAGAAATAGAAAAAGAAGGCATGCTACCATTTTTAGACCTAAAAATCATCAGAGAACAAAAGAACCTAACCTTTGGCATATACAGGAAGCCAACACAACTCTACTAATTACATAAAAAATAAGAGTTTCAATCCAACCACACACAAACATGCAGTACTAAACAGCCTAACACATAGACTGGTATATACCCCCTTAAATAAAAAAGAATACCAGTTAGAATACCAGCATATAGTAGACACAGCAATACATAATGGGTACAACAAAGCAACTATTGACAAAAAAATTGCAAAATTCAAACGACAGATGCACATCAGAAACACAACAAATCTCAGCCAGCAAGATAAAGAGCTAAAGTTCAAGAAATTCACATACCACCCAGGAACATTTCACAAATTTAAGAAGATTTTCATGAAACATAACATCAGCCTAGCTCCACAGAACAAATTTAACATAGAGAAATTACTTTGTAACAAGTTAAAAGACCCCATTCCACAAGACAAAAAAGCTGGAATCTATAAAATCAATTGTTCAGATTGCAATAAAGTATACATAGGTAAGACAAAAAGAAACCTAGAAACTAGGCTAAAGGAGCACATGAGATGTATTAAATACAAACAAATGGACAAATCTGCAGTTTCACACCATTTTTGGATCACTAATCACAACATCAAATCCAATATTACATTAGTCAAACCAGCCAAATTTGCAGCCGAATTAGATGCATGGGAGAAGATCACCATTCTAAAACACAACACAAATCTAATGAATTTTGATTTGCTGCCACCAAATCCTCTCTGGAAGTACATTTCTCCACCACAGGATCCAGTCCAAAAAACGGAAACACCAACAACACGGGCCAGTCGATTTAACTTCTGAGGATGGGAACAACTGTTTCCCGAAACATGTTAAGTGAGTAAACTTAAGTGATGTTAGTGTAACAATTCCGACTCACTTTTAAATTAAATATTTTAATAATGTTATGTGAATACATTACATACTCTAATAATGCAAGAACTGTGAGAATAATAAGTTTTAAGTTGCTAACAATGAGTAATAATGAGGTAATTGTGGCAATAATGTGTTTGGAGTTTGAAATGTACTGGTCATGATTAGAGCGACGATGACGTAAATTCTATAACAGTTTTAAATTAGCCAATCAACAGCAAAGAAAACTTTTAAGTTAAATGCAGATATTCTACGGGTTTTGACCGCTGAGGTTACTCAGTTGCTGGCGAGACTTGATACAGTACAGATGGAAAAATGTGTTCTCTATGGGTGATTAGTAAAAACAGATATACGCGCTAAGTGAATGTATAAAAGTTTCTCATAGATCTTTAAAAGTGTAGTGATTTATAAATATGTGCAAGAATTAATAAAGAAGTTAATTTAAAAGTTTAATTCTGTGATGTCTACAATAATTGTCATACCGCGCCCTACCTAAGATCCATGACTCTAAAGTAAGACTGATGCAGCCGAGGCAAATTCAAACAGTAATACTACGTAAGCATCAAATTCAAACCGACACCCAAAGCGTGTTACAAACTACATAAAGCAACTATTATTACATAAAACAATTCTTCAAGTTTACGTAAATATATATTATGCAACAACAGCAGCAAAAATCATCAAGTTGGCTTCCAAGTGTGTAGCTAACAACAACAGTAAAACTTCAACAATAGAAGAAAACAACTACTACAAGTTGGCTTCCTAATTGCAGGGCAGATTAAGTAATTTACATAATATATTACGTGAACCAAATAACAGTTGAAGAACATTACTTCTTCAAATTGGCTCCCATACGTGGGGCAGTTAAACATAAAGCAGCTAAAAACAATACGTAAACATAAAGCATCTACCTAAATTCCTTCTTCAAAGTTAACTCCAATAATCCATTGTGATGTAATAAACAAAAAAATTGAATGAAGTTACTGATATTCTAAGGAACAGATTTGCACTCGAATATAATGTGCACCACGATTTTCAGTACTACATTTGGTAAAAAAAAGATGCTCATTAGATTCGTGTAAATATGGTATTTGAAAAAGCATTTGAGTTTCGTAAAATGTTCACTTAAAATAGAGTTAATATTCAGCATGCTTTTTTTTCTCAAAAAGTACTTTAAAAACAGCAAAACTGCACGTATATTTTTTGTTCTATTCATAACAAAGTCATCATGTTCAAGGATATCATAGGTCGTCATCTTCCATCCTCTATAGGAGACAAGGGACTAAATGGGACACTCAATATTGTTTATAACCCAGGAGGTTTACTGTAAATATTCTATAATGTGGAACAAGATCCAAGATGGGATACTTAGTGTTATTTTTAACTCTGGAGTATCCCCTTGTAAATATTTTGTATTACTACTGAACAAGGGGCAATTTGGGATACTTAATATGATTTATAAGCCTGGAGGTTTCTGTAAATATTCTGTATTTATACAGGATAAGGGGCTAGATAGAGCTCGAATATCTGAATTAAATAATGTGTATTGTGTATCAAAAAATCCTGTTTTATGGTGTTTACAGAGTATTGTATATAATCATATTTTCTCACAAAGCACAGATCATGTTATATGATACAATTAGTAAATAAAGAATTTGAATACTGATTATAACCCTGGAGGTACTCTGCAAATATTCTGTATTAATGCAGAATAGCACAAGATAGGGTACTTAATCGTGTTTATAATCCTGGTCATTCTCTGCAAACATCCTGTATTAAGGAAAGACTAAATGGTGAAAATTGCCAAAAGATTACATTTTTAGTTTTTATGCAGTCTCATTAATTGGAATTTCCTCTTTAATTTGATATACATTTTCTTATTGTAGGTACAATACTCTTATTTTAAATACATTTTTAAAAATGGTACTGCATTTATCATTTAGTACTGCATCACTTCAAAGTAAAATCATAACTCCTACTCAATTTGATTTTGCCAAAATTTTAAGGGATATTTTGCTCTATAAATTGGTACTACCATTAAGTATGGCAATTTATGTGTGTTCAAGTGCTTGGTCTCTTTCTTTGCAAATATGCGGGTTTGTTTTCTCCATTTTTGCCTTGAACAAATTTTTCTATGAATGTAGTTTTCTGGTACAATATAAATGACCCATTTTCTCAGAAACTAAAGAAGATAGCTGAATTAATTTAAAATAAAGAGAGTTGAAGGTTGTTACACTACATCACTAAAATGTTCTTACTCACATTATCAACATAGCCACTATGAATGGATACCAGAAAAAAAAATAGATAAGAGGATAAAAAAGTTTGAAAGACAGAAATACATCCAACAAACGACTACTTTACTCAGACAACAAAAACCACAAGCATATAGGAAATTCACTTATCACCCTTGGACACATCATAAATTTCAAAGGATTTTCAAGAAATACATCACCCTGTCTCCAGAATAACCACAATATACAGAAACTACTATGCAACAGAACAAAAGATCCTATCCCCAATGATAAATTAGCTGGTATATATTAAATTGGTTGTAGTGACTGTAACCTGGTATACATTGGAAGAACCATCAGAAATTTTGAAATAAGACTTAAGGAGCATATGAGATGCATTTACCAAAAACAGCCAGATAAATCAGCAGTAGCACATCATTTCTGGTCTTCAAACCATGATATCACTCCAAACATAAAACTCTTAAAACCGATCAACAGCAGCAATGAATTGGACATCTGGGAAAAAATACATATCGTCAAACACAGGAATCACCTAATGAACTTCGAACTGCCATCACCCAACAGCCTTTGGAGGTTCATCAGCCCAGCACCAGAGAACACCACTAGCCACACACATTCCCCAGACAATGACCGGCAAAATCAGTTGAGGACATGCTGACGATGGGAGCAAACCGTCTCCCGAAACATGTTCAAGTAAGAACATTTTAGTGATGTAGTGTAACAACCTTCAACTCTTTATTTTAAATTATGACACATCACTGTTACTAGCTTCTAAATCTTCAAAATTAGTCAATAGCTGAATTAAATTTTAGGATGATAAAAACTACTCTAAGGGTGGTGTGCACCACAGGGGTGATTGTGGGATTGGCTAAGTGGAAACACAGGCACTAACTCCCCACATGGACACGGTGTGTCACTAGTTGTACTTTTGCGGGAAAGGCGAATTTTCTGATTGGCTGTTTCAAGTTTGGACGTTCGTAACGAACTAAATGGCAGAGGCACGACGAAAGGGACCATCTTGGATTTTTATAGCTGGAAGTTTTCGCCCGAAGTTTTTTCATCAGGAACAAAGCCGAGACGGTAATCATACATTTACGCTATTTCTGATTGAATGTATATTTGTTGTAATATTGGTATTTTCTATTAACTTCAGTGATATTCGTAGAATGAGGTAGAAAACTGATAGGTTACTGTATGTTGCAACATTTTTATATAACGAATTAATTTTCAGATACATTGAGCCGTTCAGACAGAGGGGATACGCCTACGATTTACATTCCTTCCAGTGTTGTGGTTCGAGTCCCGATTGGTGACATAGAATCTGAAGGTATGTTATTAAGTTTCCAGCATGAGAGTGCTAGATGAAAGGTTAAGTTTTTAAGATCTTCTTAGTGTTGCTGAATTTTATATTGTCCTGATTTAATTTTCAGATATTGTGAGTCATCCAGACAGTGGAATATACGATTAATTTTCGTGTTTGCACTTCATAATTGATGGGTGGAGATCACAGCCAAAAGTAGGTAAGGTAAAATCAACCTTTAATGCAAATTAATTAGCATGTTACTGTGCTAATATTCAAACACATAGATGCAGATCATGCGAGTGATACTCTTGTATAATTAAAAAATGTAGGATTATTGGTGGACTGACACACTAACTGTCAAGGATAGCATGCCAATGATACTATAATTCTTTTAAGACAGTGCCCAAATGAAATTTTCTAATACAGAAGGAAGAAAGATATTTGATATCATTCACATATATTTTAGTAATTCACCCTCTTTTGGGCATTTTTATCTAACTGCCACTATGTCCTTTTTTGAACTGGGCATGGTGTATGAAAATAGAAATTCTGGTAGCTTTTTTGACAATTAATGTCCTTGTAATCTGTTATTACAGATGCTCAAAAGCATTTGTTTCCAAGAATAACTGAAGTGTTTGTTTTGAGTGAAATTAGCGGCTTCAGTATGTGTTCTGAGGCTTTGAAATTCCAAAGTGGTTCCAATCTTTCGTGTCTGTTTTCTACCATTTAAACTTTGTAGCAATTTTGATGATACAAAATCCTTCCCTTAAAGATACATTGTGCAGTAGTAATTAAGTTGCAGGATATTATAAGCAATGTATAGGCATTTAAATGATCGTGTTGTTTTTGTGCAAAAATCAAAGGTTTTGAAGTAATGGGCATTTAATATTTTTTAAATGTATTGAAGCCTTTTAAGTTAACACACATGATAAACATGAAGTTGATCATGATATATGATGAATCATTTGTAGAATACTTATGAAAATAGCTTACTGTGAGTAGAGAAAGTCTTAGATGGCAGAGCAGTGGTATGGCAAGTTAAAGATTGCTGGTTTGAATCCCAGGCATGGCATTGAATTTTTTGTCTGATTGTATATACTCATCCACTATTGTGTATATGCAAACAACCCATGGCTCTTTTCAGTGAAGGTTTCATGAATCTCTTCAATGAATTGGATCTTCTGAATGATCCTTTGATCTGTTATTTATAGTGAACATTTTAACACACTACGTATTTTAAACACTTTTCATATACAGCACATTGCATCCAAGTTACTATGGGAGGTTAGGTTTTTTTTATATAAGCTTAGGTTTCTGAATTTATGGAAGGTTAGCATTAGGTTTGTTTATTTATATATATAAGCTTAGTTTTCTGAATTCACAGAAGGTTAGTAATTTTTTTAATGAAAAGTATTTAAAATTTCACTATAAATAACAGTTCGAAGGATCCTTCAAAAGATCTGATTCATTGAACCTTCAATGAAAAGATCCATGGATCCTTTGCATATACTGAATTTTATTTTGTTCAAGTAACACAAAGTGGTGGTGGTTTTACAATAAAAAGTGTTGTTTCCTTCTCATTTAGCACTTTATCAACCAAACTTTTTTGCCACTTTTTAACGGTTTCCCAGTTTTGTGTTAAAACAGCTTATTCACACTATGCACTTCTTCCTTTGTCATGGCAACTCAAACACTAACTGATAAAGTCGAAGATTTTATTTGAGCTGAGCATATGAGTGCTAGCGTATTATGAATGACTGTTTGCTTATCATATTTCCTGTGTTATGCAAAGAGTTTATTTGGTACTCAGATAGCAATGCTGAGAATTCATTGCTGTATTTCTCATATAGGCAAGAGAATAGCAGTCATCCATACAGTTGATAATTAACAAAAAGATACTCTTTGATTGTTAATGCAATAGCAGGTAGAATTAAGAAAATCATATTTTGTAATCTCTTAACAGTTACTATATATCCATAACCTTTCACAATGAGTTCTTACGATAATCACAATAAAATGTGTAGTTCTATACCTTTCCTACTCCAATGTTTCATGACACAATACGTTTAAGGAATTATTTACATTGGCATAAGCGTAGTGCTTAGTTTGAAGACAAGAGGAAGCATATGCTTTGTTTACATCAGAGAGAACTCTGGTTTACAGTGGATAGTGTGTAATACAAGGTGTTTGTAACCACAAATTTTTCCTTAATGTAAGTAATTTCTCTTTTCAGAAACCTACTTTTAAGGGTAGTTTAAACATGTGTGTTCTATTTAATTCTAGGATATACACAATGGAAAGTTGGAGTTAAGTTGTGGCTATTTGTGTCCAGTGATGGTGTTTCAAGTCAGAGCACAGAGTGTGACAATGACATTAATAGTGTTAAATGGTGTGGTGAAACTTGCTAATGACATTTATTGCACTGCTAATAGCAATTTAGTGAATGACAAACAATAGCTACACTATTGCATATAATGTGTGCAGAAGTTTCTTTGTGGGAAATGGAATTAAGTTATTCATGTCAAATTGTATTGCGCTATCTAGAGTAGAATAAAATAACAAGTGTCAAACCTGTGTTATTCTTCCAATTTTCCTGTCAAATTCCACATCCTACTGTTGGTTGGAAGTTCAAACAAACCATGGAGGCAGTTTAAGTGCAAAAGATTTTACTATGAAGCATGCAGAAGAAATTATTGCAAGGTGCTGGATCTCATTCACTCTCAAAAATTTAAATGTGACCATTATGTATTATGACATAGAAACATTCAGCAACCACTATTAACCCCAATAATATTATATAAAAAGCAATGTATGTGCCGACTATTGGATAATTTAATAAGTTACACAGGAATAAACAGTTGTGTTTTTCATACTAGCCTAGCTGTGAGTGTTCAACTGATCATAATTGTGTTCTAATATTGTATTGCTACAGATGACAGTGACAAGTTATTTTATGTGAGCTTTAATCGACTCCTTTAAAAAGAAATATGAATAACTCCAAGTGCAATCACGATTATTGAAGCTCACGTAATTAACTTTGTACGTCGTCAGTAGCGATACAATATTGGAACATATGATCAGCTGAGCAGACAGCTAGGCAGGTATGAAAAATACAGCTGTAGTAGCTACGAGTGACGTCATCATCCGAGAGCACGATTTTTCATAGTTTAGTTCAACCCCAGATCACTACTCACGCTGCGATCGCCCTCGTGTTTCCAACGTTTAACACGGGAGTTGCACTTCTAATAGTTTGCTGTTCTGTGGTGTGCACCAACCTGGAGTAAGCTCTACTTTCGTAGTAAACTACTATTCAAGTCAACATTCGGCGACTTCCATGTGAGAGTAAACTACTTCCGAAGAATTTTACTTCTTTCAGATACTCCCAAATTAAATTACTGCATAAGTAAACGTCGGAGAGCACCATCATGTAGTATGTTACTACGGAATTAAATAGAGCAAAATATAGGTTAGAATTTACTCTTGTAACCTGGATGGAGTAACTAACCTGTCTATTGAACTAGAATACCATATCGTATTTGGAGGAAGATATTTTTGACGCGTTCCTGGATTACTTAGATTACATTGATGATCTCGATGGAAATGCAATAGTGCTATGCGAGAACCATATGATACTTATACAGAGAGAGAGAGAGAGAGAGAGAGAGAGAGAGAGAGAGAGAGAGAGAGAGAGAGAGAGAAAGTTCAATGAACATTTCGGTATTAGGAAAGAATCTTATACACACCTTTTCAACCTGCTTGGAGAACATTTCAACAAACTCAGGCACAAATTCAGCTCTATAATCCAAATTGCAATTATTGTTATGTGTCCTATGAGTGTTTCGTACCGGAATATTTCAGAAGCTTGAACCGGCATTCATTTAACGTAATGTGACAGTCTTACACCGTATTAAATGGAGATATTGAGAATTCACTTAATGCGATGTAACTTAAAAGTTTGGCATCAAACTTTTCCCTCCCATTACGTCAAGTTTGATTTCACATGGTAATTAGGAACAATCGGTACTAGCTTGAAGTAATAAAAGAACTATGAATCAAGTCATTCCCATTACGTTAAGTGCATGCCAATTATACCTTTAGTTTACCAGCATTTCCATGTCATGCTAATTGAAGTTGATCATAATCCCGGTATTACAGGCGATCTTATAAATAAATGTTCACCACACATCTGCTGGCCGTGTATTTCACTGCATTGTTAGAGCACTTTTGAGGTTAAGAGGTTAAGTTAAGAGCAAGGCACCTACACATATAAATACACATGAGTGTTCAGAAAATAAAAGGAAATTCTTCTTCACTTTCACAGATTTCCCACACATTGTGTGTGGAATTGGCTGTATGCATGTTACTATTTTGTACCCATCCGGGAATATGGTGAATTTTTTCCGAAATCAGAAAGGGTATTTCTCTATCAACACACAAGTGATCTGCGATTCAAAATGAAGATTAGAACATTGTTTCTAGAATTTTAAGCTGCTCTTCAGTAGGTTTCCAGACGCTAGAATTATTAAACTTCTCAATCATGACTTTCTAGCATTTCTCTTCCAGCATCTTTATAACACGTTTTAGCTTCTTCTGCATTACTTGGGTTTTCATTGAAAATGTTAATAAAAGTAACCTCCCGTGAATCAGGAACTTAAGCTTATATAAAACTATAACCCTAACCTAACCTCCCGTAAATCAGAAACGTAAAAAACTAATAAACCTAAAATAAAAAGTAATTAGGAACGCATGTTGCGAGTGTTGGCGGTATCTCACTGGCTTTGAAAACCAATGTAATGCAGGTTATCGCACTTTTTTTCACTCATATTGTTTAAATGGATTTTCTTTATTTCTACCAACAAACATTTATCTCTTTCGCTAACGTTTCTCCCCTTTTCCTATCGCACATAACCTTATTCATGATTGCATCAAGTAAATCGTGCAAACAAAACAATACCTTTGGGAGTAATGAGCTCTTACTTCATAGTCATAACGAAAAGAGTAAATTGTAATTGAGCTCTCCGTTACTTTCTGAGTAAATTGCTCCCGTAGTAACCTACTTCCGTAGTGGGGACTTAGTAAACGTTACTTCCGAAGCAATTTACTCCAACATGATGATGCCACCCTAAGTGCTGTTGTGGATCTACTTCGGTATTAATAACATGGTCTTTTAAAAAAAATAATTACTGAGAAATTTTAAACCTTTCTTAATAAATAAACTTATTGTACAAAAGTAGATCAGTGGACTAAATCAGCATTTTGTAAACATTTTAGCCACATTTTTAAGTAGTTCCTGAGATAATGCCTCATAAAATTAGCAAATTTAACATTGGTGGAATAGGACTTTTAATCCACTCTTAATAGGGAACAAGTGGCAAGATGGGATAATTATGCTGTTTATAACCCTAGATTCTCTACAAATATTCTGCAATAATGTGGAACAAGAAGCAAGATTAGGATATTTAATAGTGTTTATAATCCTGATCATTCTCTGCAAACATCCTGTATCACTAGGGAACAAAGTGGCAAGATGGGGTATTTAATGATGTTTATAACCCTAGAAGGTTCTCTGTAAATATCCAATTACCTGTCTTGTCCCTTCTTTCCCTTTCCTATGTAACACTAAAGCTAGTATTCCTTAAGCAGAAGTCAAATTTGTAGACAAGATGGGATATGATATACCTGTGTGCCAATCCCAGAGCCATTGCAGTCATGTCCTTCTTTGGAAAGCCTGCTAAGAGTCCATCCATCTGCGATCGGATGCATCGCATCAGTTCCTGTACTGAAGTATTGGACAAACACGAGAGTTGAAGTTTGTCCTTGATGGCATTTCCCAGCTTAGCGTCAGCAACGAGCAACTGATCCTGCACATCTTTTGCTACTATCTTCTTCAGCATCTTCTTGAGGGATTTGCTAATCTTTCCCTCAACTGCTGCCGTGGTAGCAGCCAAAGCTTCTGTCGTATCCGTGAACTTTTCAAAATATTTGAGTTTGACGCTAAAAGAAAACAATAATTGAATAAATGGATATTAACTTGCATACTTGACATATGTGGGTTTTTTTCTGACTACTGATGTTCACTAAATTCTATTGAATTCTACTAAATTCAGATGAATTAGATCTTCTAATGCTGAAAAAACTAGAAAGCATGTCACACCTGAATGTACCTAGGAACATAAAGCTATTTGTGAAATGTCAAAATATGCTCCAAAAATGCCTAACGAAGGAAGCATGAAGATAAGATACTCAAAACTGAAACATGTTTATTTGCCAGATTATATTGTACTTTAAATGTCAAAAAGAAAACCTAACTTTTTATAAAAGTTATGCACCTTGAAATTTGAGAAGCTGGTACACAATTTATTGCTGGTATTCCACAAAAAATTACATTACATTACTGCTCAATACGTAATGAAATCACAAACCAAATTTTACACAATGCAACATTATCCCTTAGAAAAACACGATAAACATTGCAAAAAGGGTGAAGAGCCACTATTCTCTTATTTGTCCATAAGCAGGGATTTCGGACATTCTACTTGTCAACAAGGGGAGGCAAGCCTTTAGCTACGACATGGGAAGTTCCATACAAGACAACTGACCCTTATATAAAAACTGGTATGTAATGAGATATACGTCAAAATTTACCACCTTTTTATTAACAAATTAAGAAATAAGTAACAATATGAAGTGCTGAGGCACTAATTCTCAACCATTCAAGTGGGCTACATGCTGTCATCAATTAACTCAAGATAACTTTTTATTTTTACTTACATTTTACTTGCTGACTCAGGTGTCTCGAAGTCATGATAAAGATTTTCTATTTCTGACAGCTTCTTTTCATCCAGCAACTAAAAGCAAGACAGTAATCAATTTTGTATCACTTGTTTACTATTTACCCTCATTCACTGAGGGCTTTAATTATGACATTACTTTTAGTTAGCATTTACCTTAAATATCGCATAGCCTCCTGGAGTTTCAAATAACACTAACATTTTTGAAAAATGTTTGTACTCTCATTTATCTACAGTTAAAATGTTTAGTTTTATTCTGTAATCACAAATGCACAACCATTACCCACGCGGTCTTAGCATTACCGGTTATTTTACAGCTTAATGTTGTCGTTCTGGTAATGTGTAATGGTTGGCAGCTTGCCCCAAGTTTCAGGATGGCAAACTATGAACTGTGCTATGACCTCAGTTTAAACGTCAATTTTTAATACCCGCAGAAAATAAAAATACTCTTTATCCAATTTCGCTTTGGCAATAAAAGAATTATAAAATTGTCTTAAGCCGAGAAACGCTCAACTTTCAATACCGCTTCAAGAGATTTGAATACTGGTGCCCATGTTGGTATTCTACAGAGTGAAATAAACAATGCAATGCGTAAACAGCTGTGTTAACGTAATCAAAAATGGCTGGATCTGCATTAAGGAGGTTAATGGCAGAATATAAACGTGAGTTAAGTTAAATATGAGAACATGTGTAAAAATGTTGATTAAACATCGGGGATTATCTTAACTTTTTTTTTATTTGAGTTAATGACCTGTAACTATGTGTTTTCATGTTGTTCCTTAATGGGAGTGTAGCAACATGATTGTGTTATATCTAAAAGGGAGTGATAATGGTTTAATTAACTGACTTAAAAATAGAATTATAGTGGCACGCATTGAGATACCGCGTATTTAAATATAAATATTCAGTAGCTTTTGCTGCTATATAGCAGAATGCTATTTGTTAGGTTAGTTTTTTTTGCTTCTGTTGTTTATTTAAATGGAAATTAATTATATTCAGCACTTCCACTGGTTGTAGTATTTATCTGTTTATGATTTGGTTGTTGATGTAGATACAGAAAAGTTAATTGGTTGTATAATTTTTTTTTTTTTCCCCTTCCCAGAATTAACGCTGAATCCACCAGAAGGTATAATAGCAGGACCCATTAATGAAGAAAATTTTTTTGAATGGGAGGCACTAATAACGTGAGTATAGGTATTAACTGTAAAGTTCTTACATTGGCTTTTAAAGCCAAAGTTACTACACAAGAATGTAGGCTTACACAAATTATAATTTTTACATCACTCCTTTTATTAATCCTTCACATGGTTAAATAACGCTTCACTTATATAGAGAGCTGTGAGATTATTTATTAATTGCACTTTTAAACACGTAAACACTATAATATTCTTGCTGTAATGAATTTTTGTCTCACACTGGATATGTATTTAACTGCTTGTGAACGCTGTCCACTAGCGACTGGCGCCTGAATTTGTACAATTTGCTTTATTTCAGTTTATGATTGGCTAATCCTACTCCAATAGAATACTTTTATTTAACTTAAGCTTTTTCTGGTTGTTGATTGGCTATTTATAAACTGTTTTAAAAATTACATTATTGTTGCTCCAAGAATTACTAGTAGCATTATTAAACTTTCCAATTCATTATTGCCTCAAGGTTACCGGATTGTTACCTCATTGTTAGCAACTTTTGGCCTCTATTCTCACAGCTTTTACATTATTAAATTACTTAATACATTCACATAAAATTATTATACATGTGCATAATAAAAATAAACATAATACAATGACTGTTACATACATTTTATATATTATATTATACACATATTGCTTTGAGGCGGGCTGTTATTATATTTTATATTATATAATTACACTGAAATCATTTAAGTGTTAAAAATACTGCCTCAGGCTAGAACGAAGTAATGTGTAAATTAAACTGTGGTTGAGATTATGGATGGTATGGAGAAACCAGGAGAAGTTTCAGCACTTGTGCACATTATCCTTTTCAGCTAGAATGCCTCTTAACTTCTGCCGTAGTGTGCTACCACCTAGTGGCACTGACATATAATTGTAGTAATATAGGAAACAGAATGCAGGAAAAACTTTGCATTCTAGTGCACTTCAAGTGTGCACGGCCCTTATGTATTTGGCACCATAAGGTAATTACATCATACCAGTTGTGCATGTATAGAAAGAAGCTCCTTAAAACGTGCTTAAGTCAAGACATGTTAGAGACCTTGTTGCCGTGTTTCATAGAGTTTAGAGGAGTAACACTGTATATTTTAAATTACCGCATATATGTTATCTTTAATAGCATTCAAAGAAAAAATAACAATAAATCTGCAAGGTGTCAAAAGTTAGGTATTCACGTGCTTTTATGCGGCAGCTGCCACTGAAATCACCACAAAGTTCTCAAACCAGTTTATAAATTTTATTCAGCATATGGCCACTTAAGTTTCAAATCAAATGTTTTTTTTGTCTAAGACTAATCAGTGTGATCTGACTGAATTTTATCGCCAATATGAATGTCTTGTAGATTAAGACTGAGTTAAATATGCACAGAACTTGTTCAGAATATACATTGCTATAGTCAATCCAGTCTTGGAACCAGACCTGATGTAAACAAAACATTTGGTATTCCTCTGCATAGGCCTCGTGTTCATATCAGCTGTGAGAAACAAACTGATCATAATTGCATGCATGCAGAAGAGAGGTGAATGACACCACGCAGAATTAAGCATAAGCTACAACTTCTTTAATTTTACTAATCATATTTACTATTTCATATTCACAACAGTTTTGAACTATGTTTGGCTAACATACTTCTTGAAAACTCAGAGATAATCGTGTATATTTAAGGTACTATATGTTATGGCATGCTTTGGTTTGCTGCATATCATGGTCTAAATAACGACGTCATATGCTTACATCAAGTTGGGTTCTGAGAGTGAAGCAATTATACAGAGTGGAAGTGAAATGGTCCTGCAAACTGGGGGAGGTTGGAGAGTGGATGTAGATGAACAAAACCTTCTAACACTCTGTTGTAATTAAATGCACCGTTAACTAGATAATCACGTTTAAAAGTAGGAGTATTTGGCAATTTGATGCAATTTGTTGATTGAGTAGTCTACTTCTATGCGATGCCTTGAATTATTCTAATGCTCTATAAAACCATTTAAGTAATGTTGGCCATGTATCGAATTCAGGTGTTTTGTCGCTGGCCTGTGAGACACCAGAAAATTCTGAGAAAAGTCCAGTTATAGTTCACTGCACTGTATGTAAACATTACCTCGAATTCTACATTCCCACGTAATTACAAATATTTTGTTTGATATATTTAAAGGCCTGAATATCTAGCCTATTCTGTTTGAGAGGCATATGCCATGGTAAAGTAACGAACTCACATGGAATTGTTACTGATATTAAAACAGTTTTAAGGTTTATATACACTTAATACGTATGTGTGTACTTTAAAAGGTACATTTTAATTAGTACACAATGCCATACTGCAGTAATATTTATGTGACAATGCATGCTTTTCTTTAAATGAAAATAAGCATGCCAAAGGTTATGGCACTCTTATGTGAAGCACCTCTTATGCTATTAACACCATTATTCTGTGTTGAATTTAACAATGCGGTACTAATAATTGCTAAACGTTTAGGAAAACATAATTTATAATGTGAATTTACACTCCACTGCAAAATGCTTAAAGGAAATTTATGTGCAATTATTTATAGTTTTGGGCAACCAGAAAGTGTGCGCTTCTATTTAATTTTTAATATACCTGTTTTAAAATGGGAGTAATGTGCTTCATGCCACTTACTGGTCTAAAAAAAAAGGAAAATGTATAACATGATGCAGAAGTGTTTAGAAGCAATTTTGCCAACTGATTTTTACTCCAATATGATTTAACGATGAGCTTATGTGCACAAAAAAACTTGACTTAGTGAAATTTGCAACACTAACATTACTGATGAAATTTGTGTGCATGAGTATGCATGACATATCAAGATTTTCAATAAATGTATGTGAACAAAATTGACATTGCTCTTCGTGCCTAATGAATTCCACAGTAACGAACTACTGTTATTTACTTGTTAGCTTTAGAAAAAAAAATAACCATAACCTTAATACTAGCATTTATTAGTATTTACGAGTATGCAAAAACTTTGGGATTAATTGAAAATATCTGAACTTGCCTCCAGGATGTAAATTTGAAATAAGAATTTAGAGGAAGTGTTCCATGTGCCCTTGGTTACGACAATTCAGAATTACACTACCTGTATCATGGACCTGCTGGCAAGCAGCAACAAATGTATCTGCACTTGGCACAAACCTGTTAGGAAATCTTTCAGCATAGAACCGTTGAGCAGATTGAGAATTGCACTGTGTTTCTCCATAAATTAAAATCATGTCCAGATATTTGGATGTTGAAAATCGCGGCATTGTGTATGTTGTGTAACAAGATTTTCTGTCCTTTTTTGGGGGTGAGGGGGATCCATGCCTCCTTTAACTGCTCCAATCTTAACTTGTAGCTTTGACAAAAAAAACAATTGCATCTACATTGATATCAGAAGAAAGTAAGTGCAGCTGTTCTAACAGAACTAAGGAGGCAACGAATTATGGACTTTTTAAATTTAATTTACACAAAAACCGTTCATTCTATTGAAATAATTCAAAGGAATAAGTTGCCGTATATTCAATTTTTTATGAATATAGTCATAAATTAAAAACCTGTAATCAATAGTAATCCAGCAGGTGATGATAATGTTTTTCGATAAAAGTATTTTTTCTAAGAAAACGGTGCACTTAATTACAAAGAAGTATCAGAAGTCCCTGCTCTACATCCACACTCCCACCTCCCCCAGTCTGCAGACCATTTCACTTTCTCCCTGTATAATTTAAGTAATAAAAAACACTATTTTAGAATGACACTCAGGATAACACTTAATACCCGCATCAGTAAAGAAATGTATAACAATTTACCAAAATAAATAAAGTTGAAAAATTGTAATAAAGCAGACATTAAAGCAATACAAAAGTATTTAATAAAATGTGCCTTTTATGGTCTAGAGGAATATAAGATGTAAAAATGTATCATGAAATAGTACATTTATTGAATAATAGCTGGCTAACCAACGTTGTATGGGTAACTTTTTAAACTCAAATGATGAATTAATTTATATCATTATTCTGATCTATAAGATTTTTATGGTGAAACCTCCCCTTTATCCCTTATAATTGTAAATTCATATCGACCCAGCTATTCCTAATAATAGATGAAAATCCCCTGATACTCAAACAAAAAGATGTGAAACATCGGTGGAACGTCTGACTTTTTTAATCTCTCCCCGACAGCCTTTCAAGTTCTGAAAATGCTGCATAGGCTGTAAGCACTCTTTGGCTCTGGCACAATCATCGATCGGAATGGTCAAGTAACTTGTTAGATAAGTAGAGTAGGTGAAATTTTAAATCTTTGTATCAACCCTTTGGTTCTGTAGTTATTTAACATTTCTTATATTTTTTTATATTGAATAACATAAATGGTACATAGTTTTCACATTATACAGAAATACTTAACATATACAACGAAATAGAAGTGAAGCTGTTGAATATGTAGATTCCACACTCCCAGGCCACCAAGTTAACCACTTTGGAAAAGACATGTATCCTGTGAACATCAAGAAAAATAATGTTCATAGCTGTTAATTAAAAATATTGGTTCACTGATTTCTAATGTTAGCAATTTTGTCTCCTTGTATAATTATTTAGCATGCCCTGCTAATGAAGTTGATTTCACCATAAGAACAAAGGAAATAAAACAAAACTTTGTTACACGAGAGTTATTAAAATACTTTGGCATTGGTATTATAAGCATGTCATAGCATTGTAAACAGATTTGATTCTGTTTTTGTTTTGCTTTATCTTAATTGCTAAATCGTGACATCTACATATACATTGCTTGAAATAAAATATCCATGGCATTTGTCTTACTTTACATGCATATTCTGTGGAGTAATAGCTATTTTCCACTGTATGCAATTTTGAAATAGAAGAGGGCATATTCTTTTATAATTCCATTGAGTTCATATTCAAGTACAAGAACTTTGTAAACATTTTTAATATTTTAGTAATTTATGAAATTAAATTAGTTGTTCTATAGCCCCATGTCCATCAGATAGACTTGAGCTTTTCAATAGTGAAAGAATTAGCAAAGTCAGTTGAGTGACTTTTGAGATTACCCTACATAAACACACATGCATGCACACAATTTTTTCTCTATAATATTAGTACATATAGATATAGATAATGGTAATGTTATTACGTGATGTAATCTTTGTACAGAATCTCTATGTCTATTATTATTTTCATACTAATATGATGTATGCTTTATATGTAAATAAAAGGACAAAATAAAATGAACAGCCATGCATCTCCATGGAGATAGGAGCACATACATGGTGTGCTTTATCTCTGAGACTGCCCTTGTATTTGATGAGAGATATTTAAAATGTCCCTATTGTATTGTATTCACTCTCTTATATTTGTTTATAGAGTTAAGGAATCTTGCATAGCAAGTTAACATTTTAATGGGAATTATGAGTTTGATATGCTAAAATTTGTTTCAGAGGACCAGAGGGAACTTGTTTTGAAGGAGGTGTCTTTCCAGCAAAGTTAATTTTCCCACCAGACTACCCACTGAGCCCGCCAAAGATGCAGTTTACATGTGAAATGTTTCACCCAAATAGTAAGTTTCAATAATAGTTGCATTTTCAAACATGTAACCATTATTGAAAATAATTTATGAAATAGTAATACATTTTTGCTCATTTGAAACTAGTTTATGCAGATGGCAGAGTTTGTATCTCAATTTTACATGCTCCTGGTGATGATCCAATGGGTTACGAGTTAAGCGCAGAAAGATGGAGTCCTGTACAGAGTGTAGAGAAAATTCTGCTGTCTGTGGTTAGCATGCTAGCAGGTAAGATATTGTTATAGTGTTATATGTGTAAAAGTCTTCTGTCACTTAGACTCTCGTCTCTTCCTTGCCACTTATTCTTCATATGTGAAATGATGAACTTTAAGCTAGGGTTATCAGATGTCCAAAAAAATCCAGACATCTCCTGCATTGTAACCTGGCCAGCATCCAGGAAGAGTTTCATGAATGTTTTTATAAATTCACAATTTTTTATTTTTAAATGGATCAGCAATCCAGAAAAATATTAAATTGCCAATATTTACCATAGTAACATGGCTGCTATGAAAGGTTACCTACATCTAGATAGCCTTTTGCTCTCATAGAAGTGCAATAGCCCGCTGAAGCGTGCTGGAATGAGCAAAAAGCAAGACAAAGATGTGGAATTGGACTGAAAAATTCAATGCAACAGTTGGGATAGATCTTCAGCCTTCCATGCTGTTGCTCTAACCAACTGAGCTACCATAGCAACCTATACAATATTAAATTTCTCAACTCTGTGGTTCAAATCTTGGCAATGGCATTGAATTCTTCAGTCTTATCCTAGCTTTCTAACCTTAGTTTACACACGGCTTGTGTGAAAGAATAATTAATTATCATTGATTGACCTAATATAGTAGACTCTCGCTGATTCGAAATCGAATACACTGAAAACTCGGTTAACCCGTAGTAGCTGCTCAGTCCCTGCCGAATTACATGGAAAAATCTACCGCATAAACTGAATTTCGGATAATTCGTACTACGAACTAAAATTTGGTCCCCTTATTACACATTCCATACGTTATTCTTCGTTTAAACTGAATATGTATGTTGTGCTGTGCACTATGGATTTTAAGTTACACACTTCACATAATTTTTCTCAATACTGTACTGTAATTTCTCAACAATGGTCCAATTGCTTACTTGCTTATGTATCACTTCCACAGCATATGATGCAAGGGCAAGGAAAGAGGGAGTTGGTCAGCACACCGCACATGACGCGCAACTTGCAACAATCCAGAGAACTGTTTGTCTCTGCTTGTGAACAGTGAATTTCCCCCCCCCCCTTTCGCGTCATCATATGGTCGATAGTAGAGAGAAGGCCCAAAAAAAAAGCCTTCTCAACACTATCGACCATATCTTTCGCTCCATCACCTGCTGTGCCGCTGAAAGAGAAACATGCTCATAATGCTCTCACACTGAAAAAAAACCAACAAACTTTACATATGGTCAATAGTGGAGAGAAGACCAAAACACAGGTTGCAGAACACTTTCAGACTCCTAAGTGTACTCTTTCATCGATTATAAGTTAAAAACAGAAACTAGAGGCAAGTCTGACAAGTAATTCATTTAGTGGCAATAGCAAGCACATGAGACCAGCGAAACATGCACAGTTGGAGGATTTACTGTTAGAATGCTTCCAACACATGCGTTCACAGCAAATTCCACTGTTCGGTCCCATGCTTCACAAAAAGGATTGGGAAATCCCCAAGAAAGAAGGAATTTGTGGGTTTGTCTCTTCTGAGGGATGGCTATGGCGTTTTCAGAAGAGGAATAAAATCAGTGCTGTCAGTGTCTGTGGGGAGGCACATAGAGTAAGCGAGGAAGATGCCAATGAGTGGGCGTGGGAGTTTCAATCTAAGCTCTCTCATCATCACCCAAGAAATGTGTTTAATATGGCACTTTCTATAACTTGATGCCTGAAAAAACACTACGTGCCAAGAGCAGAAAATGCCATGGAGAGACTGACGGTGGTCTTATGTTGTAATTCAGATGGCTCTGAGAAGCTTAAACCATTAGTGATAGGAAAATACAAAAATCCACAGTGTTTTAAAAATGTCAACCTATTCAATCTGACAAGTCAGTACGGGAATAACGATAAAGCTTGAATGACCAAATCTCTTGAAGATTCAACAATAAATGGCTGCGAGAAAGTGGAACATTTTGCTAACTTTTGACTACTGCTCGGCACATCAGTTCGATGACCTGGAACTTCCGAACATAGAAGTTGTCTTCTTACTAGCTAACACCACGAGCCGTCTGCAACCATTGGATCAAGGAATCATTGCCTCAATGAAGCGTAATTACAGATGCCGACTGGTTAAGGCTGCCATCAGTGCAGTAGAACTACAAGAAACAGTTCCACATTGGAATGTACTGTAAGCTATCTGCAACTTATCTGCTGCTTGGGATGAAGTTACAACAGACACCATAACTAACTGTTTTAAGAAGGCCTGGACAGCAACTGATAACGCTGCTGAAACTGAACAGGAAACCGATGATCCACATCTGAACTTATAATGTGGGTACAATTGGGATTCTGATAATGCTCTTCTACATGCTTACACCCGGTTGGTGCCCTCTTATACTGTCATAATGAAAGAATGGACGTAGGTAGACAACAACATCTGTATATATTGTAATGAAAAGAAGCTAGAAACAGTGATGTGTATTGAATTTATTTAAAGGTGAGTCGGAATTGTTACACTAACATCACTTAAGTGATGTTAGTGTAACAATTCCGACTCACCTTTAAATAAACAACATCTGTGCTGCTGAAGAACCAGTCATGTGCTGATGATGCAGAAGAGAATGATAATTCTTTACTGTTATCTTAGAGGTGGAACATGAAGATACGACACCACGACCCCGCGCTGAAGTTGCCGCTACAATTTCTGTTCTCGAGAGATTTGCTGCCACATCTGATGTCTCCATAGCATTTCAGGCTGCCCTGGATGTGGTATCTTCAGAGAGTGCCACAATATTACGACCAACGGTCTGCCAAACAATAATTAATGATTTTTTTTCAAATTATAGAACTAAAATGTGTAATGGATAAGAGTTTTAACTAAAACATATGTTCCGATTAAAACTTAGTGTTAAAAGAACAGTATACTTAAGGTTATTGTTGTATTATACGACTCACTAATTCAATGAGTACAATATTGATCCAAATAGCACCATTTTAAAAAAAATTAAAACAAACATTTGACAGTACACTTTCTCAATTAAACAAATGCCAGATCTACCTTATACAGCAGTTATTTTTACTTTATCATAGAGGTCATGAAAGTGGAACACACTCATTCGTTGGTACGCATAATAAGAGAGAAAGTGAACTCAGTCATATTTTATCATTTCAGATAATACGGGACTATTTTTACAAAACCTCATTAATTCAAACTTCGTTAAACCAAATTGGCTATTTTTCAGTCCCTTGGAATTCAGTTAAACGAGGGTCTGCTGTAGTTGGTAAACTGTGATGCCTTAAGTGCTTACAAGAGTGTAAGTTGCCATTGAAATGTACTCTCAAAATGATTTTGAAATTGCCTTGTGTTTTACTGGGAAAAATGTGAGTCAGTTGGGGAATTTAATGTTGTACTGGTATGTTGCTATGATACCTCACTTGGTTAGAGCTACACCATGGAAAGCTGAATATCCATGGTTCAACTATGACATGAATTTTTCAGTCTGAATCAGTGTTCCAACCTTAGCCTACACAGGGCATGTTGAAAGAACAATTAATTACCATTGGTTGACCTAAAGACAAAGGAAGCTTGACTTGGTAGTTGTTTAGTTGTAAGATGCACACCAAAATTCCTAAAAGAAAGTGCAACAATATAGTTCAGTTGTTCAAAATTTATCTTTCAATAATAAGTGGGTTTTGTTATTTCAATTCTGGCAAGAATGAAAACTGTCATTCTGAACTTCTGAGAATGGTTGAGTACTTTTTGCTATTCCTACACACACTGCTAATTTTGAGAGGTGTTTTCTTTGATATCTACACAGTGGACATGTGAGAAAATAACAAATTGTCAATGGATTTTGTCAAAGGTATTGTTGTAGTGAAATATAATTTTAAAAACTTCAGTTGTAAAGAATTTTACGTTAAACAACCCTAATGTTTTGCAAAAGATCAGATCCTCAAAGAAATATGATTGATGAACATGAAGTTAATTGATAATGTTATTTGTGTTTGATTCAAACCATTTGAATATTTTCTGAAAATATAAAATGTTTTTTTTTTTTGCTTGAGTGTTATATTTATCTAATGTTATATATATAATATACTACAGTTTTGAAGTGTCCTATATTTCATCAAAATAATTTGGTAATATACTTGAATGTAAGCCTTGTTCCTGTGGCACAATTATTCGAGATAATATTTTTAGTGTCATTTCGATACATGCATAGGATAGTGTTTGCATGAATCCTTTGTCATCTTACTCAATTATAATATTAATGGTGAAAGTGATAGATTGTTTTCTACATTAAAATATTCATAATGCTACTAGTGATAAACCCATTGAGTATCAAAGTTTTACCATGAATACAAAACCTTAGCTATGCTTAAGATAGCCTTTAAGTAATTAATTGTTCTTCCACACAAGCTGTGTGTAGGACAAGGTTGGAAAGGTAGAATCAGACGACTAAAAAATTCAATACCATAACTGGGATATGAACCACGGATCTCCCAGTTCCCATCTGGTTGCTCTAACCAACTGAATACTATGGCATGCAGTAGGATATTAAATTCTCCAGCTGAATCTTGTCCTACACATGGCTTGTGTGGAAAAACAATTAATTCCATTAATTGACCTAATAGACACTAAATTGTGAAGCCCAGGGCTTAAAGTGCTTGTAGCAGTTGCCATTGGGTATGTCATCTCTAAACAATTTGAGATCTCCTTGTAGTTTACTGGGGAAAATGCAATTCAGCTGGAGAGTTTAATGTACTACCGGTATGTTGCCATGGTAGCTCAGTAGGTTAGAGCAACTGGACAGAAACTGGGAGATTCGTGGTTCAAATCACAACTATGGCATTGAATTTTTCAGTTGTCTGACTCTACCTTTCCAACTTTTAAGTATCTTCTTAGGGATAGAGATAACAAAACTTCTACTGTAATTACATGCTGTAACATTTTTGTTTTCCAAGCCTTGATTTCCTTATAAATACAAAACTGTATACAATTTTAAGAAAGTGATAAAAATTTTAGCAAAGAGATAATCATAAACTTTAAAAATATTTAACTTTACAGTATAACAACATTCATATGCTACTGAATCTTGTGAACCGCAGCTTAGAAATTCTTAAGGCAATTCTTACCTTCTTCAGTTGAGCTGCAGTCAAATGGTTGGCCACCCTTTTCAACAAGCTTCCAATGTTAGCTTCATAACCCTCCACCCCAAAACAATACATTGAGATGGTGTTGGGAAAGCTTTGAGTACTTGGCATCTGACTCTTCATTTAATTGTTACATGGATTAGAATTGTTAGCACTAGCTGGCAATTTTAGAAAAACAGTGCCTCAGAAATACAGATCTTCAATAAAATATAGGATTTTAAGATAATTTTTACATATATAAAAAATGTATGTAATTAGAAACTTTCAGAAGTAGTATAATCCATGCTGTAAACAAGTTCAAACATGGTGATTTTCTTTACTTTTAGGGCTAGTTGTATGAACTCGGAATATATCTTGGAATACGTAATTAAACTCAGAATACCCTAACTAGAGTATAAATAAGGCAACCAGTTGTATGACATGCTTCTATTCCTTAGATAGCTCTTCCACTGTTAGTAGATTTAAAACTTATATTGGCTATACTGCAAGTCACTGGTAAACCATAAGGGATAGACAAAATTTTACTACACAAAAAATGCAGATCGCATTAAAATACACAATTTATGTCATATACATTTTTTTTTGTTGAGTGAACCATTTTCAAGATATTGCTTTTATTCCCTTAAATTTTTCAATACTTATTTTCTCAAATGGGAATTTGTTATTCATTTTTTTGTCTTGGATATCCAAAGAGTATTAATCTGTGGCAAAGAGAATGGTGCTGCACCTAGCAACCAGCTATTAAGATATATGTCGATGCTTAAAGGCTACTGTATTTCCATATTGCTCTTGCAAATACAAAACAAGGGGAACATAGTACGCCTTAAGCAATAGTCAAATATTTTTAGAGCTGGTACCTATGTGTAAAATGTAATTCTCTTTGCATGTCAAAAGATCGTTTCTGCAAATGTTTATCTCGATTAATATGAAATAGATGGAGAATAAGCGTTTGTAAAAATAGTTTGTACAAGAGTAGCGAAAGTCATGTGAGTGTAACACATCAGATTTTTTTTCTTCTGTCATTGTTTTAAATCTTTATGTATACAGTGTCATATATGTGGCTGTGCTTTCCAGTATCCCAGTGGTCCGATATGAGTTTCACCATCTAAAACAGTAAATGTAATAATAATCATCTGATTATTCCAGTAGGATTGTACAATATTATCAGTGATGAAAACTGATGTCCATATAATTCATATTATACGATGGGTCACAGGTAGAATTAAAATTCTTTCATAAAATAAGATGATGGTGATCTTATCACATGATGGTGATTTTGCATTTCTGCTAGATTTGTCTTAAAGCCACGTACTTAACAAGAATTTAAAGTAATAATCCAAAATGTATTTTGATTGAAAATGTATTGGAATCCATCCAAAAAAGAGTGAGGGATGGTTTTATATGTATGCACTTATCCATACTTAGTAATTTTTTATGGTTTTCCACAGAACCTAATGACGAAAGTGGGGCAAACGTGGATGCAGCAAAAATGTGGCGTGAAGATCGTGCAGAATTCAACAGGATAGCAGAACGAATAGTTCGAAAAACTCTTGGACTACCACCATAGCTTCAAAGTGAACATACAGACAGTAACTGAAATTTTCCAATGGGCTTGAAACGGAAGACTGGCTTAGGAGTACAAGTTAAAGCAAAATTAAACCTTCCAGGTGTAGGTATTTGTTTTTAAGGAATATAATGTGCTCTGTAATTTTATTTAATATAATTAATGAATGTATGTATTAAGCTGTCAATTGTAATATGATATGTAAAATACTGTGTAAATAAATCCTAAGTGAATATATAGATGTCTTCTTTCTTACCTGCACACGTAAACATCTGAAGAAGCATGTAAATTTGCACTTCAGTACAGTTTATGCTGACCACCAAAATTAAAAGCTATTGATATCAGACTAAATTTATAACTTTTTAAAAATTTATAAGTGTTAATGACTTTACATAAATTGAAAGCTCTGATTCTGCTCTCAGCTGCAATATTGTCTCTTGGAAAGGTCTTGTTTTCTAGATTTCCCTATAGGGAGTATTTTTATAATGACCAAGATTTTAAACTAGTGATGGATTTCACCAGTGGTTGGGACTGGTTCACAATAACCCAAGAACAGAAACAAGAACTGGAAGCATAACAACGTGTAACATTTTGGTTCACAATACCCTGGAAAGGCACATTAATGATCAGATAAATAGCAAAGTGGAGAGTTGATTTTTGAACACTGGGGCATCATTTATTTGTGACTATCCAATAATTTTTCATCTGTTTCCAATTCAGCCAACATAATGCAAATTAACCATTGTTAAAACTGAATAGAGTACATTTTCTAAACACTGATTCGTTACTGTTTCTGATACCTATAGTCATACCAAGTACCATACCTTTATCAGTAATATACATTGGGTTACTTGTTCTCTGTTAATTTCTAATAGTTCTTGCTGCTCTTTGTAGTTTTTGTTATTGTTTTTTGAGGCAATAGCCACTTTTTGAGTTGCATATAAATAAACTACAAGTGACACTTTTGCTAGAAGAACCAATGCTCATTCATGAATCTGAGAGTCAGGATGCACTTGCTGTAGTTTCTTTCAGTTTCATTTTCCCAGTTTGCAACAAGAGATAGCTCTGGTGACACTTTCATATTATGACCACCTTAAATAACTTCTACAGTGAAGAATCTAATATGCCATCCCCAGGAACAGGAGTCATCCTCCATGGACTAGTGGTACCATGCTAGCCTCTAGTTCCCAAGGTTGCTGGTTCAAACCCGGCGGAGGGCGATAGCTTGGCTTCCTTCGGAAGAGAAGTAAAGCCGGTGGTCCCGTGTCGTAAGTTTACGGCATGTAAAATAACCTCAAGCCTGATAAGAGGCCTCTGAGCAAAATTTCCGGTCTTTCACGCCCAATATAGAATGGGGCGCTAAGGACTATAGTAGTTAAAGATCGTCCATAAATAAAACTCAGTTTAATTTCAGGAACAGGATTAGAATGTTAAAATTTGACCAAGTCTTCTTTCATGTTCCCTGGACCCAGGAAAGCTACCCATCAATGTGAATGCTTACATTAGTTTATTTTAACTTTGTTGTTCTGATTTCCATTCTCGGTTATTCTGAACCAGCCTCTACTCCAGTGGTGTCATAGGCAGATGATGATGATGTATGATGTCAACAGGCTCTGAATGAATGCAGAGGTGATTTGGTGATATGCAGTAATATTTTTAACAACTCAGATTACAAAATATAAAGCTTGAAATTTACAGTAATGCAATTAGTGGTGTTCTCTTTAATAGTGCTTAGTTTGTTTAAGCCAATGTGGTACAATTGAGAAGGTAAAACATGAGCAAAACAATTACAGTAGACATGGAGGTAGAGGTCATTTTATGTTAGAGGAAATTGACAAGTTTACATAGTTAAACACTACCATGGTCCATAGAATAATAATTGTTGGTTAAATGAGTGTAAATTCTCTGTTTATTGTGGAAAGTAAAACTTAGCATTCAACAACTACTTTTTACAGTATGTAGTGTAGTTTTCCTGCCAACTCTCTTTTCCCTGTTTTGGCAGACGGAAGGGTCAGCAGCTCCATACTTGTTTTGCTGATGTTGAATCTTTATTAGCAGTTGTAATCATGTTTTACTGCACTATAGCATGATTGATTCAGATATTAGTAAATGTTACTGATATTCAAATAATGATAAAAATTCCCAGATAACATTTCTTTTATAAATTCATCTTTCATTCTAAATAAAATGCTGTACAATGTGCATTTTGTTTATTACAATATTAGATCAGTTGTCAAAATTGTTCTTTTGACTCAATCAACACAACTTATCTCTACTGTAGTACATTACATTTGCTGAATAACTAGCTATTACTTGATCCATGTTAATTATTTAACTCAGGCTGGAAACCGCATATACACATTCCTGAATTTTCAGTAGTGGCTTTGCATATCTAAAGCTGTGTTCATCACATTTTATGGCCCTTTAACCCAATGTATCTGATGGAGATAATCCTAGATCCATCAGGAAATAAAAATAAATCTGATGGGTCCATTGATGGTTTCCAATGATGCTTGGAGAACGGTCTGATGTAGAGAAGTGCATTTTGGGGGAGCTGAAACAGGAAAATGGAAACACAAAATCAGTCATGCCTTCTTTCCATGGTCACATTTAGAGATTTATCCATGTGAGGTGGGAAAATACCTACCAACTCAATCACTGAACAGGGAGCAAGGATATAGTGTTGTTGCCATGGAATTGTGTTGTTTGATGTTGTTTTTCCATATTTTACTGCTCTTTGTAAGATATCTGTAAATATGAATGGCGGAAGCAATTCCAGGCCCATTATAGGAACTACTTCAGCAGAAACAAAGTTGTGTTTCCAAAACAATATGTAATGAGAGTAGCAAAATAGTGAAAACAGCAGATTGCTGTGACAGTAAAAAACAAAATACTGCTTCTCCCACTAAGATTATAAAATATCTTATGGTGTAGTTAATTAAATTATATTTTAAGTTCAGTTCTGAAGTACAGTATTACTGATTACTGTTGGTTCCTTTGTTTGGTAATTGGCAATACTGCAGGAATAAGCAGGAGTTTATTCACTGCTCTCCCCGTTCAACATTGGCCTCAGAAATGGTGCAGATCAGAGAGTGAAAGAGCAGGGTGAGCTGTTTAATCAATGGTGCCAATCAAAATATGCAATGATAATTTTCCAAAATAACAGATTATTTTATCTGTCTATAAATAGATATAACGCAGTATACCTTGTAAGTTTAAAAGAGTAATATAAAAATGAGAGTGTAGTGCCTCAATATTGCAATTTTGGGTGCCTGTGGGGCTTTGCAATCCCTTCTATGTATGCTCTTGAATGCAGGTATGTAAAATGTGCCTGCTTGCTACAAGCCATTGTCCCTCTGTTGAAGGGTCATTCCACTAGATATTATATAGCTAAAAGCTACAAAAACCACATTGATGACACCCCTGCCCAGAGGTATGTCATTTCATCATTAGATCCTCTACTGAATTTAAAAACTTGCCCAGTGATGTGATAGCAAAAAATCATACTTCAAAGTACTTCATGCAGCAACAACGTGCTAGCTACCATTCTGTCTTGCAGGGGCTCAGATTCCAGAATTTTATTTTTTCAGAACACACTAGTGCTTTCAAATTCCTGTCATTTCTGAAAAATAACTTCAGATGTCCTTTACCACGAGTCATCCAACTGCCAATCACGCAATCCATTCACTTAGTGTAATGACAGAGCA
Organism: Deroplatys truncata; assembly: GCA_030765065.1. Taxonomy (NCBI): domain Eukaryota; kingdom Metazoa; phylum Arthropoda; class Insecta; order Mantodea; family Mantidae; genus Deroplatys; species Deroplatys truncata. Next base: position 226,328,164 of record CM060976.1, on the reverse strand, counting down.
CTTTCAGTAATGATAATGTTATTAGGTGGCAGTATAATATACTGGTGCAAAGTGTCTCAATTTCCACAGCATCTGAGTTTATAAACATTTCACACAGAGAGGATATCTTGGGAAATTATATCTAACCAGCATAAGATTCTAGTCACAGAATGCAGTTGAATACACGTTTTAAACAGCAACGATTCATTCTCATCTCTTGAAATGCAGACACTGTCATTAAGATTTAAAACACTTAACTAGTATTCACTAGTGAAAAGTATGAAAGTGGTAAATTTATTATTTATGTGCATTACCCCTATAAATGATGCAATGAATGAACAAAAACAAAAAGATATACTGTGGATACATTAGATTAACTGTTCCAAGTGTGATCCTGTATACATTGAAAAAACAAAGTCCCAATGTCAGACTGAAAGAACAGCTAAACAAGTGGATAAATCTGCAGTAGTTGATTATTTTGGGAACATACATCATAACATAAAAAAAATCTGTTGCACTTACTTACACAACTTTCTCTACTCTTGTACAAACTATTTTTACAAATGCTTGTTCTCCATCTACTTCATGTTAATCTCATTGCTAATTTATTTAAAGGTGAGTCGGGATTGTTACACTAACATCACTTAAGTTTACTCACTTAACATGTTTCGGGAAACGGTTGTTCCCATCCTCAGAACTAACAACACGAGCCAGTCGGATTAGCTTCTGAGAATGGGAACAACCGTTTCCCTAAACATGTTAAGTGAGTAAACTTAAGTGATGTTAGTGTAACAATTCCGACTCACCTTTAAATAAATTCAATACACATCACTGTTTCTAGCTTCTTTTCAAATATCAACTCATTGCTAATTTTCTTGTAGGTGCAAGGGGAATATGATAGGCTGTAAGCAACAGTCAAATCTTTTAAGAGCTGGTTGCTATGTGGAGCATTTCATTCTCTTTGCATGTCCAGGACATTTAAAAAAAAAAAAAAAAAAGAATAACGAATTCCCATTGGAGAAAAGGTTTAAGTATTGGAAAATTCAAACATATAACCAAGAATATCTCAGGAATGGTTCACTCCACAAAAAAAAAAAAAAAAAAATGTGTATGACATAAATTGCGTATTTTAATGAGATCTACATTTTTTGTGCAGTAAAATTTTGTCTATCTCTTATGGTTTACCAGTTATGTGAAAGTCATTCAGAAATGAAGAGGGCTTTTGGGAACACTCCCAGAAAATTCAAGATATACATGTCATTTGCTATGAAAATATCTTAAACATAAGATATTTAATCAAAATTGTTAGAGCCATTTTTGAGAAAATCAAAATTTTCAAAAAAATGTTCCATGTAAAGAGTAGTTTGGGGTGAGGGGATTTTCTTGAAAATCTTTGTGTCATATCCTTGGAAGATAGTAAACTCAAGTACCAAGTTTGGTATTTATCTGACTTTTCGTTTTTGAGTTATGCTGTTCACAGACACACACACACAAACACGTTTCCAAAAAAGCTTTATTTGGATTCAGGAACCCCTAAAACATGTATTTCTGGTGAAATCTTTGAATTTTTGGGTGGAATGCAACTTCCCCTACTTATTCTATGTAGTAGAGAAAGTAAACATTATATAAAACTTAAAAACCATGAGAAATGCCAAGTTGGACATGAGAGAAAATTTTCATCAAGAAGTGTGAAGATTAAGTTATGAACCTGATGTGGATAAATATGTGAATTTGTTCAAGCCTCCACTGCCAGGAGAACTTTATGAGAGATCAGATGTTTGAACTAGTCAACAGTAGCTGACAATGTAAGTAACAGTTAACAATAGCATGCTCCTGCATCATATGTAAGGTAAGAGAAACCTTGTGAGTGTTAAGTTGATTCCAACTCTAGTTTTTACTCAGGCATGCCCATCTCTGTAGTATCAGAGTGGCATGTCTGCTTAATAATGGGAACCCGAAGTTGCGGGTTCAAATTCAGTTGAGGGCATTGGGTTTTTTTGGGCGTAAAAATGCTTGGCATGGCTTCCTTTGGAAGAGAAGTAAAGGTGGTGGTCCTGTGTTGTGGATTTGCAGCACATAAAAGAACATCAAGCCTAATAAAGAGGATTCTGAGTAAAATTACCGGTCTTTCAAGCCCAATATAGAATGGGATGCTAAGGACCACAGTAGTTAAAAGAGCATCCGTAAATAAAACTCAATTCTAATAATGGGAGGGCACGAGCTGGAATCTTGGTTGGGGCGAGTGACCTGGAAAAGGCTTTCTCTGTAGTTTTCCTTACCTGAAAAGACAACTATTGGGTAACTCTAAGCTCTTAGACCCCAGGTTAATCTGAGCAATCACGTCATGTATTTATTTACTGCCAAAATGATCTGTAATTAATTCTATAACCTTACCAAATTTCGGTTTCTGGATTGTCTTTAGGCAGCAATCAGAACCAATTACAGAGAATTAATCACTGTTCTTAAATCAGAATCACTACTGAGGCATTCCTTTTACGTATCATGAGTGCCAAACCAATTTCCCATATGCAGTGTGAGTATGGAAGTTGTACAGGCACTAACAGTAATGTTAGTAAAACGTGAACAGCTTGCATATACGTTCATCCTTCAAATGTGAGACATCACGAATGGTTTTACACCACTTGAATAAGTTTTTCTATATATGCTTGGTGTATTACTCATCTGGTCCTAAATAAAAATAACAAATGGAAATGCTAAAACTGAAGTATTTCCAGCAGTCATTTTCCTTTCCTGTTTAATACACTAATTATCTCAAATGGTGCCCAAAAATTGTGTGTCTAGTTTCACCATACTATATTAACACAATTTTTCCTATTGTAAGGTACTTCCTTCTTCATTAAAATACAGTCTGAAGAATTTTAAAAATTAACGAAAATAAATCTTTCTTCTAAAGATGATACTATAGAGCATTCATTTGGATGCATGGCTGGTCTAACAGGAATTTTCTTGGCATCAGGAAGCAAGCTGTTTGCCAACAGGGTCATATTCATAGCTCCTTGAATTCAAGTGCATGGATTTCTCATTCAAATTACATATACATTAACCACATACCTTCATCATAGCCATGTAAATAAAATTATATTTCACCCATAAAAAAATTAAACATGGCTGAGTAGAACAATCATTAACATAATCCAACACCTAAGAGCAGAAATTAACTCCATGCACATTATGCATGATTGCAGTTCCTGAACTACAGCTATCTTATAACATTTAAAAGTTTAATGACATTCCAATATGAGGTTTGCAAAATTCTTGATTCCTGCGCAAGCTTTCTCAGAGATTTCTTTGGACTTTCTTCTTTTCTCTGATGTCATCAACACAACGATTGACTTGCAGTTTCTTATCAAGAATATATCCTGTTCCCCTTAATTTATTCTCAAGATTAAGATTTGTTCCTTTGTGAAGCGCATGAACAGCAGGGAATCTGTCTATAAATCGCCACCTCACTTCTCTACAAGTTTATTATCATGTAGGAATAATACATGAAGATTCTGTATACTGAAGCATTGCAGACTTTTTGGCAGCATAACAGCACAAGCAGACTATAACATGAAACATGTGATCTCACAGCATATCAACCCCAATATAAAGACTGTATCAACTGACTAGGTTGCACATGGTGAGGAGGGAAAGCGGAGGGGGAATAGAACATGTGCAGGCAGGGCAAGATATTTCTCATAATGCAGCCACGCCTCTAAATAAAGGCTCTGTATGTTGTACAAATGAATTCATTTGCAATGTTGTTTTCTGCAATTCTTTACTATTAAGTTTTACTTAAAGTCAGTGGGAAATATTCCTCAATTATTACAAATATTTGATTACATAAGTAAAATCATACCTTTTAATGTAGGATCAACAAAATACTTATCTTCAACATTATCTCATATTTTAAAAGACATTTTTTTCTCCTTTTTTGTTTTTTTAAGTCACCCTGTAACCCTCCAGATACACAGAGCTTAAGCCATACAATTTCAAATTACACTCAGTCTTTCGTTTACATCATAAAGAAAAATTTTACACATGTATAATACAAATGTTAATTAAAAACATCAGTAATGTCAGTTTCTTTGAAAACACTGAAAATGTTTTATTTTTGTTTTAGCAAAAATGCACAGAAATACATTGAGTATAACGAAGCTTTTTGGAGTAGAAATGAAGCATTCAACTATATGTTTTGCTCATAAAGAACATTTATTCTGACTACCAAAGTTAAAGAGCTGTCTATGAAAATTCAGCTGATCATTTGTATGTAATCATTTTTGTTAAAACAAAATAGTAAAATTCCCTCTCCTAACCTAAAATGTTAGCATTGTTCTAAAGTAAAATCAAACAAACATTGTTAAGTTTCTTCACATAGGTATATATAATATCTTTGTCACCCAATCTTAACAATTTGTGTGGCCCTTTTATGCATTGCAGGAATAGGTTATGGAAAGCTTATTCTGTTCCACCAGTACAACTTTTCATATCCATGTATCATTAAATTTATTCAAATGGTGCAGTTTTAAAATATTACAGATCTATGTATTTAACTGTTGCTGAGTCATTTGCAAAGTTTCCCTAACTGCTACTGGCATTAGAATTCAGATAAAAATGTTACCATCTTTTAACCATATGCTTGTTGAAGTAGATGCTAATAAGAAGCTATAATCAGATTAAATAAATATTAACAAAATTGTGTTGCTCCTTAACTCAAGAGCAGGCATGGTGGGATATAAAATATCCCAAATCTAACTTTGTGCAAGTGCTAGCACTATTAAGCTTTGGACCATTTTCAAACGAAAAGCTATTGCTCTGCTGTTATTCTCATCGCTAATTTATTAGAATCATAATTTCAATCTCTTAACTTTGCCAATTATAAAGCTGCTGTAAGTCAGCCTGATCATTGATTTATATGAATTTTCTTTTCTAATATGTATGTTTGTCAGAGTTCCCAAGTATACTGGGAAAAAAAGGAAGCAAAGAAAGAAGATGCTTATAATTGAAGGTAAGATTCCCAGTATGTGCATATGTACTTGCCAACTTCTCTTCAACCAGCAAAGCATAACAATTTTGTGATGATATGAAGTTTAGAATGTGTAAAATGTTCAGTGAAGTAAATGAATGAAAATTACATGTAAAATAATTAGGAATTCTGTTTTATAAGAAAGACCTGGTGGTACTGCTTCTTCCTGTTACATATGCTGAAATTCTTCCTGGTACTACAATTAACTGTATTAAAGCAAAGAACACCACTTTCTAGGCTATACGCAGATTTCTAGTCCACATTCTACCCTACAAAACATAAGCTATAATAAAAAAAACTGTCACAAAACACAAAAATTGGGAAATATCCCACAGTCATAGAATACCAATAAAATAAAAAATTTATGTGAGGGTGTTGACTTCAATTCAGTCATCCATTAATGTATTTCATTTATTGCTGGTTACTAGAGGTCACTAGTGGTTCAATCAAATTTTAAATCTGCACATTATGCATTTTGTTGCAACCCGTGAAATGGTATACCATGATCATGATGAATGATAAACTCTGGCCTATTATAGCACTTTATACCAATTAGCTTGGTACATTCATCTGTAATCTTAAGTTACAATATAATGCAATATAATTTAATGCTTTGTCATGTCCATGGTGAAAATCTGTAACATTCTGAATCTCCCACAAAGATGTAAAAATGCCTCTTCTTTATTGTAAAGTCGTAAAAAGGCCTCCTATACATTTTATGGGCAAACCATAAAAATTGGCAGGTATGTGTATATTATATTTTATATGCACATGTTTTACTATGTAAACAAATCGTAAATCAAAATTATTTTTAAGCTGCATATTTTCACTTAGTTACTTTGCAGTTCTTACTACAACAGGGGTGGTGAAAGCAGGACTTGCAATCCATTTAGTCTCCCTCCACTGTTTCCTCTCAGAATGCAGTCCCCTCACTTTCCATATGTATTACTAGTAGATCCATACAATTTGCCTATTAATGGAACAAATATGTGTTAGCAGAAGAAAACTATCTTTGCCACTCCTGGCTTATTATTAAAGATACAAAATATATTATTTATATTGTATTGCTCTCTTCTCAACTAGCAGTAGTTTTGTTACTCAATAAGCCTTACAATTCTATTCTGAAGAATGAATTTCGATCAACATTTGTTTGTTTTTTAGAATATATTGGAAAGCATACAGTCCACAATGATAAGTGATTTTACATTTATTTTTATAACATTTCACACATTAGAAAATAATCTTTCAATATATGCATTTGTTCCAAGGATATAAGCTTATCAATCGTGCATGCTACCATTACTCATGTTCATAAAATAATACATCTGCAGCTCCTTCTAATCATGAGTAGCGGTGCAAACATACGGAAATAGTAATTCACTGATTTTCTTTTTCAATCTTGAACAAAAATAAGGGACAGTATTTGTCCCAACAAATTCTCTAAGGTGAATTAAATGCATTAGCCAAAAGCAACATAATTCCATGTTTTTCATGGCATCAGTTATTTTAACTTTCTCTTCCACCTACCTACAATAGGTAAGAGAAAGTATGGTATTCTGCCCAAAAGTTAGATGTTGAGATTTCACCAGATATACATGTTTTGAGAACCTCTGAATAAAGAAAAAGACCTTTTAGAAAAAAGGTCCGTGTATGTATCTGTGAACAGCATAACTCAAAAACTAAATGGTCGATAAATACCAAACTTGGTATTTAAATTCAGTATCTTCCAAAGATGTGACACAAAGATTATGAAGAAAATCCCCCCACTCCCTTTCTTTACAGAGAAAATGTTTCATTTTTTTTTTTTTTGAAAATGGCTCAAATGATTTTTATTAAAATATCATTTATTGAAAATATTTGCATGACAAATAAACTCTATATCTTGAACTTTCTGGGAATAGCCAGTGAAGTCCAACACAGTTTATTTCAAATAACTTTCTTTTATGGCATCAGCTCTTTCAAAGTCGCCCTCTGTGGTGTAGTGGTTACCGAGGTTCTAGTTCCCGAGGTCCCGGGTTCAAACTCGGTGTAGTGCGATGGATTTTTTCGGGCGTAAAAATCCTTAGCATGGCTACCTTCGGAAGGGAAGTGGTCCTGTGTTGTAAATTTACGGCGCATAAAAGAACCTCAAGTCTGATAAAGGGGCCTCTGAGCAAAATTTCCAGTCTTTCATGCCCAATATAGAATGGAATGCTAAGGACCGTAGTAGTTAAAGAGTGTCCATAAATAAATAAAAAAAAAAAGCCATTTCAAAGGTTTCTATTATTATAGGTTTGGATTTTTTCAATACTCTTGGCATATTTTTTTTAAGTTCTGTTGCTCTTTATTTATTTATTTATTTTTGTTTCTTGCAATGTCATAGAAAGAGTATTGAATTTGGAATTTTGAGGTCAGCACAGAGCTTTTAAACATCTCTTTGGTTTCCCGCATCCCCTTCAGCTATGAAATGTATAGTGAAGTAATTCTAGAAAAGTTTATCTCAATTAACATAAAGTAGATAGAAAAATAAGCTATATAAAAATAAACATAGCAAACACTATGACTAAAAACAGTTGTGACTCATATAAACGCAAAATGCAGATTAAGTGTCAATTCCCTTGAAACATATTTTTCATTAAAATCATTACTGACTAAGAAAAAGAGATTGAAATTCTGAATCTGTCTCTCAGCAATGAGAACAATAATATAATATTATTGACAGCAAAAGAAGAAAATAATTAAATTATTCCTAAAACTTTGATTATAAAGAAAGAAACAACTTATTTTATAACTTAAAAAAGATAATGTAATTGTTAGTTCCTAAGTGGTCCATTTTCATAAAATGAGTATTCCGTGCACCTGTTTATGAATGGAACAATGTACTACAATTTTATTCAAGCATACTGGTATATTTATTGATGGTTTTCTGATAACCACCTTCCCCAACAAAATAATCTACAGTTTTAAACCATTAGCTTACTTTTTTGAATTAGGAATCTTTGTGCAAACAATTTTCTGGCTTTGTTGCTCCTCTTCAGTCTTGGAGTTATACATTTATGATCATTCTGTTCTTTTTCATTTACAATATTGCTCTTAAACATAAGTGTTTTATTGCCAAATAAAGCAAAGCCTAGTTTCTAACTGATTTGCTGCACCTCTCTTAATTAGTACTCATACACTGTGTAGAGAACATACATATCTGAATGGGGCCAAAAAAACACTGCAGAGGCCATTGTTAGCTGAATTTAAGTCATATATCATACTCATTCTAAAGATATACATCACATGATTCATATTTTTCTCATACTGACAACGTACACCATATTTCAACAATGAAGTGCCTTTGGTTAGGTACGCAAATTTGTGCTATCATGAAGCCACCTCACAAGGTATTCTCATATCTGATTGCTAGTTCCCTAACCTAGAAACTCGGTTATTGAATTTCACTCTACTCTTTTGGGTGTGTGTACACTTCAAATTACAGAATTCTGAATAATCTTTATAATAAAGGCATGGGCACTTGAAAACCTGAGAAGTACGTAACAATTCTAAAAAGTACTGAAACAATCAATATCAGGTTTTCTCTTAAACTTACATTTTTTTATTATTGTTATTTTTTCTTTTACTTTAAAAATCAAATACACAGCGAAAATTATTGTTGGTTTGTTAATGGAACAGATTTTTAACACACTGTCCTACTTTTATATTAAAATCTCTATATAAAAATTCAGATTTAAAATCACAGTTTACTTTGACAACATCAATGCTTTAAATAGGCTTTTGAGAAATAATAACTAAATCCAGTATTCAAAATAATAACAGTTTTAGGCAGGTTTAAGTTATACAAAGACACAACAGAGAATCTGTAATAACATGAGCAAATAATCTGACATTTACTTTTAGTTTGCTTCCATTTTGTAATGAATTACAAATACATTTTTCTATGTTCATTCCATATGTAATACTTAACTACTTTTCTGTTTACTTTAACAATTTATCATTTTATATAATTTCTGTTTCAGCGAGATATGTAATTACCAAGTGTTAGAGTGACCAACTGTTCTTTAAAAGGAGGAATTTCTGGCATAATTAAATTGATTTAGATTAAGCAAATAAAAATAAAACATAAGTGAACATTAGAAAAACATATTTTGCTACAAATGCTTAAATTTTGCTTTTTACATTGAAGGCTCCTGGAAAGATTTTGAGGTTGTTTGATTATTTCATGATTGTTTGATTACTATGCATATTTTTATCTCCTGTGTTTGAGAATCAGTGGATTTTGCAGTATAATTTAAAATGGTGCTGAAAGAACAGGAGTGAGCTATAGAAATATTGCAAATATTTATAAACATAATGGTAAGTCTATAATAAATTTGAGTCAGAAGTAGAAATTCAAACATTACAAAAGTAAGTTACTTTGAATATATTTTGATCAGTGTCCTCAATCTCAGTGACTGGATGTTTCCTGCAGAACAATAGTTTTAAAATTTGTTCATAATCTTCATGATGTTTCTGTCTCAACTTTTGAGGCACAGATTTAACAATGTAAATTTTATGCACATTACTGTTTACTAGCTTCTATAAAAGGTTGTGTGATTGTTATATTTAAAGAAAATTTACAAACAAAAAAAGGGGGAAAAAGAAGAAAAGAGGGAAAGTAGAAAATTATACATTGCTATGGAACCTTGTTAAAAAATAAAAATTACAATTAAGTTCCAGTGTATGATGTGTAAAGTACAGAGAAAATATGTAGAAGCTATCAAATGATAAGTAAAAAAGCAATTTTGGTAAAGTTCTTATTCTCATAGCTTGATGTTATACATTATGACACTGAAATTAACGATAATTTGCTGTCCATGTTTCCGTAGCGGTGAAGTATTTATTTATTGTATATAATAGTTTGACATACTATGAATTCAGTTTTGTGTTCATTTCTGCAATTATGATTCTCACACAGAACAAAAGGTGTTTACCATGGAACATTATTTCTTGTCATATGAAGTAGGACGTGACAATAAGCAGAGCTTGATTCATGTTAAACAAAAGTATAAGGATAGATTTAATAAGCAGGCGCCAAATAACAAAATAATGTTAGCTGTTCTTTGCAACTTAAGTTATATGGGATTAGGCCTATGTCAACAAAATGTCTTCCAAGAACTGTCACCATAAACAAGAATCAAGGACTATTTCTCTAACAGGGTTGAGTTGTTAAAGCATAGTCTATGATGAACATCACTGAAATTTGGTTTGAGTGATAGGTCTGTTCAGCAAATGTTAAAAAACTGGCTGGATTTGCATATCAGACTCACATTACTCAGCATCTAACAGGAAGGGATGAGTGAGCCTAATTGCAGTTCTGTAGTCAAGTATTGTCTAGACATATGAGGGTCCAGATCTCTTCTGCAACATAGGGTTTTCAGATAAAAGCCATATCCACCTTTGTGGCAACATCAAAAGATAAACAACTCGTTTTTTTTTAGGATTTAAGTGGCCTGTTGTCATTATATAGAAATTTTTCACAATGCAGAGGTTATGTAATTTTTTTTGGTGTCCTACAGCAACCTGTTCATCAACATATTCATTAATCTTCAGAAACATTATGGTACACATTTGGAACACATTCTGTACCAATGCCATTAACATTTCAGTTTCACTTGTGGATGTCTCAACACACAGATGTTTTCTGCACTGTAAATAAGTTAGATCAATACACAAATTAAATAGTAAGAACAGAAGAAAATACGTCCTTCAAGCAATTATTTTAAACACTATGTTAACTAAAAAAGTAGTTTTAGAAGTAGGAGGTACAGCAATGCTTTGAAGATGGAAGTTTTGTTAAAGTTTTTTGAAACCAGATGTCAAAAATAACAAAGCTTGCACAGCTGGGAGGAAAGACCCAATTTTATGTGCTCTATACTTCAAGTCAGGTGTGCACATTATGTCTGCCACTTTTTAATATGAATTCTATAAACTGTCACTTCAACATGAGCCATAGAATGTATGCAACAGAGCACTTGATTCCATTTTATACCTTTTCTTGTAACAAACACAGGATTTATCATCGACCCTATCATTAGGTTTAAAAAGCCTAAAGGACAACTAGAACAAGTCAACAAAGAGAAAAGGAATATTTACACACCCACAATCTGATACTTCATGGCAAAATATGGTTTCAGTAACATCGAAGTAATCAGCCTGTATGGAGCTCAGTACACCATACCTCTACACCTTTTTAAACACCTGGGAAAAATTTAAATTGAAGAAGGGCAAAATACGAGATTGTTATATCTGTAATAAGAGGATCAAATGCCTTTCTCTGAAATCATTTGTATAATAATCATTCATATTATTTTTTATGACTTATACTGCATTGATATAAATTATTTACTATACAGTGCTTCCCATTACATGTGGAACAATCCCGTAACTGGCATAAAGTGGTATGTTTAAGAACTGTTTTGTGTTGTATTTATCAAGGCCTTCAGTATGGAGTGGTCAGTAGTTATACAGGATGTTCCTGAAATTTGTAGCGACATAAAGTTGTGTTTTTGTAAATGGAACATCCTGTATTTTATTACATACATTTGTTGCATTCTTCATCATGATTCAAATGACAGGCATTAAGTGTCATGTGTTTGTGTTTGGGTCATTTGGAGAATGAAAACAGTTTAAACATGATGTGTACATTTTTAGCTGTAAAGTGAGTATGCATTATGATACAAATGTTCAAATTATATGCAAGCAGATCATGATATTTCTATGTAAGAAATGTAATAAATGCTTACAATTTATTTGATTGCTACTAATCTGCTGCAACTGTTTTCAAGTGATGAATATGTGGATATGAGCATTGTTTATGGAGAGTGCTGGAAAAAATACTCAAGATAGTTGCAGCTGTATCTGGAATGCTATCTTGAATGAAGACAACCTTGTAAAAGTACTGTTATCAGCTTAAGTAAAAGCTTCATCAGGATAAGGAATTATTGAGTACCAAACAACCAGAACACACAAAGAGAGTGACGATGATGATGATGAGATGCGGTTTAAGGGCGCTAAACAGCTAAGGTCATCAGCTCCCTTACAAAGTATAAAATTTAAAATCAAAAAATAAAAGATGGGTAAAAAACCACATAATTAAAAACACTATAAAACAAGCCATGAAATTGTAAAACCACCACTAAAAACAGGGTAAACAAAACAATAAAAGAGTAAAACAATGTGTCAAGAACTGTAGAACGCATGGGACATGAGCGTCACATGTCCACTGGGGAGTAGAGCCACCATTAAAAAAGACAATATAAAATCACACAGCTAAAAGACGCTCAGCGCATCAAATGCATTGGCTAAAACCAATGTCACTGATAAAATGTAAAAGAGATTCTACAGCATGCGTGTCGTCTGCCAAAATGTTTACTATGCCAACAGGCAGACCCACACGAACGCGTAATGGAGCTAAAACCTGACACTCTGATAAAATGTGATGCACCATTAAGGGCGCATCACACTGTTCGCACAGTGGTGCGGGGTCACCACTAAGCAGATATCTATGACTAAAAAGGCAATGTCCGATTCAAAGATGAGCTAAAATTACCTCTTCCTGACGAGAAGAGCGAGAAGAGGTACCCCAGACTGACGGGAGAGGTTTAACCTACCGCAACTTGTTTCCCCTATGGGCCATCCACTCATCGCACCAAAGCAAGAGGATGCGGTGACGTAAAACAACACACAAATCTGACGAGGGAACAACACAGGTAAAATATCTGGGTAACAAAATCGCCGATCTGGCAGCGGCGTCGGCAGAATCATTACCTAAGATGCCCACATGACCTGGAATCCACATGAAAAGAGAGTGACATCTGGCAATAATTCAGTGGCAGTGCTGGCATATGTAGGCCATTTGAATTTTGTTTTTAAAGTTATGGTGAAAATAAATAATGATCCCAACTTTCTATCTAAAGGTTTATAGACAGATGAAGCAATATTTCATAATGGAATAGCTAATTGCCATAACACACACTACTGGGTTGCAGAAAACTAATCATCAGCAAATGTGGGTTACCAATGTATGGTGTGGAATTTTAAATCACTACTTGTTAAGTCCTCGCTTTTGTCAGTGTACTTAAACAACTGCCTTATATCTGGTTTCTTCAGAATACTCTGGTTGACTTCCTGTCGGAACTTCAAATAGTCTTTCAGCAGGATGGTGCTCCAGCACACAATGCAGCTGTTATTTCTGAATACCTGGACAAGGAATTCCCACAAAGATGAATTGGAGCCAACAGACCTATGAGATGGCCAGCATGCTCCCCAGATATGACACCATTATACTTCTTTTTATGGGGACACTTAAAAACAGAGGTCTACAACACACAGCCATAAACTGTAGAATATCTGCAAAACAAGATTGTTGAGGCATGCAGACATATTCTTCTACAGATACTGCATAATCTCACAGGACAGCACACAGAAAATACTTTAAAAAGATGCATTACAGCAGAGGGAAGGCAATTAGAACATTTGTATTAAAATTTTCCTTTCCATTCATATTTTACAGCTGGAAGTGTATGCAACAAGTTTACACTGTTTTTGCTTTCTAAATGACCAGAATACAAACCTGTGATGCTTAATGGTTGTATCATTTGAATCTGAAAGAAGGATGCAACAAATTTATGTAATAAAATGTGGGTTGTTCCATTTAAAAAAAAAAAATACAACTGTGTGTTACTACGTATTTTTGGAGTACTCTGTATAATTACCAACCTACTCTATATTATGGGCTTTGGTAAGCACTACAATGTAAACATAGTAAACCATTTTTAAATATGCTACTTTATGCTAGTTATGGGGTTGTCCCAAACGTAATGGTATACCATTTTCTATTATTGCATTTAATATTCCTTTTATGCCTTTTAGTTTTCTTTTTGAATACCATATATTAAGTGAAAAACAAATTTGATTTGTCAACATTACATTGTTATATGTACTTTATAGTAAAGTTTAAATTTTATTAATGCTTTTGTATTGAATTTGTTTATAATTTGTCCGTTTTACCCTGTCCTTAAGGTGGTCCATAAAATATGGGAGTTGTTATTGTTTTGATAAATAAATACAACAGGTAATTATAACTGGGCATTTGTTTTGTAACAAACAATTATCTGACTTGTAGCAAAATGGGTTTAACTCTTGCACTGGAGTCTAATTAGGCTTATTTCAAATGCTGTGAAACAGTTGGTCACACTACTTTAAAAGTTGTTTATAATGAAGCAACTTCTCCTGTACATGAGTCACGTTTACACATTTAAAAAAGAATAAACATACATCACCTTAGAGTCTAATAATGTTCTTCAGCAACAAAGTTCCATACGTTTCGTTGTTGTACTCGCAGATTTACATAATAAAGTATCTTGAGAGACATAGGAAATTTATATGGTTTCAAAGGAAATAATCATTTAGAGTCTCAAAATCTTACCCATTTGAGTAAAATGTTGGGCGAAATTAAGGGCATTTTGCATGTGATTACTGAGAAGATTTTAATATAAAACCTAACTTTCTTTACCTCACAACGTTTTAACATATCAGAATAGTTAGCTTAAATATGGATACTTGTTTAATAATAATAATAATAATAATAATAATAATAATAATAATAATAATAATAATAATAATAATAATAATAATAATAATAATAATAATTTCACATAAAAACAAACATGTACACCAGAATTTCAGAAAATCTGAGATGCCATATGTATGTATATATCCCCCCCCCCAAAAGAAATCAAATTCTGAAGGAAAACAAAGAGGAGAAGGATAGGAAACATAGCTGGATTTAGTGCCGAATTCTTCAAAGGTATGCTTGAACTATTTTTATGAAAATTATTTGATATCTAAAGTATGAAGCCCATTTAAAAAGTAATAATAAAGCACATATTTAAATGTTACAAATTGTCCTCACCATTCCTTGCTCAGTTCTCTTTAATTAAACTTAAGTACCTATTTGTACTGACAGGAGCTTCATATGTAAGATGCAGTAAATACAAAATTACAACAATGTTAAAACAATGTCCCAGAAAGTTTCAATATAAAACATACTAAAAAAGAAACCTGTGTGTACCCGGTAATAAAGTACTTGCGCATTGCTGGTCATCATTGAGATTGCTATCTCTAAAGTGAGATGCTTTGGTGGTTCTACCTGGGAAACAACTTGAGTCAGCTGGGGAATTCAATGTACTAAAGGTATGTTATCATAGTAGCTCTATGGTTAGAGTAACTTCATGAGAGCGGGAGAACCGGTTCAAATCCCGGCTATGACACTGAGTTTTTAAGCTGACTCTACATCAAAAACACTGCCCAAACTGGTTAGGTCTTTAAAAAGTATAATTAAGATAATAAAACAAATGGAGAATAGTTATAAGGTATGAGAAAGTGACTATTTGTCATTAGAAATATGAAGATGGGGCTGTAACAGAATCATAAACATTAGCAGAGAAGCAGTATCTTTTGGTTCCTACATAGATCATAGTGATATTTTTACTTTCTCTACTGCTTACCTATAGTAAATAAAAGAAATATGGCATTCCACCCAAAAATTCAATACCAAGATTTCACCAGAAATACACATTTTGAGGTTCCCTAAATAATAAATAAATAAATTTTAAAAAAAGCATTTAAAAAAAAGGTACACGTGTTTGTGCGTCTCTCTGTGAACAGCATAACTCCCCCTCCCCCCCCCCAAAAAGCTCAAACTATAAACTTGGTATTTAAGTTCAGCAACTTCCAAAGATGTGACAAGGATTTTCAAGAAAATTTCCCTACCCCAAACTGCTCTTTATATGGAAAATGTTTCATTATTTTTGATTTTCTCAAAAATGGCTAATGATTTTGATTAAAATACCATATGCTTAATATATTTGACAAAAACTGTATATCTTGAATTTTCTGCAGATAGCTTATGAATAGCCTTCATTCTGGATGACTTTTGTACCAGGTGATTTATGAAGAACTGACATATTTATTTCTTTAATTGTTTCAAAACGAATTATGCTAGCGACAACTTATTATACGTGAAATGCAGAGGAATTTTGGGAGACTATTTACCTCTATAGCCAATGTTGAAGATGTCCTCCATCCTGCATAAGGCACAACTCAACACATTCCATGTTACTGGCCACTTGTTGGAGGACTCTGTTGTC
Organism: Deroplatys truncata; assembly: GCA_030765065.1. NCBI lineage: Eukaryota > Metazoa > Arthropoda > Insecta > Mantodea > Mantidae > Deroplatys > Deroplatys truncata. The sequence continues at coordinate 226,311,982 of CM060976.1, read as the reverse complement.
AATAGCTTGAATCTCCTGTGAAATGTTGTGCTTCAAATCGTCCAATGTCTGGGGACATGTGGCATAAACCCTGTCTTTTAAGTAACCCCATAGAAAAAAGTCCGGTGATGTCAAATCCGGAGATCTCAATGACCACAGGTTCTTGGAAATTATCCAGTCGTCAAAGAAACTTGCAATTAGTGCCATGGATTCACTTGGTGTATGGCATGTAGTGCCGTCCTGCTGAGAATATCCTTGACTCAGCTCTACATCGTCTAGTTGCTCAGCAAACTCCATGAAAATCTGTCAGTACTCTGCCGTATTCACATTGTTTTAAAAAAAAATTGCTCCCACTATCCTCTGTGTGGATATTGCACACCAAACTCCGATTTTAACTGGGTGCATAGGTGCTTCATGAATAATATGTGGATTTTTGCTGGCCCAATAGTGTGAGTTATTTGAATTCACATAGCCAGATAAATGGAACCATGCTTCATCTGCGAACCATGTGATGAACAATATGGCAGGATTTTGCACAGTGAATGCCTGAAACCAAGATAATAATTCAGTCGTCTTATCCTTATCTGGTTCCTGCAACTGACTGAAAACCGTAATCCTATACGGCTTTAGGCTTGCACTTTACACAGCATTCTGACACATTGAGTAGCTGTACCCTGTCTCCTGCGACCAATGTCTTAATGATTTTTTGGATGACTGATCCAGTCGTGCTCTTACATCAACAACTGTGGGAAGCCTAAATGAATGAGTTTTGCCTTTTTCACTCACCAGAGATCCAATTGTTTACCAGTATTGCGATTCTTTGGGCAGGATTCCGAACACCAAATTCTTTCTGGTATGCCCTTCTTTCTGGTAATTGAATTTGTAATCCAGTATTGCTTTATACAAGGAAGAGTCGTTCATTTAATGTGTACTCCATTTTCACGTTGACTAGAACAAAATCTCAAAAACAGTTGCCAATAATAAAACTAACAATTACGAATAAAACATGGACATCTGCGCACCTAGTGAGAGGCAATCAAAACTCTAGAACATTCTGCTTAATTTGGTGCTAAAATTGGGGCAATGAGTGAATTTTGAACAGAATAATTAAAGAAAGAAATGTGTCAGTTCTTCATAAATCACCCTGTATAATTGGTAAACTGTAAGAGATAGACAAAAGCTTACTATTCAAATAATGTAGATCTTGTTAAAGGATATAATTTATGTCAAATAAATTTTGTTATGGCATTTACCATTTAAAAGATGTTCTTTGTTTTTGGTTTGAATTTTCAAAATACTTATATTTTATCAAATGACTATTCATTTCTTGTGGTCATGCAAGAAGCATGGAATTTCAAAGCCATCACATACACTATGTGATCAAATGTATCTGGACACCTGGCTGAAAATGATGTACAAGTTCGTGGCGCCCTCCATCGGTAACGCTGGAAGTCAATATGGTGTTGGCCCACCCTTAGCCTTGATGACAGCGTTCACACTCGCAGGCATACTTTCAATCAGGTGCTGGAAGGTTTCTTGGGGAATGGCAGCCCATTCTTCACGGAGCGCGGAACTGAGGAGAGGTATCGATGTAGGTCGGTAAGGCCTGGCACGAAGTCGGCATTCCAAAACATCCCAAAGGTGTTCTATAGGATTCAAGTCAGGACTCTGTGCAGGCCAGTCCATTATAGGGATGTTATTGTCATGTAACCACTCTGCCACAGCCCATGCAGTATGAACAGGTGCTCAACCATGTTGAAAGATGCAATTGCCATCCCCGAATTGCTCTTCAACAGTGGGAAGCAAGAAGGTGCTTAAAATATCAATGTAGGTCTGCACTGTGATCATGCCACGTAAAACAACAAGGGATGCAAGCCCCCTCCAGGAAAAACGACCACAGCATAACACCACCACTCCGAATTTCACTGTTGGCACTACACACGCTGGCAGATGATGTTCACCGGGCATTCGCCATATGCACACCCTGCATCGGATTGCCACATTGTGTACCGTGATTCGTCACTCCACACAATGTTTTGCCACTGTTCAATTGTGTAATGTTGATGCTCCTTACACCAAGCGAGGCATTGTTTGGCATTTTCCTGCATGATGTGTGGCTTATGAGCAGCCGCTCGACCATGGAATCCAAGGTTTCTCACCTCACGCCTAATTGTCATAGTACTTGGAGTGGATCCTGATGCAGTTTGGAATTCCTGTGTGTTGGTTTGGATAGATGTCTGCCTATTACTCTTTACGACCCTCTTCAAATGTCGGCGGTCTCTGTCAGTCAACAGACGAGGTATGCTTTTGTGCTGTACATGTCCCTTCACGTTTCCACTTCGCTATCACATCAGAAACAGGGGACCTAGGGATGTTTAGGAAATCTCGCGTACAGACTTCTGACACAAGTGACACCCAATCACCTGACCACATTCAAAGTCCGTGAGTTCCACGGAGCGTCCCATTCTGCTGTTTCATGATGTCTAATGACTACTGAGGTCGTGGATAATGAGTACCAGGCAGTAGGTGGCAGCACAATGCACCTAAGATGAAAAACGTATTTTTGTGGGGTGTCCGGATACATTTGATCACATAATGTAGCATCCAGTTTTTAAAAACTAACGCTTTAGCCTACCATATCCTTCTTATATCTACAACAAAATGTGTAATGAAAGCTTATCTTGATTAACAAGTAGACAGAAGAATAAGATTTTGTAAAAATAGTTTATAGAAGAGTGAGTACAGAAAATCATGTGAATGCAACATATCCGATTTTTAATGATTAAAGCTCCTGTAACTTTTATGGTAGCAACTTAATTGATATCAAATGTAAATTATCCCCATTTCCTGGTGAACTCTGTTCCTTTCTGCAGTCCATTAATAAAGATTTAAATTTTATTTTGTATCTATTGCCAAATTAATTCTGTGAACTGTGTATTGATTTCTTGCTGCTTTCTCACAAAAGGAGTATGAAAAAGTAAGCTTACATTTTTAATTCAAATCAGGAGAGATACAGCTGTGCAAATACTATTACGAAAAGATAACTTTTGTTCAGAAAAGTTCTTAAAAATGTCAAGAGTAAGCAAAAATTTGGCATCTGTACAATAATGAATTTGACATTTGAGTAATAGAGATTGAAACAATAATATATGAGCAGGGCAGTGCATGAGAGAGGGGTCTGAAACTTTAATGAATGGTTTATATTACTGAAGTTGTCAGAATACAGATACTTGCACATTGATATTCCACTGGTCTCTATTAATGGGTATATGAGAATATTGGTACCCCATTCATTTTGAAGAATGCTCAGCCTGATCACTACCAACAACTTAGTTTTTCTGTAAACAAATGTTGACATGTTAACTGAATCAGTGTAAAAAAATGTCCTGTATATAGTTGTAATTGTTTAGATTTGGAGATTGAAATAAAATTAAAGACAAGTGGCACGTAGCTTTCAAAATTAATAAAATTTTTGAGCCAAAGTTTAATATTTGCTATCTTGCTTCATTAATAATTTCTCAGCACATGTTTTGAAGACCATTGCCCCTTCCAGTCAACATGCAGTTGACAATGGGGAGAGGAGCAATGGCTCATACCTTCAATGTTCCATGTTGACAATATGAATACGATTTAGATATCAAAATGTTCAGGGGTAATGTTGAATTTTGATTTCTGCTATTTGTGTCTGCAAGCATTCTCTAATGCTTACAAAATATTAAAATTCATGAGTTTGAAGACCACATGAATCAAATAAGATTGCAACCACAAACATTTCTAAAATGAAAGATGCTATTGAAGCTTTGCTTTCACAAGAATAAATTTCTGATAAGGTCTCATTATCATACCCATACAAAGATTCCAACAATTGTCAGAAAATAACTTTCATTCAAAACTAAATGCAAAAATGCCCAATGGCTTCCAGAAAATAAAACTAAATAAGATCAAAATGTAAATAGCACTTTTTTTTCAAGATCATTATGCAAACATTTAACAATAAATTAAATAATAGTTATTTTATATACAGACCTTGTAGAAATTGTTAAAAGCTGAAGCTTATGATCGAAAGCTGAATAAAACTTGAAAGATTTAATGAGATTATTTTGAAAATTTGAGTCGGAGTTGAAACACTTCACATGTGTTACATGTTTTTCATCTTGAACGATTTCAAGAGCTAATTGCTCCCATCATTTGTAGCCAACTTATTCCTCATGGTGTTGTGCAGTGCATGTTTGTGTGTGGTGACATCTTGTAGTGGATGATAAACTTCCATAGTGGGTTTGGTGGCAGCAATTCAAAATTCATTACACAGTGTTTAATTTTGTGATATAACTTTTTCCAAGTATCCAACTCTGTTACATATTTTGTGGGTTTAGGGAGTGTTATATTTGGTATGATGTGATTTGTTGTATAAAAGCAATGTGCAACTGCAGATTTATTCATCTCTTTGTATTTGATGTGTCTCATATTCTTTTGATCTAGTTCTCTAAATTTCTTTTTGTTTTACCTATGTAGATTTGGTCACATTCTGGGCAATTAATTTGATAGACTTCTGCTTTTTTGTTCTGAGGTATTTGGTCCTTTGATTTGTTGCAGAGTAATTTCTCTAGACAGAATCTGTTTTTTGGAGCTAGAGAAATTTTTGAAAATGTTGTGGAATTTGTAGTGGGTGCTTGAGTGGAAAGTGAACTTTTTGAAAATCATTTTGCTATTTTGTTAGGTGAGCTTTGTGGTATCCTTAATGTATTTCTGTTTCTTGAAACGTGCTATTTTTTTGTTGATTTGTTTGGTGAAGCTATTGTTTATAGCTGTGTTAACTATGTGTTTGTATTCTGTTTCTGTTAATGGTATGTAAACCAGTCTATGGGTCAAACTGTTTAGGACTGTTTGCGTGGGACTGGGTTGAAACTATTGATTTTTATGTAGTTTTTAGAATTTGTAGGCTTCCTGTAAATACCAAGATTGATCTTGTTCAGGCTTTGGATTACTTTTAACTTTAGAAATGGTAAAAACCAGGCAAAATACACAAAAGAGTTGGATACTTGGGCAAAGTTATTAATCACAAAATTATAATGTGTAATGAATTTTGAATTGCTGCAACCAAAACCACTATGGAAATTCATCACTCCACCACTAGATGTCACCACACACAAACATGCACTGGACAAAGCCACGAGGAATCAGTTGACCACTTCCAATGATGGGAGCAATTAGCTCTTGAAACCAGTCAAGACGAAAAACATGTAAATGATGTTTCAACTCCAACTCAAATTTTCGAAGTAATTTCAAATTCACATCACTGTTACTAGCTGATCCATATATTACGGAAATTTGATGAGATATTTGAACCACAAACTTTCTGTTGTGACATGGAAGCAGGTCTGTGATTCAGATCTAGGACATGGCATTGAATTCTTCAAATGGTTGTTCTGTTCCATTAGACTACAAATGTACTATAGGTCTCTGCCTGGTGCTTTTTGCTGCAGACAGTTTGTGACCTATTGCTGTCCTAGTCACAAGTTCATACTATAGGGTGAAAGGATTTGGAGAATCTTGCAAAAAATACCACTTATGTTCTAATGTTACAGTCTTATTCTCTTGAAGTCAAGAGCCAGTGAAAAGACGTATCTTTATGTAGAAAATATACATTTCAATAATTCTAATTCATTCACCATTGCAATCATATTACATGATATGGACCTCATCAGAAAATGTAATTATACAGGATGGACCATTTAAGTTGAGACTACAATATCTCCAAAACTAAGCATTGTAGAAAGAAATGTCTTGAATAAAAGTTGCTTGATATTATGGGGGAAAGTAAATGTCATTAGTCGTGTTTTATTTGGAGGACGTTGTAATGGTCATTTTAGGGTCTATTTAAATTGACCCTGTTGCCCTCCGTGGTGTAGTGGTTACCATGCTAGCCTCTAGTTCAAACCCGGCAGAGCGCGATGAATTTTTTCGGGCGTAAAAATCTTTAGCATGGCTTCCTTCGGAAGGGAAGTAAAGTCGGTGGCCTCGCATTGAAGGTTTACGGCACGTAAAAGAACCTCAAGCCTGATAAAGAGGCCTCTGAGTAAAATTATCGGTCTTTCACGCCCAATATAGAATGGGACGCTAAGGACCACAACAGTTAAAGAGCGTCCATAAATAAAGCTCAATTTAATTTAAAATTGACCCTAATTGTAGGTTTTCATTTAAAAGAATTAAATTGACCCTAAAATGATCATCATAACGTTCTCCAAACAAATCATGACTAATGGCATTTACTTTCCCCCATAATATCAAACAACTTTTATTCGAGACATTTCCTTCTACAACCCTTAGTTTTGGAGATATTATACAGTCTCAACTTAAATGGTCCACCCTGTATACAATATGCACGAGATCTATAAAGACCATGAGACAGGATTTTCCATATAGAGGATTTACAAGAAATGTTATTTAGAAATGATTCGTATATTCATTTACTAAGTAAAAGGCATGGTAATAGAAAGTCTTTGACTTCTCTATTAAATTTTTTATGTTAGTTATTACTTTTATATTTGTTGGTAGTTTATTATATGCTTTAATATGCTGCACCAAGAGTTTTTATGAACCCAGTACATACTGCCTGTGCACTTTATGTGGGAAAGATTGTGGAAAATATTATGTACTCGAATACAAAAACTGCCTAGAGTCATTAACAAAGTTTTGTAGCGAGAGCTGAACATGGTTATTTGTACATTATGCACTTTTCCTGGTTATTATTAACTTAACACCTATATTTATAATGTTACTTTCTCTGCCAAATGTGTATAAGGTAGAGAAGGTATTACATTCCACCCAAAAATTGCATATCAAGATTTCACCAGAAATACATTTTGAGGCACCTGAATCTAAAAAGAGTAGTTTTAGAAAAATTTTTCTCAAAAATTGCTCTAATGATTTTGATTAAACTACCATACACTTAAGATATTTACTTCACAAATAAAATGTCTATCTTGAATTTATTGGGAAAGCCTGTGAAGTCCTCTTCATTCGGAAGGAATTTTGTGTAACTGGTAAACCATAAGGGCAACGTAAGCATGCTACACAAAAAATGTAGATTTCTTTAAAACAAACAATTTATTTCAAATAATTTTTTTGGCATCAGTAATTTCCAAAATATCTGTTGTTATTGGTCTGAATTTTTGAATACTTAGTCATCTTTTAAAGTGCTGTCGCTGTTTACTTGTTTCTCATGATGTCATGGAAAGAGTGGCCAGTATAAGATACTAACTTCTAAACACCTGATTATCGATTCAGTTTCCCCTATCCCCCTTGTACCTATAACCAAATGTGTAATGAAATTATTTCTGCAAAGGATTATTTTGATTAACGAAATGGATAAAAAAAATAAGCTTTCATAAGAACAGTTTGTAGAGGTCATTTACAAATGAAAAATAATGGGTAGAGAAAGTCACATGAATATAAAACATTAGATTTTCTTTTTTGAATATTTGTTCTGCATATCTGAACATGGAGGTCATTTTTTCTTGCTGTGTTATGGCAGTGGATATCTGAGGTTTTAAGCAGTTCTCCTTGATATTTCTTTATATGGTTTATGACTTCTGTTATAAAGAGATAAGCTAACTGATATATGATGTTCCCTAAAATACCATCTGAAAGACCTCATACTGTCTATTCCATTTATTATTCTTGTTGCTCTCTTCTGAATTTTTAATATTCTCTCACATTTTTCTCCCCAAAAGTTTATTCCATATTTCAGTGTACTTTGAAAGTGAGCAAAATAAACATTTTTCAGTCCTAATAAATTCAATATAGGTGCATTTGAGACATTTAAGCATGTAACAAATAAAACTATGTTTAGTTGCTATATATGAATATCCTATTTAAGATTTTCGTTCATGTATATAGTCAAAAATGTTGTTTCTGCCTTATAATCAGCACCTAATCTTTCCATAAGTAATTTGAGGTTTAATATTATTTTTAATTGCAATAGTTTTTCTTTGTTTTGCAATGTAACTTCATCTTCCCCTTTTACTAGGATGTTTGTGTCATCCGTGAAAAAAAGTACATTAGTTTGTTGAATATTACTTGATAGATCACTTATAAAAGTTAAGAGGCCCTAGCACTGATTCTTGAGGAACACCTCTTGCGACTTCTTTTGTTTTGATTGATAATACTTACTTTTGAATGTTTTTCATACTGAAGTTCTACTATGTGCTTCCTATTGGTTATAGTTGTGGACATGCCTTAACCATCTTTTATCTAGAATGAAAACTGTATGGTCCAGTGCTGTAAACAGTATGCATAGTCCAGTGGGACAGGACATTAAGGGGTGTCAAAGGTATAAGTAAGAATCAATCACTTTATCAATGCCTCCCCTAATTCCATATTTTTAAAACTTCCATATTAAGATTTTGTGATCTAATACATCATATACTTTTGTAAGATCCAAAAATATGCCTAGTGTAAACTGATTTCAGTCAACTGCTTACTGAATCTGATCCAATAATTTAGTTATGATACTTCTGTGAACCCATATTACGCATATAAGAGAATGATGTATTTTTTCACAAAAGTTATTAATCTATTACAGCTTTTCAAAAATGTTTTTTGAATGCTGATAACATGCTTATTGGTCTATAGTTTTCTCTCTGTTTTTGTAAAGCGGGATACTTTGAGATATAATAGTGGTTGGAATCTTTGTATTGGTTAAATTTAAAGACTTTGTCTGAACTTCAAATCTCTGAAAGTAGTATAACTCATGTCAAAAATATTTCTGGTGATAAGTTTAGGTGATTCACTTCACTTCCAATTTATGTCAAACATATAAAAATTAGGAGCCAGAAAACATTCTTAAGTACTGCATATTACTATATTTTGGAAATGTTTCCAAATTTACTTGCTTTTCACATTTCTTTGCAATGATATGCATCCAGATGAAAATATTTGCATGTGTGTTCCCTTTGATAATTCACTTGCACTTCTTTCTCAATTCCCAGAACTCGTCAATTGTCACATAAATGCTATGAAGATTGCCTCCTACATATCCACTGTGTTAAGAAAAAAGCATAACTCAGAATTATACAAAGATAAAAAGTGCTGCAAATCTTATTTCATCCTGAAGAACAATTTTGTTATGACATACAACGAAATGAGCATGCTGCCTGTACTTCTTACAAAATACAAACACTGTGGCTGCTTTTTCTTTCTTTTTCTTCCTTTTCTTTGTAATATTGGATTTCATTAACACTTGTCACACGTTTTGTATAAATGGGTTATAAATAGTATTTCCAAACTAATAGGTACCATAAAAATTAATTTATAGTAATAATTATACTATGATTAGTATATGATAACTATATTTTTGTAATTCAATACTATCTTTAGTTGTTTGACACAGAAAATTGAAAATGAATTATGCCACTTTTCTAAAAACACTATGGATATGTAATACGTTTAGCTCTAATCCCTCCATTTTAACTTATGTTTAACAGTAAGAATTTATCCTGACAGAAAAATGCAGTTAGTTTTGTAGTGACTGCATGTATGATCTACATCAAAGTCTATGGAAATCACTGCTGCAATAAAAGAGACATGCAAACATTGTTTTATGTTAGCATTCAATACCAGGTGTGTGTTTAATGATAATGAAATAATATTCAAAGTACTACCGTTACTCAAAAAAAAAAAGTATTTTCTGTAACATAATCCGAATCAGTTGTGATGTAATTTGGTAAAATAAATAAATACATTTTAAAAAAAGAAGTGATATGTGTTCAAGGTAGATACAATTATGTCTCATTTCCAATATATTTCCAAGCGATCACAAGCATTCTTATTAACATACATTTCAAAGTCATCAGACCAATTTGCTTAACAACTCACACACAAACAGGAATATAATATTTGTATTCCTAAGTACTCACTTCTATACAAAAATTAAAACTTTAATTTAGAAATATAAAACTTTAATTTATGATATATAATTGTAAAACTCTTTCTGTATCTATTTCTTCTCCTGCTTTCTTTTGCAATTATTGCTTACATAAGTGATGTCATACACGCAAGCAGACAGAGCCATTCTGATTACCAAGGAAACAATGTTTAGATTACGATACCTCACACTGACTTCAGCAAATACAAACTCTTCAGGTTCATTTGCTCTGTCCTATTTTGGCTCAATGCAAAAACAGTAATATGATATGAAATCTACAGAGAAACGTTACTTTTCCAGGATATTTAAATTGGTCCATTTTCAATTTGTATTACTTTCTTTACTACATACACTAAGTAGAGGAAGTATTGCATTTCACCATAAATACATGTTTTTAGACCCCCTGAACCCCCCCCCCAAAAAAAAAGCATTTTTAGAAAAAGGTCAGTGTATCTGTGAACAGCATATCTCATAAATGAAAAGTTGGGGACTGCCTATTCAGAAGAAATTTTGTATAACAGAAAAACCACAAAATATGTCTGTTTAAATCATACAATTTATTTCAAATAGCTTTTTCTGTGGCATTAGCTATTTCCAAGATATCTGCTATTATTGGTTTGAATTTTTCAACACTTTTGTCATTTTCTTAAAGTGCTGTTACTATTCATTTTTTGCATTGTCATGGAAAGAGCATGGGCTTTCAAGGCCAGCATATACTGACTAGTTTTTAAACATCTGACTATTGATTCAGTTTCCTCTAACATTCTTGTGCCTATAACAAAATGTGTAATGAAATTACTTCTGCAGAGGTTTATTTTGATTAGCATGAAAAATACACTTTTGAAATAGTCTGTAAAAACTATACAAAAATAAACTATAGTGGAAAGAGAAAGCCAATGAATGTAACACAGATTATTTTTCTTTTTTTAATTACTCCAGCTTTAAGAATGTTATTGTAATGTTCAAGTGGGCTGGTTACTCAATCTCCTCCTTAAAGATCTCTCATGTTTGAGGTACTCAGTTTCTCATTAAGCTGAATCACTTTGTTTATTTTAGTAAGGGCAGCTTGTGGATCTAAATCAGGCCCTTTATTTTAACTTTTAATACAAGGGTCATTCACACTGCAAGATAGAAGGAAAATAATTTATTTTACAAAATACCTTTACAGGCCTTCAGTATAATCTCCATTTTTTGTTATGACAGCTTCCCAACATTTTGGCAAATTCTGTATTCCAGATAGGGTATCTTCATTGTTGAGCTGTCTGATTACTCGGGTCACTTCACTGGAAGCTTCATCAATTGTATCAAAATGTTTTCCACCGAGTGGTTCCTTCAATTTGGGAAACAAATCAAAGTCTGGTGGGTTCATATCAGGACTGTATGATGGGTGGAAAAGTATTTCCCATCCATATTTGTTGAGTGTTTCTCTCACTGGTCGGGCAATATGCGGTCTTGCATTATCGTGCAAAATGAGGACACCAGCTGCAACATGTAAGGCCTTCTTTGATGAATTTTTGGATGCATAACATTTTGCAGAAACAGCTTGTAGTATGCGGCTGTTACAGACATCCCCAGGGGCACTCTATTTGTAGCTATGACTCCATTTATGTCATATGCAAAGACATCATCAGTTTCACCTTTGATTGTTGATGGCAGAATTTTTTGGGGTGTGGAGAGTCAGAACTTTTCCATTGTGACGACCGAGACTTCAGTTCTGGCTCAAAATCTCGTATCCAGGTTTCATCAAGTGCAACAATCCTTTTCAGAAGCTGTTCTCCTTCTGCTCAATAACACTGAAGCATTTCTTTTGCAACCTGCTTCCCGCTCTTCACTGAGATCACGTGGAACCCATCTGCTGCAACTTTTCTCATATTTAACTTTTCAGTAATGATTCTGTAAACTGAAGTGACAGACACTCTGGCCTCATATGCAATTTCCTCACTTGTTTTTCATTGATCCTCTCTCAAAATGTCATTAACATAATCTGTTGCAGTTGATGGCGTTTCACTTCTTGGATTGTCCTCAATGCTTACCCGGCCTTCACACAAATGAGCAGACCACCGTGATACTATGCTGCGATCCACACACCTCTCTCAAAGCATTGTACATTTTAAGTGGGTTCTTTCCACGTAGGGATTGTGTTTTGTTGTAGGAATGCTGGTCACTATGTGTAATCTGACTTGACTTGGCTTCCATTTTAAAACTGAATTACTCATAACACAGCCACGTGAATCAGCAAACACATATACACCGTCAAGCCTAAGTCTGACTCTCAACTGATATAAATTTCAACTTGATCACGCCATTGTAATGGTCACGCATGCGCCGTGTGCAGGACTTTTGAAATGACCCTCATAACTTTGGAGCACTTAATAATGTTCCTAATTACCATTTTCAGTGAAATATATGTGCTTCGCTGTACCTATTACTTGTTTTGGTGAAGTAAATGAGTGTATATCGCTTCAAAATGCTATTTAGGGTTGTTTTCCTTGCACTTTACTATTTGGCATTTAATTTATCCATTAATTAGCATTTGTTTGATTTCTTACTTTGTTGGTTGCATTTATTAAAGCTTTATATACTTTTTCAATAGAGCTTTATGCTCATTCTTACAAAATACAGCACCACCAGTGATGCATGCTGATGATACATGAACTGAAATAATTTAGGAAAGAAATATTCCAAGGCTAATTTTAGGTAACACCCCAAAATTTGCCATTCAAGGACTGAGGAAAGCCTGGAAAAAATCTCAGTCAGGGAGGAGGTCCTGTTCACAAGTCTGCACCTTAATGATCTTGGTCACTGTGTCAGTTATAAGGAGTTCTGAAATATGTATAGGAGCTGAAACAAGTTTTTGCTTTCTCTACTATGTGCTTACAGTAAGCAGAGGAAATATTATATTCTATCAAAAAATGTGATGTCAAGATTTCACCAGAAATACATGTTTTGAGGCCCTCTGAAACCAAATAAAGTATTTTTAGAAAAAGGTCTGCATGTGTGTGTGTGTGTGTCTCCGTCTATGAAGAGCATAACTCAAAAACAAAAAGCTGGTTAAACTTCAAACTTGGTATTTAAGTTCAGCATCTTCCAAAAGATGTGATACAAAAATTTTCAAGAAAATCCCCCTGCCCCAAACTACCCTTTACGTGGAAAAGCTTTATTTTTTTTGAAAATGGCTCAAATGATTTTGATTAAAATAATATATGTTTATGATATTTGTGCAACAAATAAAATGTACATCTTGAATTTTCTGAGAATGGTCTGTGATGTCCTCTTCATCCTGAATGACTTTTATATAATTGGTAAACCATAAGAGATAAACAAAATCTTACTACACAAAAAATGTGGAACTTCGTAAAGCACACAATTTATGTCATAAAAATTGTTGCGGTCTTGACAATTTCTGAGATATTCTTTGTTATTGGTTTGAATTTTGAAATACTTTTTTCAAGTGGTAAGCCGGTATTCGTTTTCTCTCATGATCATGTGTTTGTAATAGAGGCCATGCACGCAGGCTCAAGAGCCCATTGTGCCTTGTATTTTGGCATTACTAAAGTTCAATGTACATATGAAACAGACCACATCCTTGATATATGCCCTTCTTATTTCCTCAAGTTCCAAGAAGAAGGACCCTAAGGATATATACCTATGAAGCAAAGCCTTTGAGTAATATATGCTGTATCTTGATCATGCAACAAGCATGGAATTTCAAAACTATTAAATAACAATCAATCAGTTTTTAAAACTCTGATTATTGCTTTAGGCTACTGTATGCTCCTTACACCCACAATAAAATGTGTATTGAAAGCTTATCTCAATTAAAAGAAGTAGACAGAAGAATAAATTTTGTAAGAATAGTTTCTAAAAGATTGAGTAGAGAAAGGCATGTGAATACTATACATACAATTTTTTGTAATAGCATGTCTGTTCAGAAAAGGGTGTTTCTAACAAAAGCAGAAATTCATATCTAGCTAAAATTTCCACTTACAACACACACCAATCTGAAAGTGCAGGGTTATCATTACTAAAGTGCACTTTCTGCATCCTCAGAAGTAATTTCTATACTGTGTGAGATAAAATACATTCCATAATCCCTTATCACCACAACAAAGCTTTTTAAAATTAAAATATATCTTGTGGCTCGTCAGCTACTTCACTTCTCTCCTTGAGAACATTTTGCTTTTGAGCAACTGCTTTCATATATGTTTTTCAGAGGCTAATCCCTTTTGCAGTTTTCTCTGGGTTTTTTCTCAGTTCCTCCCATGGAAAGAAAAAGTCTTAAGAGAGATCATCTTTGTTTCTCATGTCTATTGCTGCAATCTTTTTCAACATTTTTGCAGCAGAGTTCTGGTGTGAATTCAATCATATTATGTTGCTTACATTGCCCTGTGGGTAGCTTAGGGTTTTCGGTGGATTTAAAACTGCAATTCTTAAATGATTCAAATAATCACCCAGTCATTTAACACATTTTTCAGTTGTCATTTCTGGTTTATTATTATATCAGATTTTGATAAAACAAATAAATATTTTTTTACTGATATCTGCAGCAAGATTTCCAAAGCTACTCAGAACCATGCACTTGAAACTAGTTTCCAACACTTTTGTCTGTCTATTTTATTTCAACCACTGATAAATAATAATCAACCCTGAAAACAGCACTTTTAGATTATGTAAGCTTTGAGAAACCTAAATCAGATTTTAAAAACCAGATCATAGAATACCTGACCAGATTTTTAAAATTTAATTCACTCTTTCCAATCTTTATCCCATACACACTCAAGAAAAAAAAAATATTATGGCTTATTCAGTGTTTTTAACAGTATGTCAAAGGCTTGAATAATAAGTTATTAATTCACATTAATTCAGGAAAGTTAAATAACACATTGTTTCTACAGCACATTATGCAGAAAAATATTTTCTTCCACTTTTGTATTCCAAAACTGTTTTGCAGATAAAAACTGAGGTCCTCAATCTTTAAATGAATTTGACACAACATGTGACATTTATGATTTGCTTTTCCTGGTGTGTCAATTTGCTGCATGACTAACTTATGTGAGTAATAAACAATACTGATCTTTTCTATGTGCATTTGTAAGTAAGAGTATTCTAATTATAAGTTAGTAATTGGCAGTCAAAATGTCTTATTTAGAGCCTGAATGCATAAAAGAACTGGATAAAATAGTTGATTAATGAAGCAATAATGGCTGAAAGCATTCTTAACCTTTCCTCAGTCACGGCCCATTTTGTTATGCTATTGGTCACAGGAGAATATAGCATTCACTTTTTGTTTTCCAATCTCAAATTTTTTAAATACAGTTTGTCATATACTTTTTGTCCATATCAAATATATTTTGTTTACCACTTTCTCTACCATGTTCTTAGCAGGTAGAGAAGGTATTGTATTCCACCCAAAAATTTAATACCGAGATTTTACTGGAAATACATGTTTTGAGGTCACCTGAATAAAAAACAATACATTTTTAGAAAAAGATCTGTGTGTGTGTGTCTGTGAACAGCATAACTGAAAAATGACATGTTGGATAAACACCAAACTTGGTATTTAGGTTCAGTACCTTCCAAAGATGCGACACGAAGATTTTCAACAAAATACCCCCACCCCAAACCACCCTTTACATGAAACATTTTTCGAAATTTTTTATTTTCTAAAGAATTCCTCTAAATATTTTTATTAAAATACCACGTATTAAAGATATTTACATGAATATAACTTGAATTTTCTGGGAATAGCCTGTGAAGTCCTCTTTGCTTGGAATGAATTTTGAATAATCTTGTACAACTGGTAAACATTAAACGATACACGAAAACGTACTACACAAAAAATGTATATCTCTTTAAAATACCCAATTTATTTGAAATAATTTTTTTTTGTGGCATCAGGCATTTCTGAGGTATCCGTTAGTAATGGTTCAAATTGTTCAATAGGCCATTCTTTTCAAGTCCTGTTGATTTTCAGTTGTGTTATGTTATGGAAAGAGTATGGAATTTTAAGGCCAGCATACAGTATCCAATTCTAAAACATTTGACTATCGCTATTTCTATATATATATAACAAAATGTGTAATGCAGCTATTTCTGCAAAGGTTTATCTCGATTAAACTGAAGTATATAGGAAAATAAACTTTCATAAGAATAATTTGAATACCTAATATAAGTGATAGAGTAGAAAAGTCATGTGAATGTAACATATCAGAATTTTTTTTAAATGTATTTTCATAAAATGTTGCTTCTTTTGCTTGACTCTACGAGAACATTTCCCGAGTGCTGAGGTCCTACACTAAAAAAATTTAGTTTTATTTATGGATGCTCTTTTAACTACTATGGATCTTAGCATCCTATTCTATATTGGGCATGAAAGATCAGAAATTTTGCTCACAGGCCTCTTTATCGGGCTTAAGGTTTTCTAATGTGCCGTAAATCTATGACATGGGACCACCAGTTTTACTTCCCTTCCAAAGAAAGCTATGCTAAGGATTTTTATGCCCAAAAAAATCCATCACCCTCTGCGGGTTTGAACCTGCGGCCTCAGGAACTAGAGACTAGCATGGTGTGCCTAGACCACGGAGGACGATGGTCCTACACTAGCTGAGATCTCCTCCTCATTAGCTGATTACTCACTTTGATTCTAATGGTCACTATTCTCTGCAGCTTCCACATTTGAACCTTATAAGTTGTTAATTGAATGCTTCATTCATATTCCGAAAATGCAGACGGAGGGTCACTCTCATTCACTTCTTCTATCCAGTATACTTGCAACTCATTTTCAGTGAGAATAACACAAAATGCATTCTATTCCAGTGCCTTGAACTTGTACAGAAAAGCAAGAGCAAATCTTTGCTTTGTTATTACAACTGTTGATTGATAAGACACTTTTTTGTGATAGTCTGTTCACAATCCTAGAAAAACTGTTCCACCAAGTTCATTAACATAACTGCGAAGTTTAC
Source organism: Deroplatys truncata (assembly GCA_030765065.1). NCBI lineage: Eukaryota > Metazoa > Arthropoda > Insecta > Mantodea > Mantidae > Deroplatys > Deroplatys truncata. The sequence continues at coordinate 226,295,116 of CM060976.1, read as the reverse complement.
TTTTCAATGGTTGACTGAATTTAACATTGTTAAATGATGATGTGTCTTGCTTTCCCATGACAGTAAATGACTGTCACTGTTCATCAAAATGTTTTCCCCAAAATACTTCTCGACACTAGGGAACCCACATTCAAAGAGAAATGCGAATCCTTAAACAGAAAAACTACAATAAAAAAGATGTTCGCATTCTGAGTGGTGTTCATCATCCAGAGTTCCCTGAATGTAATAGAAAAGTTGAAAATAAATTAAAGAAGTTTGTTTAAAAAAAGGCAAAAACTGACATTTATAATTCAAACAGGCTGCTGGTTGTTCTTTAATGGATTATGCTCCTCCTTATAGGAGTTAAAAGCCAATGTCTTGGGTCAGTAGCCTGTCAAGGAGCAAGCAAAATCTGGATCATAGCATATCCAGGATGGGTGATCAGCCCAATGCCTGTAATAGTGGTGGTGAAGAAGAAACAAATGAAATGTAGTGATGGAAGGGATGAGTAAAATTTGTGAATATCAAATCCAACCCAGCATTTACCTAGTGACTGAGGAAAACTGTGAAAAAAACCTTCAGTCATGTTGGTTGGCCCCAGGGGATCCCGTATGCAAATTGCACACATTACCAAGATGCCACCTTGCTTAGTGCAGCTAGTCCTTAAAAAGGCAAAATAAAAACCAGTTCTATCATTTCCCAGAACCTCAAAACACAATTATATCTGCATAACGTTTGATTATTACTTGTCAGCAAAAAAAAAAAAAAGGAAATTTGCCTAACATCCAGACACTACTTATTACAATAAGGTTTCACATTAACTGAACATTGACTCACAGTTGGTATAAGTTGCCGTGAATGTCCTAACATTTCGAACTTCACCATTCAAAGACTTCTTCTGTAGAACAGCAAATCTGACCCATGTCTACAATGGGATGTACCCTTTTCTGTTTCTACACCAGCCTAATAGTTCAAAAATCTATTTGGTTGTATGATAGAATATTTGTGCACTTTTTACGATAATCATCCTTTAAATCCCAATCATCATTTGACGTAATATACAATATGCTGTATTTTCTTACCTAATATAATTTGTAACAAAATCCATTTTCCCAATTGCACTAAGCTCTGTGAACATTGTTTCTGTGAAACTGAACGAGTCTTTACACTGTACTTCTACTGTTAGAGATACAAACAGACAGGCTAGAGTCTTGGACAACAGTGGTCTTGATCTCTCTATCCCTGCCTTCTTTCAGCTGTTCAGTTGCCTATAAGCTGTGTTGGTGTTATGTTGTTATTTGTATATGTGTTAGTCGTGGCTTAATATGACACCACAAATTTTGACATTATGACAACGGATTTATCTTTTCGAGTGTTACATCAGAAAGAGGAATTGTGGGAAAGTGCGATGACATTTTGCAATAAAATTTCCTGGTGCTCCCATTCCAAGTAGGATTACTATACTAAAGCTTGTATAAAGGTTTAGAAAAATGGCAGTTTTACTGAGAAAACTCTATGAGATAAGAAAAAGGTTATAACTTTCTGCGGCTTTCATAAGAATGGGTGTTTCGAAAACTACAGCATTTAGAGCCACAAAATTCTTAAATTTAAGCTCTACAGAGTGGCAATAGTGTATGAGTTAAGGCCTGCAGATAATGTGAGTCATCTGAATTTTTTAACTGGGTTTTACAAAGCAATACCAATGGCTCTGTGGATCCTAAATTTATTATATTCATTATTATATATATATATATACAATGCACAACAATAGATTATGGAGTACTGAAAATTCATATCATTCATGAAACTCCTTTACATGATGAAAGGGTTGGCATATGGTGTGCTATAACTGCACATAGGATTATAAGCCCTATATTTTTTGATGATACAATCACGATGGGAGATACAGAACACAAATAATCTATGCATTACTTGAACAATTAATTGATATCGAGGTCAGAGTGATTATTTTCAGCATGATTCAGCAACTACCCATACAGCAGCTAAAACATTAAACTCCATAAAGAATATATTCAAAGATAGGGCTATTAGCAGAGGATTATGGTCCTCTATGTCCCCTGATTTGTTGGCCTGCAATTTCTATTTATAGGAAATCTAAAACATAAGATATACAAAGATAATCCACAAACAATCTGTGGGTTAAAAGATAGTATTGTGTGAGAAATTGGGAAAATTACAGTAGGCAAACTTGCATGAGTAAATGTCAATTTCCTCCAGAAATGTTGCAGTAGATGGGCATCATTTTCAACACTTTCTGTAGTCAAGGTTAGTAAACAATATGAAAACTGTATTTTTAAGAGTTGAACTTAGCAGACCCTATTCACCAGTGAATGAGAGAGTTAAATTTGGGGACAAGAATCCTATGGAAAGCTCTGTATATTTGACACTCCCAGCAAAGCGTGCTTTCCAATGCCAAAAAATTCCTATTATGTTATGCATGTGTTATGTTTGATGTTTAAATTTTATAAACAAGAGAGTGAACAAGATTTATCAATACATTTCAAATTTTCAACTATAGCTTTCATGGATAGCCTTCTGGAAATTTACACCCTTTAGACAGATCACTGCATGTGCAGAGCTGAAATTTTATGTATGAAAATTTGAATTAAACTTGTGCATATATATAAAATTTTATTAACCCTTTATTGAGGGAATTATTTTGCTACATATGCTACTCTTCCTCCAATTCCTAAACTGGCCTTTATATCCCTTTCATTGCACCACAACCGAAGTGATACAAATAGCCATGCTCATTAGAGCAATACGAAATGGACTGGCCAGCGACTGCAGTCAAGTGTGCAGTGTAATGGCATGCTTGGATGCTGATGGGGCTATATTTGACCACAGTTGCATGGATTTTGCTATAATTAAAAAAGACACTATTGTTATTGCAAAAAAATTAATATTTTTTCAATATAAAACAGCAATAAATAGCCCCATTTTATTGCCAAAGGTTAATATACTATGAAACAGGAAAAAGAAGCTTATTAAAAAACCTAAAAGAAAAACACCTTGTAACGAATATGATATACCAGGCTATAAAGGGTTAAAATAAATAAAACTTTAAGGGTGATTTATGTGGATACCTTACTAAAAGTGTACAATTTTTTAAGATTGTATCCGACGCAAGACACAAAATGGCGCGTAAGCATTTGAAATTTAATGCTATGTATGCATTTATAACTTTGTTCACTCTATGTTTAGCATTCACCCAGGTTTGTCTAACCATATAATATGATCAAATTTCTCAATCCTAACCTCTCTTAAAAATTTGCAAATCAGGCTACAATGTTTAGGCACTCCATACCATTCCACAAAAAGCATTTGTATTTGAAACCCAAGTCCACAGGGAAGATTATCTAGAAAGTCCAGCTTACAGCAGGGCTAAGCATAAATGCAACGTCTCTTGCTTGAAACCTTATAATTCATACCTGTCTTGGCATTTTTAAACAATTACTGTCCTATTTTTCTTTACTTATTTATGAATTCTGAGAGCTGCAGTAGTTTCGTCTAATATCATTTCAAAAAACGCTTTTCTTTCTCTCAAACTTGGCCTTGAAGAGCAACTTTTTTCAAAAATAATATGGCAAATAAATAAAAGAATTTAAACATTTTTGAACTTTGTCTTAAAAAAGAAACCCTTTTATTACAGTCATTTAATGTTCCAACTTTCGTGCCGTGTTCAACTGAACTTCCTTTCACTATCAGAGCTGAACTGACTGTCATTAAATTTCTCATTTCTTGCCTCTGAACATTAGGAACTTTTAAAACAATTGACATCGTGGCTTTCTGAACATTTCTCTTCCCAAAAATAAGCATCTAATGGGATAATGGATCCAAAAGCCAATTGTAATGTGTTTCATGCCACCTCTAACTCAGACCTGAAAAGGCTTGAAGAAGCTGGCTGACATAACATTTCTTTATTTACCCATTCTTTTAGCCATTACAGATTTTTCAGTGGAGCTATAGACCTGGGCATACAAGCAAAATCCACTAAGTCCAGTTTCTTCTATTTTTGAGATTTTTCCATATATGAGTTTCCCATTGCTTGATTCCGATCAATTCATGTAAGTGAGAAACCATTAACACTAGAGCCCCGATAAGTTATTTTGACCGTTCTTGGAATTTAAATAACTTTAACTCTGTCGGTTTTTTATGACTTTTCCTAATACTAACCACCTTATGTAGCATAATATATTAGTTTTGTACATGTTACAAGTTTTACCATGAACCCCGGATACGGTATTTTTGACTGCTTTGTGCTACATTTTATATTTGTAATGTAGTGTTTGCATTTTCATTGCAATTTCTCAGTTGCAAGTTTGAATTTGCCAAACACTGTTGAAGGCCTTCATGCCAACTGTTCATTATAGTAATGCACGTGAACTTCTACTAGCAAGGTGTCTCGTGGTTTGGAGCCAGGGGAAATACTAGCTATTTTCAACGACATACCAGATGATGTATCACAAGGTGATCTTTTTGAAACAAGTGAAAGTGATGATTATGTAACAAATAAGTACACCAGTTACTATGAAACACACTTATTTATCACTAGGCACTCAGCATAGTTAAAATGCTACATTTGAGTCACTTTGGCATGCACTTGGAGTACAACACAACTGATCTGTTGTGAACTTTCAAGAAAAGAAACTACCAGAACAAGCCAAAACAGAGGTACCAGAACAGGTAAGTGGCACACAAAGGGCCTTTATTCCACACTGTCTATTGTTCCGACAGCCAGTCGAAGTCTCCCACCCAAGTGCCATGAGAGACATTTGCCAGCGGCTCATCCTGATCAGCAGTCGTAATGGGCTAGACAGTCTAAGTTTACCACTAGCATCTTCTTTCAAGGCAGCCTCTGGTTGCGGTAGGCTACATCATTGATTATCTTCACCATGTGGTACAGTCCTTGTCATGGTTGTTGGAGCTTGGGGCAATGTCCCTTGATCTGGGTAGTGCAATACAGCCACACCAAATCACCTTGCTGGTAACCTTGGCTGTTGGTCTGGCAGTCGTAACAGGTCTTCATCTGGTCGCTCGCTGCCTGGATGCATTGACAGCCATCTCATGCATCATGAAGACGGTTCACGAGGTTCACCACATAGTCAATTGCTGGGTGTTCCGCCCCACGGGGGCTCCCGAACCTGTTATGTCAGGTGTTGTATGCATCTTGTGCACTCCAAGTGTCTCCAGTACTTTCCTTATCACGTTTGACTCAAAGTTTGTGCCCTGATCGCTAAGTAGCTCTAACGGTATCCCAAATCAGTAGAGCACTTCTTCCATGAGGCAGTCCGCGATCACCTTGGCCTCGTAGTTAGGAATGGTGTACACCTCCAGCTAATTTATAAAGTAATCCATGACCACCAACAGATACAGGACACAGGAACGGACACAGCTATATCGATGGCGACGTGTTCGAAGGGTACTCCCACGTTGCACTGCTGCATGGGACCCCATATTCTAGTCTGTGGGCCGTGACTTGACATTGGCAGCACCACCTCTCAGCACACCCCCATAGTCTCAACCAATAATCCCTTTGTCGGAGCTTGTCAATCACGGTTGGGCCCAAGATGTGCTGCTGCAGTCCCCTTATGTACTTCAGACCTTCCCGCACCTTACTCCGATGAACAACCAACTACTCTCTCCGGGTCTTACCGTCAGGTGACTCCTAAACTCGAATACACCTTCCTGGGTGTTCAATAAGTCCCATTGGGACCAGTAGGACTTATACATACTACTCTGGGTGCGAGTAGTATGTATACTCTACTACAGCTCAGCCTAGTTTCTGCCTCCATTTCTCTCAGGAGCGGTCCCAAGTAGGTGTCCACCAGCTGCTCCCTCCTCAGGCCTGCGCTATCCCATCCATCTGCAGGTACCGTCGAAATCACATGGACAGCTGCGGCATGCTCCTTCTCCTCATCCCTAGTGCACTGGTCGCACTCCTTTAGACAGGGTCTTCTTGACATGGCGTCTGTATTGGAGTGGCTCCTTTCTCTCCGATGTTCTGATGTAAAGTTGTACCCCTGAAACCTCTAGACCCTGTCTGCCTACCCCCCCTCCCAAGGTTCTTAAAACTCAATAGCCAAGTGAAGATGCACCAAGGGCTGTTGGACTCTTCGATAATCCCCCTGGATCTCTTGTCTGCCAGCATGTGTCGTACCCAACTTGCTTCGCCGGGGAACATCTTGGTAGTTGCCAGATAGGTCGGCGTCTTCGGTGTCGACGTGGTGGAGTACTCGGTCGCTGCGGCCGTAATCGCCGACCCTTTGCCTAAGTAAATGCGGATCCTCTCCAGTTCTGCTGCGGTCAGATGTCGGCCGCCCTCTTCAGCAAGTCTTCTAGTCAGGCCCCAGGTCTTGCGACGGTACTGGCTCCTCGTATCCGTCGCACGGCGATAGTCTCGCAGCTGGCTCGCATTTCCCCAACTCCGTTCCGGCCGGTATGTCCTGTCGGTGTCCGATGGATTCAGCTGTCTCACAGGCACTTTCTCCCGGCAAGGCAACAATACTCTGGCGACACATAATCCATCCAATGGTTAGTTCCGGTCTAAATCCAGGTCCCTTGAACGCTGGCCTTCCAAACGCGCCTTCACAAGTACCTCGCTTCTTGAGGACACAACGACATCCTCCGTAAGGATCACCCTGCAGATTCCTGGATGTTCGTTTGGGCCCCAGAGCGTCACCTCGTCTCGACCGAGTTTCAAACCTTCCTGTCGACGTCGACCGTCGCCTCGTGGCTCCTGAGGGCATCCAATCCCAGTATTACATCTTCAGCCACCCCCGATGAACACCCACAGCATTAGAATGCTCCGTCCTAGGGCAAACTCCAGCAGCGCCTCCCTCTCCACAGACAAGGTAATGCCCGATGCCGTCACTAGCTGGTAGGGCCGTTTCGGTTTCCTCGACGGCAAGCCGTTCACCTCCCCACGTCTGATTACGCTCATGGCTGCACCTGTATCGACTAGTGCCCGGCACTGCTTCCTTTGTACCCAGCCGTCCGCGACAAGGCTGTCATCCATTCTTCCGCCCAAAGTACACAGCGTCATTCGAGGGGGTGGTGAAGACGGACCCGACTGCCCCTCGCCACGCCGGTGCTTATTCCTTTCCCGCCTGCTCTTGGCTGGCCACGCCCCCAAAACATATCAATTAAAATATTCGTCGTCGCCCTTGGGTTGGTCCTCTTATCCCTGTCGTATCGAATGCCCCTGGTCTTCGAGGGAGGTGGAGCTGTTACCTTGGCCGCTTCCATCCCAAACGCGTTGTTAGCGTCTCGTGGATGGTCTTGTAATCACCGAGCAACAGACGCTGTCGTATCTCGGCGCCGCGCACCCCGTCTAAGGCAGCTTCTTGGGATACGTAACTGGGCGGGAGTTCACGACAGCTTTGTTCACCAGTTGTTTAATTACCAGGGCGGACTTCTGCAGCGTCTCTCCTGCCTGTTGCAGCCTTGAGTTGAACTGACTACTATAGGCGCGGCCAAGCGATGGTCCGCGAACCGGTTTTCGAGGGCCTCCCAGATGTCTCCGGACACCGCCAACGTCGGAATCCCATTCATACTTCTGCCGCCCGTCCCTGGAGGCTGGCTATCCACTTTGAGGCTTCCTCCTCTGCCATCGGCTGTGGGCAGCGAATTGACAGCGGAAGATTTCGAAAGTTGACGTTCCGTGTATTTGGGTGGCTTGGCATGCCATCAAGCTGTTCCCCGACTTCTCCAGGGCGCGACGCGTTAGCCAAGGTCTTTCATCTTCGGCCGAGCTTTTCCACGTCTTTTTTTCACGCCGGCCAGTTATTCGTCAATTTTCATCGATAGCTCCAAGTTTATCTTGGACATTTCTGTCTGCATCTTCTCCAATCCGGAAGTTCTCTTCCATCTTCTCCATTGCGAAATTAACTGTCGTATTTCACTTCCCAATCTTGCCCATTCCAGAATTTACATTCTTTATTTCACTCTCCATCCCGGAGTCCATTTTCGTCCCCATCCTCTGCATTTTAGCCAACAATTTTTCAAACATTTCCTCCGCCGTGGCTTTTATATCACTCCTTCTGACACCAATGTAACAAATGAGAACACCAGTTACTGTGAAACACACTTTATCTTATCACTAGGCACTCAGCGTAGCACAAACGCTATACTTGAGTCACTTTGGCATGCACTCAGAATAAAACACAACTGATCCGTCGAACCAAATCACAACTAAACTGCACAATCCACTTCGTCAAACAGAACTCGACTCAACTGAACTCCGTCCGGAGTGGAGTCGATCTGGTAGGCTCGTGGTGAACCTAAGTGAGTTTGCTATGTACCTACCCTTGGAAGGGCTTTACCATAGTAGGATGGACTGTTGTAGGGTGACGGTTTGGTGTTGAAGTTGGGGGTGTGATGGGAGGTAGCTCTGTTTTTATAGGCTCCTCAGTGTGACTCCGTCCGGGCGTGCAGACCCCTTATATAGGTCACGCATACAAGCGAAACTGTTCATAACAAGAACCTAACAACATGCCGAAACGAAGGTAAGCCACACATAAAAGAGCTTTCATTCCAGTCTATTGTTTCCGCACTTTCCCCACCCAAGTGCCGTGCCGAGAGGCAGCTCGCTCGTACCTTCGAGCGTGCGGTCACATTATCAATCTCCAGCAGAGAATTCAGAACCGTCGGAAGATGCATCGCTTTGTGAAGACATAGTTTCGAATGGTAAGTTTGATTTACGCTTGCTTGGCATATCGGATAAAATGAAATTGTAGACCTAAAACGTTTATTTATTTACTTATTTTATTTATAGGAAACCAAATTCAGGCGACAGCTGTTATTGGTGGTTCTCTTTGTATTACGGGGAAGGTAAAGCAAGGACATAGCTCCATTCAACCCATTGAATATGACTTTCAGCACTGTGACATTTCAACTTGACTGCTTCAGGAAGAGTATTGCCTGCAAGTACTTCTAGCTTCAGGTAACAATGGTTTCAACACATCCAGAGATAAGGGGAAGAAAAAGATGCTATGAAGATGATAAACTTCCTGCAGATACAAAGCTTCTTAACAGGGATTAGAATACTGAGTGGCAGATTACTGGTCCAGGGCAACGTGCTGGCAGAATGGGGTAACAAAATGTTATGAAAGAAAAAGGTCTCAGTGCTTATGCTAAGAGCCATGTAAGAGATGATAGTCTTGCAATCTGCCTGAAAGTTGATGAGTTGATTCTTCAACATATCAAGATATGAACAGAGATTGAAGCAAAAGAGAAGAATGATAAATGGGTCATTTGCTTGGAAGAGCTGGATGCTTTCATAAGTATAATTTATTTGCGGGCTGCAGCAGCCTTGAACTAGCTGAACTCTGGTCAAAGAAGTAGGGGTCACCTGTATTTTCTGATACTATACTATGATAGGATAAGATTTGTGGAGCTCATGAGATTTTTACGTTTTGATTTTAGATCGTCTCATTCTGAAAGGCTGAAGACTGAAAGGTTTGCACTGGTTTCAGCTATTTGGAACAAATTTATCGAAAACTGTAAGGCTTGCTACATACCAGGTGGTTCCTTACAGTAGATGAGCAGCTTTATCAAACCAAATGTTGCTGCCAATTTATTCAATACATGGGCAATAAGCCTGATAAGTTTGGTATAAAATACTGGATGCTCGAAGATGTGGACTCAAAAGTATCTCTGCAAAGCCATCCGTGTCTGGGGAAGGATAATCAGAGACATCAGAACAAATTTGTTCCAGAGCATGTCGTGATATCTCTACTAGATTATTTCCAGGAAAAAGGACAAAATGTCACTACCAACAATTACTTTACTTCACTGTCACTAGCTAAAAGACTCAGAGAGTCGGGTACTAATATCGCAGGAACTGTTAATAGGCCGAGGAGACAAGTTCCTGATCACATAAGAAATTCCAATGCTCCACTTTATGATACCATTCTCATGAAAATGAAGGATAGTATTTTGATAACCAGCTACCAAGGAGAGCCACAAAAGAATATAACTATAAAGAGCACACTTCACAATTCCTACATAATATCTGATGGTTCCAAGAAACTCCCCAAAACAGTCGAGTTCTACAAGACTAAATTTGGTGTGGATGTAATTAATCAGATGATGCGACTCCATTCTGTACATGTTGTTGCCTGTAGATGGCCGATGCATGTTTTTTTACAACATTTTGGATCTAGCTGCAATCAGTGCATGGATAGTATTTAGAGAGGTACTTGGTAAGAAAATTTGCTGTCACAGATTCATTCTTCAACTTGCAATATAGACATGTCGCATACAGACTACTCCTACCAAACAGCACTCCAGTCCTAATGAACAACTGTGTCAAGTAAGTCATAACTGCAGGCAGAACAAAACAAACCATATAATATATAGAAGTGGTTGCAAATATACAATTTCACTAAAACTATCCCCGAAAATAAATTCAGCATAAAATTCCTCATAAATGCAAACCAAAAAGAAAAAATGCCAGCTCATAAAAAATCCGGGACTTATAGAATAGATTGCAAGGGTTGTGAACAAATCTATATTGGTCAAACTAAGCGTAACATAGAAACGAGGCTTAAGGAACATTTTTGAAACATCAAATCCAGGGAAGAAGACAAATCAGCAGTTGCAGCACATTTTTGGATACAGGGACATGTAATTGAGGACACAGTATCCCTTATCAAGCAGGCACAAAAACCTATGGAATTAAACATTTGGGAGAAAATATTTCTTTGGAAATTTTGTCCAAGGTTAATGAATTTCGACATCCCTATGGACTAAAATTTGATTACTAAACTTGTAGAATCACCACTAGTGGGACAAAGAGACATCTGTAACCATCAGAACAAAACCGACCAGTTGCAATCAGCTGACGACGAGGAAGTGATTCCTCGAAACTAGTTCTGAGGTATTGAACCTATTTTAGTGAAATTGTATATTTGCAACCACTTCTATATATTATATTTAATCTTTTCACTATGTCTTCCGATTTAAAAGTAATGAAAACAACCCATGCCTGCTATATCTGCGAAAAACTGGTATGTAGAAAATGTTCAGCAGAATTGAGGAAAGTTCTTATGTACATCAAATGCAAAACATAAATGAATGCTACATTACAAAAACGAACTATTTCTGTGTCTATTTACATTTATGTCACTCTATTATGGACTTTCTTACTGTGAAAAAATTAGTATTCTGTGTATTCAGTTATTTTATTAGATATAGGGGAATTTTCATTTTCATAACATAATATATATATAAGGCCTAGATACTTCACAACAATGCCCTCAAACTGAAACCCATTATTAGCGGTAACATTTAAGCTGTAAAAGGCAAAGAAGTGAGCAGTCAAATACCCTGCTATCATAGTTAATAGTAGCTAACGATCATTGGGGTTATAGTGTTAAAAATCCATTAGATATCAGTATTGCTCTAATTGACAGTTTTTTTTTGTTTTTTTTTAAAGTTCAAATAGGCATGTTTTATGATTATGAGGAAGCCACCAAGTGCATTTTTGCCATTTTCCATTGTATGCCCACAATTGTTTCGTAAAGAATAAGAGAACCTACTATAAATTATATGCGTAGGCTTTCTTCAAAAGAGACTTCAAATTTTAAAGAATGGTTAATTTAATAATACAGGACAAACATACAAACAATGTGATCGAATCATTTTACGTTTCTTTTGTTTATATTATTTACCGTTTTGACGCATAATTTAGTTGTTACTGCAGCAGCAAATTTTAAGATGTAATCCTTGGTGATTTTTTCATATTAAGCATTAGGATATATCTAGTCCAATGTTATAAAGTAATGAGTCTTCAACGTTCGAAAGAATTAACAGCATTTAATGCTTTAAAAGAATGCTTATATTCAATTTAAAAACCTCAGCTTAGGGGAATTTTTTTTTTTTATGGTGGGTTACATTCACATGACTTTCTCTACCTACTCTTCTACAAACCATTCTTATGAAAGCTTATTCTTCTGTTTTCTTGTTAAGCGCAACACATTTTTACAAAGTGCTTTTATTACACATTTCATTGGAGGTACAAGGAGAATACAGGCAGCTAAAGTGAGTCAAATCTTTAAAAAAATGGGTCACTATGGATACATATATAAAGTAATCTGTCTGACTGAACTGCACAAACCTAAAACAAATAGTGAAATACATGATCACGACACAAGGTGTAAATTGGACTTGCACCAAAAGTTATAATTTAAAATCTATAAACAAAGATCCTTTTATATTTGGTTTATATATACACAACCGACTACCAACTGAAGTAAAATGTGAAACCAACAGCTTCAGATACAAACAGAGTGTAAAAAAATCTCTCTTAAACAATCCTGTATATAATATTAATGATTTTCTTCTTTGTACTTAACAATGCTTGAAAGAGCCTGTATACAATATTCATACTTTCAACAAAGTGTAAACAAATACATATATTTTCTAAACTGTTTAATTTAAGTTTTTATCTTTGTACTTGACAATGCTCAAAATTTGTAATTGAGTCCATGGGCAATGAAATTCCACTCATTGCAGGACCACAAGAGAGAGGGGGGAGAAACAACTTAGCATTTAAAAAAGTTATGAAGTATTTGAAAATTCAAACCAATAAGAACGAATATCTCGGAAAAATAAATGCCACAAAACATTTTATTTACATAAATTGTGTGCTTTGAGATTTACATGTTTTGTTTATTACATTTAGTAGGTTTTGTTTAGTACATCACTTATGGGTTATAAGTTATAAATTAAACAAAATTCATTCCGAATGAAGAGCACTTTACAGGCTATTCACAGAAAACTCAATATATTTTTTGTCATGCAAATATCTTAAACGTGTGCTATTTTAGTCACACTTGTTACAGCCATTTTTGAGAAAATAAAAGATAACAAAACTTTGTCCATGAAAAATGCTGTTATGGGTGGGAGGATTTTCTCAAAAATATTTGTCTCACATCCTTGGAAGATGCTGAACTAAAATACCAAGTTTGGTATTTATCTCACATTTTGTTTTTGAGTTATACTGTTCACAGACATACACAGACCTTTTTCTAAAAGAAAATTTTTGGGTGGAATACAATATTTCCTGTACTTATAGGTAAGCATTAGCAAAAGTAAAAAAATTAGCAATCATAATCATCAGCAGACACATGAATCTGACCTTCAAAACCTGTAGATCTCATCCATTTGGCTTTTGGTTGCTGGGTTACATTAACGAACTAGTTTTAGTCGCTTAAATAGAAACTTAGTAAACAAATATTTCTTCTGGTAAGTTCATGAAAACTAAATCCTGCTATTTTACAGCAGAGTGATGCATCTACTTCTTTCCTATTAAATGTTATGAAGCGACTTATGAAATACCTACAACAAATAACTTTGCATGTACTCTCTCATGGAAACATCCACACCTTTCTATTTTGTTCTCTCCTCCCTCCTCTTCCTATTCTATAGTAATTGGCAAACAGCAAACTGATATTTAGTTGCACTGACAGGTTACAATGTCTGACTTATATGTTATCAAAAGTTTAATAATTCATCTCCTGAAAGGTAACACCTGCTGCACTCTCTTTGGGCTTTCAAATATCTTAAGGGTTGTATACTAGAAAGGTAAAGCCCAGTGAACAATTGCTTGGGAACAGGAAAGATGGTGAAGTTATATGTTTCTGAATATTGCATATTGTATCTATCTGTATTCAATGCACAAATTACAGTATTGATTTCAACATAAGACAATCTCTTTTACCTTGAAATGTGCTTTTAAATATGGTGATCATGTTATACGCACAGCCTAATATTTAGAGATAATTTTTGTGAAAGGCTGTACTGGTGTGAGCAGTGAGTGTCACCATGTGCATCGCAGCTGTGCTCAAAGTCACAAATATCCCAGAATTTCTCTAACAAAATAATTACTTCTGATGTTAATACATTCAGTTTTGGTCAGTGTTTCAGTCATGGTAGATAGTGTAGAAATGAGAGCGTCTTCATCACGTCAGGTGAATAAAGGAAGGAGAAGAAATTATAACATGAACTTCAAATTATAGGGTTTGTGCAAGGCAAAACCTACTAATAACGTACAGAGAGGCTGTGATGAAGTTTGGTCTTTCCAAGTGTAAAGCATGATAATGGAAAGATGAGGAAAAATTTATGAATACTGGCATGTCAAGGAAAGCATTCAGACAATCAAAGACAGGGAAATTTCATGAAATTGATAAGCAGGAGAAATGAAACCATGGGTTTTCAATATCCAAAAATTCAGGGTCATCTTATGTATGAGGCCTGCCTTATATTTGGTCCAATACAGTAGTAAGGAGGCTGTGATTCAAAATAGCTGCTAATAAACTCTCTGTAGTGACATTCTTAATTGACTGTGTGCATGACATATTCGCCTTTCTGTTCTGTTGCTGTTTTGGTCCATATTCCCACACAATTGTGCACAAGCTGAGCTAGAGAATCGTACAGAAAAATAACAAAAACAATAACACAAATCAACATACATATTGTAAAAGCACCAAATGCAAGAAACAGATTAAGCAAATAAGCTCTAGCACCTGCGCAACAAAGCACCTTACAGCAAAAAAATAGATAGTTGCTGTTAAAATTCTTAGCTTCAACTAACCATAACCTCTGCATGTACTGGTCACACTGTTGTAGTGTTATGGCAAATAGGATTGCCATGATCGAACATAAGAACATTAAAGGTAACCATAAAGTGGATAGTCTGGCAAAACAAACAAGAACTGATGGAGAGAATCTGAAAATCCAACTACCTATCCAAGATATAATTGCTACCTCAAAAAACAAGTTAGTAAACAGCTAAACACTCCCAAGATTCCTGGAGCTGGGAAGAAAACAGAAAACTATGGTTCAAAGAATGTATGGTCCTAAACAAGATATAACAAACAACATAAATATAAGATTTGATATAACCATGAACCCATTATCTTATTAATATTATAAGGAGAGAAAATCTGTATGTGTGCATTTGTATGTAGGGTAACCTCAAAAACCACTCAATAGATTTTGATAATGCTTTCACCATTGAAAAGTCCATTTCTTTCTCATGGACATGGGACTATAAAACACGTAATTTCAATTCATAAATCACTACAAGATTAAAAAGTATTTACAAAGCTTTTTTACTTGAACATGAACACATTGGAGTCATAAAAGAACATGCTTGCAAAGGCAGCCTTGATTGATTGATATCATCATGGAGAAAACAGCTGTTACTCCACGGAATGTGCATATAAAATAAGACAAATGCAGCAGATATTTCATTCCAAGCAATATACATGTAGATGGTCATGATTTAGCAACTAAGACACAGCAAAGCAAGAGAGAATTGAATCTGCTTATAACGGTACAATATGCATGCAACACCAATGCCAAAATTTTAATAAACCTCAAGTAAGAAAGTTGTGCGTTATTTCCTTTGCATGTTATAATCAAGATCGTTAGCAGGGTATGTTAAATATTGTATAAAGAGAGAAAACTGTGTCCATATAACCCTAGAAATCAGTCCACCAACATTTTATAATTAACAACCCAGAATATTATTTTTCTCAACGTTCGCAGACTATGTGCCTTTTCCAAAGCAGTTAACTTGATGGATTGGGAGTGGGAAGTTTTCATATTCACCAGCTTCACTTCTATTTCGTTGTATACATTAAAGGTCCATGTATTATGTGTAACTATGTAGCTTTTATTTTATTAAGTAACTATGGGACCAAAGAGAAGGTGCAATAGTTTAAAATGTGATTATATAATACATTACTCAACTTTTCCGACAGGTAACTGTTCCACCTATATGCTATGCAGTATTGCTAGAACCTGGAAGACTGTCAGAGGGAAGTTAAGGAAGTCAGATGTTTCGCCAATATTTCACATGCTTTTGCGTGAATATCAGGGTTTTTTTCATCCATTATTAGTAATGCCACAGGTGTACAAAATCACAATTGTAAGGGGTAAAGGGAAGGACTATCCATAAAAATCTTCTAGATCAGTGTAAAATAATTTCATAGAAAATGGGGGAAGGTAAATGAAATTAATTAAATCAACATTGGAGTTTAAAAAGCTACCTGTGCAATGTCAAGTAAACATGTTATTGTATAAAATAAAAAAAATTAAAAAAAAAAAAAATCCTTAATGTGAATATGGTGAAATGGGTAATTTAGAGCATCTATTAATTGGGTGTAAATTTAATAAAGGCAATGATGAATTAATTCACTGTATAAAGATGGTTTACAAGGGTCTATAAAAATCACTAGTATTATAAAACATAATCCCAAACTAATATTTAAAAAATTAAAAACACATTAGAAAATGAAAGAGCAAAATTAAATAATTACAGTAGTTTTAAAAAAATACAGCATAAATAGACACAGTCATCAGATGCTAAAGGAAGAAAATTAACAACTTCAAGCATGACAAGAAAGAAGAAGGGTGTTATCACCAGTAAATGATCACATCATCCGACCCACCCCAAACACTGAGCATCCAACCCCTTTCTAGCTTAAGCCTGGCAATAGCAAGGTTATCTAAATAATGTAAGTACTTGATCTGGGTTCAACTACCAACTTATAGGTTCTTTCTTTGAAATACCTAGTTACCTCAAAATGGGAGAAAGACATTTTACCTACATTTAAAGCTATCTGGGAGGCAGGACAACTTCATGTGAGGTAGTGAAGCAAATTTCAAGGATCTAAGGTCCTCATTCTAACTGCTGGTCGCTTAACTGTGATTTCCCAATCTTCCTCTTCCCTGGGTATCTGTAGTGTCATCTGGTGTGAGGTTGGTGAATTTAGAGATTAAACATGATCTGCTGGAATTTCAAAGATCATAATTCAATGTTTGAAACTTCTAATGTATGCTCTTTACTATAGGCTCACTACTACAGGGTTGTGTACTGATTTTAGCAGCTTTACTTTTTGTTCTATATTGTGATTTTCTACAAAGAAATGATTGGCTACGATTGATTTAACTGTGTTTGGTATTTCTGTAGTAAGGTTATGTTTCTCTTGGTTTTTCCAATGTATATTTTGTTACAGTCTAAAGTCTATTTTAAATAAGCCTGGTTCCTTTTCTGATGGTATTCTGTGTGTGTTCTGATTTCAGCATGATTTTTAAATTGTATTTATTTGCTAGAAGATGCTAAACTCTCTAACTCTTTCGGAATTTGTGAATTGTCTTGGGGTGGTATGTAAACTTCTTAAATTTATGGCTAAAAAAATATATTGCTTGCCTCTATCATCAGCAATTAACAAATAATAAGAGTTTACCGAGATTAGATGTAAATAAAATGAGCATGAGCTGAAGGTCCTTTGATATTATGAAAAATGTGTTACATGTACGACTAAAATGCTTTACAGTCACTTCAATAGTCCGAAAGGGCGATAGTTTATACTGACTAAGGAGGCCTTTAGTGACTTTCAATATAAATCTCTCTCTCTCCTCCTCCTGTACCAACAAGAATATGCACAAACTGCATTGTTCCTGTTCAATACCAGGCCTATAGGATAAAACAATGCTGTGTAACAATGCATATACTAGAAGCATCACAAAAACTCAAGCCCGGTTCATCCGCACTATGGTTTTTGATATGGGTTAACTTGTTTTTGATAATGCTGAATCAAGCTATGCGCTCTTGCTTATTTTAAGCAGAACTCCTTATGTCTTAAAAACTCTTATAATAATCACATTTTGGTGTTCAATATCAGGTATCTTATCCTTACACACTGCCAATAAGAAGTCATACTGCATGAAAACAAACTTGTTCAATTGAAGATATCAGATTAAGTGTTGGGTATGTAAGCATTAATAGATTATTAGAAAATGGAAAAGGAACTTACTGCAGGAAACAATGGAGGGAAGAGAAAAGGAATGAAAATGCAGAATTGGAAAAACACAGTGAAGTTTACTAATACTGAAGCGAACAATTCTGAAAACTGCACTCTGTGCAACAATCTGAGCATTTGTTGCAATGTGCTATTTTACACAAAGGAAGTACCTGATTGTACTTTATTGGGATGCTATAGGAAGAATAACAACCAATATTTCATGTAGTTGAAGATGGAGGAGCAGAGGCAATCAATGGATCTAATACTCAAAACTTCTCCATTGTTTGAACATGCTTTGGAGGCATATTACTTCCATTAATTATCAACTGTGATCCTCTTGATGAATTTCTTGGTGTGGATGCATATGTTGCATATGAATGGATGTATATGGAGATGAATTGTAAGCTTCAGGAAGCTTAGTGAGTTTCTGAATTGGTGGTTTTTTTCACAGATGGTTAACTCAACTGGCTATTTTAACATTTTTAATGATTTTGTTTGATTTTCTACCTTACCCCTTGTTTCCCAGAAGTGATATGTTGCTGCTGATTTTTCTATTTCTTTTTATTTAATATGTCTTTGCAACTCTTTAAATCTCAAGCCAATGCTTTTAGTTCTGCCAGTGTTACTTGTCTCATAGATGTGGAAGCTTATTCCATGTATGCCTGGCTTTTGTGAACAGCAATTTTGTCCTTGTATTATTTATGCTAATAGGTTATTTCATTAAAACAGCAAGTGGCATGAGTTGTTTTAAGAGGCACTTACATTTCCACCATGAAAGAACTTCAGGGTTTTAAAAGACCAGGGTGACAATTCATAACTCAAAAGGTGTCTTATTCCTGATATCACTGGCATAATAAATGCCTCAAGACGATAAATGCAAGCAATCTTCAGTAAATCTGAATATGTGCTTCATTGTTGTAAAAATATGTATACAGATTCCAAGCACCTTAAGAAGGAGCATCACGTCGTCAGCATGATCGGGATGAACCAGCTTTGTTTAAGGATACCAATGGCTGTGAAACCTGGATCTATGGTATTGGCTTGGAGTAAAAGTAAGAAATCTTAACAGTGAAACAGCTCCAAAACTGAAGGTCAGCCCTGAGATACAATGAGGATAATGCTGTCTAAAATTGCCCTGATAACCAGTGCGGTAATTATGAATCAGATAAGTGAATGTTAGCCATATCTACGGGCAACATCAAACAAATTGATGCAATGAGTTGAAAATCTGTGTTTCAAATCCTGGCCAAGGCCTTCATTTTTCATTTCTGATTCAACTTTCCAAACTTTATCATACACATAGCCAGTGTTAAAGTATAATCATATATAAATTATGGCAGACACAGAATTTGATGGCAGCTGAGCTCTGGTCATTACTGGAGCTGCATGATATTGCCTTGTGTTAAAGGGCAGAGACAAGTTAAAAGCATGTATGAGGAAGAAGATTGTAGTATGTACTCAAGCAAATACAATTTGGTATGCATTACTAAATCAACAAGTAACCTAAAAGTCTCACCTTGATAACAAAACTTGCGCAGAACATGCAGGAAACTCCTTAACAAAGTTGCATCATATCAAAAGGGTTTTTAAAAACTAAAACACATTATAAATTATATAGTTGATGAAGCAACATTCCCACTGAGTATCGTGTTCCTCTCACCGCTTATACACTGCTCATTAAGTGACATTTTGACTAAAAATCAATAAAATAGAACAAACACAATCACTGTAACTGTTTTACAAGCACTCATTCAATTTATGACACTAACGTGAAAGCTACAACCTCTACTGAAGGTAAAACTTAACATCAAATAAAGGTTTCTTCCTTATTACTTAGATGAACGTGGTGTCTGTTTTGTATCACATGGTGACATGACAAACAAAACTCAGAAAGAGAGTTAGACAGGCAATTTGAAACCTTTGGTTCATAGCAGCACTTCTCAAATGTGCATTATCTTGGCAAGCAGTTAACATAACATGTTGGTTTCTGGACTGCAAACTTCAAAATAAAATGCTCTTTATGAACAGATTATTTCCTTTACTGGAATACTGGTACTTTTTATGGGTGCAGTGCAAATTACAGTGGTTTTATAGTGTAAATTCACAGCATTGTAACTGTACAATGCTGCAAGGTGGAGCATGCTAATTGTTAGGTTTTGCACTGACCAGGCCCACCAGCCTCTGGCATAAGTTTTGCCTGCCACCTGCTATAAAGTTTTGTTTCCTATAACTGTAATAATGAAAGTATCTGCAGTATTGCTAGTCACCTTTAACACACAACCTGTTGGAGTAAATTACTGTCAGGGTCAATATGATTCTTATGATAAAAGTTCAGGGCATCCAAAATAATGTCAGGATGGCACAAATGAGTTCATCGGGCTGATAAGCTGAAGATCCTTGGTTCATTTCTCAGTTTGCTCTTGAGATTTTCAAAACCTTTTCAACTTCCCTAAGTATGTACTTTGTTGTATGTAGGACTAGTGCTGAAATATTTTGATGCATGATATTCCGGCAAGAAATAAAATTGGTCTTACTTGAACACAGGAAAACACATTCGCTATTGTTTGGGTAGTGATAATTATTTCTTGTATCAAATTTCCAACGTAATTTCATGGTAAAACATAAATTATAAAAACATTAACAAACTACATAACTAAAACATAAACAATGCTATATAAAACATAAATAAGTATCCACAGTCAAGCAAAAGAATAGAAAAGATATTTTGTTTTTACTAAAGCATGGATATATTGGGAACAATAAAGCCCAATACAAGCATTAAACAAAATATTTGTGATTTTTTCAATGTGGGAGCACAAGGATAAAAGCTGCTTTCCAACATAAACATCACATTTTCCAAACTTAATGTCAGTAGCTTTAGATTTTCAATAAAACTTGTTCTCTGAAAACTCTCACATTAAATCGCAAATTTTAATTTTGCAAACATCCTATCATTAAACACACAATGTTATACAAATTTGCTTCACTACTGAGCAAGGTTAACAACTACGTCCATCAGGAGCAGAGTATACAAAAATGGAATTCACAACTCTCTTAGAAAGGTGCACCATCAAAAATGACAATATTTAGCATGCAAACATTTCCAGTAAAAAGTTTTCTGTACGTGAATGTCCATAGCCCTAAACAGCACATCCCACGGCAATGACCAAGTACCCTGGAGGTGGAATTGAATATCAAAAGGGCCTAGAAGAGCTGTACCTCAGGAAAGTCCTTGAGGCACAAAGGAAAACATGTCTATGTCATCTGGATGGGGAGAAGGGGTTAATGAGGAAGCCTCTCTCTGTTGCAAAGGTTCCTCTTCCACCACCAATTGCTCTGAGTAGTAATGTGGTGTGCTAAGGTAATCTATGAGCCGACGAGGCAGGGGCAGAGTGGATATCAGATCTCGACGAACTAACTTCAAGATGACAAACCTGAAAAAAATTAAGCCAAATTAGATTTCTTTTTTTACCAAAGATATGTTAATAACTTCTTTAGTTTAGACTTTTCTCGTCTTCTTGGCTTTTAATTTGTTTTCAAGACTTTATACACTTATAATTTCACATAAATAATACAATTAGATGAAACACCCTGAGTAATGGTTCCAAGCATTAAGATTGGTTCATAATACAATGGGAACAAGAACAGAAAGAAGGGCTGGCCTTGTAGCTCAGTTGGTAGAGCACCTGCCTGCTGTGTGAAGGGTCCCAGGTTTGATTTCCAGCTGGGGGAGGGGGGAATTTTTCTCTAGCCAAGATTATTTCCTATCCTCCCCAGAACCTGGAAGTATGAATGAGAGTGTGAATGTATATGTGCTCTAATGATTAAAACCCAAAAAGTGCAAGAAACCCAACGACAAGAGTTACACGAGTTAAAAAAAAAAAGAAGAACAGAACAGAAAGCAAATAGACATGTTTGAATCCAATAAACCAGGAACAGAACAGAAACGGGAAACATTAAATATATCAACGTGGAAAATCAATTACACACATTGTGATGCCATTTCCTTGTGAGTGGCCAATGACATTTTTACTTTCTCTAACACTAAGCAGTTATTTTTAGCCCAGCTACAGATCACATATATGCGTGGTTTGCTTGCGCTGCAGTGACTGCAGTATTGTTAAGCTAGCCCGCTAGCAGTGAGTGATCCGCTCAAGGCTATGCTGATTGGTTGTGAATGTCACTATCATTGCTGCCTTCTGTTCATGATGTTAAGACTACAGTTTGTTTATTAAGCATCTCAAAAGTGAAAGCTTATTCAAACATCTGTGTCATGTGTGAATTGCTTTAGTGTATTCCTGTTAGTGATGTTGTCTTGTTATTAATCCACTGAATTGACAACTGAAAAATTCATGCTTGCACAAAGAGCTTTTATGCACAATACACGCATAAAAACCAAATCATGTAGACTAGTGTTTAGACAATTTCAGGCAGACATTTCATGGTATTCCAGTTTCAAATACACATAATGTCCGACATCTGGTCAATAAGTTTAAAACAACGGGACTGCTAAATGCTAAATCTAAGAATTGAAAAAGATATGCTCTAACAGAAGAAAAAATTGACAAAATTGGTGCTTCATTTGAATGCTTTGTAAAGTCTATAAGAGGTGCTGCACGGCAACTGTGTTTCAAAAACCTCTGTTCATACAGCTGCTAACTTTTAAAACTGAAACCCTGCAGAGCAAATATTGTGCATGAATTACAACCTCGCGACAATGAAAAACGAGTCTGTAACTGGAGTTATCAAATATCGTTGATGGTACTGTTAAATCACATTTAACAATCTTATCAGATGAAGCATGCTTTCATTTAAATGGTAATGTTGGCTCACAGAACAATAGGTACTGGAGCACATAGAATCCTGATTTAATTCATAAGGTTCCATTATATGATATAAAATTGGTGTATGCTGAACAGCAAAGCGAATAATAGGGTTCATATTTTTAAGTGATACAGCAAATTCCAATAGGTACTGCAGAAATATTCTTGCACCATTTTATCAAATGTTAATAGATGTTGAGAGAGAAAATAGATATTTTCAACACAATTCTGCCACAGCCCATACTGCCCAAAGCTCATTGGAAGGCAAAGGTGATGTTTTGACAGAATCATTTCTAAAGGGTTATGCCCCCCCTATAACATTCCACAGATATTACTGTGTGACTTCTATTTGCAGGGTACCCTAAAAAAAATAGTGTATAGGAACAATCTGCACACCATAGATGAACTTAAAGACAGTATCAGAACAGAAATAAGGAAAATTATGCATGAACAACTTATGCATGTGAATGGAAACTTCATCCGAAGATGCCAAAGAATGTCTCAATGCAGATGGACACCACTTTCAATGCCATTTATAACAAATTAGTACTCGTTATACTCATAAGCAGGGTTGCCAAGTTGGCAGAATTTCCAGTTAATTTGACGGATTTTACACATCACCAATGGGTGAAATTTTGCATTTAGCGGTCAACGGATATTTTAACGGATATATGGACTGTTGTCTACAATAATATTTTTCTGTTTAATTCAAAGTTTCAAATAAATAATTAGAGACCAGATTTAGTGGGAAAAATCCTAGATGAAATTGCAACTTAATCTTTCCTCTTCCCACACACCCATTTCAGTCTACAGTAAGTGATGAAATGTGCATATTGCACAATACCATATGAAACATGCTATCTATGTATACATTCATGTCCTGCGAGGAATGTATTAATAGCAATGAGATGAACATATACAGTGATTATCGCAATATGAGTCGGCCACAGAAGACAGCTTATTCTCAAATTTGACTATCGCTGTTCCTTTGAATCTACATATAACAAAATGTGTAATTTAGCTATTTCTGTAAGGTTTATCTCAATTAAATAAGGTACTCGTAGATAGAATAGGAGTGTACATCATTATTAAAAATGCGTTCAAGATAGCAAATAATGCAGTGTATATTAAACTCAGAAATAACTCGGATTGCACACATTTCTTATTTAAAGATACTGAAATAATTTCAAAATTATTATGTAAATGCAGTGTTTTGCTCTTCCACAAAAGGGTAAACTGGTATTTAAAAAATGAAATTTTGCGGATCACTGATAAAAGTGTTTCTTTTTTTCCTTCCCCCTTTTATTTATTTACTTATTTATTACAATCCTCACTTCAATAAAGACAAGAGAGAAACACTAGATTTGTGGTTCTGGAGTGCACAACAGGTGATTCGCCGTCACACGTTTATCACAGCTATCGCTGCATCGAGAAAGATCTGATGTGCTACATTCACAAGACTTTCTCTATCATCTATCGTTTATTAGTAGGTATGCAAATTATTCTTATGAAGAAGAAGAACAATAACGTACCATGATGACGAAAAAATTTCTTTCTAAGTTACCAGTATATTTAAATTTTACTTTTCAGAGGGCAAACAACAACAATAATAAGATTTAGTGGATTTTAGCGGAATTTCAACTTCAGTTTAACGGAATAATTATTTCCGAGTTGGTAACGCTGCTCATAAGTAATGCAAGCGTTTTAGAATGGACACCCCTTGGGGTAGTAGACAGTGCGCGCAGCATGCACACATGTGATCCGCTGCCAGGCTATAAAATGATTGCTCTGTACTTACCTATAATAAGTAGAGGAACCATTGTCCACCCAAAAATTTAATACCAAGATTTCACCAGAAATACTTGTTTTGAGACTTCCTGAATCTAATAAAAGCATTTTTAGAAAAAAGGTTATGCACGTATCTGTGAACAGCATAGCTTAAAAAGGAAAAGTCAAATGAATACCAAACTTGGTACTTAAGTTCAGTATCTTCCAAGGTTGCAAAATAAAGATTTTAAAAAAAATCTCCTACCCTCAAACTACCCTTTACATAGAACAATTTTCATTATTTTGGATTTTCTCAAAAATACCTCCAATGATTTTTATTAAAACATCATATGTTTAAGACATCTGCATAACAAATAAAATGCATATCTTGAATTTTTTGGAAATGCACTGTTAAGTCTCATTCTGAATGATTTTTCTATAATTGGAACCAACAGAGAGAGACAAAATCTAACTACGGAAAAAATTTAGATCTCGTTAAAGCACGCATTTTATGTAACATAAAAATTTTTGTGGTGTTAACCATTTCCAAAATGTTCTTCATTATTGGTTTGAATTTTCAAATACTTCTCCTTTTTTCAAATGGTAAGTCGCTATTTGCTTTTTCTCATAATCATGTTAGGACATGAAATTTTAAAGCCATCGCATAACAATCCAGTTTATTAAAAATCTGACTATTGCTTTAGCGAAAATTTCTATCTATTAGCAAAGAGTGGATACAAGAATAACCTTTTGTAAGGATAGTTTGTAGAAGAGTGAATAGACAAAGTCATGTGAATGTAACAAATCAGATTTTTCCACTGCTTGTAATTCAGCCAACATAATGCATGTTTACTAATTTCAAAATATGATGTAATAAACATTTTCTAATGACACAGCATTATTATTTCTGATTTGTTTAGTGAAAGTGTCATGTTATGTTTGTAGTAAACAGCACATATAAAACTTTGCTGTTCTGGTTTTGTTTTCCATGCTTGTGATTACAGAGAGCTCTAGTGAAGTTTCAGTTTGCAGCCTTTTTAGCAATTTCTTTCAAGAAAACAGTTACAATGTGAATCCAATATGCTGTTCATAAGAAGCTAAAGTTAAAACTTGACCAAGTCTCCCATATCCCTTCCCAGAATCCGGTAAGTTTTCTGTTAATAGTGAATGCTCAAACTGTAATACATTTATTTTAACTTTGCTGTTCCCATTCTCAGTTACTGTGAATCAGCCTTTATTCTCTCTTTGTTCTTCCTTTTAATTGCGCATATCCAATTATTTTTTATTTTGTATAGAAGCTGACGTAATATATTGCAGCTTTGTTTAATCCACTTAAAGCAATGCAATGATAAAACTGAACAAAAAAAATGCAATGTACTACATTCACATGACTTTCTCTACCCACTATTTTTATTTTTAATTAGCTTCTACAAACTATTCTTATGAAAGCTTATTTTTCTATATACTTCATATAATCTTTGCAGAAATACTTTCAGTGCCTATTTCGAGATACAAGGGGGATAGGGGAAATCGAATTTATAGTATGATGTTTAAAAGTGCATTGCCATATGCTAGCCTTGAAACTCTGAACTCTTTCATTAACACTTTAAAGATAACAAAGTAATGAAAAATTCAAACGAATAATTACAGGGGGGGGGGAGATTTCTGTTCATTAAAAACAACAATTTTTTTTGTATTTTGCATTGTAAAGTTATTTTGTTTGCATAATAGTTTGTTTCAGATAGTTATAAGTATGAATTTAAATTGCGATAAAATGCAAATTTTGTAAATAGAGAGAAATTTCAATGAATTTGTGAAATAGCACCATTTTCGGGGGTTCAATATAAACTTGCACAATATTTTCATATTCAGGAAGTACATGTTTGGTTAACAACAAAAAAGGTGTTGCAATAACTTTGGTTTATGGACTGATTCTCAGCGCTGGGCCATTGGCGTACAGTTGTTGCTATGTTCATCGATGATTCTGACTGGCTCACCAAGAGCGGGAATTATTGAGTCATGGCGTCACGAGCATCTGTCTATTTGTCCAGCAACCAGTGTCATTACTTTTGGAAATTCAGGAGTGTATGCTATTACTGCATTATTATAGACAACAAACTATAGTGGTTTCAAATACAGCATGCCCAAGGTAAAAGTAACATTACAACAGTGTGCTACGGAGTTCAAATCTGAAGGTTGTACTGTATCTTCTGAAGTGCTGCTTTGTAAATATTGTGAAGTACGACTTGATGTTTGGCGTAAAGATGCACTGGACAAGCACAGGATATCAGATAAACATATGCAACACTGAAAAGTTGCCCAAGCTTGTGCCAATACCCCACATGTGGCTACATTGCAAGAAATGCTAACTAATGCAAATCGACTGAAATTATAAGAGAACATTAATTTCAGATACTACCGAAGCATTTGTAAAGGTAAATATACCAGTCGAGAAACTTGATTACCCTGCAATTCGAAATTGGATGAGTAATTACACTCAAGGTGGTGCAGGGGATTTACCACCACAAACTGGATTCGGTAAAAATACATTCAAAAGTTGGGACAGAAAAAGCGAGAGAAAATAAAAGAGGATGTAAAAAACAAAGAAGTGTTCATATTATGTGATGAAACAATAGATAAAATGGTAGTTGTGTATTCAACATGTTGTTTCGTCCTGCTGTGCCAGTAACAGAATGGAAACATCTGACTTTGTTGGTACTGTTGGATATGGCCAATGGACCAAACTGTTCAAATGCTATTTTGGACACCTGCAGTCATATGAGATTGAAAATATTAAGTGTCATAGTGGTAATAACAGATTCTGCACCTTATAAGATGCCATGTGTGAATACCCTAAAAGGTTTAATGGAAGAGCTGAATCACGTCCATCCCTCAACACTAGGAAATGCAAAAATAGTTACACATTTTTTTTAAGTCAAGGTACAATGACTCTGCTGAAAAGCATAAAATATGTGCTTTTCTATGTCAGTGAGTTCCGATGGAACTCTTGGTTTAAACCTGCAATGTATTTGGCAACCATATCGATGAGGATATAACAGATTTTTGCAAGATCCTTGAAGATGGGAATGCGGGGATACACTTCTTCAAAGAAGCTGATGCAACTAACATCCAGATAATAAAACTGCAAGCTGTTTATGTGTCAGCAGTCTGGTGCCCAATTATGGAACTGATCATTTTCTTGGAAGGATCATCATATTCTACCTTATATCTAATTAGTGGAAAAATCAGTGATGTGGAAATAACACTCAAATTGTTCAGTCAGGGGGTATTTAGTCAGATTGTACAGTGATCCATATAAACCTGAACTAATTCACCATAACTCTTGAACCAATAATAGGATACATCTGCAACTTTGGGGAATATAATACACAATTGGGAGAGATTACATCGTTACCTCAGAGCAAATGTTGGAAGTGTCCTCCAACGGCATCCATACACATCTGCACTCGTTTCACCATATTCTGTGACATTCTACATAGAGTATCCTTGTCAATGTTGCTTATTTCGTTACTAATGGATTCATGGAGTTCAGTAGTTGTCCGAGATCTATTTTTATACACTCTACTTTTAAGATACCCCATAAGAAAAAGTCCGGCAAAGTTAGGTCAGGTGATCTGGGATGCTACAGACCTTTTGAGATTATTCGATTATCAAAAAAACTGGTTTTAAGTTCCATGGAGGAGTTTGATGTATGACATGTTGCTTCATCTTGCTGGAAGTAATCTGTCAATTCTATATCATCCAGCTGCTCCACTAATGTAGTGATAATGGCTGTATAAACTGCAGTGTCTACAGTTGTATCAAAGAAAATGGGGCCAACAATCCTGAAAGCTGACACCTTGCACCATACTCCAACCTTTTCATCATGCAGTGGTGTTTCGTGGATGATATGGGGGTTTACAGCAGCCCAGTATCTGCTGTTTTATGTAGTCTGACAGATGAAACCATGCCTCATTTGTAAAGCACATTATGGAGAGAATGTCTGGACGTGGAATAAGAAAACCCTGAAACCATTGACAATAACGCATTCGTTTTTCATGATCTGCTTCTTTCAATTGCTACACCATAATTCCAATTTCTTCACAGCTCTTTCACATGTGTCATATGAATAGCTTGTCTCCTGGCTCAATTGATGCAATGATTTCTTTGGAGAGTTCACTAAGCATCTTCGAACATTATCAACAGACTCTGCACTCAATGATGGTCTATGTTTCCGCTCTCACTGACGAGTATACCAGTTATCTCCAGCTTTCTTACTAGCTATAAACTTGTTGCCTGTGTTGGATAAAATTGTTGGAACATTGCACACATTGAATTCTCTTCTAAATTCCTATTGTGATGTTTTCAATGAAATTGTCTTCCAATATGTTTTCAAATTTAAAACATGCTCTCAAAGTGAGTACTGCATGTTTCTGTTAAGAATGCAAATTAAAGACTGTCAAAAATACTCGTAATTGCCATCAAAATCAACAAAATAGTCAACAAATGGCAGTAGTACTGATTCTTCCAGAGCCACTTAAATCATTAAAACAAATTTCACATTTCTACGAGCTTTCAGAGGGAAATTATGGCCCATTAAAGTAGTTCAGATTTATATGGATTGCACTGTATTTGAAATCAATACAAAAAAATAAAACCGTTTTATAACACCTTTACCAATAACAGATATCTCGGAAATTGCTGATGCCACAAAATAAGTTATTTGAAATAAATTGTGGGATTTAAAGCATTCTTAATTTTCTAGGTCTGTCTCTTATGTTTTATTAGATATATAAAATATACAAAACGCTTTCCAAATGAACACAACTTCACAAGCTATTCCCAGAAAATTCAAGAACTACATTTTATTTTTCATGTAAATATCTTAAATACATGGTATTTTAATCGAAATTGTTAAGAGCCATTTTTGAAATATCGAACATTTTTCATGTGAAGATCTTGAAGATCTTCATGTCGCATCTTTGCAAGATGCAACTTAAATACCAAATTTGGTATTTATCAGAGTTTCTGTTTAGAATTATGCTGTTTCTCTTTCTCACAAACACTCACATGCTTTTTCCAAAAATGTTGCTTGGTTACAGGGGGCCTCAAAACATCTATTTCTGGTGAAATCTCAACATGAAATTTTTGGGTGGAATACAATACTTTGTACTTTAGGATTAAGTTTTTTTTTTTTTTTTTTTTTTTTTTTGCTATGCTTAAACCTTGCACTTTCATGTCACACTGTTCTCTTAATATTCATCAGTTTTAATGCTCAAACATTCAAATCCATTTTTTCTCAGTTCATTCTTACAGGATTTTTCACTTATCAAAATGCTCAGCACCAGTTTTTAATCGACATATTTAAATTTACGGAAGCAGATAATAGGGATTTAAAAATCCTCCTTCACTTTTTAAGAAATATCATGGGTTCATTTGCAATTAGATATTTCCCATAACACAAGGTGGAAAAATTAATTCAATAACTCCAGTGCAGTACAGTTATTTAAATTAATCATTGCCTGCACAACAAGGTTTTTATATTGGTTTTTTAAATGCATTTAAGTTTACACATCTCTAATGTGTTTCTAAAATAAATTATAACTCATAGATAAGACACTCATACATTAATTAGTTTAGTTTTATATCATGTCCAAGCCTGACAAATATTTAAGTCTGAACTTGGGCCCATATTTGGACCATGTCTAAGCCATACAAACCTCAAAATTCCTTGTTTGAATGGCCTGATAATGAATATCCGTAAATCATTCCTTCTTGACTTGCTTTTCATTCATGCTGACAACAATCACCAAAACTACTTAGCTCTTCAATAATGATGCATGATGTTTCAGCAATCAGAGTGAGTAGATTACGGAATGCAGCATGCTGAATCTTGCAGGACAGTGAAGTCACCATCAAGACCAGTGTACAGTGATTATCAATATTTTCATTGATTTCCTTGTGCTTTATTCTTTTGCATCATGTTGCAGACCAATTCCTGACTGTTGCATTGTTTGATGCACGGCAATATATGCTCACCATTATTTAATACTATGAGTTGAATGTATACACAATTGCTTCACTACACCAATTACTTATATTGGACATGTTGCCTTCTTCAGCTTTTCTTGACTGCATATAGAAATGTTATAATTACACACAGATGGGTTGTGATTCTTATAGCAATTTTTTTTTATTGCAGGTACGGTTGATGGTAACATATCAGAATGGGTAAATATAAAGACAGGTGTAAGACAAGATTGTGGACTTTCTCCATTGCTATTCATAATCTACATTAACCACATGATTAAAAATTGGAAAGAACTTCCACATGGATATGTAACTTTGAATAGAACAAAATCCTTAAATATAATTCTTTTTGCAGATGATATAGTATTAATAGCAGGCAATGAAGACAATTTACAATTATCTACATACCTCTACATATAATAGCGGATCAGTACAATACAGAAATTTCATTCGATAAAACTAAAATACATAATGACATTTATGAGAGTACCAATTCTAAGCAAAATTTGTATAAACTCTACAACATTGGAAAGAAAAAATGAATTTACATGCCTTGGACACACTTGATGAAATTGACATAAATGGCAAAATATTAAAGTTCAATAAAACAGTGGGAATAATTAATAGTGTTTTCAAACCAGCTTTGGTACAAAAGCATACTTGTCTAAGGCTGTAGAAAACCTTAGCAAGACCTGTCCATTGCTATGGCAGTGAGGCTTGGAAGGCAGAATAACTGCTGCAAAGATGTTCATGCGAAGAACTGCTGGTTATACTAAATGGGATCTAAAGAACAATGAATTTATTTTACAAGAGCTAAAGATGCAACCAGTCCTGGAATATATACAATATTACTAGAACTGGAGACAACACCTGCATAGTATGGGCCCAGAATGCATTGCCAAAGCTGTAATGCAATACACTCCTAGGGCAAAGAGATCACTCAGCCATCCCAAGAAGAGATGGAAGGAACATTTGTTAGACCATAACAGTCCTGATGGCCTAAACACTGGGGTGGATGAAGATGAAGATGAAGAAGAAGAAGAAGAAGAAGAAGAAGAAGAAGAAGAAGAAGAAGAAGAAGAAAGGAGGAGGAGGAGGAGGAGGAGGAGGAGGAGGAGGAGGAGGAGGAGGAGGGGGGGGGGAGGAAGCAATTTAATAAGTTGGAAACTTCTTTTTCAATTAGGTGATGATCATTCCAGCTGTGGTGAACTTATCACCATGGTGTACTATGCTAGTCTTAACACTCAAGGTATGGATTCAAACCTAGTAGAGGGCAATAGAAGTCTTCAAGCATAAAAATCCTTAGCAAGGCTTCCTTTGAAAAAGAAATAAAACCTTGTTCACATCTCATACCCTGGGAAAAGGATCCCTGAGCAAAATTTGTCTGCCATTTGATACTAACATGTCTTGCCTCTACCCTTCAGAAATCTGCCAGGCACTGAGCTAATCATTCATCACTGTGGACAATGCAGGTACTAGAACACTTGAGGTCCCATTCTTCACAGTCAGATGTTCATCCCAGAACCATAGCGCTAACACAGACTTTGTCTTGGGTCTAGCAGTCAAGAGAACTAAGAGTGCAGGCAATGTTGACACACAGTGTAAAGTATGGGAAAACTTAGACTAGAACCCACCTTTAAACATGTTTTTAAACCTTAATACTAAATAATGTGGTAGTATTAAGTGAAATTTATTCCATAAAAACTTTGCATTTAGTTGATGTTTGGTTTTGTAAAAATAGTCCTCGTTACTGAAAAACTAACTGTGGCACTCAATTTCTTCTTTTTAACAAATAACTCAGGGCACCCTTCAGTTTGGACTGGCTTCACACAAAGGCTGTTCATAATATCCTGAGAATGGGAAGCAAAACAGCATATAACAGCTTGGTTCACAATACCTGATAACGAGAACAGGAATGCATATTGATGACCATACTGATAGCAAAGTGGAAAGTCAATTTTCACTGAGGCGTCATTTGTTCGTAACTGACTAATTATATTTTTTCACCTCTTCCAAGTTAGCCATCATAATGCAGATTAGCCAACATCAAAATTTTATAGAGTAAACATTTTCTAAATGCAAATCTATTACGATTTCCAATTCCTCCAGTTTTACCATAGATTAATACATCGAACCCAGTGCCATTCCTTTATTAATTGCATACATTAAAGTTATTGTTATTCTTTGTTAATTTCTACTGGTTTTTGCTGTTCTTTGTAGGTTTTGCTATTGTTCTTTTCTTGAGGCAATAACCAGTTGTGAGTTGCATACAAACTACAGATGACACTTTCGCTAGAAGAACCAATGCTCAATGGATCTGAGGGAGTCGGATGCATCTTTGCTGGAATTTGTTCTGGTTTAATTTTCCTGGCTTGCAGCTGGAGAGCTCTAGCATTTGTTTCATGTAACAGCTGCCATGAATAATTTCTAGTGAAGAGTCAAACATGCACAATATGGATATAATATGTCATTCCCCAGAAACAAGAACGTTAAATTTATCTAAAGGTGAGTCGGAATTGTTACACTAACATCACTTGTTTATGACATCATGACCACAAACCACAAGACAAAAAAGTTGGAATCTACAAAATCAATTGTTCGGATTGCAATAATGTACATATAGGTAAGACAAAAAGAAACCTAGAAACTAGGCTAAAGGAGCACATGAGATGTATCAAATACAAACAAATGGACAAATCTGCAGTTTCACACCATTTTTGGATCACCAATCACATCATGAAACCCAATATTACATTAATCAAACCAGCCAAATTTGCAGCTGAATCAGATGCATGGGAGAAGATCACCATTCTAAAACACAACACACATCTAAAGAATTTTGATCTGCCGCCACCAAGTCTGGAATTACATTTCACCACCACAAGATGTCACCACAGTACCCAGTCAACAAAACGGAAATACCAACAACACCGGTCAGTTAGCTTCTGAGGATGGGAACAACCGTTTCCCGAAACATGTTTTTAAAAAAGTAAACATAAGTGATGTTAGTGTAACAATTCTGACTCACCTTTAAATAAATTCAATAACACATCACTGTTTCTAGCTTCTTTTTCAAATATCAATGTAAGAACGTTAAAATTTGACCATGTCTTCTTTCCCATTACCAGGACCCATAAAAGCCTCCCATTAATTGTGAACCTGCACATTATAATACATGTATTCTAACTTTATTGTTCTAGTTCTGGTTTCCACTCTCAGTTATTGTGAACCAGCCTTAAATCCTAAGTGAAATTAAGCAACTGGATGTATGAGCATACTATTCTGTACAACTTCTGCCAAAACTGACAGCTTTCAAAATTTTCAAACATACTACCTATTTAGGCTGCTTAAGATATAGGAGCTTGAGATTGTCAACTGAAATAAGAACCATCAAGGATTACCTGCACATGTGTTGCAGACTCTGAACCTGTTTAAAACGAGAAACAGGATGAAGTAGCTGCACCCTCATTGGACCCAGAACTGGACGACGGTGGAGGAAGAACAAATACCGACCACTACGAGAATGCTCCACAGCATTCTCAATGAAGTCCACAATTGTATGACTCTTGAACTTGGTGCAACTCCCAAAGCTAAAATTACCTGCAAGGAATATCATACATAAAATTACCACACCAGAGCTGCATAAGCATAAGGGAAAGCACTGTGAAGTAAATTTTTCAGCTGTAAATCACAGGAGAGAATAGTTATATAGCAAGACACTGAAACAGCATTGTAAAATCACATTCACTTCCAAATTACCTCAAATGGTTTTATAAATATAAAACTGTAATCAAGAGCCAAACTGCTTTATATATTTTGCAAACTGTAATTGCAATTTTTTAAAGCATTCATTGGAGTTTTCCTTATAAATTGGTATACAGTAGAGTTGCTTTTAACCGAAACTCTGGCTTAACTGAGACAATTGTTGGAAAATAAACATACATTTTTATATCAGTACAGTGCTAGGAATGGTACCAGAGTAATGCACAGGCACTGCTTGTTTACTATCAGTCAAGAGTTAAGCCCCCATTATATTGTCGATGTATCCAGTTGTTACTGCTGGTGTTTAAATCTATGCAAGGCCATTATAGTTGAGTAGTATAGTATGAGGGGCAAACGGAAAAGGTGTGCGATTTCTTCGGATGCAATAAAAAAGCTGGATAAAGGCAAGTCTATTAGAAAGGTTGTTGCTGATTGTATAGCCGGGGAACTGGCTACTGGAGGCTAGAGACGTAGGCAGAAGAACATTGAAAAGTTGGTAAATAAAAGTGTGAGCGGAGGCAGTCATTTAACACAGAAATTGATGAAGAAAGGTGAATATGAGTAGACCTCAGAGGCTTTGTTTTTGTGGTTTTTACACTTGCAAAAGAGGCCCTGTGGTGCAAGCTAAGGCAATAGAATTTTAAAAAGAATTTAACCTCAGAAAAGGTTTTACCATGAGATGCAGATAGATGAAAGAAAAGATACAATATTAGAAAACTGATGGGAGGCAAGAGGTTCTTTTTCAAAAAGAAATTTTCTCATTTAATATTGTAATCTTTTAATTAAACTGTAGAAATTATTTAATGCAAATTTTAAGGAATTGTGTTGTTGTAAGTAATTACAACACAGTTTTAATTTGTTTGAGTTTATGACCAATTAACACATTATCTCCCTATCATCAGTTTTTTCGTATCCAAGATGGTCTTCGTCCCAGTTAGTTTGGATAATGAGTCGACTGTGCATGCAACAAAATTTCAATACAGTCAATTTGTAGTCACCTTAATAATTAGTTACAATATACTCAATGTCATCAGTTCCTTCCATGTAAACAATAACCAATATGCTGAGGGCAGTGATTCCCAAACTTTTCCAGCCGGCAAAACCTCTTTACAAGCCCTGAAAATCTTGTGGCCCCTTCAGTTATAACAAATTTATAAAAATGTATTATAACAAATACATTTTTTCGAAAACTCCTCTATTTTAGAATAAATGAGAGGATTTCAAAATTCACAACAGTCAAATAAATGTAACAAAAACTAAAACTATAAGATGTGTGACTAAAACAAGAATGTAAATTGAAATGAATAAAAATAATCATACATTAACAAAATGAAAGTATCAAGCTGCTGTTGCTGCTACACATTCACTGTTCACTTGAAGTAAAATCTCATAAAGATGTAATTAATTAATTCTCACTAATTATCTCAAACTTTTTAAACGCAAATTATTAAAAATGCACAAGATCTTGATCTTGACAGCCATTTTTAATCATAACCTTTATCAAAAAGGCAACAAGGCAAACAATTCATGCTCATTACATGAATAACCTTAATATTCATGTTGAATTCCTTAACACCAGACAACTAATATGGATCTTATGTTACTAGAGCATATTTATTAGGTATATTAACAACAAATATTAACACAAAAAAATCTGATGTGTTGCAATCACATGACTTTTTCTAATCACTCTTTTTCAAAAACTCTTTTCTCATATAAAGAGTTATTTTTCCATATACTTCTTGTTAATAGAGTCAAATCTTTATCATACATTTAAACATTTAATTGTGATATAAGAATACAGTAAACTAAAACAGTAGTAAAATGTTTTAAGTAGGTTGCCATGTGATGGGTTTGAAATTTTATCCTCTTTGTATTAGCACGAACAAAAGAAAGAAAATGAAAAAAGATGAAAGCAAAAAAATAACAGCAATTTGCAGTTGAAAAAAGTATAAAATATTTGAAAATTTCTACCAAAAACAAAAGTATCTTGGAAATGGTTAACGCCACAAAAAAGATCTACATTTTTTGTCTATCCCTTATGACTTACCATAGTTATACAAAAGTCATTCAGAATGAAGAGGACTTCACAGGTTGTTACAAAAAATTCATTCAAGATATACATTTTATTCATCATGCAAATGGTGTTTTAATCAAAACTATTAGTCATTTTTGAGAAAATAAAAAATGAAAAATTTTCCATGTAAAAGGTAGTTTTGGAGAGGGGGAATTTTATTGAAAATCTTTGTCGCATCCTGATAGATGAACTTAAATGCCAAGTTTGGTATTTACATGATTTGTTTTTGAGTTATGCTGTTCACAGACACACAGATCGTTTTCTAAAACTCATTTTTATGGATTAAAAGGACTTCAAAATTTGTATTTCCAGTGAAATCTCAGTATCAAATTTTTGGGTGGAATGCAATGCTTCTCTAGTTAATATAGGTAAGCAGTACAGAAGTAAAATGTAAACAACTTGATGAGGGCTGTCTCTATAATCGAGTGGTGTAACCTATCAACCCATAGGTCCCAGGTTCGATTCCTGGCTAGGGCAGTGGAATTTTTTTTTAATTATAATCATTCCATACTCTCTACAGAATCTGGTAGGGTGAATGTGTTTCTTAATGAAAATTAGTAAAAACCAACAGTTAGAAAAAAAACTTACAGCTAATGAATTAGTTGTTTCTAAAGTTAAAGATGCCAACATTGCTACACAAGTTAGAGAGAGAGAGACCACTGGATGGTATCAGGACAAGTGTTATTTATCCATCCATTATACAAACAGCAAGAAAACCAAAATTACTGTAATAAAAAGATACATGTTCTAAGCTTGAAATTATGTATTGCAGGTACAACCTGCAGCATTTGCTTCCTGGCTACAATGGGAGACATCTCGCTGAGCTCATTTTAAAAAGGTATATTGAAGTTTATCCGATATATGATTTGATAAATGCTGGAATTTTGAAAATAGAAATCAAGAAGGTTTGCCTCCCATTCTTGGATCTAATGATCAAAAGAGAAAATAGAAATTTCAGTTTCGATATACATCCAAAACCCATGCACATGGTTAACTATACAGGTAGAAGTGAAATAGTCCTGTGGACTGGGGGAGGTAGGAGAGTGGATGTAGATGAACAAAAACCTCCAACACTTTTTTATAATTAAATGCACAATTAACTAGATAATCGCGTTTAAAAACAGCAGTATTTGGCAATGTGGTGCAACTTGTTGATTGAATAATCTGCTTCTACTGGCAGCACCTTGAGCTCTTCCAACACACTATAAAACCATTTAAGTAACATTGGCCATGTATCGAATTCAGATGTTTTGTCACTGGCGAGCAAGATAGTTAAAAAATAGTTATTGTTCACTGCACCGTATGTAAACATTACCTCAAATTCTACATTCCCACGTAATTACAAATATTTTATTTGATATGTTTAAAGGTCTGAATATCATGCCTATTCTGTTTGAGAAGCTTATGCCATGGTAAGGTAACAAACTTACATCGAATTGTTACTGATACTAAACAGTTTTATGGTTTGTGTATGCATAATACCTATGTATGTAGTTTAAAAGGTACATTTTAATTATTATGCAATGCCATACTGCAGTGATATTTATGTGACAATGCAATGCTTTACTTGAAATGAAAATAAGCATTCCGAAGGTTATGGCACTCTTATGTGAAACACCTCTTACGTTATTAACACCATTATTCTGTGTTGAATTTAACAATGTGGTACTAATAATTGCTAAACGTTTAGAAAAGCATAATTTATAATGTGAATTTCACTCCACTGCAATATAGTTCAAGGAAATTTATGTGCAATTGTTTATAGTTTTGTCCAACCAGAAAGGGTATGCTTCTATTTAATTTTTAATATACCCGTTTTAAAATGGGACCAATGTGCTTCATGCCTGCACGTACATCTAATTATCAGTCTAAAAAAACTAATCTGTATAACACGATGAAAAGTTTTTAGAAGCAATTTTGCCATTAGCTACTCCAATATGATTTAACAATAAGCTTATGAGCACAAAAAAAACTAGAGTTAGTGAAATTTGCAACACTAATGTTACTGATAAGATTTGCGTGCCCAAGCATGTGTGACATACCAAAATGTTTAAAAAAAACATAGGTAAACAAAACTGACATTGCTCTTCGTGCCTAATGAATTCCACAGTCACAGACTGCCGTTATTTACTTGGTAGCTTTAGAAACAAAAAATGACCACATCCTTAATCACTAGCATTTATTAGCATTTACAAGTATGCGAAAACATTGGGATTAATTTAAAATATCTGAACTTGCCTCCAGGACGTAAATTTGAAATAAGAGTTTAAAGGAAGTGTTGCATATGCCCTTATTAAGACAGCTCAGATTACACTACCTGTATCACGGACCCGCTGGCAAACGGCAACAAATATGTCCATTTGGCACAATCCTGTTAGAAAATCTTTCAGCATAGAGCCGTTGAGCAGATCGAGAATTGCGCTGCGTTTCTCCATAAATTAAGATCATGTCCAGATATCTGGATGCTGAAAATCGCGGCATAGTGTATGTTGCTCTGTAATAAGATTTTCTGTCCTTTGTTTGTTTTTTTTTAACCATGCCTCCTTTAACTGCTCTGATCTTAACTTGTGACTTTGACATAAAATTAAGTAAACATTCCCAGTCATCTACACCGATATTGGAAGAAACTAAACGAAGCTGATGCAATGTTGTCAGTTCTAACAGAACTAAGGAGCAACAAA
Source organism: Deroplatys truncata (assembly GCA_030765065.1). NCBI lineage: Eukaryota > Metazoa > Arthropoda > Insecta > Mantodea > Mantidae > Deroplatys > Deroplatys truncata. The sequence continues at coordinate 226,256,157 of CM060976.1, read as the reverse complement.
TTATGGACTTTTTAAATTTGATTTACACAAAAACCATTCATTCTACTGAGATATGCCAAAGGGAAAAGTTGTCGTTTATTCAATTTTCTATGAATATAGTCATAAATTAAGAACCCTTAATCAACAGTAATCCAGCAAGGTTGTGATAATTTTTTTGGATAAAAGCATTTTTTTCTTGAAAATGATGAATTTAATTACAAAAAAGTGTTGGGGGTTTTATTCATCTACATCCACTCTCCCAACTCCCCCAGTCCGCAGGACCTTTTCGCTTCCACCCTGCATATAAAAAAGATAGCTTCAAACCAATACTTCAACACTCCATCTTCAATAGCTTAATACACAAACTTCTCAGCGTACCAATAAACAAGGAGAACTATGAAAAAGAACTAACAAAACTGAAGAACATAGTAGCTCTTTGCAATGGTTTTACTACAAAATATAATTAGTTCAGAAAGTTCAAAAGAAATGATAATATACCTCTAAACTAGAAAAAATCCAAGAAAAAATGTCATATTCACCCTTGGGCACATATGATATATTCAACACAATATTTCAGGATAACATTACATTAGCTCCTCTAAACAAATATAGCATAAAGCATCTAGTGAGAGCATCTCCAAAAGAAAAAATTCCATTTTGCAAAACGTCTGGCATTTGCACTCTAATAGAATATACATGGGTTACCCCCCCAAAAAAGAGTTGCAGTCACATGACTTTCCCTACTCACTTGTTTGTATAACTAGTCTTTAGTCAGATTTTTAATATGTGGAGGTATAAGAATGATACGTAGGCTGAAGCGAGTCAGATTTTTAAAAAGCGGGTCCTCTGTAAAGGCCTTTGAAATTTCATGCTCTTTGCATATCCATGAAAAAAACCCACAAATAGCGACTTATCATTTGAAAAGTTTATGTATTTGAAAATCAAAACCAATAACAACAAACATCTCTGAAATGGTTAATGTCCAAAAAATTTTATTTGACAAATTATGTGCTCTAATGAGATCTACATGTTTTCTGTAGTCTATCTCTTACATCTCTTTTCAAAAAAAGACCGAACTTTTGCTATAACATTCCTATTGCTCATTGTACATTTTAAGCACTGTCGCCCTCAAAGTAGTCCCTTTATTGGCAATACACCATTCCCAACATTTTTTCCATTTTTGGAAAGCCTCCTCGAATGCACTTTCTGGGATGGCACACAGGTCTCTTGTGTTGTCCTGAATCTCATCTATGGTTTGGAAATGACATCCTTTCAATATGGTTTTAAGTTTGGGAAAGAGGAAAAAACTTTGCTGGGGCTAAGTCTGGAGATGCAGACAAGGAGTAACGCATAAGCTGGTGCAATGTCATGATGCAACATCCAAGTCTGGTTCAGGCCTCCAGCGCACAGCATCCCTCAAACGTGTTAAACTTCCCTGGTAGATTTCCTTGTTTACCATTTGACCATGTGGTACAAATTCCTGATGGACAATCTCGACATCGTCATCATCTGTTGAAGTAGAAGGTCATCCAGGCCTGGGATCCTCACCGACAAACATTCTGCCATGTTCAAAATGCTTAAACCACTCATAGCACTGCTTGCGACTCATTGTAGCAAAATTTCACACATACCTAGTTGTTCAAGCTCTCTCATTGTCACCTTGTCACTAATCCAACAAACAGCTTGTGCATGTACTCACTTCAGTGGCTGTAGCTTGGCAACTAATGGTCATAACGAAACGAGGCAAATGGTAATTTGTTGTCTAAGCCTGCCGCTAGGTGCACTCAATAGCCTCAGCAAACTCCCTGTGTCGGTTGACATGCTGTTTCAAAAGTTCAGTCTGTTTTGAATACACCTTGTACATGTTACTGTCATGCAAATAGCTTAAACATATAGTATTTTAATAAACAAAGCTTTTGAGAAAATAAAAAATAACTGAAAATTTTCCATGTAAAGGGTAGACTGGGGTGGGTGAGATTTTCATGAAAACTGTATCACATCCTTGGAAGATGGACTTGAATAGAAACATTAAATTCAAGCAAACAGACAAATCTTCCACAGTTCATTTTTGGAATAATCACCATAACAGAACTTCCGACATAAAGCGGTTAAAAACCACCAAGAATAAAAGAGTTAGACATGTGGGAAAAAAAATACTTATAAAAAACATGAAGACTTAGCTATAAATTCTTAAATTCCCGCAAATATTAACTTCTTCTCTGAATTGTTACACCAAGGGAATTCTGCCAATTGAGAGACCGGAATATTCAAAAACCAGTCATCAGCAGCTGATGATGTAAACCACAGCTTACAACAATATGTTCCTGCAGTAATATGGTGAGTGAAACCTGGGAGTGTTAGTTGATTCAATTCTGAATTTGCATTCATGTTGGGAGTATACACAGTAGAATCTTGTTAGTACGTTTGCAGGGACCAAAGGATCTATACATCATAAATGGGAAAATGTGTTAACGAAAATACAAAATCTGCAATTTAAGAACATAATTCTGCAATAAAATCTAATAATTACTACATTTCCATGGGAATTGAAATTGATTTGAGTCCAATTCCATACTGAATACGATCTGCATTTCCATGTTAAATCAATACGTATTGAGATCGATTTGGATACGCCAAGTTCGAGAATAAATAATTCAAGCTTTTATGTTGGTAAACCCGTTAAACACATGCTAAGTTTGTTTCTTGTATAATTTAAGCAGGTTTTGAGGTTAGTGAATGTTTTTGAGAAGAGTAAATTGTGAATTATGGAAGCAACAAAAGTGGCTTTGCTGTGTACTTTATTACACATGTGTAGGGACCCCGACTTTTCACGAGTAGTTAATTTGCAAAATTGGCCGAAAATTAACAATAAGGAAAACCTTTAATCAATTATTTTTAAATTCCACATATATATCCATTCTGAGTCGCGAAATAACGCGACATTAGTTCTATATCACGAAAACGCGAAATAACACCGTTATGAAAAAAAATGTGCAAAATAACCCGAAATTTTTTTCTCTCTCTCCTTTTTTTTTTGGGCGTTTGTCTCTCCTTTTCACATAAACAATCAGATATTTGGCTTATCAATCATTTACGGATAAGTGTATGTCATTCGCTACGGCCATGCTGCACGGTGTTGTGTGCTGCACGGCACAGAACACCAAACTGCACTGTGATTTAACCAGAGCTTCGGCAAACATCGGTACTGCTTCGACTACCCCGTCCCCTTCACTCTTCACCTATCGCATGCACAACAAAAGGAATGCCATGTTTATCGGAACTCGGCAACACCGCATCAGTGACGGATTTCTCATTTTACTCAAATTATTCTTTGGATTTAAATGACAATACTACCTGCAATTCTTCTCTAATGCCGTATTTTAACGATTCATGCTTGCATCGCCCCATTTCATGCCAGCTGGAAAAGACTGTCACAAAAGTATCGTTAAATAATGCATGAATTTCTAAGTCTGGTTCAAGTCAATTCTGACAGTAGACAGCCTCTTCTACCAATCACTGTCTCCGTTTCCTGTACCCCTCGCACGAAAATTGTTGCTGTCTCGCGACATTGCCATAATGTGAACGCATGTTTAGGTATATTTTGTGTCCGCTATACTGAAAGATTCGTTTGGAGTCAAGTTATATTCTTTAAATTACGTTACAATTTAGCGCAAGGAGTCTGTTTATCTTCTGCTCTGAAGAAGAAAAGGAATTATGCCGATGGAGCCACGTTTCAAATTAAGCTAGCGCATGCACAATTCAGCTGACAGTGGAGTTGGCAACGTGCTGTTCGCGCGCCATACAGACAGCATGTGCAAGACGTTGCCAGGTCAGTTTAGTTTTGCGGCACGCGGGAATTCAAACCGATTCCACAGTAGTATTTCAATGCGGTCTCAAAAAATAATAAACTGCCAGACATCTTTCCTTCTTGAACACTGCAAAGACACCATTTGACTTATTGAAGTACTTGAGGGATCTAAATATCCATTTGTTCATAAACTATATAGCAAACTTAAAGATATATCAAATGGCTTCACAATAGTGGCTGAGGGCTCGTTTGGAGAGAAAACTTCAAGTCTTCTCCAGAGACTGCCAACCCTCAAGAAGTCTTATGTTATCAGTCAGTTCAAGCAATTGGGCATTAAGTCAGTTACCAAGCTGAATTCCTTAATGTCAGCTGATCCAGCTGATGATGATATTCATTCTGCAGGTAAATTGTTTGATGTACGAAAAATAGTATCAAATGAGGCATCTACTGATATAACTATAGAAAAAGCAAGAAGAATGTTACCTTTTCTGCGAGACTTGCCAGAGAAGACATTCGAGGAGGGATATGCTGCTCTGAAGAACATAGTGTGTGAGAAATTAGATGATGCTGCTGAAGTGAACATACTGGATTTACTTTCTGGACTTCAATGTGATCACTTGTGTTTCAGTGAGAAGTGTATGAAACTATTGTGGGTACCCATGTCCAATGTGGACAGTGAAAGACTTTTCTCTGCATATGGGAACATCATGACAAACTTAAGAACAAATTTTAAGCCAGAGAACACCGAACTTATGGTGGCTTTGTCTCTAACAAAGTAAATCAGTCGAAACATATACTATGTAAATATTTTCATGCTCCTCTTTTTAAAGTTACATGTAAGGTGCCCTTTGTTCCACAGTAAAATAGTTTAAACTGTGTTTTTGTTTTTTCCCTTTTTTTGCACGAGATAACACCTTTAAGCAGTTTTATTTACCGCCCAAAACACCACTCACTATAATATTTTTACACCGATATTACATTATTTTATTTACCGACACATGTGATAATGATTTCCGTTAAACAAAAGCAAAATGATGAGCATGCATCATGTTACAAGTACAGTACAAGATAGTATCTTTGGTGTATTCAATACGATTTGAATACAGTAGCTGTTTTCATGCAAGAAATTTTGATCCAATCCTTTTTCGATCATACTTTCCAAGAGGATTTTTTGTTTTACCATTTTTCCCTTCTTCAAAACCAGTTTACGTTTGCTAACAATTGTGTTTAAGGTTAATGTGCTATTTCCAAGCGTTTCATATCGGTTATATGCTGCACTTTCTTTTTCTCCATTGCAAACAAAAAGTTCAAATACAATCTATGTGTGTTTGGTCAACACTCCACAGTAGAAACTATCGGCGTTTACCACGCCAAGCTAAAGCATCCTCTATCCCATCCACACAAATATGTACACACATGCTTCTCATTGTTTCCACCCCTTAACCAAGAATTGACCAAAGCAGCAAATGAGGACATCAAACTTCGAATAATAACATGTCGACAGGATGGGATGAAATATCCACAAAAACACTAAAACATTGTAAATATGCCTTACTAGATATACTGGAGCACCTGATAAATACATCACTAATTGAGGAATCTTTCCCTGATTTCTAAAAATAAGCATAGTTCGGCCAATATTTAAAAAAGGCAATAAAACAAAAGTAGAAAATTATAGGCCTATTTCCTTAACTTCTGTCTTTGCTAAAGTTTTCGAAAAAGTGTTAAATAATAGATTACTTAACTTTCTAAATAAATTTAATATACTAAGTAAATCCCAATATGGTTTCAGAAAAAATCACTCCACAACCACTGCTATAGCAGAGCTATATCATACTATTGTCCAAGGGCTTGAAAATGACGAGATCACAGGGATATTCTTTGACTTATCTAAAGCGTTCGACAGTGTATCGCATGTAATGCTGCTGAATAAACTGCAGAAATATGGCATATGGGGAAAATTTCACACAATATTAAGATCCTACCTTGAAAACAGGAAACAATGTACAGTAGTCAGAACCAAGAGTAAACACACAATAGAATCTATTACGTCCAATTATGGAAACGTCAAAGCGGGAGTACCTCAAGGATCTGTCCTAGGGCCAATATTATTTTTACTTTATATAAATGATCTTCCAATAACTCCACACTCCAAAACAGTGACGTATGCAGATGACACCTCATTAATATTTGGATACAATCAAGTAAACGAAATGGAGAAAATAATAACCACAGAAACGCAAATTATTTACAATTATCTTACAAACAATAGCCTGAAAGTTAATCCTCAAAAAACAAAAACAGTAATTTTCCAACACCGCAATAACAGGTATAACAATATAAATCCTAAAAATGTAACGATAAATGGTGAACCTATCCAGCAATTAGATATAATAAAATTCTTAGGGGTAATTATCGATGAAAACCTAACCTTTAGACACCATATTGACTACATATGTAAGAAGATAAGTACAAATCTCTACCTAATAAGCAACCTAGCAAATTACTTAAATTCTGTCTGATCATCTGAAATTGACCTACTATGGAATAATACATCCACATCTACAATATGCTCTTGTATAACTAACATGAACAGATTACTAGTTTTACAGAAGAAATGTTTAAGATGTATATATAATGTAAATAGAAGAGAATCATGTAGAAATGTCTTTGTAGATAACAAAATTCTAACGCTAGTATCCTTATGTTTTTAAAGTAGTCATGTTTGTAGTTAGTAAAGACGAAGTAGGTAACTTAAATAAGCACTATCACAACCATGAAACAAGGTCACAAAACAATTACCATAGAATAACTGTAAATAAAAAGTCAACAGATAAAGATCCCTTAATAATGGGAAAAATACTATTCAATAAATTACCGATTTCAGTAAAAACAAAAAAAGGGTAACTATTTAGAAATGAACTAAACAAATATCTAATACAAAAATGTTTGTATAGGCTGGATGAATTGTAATATAAATAAATGTTAAATGCCTACTCCCATTGGACCGACCAGGGATTGGCCAAAACAGCAAATGAGGACATCAAACTTCAAACCTAGGTAAGTGTAATTGAGAATGCGAAAACATACTAAACAAACATCATTTATTACATTTGGTGCAGGAACTTTCATAATTCAACGTAATACACGGGAAAACGTTTTAATGAGGAATGTGCTAACCAGATTCCACTGTATATATAGTGTTATAGGTGAGTATCTCATATGAATACAAAAAACCAAATGCCAAGAATTCCAAATCTTATAGGAGCATGGGGCCCGGTCATAACATTGAATTTTTCAGTCATCTGATTCTACCTTTACAACTTCTATGTTCGGAAGTTCCAAGTAATCGAACTGATGTACCGAGCAGTGGTCCAAAGTTAGCAAAATATTTCTTTTCCTTGCAACCATTTGATATTGAACCTTCAAGAGCAGCTGCAGAAGAGAAATTCGGTCATCCAAGCTTTGTTGTTATTCTCGTAATGACATGGCAGATTGAATAGGTTGACATTTTTATAACAAAGTGGATTTTTGTATTTTCCAATCAATAAACGAATCCTCCATTTCTTCATGTTTCACAAGCCTCATGCACCTGCTATTGCCACTAAATGAACAGCTTGCCAGACTTACCTCTATTTTCTGCATTGAACTTATAATCAATGAGAGAGTAGACTTTGGAATCTGAAAATGTTCTGCAACCTGTGTTTTGGTCTTCTCTCCTGTCAGCCATATGTAAAATTTGGTGTTTTTGTTTCAGCATGAGAGCATTTTAGCACGTTTCTGTTTCGGCAGCATAGTGAGTGATGGAGCAAAACGAAAAAAACAAAAATTTACTGTTTACAAGCAGAGACAGAGAGCTCTCTAGATTGTTGCGAGTTGCGAGCCATGTGCGGTCTGCTGATCAACCTCCACTTACCTCACCCTTTCATCATATGCTGTAGAAGTGACACATAAGCAGCAAGTAAGCCATCGGCCCATTTTTGAGAAATTACAGTACAGTATTGAGAAAAATTACATGAAATGCGTAACAGAAAATACAGTAATGCACAGCACAACATACATATTCGGTTTAAACGAAGAATAATGTATAAAATATGTTATAAGGGGACCAAATTTTAGTTCATAGTAAAAATTATTTGAAATTCGGTTTAAGCGGTAGATTTTTCCATGTAATTCGGCAGGGGACCAAGCAGCCACTATGGGTTAACCGAGTTTTCGGATTATCCGATTTCGAATTAGAGATTCTACTGCAGTAGAAAATAGTACTAAAGTCAATAAATACCTAGGTGATTACTTTAAATTAGTTTATTAAATGCTCAAATTAATATCCAAACACTTGGCAATTCTTTTGTTTTCTGTAAGTATTTTCTGCAACTGTTAACAACATAAGGGATTAATAGTGCGACAAGCTTCACATATTTTAAATTTTAATACTCTCTTTGGTTGTAAGTGCTTTAAACATGACTTTCTGTTTTGTGTATCCCCATAAAAAGTAGGCCAAGGGTGTTATGTCAGGTGAACGAGGAGGCCAGATGATCCACCTATCACCAAATTTCTTGTTTAGCAGTTGACATGTGCATATTGCAAAATGTGGTGGTGCACCAACCTGCTGATACCACATTTCTCTTCTCACATTGAAGGACACGTTTTCCAATAAGGGAAGTAATTCATGGTTGAGAAAATGGCAATATGATTCACCAGTAATTTTGCCTTCAAAGAAGTAAGGGCCAATGACATGGTTACCAAGAATTCCGCACCAAACATTTGGCACAGTTCTCATCCTTTGGAGTATTCAGATGCCCAATAATGCATATTGTGCCTATTAACTTGTCCAGTATTGGAGAATGTTGCTTCATCCAAAAATAACATGTCTGCCAAGAATGAACCATTCTCTGCAATGGCATTACGTAGCCACTCGCAAAAAACAATTCAAAGTTGAAAATCTCTTTGTGTGACCTCTTGATGCAAACACACACAATAAGGAGGGTATTTTTGCTGCTTTTAGTATCCGCTGTACTGAAGTGCAGCTAATCCCACTGTCTTCGGACAATTTACGTTGACTTTATCTGTAGATTTACTTCTACAGCAGTAAGAATATTGATAGTATTTCCATCAATCACTTTGATATCACCTTCAAGCAATTCTTGTTCTTTATACTTCCATACTTACATAGTCATGTTTCCAGTCGTTTGAATTTCATATGTGACATTTTCATCCTGTATCTCTCATTGAAGACTGCCAATGCAGTTTGGTAAGTTCTCCTACATTCACCTAGTACTAAAATCATATTTACCTCTACATCAAAATATGCCATATTTTTTTTAATTTTGAAGAGCCACAGTAAATAATCAACATGACTAACTATATAGTGTGTTGTATTTTGGGAGTTCAGGTGGCTTTGAAACCACAATACCCATGTTCTTTCATTTGAAATTTTATTTCTTCCCTGAGTACATGAGGTGTAATAACTTCAAAGAAAGCATCCTATAACAGCTCAACAATTCATTTTAGAAATAACAAAGTTTTAATAAAAGTCGCTTAGCTTATTGAGGAGAACCAGAATATAATAATATTTTTATATTTCATGGTTTCATTTAAAATTCTGAGGTTGGGCCCTTGTACCCCATGGAAATATTTTCCACATCTCAATTTGGAAGGACTCTTGCTCCTATAAGATTTGGAATTCTTGGCATTTAGTTTTTGGTATTCATTTAAGAGATATTCACCTGTAACACTTTATGTGAGACACCATGTATAGATGCAGAGGGTGCCAAAAAAATGTATACACACTTCAAGCAAAGAAAAAACTGTGTTAACATAACAAAGCTGAATGCACACAAACAGAAAGTTATGAGCACTAATCATGTTAGACTTTTATAGTTACAACAGTTGCTCAAAATGCCCACCATTGGCATCAATACTCTTCTGAGTACATTAAACTACTGATCAAGCAACGTTTGCTAAAGTGTCCTCAGTGATTGCAGCATATGCCACTTCAATTTCTTCTTGAAGTGCTGCCAGTGTAGCTGCTTTTCTATGCATCCTTAAGAGTTCCCCATAGGTAAAAGTCCAACGGAATTAGATCTAGAGAATGCAGTGGAAGCTCAACAGACCTCTTCGTTCTATCCAGTGCCTTGGAGAAGTCTCACGTGTACATTGCTTTGCAAATTTCTGCAACAAGTGCTCAAAACGTTCCAAAACCATTACCGAGGGTCTCAAATTTGTCTCGACTGTGTGTAATCGATACTCGTGTTGGCAGTTCTGTTCTGTACACATGTCTCCATTGCCTTTCATCTTCAACAGCATTCTCGGTTTTCCAGTTCCACTTCAAAATTGCTTTCCGCTGGTCAAACGATAATCCTGGCTCCATTTTGTTGTAGCAAAGCTAGCATAACATAATGTGAGTCACATCTGTTGACAGAACATCATACGATAAACTTGGCTTCATTTGTTCATGGTTGATTTACCTGTTGCATAGCAACACTAGCATAACGTATATGATTCACATCTGATTACAGAACATCATACTACACATTGCTGTTGGTTTTCAGTCCAACATTGAAATATATTAAATAGATATCTCCTGTCAAAGTGTGTATACATTTGTTTGGCACCCTCGCGCATGCACGCACATGCACACACACAATATTGCTATATTTCTGATGTAACTGAACGCCATCAATGCACTGATAATTTCAGAAAATTTGTATTCAAATCGTTATTAATTATTACTGTAATAATTATTACTTTTTCTATTTATACAAAATCTTTCATTTTTTTTCTTTTAAGTTGTATCACCCAACTTGTAAATCTCTTATACATCCCTAGAGGGGCGGAAATCCCTTGTTTGGAAAGCACTAGCTTACTGGCTTAGACCATAACAGAACCATGCTAAAAATACAAACCCTGATCATGTTCAATCCGGACATGTCTAATACAGCCATTCAACTTGAAGGTCAGGGAGAAGATATAGTGATCGTCACTGCTGTCACGTACTATGAATGACCCATCTGGTTCATTTGACAAGATCTTCTCTGCTGCTTCTCCAGATATAGGACCCCAATACCATCCATACTGTAACATTAATGAATGAATATTTGGAATAATGAAGGAATGAAAATAATTTTTATTATTAGTAATGTAATAACTAAAGGTATTTAATAAAAAGATACATGAAGCTTGCTCTTCGTTTAATGATCTCAAATTTACTCACAAAGATGGCAACATATTTTGTGGATTTCGTTTAACATTTATGCAATTAAAAAATCTAAAAAATAATTATACGTTTCAAAAGCATATGATTTATTAAATCTAAGAGCCTAGTTTATTTTAGTTGCTCTATTTTGAGAATAAAATCCTTTTTCGCACTTGTGCAAGCTGAAAGAAAATTTGCAACAATAAAGCTTAAAACTATAGATAACAAAAGCTACAATAAGATTTTGCCTCAGACATTCACATAATTCACAAGCATCTTTATGGTTACAATACACTTTATAACCAATACAAAGTAGGGAGCTGTCATAACAGTTGAACCTTGCTTTTATATTCCAATATTTTCCAGTCATTTACACCACTTTTTACAGTCCCTTTCCTTAGATTTCTAACATACAGAGTAGATCAGAAGTCAGGCTATGCTGGTAAAGCTTTCTTGGTGTTGCAAATGGGGAAGAACATTCAATAAGTTTTTAAAATAGTGTTTAATGCCTGTTTTTACCACATAAGGCACCACCGGTAAAGGTATGCATCTCGGAGGAGCCGCCAGAATTAGGGCAGAGCACTGTAAGTAGGCTGTAACAACCCTTTCTGCTTCCAATGTAACCCCTGGGAAGGAGGGGAGAGACCTGAAGGGCGACCAGATCCAGATGCTGACAGGCGCAAGCATGGACATGGTCCCTAAAGTTTGCAGAAAGAATGTATATGATGCCGACCAGTCCCTGCCCACAAGCCACCAACCTCCACGATCACTGGGGCAGAGTCCACTTGGAGAAGAGACCTAAGTGAGTGGTACCGCAGCCACTGCACAACTGCATCCCACCGAACACCATTGCCTACTCCTAAAATCCTGAAATAGATGACAACGAAGATGATGGGTACAGGAAATGAGAGGGAGGAGAGTCGTGGTAGAAGATGAACCATCCACATTTGCCTGTCGATCCAGGGAAACCACGAAAAACCCATGAGCCAGAGTGGGCGGTCACCGGGGATCGATCCCAGGACTTACCGAATGGGCCATATATGCCACCTGAGCCATCCCACTCAGTCAGACACCACCGGTAGTGGACACTGATGATATATTAACTCCACCATTAATGCAAAAGGGTTACAACTAAAGAGTTTTGCTTTTGCAGGAGGGGCTTTTAAAGATTTCAATAGTGTGTATATAATCTGCATTTCATTTGAAGCAAAAGGCTTGGAAATGCTATTTCATGGGTTGGTCTTATTACAGCAAAGGCAAACAATGCAACAAACCAGTCTTGAATCTGACCATGTCGAACTAATAAATGATAAAGAACTGTTAATGCCACAAGTAATTAGTTTCCATTTGCAGAATTTTGTGAAAATAAAACATGGCCTTTCTGCACATATTAAAATAGACAAAGAGGAACCCAAATATTGGTATATTTCAAGTTTTTATTTTTACTTTCTCTACTACGTATAGTAAGTAGGGGAAGTATTGTATTCCACCCAAAAATTCCATATCGAGATTTCACCGGAAATATATGTTTTGAGACCCCCTGAATCCAAAAAAAGCAATTTTGGAAACATGCGTGTGTGCGTGCGTGCGTGTGTGTGTGTGTGTGAACAGCATAACTCAGAAACGAACAGTCGATAAACACCAAACTTGGTATTTAGGTTCAGTATCTTCCAGAGATGCGACACGAAGGTTTTCAAGAAAATCCCCCCACCACAGATTACCCTTTACAGGGAACATTTTTCGAAACTTTTAATTTTCTCAAAAATGGCTCTAACGATTTTGATTAAAATATCATATGTTTAAGATATTTTCATGACAAACAAAATGTATATCTCGAATTTTCTGGGAATGTCTCCAAAAGTATTCTTCATTGTGAACGACTTTTGCATAACTGGTAAACCATAAGAGATAGACAAAATTTTACTACACAAAGAATGTAGATCGCGTTAAAATACACAATTTATGTCATATACACTTTTTTTTTTGAGTGAACCATTTTCGAGATATTGCTTGTTATTCCCTTAAATTTTTCAATACTTATTTTCTCAAATGGGAATTCGTTATTCAATTTTTTGTCTTGGATATGCAAAGAGTATTAATCTGTGGCAAAGAGAATGGTGCTGCACCTAGCAACCAGTTATTAAGAGTAATGTCTATGCTTAAAGGCTACTGCATTTCTATATTGCCCTTGTAAATATATATTCCCCTTACATCTACAAGAAAATTAGCAATAAGATAGAGTCTGCAAATGTTTATCTCGATTAACATGAAGTAGATGGAGAATAAGTGTTTTAAAAATAGTTTGTACAAGAGTGTAACACATCAGATTTTTTTTTCTTGGGTTGTGGCCCTCTTACATGCAAAATGATAACTGGAAAAGAAACATCCCAGGCCTATGTTTAGGGGTCCTCATCAGCATTTGCCAATTATAAGGACTGAGGAGGAAAAATATACACAGGGAAAATGGTCAGGATTTGAACTGTGAGCCTTTTGTCCTCATCAAAGGTAATGTCAGTGCTGACGGGTACAAGGAATGTCTTCGATATAAGGTTTTCTCAAACATCCTGAATGAAAGCAAACTTTCCTGATATGTTCCAACACAATGACATCCCACTGCATTACGGTATCATCATGTGTTTGCACAAACAGTTTCCACGAAGGCAGATAGGTCAATAAGACCCTGTTGAATAGTTGCCAGAAGCCTGGATTATTTATTTCTAGGGCCACTTAAAGGCCATGATGCATGCCGACAAATTAGCAGTGGGCTGGCCTTGTTGGTAGAGCACCTGCCTGCTGTGTGAGGTGTCCCAGGTTCAATTGCTGGCTGAGGGAGGTGGTGGTGGTGGTGTGGAGTTTAAGGGCCCGTCGACAGCTAGGTCATTTGGGCCCAGGATGAGGGAGGTGAGAATTTTTCTCTAGTCAAGATTATTCCCTATTCCCAAAGTCTGGAAGTATAAGTGCGTGTGTGTTTGTGTTAATATATAAAACCCATAGAAAATCAGAAATCCAATAACATACAAGTTAATGCCATTGCTAATATGACCACTGCAGTTAAAGCAACATGGAGCACTGCAAAGTAACGGACACCCAATTGTTTCTTAATTATCTTTTAGCATACTAATAGATGTCTTAGGCAACTTGAATTAGAAGTATGCTATCAGGCGGTATCTCATATTGAAGTGTAGCTTTAAGTTTGCTCCATACAACTTCACTTATGGTTCACTCTGTACACTCAACCACATGTTTACACTTGTCTGGTGTTTTATTACCCAGTTTGCATCCTTTTGGAATGCCCAAGAGCATTTTTAAATTTTTATTATGCATGAATCCACAATGTATGTATCTATTGCATGACATGAATACATGTAATTATAAGTAGAAATCTTTGCTTTATCATGATGTTTGCAGCACGTGCTATACAAAACCCTAGTTCAAATGAACTGTCATCTAATGCATGCTATCAAACCGTTAAATGTAATTGTTTCTTCTAAGCTTACTCTGCATCCACTTTACCGTGATTGGCTAAAGCTGTTCCTGCGATAAACTCCATGTTTCCTAACATGCTGAGAGCATGGGACCAATGGATGACTTAGCCACAATTGAATTGTAACAGCATGCATTCATACAAATGAAGTATCGAAAGCATGCACTCATATAAATGAAGTGTTGAAAGCATGCAATTGTAAAGTATTATTAAATAATATTTAACTTACAGTTACAAAGGACACAAATCTTTCCCAGAGTCTGATTCTGTGACGTCAGGTTCACTATCGAAAGAAGAGCTTTCTAATTAGCTTTCCAGTTGTTTTAATTTCCTTTCAGGATTTCCCTACACTGCTAACACTTACCCCCGTAAATTCAAATATGACGTTCTCAATTTGTGGTATTGCTAAAGTTGGATTTCTTTCCGAAAGTAAATTAAAAATGTGAAACACGATTTTCTCGCTACTACGTAAAGGTTTCTCCTTACAACTTTGAACTGAAACATATCCGTGGATTCTACCATTAGTCACGATGATTGAGATTCAATTGCAACATATTGTTAGTATAGCCAGCAAAAGAAAATGTAGGTTGAAAGTAACATAACATAAAATAGTTTAAGGACAACGCAATATGGTTGCTAGATGCAAGAAATACACAGCACTTGACAAGATGGAGATATGCCACTAGACCTCCATAGCCTCAACATGTATCAGATCTTTGCAGGAGAAGGAAGACATTATGAAGAGTTAGTTAAATTAGCGAGTTACAAAGTAACATTGCATAGAAAAGGTCATTAATAGTTGGATAACTAACGAAGCAGATTATTTTGAGTACTACAACCACATATATTGGAGAGTTTGTGGGAAACACTGCATTCCTCAAAGGAAAGCAGCAAGTGTTAGGTTTACATTTGTGGAAAGGTACCCAAAGTGACAAAATTATTATTCTATCCTCAGCAAAAGTAATTAAGCGTCGAAAACAGTTAAGATTGGTGAAATTCTTAAATATTAGTATCTATTAAACATAGTGTCCAACCACAACTCATGTAATGCACACATTGTGTATTCATTAAGTGCGTCTAAAGTCAAATTAATTAAAAAAACAATTTGTTTTATTTTCCAAACTGGAAAACATATTTTTATTATAATTACCTCTTCTCTACCCAACAGATCCTGAGATATTTAGCCATGATTTCTACACAAATGTGAGGTTTAAATGTTAGAACTCAAATAGTCTAATGGAAGATATTCCATGCTTTATTTTTTCTGGTTAATGTTTTAAAATTTAACAATATCTATTTAAACACTGTTTAAGAAATGGAAATTCATAGCTAACATAATTGTTGGTTGACTAATGATAAATAAATTCGATATACTAGATAATTGTTGCTTCACCCAGGTCATGTGTTGATACTTACGTTAGAAGGTTGAATCAGACTTGCAAAATTCTATTAACCCAAACATAGGTTAGCTGTAAAGTAAGGAAATTAAAACAACTGCAGTCTTTGAAATATGATATATCGGGTATTAGAATTTATTACTAAGAGTTATTACAAGTCTACGGCCCAGTTCCATCCTGGCTGTTCTCCCGGCCATACTCAATTTACTTACAAGTCACTTATAACAATAATTGCATAAATGTCTAACAATAGTTTAGCTACTATATCTACTGACCTAACATGCATGTCATTGGCCTCCATTATTTATACTATAGGGTAATTAAATTATATTCGAACCCACTTGTGGCCTCTCTCTACTGCGCGAGACAGCCGGCAGTCACCAGGGAAATTACGCTGGCAGAGGCGGACTAAAATCCTTACCTTATAATAGATGCTGGAAATGTTGACCTGCTCTCAAACAGGCAGCATATCTCGTGTAAATATTCTCGCTCACTCTCTGAAGCTCAGCTGCAGGAATTCTTGTAATGAAATGCCTCATTATGATCAGAAAATTGGAGTGTGGTGTGCAATAAATGCTAGAAGAATAATAGGGCCCATATTCTTTGATGAAACAATAAATGCAGAACGAAATCAGAGCTTAATTCTGAGGCCATCTTGCAATCGTATGGTTGGTTCCAGCAAGATTCTGCAACAGCACACATAGCTGCTGAATCATTACATGCAATAAGAGAGGTGTTTGATGACAGAATAATTAATGTTGATTTGTGGCCCCCTCATTCTCCTGACCTAACAAGTTGTGATTTTTATTTATGGGGTTCTTTAAAAGACAAAGTGTATCGTTCCAATCCTCACACACTACAGGAACTTAGAAAACATTGTGCAAGAAATCACAAGAATTCCTGCTGCTGAGCTTCGGAGAGTGAGTGAGAATATTTACACGAGATATGCTGCCTGTTTGAGAGCAGGTGGTCAACATTTCCAGCATCTGTTATAAGGTAAGGATTTTAGTCCGCCTCTGCCGGCGTAATTTCCTCGGCAACTGCCGGCTGTCTCGCACAGCAGAGAGAGGCCACGAGTGGGTTTGAATGTAATTTAACTACCCTATATACGTTCGTTTTTATTGACAATCATTTGATTTTGACATTTGATAAAAACTCTCCAAGTTCTCAATCTGTTCATTATGTTGAAATATTTTTCTTAGGACAACTAACTTCATTTTTAGCCATTTTCCTTTAACTAAGGTTACCCTTCAGTTGTTAGTTCTTGGGCATTCAAACAAAATATAATTTGTCTCTTCCTTGCTATTGCATATGGGAAATATACCCTGTTCACAGATTTCTCTGATACACTATAATTTGCACCAAACCATGTAGATCCCTCCCTTTGCAGTTTACCATTTCTCTACATAAATTTCTCTTTCAATATTTCCTTGTAAACTGCAAGTATGTTTTTCTCTTCTATAGAAGAGCTCATAGCTTGACTATCCATATCTTCAAATCTACATCTTACTTCTTTCCAAAATCCTTTACTTAAACATTCTCTAAATAACCATGTCTCCCAGACTGTTTGTTCATTGTTAACTGCTCTTTTAACTTGTTTACCCAGCTGCTAATGCTCTCATTTTTTAGGAACTTATGTTTTAAAATATGCCCATTTTGTAATGTTTATCCTAAAACAATACTTCAAGACTCGCTCCATCAGTAACCCCTCACAGTCACTTTTCCCCATTTCTAATAGGGCACCAACATTTGCAGTTTTGTGGAATACTCAGAGGCATCTTATTGATCAGTATCCCATTTAGTTTCTTCCATCCTTTTTCTATGCACCAAATTTTTTAACCATGACTCCACCTTGATTGTCTTAATGGTACATAAATCCTTCCTAAATATTTGACATTCATCTTGGGTGCTATATATAGGTTTCTGCTCACTAGCTTTAGTGCTAACCTACCCTTAGCTAATGCCAGCTTTTGTTTTTCCCCAAATGTTGCTAATTAACTTAATTCCTAAACGATATTTGAGATCGCTTTGAAGGTTTATCAGGATGCTTGAATCAAATGAGAGGTTTTAATGGATGTAGGAATATCCTGCCATGATAGCTCAAGTAGTAAGGGCATCTGTAATGACAGCTGAAGATAAGTGATTCAAATCCTAGTTGTGGCATCAAATTTTACAAATCTGAATCAACTCTCCAAATTTGTTACAGTAGCAGTAGTTGAGTAGTTGGCAATAATGAAGAAAACAGTCACCTAGCACCAGTAGGCCTTAATGATGTGAGCTCAACAGAAACTCAAGGAAAAGAAAACAAAGTAGATGATATTCTAAAATTTTGAAGGAAAAAAAAACAAAAAAAAAACACACACACACACACGCACACACACAAAACAAAACAAAACAAAAAATCAAGTTTTGGTGAATCTCATTATTACTACTTCACTTTTTATACGAGGGTGGTCTGAAAAGTTTCCGACCTAATAAACATACAAGACATTTTTTCAGAATTTTTATTTTTTTTTTTTTTTTTTATTTTTCAACATAGTCTCCTTGTAACTCTACACACTTCTCCCAGCGATGCTCTCATCTCTGTAACCCGTCCAAATAGTACTCGGCGTTTTTCTCTGCAAAATAATTGTTCACGAAGGTGATTGCCTCTTCATTTGACAAAAATCTCTGTCCTCCGAGCGCAATTTTCAGATGAGGGAACAAAAAGAAGTCGCTTGGGGCTAGATCTGGTGAGAAAGGCGGATGGTCAAGCAGTTCAAACCGTAGTTCATGGATTTTCGCCATTGCAACTGCTCAGGTGTGAGACGGTGCGTTGTCTTGGTGAAACAGGGTTTTCTTTTTCTGCAACTGTGGCTGTTTTTCCGCAAGTTCTGCCTTCAGCTTGTCAAGTAATGATGCGTAGTATGCTCCTGTAATGGTTTTTTCTTTTTGAAGATAATTGATTAAAATAACTCCATGATTATCCCAAAAAACAGTCGCCATCACTTTCCCAGATGAAAAAACAGATTTTGCTTTTTTTGGAGCTGGTTCCCCCTTTGCAGTCCACTGTTTGGACTGTATTTTTGTTTCGGGCATATAATGGTGTATCCAAGTTTCATCTACAGTAATTAATCGGCGCACAACTCGGATTTATTGCGCCTAAACTGCGTTGGAAATGTTCATTCAAACACGGTTTTGGTCTAACATGAGCAAACGCGGCACCCAACGTGCGGACAGCTTTCTCATGTCTAAATGTTGATTTAATATGTGACAAACACGTTCTTTTGACATGTTCATAGCCTCTGCTATCTCTCTCACTTTAATTCAGCAGTCGTCTAGCACTATTTGGTGAACTTTGGCGATGTTTTCGTCGGTAGTTGCAGTTTTTGGTCGTCCCGAACATTCGTCTCCCAAGTCTTACGGCCACGTTTAAATTCAACTGCCCAAAATTTCACTGTGGTAAATGATGGTGCAGAGTCCCCATACACAGAATCCAACTCATCTTTGATTTGCGCAGGCGTATTGCCTTTCAAAAACAAATATTTACTCTATTTTGTCCATTTTCATAAAAACACATCACCTCACGCAAACGACTGTTACATAACAACTGAGCATCCAAAATGGCTGAAACTTTGGTGAGTAACTGTCAACAGATGAACAACGAAATTCACTAGCTTTTATTTACGAGTGCTGCCATCTTCATGTTGAGGTCAGAAACTTTTCAGACCACCCTCGTATGTCATTAGGATGTGTATCATAATCTCTTGTTCGTATCTTCAGCCAAAGATATAACAGCACTGATTATGTGAATGAGGATTCAGGAAACATGTCTTGTAAGATACAAAAAAGTTAAATAGGAGTGAAAGTGTGACTCAACAAAACCTTAATGAAGAGAAGATTTGAAGATACTATTGAATAATAGCACAGTGTGTTCTCACTTTGATAGTTATTAATAGGAAAAGCAAAGTCTTAGCTATATAGATTATAATGCTTGCTGATAGGCATCTGAAACTTAAAGCATATATTTGATTGTAATTGACCCTTTATGTTTAAGGTTATACCAATAAATGTTTAAAACCTCAACCATTATTTTATGAATATACTGTATTTTATGAAATAGACCTCTTCTCAAACCTTGATACCCCAGTGAATTAAGTTTATGTTTATAAGTTGAAATACTAAATAAATAACCACTCCATGCAACATACTTACATCTTTGACTTTTTCAATGCTTGAAGCAAAATCCATGCTAGGCTCATCTGCCAAGTCTGTTTCTTCTTCCTCAATTCCACCTCCAGGAGCATCTTCAGGAGAAGGCAAAGGCGTGACTTCAGGAATTGGGTCACCTGCGTCTGAAGGATCTGGCAGAGGGGGCAGAGCACGTTTTAGGAAAGGTGCTTTGCCACTACTTGGCGGCACCACTACAACTCCTTCATTTGGAGTAATGGCTCCGTTTCCTAAACAAAACCCAGTATCGGACATTTCACGTTTACTGCTCTGATGATCTGGAGATGGTAGCTTACGAATACGAAATATATTGCACAACGTTTGTTTCAAATTAGTAGAAAAGCTAGTCTTTCCACTGGGAGACTTTTTAGTTTTCTCTTTTTCAACTGTTATCTCGGTTTTGGCAGTATTCTCTTTGTCTTTTGTTGGTGCAACTTCACTACTCTCTTTGGCTTTTTTGTTTTTTATATTTATCACAAAAGTGTTTTTTTTGTTCTTTCTCACATTACTGTTCACCATATTTCCATTCATACCTTTCGATGAAAAGTCCATGGCTGCATCTTCATTTATACACCTGTGATTATTTCTATTGTTGCTAGTGTTATTGTTGTTGTTATGTGCAGTTTTCGAGATGTGGATCTGTTGATGCTTTGGAGTGATTGCGTCATTCTTGCTTTTGTTATCCGATGAGTCACTGGAGCTGGAGTAGAGATTCTGCAAATACTGCCGCACCTCATGAAGGGTCATGTGGATTGGTTCATGGCCCATAGACATGGATGGACATTCGGTGCTTGCAGAACGTGTCTGTCTCATTGCTGATGGTCCAGGAACACTGTGGCGTTTAGTTCCACCAGACTCGCTAGCTGTATCTGAGGGCAATGTTAACTTTGTTACATGATTGCTATGACTAGAAGTGGTGCCAGTAACACCTGCCTTGCTCCTTAGTGTTGTTTGCTGCCTTACAGAACGTTCTAATTCAGTTTGCGAACTTGACGACGTGTGTCTTCTCCGTTTACGATGATGTCGTTGCTGTCTTTTCGGTCTTTGGGGTGTTCTGGGCGGTCTTACTACATCTATGGGCACTGCATAGATATCACTGTCAAATGGCACATTATACATATCACTTATTTCACTTGCAGTGAGTACATCATGCGACATGGCAGATGTGATAAAGCTAGAGTCATCTGCCTTGTTGGCTGCTGGAACGGAGAGTGAATTATGTGAACTGGAGAGCCTAGAAGAGGCAAGAGAACTACGTGAGCTGGGGCGGTTGCAAGGACTGCTGAATGGTAACAACTCTGGTGTCCAACAGAGACGCGGCCCACTCCAGCGTCCTCGGGAAGATGCTATTGGTTGTTGCGGCTGATTTGATGCTGGGTGGCAGTCTTGCGAGCATTGAATAGACCACGTTACCTTACAAGAAATGGCGAGAGCTTCTTCTATAAGAACTGCTACCAACTTAGATGCAAATTTCTCTAACCAAGGTGGAGTTATAGCAATAGAGCTGCCTTCAAGTAATGGCTCCTTGCATTTATATCCTAATAACCCAAGTACAGGAGGAGATGGAGGACTGTCTTGAAATTCTGGAGGTGGTTCAATTGTAACAACATGCTTCCCATCAGCTAGTGTAGTTAGTTCTGGCCAACCAGGACCTTTCTTCAGGGTGTTGAAGTTCTCACCACACATGCCATCAGAGAAATCCAAAGATTCATCCTGGGAAAGAGATTTCTCCTCTATGTCGCTCTCTGGTAACTGAAAATAATAAAAAATTAGTATAAATTTTAAACTTTGATTTTTCATTGTCTTAAAGCTTTGTTGCAACTGATTAATGTGTACTCATTTCTTCCCAGTACTATTTTTTTTTTTAAATGTAACTCTAATTTCTTGTGGCTTTGTGCTTCTATTTTCTTCCTCTGTGTTTCCACATTTCTAACCTCTCAGTGTCAACTAACACTGGTGCTATTTTGTATTCTGTTAATAGTTATATCTCAGTGTAAAATCTGGTAAATTGCCAATTACTGAAACATAAATTGTGGTAGAATAAGAACTCTCAGACACCACAAGCAATGGTGAATCACTGCTCAGTTGGCTCTCATTTGATTATTGTTTGATTACGTTCAGCATTGACACATCATACTTACAACTGAAGTATCCAAGTGGGGAAAATCAAATAATCATAACTTATGGGTTGATTTGATGCTTTTGGGTAAACAGCATGAAATGGACATTTTCACTACTGCAAATGCCAGGAAAAGAACAAACAAAACAAAAATAAGCAAAAACAATCGGGAAGGTTGATACTCTATACCTTTCCCGGTGTAAGTTTGGGTTATAAAGTAAATAATAGCATATGTTTGAGTAACACTTCATTTGTTGATTGAGCTGCACAACTTCCATGCCAGCAGGCGCCAATGAAAATATAATCTGTTAACTATTTGCAAAATAGCATTAAATTTAAAATAATTACAAGTATTATTTGTAAAAACAGCTTGAAAAGCTTCTAGTGAGAGTAAATGGAACACATTAATATGAAAATTCATTATTATTAGCAAATTTAACTGCGACATGAAACGTATGTGTACACAGCCATATAAGAAGTGAAGCAGTAGAGCATAAAGTTTGTTCAAAATGGTATCTGCCATGGAGTATGTAAAGCATCACAATGGGAAACCATTGCGAAGTGGCAAAAAGCGAATTGTTTTAAATATATCTGCAAAGGGTATGAGAAATATCCAACCACAACTATTCAAGAAATAGTAGGCTGTACTGCAGAGTTTACTGATGTGTCAGCCCAGAGTATCAATTCTGCTCAAAGTGAAATAGTGCATAAAGGTTGTTTATCTACACCAAGTAAAACGCATAGAGACAAATGCCAGTGACTGAAGTGCAATGTGATGAGTTCCTGATTAGTGCAGTGAGACGTAAAGTTCATCACTTTTTTGCATGGAATGAGGTGCCCACAGCAACTGAAGTGCTTGCTTTAGTGAACAGTGATCCTGACTTGTCCAATTTCAAGAGGACCAAGCTTCACACTATTCTTTATCAGATCGGGTTTGAGTTTGTGCATATAATCAAAACCAATTTGATTGTTGACTGCAAGGACATATTATTGTGGCATGGTAAGATTCCACTTAATCACTGTGTTTTGAATCCAACAGAATCAGTGTGAAGCCTTGTGAAAGGTCACATAGCTATAAACAACAGAACCTTCAAAGTAAGTGAAGTCAGGGGCTTATGTACTTCAGGATGGGTTAAAACTTGCAAATCGAAGTCATTTATACAGCATGTGGTGGAAGAAGAGGAGACGCTCTGGAAATCACAAGGCCTCTGTGATACCATTGTTAATTCGATAGTAATAACCTCGTCGAGACCAGCAGTAGCAATGAAAAAGAAGGGGACTCGCTTAGAGGAATCCACACTCTTTCATGTTCTGATTAGGTATTTATAATATTTACTCTTTTTTTTAATGGTTCCAGGTAACACAAGGTGTGTTCCATATTTGCATGATAATGTTCTCCCTTTTACTTCTGGACATTCCAGACTTCATGAAGTGTAAGCAAAATGATTCAACTGTTTATTCTGTTTATTTAACATTGCTTTCCCACATTATGACGGCTAAATGTGTTTTATTTCAGGAAGGTTTAGTCATTCAAATGTGCACTGCATATCATACAGTTTATATTTTTTTTATTCTTTACTTTATGTAAGAGTGTAGAATATATCCAAAGCTACTCACATCACGATGGCAATTCACATACTGCACATGTTGAATTGCGCCATATTTCTGCCAATTATAGGGCCTGCAGAGAAATACAATTTTGCACTTTGTTTACAGTGCAACCCAAGCTTACACTGGGAAATATCTGAAATGTCTACTAACATATTCGTCAACTTCCTGAAATTGAATACTGCAAAACTCTCCCTCATCCAGCAAAGAGTAATATGTAATTTTATGACATGAAATTTAGAATGCATAAAATGCTCAGTGCAATAAATGTACTAAAATTACGCATAAAATATATGGGAATTCCATTTTATAAGAATCACTGAAGATCTGTAGTACTGCTTCTTTCTGTCACATGTACTGAAATTCTTCCTGGTATAACAATAAATATGTTAAAGCAAAGTACACCATTTCCTGAGCCATATTTATATTTCTAGTCCATATTTTATGCTTCATAATATCAACTATAAAAATAAAATGGCACAAAAAATGGGAAACATATCCTGTAGCCATAGAACATCAATAAGATTAACAATTTGCATGAGGGAGTTGACTTTATAATTCACATCATCCCTTACTGAATATTCGCACCATTTACTGCTGGTTACTAGAGGTCACTAGTAGTGCAATCAAATTTTAAATCTGCACACTATGCATTTTGTTGCAGTCCAGTGAAGGGGGACCATGATCATGATGGATAAGACACACAGATAAGCTCTGGCTTATCACAGCTCTATATACCAATTAGCACAATATACTCAGTCTGTAATCTCAACTACAATATAATGCAACAGAATTTAATGCTTTGTGATGTCCATGGTGAAAATCTGTAACTTTAACACTTTGAATCTGCCCACAAAGCTGTAAAAATGCCGCCTCCTTCCCTGTAAAGTTGTAAAAAAGTCTCTGCTACTGTAAATTTTTACACAAACCATAAAAGTTGGCAAAATGTATCAACCATTACTGCATGTAAATTGTGTATACATGCGCTATCTATAAGTTAATTGCATTACATTATAGGTTTGGATCTCACCTCCATGACAAAATTACAGGCCCCACTTCCGGCACTTTCACTCGAGACAGAGCCACTGTGGCCACTGGTCAAGAGTAGCCCACTGTCATCGCTGGATGGAAATGCTTCAGACCATGTTGAACATGTTGGCGGTGACTCCATGAAATTTCCTCCACTATGTGTTTCAAGTCATGTTGCCTTGAGTTACTCCTGCAAACCAGAAGGTAGTATTTAGTTTCCTAATGGTATCTATTTATGCAAATGCATTTTTAATTCAAATTACTGGAAAAATAATTAACATCATCTGTGATAACGTTTATGATAATCTGCTGAAATTTAATTTTACTTCAGGTAAATCAGTTTAATATATACTCTAATTATTGGATTAGTACAGATGTGAAACAATGTTAAATAAGCTACTCACGAAATAATATTATACAATAATGTCAAAGAAAGAAAAGATAAAAAAAAAAGGAAGAAAGAAAGTGCTGTCATTTGGAACGTTGCATATGGGTTTATGATGCATAATACACAAAATGGAAAGGAATTCCTCCAGCCCCCAGAGGAGGAGGGTGGGATTGCACAACACTCAGTATCTTCCTTGCTAGTTGCTGTCTGCTGTCCCTCTTAAACCTTACCCTCCCTCCCTTTCTGTCATCCCATATGTACTGGTTCTGCACAGCCCATCTGTCATGTCATTTCGAACAAGCTGTACTGACTTTCTAACAGCATTGTATAATTTGATTATTTGTTACATTGTGTGCTTAAATATTAAATGTTAGATATGGCCAGCAATCTATACAATTACTTCACATGTGCAAAAATGTGAAGTTAATAACTTTCTTTAATTGTGATCCGCTCATTCATAAATAACCTAAATATACGCTTATTATGTATCAAGCATGTAATTAATTTGTTTCTATTAATAGTAGCAAGTTTTTACTTTCTCTATTACGTATAGTAAGTAGGGGAAGTATTGCATTCCACCCAAAAATTCCATACCGAGATTTCACCGGAAATATATGTTTTGAGACCCCCTGAATCCAAAAATGGCATTTTTGGAAACATGTCCATGTGTGTGTCTGTGAACAGCATAACTCAGAAACGAACAGTTGGAAAAGCACCAAACTTGGTATTTAGGTTCAGTATCTTCCAGAGATGCGACACGAAGGTTTTCAAGAAAATCCCCCCCATCCCAGATTACCCTTGACATGGAACATTTTTCGAAAATTTTAATTTTCTCAAAAATGGCTAACAATCATATGTTTAAGATATTTTCATGACAAATGAAATGTATATCTCGAATTTTCTGGGAATGTCTCCAGAAGTATTCTTCATTGTGAACGACTTTTGCATAACTGGTAAACCATAAGAGATAGACAAAATTTTACTACACAAAAAATGTAGATCGCATTTAAAATACACAATTTATGTCATATGCATTTTTTTTGTTGAGTGAACCATTTTTTAGATATTGCTTGTTATTCTCTTAAATTTTCCAATACTTATACTTTTTTTCAAATTCGTTATTCAATTTTTTTGTCCTGGTAATGCAAAGAGAATGGAATACTCCACATAGCAACCAGCTCTTAAAATATTTGACTATCGCTTAAAGCCCACCAATTCCCCTTGCATCTACAAGAAAATTAGCAATAAGATTAACATCTCGATATCTCGATTAACATGAAGCATATGGAGAATATGCATTTGTAAAAATAGTTTGTACAAGAGTAGGGAAAGTCAGTGAGTGTAACACATCAGATTTTTTCCTGTAAATTTGTTGAGTTCTGTTAAATGTCCACTGTTACTTCATATGGTATTGCAACCAGTGACACAGATGATTAAGCTGCAGATTTATGGATATTTACCTTTTTTAATCCTTAAACTGAAAGTGCAGACATTTAGGTTACATATCTATTTTAAGGTATTATGAGTATTATGTGCAAATTCTTTACTTGTAACACCTAAACATTTGTATATTATATACTATACTTTAATTATGGCCATTTTGTTTTTAATCCAGCAGAGGACAGTGAAACCTAACAACTATTGATAATTCAGTGTTATACGTTTTACTGACACCTGTGAAATTATATATAATTTCGCTGTATTCCATAAAATATAATGTGGAGACATGGCAAAGCATTCAAGAGCATAATGTTCTGTAACAATGGATCACTGGAGATCATAACTTCTCATTAGATGAAGTTGTATATTGGAGAAACGATGAAAAATAAGTATCTAAAACTCATGGAAAGAAATCCTGATTGGGAGTAAGTGTTCTTGGTGGCAGAAGCACTGGTTGGAAATGATATTCATATTACTGCTTTGCCACTTACTTGGACCCCAGCTGAGATTGGATCTTGAAGTATTGTCCAAAGAGGAATGATTAATTATTCATTGCTATAATGAGATTAATGAATACTGGGTCATTAATGAATGACATTCCTAGTGTGTAAACACTACACTATGGAATTAATTGTACTTTCACACAAGCCGTGTGTTGGACAGGGTTGGAAAGGTAGAATCAGATGACTGAAAAATTCAATGCCATAGCCGGGATTTGAACCATGGATCTCCTGGTCTCTGTCAGGTTGCTCTAACCACTGAGCTACCATGGCAACATGCCGGCAC
Source organism: Deroplatys truncata (assembly GCA_030765065.1). Classification (NCBI taxonomy): domain Eukaryota; kingdom Metazoa; phylum Arthropoda; class Insecta; order Mantodea; family Mantidae; genus Deroplatys; species Deroplatys truncata. Next base: position 226,228,715 of record CM060976.1, on the reverse strand, counting down.
GCCATATGGCATTGAATTTTACAGTCATCTGATTCTACCTTTCCAACCCTGTCCAACACATGGCTTGTGTGAAAGAACAATTAATTCCATTAATTGACCTAATAGTGGTTGAAACTAAAAGCCCGAGACTTAAGTACTTACAAAGAATGTAAGTCGCCATTGGGGTATGACATCTCAATACAATTTGAGATCTCCTTAAGGTTTACTGGGAAAAATACGAGTCAGCTGGAGAATTTAATGGCATGCCGGCATGTTGCCATGGTAGCTCAGTGGTTAGAGCAACCGGACGGAGACCGGGAGATCTGTGGTTCAAATCCCGGCTATGGCATTGAATTTTTCAGTCATCTGATTCTACCTTTCCAAACTACACTATGGTTGTAATTTTTTGTGGTAAGGATATTGTTAGTGCCTTTTTAAATGCCTATTTTGCCTGCCTATTTCAGTCGTTTTAGGCCTCTAAATCTGCACTTACTGATATATGAAATGACTGGGAAAGGGCATTTGGGAAGGATACATTCCAGGCCTAAGTTTTTTGCATGCCTCCCTGTCACTCACCAATTATAAGGACTGAAGAAAACCTCAGTCATGAAGAAGAGTCCACGCGGAATTTGAACCATAGATTAACACACCCACAGAACCACACCCTCTATCGTTTACTAGTAGGTATACAAACTGTTCTATCAAAAGTTTATTTTTCTATATACTTCAATTTAATTAGATAAACCTTTGCAGGAATAGCAAATGGCTACATTACACATTTCATTATAAATACAAAGCGAATAGCGATAAACAAATGTTTAAGAACTGGATGATATGTACTGATCTTAAAATTCCAATTTTTCCATGACATTGTGAAAAACAACTGAAATGTTGACACGACTTTAAAAGAATGACCAAGTAATGGACAATTCAAACCATTAATAACGGGTATCTCAGAAATGGCTTATGCCACAAAACAATTGCTTGAAGTAAATTCTTGTGTGTTTTAAAGAGATATACATTTTTGCATAGTATGTTTTCATCTATCATTTAACGTTTACCAGTTACACAAGATTATACAAATTCCTTCCTGATGAAGAGGACTTCATAGGCTATACCCAGAAAATTCAAGATACACATTTTATTTGTCATATGAATATCTTTAAATTTCAAGTTTGATATTTATCCAACTTTTAGTTTTTGATTTATGCTTCTCACAGACATACACATAGACCTTTCTCTAAAAAATACCTTTGTGGGGGGGGGGGTTCAGGGGGCCTCAAAACATATTACCGGTGAAATCTCAGCATCCAATTTTTGGGTGGAATACAATACTTCCCCTACTTACCTAATAGAGAAAGTAATACACTTTTGTAAGAATAATTTGTATAGCCACATGTGTGTTTCCCAATCATACAACTTGAAACATTGTGAGGGGAGAAATGAGGAAAATGTTTCCTATTTAATGGCTGGCTACTCATGATTATATCAGAATAGCCAAATTAAGCAAACCTCACAGGACTCGTAAACAAAGTTAACCTACTTTGAAAGCTCATGATGGACAAGGAACATGAGCATTCAGAATTTATATCTAGAATGGCCATACCTGCAGAATTTCAGGTTTTCTTTTTAAATAAGATATTTTTACAAAGCAAAAACCTATGTTAAAAAAAAAGGTTCAACTATTCATATCAAAGAAATGGTTCAAATTGAATGAATAGCTTCCAAGATTCCTTCAAACATTATCACATTTCTTTGTTACGTACAAGAGTCTCTCTGAAAGTTTTGAGAACGGGCAACAATGAGTAGTGGTAACCCAAAGCAGCTTTTTCTAACTTCAGATAGCAACATGTAGAAGTCTGCACACACTCCAACAATGTGCATCATCAGCACCATATGTGTATGTATAGCGGGTGCTGCTATTCCATATGCTAGGATGGATCTCAAGTGAGAGCATTTCTGTGCTATGATTTTCTATGACTTTAAAGTCAGTTTAAGGGAGAGAAGAGAATGCCTTGAAAGACAGCATCGTGCATTGCAATCCACCATTTATGGATGGTATGCAGAGTTTAGAAGAGAAAGGGATTCCCTCAAAGATAAAGACCGAGCAGGATGGCCGGCTACAGCAACAATGGATGAAAATGTGGTGAAAGCAGAACACGTTGCAGGAAGATCATTGTTGCACATATGGTCAGATTCAAGAAGCCCTAAATATTGGATCGGCAGCAGTGAAAACAAACCTGAAAGAAAATTTGACGTTAGCTCTGCAGTTGTTGGATCCCCCACCACCTCACAAATAAGTAGAAACAAGCACGTGTGCAATGGTGCCAGGAAATTATTGAAAAATTCAATGGAGGAAGATCCAAAAACATATTTAACATTGTAACAGGTGACAAAAGCTGGATTTACCAGTATGATACAGAAGCTAAACGACAGTCATCAGTCTGGGTCTTACCAGGAGAAGATCCCCCAACAAAAGTGAAGCAAACGAGAAGTGTTGGCAAGAAGATGATCTGTTCCTTCTTCTCAGCAAGTGGCCACATTTGTGCAATTCTGCTTGAGGAACAAAAGACTGTTACTGCCAAATGGTACACCACAAAATGTCTGCCATAAGTGTTCAATGAACTGAGAAAAAAGCGTCCTAAGACTGGTCTGCATGGAATTTTGTTGCACCATGACAATGCCTCTGCCCAAAGAAACAACACAATTTCTGCAGGAGTCAGATATTTGTCCCATCCTCCCTACAGTCCAGATATGGCCCCATGTGCCTTTTTTCTATTCCCCAAAATGAAAGAAAAAAATTTGAGGTCAACGATTTGAGTCACCTGAAGCCGCAGTAGCTGCTTACGAAGAATGTATTTGCACTCTCTCCAAAGAAGAATGGCATTCAGAGAGGGAGAGAGAGACATGAGTCATTCCACATCAAACCAAACACACATAAACATGACTTTCTCTGAATTTTAGTTTACATGTTCTACACATAAAATAAATGGACACATATTTTATATTTTTCAGAAAATCAAATTATTTTAGGATTTACAGCGTACTTAACATTTTTTTCTTACACGCACACAACTTTACATAAAAGTAATTTATTCTTGGAGTACAGAATGGTCAGGATTAAGAACAATACATCGTTTTGCAGATAAAAACATTGTGATATTCCCTATATAAAATACTATTTTTTCAGAATAAGAAAACAATCACTTTTTTAAGTATGAATATTTTAAACCACAATGTCATATTTAACCCCCTAATATTAAAATCTGGAAAAAATACAGGAGGAATCTGTGATATATTTTGTTTTAAATCTGTTAACATCAGGATGGGATCTTCCTTAGAAGTACACTTTTAAACACTTTATTTGTGTTAGCATGTAAGGTTTTAGAGCATAGACTGCTGACTGAAAGCTTTACACTGCAGTAGCATGCCACGCCGGCCAATGCATTATGCAGTACGAACATGATAGGCTATCATTTCTGGTGTTCGGTGTAACTTAGCAACCGGAATCTGATATTCTATAAAGCCTCTCTCTGCTGTTTCATTTTAAATGTTACTTTGTGTTCAGCTTTTTGCATTAGAAGCTCATTCTTAGCTTTGTGATTCCTGGAAGTACACAATGAGAGAACTGAAGAAACATAGCTATGACTATTGCTTCAATCCATTTAATGTTTGCAAGAATAACACAAGGCAGAAATCATTATGCTTAGTTAGCCGCAATATGCTTAAAAACTGTAAAATGGAGAACTTAACTTTGTCATCAGACCTAAAACTATGCGATGCATGTCAAAAAATAAAAGTGCCAATGCGATGAATAATCCAGAAGTTGTTTTGAACATAGGGCCCATCTTAAGGCAAGATACAGCAATGCAAAAGGGATCCCTGGTACCTTAGAGCTAAATTCATGTATTCCATCAACCAATAATGCAATAATAACCAGATGGTATTCACTTGAGCCTGAAGGGTAAAAAGTGCACATTTAAATTGTAGTTAAAGTTGCCTCCAATAAGATAAGATTGAAAGTTCAAATGTTACTCAACTGTATGCCAACTTTAAGTTACGTGTGAATAAACTAGTGCAACTAAAGTGCTGTGAACACTTGACAAGGCATCCATGACAGACCGCTGCTGCTCACTCTCCAGTCGTGCTGCACTAGAAACCCGCTACGCACCGCTTTCTAAGTTATTTTATTTAAAATTAACTATACGTGATCCCATCTTTGTTTTATGTAAATATATTAAAAAACTGTATTTATAATTTTTATATAAATTTAAACTTGGGGGTTAATAGGGATATCAAGTTGTCCTGGGTGTTACACTCTTGAAGATGGCAACCAAAGAGTTGCCCGAAACGTCGGGTGCTAGTAATTTTACCCTTAGACCACGGTCTTCCAGCCTGGAAGATTTTAATATTTTAATAAGAATAGTTTTTATACACACTAATAAAAATAGAGGTAGAGAAAGTCAACAGAATGTGTCACCTCATATTTTGTTTTCATGTAAATGTCTGAAACATATGGAGATTTAATCAAAATCATTAAGGACTATTTTTAAGAAAATTCAAAATAAAAATTTTAACAAACTATCCTTCATGTAGCGTGTAGTTTGGGACGGAGACTTGTTTTGAAAATCATGTTACATCTTCAGAAGATGTTTAACTTAAATATCAAGTTCGGTATTTGTTTTTAGTATCTCTCTCACAAAACCTTTTTTGAAAAATCTGATGTGATACATTCACATGACTTTCTCTGCCCTCTATATTTATTAGTAGATATACAAACTATTCTTACTAAAGCTTATCTTTCTATCTACTACATTTTAATCCAAATAAACCTTTGTAGAAATAGCTACATTACACATTTTGCAATAGATGCAAAGAAAACAGATAGTCAAATGTTTAAGAACTGGACACTATATGCTGGCCTTAAAAATTCCACACCGTTTCCATGCAATCGCAAAAAACAATTGATTGTTGACAGGACTTTAAGAGAATGATCAAGAAATAAAGAATTTGAACCTTTAATAACGGATATCTCAGAAATGGCTTATGGCACAAAAAAACCTATTTGAAATAAATTGTGTGTTTTAAAGAGATCTACATTTTTTGTATAGGACGTTTTCGTCTATTGCTTAACATTTATACAAGATTATACAAAATTACTTCCGAATGAAGTGGACTTCACAAATTTTTGGGTGCAGCGCAAAATTTCCTCTACCTTTTAAAGGTAGGTGGTAAAGAAAATAGGAATGCTCCCAAAGCGTGCTACGGCCAATCAGCTAATGGGTTCAAGTTACTCTTAAAAACTGAGTATGTTCTGTCATCATGATATATTTTTGAATATCCTTTCATTGTCAAAATGCTGGAAAATTTAACAAGTGGTCCACTTTAACAGAATATTTGATACAACCTACAGAGTCTTAGTTTGGACACATGTCCAAACTAAGGAAATGTAGATCCTTGTGTGACTAAGCCTAACACGAATTTTCTTGGCATCGGAAAGCACACTGTTTGCTGGCAGAACCAGATATTCATAACCTCTTAAATTCAAGCATAGAGATTTCTCATACAAATTATAACTACAATAACTCTATAGCTTCATCATAGATGTTAGAAATGATGTCCTTGTGCCATCACACATCTCTCATATTTTTAAACAAAATTTGTATTAACATTAATTCTTCATGGCTATGTACATAAAATCATGCTTTGCACATAAAAAGAATTAAATGCGGTCAGCAGGCCAATTATTAACATTATCCAACACCCATGTATTTAATGAAATGTAAAATAAAAAATAATAAAAATGCAGAAATTAACCATATCGCATGGTTGTAATTCCTGAATTACAGTTATCTTAAAGGATTTTAATTTTAAAAGTTTAGTGGCATTCCTAGTTCCTGTGCAAGCTTTCTCAGATTCCTTTGTACTTTGTTTTAAGGTTTCTCTGAGTATTAGTTTTTTCTCTATAAGAATAGCAATTTAATTTTGGTTTATCAGAAATAGATTCTGTTTTCCTAAATCTATTCACAAGATTATGAACAGTTTCTCTGTGAGGCACACAAACAGCAGGGAATCTGTCTATAAAGCCTCATTTGTCTACAAGGGTTTGCCACATATGAATCACACAAAGATTCTGTGTGCTGAAGTATACAGACCTTTTGGCATTATAACAGGACTAACATACTATAACACTGAAACACATGGTCTTACAACATATCAATCTCTGTACAGCACAGACTTCACATCAACTGATTAGCTGGCACACAGAGAGGGAAAGTGAAGGGAGAAACAGAACCTTTTAGAAACTGATGTAGGGCAAGCAATTCCCCATAACATGGCCTAGCGTCCAAACAAAGGCTGCGTATCAGATCTATGGACGTTAGGATAATGTGCGCATTATAACAGCATGCAATAGAATGATATTTTTGGTATAAGGTTGTAAATTGCTTGCTTTTAACAAAGGAATATTAACCTTACAGATGTTTAGTAGGTTATACATTCTAAAACACAAATGCACTGTACTAAGTTGTTAGCACAGTATTGCGATAAACCTAGCAATAAAAAAGAGATTGAATTGTAACAAAACTAAGATTAACGGCTACAATGTGATGTACAAAGCCAAAATTGCAATGCAAGTAGAACAAAAGTATATCACTCCTCTCACTGCAAACTATGGGACTTTCATAATAACTACTCAGTTAAGGTACAGATTTAAATTGGTTAAATGGTTAATGTGATTAAAATGATGTAACACATTTCAAATATGAATAATAAAAGCTCAGGTGGTAGGTACTAAAAGACTGGATGTAAGCAATGTCTTATCCTGTTATTTACATTAATGTGATTTTACACATCAAAGCTGATATATCAACTCATGTACAGGGAGAGGCAAAAGACTATGAACCGGCTGCAAGGTGTTTTACCTGTCCGCATCCTCGGCGCTTGTTGCCGTCTGCTGCTATCATAAAAAGGCAGGGATGAAACCATACAACATTTTTAAAACCACTCTTAAAGGCTTTACTAACTTTATGAACATGTGATTTTAGGACAGAATTATTAGTAGAGATTTGTGGCCCCTCTGTCCCCCAACCTAACCCCCTGTGATTACTATCTCTGGGGTAACTTAAAACAAAGTGTACAAGACAAACCCACACACCCTGGAAGAATTAAAACAAAATATCTGCCAGGAAATTGCCAGCATTTCTCAACGTGAACTATGGCGAGTGATGGATAGTTTCCTAAAGAGGTACCAAAAATTTACGAACAACGGTGGCCAGTTTCAGCATCTCCTTTCATAAAGTTGGTAAGTAAAGCCTTTAAAAGTAGTTTTAAAAATGTTGTATGGTTTCATCTGCACCTTTCTATGATAGCAGCAGATGGCAACGAGCGCTGAGGACGCGGACAGAAAAAACACTGCACAGAGATTTGTACTTTTTTGGCTCTCTCTGTATAACCCCATATATTTTTATGTAATATGCCATTTAAGATATCAGTTATGGACATTGCTTACATCTATAGTGATACAATTCACCAAAATGTATCCTCATATTAACCTGTAAACATTGTTAAAACTTATTCTTGTGAACTTGCAGCACATAGTTTGCCTGAGCCTATTAACAAAAGGTCACCTTTTACTTTAGCAGATATTCCGGTTTATAAATATGTATACAATATCAAACTATGCAGTCTAAAACAAAATTTAAAATCATACTTTTTTTTTTGTGACAATGCATTTGTACAATTTACGCAATGAAGTTAAATGTGTTACTGATTCATTCTTACATCATTCATTTATGCATATCTCAGGTGTATCAATGCCACTGCATACAAGATGTGGAAAAATGTAGAGTTGAAAGGCAGTACCAAAGTAAGTATTTTGAGTTTAGAAGTATGGGGTCACATGCAGTATAATAACAGGAATGCTGCATGAACATAATTGAAATCTGACTTGATGAAATATCTTCATTTGCCAGTCAAAGTGAAATGTAACTCGCATTACAAGTGTATACTCGTATGTAGTGTCTCAACTAATGAGTACTGGTGCACAATGTGAAGCTGACCACTACATGCACATACTGTGCTGAACAAGATGGTATTGTGGTACACCATCCAGTAGGCTTCACATCAGGTGCACCTACTGAGTGACTACTGTCCATTCCAAACCAAAGTTCCCTCTGATGTAAACAGAAGCACGTGCTTCTGCTTGTCACGAACCCAAGAATACACTCTTATGCCAACGTAAATAGTTCCTTAATTCATGTATTGTATTATAAAATATTAGAGCAGAAAAGGTATAGAACTGCACATTTTATTGCGGTTATCATAAGAACTCGTCATTAAAGGTAATGGATATATACTAGATGTTAAGAGATTACAAAATATGATTTTCGTCTGCTATTGCGCCAACACCGAGAGTATCTTGCTTGTTAATACCAACTGTATGCATGACTGCCACTATCTTACATATACAAGAAATGCAGCAATGAATTCCCAGAGGCGCTATCTGAGTACCGAATAAACATTTTGCGTAACACAGGATATATGATAAACAAACAGTCATTCATAATATGCAGGCACGCATATGCTCTCTGATTTAGTCAGTTGGTATTTGAGTTCACATGGCAGAAGAAGGTGCGTATAGTGCGAATAAACTGCTCAAACACAAAAGTGGGAAACAGTTAAAAAGTAGCGAAAAACAAACAGCTATTCATATATTCAACTCACTATTAGAAAAATACCTGACACTTGCATTAGTGCATATTGCAAAACTAATATTGGATTTTACAGGCATTTCAGTGAGAAGTGTAACCAAAGCGAGCAGGGAATATAAACAGACATAATAAAACATAGAAGAGGATAAAATGTGGGAACTTGTTTTAAGTGCAACAGTGCTGTGGAATTGTGGATAAGCTTGTCATTATTTTGGAGAGTAGTTCTGATTCCAGTATGGCAGCTGAATCATCTTCGGGGGATTTGGATTTGGGTGTTGCATCTTTGCCCGAGGATTATGATTAACGTTAGTAAAATGCTCATTTCCGCAAACTTATAAAATAGATTGTTACTTCAGATTGCATTTTGAACTATAATTCTCAGTCAGGGCGCGTTTTTATAGATTTAAACAATGTTCAACAAGCATGTGAGAGGGGAACAAGCAGCCATTAGGGGCGGGGATTGCGAACTACTTTCGCGTGGATAATACAAAGAGTTTGTTTTCAGTGAAAGGCACTCGGTTTGGAATAGACAGTAGTGCTGTACAAGAGTGCATTTTGTTTACATCTGATGCACCCCAAACAGGTTTCAATCGGAGACTCTAAAATAATGGATTTAATGCTGAATACATGTAGTGCAGTAAAAAAGCTTCTCCGACCACTTGTTCCTATACTCAAAATGCTTATTTTGGTACTGCCTGTCTACTCTTAATTTTCTACAACCAGATTAGTAAATGCATATATGATGCATAGGATTATTATGCTCTGTGCCACTGTAGATAGGTCATTTATTAGCTTAAGAATAAACTTCATTCATGGTTAATTAAAAATAGAAGCACTATTAACAGTGAAATATTCTTCATTATGGTAGATTGAGTCACACTTATTGACACTCACCTTCACTAAATTAAATGCTGTATAAAACACAAATGTTTTCGAGGGCATTTGTCCTCATCGTCAGCGACTGGTGACTCACCCAGTTGCTGACGATGAGAACTAATGCCCTTGAAAATGTTTCTGGTTTATACAGCATTTAATTTAGTGAAGGTGAGTGTCAATAAGTGTGACTCAGTCTACCATCATTCATTCATGGTGTCAAAAATACAACTGATATACAATGTTTTATAAAAGTGATATAACAACAATATAACCTTAAGTTTAATAAATATAGAATGTAATACACATAGAAGGTTATGTAGCCAAAAATTAATATATAACACTATTACAATATTGTATTGGAGTTAATGTAATATGAAATGCAATACTCATATGAGATTCTTCTTCTTCTGTCTCTGTTTAACCTCCTCGTATGTAGGACTTACACCCCCCAGAACTTACAGGTGGGTGCCTGGGGTCAGAGGCCCGTCGAGGAGCAGACACTCATGGATCAGACAGAATATCCAGGATGGGTGATCAGTCCAATGCCTGGTATGGGAGGAAGGAAGTAGATGAAACGAAATGATGGCAAAATGGATGAAAGGAAAGGTGATGATGGAGCAGTTGGTGGAATGAATGGCGGGGGGAACCGGAGAACCCGGAGAAAACCCGCCCAGACGCCGCTTTGTCCATCACAAATCCCACATGCAGGTCCTTGGGCCTCGGTGAGAGGCGAGCGGCCTAACCACTCAGCCACAGCACCGCCTTCATATGAGATTAATAGTATTTAATCAAAGTAATAATAGCATATTGGATTGAATATAACTTTAAAATGAATACAGGAAACCATGTACCTAAATAAAATATCCTAAAAGAAAATCTTCAAAGGGAGAGGTTATTCTTGTAGTCTACAGTATTATAATTTTACAATTAAATATTGGCTAACACTAAAAGGTAAAAATTCTAGTAGCCTCTGTTGTCTGATTGCAAAATCTTCTAGTTTTAATGTTTGATCTTTTCTGGCAAGGACTGTATAAAATACCTCCTTGGTGTAAGTCATCTGGTAAGTCTTTAAGAATATAGATGAACTAGTGGCTAATCACAGCTTTACCTATGAATTAAAGATTGTAATAATCGAAAGCAGAAACAAAATGTTCATAGTTATACTTAATTTCACATAACTTAAAACACAATATTGTGAGTAAATTTCCTCTGTAATAGATTTTCATTTTGAATGATGTTGAGGCCTAAGGGACTTGTACCTCTTTCACAAATATTTTTATCATCATTCATATTCTGTATCCTGCAATTGAAATAAGCAGTTACTACTGCCAGTATTATATTGGTATTGGTATAGTTTATTGTGCTAAGAGTTTTACAATTTGATTGTCTACTGCACTTTGACCCTGGTCACTCATTCAGTAGACAATCATTACATTTTATTTACATTTTACAATTTCCCGTCAACGCATTCTGTAGACAACCACTACAGATTATTTAATTTTTCAATTTCTTGTCAATAAATTATCTTGTTTTTTTTTTGTTTTTTTATATTCAGTTCTTTTTTTTCATGCCCCATTTCCACTTGTTTTTCATTTATTGATTACTTAACCATCACACATTCACTATAGTTTTCCATTCAAAGTAAGATGCGCTACCTCTTACTTTTCTCTTTCCACTGTCCAAAGCCATTTATTTTTTACTCAAAAACTGTCCAATGCTTCTAGCGTCCTTGCATATAATTTCGATCATAAGCGTATTTCTATCCCCCTTCAACCACTTATTAAAAAATTCTTTTCTCCAATTTTCTGTTCCTTGGCACTTAAATACTATGTGTTCAATGTCTTCATTACCACCACATATCGGACATTGGTTCTGAGGAATACCCTGTCTTAACCCTCTTAGCCTCCATGCTCCGATTCTTACCCATGCAATAGATTCTCTCTCTTCTTTATTTACTCTGTCTATATATTTTTCCCTACCCCATGTATTTTTCATTGACTTATAACAAACTAATGAGCTCTTTTCGGCAATCTCACTGAACATGATTTGTATTTCTATATCTTCCAGTCTTTTCCTCGCCTTTTTCCAAAACTTTTTCACATTATTTTCTCTCCTTCTCCACATGTCTCCTAACCCATTTTTCTCCAAAATGTTCTGTAAACCATCCACCATTCATTAAACTATTCTCTTGGTATTCAATACATTGTCTTAACACATTACTTTTTCCTAGATTTAAAGTTCTGAACCAAAATTTCAAAGCACTTTCCATTATCTTCCCCTTAGTTGTCACCCTGCCCATGTCTAATTGTGCTACCTGTCTTACAATTGACTTCGGTAGCCCTAGTATTTCTCTACAAAACATCCTGTGCACCACATCTATACTTTCCCATCCTCTATCTAATCCCCATATTTCTATACCATACATCATTTTTTCCTCCACAACCATCTCATAAACTTTTTCCAGCCATTTTACATTTATATTAGTCCAATAATAAATGTAACAAAGTCAAGAATGACAACATTGTAACATAAGATAAGTGTAATAAATTTGAATGCAGTTGCTGGTGAACTATGGAAATGATTTTGCACTCAAACCTAATGTGCACTGCAACTTTGAATACCTACTGCATTGTAGACAAGAAAGGTGCACATTAGATTCACGAAAATACGATATAACAATTTTAAGCTTGTGGTAACTTTTTTTCGGTGGATAAACATTTGGTGACACAAACACTTTCTTCTATTTGACTGCAACAAGTATAGGTGGCTATGAACTTAAATCAGCCAATTGCCGTGAAACCCTACATATTTTGCAAATATTTTGACAATTAACAAAGTAATTTTACAATTTTATATTTTTGTGACATTATAGAGACCGAGCAGCTTCAATTGGTATGCTATTCTTAATCCAGACTTTCAAGATTAATGTGTAAATTCATATACAGCTTCAAATTTATATATACAATGTTGTTAGATGACCTCGTATTGTGATCATGTAAATGAGAATTTAATTGCAAAGGATTCAATTTTTTTTTTTCAATGAAGGATACAAATTCCAACATAAAATGCATGGATGGTAGTACTCTCAGATGGTTAAAAAACGTCTGTACTTTCAATTTAACAGGCACATGCAATATTAATTTTGAATATCCTCTTTTGTAGATTAGAAGTTTTTTAGTTTTTGACAATGAGCCCCATGCAATTATACCGTATAATAGAAGAGAATGTACATATTCAAAATATATTGACCTTAATGTACCAGTGGGCAGGGATTTTGCCAGGACATGGAATGCATGATATAGATAGCTCAGATTTCCATTTAGAATCAGTCCAGACACTACACTCTGTTTCTTATAACCTTACCCTGTGACATGTATTCTTCCACACTCAATTTCCTTCCCCTTTCTTCTGATTGGCTACTGTACTCCTTGAATGGCAATACAAAAGCCTGTGAAGTGCAACGACAGGCAATAAAAGTGATATAAACACTCTCATGATAGATGCACGCACTTTTGTCATCATGAGAGGCATGTTTAACATGAAGCATCCTGTATCTATTTGTTCATACAAGTTTACATGCATTTCAGATGCATTAACTCTTAAATATTAAAAACTGAAGCACTATTAATTGTGAATTATTTTCATGTTGATTTATATAATATAAGTCGATGTTCACACTTAAACTTCACTTACATTATGTTGTAAAATCTTGGAATGTTTTTTAGAGATGTTCGTCTCCATCCTCGGCATGAATATGCAATCAATATATATAAATATACCTAGTCTTACCATAAATACTGTCCCAAAGTTTTAAGTAAATTGACATAAAATGGTTACAGATATTTTAATATCCTAATAATACAAATTATGTGGATGCATTATGAATCAAAATCACAAATAATTATTCAAAATGGCCACCATTAGCATGCACACAGTCCCTAAGTCTTGGTGACCACTCATCAATTAAATTACGCAACACATCACGTGGAAAATCTGCAGCTGCCTTCCAAAGAGACCGCTTCAAACTTTCAATATTAGGATCTCTCTTCTTGCAAGCCATCTCCTGAAGCTTGAACCACAAGTTGTAGCCCAAAGGGTTTAAATCCGGACTTGCAGAAGGGCAATCGGAAGTGGAAATAAAGTCTGGAACATTTGCTTTCAGCAACTGCTGGATTGTCCATGCCTTGTGTGCTGGAGCTGAGTCCTGCTGGAAACTCCAGTTCTGTCCATGGAAGAGGGTGTTGTTGAGATTCTTGACTAGACCCTCAAACACTATCTCTTGAATACTTTGGCTGAAGTTTTGACCCCCTTTTCACAAAAATGGAGCTCCATTGTGCCCTCGTAGCTCACACCCCACCACACCATGGCTGATGCAGGATCCTCTGGACCCTTGGAGCTTTTTCACCAGCTTTCCTAGAGGATTTGACATATATCCTGTCATTTTGGACATTGAAAGCATCCTCAACACTGAAAATCTTTTCATCAGTGAAAAGGGTTCAACGGTGCCCATTTGCTGCATAACACTTAAGTAAGCGCTTTGATTTTACGAGCCTCTGGTGCTTCAGTTCATTTGTCAGGAGATGTCCTTTGCGTCGTTTGTAAGCATGGAGTCTAAGGTCACTGCTTAATGTGCGAAACATAGACATTTTCGATATCTTTAGCTCATGAGCCATAACTGACTGTCTCCTTACTGGATTTCGTCGCACACATGCCGCCACTGCTTTCACAAGTTTTGGTGTTCATATTGTGCGTGGTCTTCCTTGCCACGGGCAATCTTTCAGAGTTCCAGTCTCAACAAACTGCAGTAAACAAATTTCTTGCTGATTTTGAGCTTCTGGAGGGTTTTGAAAATCTCCCTCGATTTGCCTACCTTGTACAACGCTATCACGGCCACACGATTTTCATAGTCCCCTCATTTCATCTTGAAAACCTAAAACTGACAACTTTACACTTCTCCAGCTCATCCAACAATGACCGACGCTTCACCAAACCGCTGTTGCAACCTTGAACAGGCGGAAGTAAACACACCCTCAAAAGTTGGGACAGTATTTATACTAAGACTAGGTATATAAAATGTTACATAAAGGATTTAAAACATGTATAAGTTTCTCTCATAATTTAGACAATTATGTCACTGAAGTAGAAATGGCGACACATAACCTCTTGGAAATGTATAAAGTCCTGGTCAAAGACAAGTGCCTGGGGAATATATATTTACAAGGGCAATATAGAAATACAGTAGCCTTTAAACACATACATATCTCTTAATAGCTGGTTGCTAGGTGCAGAATCATTCTCTTTGCCACAGATCAATACTCTTTGCATATACAAGACAAAAAAATGAATAACGAATTCCCATTTGAGAAAATAAGTATTGAAAAATTTAAGGGAATAACAAGCAATATCTCGAAAATGTTTCACTCAACAACAAAAATGTATATGACATAAATTGTGTATTTTAATGCAATCTACATTTTTTGTGTAGTAAAATTTTGTCTATCTCTTACGGTTTACCAGTTTACCAAAAGTCGTTCACAATGAAGAATATTTTTGCAGACATTCCCAGAAAATTCAAGATATACATTTTATTTGTCATAAAAATATCTTAAACATATGATATTTTAATCAAAATCTTTAGAGCCATTTTTGAGAAAATTAAAATTTTCGAAAAATGTTCCATGTAAAGGGTACTCTGGTGTGGGGGGATTTTCTTGAAAACCTTTGTGTCGCATCTCTGGAAGATACTGAACCTAAATACCAAATTTGGTGTTTATCCGACTGTTCGTTTCTGAGTTATGCTGTTCACAGACAGACAAACACACAGACACACACACGGACATGTTTCCAAAAATGCTTTTTTTGGATTCAGGGGATCTCAAAACATGTATTTCCGGTGAAATCTTGGTATCAAATTTTTGGGTGGAATACAATACTTCCCCTACTTATACGTAGTAGAGAAAGTAAAAATTCCAACTCAGTTAAAGGAATGGCTAAAATCAATTGATATGAGTACCACAGAAATAGAACAAATCACACAGTTGATAATGTTGTGCATACATACAAATTTCTTCACATTTGATTATAACTTTTACAAATAGACACAAGGTTTGGCTATGGGTAACCCACTGTCGCCTATGTTAGCTGATCATTAGCTACATGAGCAATATGGAAATGCATGTATAATTAAATCTTTCTCTCACGTATTTAAACTTTGGTTAGGTATGTGGATGATATCTTTGCTTAGTTCCCCACAAATTAAAAGATGCTTTGAAATCTGAATTTACAGGACAAACATATTAAATTTACGAATGAAACAGAAGAAAATGGTTACTTCTCTTTTTTTGAACTTAAAAGTTTTCAGAGACCATGATCATTCAAATTTGAAATTTATAGAAAACCTACACATATAGACAATTGCTTTAAAAAGAATGCTTGTAACCCATTGTCACGCCAATGTGCAGTTTTCAGAAGTTTAATTCATCGAGTCACAGTATTCCATTAGAAGAAGAATCAGAAGGAAGAGGAGATTATTAGAATGAATTTCACCACATACTCAAGATTGCAAAATTATATGGTTGCAACCCTGCTTCCATAGCCAAAATGATTAAACATAAGAAATTAAAGAGGTTGACACAAATCACTAATTTAAAGGAAATAGAGGATTGAGATTGGAAATATAAGAAATTTTACATACCACCCTTGGGTTTTAAGAAATTTGAAAACATTTTAAAAAACTACAATTGGCTCAAAATAAACACAAAAATTATTAAATAAACCACTTATGAATACCATACTATATGACTTGAATTCTGGCATTTATCAAATTAAATATGAGGATTGTGACAGAGCTTATAAAGGCATGATAAGAGGAACTTGAAATTAAATTGAGTTTTTTGTTTATGGACGCTCTTTAACTACTATGGCCCTTCTATATTGGAGGTGAAAGACCAGTAATTTTGCTCAGAGGCCTCTTTATCAGGCTTGAGGTTCTTTTACATGCCGTAAATCTACGACACGGGACCATCGGCTTTACTTCCCTTCCCCTCCACCAGGTTTGAACCCGCGACCTTGGGAACTAGAGGCTAGCATGGTATTACTAGTCCACGGAGGACCATGAGGAACTAGAATGTCAGATTGAAAGAACACAGAAGAAATATCAAATTTAAACAAACTGATAAATCAGCAGTAGCATACCACTTTTGGACAGAGCATCACAATATTGGAAAAGAAATTAAATTATTAAAACCTTTGACGACCACACTAGAACTCATCACATGGGAAAGATTTTCATTTTTAAAAATTCCAACAATCTGTTAAATTTTGAGATCCCATCAGTAAGCAAGGTCATTAAGTTTACCTCCAGACGACAGCAGTTGGATGCTCAGCATGAGGAAAGGAGGAGGATGGAGAATAACTGTCAGTCACTACAATGCTGAGGATGGAGACAAAATCTCTGAAAATGTTCCAAGATTTTACAACTTGATGTAAGCAAAGTTTAAGTGTGAACATTGACTCATTCATATTACATAAACCAAAATGCATTTACTCTTGTTACTTGCTTTATTTTATTCATACGGTTATGAAAATGTAAATTTGAGAATTCCCTTCGAATGTATTAGGATAAACGATCATGTTAAATAAGAAACTATTTTGTATTGCACAACAACCTATTCCATGACAGTGACTAATGAGAGGTAACTGGTCCAAGTGACAGTTAAGAGATAAGGGTAAATTATATGGGACAGGCCTTAAGAACTTGGTGCTATTTACTTCAATTTCAGTACAGTTGATTAAAATATGGAGGGTTTTTTCAAAAGTTTTGTTTCCAAAGTGCATACACATAGTTCTTTTTATATTTAATTTAGTCATATTGTTTTCAAACCACTGGGCCAACTCTCTGAAGTAGAGTTATTTATTTTATCTTATAATTTAGGTGTGTTAGAGCCATGTGTTAAGTTTGAAGTAAAACATACCTAACTGTTAGAAATTATGTAAACAACAAGTGGAAACATTGTTCCCTCTCCATTGTTGTGATTTTACTGCAAGGTGACAACAAGGTATATTAGAATGGTTTTTTAGGTAAGTTTTAAATAATTTTGAAAATTAATATCTTTACTTACATATAGACTCTTTAGCTAGATTTACATTGAATTTATTGGTCACTGTAACTTCATATTATACCTCACATTGGAACTTAAATTATCATTGTTTAAATGTTCCATTCTGTCACAGAAAAAGTTTGCATCATTTTGAAACAATTAATATTTATTAAATGCTCATATATATGATCAGGAACTTTACATGATAAACAATCAACAGCAATCTAACCTCAAATAACACAAAAACATAACACTGAAGAAAGCTTTTAATAATTCCACCATAGAGCAGTATATATGCATCATAAGTTCAACATAGCATGTTTGAATTTAGATTCTGAGAAACACTTTATATTTTTAAATATGCAGGTTATACTTTTGCAAGGGGTGTACTGTAGGCATATATCTTATAAAATTCCCTGTGTAAAATTCATGATTTAGTTAAGCAATTTTATTAAAGAGGCTAACGTATCACTGCAAGCCCCTGAGAAGAAGAATGTTGTGACAGTAAGAGAGAGTAAAGAAAAAGAAAAATTTCAAAAGGGATTTATGTACACCACTATTGCAGAGGCATAACAGATACTAAAAAAGGAAAACTGTGATAAGTGGGAAATCAAAATTCTTTGTATTGCGACCCAAATTTGTCTTTCCAGTCAATGAAATGTCTCAACACAGCTGCTTGTGTCGCTATCATGAGAACTTCAATTTACTTGAGACTGCTCAGTGTGGGTATAAGGAGGATATTCCTAGAACTTCATCACAACTAATCAGTATATTAGTATGCAATCCTGAAAAAAATCTGATGTGTTACACTCACATGACTTTCTCCACTTTTGTACATACTATTTTTACAAACGCTTATTCTCCATATGCTTCATGTTAATCGAGATATCAAGATGTTAATCTTATTGCTAATTTTCTTGTAGATGCAAGGGGAATATGGTAGGTTTTAAGCGATAGTCAAATCTTTTAAGAGCTGTTTGTACGTGGAGTATTCCATTCTTTTTGCATTACCAGGACCAAAAAAAAAAAAACCCCTGATGTGTTACACTCACATGACTTTCCCTACTCATGTACAAACTATTTTTACAAACGCTTATTCATAATATGCTCCATGTTAATGGAGATATCGAGATGTCAATCTTATTGATAATTTTCTTGTAGATGCAAGGGGAATATGGCAGCTTTTAAGCGATAGTCAAATATTTTAACGCTGGTTGCTATGTGGCGCATTCCATTCTCTTTGCATGTCCAGGACAAAAAAAATGAATAACGAATTTGAGAAAAAGTATAAGTATTGGAAAATTTAAGGGAATAACAAGCAATATCTCGCAAACGGTTCAATCAACAAAAGAAATGTATATGACATAAATTGTGTATTTTAACGCGATCTACATTTTTCGTGCAGTAAAATTTTGTCTATCTCTTATGGTTTACCAGTTATGAAAAAGTCGTTCATAATGAAGAATACTTTTGGAGACATTCCCAGAAAATTCGAGATATACATTTTATTTGCAATGACAATATCTTAAACATATGATATTTTAATCAAAATCGTTAGAGCCGTTTTTGAGAAAATTAAAATTTTCGAAAAATGTTCCATGTAAAGGGTAGTCTGGGGTGGGGGGATTTTCTTGAAAACCTTTGTGTCACATCTCTGAAAGATACTGAACCTAAATACCAAGTTTGGTGTTTATCCGACTCTTCGTTTTTGAGTTATGCTGTTCACAGACAAACACACACACGGACATGTTTCCAAAAATGCTTTTTTTGGATTCAGTGAGTCTCAAAACATGTATTTCCGGTGAAATCTCGGTATCGAAATTTTGGGTGGAATACAATACTTCCCCTACTTACTATACGTAGTAGAGAAAGTAAAAAAGAATAACAAATTCCATTTGAGAAATGTATAAGCATTGGAAAATTTAAGAAAATAACAAGCAATATCCCGAAAATGGTTCACTCAACAAAAAAGATGTATATGACAAATAGTGTATTTTAACACGATCTATATTTTTGGTTTAGTAAAATTTTGTCTATCTCTTATGGTTTACCACTTATGCAAAAGTCGTTCACAATGAAGAATACTTTTGGAGACATTCCCAGAAAATTTTAGATATACATTTCATTTGTCATGAAAATATCTTAAACATATGATATTTTAATCAAAATCGTTAGAGCCATTTTTGAGGAAAATTAAAATTTTCAAAAAATGTTCCATGTAAAGGGTAATCTGGGGTGGGGGATTTTCTTGAAAACCTTCATGTCGCATCTCTGGAAGATACTGAACCTAAATACCAAGTTTGGTGTTTAAGCAACTGTTCATTTCTGAGTTATGCTGTTCACAGACACACACACGGACATGTTTCCAAAAATGCTTTTTTTTGGCTTCAGGAGGCCACAAATCATATCTTTCTGGTGAAATCTCAGTATCGAATTTTTGGGTCGAATACAATACTTCCCCTACTTACTATACGTAGTAGAGAAAGTAAAAACTGCATGTCAAGCACATGTGATAGTTGTGGCATTAGAAACCAGATGATACAAATGAATTAGCATAGTTTGTTTGGAACATCACTGATGGAAAAATTGAAAAAGTTCTGAAGGAGAACACTGCCAGTGAAGCATTTGAAGAACTTTTTGAAAAAAATATCCCAACTTTTAAAACAGTGCTTTTGGGGGGGGGGGGGGGGGGGATCGTGGTGTAGTGGTTAATACGTTAGTCCCTAGTTCCCGAGGTCGCAGGTTCAACCCCGCAGAGGGTGATGGATTTTTTCAGGCATAAAAATCCTTAGCATGGCTTCCTTTAGAAGGGAAGTAAAGCCTGTGGTCCTGAGTCGTAGATTTACAGCATGTAAAAGAACCCCAAGCCTGGTAAAGAGCCCTCTGAGTAAAATACTAGTCTTTCATGCCCAATATATGTAGAATGGGACGCTAAAGACCACAACAGTTAAAGAGTGCCCATAAATAAAACTCAATTTTAATTTTTTCTTTGTAAAAACTTAGCATGCATATTTTCAAGAGCAGAAAGGTGCTGTAGATAGCAAAGAAATTGTAGTACAGATTAATTTTGTTGAAAATTCCACAGCCATGATTTCAAAATGAAATTCAATTGGCATATTGGAAAACTCCCAATGGATCACAATCTTTGCAGCTGTTGCCTGGGTAAGTCCTGGAATGGTACAGTGTCAGTGACAAAATATAAAATGACAAATATGCTGTCAACACATTCCTCAGTTCTGGAAAACTTACCCAGTGGTCTCAACAATTAACATTTTTTTCACATGGTGCAGCAAGTCACTTTAAACAACATTATTCTCCAAGTAATTCAACTCACCTTCAGTTCTGTTAACATGAAACTTTCTAGCTACATGGGAAGGGCAGTGTCAACAGTGTTGGAGAACTAAAGAGATTAGTATGACATGTTGTATTAGGTGGAAAACACATGATTACCAATGCAGAGGTCTGTTTACTGGTGTGCTAGGAAAGTGTAAAAATCACTAGACGTGATACTTTGTTCTAAATATGAAGTGAATCAACAAAAGACACAATTTGATGCTAATGTGTGATACCTGACACGCACTCTAAGTACTACACTGAAGTTGTATATCCCTATGTGGTTTACAAAGAGCATGCTTTGTCCAAAAAAAGTTTCAATCTTAATTTTATGACTGGCAGAAGTATCCAAATTGAAACAATGGAAGGAAATTAAATGTTCAAGTAGGTGCTTTTGTAATGGTAAAGTTTATGACAAAAAGACATGAAAAACTTCATAGGACAAATCTTAAAAGTTGACAATATTAAATGTGAGATCAATTTCATGAGAAAAATCAGTGCAGATTTCAAATTGGAATTTAAAAGTAATGACACTCCATGGGTTGCAAGTACTGAAAGTACTTCCAGTTCCTGATGTAGATAATCGCCAGAGATTTTCATTTTCTGGTGTAGACATGACTTACATATCATAATATGAGTTCTGATAGAGAATGGAACATAGTAACACTGGAATGGTAATTATTTTATGAAAGAATGCAGTTTTCATTTTGTACATCACATAAGTAAAAAATAACTAAAAAATAATTATTTCCATGTAATTCTTCATACTCGTATATTAATAGTTGATATATGGCTATTCATTGCTGAAATGATGGGACAGCACATTTGTATAGTTTCACAGAACTTCGGAGTTGTTTTAACTCAAAGGGAACTTTCTTTTTGTACATGTCCCTTTTCGTCACAAGAAAATTACTTCATACTTTTACTTCAATTAACAAGATATTTTCCCTTTTATGCTTTCTGTGTTAACCTTAGAATTGAAATTCCCTGTTATGAATAAAATAAACACTCACAATTAGAGTTATTTTTGGAACATACAAAGAAACAAAACCTTCCAATTGCCCCATTCCATCACATAGAATAGCCAGTTAGTATTGTTTATTATAATGTTCGTATCATCTGCAAATAGTTAGGTTTTACTTTCAGGCAGATACAGGGGTAGGTCTTTAATACACACAAGGTTAGAATTGGAATAATAGCGCAAGTAAACAACACTAACAGCCAAGGCCATATTTAGGGTGTGTGACACCCCTGTGCAGTAATTTATTTTACATCCCCCTTCCTAAACTTCAGCATTGTTATTCATTTATGGACTACCAAGAATAAAGCTGAGGAATCATTAACTTCAATTTTAAACTTTATTGAAGTATTTAAATAACACATAACAAAGCACATGTGCAAGTTAAACATTAAAAAATTATAAAATAACTACTACAGTTCAATAGCCCCTTTTACTGAAAAACTGCCACAGAAACATCAAACTTGGACGCAATATATGGTAAAAATATAAAGAAAAACACTACAGTTTAATACCCTACACAAAAATTATTTTACTTAAATATGAAATTTAGTCAGTCCGAAATACATGATACAATACCATTTAAATGACCTTTTCCAAAACTTAGTAAACTTGAAGAAATGACTTTCTTCTCACTTTT
The DNA here is from genome assembly GCA_030765065.1 of Deroplatys truncata. Lineage (NCBI taxonomy): Eukaryota > Metazoa > Arthropoda > Insecta > Mantodea > Mantidae > Deroplatys > Deroplatys truncata. The sequence goes on along the minus strand of CM060976.1, from coordinate 226,206,059 downwards.
ATATTTGCAAATTAATTTATCACTTCCTCAAAATCCAGACTGACTCATGTCTGATTCTATGACTAGTACTCCAAGATTGACCAGCCGTTCTTGATTCTCTGCTGCCTATAGGTAGTTCTTAATCTGTTTTAAAACAGAAAAGGACCTTTCAGCAGAATAGTTTGTTGCTGGAGTACAGTTGCAAGTCTCGAATGCTATGTATACATTTGGATAGATATCACCAATTGTTTTTGAAATAAACATTCTGCAAGGAAATGGAAGAGAGGACCTGTCACCATCTTCTTTCTTCACAGACAACAGATAGCTTTTAAAATGCACACATTCTTCAACAAAGTTGTTCTTTATGTCAGAATTATATATGGTTCTGAGTTTCTCTGCAGCACCATAAATTTTAACAGCTTCTAGTTCTGTGATATTTGAGAGAAATGAAAATCTTACGCTATATTCTTTGTAGATATTAACTCTCTTCTGTAACTCATCCTGAAGTTTGTATAATCTTAGAATATATTTTCATTGTTCTCCAGATTTCAGCACAATCTGATGCTGTTTCTTCTTTAGGGCATTTGGGTTCTTCTTCGAGTCAGATGATTCATCAAAAAATCTTGTGTGTTTAATTTGACGCTTCCTTTTTTTTATTCTCGGCAGCTGAAGGAGGCAGAACTGATTCAGAATTCCTGATCTCCAGAAGTTTCTTTTCAGCTGAATCCTTGTGAATTGAAAAAGATGTCTGAACCTCAGTTAAAAACATTGCAAGAGAGTTGTACATTTCAACAGAACTAGAGATGTCTACATCCTCAGCGTGTAGTTTTTCATTGCTTTGCCAAATTGTTGCAGAATACAACCACACATTGATGCCATGAAAGCTATCTCAATACTACTTAACTTAATAAAAAGAGCTTCAGCTTCATATCTAACTCTACCACTCTCATTTTCTGAAATTGTTCTTAATGCAGAAAACACTGTTTTCCAATCTGCATTCAAACTTTTACAAGCATCCTCATGTGTACACCATCAAGTCGTTGACAGTGACTTCACTGTCATACTCGCAGAATCAAAACAGATGTTTCCATGATGTTCCATCTACCTATAGAATCTGCAAAGAAGTTGTATAAACCTTGAACTAAAATATATATATATATATATATATATTGCAACTGTGCAGCTTGTGAGCAAACTAGATTCAGCGAGTGAGCCAAACATGGAATGAAGAAAATTAGAGAGTTTTGGTCCTTGAGTATTGCTACACCAGACATGTTGACTGCATCATCATATGGACCTCTACAGGTATCAAGTCTCAGTCCAGGTAGTTTTAAAGAATTCAAAACTCTTCAGAAAGCTTCTCTCCAGTGTGGCTTGCATTTTTTATAAAACACAGAAATCTTACAACTGAGAGCCTATCTTCAGTTATGTACCTAATGATTATACTTAACTGGTCATTATGGGATATATCTGATGTAGAATCTAGTATGACTGAAAAATATTTAGAAGAAATAACTTCATTAGCTATTTTTCTGTCACTAACCTCCCCATAAGTTGTATTAAATCTTCATAAATTGCTCATGACAAGTATGAAATAAATCCTTTTCCAAGGTTACCAAACCATGCTATATGGTCAGCCCCTCCCCCCAAAAAAACCCATACTTTGCAATTAATTC